>CM060937.1:139239891-141739891 GCA_030765085.1 Allium cepa | reverse complement strand
CTGGAATTTATGTTTCACCAACTTTTACAATGGGCATTGATATATATGTCATTTATTGTGGTTTGGTTAATGAAATTAGGAGTATGACATACCTTTTTATCTTGAGTAGATTATTGTGATATTGATTAATCTCTTGTTGATTTTCAATTACTTATTTATCACAGCTTGGCATATTGATTATTATATGTTTATGTCATATCTCTTATTATATATCACTTCATCTGATATTTATAGCTAGACTGGTCCGTTTATTATTTTCATATGAAATAATACTCGGGTCAGACCGAGATGTTACACGTGCTTCCGCTTGACTTCCTTCCGGGATTTGCTTCTCTGACTTTTGGTTAACTACTTTAGTTTAGTAGTTTTTGTTGTATACATTTGAGATACAGACTCCTTGATGTATACATATTTTTGTCTAGCACTTGTATCTATCCCTTTGTATTATTGTGGATCTTTTTGACCACTACTCTGATGTACACTTTCATGTGTAATATTCATATCTATTTCCGCCTTTGTGATATGAATTCTCTGCGACTGATTTGTGTTATGTTTATTTCTATATTTGTTTCCGAAGATATTATAGCCACTGTGTAATAGCTTTGAGTTTGTGTCGGCATGTCGGATTTCCACTTGAAAAGAATTGCATGATATACTATCTGACATATCGATGCTCACACAAAGCAATTACACGGATGGTCGCTCCTCAACAGCCTTATTCTCCGTGCTAGTTGACAGCATTCACCGTAATGTTCTTGGCTAGCGTGGGTATAGAGGTGGGGCGTCACAACTATACAAAACATTTCCTTTCGGAAATCATTTACTATAACAACAGTGTTATAGTCCACCATTTCCTTATTTCTCGAAAACGTCTATTTCAACAATGAATGTTGAAATCTTTGTATTCGATTCATAATACATTTTAAAACATCTTTTTAAAATAATTAACTTCATTTTATTATACCGCTTTCCCAAAACATAACCATTTTATTTAATAATATATTCACTGTCCAAAATCGTGAATATACTTCACTAACCAAATTTCAATATTTCTACACATTTTATATAAAGAATAGTTCGCTATCCAAAATCACGAATATACTTCTTTTAATAAATTTCTATATTCAATTTATCAAATTCCATTGATTTTGAATTTATAAACAATGTCTATAAATTCCATTTCTATTTATAAACTTCGATTTATAAATCTCCTTTATTAATCCAATTCAATTTATATATCTCAAATATATACCCAAAAGTCCATATTATAAGTTAAATACTTATAATTCATTTATCTACAAAATCGTTCTTTTTAAAACTTTTATTACTTATAAGACTCCTTTATATTTTATAACAACTTCAACTTATAAAATATCTTTATTAACAATTTCTATTAATATCCCATTTATATGCTAAAATCCAGTTTATAAGTTAATTACTTATAGATCTTTTATTTTACAACATCTATTCATTTTATAATCTTCACAATTTATAAATCTATAATTTTTAATGAAATCCATTTTATACTTCATTTTAACACTTAATAAACTCGTTTTATAACTCCAATATTATATATATATATATTACAAATATCAATGTTAAAAATCTTTTATATACATCCTTTATAATAATTCAAAAATCCAAATTTAAACTATTTTATAAATCTATTTATTTCAAAAATCACCTTTTGGTTATATTTCACAAAAATCTTAATTTTTATAACATAAAAATTTATAACGTTTTAATTATTTAAAATGAATCAATTAAAAAATTTAATAAAACATATACTTTGAAAAATCATTTTAAAAAACCTTTTAAAATCAAAATCGTTATTTTTAAACTTTAAAAATGGATTCGATGATGCAACAACACCCAATAGTCAATCACGACAACAAACGTCATATATCATCGTATGTTAATAAAAAAACATAAAAATATCTGCAATCAAATAAATACTGGTGAGAAATCCAGTTGGATCCCTCCAACCTGTTTCCCTGCATCCACAAACATTAGCACAATACCAGTTCCGTTCAAAGCGGAATATCGCGGTATATGGGATTTATAAAATATTATCCGCTTAATAGGCAGCACAATAAGGTCTCATCCGCTATATAATGCGGGAAAATCAACTCTAAGCACATAAATAATACCAATTCCATACAAGTTGGAATTATCGCGGTATATGATTTTAATAAATAACATCCGCTTATTAACGGCGCATAATGTCTATTTTAACAATCAATAGATAACAATCATCATTCAACAAACAATCAATAATTTTAAATCTAACTATTTAAAATTTAAATCGAAACAATTCGATTGAGTGAGAAGTTCTCACCTTGATTTTAATTCAGTTCCAGCGTTTTATTTCGAATAAAATTAAACGAGCGTTTAAATTTACCCGAAATTTACACTAGCTCCAAACGACTCCAAACCAGCTCAATTGCGTAGTGCTCGTCAAAGCGAAGCTAACGCAATTCGTTTCATCAGATTCCGACCTCGTACGAACAAGTTATGACATTTTGAAGTTAATACAAATTTAAATACAATAATTTACACTTTATTTTTTTTATATTTAAAACCCTAATCTACATCATCACCGTTCGTTCCAGCAAGCAAATCCCGGCCTTTGCATGCTAATCCTTCTTCCCGCTCCCAGTATTCGATCGCGTGAAGAAACTCATCGCCGCCATCTACTTCATGAATTTCGCACCCCACCACAGGCCACTTGAAGGCGATCAGGTTACACCACTCGAATGCTCTCGCTTCGCTCTACCTTTGGCTCGAACATTGCCGAGCTTGGCCCTCCCCTGCCTCGTAAATCGTGAATGAATGCGTGACGTTTACTCGAGATTTGCCATTGAATCTATGCTCCAATTACGATCATAACCGCTCACATCGAAGATTTCAACGTGCTATACAATGTTGTAGTTAGAGATTTTTGTTAATACTGAGTGGATCAAGAGAAAAATGAGGAGAAAGGAGAGAAGATTTCGGCCATTGAATATACATGGAGGCGGCCTGAAGCTCTTGAAACCATAGGGTTGTTTTATTTTGCAAAAGTGAATGGTTTAGGTGCTTTCATAGAAGTTTTCTCAAACACTATTCACCCGAAATTTTCCGAACTCCAAACGAAGCGTGCCGGCTGGCGTCTCTAGGGTTTACCCCATGGTCCGGACACAATGGAATAGGTTTCGGAGGCTAATTCGATCGTATGTTCGAGTTACGGAAATAAACGATCAAATTTAAATTAAATCGATTAACCAAATTTCTATGCGTTTTGGCTCGCCCCGGACAAACGGTAAATCCGATTGACACGAAATTTGAAATCTTACAATAATATAACATTACGGATCGGATGAAACTGGTTTCGTCGAAATCCGAGACTGTCTGAAAAATGGCTATTTTAACTCGTCAATTAAATATTAAAATATTCAATTTTCACAAATCAACTTTAAATTCAATTTTAAAAGTTCTATAACATCATTATAACTCAAATATGACTACATAAAATTTTATAAATCATTTTTAATCGTATTAAACTCAATTTCCAATTTTTCTGTAAATTTCAAGTATTAAATTATCGATTTTATTATCCGATTAAATCCAGATATTCGAAATAAAATTTATTCGACTTACAATTTTTACTTGTTAATATTTAAAATTAATTAAATATAAAATTTTTAATTAATATAAATTCTGGGTCGTTACATGTACAGTCGCTACTTTCTCTAAATCAACTAAAGTACCATCCCAGACATAAAATGTCCAAGGAACCTTACTTCCAATTGCCAAAAATTACACTTAGCAAATTTAGCTCTTAAAACGTGTTTACTCAACGTTTCAATCGCAACTTTCAGATGAATTTTGTGTCCTCCTCAGTCTAGGAATAACCAAGATCTGCAAAATAGGCAGATGCATTAGTTTTCCCAAAGCATAACCAATCACTTGTAAAACAATCCAGCCCTCTAAACGCTGTTAAGGGTATACTATCCTCTACTATATTAACTGGTGAAATCCCATGACAAAGTCCATCTATGAGAATACTCGTGCACCATGTAGTTAGTCAAACATGTTGCCAATATGGGGCAAGGGATGTTTATTCAGAATCATTTTCTTGTTTAACACACACTAATGATGACAAAGCCTTAGAGAACAATCTTACTTTGCAACAAAGATTACACCTGCACCCCAACTTGAGAACTTGACCTAATGAGTCCCTTTCCTAATAAATCATCTGTTTGAATTATTCCTTCTCCTTTTCCCTCAGAGCTGTCTTATAGATAGGATGAATAACAGGTTTCCAGCCGGGAATTATGTCAATACAAAACTAAATATCCAGATGTGGAGGTAGGATATTAACCTTTTCAAAAACTTCTATAAAGTCGTTAACAATTAATATTGAACCTAACTCTTTTTGGGATGAATCGATGCATAAATGAAACAATTCATTAGTTTGTCTATCTTAACACATGATGCTTCAAAAAATTTCTCAAATTTAGATTTTAAAGACACCATCCTCCCAACACAATCTAAGGTAGCTTCATTCTCCAACAGCCAATCCATACCAAGTAAAACTTCAAATCCACTAAAATCTAAAACAAACATATTCCAAAAGAAATGTAGGTTAAGGTGAGTAACTTGTACATTTTCACAAATCATACATAGATTAGCTGCACCACCAATAAGGAGTTCTACAGTCCTTAAGATAAGCTGAAATCCATCAGCCAATCTTTCAAAAATAAAACTATGGGAAGTCCCAGTATCAAACATTACTCGAACTAAAATACCATTAACATATAAGTACTTTTAAGAACTCCGTTCCCTTTCACATCCTTTGAAGTTGATGGTTATTTTTTGATAGCACAAACTTTGACTCACTGACCCTTTTGTAATAGTGGGCAATCCTTTACCATCTGCCTTGGTTGGTGGCAATTAAAGGAAGGTGCCTTTTGTACCAGTGGAGAGGTTGACCTTCCTGCTACTTCTGAACCTCAAAATTCTTTAGAATTTGGTGATATGGCCTTTTTGTTTACATTCATAACACTCGACATTCTTGTACTTATTTCCCCGGTCTCCTTTTGTCTTTCCTCTCCACTACTTCTTTCCTTGGGGATTGAACTTCCTCTTGTTCGGGTGTTGCTATTGTTGTTGCTTGGTTATGTTGTCAGCTTCTTCTTCACAAGAACATCATAATACAAAGCCATATCTACGAGGTATATAAAAGATCCTTTCAAGAGAGCGGCCATCTTCTTATGAAATTCCTCCCTCATCCCTGCTACAAACTTCTCATTCTTTTTTGGGTTATCAATAAGTACTGTCGCAAAGCGCGACCTAACTTAGTGAACTTAGTTTCATACTAGGCCACCATCATTTCCCCCTACTTAAGATCCCAAAAACTTCTATAAAGATGGGTCTTCCCTGTTGCAGGCATATATTGGTCTTCAAATGCCTCTTTAAACCTTGAGTAAGAAAAGTCATCCTCTAGGACATTCGCTGTTAGCTAATCCCACCATGTTTAAGCTCCGTCCCACATTTACCAAGATGCCAAGAAATGCTTTTGCTCATCAAAAATACTAAGCCTTTAAAATCTTCACACGAGAACGAAGCCAAGCTTTTTCGACAATACACTCGGTGCCCATGAAATGTTTCCCTCCTAAATTGTTGATCTTTGCACAAGGCTGCAAAATTAACACGGGGTTGCACAGGTGCCACCTCTTCTACTACTCCTACCCTTCCACCATTTGGATCTCAACCATTGGTGTTTATAGTACTGCTAGCTCACTTTCCTTTCCTTTCTCTATTACTCATTTCTTACTACCTAAATATAGTTAGATAACTTCAAAATACATAGACAAGATTATCCTAAGGAAATGGGTACAAAATCAAGTATATAAATAATCAAAATAACTAGAACATAAATTAGGATAAAAATTACAAATAGCGCTCTCATAAACTAAACTCATTCTAGGGTATCGCTAACCCTATATCCTATGAGATAATCTTAATCAAGGCCCAGATGTTCGCTCAACCCAAGCCTTGATCTCGCATTATAACGATTTGCCTTTCTTACTCCTAAAGATGACACTTAATTCATCCAATGTACTCATGTGTGAATCATCTAAGCATCCAAAAGACAGAACGTTGAGGTAAAAGAAAAGAAAATACAAGAAGAAAACAACATAGAATCTCATTACAGATCAAAATCATATATAACATAACATAAAATAGTGCATGTAGTCATTTCCAAAATAAAATATTAAAGTTACAATAAGTACTAACTTCAGCCAGGGATAGTTATAGCAGCCTACCCCCATAATGATATACACACATGGTGGAAATTAATAGATAACTTAGCAGCGATTAAGCCTCCTGCTCATGCTCCTCCAAAATGCATCTGTAAGAACCTGGACTACTTGGCTACTTAAAAATTAGAGTACCCAAGAGTTTAAGGGAAAGAAAGAAAACTTCGGGTCAGACATGGGTCTGGTGTGAGTAAACTCAAAATATATTAATTTTTATATTTGTAAAACTCTTCAAAAATAAAGGTACCTCATAAAACCATGCCGACAAAAATACAAATGAGCTTTTACGTTACGATAACCAAATCCATTTTAATAGAAAATCGAATGATATTAAAATAATGTATAGAGTTAAAATAAGTATATAACATAGCTGTAATGATTGCATCTCACATTCTAGTTTCTTTGTTATACAACTACGTTTGTAAAGAACATATGGAAAATTGGACTCCATATAATGATAGGGCTATTGAGGTACCACCTTTTAAAGTGTATCTCTACAGAAATTGTATCGAGGGCCTCAGTTGGACCCCCGCCAACATAGAACCGACCTATTCCTTCCTAGATGGTACTGAGTATAATCATCCCTTGATTGCGTTCAATAACCATACTAGGCTCGAAGCATACATCCATGGAAATAATGGTCTAGATCGGGGATGATCATACTCTAATGGGTGTGATCCACATAGCCCGCATCAACTCCCTTGTTTTAGTCATTCCCAGGTGTGAGGTTCGAGGCAGTGGTTACCATCTTTCGCAAACCCATCTTAGAATGCTAACACTTCCCTCCAGGAAACAATGCAATGCCAACATTAATCCATACAAGTCATTCCGGGATTAAACATACTCACCAACCTTACTACCCTCCATTTTGGAGTAACCCTCGTGATAGGTATTACAACTCCATAACATATTTCATGATAATTTAAATCGTGAATCGTTTAATTATTTGAAGTTGTACGAATAAATCATAATTATCCAAAACTGGTGCTTCCAAACTAAAGTGATGAATTACCGATGGACTTCATTCTTGTTCATTTTAAAGTATGCCAACAAATATGAGAATCCTCAATTGGGGATCTTGAATATACATTCATAAATGCGAACTATGTTTCATATAATTGAGCCATCCCCGGTCATATGAAATCGCAAAGCTTCCATACACTTCCTAAGTCAAAATAAGTCAAGTTGTCATCAGTGGACAAACCAATATTCGGTGTAAGTATAGTTTACATATGGAAAATCGGATATTATATACTTATCATCACTTTTCGATTTCAACCACGTACTAACCCATTATTACTAATGAAGTCGGACTAGTTAGAGAACTACTTTTTCCTCAAAGTAAATTCTAAAACTTTCACAGATAGAAAATGAGCTCCCATAACTCGACATTTAGTGTCAAGTATAAGATGAAGTACATTCCATATACTTAATTAATCATGACCCATTTATCAAAAATTGACCCTCGTCTAGAATCAAAATCTTATAAGTTAGGGTCTAGGTCGCACCTTGCCTAGCCTTTGTTACAACACTCCGATTCTGGATCTCGCAAATAATGAAAAGTCTACTCGTCGGCATTTAGTGATAAATATAAGGTTACTTGTTTTCCATAAGGCCTCGATATTTCAGCACTATTTTATCATATTCGTTTTGTGTTACTTAATGGCACTGACAAAGAAATCCCCTATTTTAGGATCAAAGACCTTTAAAGATTATTGAAAAATCGTCTTTGAACATAATTCTAGTTTATGCTTTCAAACAAGTTATTTAAACTTTTCCTAATATCTTTTTTAAAAAAATTAAAGATTGATTTTTAAACAAAATAAACTTTTCATCTTTAAATGTAAACACTTTTTAAATAAATTCCAAACCAATTCTACCCTTTTTGTGAAGATTTTTGAAAACAAGAATTGAGTTCAAAAAAGAAAACATTTTAAAATTCTTCTTTAAAAACAAGGTAGTTAACTTCTTTAAAGAAAGCAAGAGATTTCAATATTGAGTAAATATCAACTCAAGCATGTTAACTACACCAAGAAACATTCACAACATTTGCATACACAAGCACATATGTAAAAATCACGAAGGCGAGGAACTCTTTTGAGTTCCTTTGCACAAAGTCTCATGTAAAGCATTTCATCTGCACTTTGAAGTGGATCATTGCGACCTATTCCCTACGACCACTTCGACTTCAATTCAAGTTCCCTGTCCAAATCCTAGATGTCATCCACTTTGAAGTGGAAATCAACCCAAACAGTAATAAATATATTCAATTATACATATAAGAAACCAACCAAAATTATTACAATTGAATAATGAATTTTCAAACTTGCTTTTAAGTGAGATTTACTTAATTAAACAAGCAAGAACTTCACCCAAACAAGCGTGACCTTGTAAACAACCCACGGACCTAGCTTCCTTTTACAAAACTTGCTTTTTAAGACTTTCAAAACCAAGTTTGGGCTTGGCCATGGCTAAGGTTGCTCGGCCATGCCTTAAAAGTGGGGTTTTGGGATTGATTTTTGTAAATGAGTGATGCAGAGAGGAATAGAAATGGTTTTAGCAAGTTTTGAATCAAAAATAAAAATAAGTGCAATAGAATTTATTTTCTTTAGGAACAAAGATTAAAAAGTAGTAAAGAAAGTGGAAAGGAAGAAAGTAAGAAATGGAAAATGAAACAAAGTGAAAATTGGAAAGAGTGTGTGCCCTATTTATAGAAAATGAGAATTGGCTCATTACCGAAATAACCCTCCCTAATAAAAGCAACTTCCCTCTATTCAAAATTTGACAACACATCCTTCCCTCTCTTGTTATATACATCCCCCACCTTGTGACTCAAAGCCATTATATCTCGTATTATAATGCACTTTTGTTATTACTTTTTTTGCTTTGTTTCTTTTTAAATTATTAAAGAAAAGCACACCTTTACTTTATTAACTTAAGTATATTTTTAAACTTTTTCTTCCTAAACTATTCCAATAGAAAATGTACTCGTTATTTGAATAAGTGTACAAATATACACTAGTGTGCATAACACATTCGGACAACTTTTGGATGACGAAAATTCGAAAATCTAAAAAACAATTTTCTATCACATTTTCTTATTTTTCTCGAACTGCTAATTTTTGTAAACTAAATTTCAAAATAAGTTTACTACAGTTAGTTATTTCACATCAATGTTCTATTTGGGTTATAAAATCATTTAATAAATTATTGAAAATATATATTATATATTCACATTTAAAATGACTAAATTATAGGTCGTTACAAGTAATCGAGTACTCTACCATACCTTGGTACTAACCAAGACCAAAAGATGTAGTAAGCCCAAAGATTACTCCTAATATAGATGCCCAAGTTGATTTTAAGCCTTGGGATAATTTTCAAAATTTGTTTTGAGATTTAATTGATATTTTAAAATGAAACAGCTAAGCTTAAATTATATAACAAATTTTAAAACCATCAAAAATTATTTTTAAAAATTTCTTTGAACATATTTAATTATAGTTTGAAATTATATTGACAGTTAATTGTATTAATTAAATAAACCGTTAATTAAAAGTTAGTTAATGAAATTAAAAACATATATAATGATATACGTAAATTTATCTTAAAATGCTTAAAGTAATTAAGAAATATTTTTTGAAATTAAATAAAATTAATTAAGTTTTTTGGGTTAATAAATTGATTAAATGTTAACTAATAGATAAATAATATCCATGTATTATGATACAGGTATAAATATAAATGTCCTAATATATTTATCCAATATCGAAATGCTTAAAATTCATAAAATTAAATTAATTAAAATATTAATTAATTACTTAAATTAATTTATCGATCCATATTCATATATATATACACACGCATGATTAAAAAAATGGTATATTTGTTTATTTAGAATTAAATCCGAAATGAAAATAATAATTTAAAAACATATTTTAAACTTTTTAAATTTAAAAAATTAAATATATTTCGTACGGATTTTATATTTAAAAAATATCTTCTACTAATATGTACTGAGTTGTAAAACAAATAAGTAAACTATTTTTCTTGACAAATAGGTTTTAGCTGAAAAGCATAAAAATTTGTTTTAACCTATGTTTATTTTATATTTACTCATTAATATCTTATAAATAAATTTTAATACTAGATATAATATTCTTAATGTTTATGTAATAAAGTTATATATATATATATATATATGTATATATATATGTATATATATATGTATATATATATGTATATATATATGTACATAAATAGATATAGTTTTAAATATATCAACATTTGAAGTTTGAATTTTAAATTTTAAATAGATATTTATTCAAGATCTTGATCTGTTTTCAAATATAAACTTACCTTAAGATATTTAAATGCCAACTTTAACCATTAGAATTGGTCAACATCATTAAATTAAATATATATATATATATATATATATATGCATGTATGTACGCATGCATGTAAATGTATACAATAACAAAATAATTATAGACAACTATGTATGTATGTATATACGTATGTAGGCATGTATAGAGGAGCAAATATGTCTATTGCAGTGTAAATCCTAGCGCTTATATATTGGCACATTGAACCACGCACAAATATATATGTTCCACATGCAATATACATGTATGCGTCTATATTGATATGCGTGTACATTGTGTGTGCATATATATATTAAAATCAAATATTCTTATAAACTAATAAATAAAATAAAGATTTTATTTAAGATTATTGAGATTTGATTTATATTAATTTAGCCTTTTATGCATAATAAGATCTAAATATGGCGCTTTTTTTATAAATTCACCCACTTTACTGTTACATACTAGCCCAGCTCCATCATAGCCAGCATGTAATATTTAATGAGAGATTTTTGTTAAAAGTTGAGTCTCTATCAAATGATAACACTAGGAGGATTGAAAATTGTCACACATTTGAAGTCATGAGATTATTTCCATATTCGAAGATATACTAGTATTCCCAATGGTATCATAGTTGATGAGAAGATTTCATAGGTAAAGACTCAAGATGGAGCACAACCACAGACAAGGCCTTGTAGTTAAGGTTGTTGACGCAGCGGATTTAACTCTGACGCGCTAATGATGCTTTCTTCCTCACAAAATGATGATTTCGTGTCAAATAATCCGACAAAACGATAAATGCCCAATTCCGTTGATCGTGACGATGTCGGAATCTAACTATCTCCAACCCGTTGATCTTGCAAGATACCGTGTTGAAAGATCTACAATTCGATCGTTGATCACTCGTAAGTGATACCGAGAATTGGCTTCAACTTCGTTGGTTTGCGCACGAATAACCGAAGATGGAAAGAAGAAGGAGATCACACTCAACTTCAACAATGGTAGCAAAAGCTCACACACAAATTTTATTCAAAAATCAACTCCCTTTACAAGTGACAACACACCCCTATTTATAGGGAATTACAACACATACAAACGATATACACACCACAAACGACCTAACGACCTATGAATTACAACACATACGACTTAAGAAATAGCAAACGACTTAAGAAACAATGCATCACAACGACAAATAAAACCAAGCAGCTACTCAACAACTTCGGCATCCAGTAGCGACTCAAAGGAAACACGACAGCGGGACCTTGCGACCTACTGAAGCGGCTTCGACTTAAGGATTTGCTTGTGAAACAATGTCAGAACGACCTAGGAACTCTGGAGCGACCTAGGTGGTAACGAACTATATCTTGATAAAGTGGCGTAAGAAGTTAAAGAGTGATTTAGCCATCGGTGATGGAGTTAAGTCGCGGAGCGACTATGACAGAGTTAGGTCGCGGAGCGACGTAGAGCGACGTATGATGGAGTTAAGTCGCGGAGCGACCTATGATGGGTTGTTAAGTCGCGGAGCGACGTATGATGGATCGGTAAGTCGCGGAGTGACGTAAGATGGATCAGAGACATTCCGACTTAGGGTTTGGACTTTAGGAGGCTGTTCGCGACTTAAGGTATGTTTCGTTGACTCTTTTCTTGGCATGGCTTGATGCGCTGCATCATCCTCCCTTGGTTGAAAAGAATTCGACCCCGCATTCACACTTTCCTCTTCTTCGACATACTTATTCTCATGATATGGAATTAAGTGTTTGACGTTGAAAACGTCAGCAGTATGAATATGATCCGGCAATCTTAACTGATAAGCATTCTCATTAATCTTCTTTACGACTTCCAAAGGACCAACCTTTCTAACAACTAGTTTGTTGTAAGTACCAAAAGGAAATCGATCTTTAGTCAATATTGCATATACAAAATCTCCTTCTTTGAACTCAACATTTCATCGTTTAATATCTGCGGATTGCTTATATTTCACATTCGACTTAAGCAATCGTTCCTGCACAATCTTGTGACACTCTTGCAATTCATTCACAAAATCACTAGCTCGTTTGAGAACTCCTTTCTGTTGTGGTACTATAGATAAATCCAATGGTCCTTTAGGAATTGTCGAGTAAACGACCTGGAATGGACTGAACCCAGTGCTACCATTAACTACATGGTTGTGTGCAAGCTCAGCTTTACACAGCTTAGAATCCCAACTCTTCAAATTGTCATTCACGAGGCATCTCAATAGATAACCTAGGGATCTATTCACAACTTTTGTCTGTCCATCCGTCTGTAGATGATAAGCACTACTAAATTTCAGCTTTGTCCCGACCATTCTCCATGGACTCGTCCAAAAATAACGTAGAAAACGAGTGTCTCTATCCGATACATTAGATTCAGGCAACACATGAAGACGATAGATCTCTCAGAAGTATAACTGTGCGACATTAACTGCATCCGCCGTCTTCTTGCATGCGATAAAATGTACCATTTTTGAAAACCGATCAACTGCCATGTAGATAGAATCATTGCCACGTTGTGTCCTCGGCAAAACCAATACAAAGTCCATACTAACATCCACCCATGGTTTAGTAGGTATAGGCAACGACATATATAAACCTGCATTTGTAGCGGTCCCCTTTGAAACTTGAAAAATATGGCACCTCTAAACAAACCTTTCAACTTCTTTCCTCATTGACGGCCAAGACTTTGAGATCAACTGCATAGTACGGTCGCGGCCTACTGTCCTTCTTCATGTAATTCTTTGATGATTTTCATTCGTAGGCTGTAATCTGGAATACATAACTGATTTCCTTTGAACAGAAAACCTACATCCAGCATATAACCATCCATGCTTCCCTGTTTGACTTTGTCAAGAATTTCGGAAAAATATGAATATGAAGTAAGAAGTTCTGGAAGTTAGTCAAAACAAATTACCTCTACTCGCATGGTTGTCAGTAAATTCTCCCTCCGACTCAATGCATCGGCGATGCGATTAGTTATTCCAGACTTGTGTTTTACTACGAATGTAAATAGCTGCAAGTAAGCTATCCACGATGCATGCCTAGCTGCAATTTTATTCTGCCCTTGTAAATGTTTCAATGCTTCATGGTCCGTATACAAAACAAATTCTTTGTGGAACAGGTAACATCTCCAATTCTTCACAGCCTGCACAATAGCATAAAACTCCACATCATAAATATTGTATCGCATCTTTGCTCTAGAAAGTTTTTCACTGAAATAGGCAATTGGACGTCCCTTCTAACACAACACTCCTCCAATTCCAACTTTAGATGCATCTATATGTAACTCAAACAGTAACTGAAAATCCGGCAACACTAGAATCAATGCTGAGGTTAAAAGTTCCTTGATTTTCTCAAAAGCAAATGCTTCTTCTTTCGTCCATGAAAACTTCTTTCCTTTCATGCAATCAGTAACAGGAGCCATCACACTACTAAAGTGCGGTATAAATCTTCGATAAAATGAAGCTAACCCATGAAAACTTCTGACTTCGGTTATAGTTTTGGGCTATGGCCAATTTCTGATTGTGGCTACTTTACTTTGGTCCACGTGTATCCCTTCCTCAGACACAACATAACCCAGAAACAAGACACTTGGCGTCATGAACACGCATTTCTTCGTCGCTGCATAGAACTGTTCTTGACGAAGAATAGTTAACACCTTTCGCAAGTGTTGAATGTGCTCCTCTGTGCTAGCACTATATATCAAGATATCATCAAAATAGACTACCACAAACTTCCCGATGTAAGGTCTAAAAATATGATTCATCACGCTCATAAAGGTACTTGGTGCATTAGATAGACCAAATGGCAAAGCCAGCCATTCATATAATCCTTCCCAAGTCTTGAATGATGCCTTCCATTCATCACCTGGTCTAATGAAAATCTGATGATAACCACTCTTAGGATCGATCTTCGAAAAGATTACAGACCCACTAAGTTGATCCAATAGATCATCAAGTCTTGGCATAGGAAATCTATATCTGACATTTATTTTGTTGAGTGCCCTACTGTCGGTACACATTCTCCATGAACCATCTTTCTTCGGTACCAACAGAGCTGGTACAGTACAAGGACTGAGACTTTCTCGAACATGCCCTTGCTCAAGCAACTCCTCAACCTGTCTTCTCAACTCTTCATGCTCCTTTGGACTCATACGATAATGGGGCCTATGCGGTAAAACAGCACCTGACATTAGATCAATTTGATGTTGTATATCCCTCAATGGAGGTAACTCCTTGGGTAATTCCGCAGGAAAGACATCTTCAAATTCATTCAACACCGGTCTAACCTTCGTAGGAATTTCAACATCTTCACTCGTCTCATACCCAATCAACATAAACAATTCAGCACTATCTTTCACTTCTTCAACGAATTCTCTCGTAGATAATAGACTAGTTGATTCCACTTTCTTCTCTAACTTGCTTTCACTTTGTTCACGCTTCTTAGGAACTAAGGTAATTTAAGTACCTTCAAACATGAAACTGTAGTTGTTGGTGCGACCATTATGTTGTACAACTCTATAATATTGCCATGGCCTCCCCAATAATAGATGACACATATCCATATCGACAACATCACACCATATATCATCTTTGTACTTCTTCTCAGCAGAAAATGTAACAAATGCTCGTCTTCCCACTGTCACTTTTCCACCTTTCTTTAGCCATGCCAGTTTATAAGGTCTAGTGTGTTTTTCAGTCTTCAACCCTAACTTTGTAATGGCTTCTTCAATAATGTTATCGCAGCTTTCCGCATCAATAACAAA
The DNA here is from genome assembly GCA_030765085.1 of Allium cepa. NCBI lineage: Eukaryota > Viridiplantae > Streptophyta > Magnoliopsida > Asparagales > Amaryllidaceae > Allium > Allium cepa. The sequence goes on along the minus strand of CM060937.1, from coordinate 141,724,437 downwards.
TCGACAAACCTTTCCCAAGATAGTACATGTAGACTGAAAAATATTGCTTCTTAGCCAACTAGAATCATTCTCATGCTTTGGCACTAAACAAGACCTTCTTATCATCAAATTACACTCTTCATCTCCTGTCACAACTTCTTCATCTTCATCAAACTTCGATGGTTGAGAATAATCAACTTCAACTTCCACATCCTCATACTCACATTCCTCTGCAACTAATGCTCTCTTCTTTGGCTTTGTACATTCATTACTTTTATGGCCAAACTCTTGATAATTATAGCACTTGATACTGTCATTGACCTTTGCTTTAGCGGCTTCTTTGACAATTTGTTTATTGACTGCCTTAGAAACATTAGCACTGCTACTAGCACCCTTATTCTGATTGTTAGAACTCGTAAACACACCACCTCCTCGTCTCCCTTGCTTCTCCCAAGCTAGAGCTTTCTGATGTGCTTCAGCAACAGACATTGGATTAAACATATTAACCATGTCTTGAATTTGCATTCGTAACCCTCCAATATATCTAGCCATTAGTTGTTCCTCGTTTTCCATAATATCATTCCTTGCAATCAATTGATAGAATTCATCTGCATAATCATTCATTGTCTTCATCCCTTGTCTCAAATTCTGCAAACGTTGATACATAAGAGATTGATAATTGCAAGGCAAGAAAGTTGCTTTCATCATCTTTCTCATCTTCTCCCAAGTGACAACTTTTGATTTTCCCATTCTCTCCCGAGTTATTTTAGTTTGCTGCCACCAAGCACGAGCTCTTCCCCTTAGCCATGTAGCAACTAATTGGACTCTGCAATTCTCAGGCACCTCCTTGAATTCCAAAATTTCTTCAACATTAGACAACCAATCAAGAAATTATTCTGCTTGCATACCACCTTTGAATTCTGGAATTTCCATCCTTATACCTGACTCCCATTTACGATCATTTTCTGAATCCAGATATTGATTTCGGACTTGGCCTCGATTCCGATAATGAATACCACTTCCATCACCATCCTCCTCAAAATCATATGGATTTCGATATCGATCCCGTCCATCTACATCTCTTCGACCATACATGTCCCTTCTACCCTATCTTTCAACATCACGATAATGTTCATTGTCAAACCCACGTTGAGTTCTTCCCTCTTCATGTCGATACCCATGGTGTTCTCGCCTCATTGGACCTGAAGATTCTCTCCTATCTCGATAAGACTGAGGTGACATCCTTCTTTCTTCCAAAAAACCGATGGTGAAACCCTGTTTCTACTATGGTTCGACACTGGTGACGTTCTCCTTTGATTGTGATTCATGTCATTCATTAACTTCTCTAACTTTTCAATACCCTCATTGAACTTGTCATTGATACGCTGCTCCATCTGCTCTGCTTCTTGTCTTCTATACACATCTTCAACCTGATGATAGCGATTAGCACATCTCGGAGGCATGATCTAGCTTCAATCTAACACAATATCTAATATGGCTCCGATCTAACTTGATATGGATTGAATCTGGCTCTACTTAACTCCACTCGGATTTGATCTTACTCAGTTCTAACTTGGCCTTGATCTTACTCGGCTCTGATCTAGCTTTGAACTGGATTTACTTGGCTTTGAACTGGTTCGGATCTGATATGGCTCTACTCAGATTTGAACTATCTCTGATACCAAAAAGTGACGCAGCGGATTTAACTCTGACGCGCTAATAACGCTTTCTTCCTCACGAAATGATGATTTCGTGTCAAATAATCCGATAAAATGATAAATGCCCAATTCCGTTGATCGTGACGATGCCGGAATCTAGCTATCTCCAACCCGTTGATCTCGCAAGATACCGTGTTGAAAGATCTACAATTCGATCGTTGATCACTCGCAAGTGATACCGAGAATTGGCTTCAACTTCGTTGATTCGCGCACGAATAACCGAAGATGGAAAGAAGAAGGAGATCACACTCAACTTCAACAATGGTGGCAAAAGCTCACACACAAATTTTATTCAAAAATCAACTCCCTTTACAAGTGACAACACACCCCTATTTGTAGGGAATTACAACACATACAAACGACATACGCACCACAAACGACCTAACGACCTACGAATTACAACACACACGACTTAACAAATAGCAAACGACGTAAGAAACAATACATCACAACGACAAATAAAACCAAGCAGCTACTCAATAGCTTCGGCATCCAGTAGTGACTCAAAGGAAACATGGCAGCAACCTAAGGACCTTGCGACCTTGTGAAGCGGCTTCGACTTAAGGATTTGTTTGCGAAACAATGTCAGAACGACCTAGGAACTCTGGAGCGACCTAGGTGGAAGCGACCTACATAGAGTGGCATAAGAAGTTAAATAGCGACTTAGCAATCGGTGGTGGAGTTAAGTCCCGGAGCGACGTATGATGGAGTTAAGTCGCGGAGCAACGTATGATGGGTCCTTAAGTCGCGGAGCGACGTATGATGGATCGTTAAGTCACGAAGCGACGTATGATGGATTGGTAAGTCGCGGAGCGACGTAAGATGGATCGAAGACATTCCGACTTAGGGTTTGTACTTTAGGAGGTTGTTCACGACTTAAGGTATGTTTCGTTGACTCCTTTCTTGGCATGGCTTAATGCGCTGCATCAGTTGTCTTATTTGTGATAATATTTATGGTGATTATTCCGAGCTTGTTGGTGACTTTACGGATGTACAATGTGGAATGTTGAGAAAAATATCTGAGAAGAAGATTGGAGTAGATAATACTAAGTAATTCTTCACTTAATATGGAATAAAGAAGGTGAAGTGCTACGATAAATCTACATTGGTCTCTCAAAGTTCAGTATCAATAGGTCCATCTCCTACATCGGCAATATTGAAAAAGTTTGTTATTTGTTCGTATACATTTTATCTGTTGCCGCGCATACAACCTTTCTCATGCTTAGGAAGGATTTGGACGCTCCATTTGGATAGCAGTGCAAAAACTAGTTCATCATGAGGTTTGTGCAATGTGGTTGATCCAACGAATTATTGAGATAAAGTTGAAGAGGGATTGTTATATTTGAATAAAGATGAACTTTCGAATTTACGCGATAAAATATATCAAAGAAGAAAATACATTAAATAATATATTTGATCAATCAATTAGACTGTACGTAGAATGGAAAAGAGAAAAGTTATAAGATAATATTTTTATGGAAGGTACTGATCAATTAATTAGTTGATGTATTTGTGATATGAAGAAACAAAGGTTTATCCATGGTAGTTCAATAAATTAATGAAATTATGGAAACAAGATCATCATTATCTACTTACATTAAAATAAAATAGTGGAAATTTGAAAAGGTTTCATGATAATTGATTAATTAATTTACTTAGTCTTGATATAATGTCTTCACCCTTAAGTCTATTTAAATGAAGGCAATTCATATCCATATTTGTTTGTGTGCATCTACCATCACCCGCTTTTTTTAGTAAAACTAATTTTTGAATTCAAATCAAAATGAAGGTTTTAAATGTAATCAAGTCTTTTGTTAATTATTTATTGATAATTGACTGACAAACTTGACCTTTGGGTATTCTACGGGTAAATCTATTTTTTTTCAGCAATTTTAAGTATAATTTTGTTGCCTCTATAATGCATTTTTTTGAACAATTTCTATGCACTATCAACTCAAATTCTTTCAAACCAAACATAATTTTTGACCCTTAGAAATAATAATCCAATAATTTAGATATACTCGATAAAAAAACGATTAAAAAAACAACCAAAAGATACGGTTCAAGGGTAACAATCCATATTTTTCATATCAAAGGATCGTAAATTTTTTATTATTATTTTCATATGAGGTCATATGATACTAATATTTTAGAAAATGGCTCTTAAGGACATTTTCAACATCAGTAATTTTTATTGAATTTCCGTGTGACCATTTTGACCCTAGAAACCTTGTATGAATAATAAATTTTGATAGAACCCGTGTTAGGGTCTAAGTCCACTTTCATTGCTTTAGGATGATGATTTCTCATTTCGTAGAGTGGTCATAATAGTAAAAAGGACTTACTATTTGAGAGATATGGCTGTCCTAGTTTTTAAAGCCGTCGGACAGGTTTTAAGGTAATTAGATGGTCCTAAACCCAAGCCCATTAACCTAATTCGGTTTTGGACCCTATGGTGGTATTAGGGCTGAAGCAAATCTCTTTTCACTTTCCCATAACATTCCCAAACATCCATTACACATATTTTCTTTAAAAAGCCTCTCCTTTGGGCTGATTTAAGGGTTGGATCAATACAGTCCAAAATTTGATTTTTTGAACATAAATTGGTAATTCGGGTATTTGGTAAGTGATTACTTGATCTCACTATCTTAAACTTGTTGATATGATTAAAGATAACATTTTTAGTATGATTTCCATGTTAAACTAGGGTTTTTGGATAATATTTGCTGAGATATATGTTTGGATGGATTTTTTTGACGTGGTTTGTCAGTGTATTAGTTTTGTTAGAAAAAGAAGTTGTCGATTTGGGCAAAACAAAGGCAAAACAACTCCAAATCAAATGAAACAAAGAGGAGGAACTCTGCCGCATGGGCAGAACAAAACAATTCAATTCTCGTTGATTTTGGACCAAGAAAAGTGGTCAGTGGGCCAATGGTTGACTGTGAGTGGTTTTTAGTCGGGAAAGTAGTCGAAATTGGATGGAACTTAGAGGATAGGCTTTGGACCATAGGGGAAGTTTATGAGGAGTGGTCCAGTGGTTGGCAACGAGTTGTTGCTGGTCAGTAAAAGTAGTCGAAATTGGATAAAACTTAGAAAATGGCCTTCGAAGCATACAGAAAGCTTATGTTTCAATTTGCATCGAAATCCGGTTGGTAGAAGTTCTGGCAGCAAGTGGTTGGCGATAAGTGGTTTTTGGTCAAATAGAAATCATCAAAATTGGAAGAAACTTGAAGAACAGGCTCTGTAGCATAGGGGAAGCCTATTTTGAATTCGCATAAAAAAATGATCGATATAAAGATCTGGCGATGAGTGGTCTTGTGGTCAGCAAAAATCAACTGGCAGTACTTTGCTTTGGGGCTTGGCAAAGGAATGGAGTAAGGTTCCGATAACGGTGGCATGATGTTGAAAGGAATAATGGGAAGGTTGTCCACAAAATGTGGGTTCTAGGAAGGGTGACTCGTGGATATTATATTAATGGTACTATCATAGAAAGAAGGAATATGGAATGGTTCTTGAGGGTAATGGAAATTAGATGGAGCAATAAAATAGCTTGGTTACTCATGCTAAGGGCTTATTAATACTCAAAGTGTTTTCTCAAGTACTCGAAAGCAAGGGTATTATAAATGCACTCATGCATACTTTGAAATGCTACCCGGAACATTTGAATGGATCTGTATATACCTTAAACCAAGGGGAAGTAAAGTGTCTAGTATTAGCTTTGAGCTAAATATGTGTACAATAAAAACTAGGATTTCCATTAATCCTTGGTAGAGGAAAGGTCATACGAGTTATAATATACCTAGAGCACATTGAGTGATAGTGAGGATTGTTTGATAGATGATTTGTTTGCTTTGATTATTTTATCCCATTGTCCATCAGTCTAGGGATGTCACTTAAGATATGTATTAGGGATAGGAATGCCAAGACACGCGCCATTGTACTTAGGTTGCAGCATACAATTATGATGTAGTAGGGTAGCATAATATACTTATTATGTGCTAACTCTTTGGTTGCAGGGACAAGTTAGGTATGCTTTGTATACCCTTTTCCTTGCTATATCGAATTGTATAGTTTTTGAGATTCATTTACCACTCACACCAGATTCTTGTCTAACTCGAGATTTTATCCACTGCTTCTTATTACCTCGGGTACTCTTAAATGATTAGAATAGATAGCAGGCCTAAGTAGGATGCATTAGCTCTACAGAGGATGAGCTGGATGATGCTGTAATAACCCGCAAATCCGTACCCCTTGAGTCAACACTATTCTACAACAATCAACTCAAGTTGCACAGAAATACGAACCATTAGGGTTAAAGAAGAAGAGGTAGAAGAGAAAAATAGAAAACAACATCAGAATCTAACCATCGCAGCGGAATAAAATATAATAGGTAACAAAAATCTTTACTCAATCCAAATATATCTGTTCATATATTACATTATCAGAGTACATCAATCACAGCTCAACATCAATATCATACAAATGGATACACAACAACTCAACACAGCGGAAAAATATATATAAATAAGTACGAGAGTACGTGTCGTCATTCAGCTCGTCTCCTGAACTCCACGGCATCACATCCTGTATATCCTATAATACTCTGTCTGACCCGAGCATTACAGTTAAACAACACCCGAGTCAGTCTGGAATACCAGCGTGAGAAAATCACACCCAATTGTATTAAAGTTTCAAAAATCCTTTGAAAACAAAAGCATCTCGTAAGACCACGCCACAAATAAACATGTCGGGTTTTTACCTTACAATAGCTAAAACAATTTTTATAGAAATCATCTGATACTATAATAGGGTCTATATACAAATACTTATAAAATAGCCGAAATTGTTACATTATTAAATTCCAGCTACTAGCCACAGAGTGGGTAATACAAACAAAACTCGTACAAGGCTCGTAGGAAGAATGGATTTCCAACCAATGACTAGGCACTGGGGTACCACCTGTCACGGTACGGGGCCTAGATCATCGTAGCGAGGAGTACGCCCGCTCCCCTACAACACAAGGCCGGAACCATCCCTTACTGGACAGTCCCGAGTGAGATCACCCCGCGGTTGGGATCAGCAACCGCCCACTAAGCTGAAATAAAAGGGACATTTAGACTGGAATGACCACGCCTTGCTTGGGTGCTACCTACCTAACCTTGCTGCATAACCCCTGATTTTCAGTCATTCCCATTTGATGAGGCTTGAGGCTAAGCGTTACCTTTTTAGAACAATTTTCCTTTGAATGCCCATCGTCCACCTGACGATGTTTCACAAGCATTCATCCATATAAGTCCGTCCCGGGTTCGAACGGAACCGAAGGCACTATTCCTACTACATCCATTTTGGAAATATCCTCAGGATTAGTAGCGACTAGCCCTTGCACTTCACTGCTCCATCTTCGAATCCAAAATCGTTTACTCGAAACGTACAAACCGGATCGAAGTGGTTTTCGAGAAATAAATCTCGATCCCGGTCTCTTCGAAACGATCAACGCATTGTCCAAGATTGATAGTCGGTTATTTAACTATCAATTAATATTCACAAACACCAATCAAACAATAAATAATTTCCCAAATTATTTATTAATCTCAAAATATCTTTACAAGATATATTTCTATTTTCAATCCTTTGAAAACAGTTCCAAAACCCCCTTTCTTTCCAGAATCAGCTTTCCCAAATATTTCTATCTCCTCTGAAATCACCAAGCACAAAACTAGATTTAAAAAAATTAATTTTAAACATTTTACTGTGAAATATATATACTTTTAAAACATTTAAAATAAAACTACTTTAATAATTGGTTAAAATACATACTATATGAATTTGAGAAAATAAGGTTACTTTATAAAATATAAAATCAGGTTTTCATATTTAAAACAAATACTAAGTCACTTTTAAATAATTAATGCTATAACATATTAAAAGTAAATACTTGCTTTAGAAATTAAATATTAGAAATAATAAATTTTACAAAACTTGCTTTCTAAAAAAACAACTTTAAAACAATTAATTTATATTTACAATTTACTTTTAAAAACGTGTACTTGGCCATCCTGAGAGTATTCCAACTTCAAGCACTTAAATCAATTTCCCGAATTGATTTCCAATGCATTCTATTTGAAATAAATTCCTTTACTTGCTCTGTTCATTTCAAAATTCATTAATTATGGACTTTATTTTATTATTATTATTTGCTGTTTGATTTTAAATCTTTTAACTGAAATATACAAATTTTAGGCTTTTTCACATTTTCTTCTTTGTTCCTTTCAAAATTTAAAATCTTAAATTTACAATAAATGTTCTGTTCCTTTAGATATTGGCATTGGTGTTTACAATTCATTAACTTTCTATTAATTCAAAAATCTTCTTTCTATATTCAACATTTATTAATTAGCTTTCTTATGTAACTTTATTTTATTTATTTCATTCTTAAATTTATTCAAATTTCCATAATTATTTTACTTACAAATTCACTTCCTTTCTTTTCTTTCCAACATCCAAGTTATATATTTTTCTGGAAATTCATTATACCCAATTATCCAATCAAACCATAGCATTCAATATTTCAACATAATCCATCATAAAAATCAAATCATCATAACTGGGTAATTTAAATAATTTAAATAAATGTTGAGGGATCCAGTTGGATCCCTCCAACCTGTTTTCCCTGCATCCATAGACGTTAGCATTACATAATATGCCAAATTCAAATTATACTATATTCTATCACATCAATCAATCCATCCATACAATCAATTATTTAAATTAAATCATTAAATTAAAATTTCAACTGAGTGAGATTATCTCACCTTTAATTTGTTTTGCAATCCGTCCCAATCCGGGTTGCTTCTATCAGATTCTGACCTTAAATAATATTAGATGATTTTTATTAATTCCGAATCAATCGAACAATTAATTACAACAATTTAAAAATTTAACTTAACTAATGATTTAAATTTAAACTAACAATTTAACTTAAACTAATAAATTTATTTGAACTAATTACCTTTTCCAATTATTTTTAGTAACTAATGTAATTGAACAAGCTGATTAAACAAGTAAATCATTATAATTCATATTTTAAAAATTAAATAGTAGGTTTATAATCTATATTTAAAATTAAAAATCTAATTTTTATATAAACCTTAAACATTTTAAAATTCCTATCTCCAAAATCTTATATATACACAATTTCTTGCTTTACTGTATAAATCCATATATTAATATATATATATATATATATATATATATATATATATATATTGCTGTTAATTAACCAGAACAGCATTTTACTTTGAAATTATTATTATTATTATTTTATAAAACTTTCTCACCAACTAAAATAATTCAGTTTAATGCATATACCGTGTATATATTATTATTTTCCTTCCCTGACAAGATATTCTTTTTAGTTCTTAAAAAAACAAAAATTAACTACTGTATAATATAAATTACCTAAGAAATAAACCTCCAAAGCAATGCAACCTCCCGGCAGTCCCCCTAGACCCGAACAACACCACCACCTCCTCGAGCTCGAGAACGACATCGTGAATACAAAAACCCCTAAAGCCAAAGGGCCCCACTCGCGAGCCTCAGGCCTTCCTGCTCGAACTCTGTCTATCGCGACCCCCAAAGAATCACGACCCAAACCCTAATTCGCCTCCACCAATCGCGACTGCCACACGAACTCGTCGAACACAACTGAAACCAAACCCAAAACGCAAATCTTCCTCCCCTCCCAGATGCGATGGAACCGAGCATGGACTCGAGTTCAATACGAGTTCGCCCTTCACCTGATGTTGATCGGCCATTTTATTTTAATTTTCATTTTTTTTTAAACTGATCGAATCGAATGAAAAGGGTTCGGCCCCATTTCTTTTTTTTTTTAGATCTGAATTTCGAAGTGAATATAGGGGAGAAGGGTGTGAGATATTTAAAAGACTCGGCTTGAAATGGGCATACACAGGAAGATTTGTTTCCAGAACGAAGAAAAAACTATCTGCCCTTTTTTAATAATTAAACGAAGAAGCGTATTAGAGAAGCTTGACCATTTAAATTAAATATCATTGGATTTTGTTCAATAAATTCTCAGCGCGTTTATATATCGTATACTCACACACTAACTCTGATCAACACGAAATTCAAAATCCGATAATAATTCAATATTACGGACCCAATGGAACTCGTTTCGTCAAATTTCGAGACTGTGCCTCGGAAGGCTATTTTTAAATATCGATTCAAACGATAAAATTTTAAAATTGAACAAATTACTATAAATTTAAATTTTAAAACTTCTATTATCTTCAGTACTATCAATATAAATTTTACGAACCTTCAAATTATTTTTAACAGGCTAAAAATTCTAGATTCAACATTTTACCCAACTTCAAATTATTTAACTCAACAGTTTAATCACCAAATAAATAGTGATATTCGTAATTCAAGTTAAAATTACTCTATTGAATATTTAAAATCAATAAGATATTCCGATTTTAAATGCTCGAAAATTCCGGGTCGTCACATTCCTTCCCCCTTAAAAGAATTTTGTCCCCGAAATTACTAGTTAGGAACAATGGTTCAATACCCGTTACTATTTTTTTTCAAACCAACAATTTAACATCCTACCTATTATCTTTTTAATAAAAGTCACATTACCTTTCTTATTACCTTTCCAAATCTTTCCCTAATTTGCAAACAAACCTATTTGCCTAATCATTCAAGTTTCAATTTAAAACCAATTTGGAATTATCAAAATTTTCTCAAAAATTTTCTAACTCCCTAAATTCCCGAAAAATTTCGCCAGCATCTCCTTTGCACGGCTAGCTCGGTACAACTACAAAATGGCTCTACGGCCTCCCAAATCCAAAAAGAAAACAAAACGCTAAGCCGCTCAAACCAAATCCCAATCAAATCTCATACCAAAATTTAAACACATACCTTTTTGTCGGGCAATTCAAATTTATCCATTGAAATAAAATCCAATTCTCCTTTTCCCTTTATAATACCTGCATATTCTACTAGACAATAATATCCAATCACAATATTCCAAAAACATTTTATCGACTTTCTCACAAATGCCAATATCTATTCATTCCAATATTATCTTACATTATATTTATAGTATCAATTTTCCATTTAAGAATTCATCATTCCTTCTTAAGTTAACATAAGCAATTTATATGTTTCTTATATTCATTTTCATCTTACCACTTTAGTTTATATCCATTTCTATCCACATCGATTCTTTCATTTCCATACGAATTCAATTTATCTTTAACTTTAAATATTGAATTTTATTTTTCATTTATAACTAATCCATGTCATTATTTTAAATTAGTTTCATTGACTAACTTATTTCAATTTTCAATTTTCAATTCAAAACCGTTTTGTCATTAACAAAATTTTCCAAAAATTTTCAAAAATTTTCTAACTCCCTAAATTTCTGAAATTTTTGGGCAGAGTCCGCTTTGTACGGAGGAGCTTTTGCAATTTGAAAAAGAAATAAATATATATACATCGACCCACACGGTGGGAAAAATAAAAAACAGTTCATATTTCCTATTTTTATTGCGTAGGCGTACCTTATTTAGTATTTTAAGCAAGCGGCTTATTATTTTTAGCAAATAGCGCAACCCAATCCAGCCACACGGCTTCCAGGTACCTGTACTTACTCAATTTAAACATGTAAGTGCCAAATATATGCAGTTTAACTATATTTCACTTAGTTACAATGATTAAAACATATGAATTCTAAAAGAAATGCACATCAAACATTTTCCGTAAGCAATTTATACAATTTTATACTAATTCAACTGTTTTCAATTAATCTACAAACCATTTTCATTCAATTTGAATGGTTTTCAATCCATTCGTATACCACTTCATCAATTCGAATGGTTTAAAACTCAATCGCTTACATTTAATTTATTCTTAAGCAAACTGAACTCATATTTAATTCAATTGCTTTCAAAATCAATTTATTTTACTTCTATCAACTCATAGAATTTTAGTTACTTCCATTTACATCAAATAACAATTAATTCTATGCAATTTGATGAGATTTATGTGAATAAATAAGTATTTATGTTTATAACCAATTTAAATTGATTTCAACTCAATTTATACTTAATTCTATTCCATTTTCAATTTATTCACAACCCATATACTCTCATTTTCATTGCATATCAAATTTGAATACATTCACTTACATTTCATTTTATTAACCAACTAGTTCATTCAAAACCATTTACAACCTAGGTTCATCTTAATTGCCAATTAACTTTCCCTTTTATTTTAATCTATTCACAATCATTTATTTAGCTCGACACATTCCATTTAAATTTCATTTACAATCCATTTATTTACATTTCATTCCATATTTGTTCATCCCAAACCATTTTATTTAGCTCAAAGACAATCTAAGCTATTTCATTCAATAACTATTTCAATTTTATTCACGATCTATTCAATAGCGTTTCATTCCTTATCCGCGTTCATTTAAATCCATTCTATTAACTTAAAAACATTTCATTTCCTTATTGTCTCTAATTATTTCAATTCCATAACAATTTAAATGGTTTACAATTATTTATTTAAGAATTTTCTTTCCATTAAATATTATCGGCAACTCACCGAATTTTTATTTCGATTAAAAATTTACTTTCACTTGATTTAAAACTAATCCAATATTATTAAACTTTGTTTAAGTTGAATTCAATTCAACTCTCCTTCATTCATTTAGCTTAAGTCAATTTTCTTCAATTTATTCAAATTTTACACTGAAGCTCATTCTCATTTTGCAAACAAAGTTCTCTTTTCAATTTAACTTGATTCTATTTTAATCCAATCCCATTTCAAACTACAAATTTATTTGATCAATTATTATACATTTTAACTTTCTAGATTCTGCTCATTCAATTTATTACGTGGCTATTTTCCAAGTTATCTTCACTTATTTGGATTTTATTTGCACATTCAAACCATTGTTATTTTAATCCATTTACATTTTTATTTGATACATTCCCAATTATATTTAATTTGTTAACACTTCAAGTTAAATTTTAAATTTATAACAAGTTTGAATCCACTATTCATTTTCAATTTACCACCCAATTTATTAACCACAATTTAATTACATTTTCTTCACTATCGATCCAAGTCGAATTTGATTTATAACTTGAGTTTTATTTTCCAATCTTCATTATTAGCTTACAATTCAGCTTCTATTTAACTACATTGAACTCCATTTACACATTTCATTAACTAATTTATTATCAATTAGTTCTTCCCTTATCTATAATCCAACTCTTGAATTTTAATCCCAAATATCACTACATTTAATTTTCTTAGTTCAATTTAGTTTATAATTCAGGTTTTGATTTTTATTTTATTCTCCAATTCATCAATAATATTTATTTTGGAGTTTTGTATCTCACTTTTCAAATTTAATAAGTCACAACTTATTATTTGCACAATTCCATTCCTCATAGGCTTGAATATATTATTCTTTTATTTTTAACTCAAGCCTTATGCTTATTTATAACCCAAGCATATTTTTATTCCTATGGATTTTTAATTTCTTTACAAGTTATTCTAATTTATTTACTTCAATCCAATCCTTAACCAATTTTAATTTCCATTTATCCTGGTAAGAATTTAATTCCATTCAATAATTCAATTGAATTCTTATTCCAACTCAATTTTATTTTAACTCGGTTTTATTTAACTCAATTCGATTTCAACTTAATTCGAAACACTGCTGGATATTATTTTTCAGCCTAATTAATTAATTAATTAATTTCAATCCAGTTAAGTTTTTATTTTCCAATCATAGTTAACCTCATTTTGTCCTTTTAAATTTAAATTCCATTATTCAAAGCTTATATTTCCTTCATGATTTAAAATCATCTCAATTTATAAGCTTACAACTATCTCATCAGGATTTTTAAACACCCGGCTTTGGTTTAGAATCATCTTGAAATCTCAAACATCTCAAATCTCATTTCTCAAAAACTTTAAACCAATCCTGGCTTTTATCCCCAACAAATTTCCTTTGAAATTTCAGAAACAACTAGCTTTTTTGATCGAATAAATTTTTAGCAGCAATCTATCACTTAGAAACTCGAAAATGAACATCGATGATGCTGTAGTCATCACCGAAGTAATTTTCCAGCTACTGAAGTGAATTCAATGCTATATCTCTTTCCAAAATTTATTTGAAACAATTTCCTTTAAGAAATACCCCAAAAACAACAATGCTACAATTTATCTTCAAAATACTTCCAAAATTTCCAGGGTTTTAAAGTTTCAAAGTCTATTTTAAATTCAAATTTAACTATAATTCATTTGCATATCTTCCCATTTGATTATAATTCAATTCATAAATTACATTTATAATTTATATCTATGAATTTCATTTTATAATGAATTTATTCCCTTAACTTTAGTTATATTTTCAATTTCTAGTTAAATTCTCACTTAACAATGATAATACTTTAATATTATCATCATTCCTAACATCTAAGCAACCATATATTAGTTAAATAGTTTACAAAAACTTTCTTTATATCGAAAATATATTTTTGGGTAACATTATTTCATTTACCCATATTTAAAACAATACCGTGTCGATTGCTCTATTCAAATGTTTAGAAACCCCTTCGATACAGTTGCGCAAACTGTGTCGACGAAGGTTCATATGCCACTCAATAAATCAATCAACACAATATTAAAACAATTTATATTCACTGACAAATACGCGCTCATATCTATTAATACGCTCAAACTCATTCTAGAGTACTTCGGACTCTAATTTAAATGAGTAATTCCCACCAGAGCCAAGGTTATCACCAACCTAAGCTCTGATACCACTGTAACAACCCGCAAATCCGTACCCCTTGAGTCAACACTATTCTACAACAATCAACTCAAGTTGCACAGAAATACGAACCATTAGGGTTAAAGAAGAAGAGGTAGAAGAGAAAAATAGAAAACAACATCAGGATCTAACCATCGCAGCGGAATAAAATATAACAGGTAATAAAAATATTTACTCAATCCAAATATATCTGTTCATATATTACATTATCAGAGTACATCAATCACAGCTCAACATCAATATCATACAAATGGATACACAACAACTCAACACAGCGGAAAAATATATATAAATAAGTACGAGAGTACGTGTCGTCATTCAGCTCGTCTCCTGAACTCCACGACATCACATCCTGTATATCCTATAATACTCGGTCTGACCCGAGCATTACAGTTAAATAACACCAGAGTCGGTCTGGAATACCAGCGTGAGAAAATCACACCCAATTGATTATTAAAGTTTCAAAAATCCTTTGAAAACAAAAGCATCTCGTAAGACCAGGCCACAAATAAACATGTCGGGTTTTTACCTTACGATAGGTAAAACAATTTTTATAGAAATCCTCTGATATTATAATAGGGTCTATATACAAATACTTACAAAATAGCCGAAATTGTTACATGATTAAATTCCAGATACTAGCCACAGAGTGGGTAATACAAACAAAACTTGTACAAGGCTCGTAGGAAGAATGGATTTCCAACCAATGACTAGGCACTGGGGTACCACCTGTCACAGTACGGGGCCTAGATCACCGTACCGAGGAGTACGCCCGCTCCCCTGCAACACAAGGCCGGAACCATCCCTTATTGGACAGTCCCGAGTGAGATCACCCCGCGGTTGGGATCAGCAACCGCCCACTAAGCCAAAATAAAAGGGACATCTAGACTGGAATGACCTCACCCTGCTTGGGTGCTACCCACCTAACCTTGCTGCATAACCCCTGATTTTCAGTCATTACCATTTGATGAGGCTTGAGGCTAAGTGTTACCTTTTTAGAACAATTTTCCTTTGAATGCCCATCGTCCACCTGACGATGTTTCGCAAGCATTCATCCATACAAGTCCGTCCCGGGTTCGAACGGAACCGAAGGCACTATTCCTACTACATCCATTTTGGAAATATCCTCAGGATTAGTAGCGACTAGCCCTTGCACTTCACTGCTCCATCTTCGAATCCAAAACGGTTTACTCGAAACGTACAAATCGAATCGAAGTGGTTTTCGAGAAATAAATCTCGATCCCGGTCTCTTCGAAACGATCAACGCATTGTCCAATATTGATAGTCGGTTATTTAACTATCAATTAATATTCACAAACACCAATCAAACAATAAATAATTTCCCAAATTATTTATTAACCGCAAAATATCTTTACAAGATATATTTCTATTTTCAATCCTGTAACAACCCGCATATTTAACGATTTTATATTTAAATGTTTGATTTAAATATAGCATCGTTATTCGGATTTTGGGGTCCGAAATGTTACTTTCTGCAAATGGCCGAATTGGAACTCGAAACCACCTCCATTGGTTCCAAAATGGCGTTTGCGATCTTTTTGAGTATAATCTTTGATATGTTTGGAGTTTGTGAAATTTTGGCTACTTTTCCTATTGGGTTTGGGATTGGGTTCAGCCCACTAGCCCACTTAACCCCCTAGCTCAACCCTTCTCTTCATTTCATCTTCATTTCATTTTATTTTTCAAACTAAGAACTGAAATGGGGGAAAGGAAAGAGAAATAGAAATTAGCAAGCCCTAGTTTCTCCTTTGTAGCTTGATTCTTGCTCCAAAAATCAAAGAGAATCCATTGGTAAGTTCATCTCCATCTTCTCCATCTCTTCTCCTCTTCAATTTCCATAATTTTCCTAACCCTAACTTAGGAAATACTTTCTTTGATTCTAGATTGAAGCTTGTAGTGTTGAAGTGGAGTGTAGTTGGTTGATTCCTTGCAATTGTGCTTCTTCATCTTCTTTGTTTTGTGTAAAAAGGTGAGTTTTGAACTCACATCTACTTCTCTTGATTTCATTGATGTTAGGTATGAATTCCTAACACCTTGTTCATATGCACTTGCATTTGGTTTGGGTTGAATTGAGGAATAATCCAATTTTTAGTGTTTTGGGTTAAAATCTTTGAAATCCTAACTTTGATGTTTTAATCATGTTTTGGTGATGCATCGAGGAACATATAGGGTCGGGTTGTCGATTGGCATAAGCCCTTAGAGCCAATGTTCGTCCGATTGCATTTTGGGAGAGTTTGCTCTTCATTTGAATAAGGCTGGAAAACAGCCCAGGCAAGATTCAGTCGACTGAAAACTCTGCACAGTCGACTGAACCTGAAACCCGAGAGTTTCCAGGCATGATTCAGTCGACTGAAAAACTCTGCACAGTCGACTGAACCTGGAAACATAAAGTTTCCTGAACCTAGAAAATTTCCAGGTACAGGGTCAGTCGACTGAAAAACTCTTTTCAGTCGACTGAACCTGCTGTTTCAGCCCACTTTGCCTTCTGGGATCGAATTTTCAATTTAAATTGATTCATGATGATCCTATGTATGATTATCAAATGTTTTGACTTTGATGGTTCCTTTTAATTTTAATCCATGGGTTTTTATGAAATAATCTCTCGAATCGCATTTAAAAGTTCGTTTCTCTAATTTATAAATTCTATTTAAAACACACACACTTTCGCACTTCGAACGAAGTGGGAGGGTGATTAAATGGTTGGGCAAAACACGGACCATGAATCTGTGCGTTTATCCTTCCGATTAATCCTTGACCTATTCGATTGATTGTTTTGACCTTCGGGTTTGGTTTATCGATGATATGAGGTAAACTTTGTACTGCTTTGAGTGTGAAAGGGACTGACGGATAGTAAACCGTTTAGTGCGAACGAGTGGTTATGGGGTATACGCGTTAACACTTTTAGGATTCCTTTTCGAGAGTTGTGACACATTCCGCCAGTTAGTGGTGTCCAGTACTGGGTCTTCGACCTTCACCACTACGGTTTGTTGCCTCTGGGATAGTGTCTTCGGACTGTCTCCCTAGGTTTGTTGCCTTCGGGTATGTTGCCTTCGGGTGTGTGCCTTCGGGTTTGTTGCCCTATATAGTTTCGCTCTGATGTTGGCCTTATGTGCCGCATGGGTGATACTTGGGTTTGGAGTCTTCGGGCTCATGGATCCTTGTTTGTACAGTACTGAGCTCGAGCAAAATTTCATGATGTTTCATTGATATGTATATTCCCTTGGTATCGCCCTTCGGTGTTGGTCTTTGTGAGCCGCATGGAGTATAGCGATTACCTTGTGGAACTTGTATACCTTATGGGTATTTGTTATTTGCCTTTTTGGCTTATTTTGGGATAATTGTATCCTTTGTTTCTATATGTTGCCGATGATATGAGGCTTGCTCTATATGATTCATTTCTTGTTGATGATTGTGTTATCTCCTCTAGAGATATTTGTTATACTGTATGACCTTGCAGGTTTATTATTGTTCAGTTAATCTAACTGATTTGTTATCTAGACTGATCCGGGTATTTTATACTCGGGTCAGACCGAGATGTTTCAGGTTAGGTGCTTTTGGGGACTTAGCCTATTTTGCTTCCGCATGGACTATTCGCTAGCTTCGTTTTGTTATAGCGTCTTTTGTAGTCCTTATCTATTGTAACTCTGATTTATACTCTTTCGTTTCGTCTGTATATTGTGGTCTCCTGTACCACTTGACATGTATTATTTTGTATACTCTGTGGTGTATCTGTGTATGTGTATATTATGATCGACTGTTCTGTGATGTATATTACATTTGAGTTGTTATATTTTCTTCTGATAGATCCTATAGCCATTGTAGTTTTGCTTTAAATATTTATTGAATAGGTCGAATTTTAATGTGTTTCTACTTTTCGACATATTTAGTGAAAAGTTAAGGTAAGATTGCACATGGTCGCTTCCATTATACTCTATTGTCCGCGTTAGCCGACAGTATTATCTATATAATACTCTTTGTTAACGAGGCTCTCGGAGTGGGGCGTCACAGCGTGGTATCAAAGCTGAGTTCAGAACAAAATGTGATAAACACAGAATAGATGCACATATTATGGTACATCAAAGTGTACAAGTGATACAGATCCTTGAATCATCGTGTCTCTTTATTCCATCAAGGTTAGATAGATATTGGAAATACGTCTAGGAATGCATTTATTCCGTAGTATCCCATATTGTAATATCTACCTTGTGAATAATCTTGTTCTTATCTTACTTTCAGCTTATGTCTGGAAGAGGCAGGGGTCGACGTTCGGATGCTGGGCAATCTAGTGGCTCGCATCCGGATGGCGTATATATGTCTGCCGATCAATTTTTGGAATTGTTTAGGAGCACTCAGCCTCCCGTTCCTCCTCGAGTGTCTCCACCTCGCAAGTCTGCTTTTGCACGTCAGTGCAGTGATTTTGCTCATCTTGGAGGAAAGCCGTTTAAGGGCTCCGAGTCTGTTCTTGAAGTCCAAGCTTGGCTTCGCACGTGCGAGCGTATTTTCTCTCGCATGGATCTTTCTGACCATGATAGAGTTCTTGTAACTTCTAGCTTATTACAAGAGCATGCTCTTGACTGGTATGAGCTTCTTGTAGCTGAAATTGATGAGTCTACTCTTTCTTGGACTCAGTTTCGGGGACGATTTGAACTCAAGTTCGTTCCTGAATCTGAAAAAGTTTTATTGACCCGTCGCTTCCTTGAGTTGAAGCAAGGGAAATCTTCTGTTTCTGAGTATGTCGCATCGTTCGAGGATTTATCTCAGTATGGTCTTGAATTCATCAGCACTTCTTATAAGAAGAATTTGAAGTTTGTTTCTGGCCTTAAGAAATATCTTAAGAAGTCCTTGTTGCTCCAGCTTAAACTTTCTTTTGAGGAATTGGTTGATTCGGCGCTTCATCTCGAGACCGTCGAGAAGGAGTGTGATAGTGATGTTGATGTTGAGGTTTCCAGAAACCCCAACAAGAAGCAGTTTCCAATTCAGAAGAAGCCTTTTCCTTATAAGAAGAAGAAGACCGGTGGTCCTAGCTCTCAGCCTCAATCTTCCGGAACACCTTTCGTTCGAAAGTGTTTTAATTGTGGTTCTCCGGATCATATTATTCGAGCTTGTCCAAAACCTCTCTTCTGCCGTAATTGCAAGAAGGAAGGTCATCATGTTTCTGCTGGTCCTACTGCTCCTGCTAATGCAAAATCTGGCATGCTCAATGTGGCTAATGCTTCTGGAGGTCCTTCTCAATCCAAAGGTATGACTCCATCTATTTTGGAGGGTTCAATTCTATTTCATGATCATAGTATACGAGTTCTTTTCGATACGGTTGCTTCACATTCTTTCGTATCGAAGAAGCTTGTAGATGATTTATCTTTGGATGTTTCTCGTATGGTTACTTCTTTAAGGATTGCGAATCCTATTGGGGGATCCGCGACCCTTAGTTTGCTTTGTGATGATATTGAGATTGTTTTATGTGGCTTTTCTTTCCGTGCGAATCTGCACGTTATTTCTCATTTGGGTTTTGATATGATTTTTGGTATGGACTGGCTAGTGAGGTACGATGCCAGGATTATTTGTTCCGAGAGAATCTTATATCTTTGTCATCTTGATTCACCTTCTCAGTTATCTCTTGTTCTTCGGGATGTGGATAATTCCGAGATGGCTTTGTATTCTCTTGATTCGCGAGATGGTGATGATGTATCTCGTATTCCTATTGCTTGTGACTTTTCTGATGTTTTTGAACCTGTTTCGGGTCTGCCACCCAAACGGGCAATTGAGTTCCGCATTGATCTCATTCCAGGCGCGCAGCCAGTTAGTCGTTCTCCCACGAGGATGTCTACAAAGGAAAATGAGGAACTCAAGAAGCAGCTTTTAGAGCTCGAGTCCAAGCAGTTGATTCAGTCCAGTTTTTCTCCGTGGGGATCCGCGGTCGTTTTTGTGAAGAAGTCCGATGGAACTCTTAGGCTTTGTATTGACTATCGCAAACTTAACGAGTTAACCATTAGAAATAGGTATCCTTTGCCTAGGATCGATGATATGTTCGATCTATTGAGTGGTGCCAAGGTCTTTTCTCAGCTTGACCTTGCCACAGGTTTTCATCAGTTACGAGTCGCGGAGGATAGCATACCTCTTACCGCTTTCCGCACTCGGTATGGTTCCTTTGAGTGGCTCGTTATGCCGTTCGGTTTGACGAACGCTCCTGCTTTCTTTGTTGACCTCATGAATCGGGTATTCCGGGAATATCTCGATAAGTTTGTTCTCGTCTTCATTGATGATATCCTTATTTATTCTAAGTCTGAAGCTGAGCATGCTAATCACTTGAGAATTGTCTTGAGTACTCTTCGTCGTCATCTGCTTAAAGCCAAATTCTCCAAGTGCTGCTTTTGGGAGAATAAGGTTAAGTTCTTAGGCCATGTTGTATCTTCCGATGGCATTTCTGTCGATCCCTCAAAGATCGAAGCCATCCAGAATTGGAAGAGGCCTGAGAATGTGCATGAGATTCGTAGTTTTCTAGGATTGGCGGGTTATTACCGGCGGTTCATTAAGAACTTTTCCCGTGTTGTGCTTCCTCTCACAAGCCTTACTCGGAAAGGCATTCGTTTTATTTGGTCTGACAAGTGTGAAGCTTCCTTTCAGACATTGAAAGAACTTCTCAATAATGCTCCTATTCTTGTGGTTCCCGAAGGGAATCATGATCTTGTTGTCTACACCGATGCGTGTGGTAGTGGTCTCGGTGCTGTGCTTATGCAGAGAGATCGGGTAGTTGCTTATGCTTCTAGGCAACTGCGTCCGAATGAAGTTCGCTATGCCACTCATGATCTTGAGTTAGCCGACATTGTCTTTGCCTTGAAGATTTGGCGACATTATTTATTGGGCGAGCGCTTCATTCTCTATACCGATCATAAATCTTTGAAGTATTTGTTTACTCAGAAGGAACTCAATATGAGACAACAGCGTTGGCTCGAGTTTCTTGCTTCCTATGACTTTGATATCTAGTTTACCCCTGGTAAGGGTAATCGTGTTGCAGATGCGCTTAGTCGTAAACATTCGGCTGTTATTTCTATGATGCTTGCCGAATGGAATATTCTTGAGACTCTATCTTTTTGTGAAATTCGTGATCAAGGTTCATCTTCTGGTTCTCCTATTCTATTATTTAGTTTGGGAGCTCGACCTATTTTATTGGATCGTATTGCCGATGCTCAGCGGCGTGATCCTGATTTGTTGCATTTTATTCAGCTTTGTGAGTCTGAATCTTGTGATGAGGCGTTGCAAGATTTTAGCATTGATTCTCATGGGTGTCTTCGTAAGAAGAACCGTCTTTTTGTGCCTTCTGATTTTGCACTTAGGCATGACATTCTTGATGATTGCCATCGTTCTAAGTATACCATTCATCCCGGTAGTAGTAAGATGTATGCCGATATGCGTCGTCTTTATTATTGGGAAGGCATGAAGCGCGATGTGGCGAGTTATGTGAGCAACTACATGACATGTCAACGTGCGAAGGCCGAACATCAGCGTCCTTCTGGACTTCTTCAACCTCTTGAGATTCCATTGTGGAAATGGGATCAAGTTTCTATGGATTTTATTAACGGCCTACCTCGTTCGAGATCAGGTCATTCTAGTATTTGGGTTATTGTTGATCGCCTCACCAAGTCTGCTCATTTTGTCCCTATTAAGTCTAATAGGACAGCTTCGCATTTGGCTAAGTTGTATGTCAAGGAAATCGTGAGACTTCACGGTGATCCTATTTCTATTGTGAGTGATCGTGATCCTTTATTCACGAGTCATTTTTGGAAGAGTCTTCAACAAGCTTTGGGAACAAAGCTTAATTTTTCTACAGCTTATCATCCGCAGTCTGACGGACAGACTGAACGGGTGAATCGTATTTTGGAAGATCTTCTCCGTATTTGTATCTTTGATTTCAGTGGTAGTTGGGAGGATCACCTACCTCTTGTAGAGTTCTCCTACAACAATAGTTTTCAGTCTAGTATCGGTATGGCTCCTTTCGAAGCCTTATACGGAAGGCCATGTCGATCACCTTCATGTTGGTTGGAATCTGGGGAGAAGCTTATTCTTGGCCCGGACTTTGTTCGTCATTCTTCTGAGAAGATTGATCTTATTCGATTGAGGATGAAAGAGGCACAGAGTCGCCAGAAATCCTATGCGGACAACCGTAGGAAGCCTCTCGAGTTCTCGATCGGCGATCTTGTTTTTATTCGTGTTTCTCCTTTGAAAGGGGTTATGCGTTTCAGTGCGACTGGAAAATTGGCTCCTCGTTATATAGGACCGTTTTCTATTACTGAACGTATTGGCCCTGTGGCTTATAGAGTTTCACTTCCAGCTCATTTATCTGGCATTCATGACGTGTTTCACGTCTCGCAACTTCGGAAGTGTCTTTGAGAATCGGATTCTGTAATTGATTCTCCTGATTTGCAAGAGCTTGAGATCTCACCGGACTTATCTTTTGTACAGCAACCTATTCGCGTGCTTGACACGGAGGTGCGACACCTTCGGAATAAGGACGTGCCGCTCGTTAAAGTTCAATGGTCCGCTAATCCCAATGACTGTACTTGGGAAACCAGAGAGTATATTGAGCGATCTTATCCAGGTTTTCTATCCTTGCTTCGTAATGGTAAGTCTATTTCTGTGTCTAAAGTTTATTCTTTCTTTTGTATGTAATTGTTACAAATATCGTCTCTAGGAATTGCGGGGACGCAATTTTGTAAGGAGGGGAGATCTGTAACAACCCGCGTATTTAACGATTTTATATTTAAATGTTTGATTTAAATATAGCATCGTTATTCGGATTTTGGGGTTCGAAATGTTACTTTCTGCAAATGGCCGAATTGGAACTCGAAACCACCTCCATTGGTTCCAAAATGGCGTTTGCGATCTTTTTGAGTATAATCTTTGATATATTTGGAGTTTGTGAAATTTTGGCTACTTTTCCTATTGGGTTTGGGATTGGGTTCAGCCCACTAGCCCACTTAACCCCCTAGCTCAACCCTTCTCTTCATTTCATCTTCATTTCATTTTATTTTTCAAACTAAGAACTGAAATGGGGGAAAGGAAAGAGAAATAGAAATTAGCAAGCCCTAGTTTCTCCTTTGTAGCTTGATTCTTGCTCCAAAAATCAAAGAGAATCCATTGGTAAGTTCATCTCCATCTTCTCCATCTCTTCTCCTCTTCAATTTCTGTAATTTTCCTAACCCTAACTTAGAAAATACTTTCTTTGATTCTAGATTGAAGCTTATAGTGTTGAAATGGAGTGTAGTTGGTTGATTCCTTGCAATTGTGCTTCTTCATCTTCTTTGTTTTGTGTAAAAAGGTGAGTTTTGAACTCACATCTACTTCTCTTGATTTCATTGATGTTAGGTATGAATTCCTAACACCTTGTTCATATTCACTTGCATTTGGTTTGGGTTGAATTGAGGAATAATCCAATTTTTAGTGTTTTGGGTTAAAATCTTTGAAATCCTAACTTTGATGTTTTAATCATGTTTTGGTGATGCATCGAGGAACATATAGGGCCGGGTTGTCGATTGGCATAAGCCCTTAGAGCCAATGTTCGTCCGATTGCATTTTGGGAGAGTTTGCTCTTCATTTGAATAAGGCTGGAAAACAGCCCAAGCAAGATTCAGTCGACTGAAAACTCTGCACAGTCGACTGAACCTGAAACCCGAGAGTTTCCAGGCATGATTCAGTCGACTAAAAAACTCTGCACAATCGACTGAACCTGGAAACAGAAAGTTTCCTGAACCTAGAAAATTTCCAGGTACAAGGTCAGTCGACTGAAAAACTCTGTTCAGTCGACTGAACCTGCTGTTTCAGCCCACTTTGCCTTTTGGGATCAAATTTTCAATTTAAATTGATTCATGATGATCCTATGTATGATTATCAATTGTTTTGACTTTGATGGTTCCTTTTAATTTTAATCCACGGGTTTTTATGAAATAATCTCTCGAATCGCATTTAAAAGTTCGTTTCTCTAATTTATAAATTCTATTTAAAACACACACACTTTCGCACTTCGAACGAAGTGGGAGGGTAATTAAATGGTTGGGCAAAACACGGACCATGAATCTGTGCGTTTATCCTTCCGATTAATCCTTGACCTATTCGATTGATTGTTTTGACCTTCGGGTTTGGTTTATCGATGATATGAGGTAAACTTTGTACTACTTTGAGTGTGAAAGGGACTGACGGATAGTAAACCGTTTAGTGCGAACGAGTGGTTATGGGACATACGTTAACACTTTTCGGATTCCTTTTCGAGAGTTGTGACACATTCCGCCAGTTAGTGGTGTCCAGTACTGGGTCTTCGACCTTCACCACTACGGTTTGTTGCCTCTGGGATAGTGTCTTCGGACTGTCTCCCTAGGTTTGTTGCCTTCGGGTATGTGCCTTCGGGTTTGTTGCCCCATATAGTTTCGCTCTGATGTTGGCCTTATGTGCCGCATGGGTGCTACTTGGGTTTGGAGTCTTCGGGCTCATGGATCCTTGTTTGTACAGTACTGAGCTCGAGCAAAATTTCATGATGTTTCATTGATATGT
Organism: Allium cepa; assembly: GCA_030765085.1. Lineage (NCBI taxonomy): Eukaryota > Viridiplantae > Streptophyta > Magnoliopsida > Asparagales > Amaryllidaceae > Allium > Allium cepa. Next base: position 141,699,300 of record CM060937.1, on the reverse strand, counting down.
ATATTCCCTTGGTATCGCCCTTCGGTGTTGGTCTTTGTGAGCCGCATGGAGTATAGCGATTACCTTGTGGAACTTGTATACCTTATGGGTATTTGTTATTTGCCTTTTTGGCTTATTTTGGGATAATTGTATCCTTTGTTTCTATATGTTACCGATTATATGAGGCTTGCTCTATATGATTCATTTCTTGTTGATGATTGTGTTATCTCCTCTAGAGATATTTGTTATACTGTATGACCTTGCAGGTTTATTATTGTTCAGTTAATCTAACTGATTTGTTATCTAGACTGATCCGGGTATTTTATACTCGGGTCAGACCGAGATGTTTCAGGTTAGGTGCTTTTGGGGACTTAGCCTATTTTGCTTCCGCATGGACTATTCGCTAGCTTCGTTTTGTTATAGCGTCTTTTGTAGTCCTTATCTGTTGTAACTCTGATTTATACTCTTTCGTTTCGTCTGTATATTGTGGTCTCCTGTACCACTTGACATGTATTATTTTGTATACTCTGTGGTGTATCTGTGTATGTGTATATTATGATCGACTGTTATGTGATGTATATTACATTTGAGTTGTTATATTTTCTTCTGATAGATCCTATAGCCATTGTAGTTTTGCTTTAAATATTTATTGAATAGGTCGAATTTTAATGTGTTTCTACTTTTCGACATATTTAGTGAATAGTTAAGGTAAGATTGCACATGGTTGCTTCCATTATACTCTATTGTCCGCGTTAGTCGACAGTATTATCTATATAATACTCTTTGTTAACGAGGCTCTCGGAGTGGGGCGTCACAAATCCTTTGAAAACAGTTCCAAAACCCCTTTTCTTTCCAGAATCAACTTTCCCAAATATTTCTATCTCCTCTGAAATCACCAAGCACAAAACTAGATTTAAAAAAAATAATTTGAAGCATTTTACTTTGAAATATATATATACTTTTAAAACATTTAAAATAAAACTACTTTAATAATTGGTTAAAATACATACTATACGAATTTGAGAAAATAAGGTTACTTTATAAAATATAAAATCAGGTTTTCATATTTAAAACAAATACTAAGTCACTTTTAAATAATTAATGCTATAACATATTAAAAGGAAATACTTGCTTCGGAAATTAAATATTAGAAATAATAAATTTTACAAAACTTGCTTTCTAAAAAAACAACTTTAAAACAATTAATTTATATTTACAACTTACTTTCAAAAACGTGTACTTGGCCATCCTGAGAGTATTCCAACTTCAAGCACTTAAATCAATTTCCCGAATTGATTTCCATTGCATTCTATTTGAAATAAATTTATTTACTTGCTCTGTTCATTTCAAAATTCATTAATTATGGACTTTATTTTATTATTATTATTTGCTATTTGATTTTAAATCTTTTAACTGAAATATACAAATTTCAGGTTTTTTCCCATTTTCTTCTTTGTTCCTTTCGAAATTTAAAATCTTAAATTTACAATAAATGTTCTGTTCCTTTAGATATTGGCATTGGAGTTTACAATTCATTAACTTTCTATTAATTCAAAAATCTTCTTTCTATATTCAAGATTTATTAATTAGCATTCTTATGTAAATTTATTTTATTTATTTCATTCTTAAATTTATTCAAATTTCCATAATTATTTTACTTACAAATTCACTTCCTTTCTTTTCTTTCCAACATCCAAGTTATATATTTTTCTGGAAATTCATTACACCCAATTATCCAATCAAACCATAGCATTCAATATTTCAACATAATCCATCATAAATATCAAATCATCATAACAGGGTAATTTAGATAATTTAAATAAATGTTGAGGGATCCAATTGGATCCCTCCAACCTGTTTTCCCTACATCCACAGACGTTAGCATAACATAATATGCCAAATTCAAATTATACTATACTCTATCACATCAATCAATCAATCCATACAATCAATTATTTAAATTAAATCATTAAATTAAAATTTCAACTGAGTGAGATTATCTCACCTTTAATTTGTTTTGCAATCCATCCCAATCCGGCTTGCTTCTATCAGATTCTGACCTTAAATAATATTGAATGATTTTTATTAATTCCGAATCAATCGAACAATTAATTACAACAATTTAATAATTTAACTTAACTAATGATTTAAATTTAAACTAACAATTTAACTTAAACTAATAAATTTATTTAAACTAATTACCTTTTCCAATTATTTTTAGTAACTAAAGTAATTGAACAAGTTGATTAAACAAGTAAATCATTATAATTCATATTTTAAAAATTAAATAGTAGGTTTATAATCTATATTTAAAATTAAAAATCTAATTTTTATATAAACCTTAAACATTTTAAAATTCCTATCTCCAAAATCTTATATATACACAATTTCTTGCTTTACTGTATAAATCCACATATTAATATATATATATTGCAGTTAATTAACGAGAACAGCATTTTACTTTGAAATTATTATTATTATTATTTTATAAAACATTCTCACCAACTAAAATAATTCAGTTTAATGCATATACCGTGTATATATTATTATTTTCCTTCCCTGACAAGATATTCTTTTTAGTTCTTAAAAAAACAAAAATTAACTACTGTATAATATAAATTACCTAAGAAATAAACTTCCAAAGCAATGCAACCTCCCGGCAGTCCCCCTAGACCCGAACAACACCACCACCTCCTCGAGCTCGAGAATGACATCGTGAATACAAAAACCCCTAAAGCCAAAGGACCCCACTCACGAGCCTCAGTCCTTCCTGCTCGAACTCTGTCCTATCGCGACCCCCAGAGAATCACGACCCAAACCCTAATTCGCCTCCACCAATCGCGACAGCCACACGAGCTCGCCGAACACAACTGAAACCAAACCCAAAACGCAAATCTTCCTCCCCTCCCAGATGCGATGGAACCGAGCATGGACTCGAGTTCAATACGAGTTCTCCCTTCACCTGATGTTGATCGGCCATTTTATTTTAATTTTCATTTTTTTAAACTGATCGAATCAAATGAAAAGGGTTCGGCCCCATTTCTTTTTTTTTTAGATCTGAATTTCGAAGTGAATATAGGGGAGAAGGGTGTGACATATTTAGAAGGCTCGGCTTGAAATAGGCGTACACAAGAAGATTTGTTTCTAGAACGAAGAAAAACTATCTACCCCTTTTTTATAATTAAACGAAGAAGCGTATTAGAGAAGCTTAACCATTTAAATTAAATATCATTGGATTTTGTTCAATAAATTCTCAACGCGTTTATATATCGTATACTCACACACTAACTCTGATCAACACGAAATTCGAAATCCGATAATAATTCAATATTACGGACCCAATGGAACTGGTTTCGTCAAATTTCGAGACTGTGCCTCGGAAGGCTATTTTTAAATATCGATTCAAACGACAAAATTTTAAAAATGAACAAATTACTATAAATTTAAATTTTAAAACTTCTATTATCTTCAGTACTATCAATATAAATTTTACGAACCTTCAAATTATTTTTAACAAGCTTAAATTCTAGATTCAACATTTTACCCAACTTCAAAATATTTAACTCAACAGTTTAATCACCAAATAAATAGTGATATTCGTAATTCAAGTTAAAATTACTCTATTGAATATTTAAAATCAATTAAATATTCCGATTTTAAATGCTCGAAAATTCCGGGTCGTCACAGATGCTATCTTATATTATATATGGATTATTATGCTTATTACACTATGCAACACTATGAAGCTTTGACGGTGTTTACTTATTTTAATAATGAGACAGTTACGTGAGTTTATTCCTACTTTGTATATAATCTACTACTATGTTGTATAACTCTGTGGATTTGTGATGTGACATTTGATTCACTTAGTTATTATTATCTCTCATGCTTTATATCTATGGTGATTATTATATTTTATTCCATGCATTATGAGATATGACAGGTTATGTGATGTTTCATTTCTTTTAACCCTTGACAACGATCATACATCTATTTGGCATGACGACAATATAGTTATATTGGGTATCGATGGTATAGAGTGGTTGCCACATTAACCATTAAAACTTCTGTTGGTGAACCATATAGGTTCAGAAGCCAAGCAAACGATGATCTACAAAGGATTGTAGAAGTAGAACCACTAACGAAGCCGTTTTATCTTTCAAAATCGAAAGGAATTTTTATAAAGCACCGCATAACATGGACCCACTACGAGAGGCTAAGAAAACTCTCAAATTTTACTAACATGAAAACAATTGAACAACCACTTAGTTAAAATATGAACGAATTTTTCCTTTCTAGCTGATGTGGGATTTGCTGCCATGAGAAATTAATTCTTTTGCAAGAGTATGCTTTAGACCTTTAGCAATACAGTCATACTATCATGTTATTTTTACTTCATGTTTTGATTTCATAACTGTAATTCTTTATATTGACTGAATTTAACCATTTTAAATACATAATCAGTACAAAACGTTTCTACATAAATAATACAGTTTTAACTGTTTAATTGACAGTTAGTCATAAAACTATGATATAGTCAATCCCAACATGGAAAAACATAACAAGAAATAAAAAGAAAATCAAACATAAACATGAAGGAAATTAACTTAAAAGGAATAGAAGAATAACGCAAATTCCAAATGCGGATAGCGAATGATCTTTTTTTAAAGTTGCCTTTCTTTTTGAGCTTGAATGAAAAAAGAGAGAAAAACATTACTATTATGCTAGGTTTAAATTATATGTCACATACAATGACAAAAAACTTGAAAATCTATTTATTCAGGAAATAAGACGAGCTAATATGTCCATGGAAACAAATTTTATATTTGAATAATACTATAATAAACTTATTACAATGCTCATCACCAACGCATATTTCATATTACAATCTTTGTTTAACATGTATCATAACAATCTCCCAAACGCACAACAAATGACGTAACAAAATCACGAGGTTATAAGAAAGCTTCCAATTATACATATAATCATGAAATAAACTAAAAGTAGCTATAGTTTTCATCAATGATACCCTAATGCTTGTCAACATATTTGATAACCTGATCAACCTCTATTTCTCCATCTATAGTTTGTTTATGTCTAAATCCATATGATGCACTGCTTTCCACATTTTAAATTTTATATAACACAGCCCAAAATCTTCTAATGCATAATTCGGCTCTATTTATGTAAGTCTTCCATCCCTATTTTTATCAAAACTCAACATCCATTTTCTAAATTCATGTTCTGTCATCATTTTTCTACAAGCAACTTTATTTTTCTGTTTGGATAAAAACAAATATTGTATGGCTATTTATAGTTTATATGGAGATATAATACTACATGCATATCTAGTATTTAAAATCGAATATTTATAACTTCTACACGCATACGTTTTTTTTCAAATACGTCATATGGACGAATAATATGTTATACCATCTACATACTACATAAATAATTTGACTATGAGTCAATTAGTAATACGGTAAATACATTGTTAAACGAAAATTGACAATAGTGGCGAACCTAAATTAAACGTAAATGCATGGTACTTACAATTTAACTTTACTTTGAGATGACCTAAAAATTAAAGAGGTAGGGTTGAAATTTTACAATTGGCCCAAATGCAAGTAGAAGATTGATAGAGTTAGGAAAACTCTGTAATTTATTATAAACTATTAACTTTGTAATAAAATCTCATTCGAAGTAAAAGGCGTTTTTCTTCCTATTATATACTTGTTATAATACATTTTATTGATCATTTATTTAATTTAAGTATAGCTAATAGAAAATCCATCGATGTTGTGTTTTGTGATAATAGTTACAGTTTGTTGTAATTATGAGTGATTTATCACAATGAAGACAAAAGAATATTGTTTCAAATATTTCTAGTCAAGATGTATCAAGGTTGGATATCGACACATCTGCTAGTACATTATTCTTGGTTATTAAGAGAGACCAAGGGGTTACATACTGATGGCTATTAAATGACTATGGAATGACTCACTCGATAATTTTCTATTAGTTAATATAATAAGGTCAAACATAGATTATCGAAGTGACAATATTACATAGTTCTATCGACTTGAGAATGTCATTAAACATCAACGTAGAAACTTCACTTTGAATATAGTTAAATTGTGGCATGACATCCAACCAACGACTATAGTTGGGCTTTTGATGGAGCATTGGAACCGAAACACTATTCAATTGAGAATTCATCTCCTTGGTTATATGAGCTTAGGTCTCGGTCAACTGTGGCCAACTCAAACTCAAAGTCTCTGGCAAGAGCAGATCAGTTAATAATAACTATTATTATTGAACCAAGGACTTTGTATTTAGACTATAAAAGTTGAGTGTGGATGATATAGGAATTTTTAGAATATAAAATCCCATAAGTGCTAATGTGATAAAGTTTTGATGAAGATAATTGGTATAAATAATTGCCACTACCAGTGATCGCATAAAGTAGTAGAATTGGATTCTACCAAAACATTATTAGCAATAAATTAAGCTAAATGCTATAAATTTTACTACTCAAATTGTTCGATATTATTCGTTGATTGATTTTCCACCTATGAGTTACACAACTGCATTGTTGAATGCTCCAGATAGCACATTATTTAACGAAATTATAATATTATTAATTAATTGGCATATATAAAAGTTATATATGTACATATTGATATATGGTATCAATGTGCATATGAATTGGATTCAAAATGTGAATTTACCGATATGGTTTGAAAATGCAAATAGGTCCATTAGCCTAATTATATGGCCGACCATGATAAGTGGTTTAGGAGGGGGTTATATTTTGATAAGTGGGTTTGAGGTGGAGAATAAAAAGGTAAAAGGATTAGATCTAGATCCCTTCTTTCCTTTCCCTTGTTTTCTTATATAAACCCACCACCCTCTCATTTTTTATTCTACTTTCTCTATTCTCCCCTTCACTTTTGGCCGCAAGTTACAACCACCATCTCCCCCTTATCTTCAAAAGAAAATTCAATTTTAAATAAAATAAAATAAAAGATGTGTAGATCTCTGCGATTACTAGCATTTTATGGAAGGGAATGAATCAACTTCACAGAGTTCACTCCATTCAACATTCAAAGTGTGTCTTCAAGGCCACAGTTTAGGTAACATCTTATTTTCATCAATCTATATATACATATACATTTATGTTGTTGTATATGGATATGTTAAATTATGTCATGAATTCATATATTTGTTTGTTGTTAATTTACATATGAATATATTATAAAAATAATTTTTTATAAATGTATGTTATTTTCTTTCGTCCATAATGCAAAAAAAATCAAAAAATAATAATTTGAAATCATTCTAACTAAAATTTTGAATATTCGAACAATTATCAACATACATGCATGCATGCATACGCATATATATATACACACACACATACATATACATACATATAAACTAATTTTAAAAATTCATACACGCATTATACGCATGTTTATACAAAAGCATTTTTTCATACATTTTTAAAAATAATGAAATTTAATATTAATTAATTAACAGTATTAAACTATGTTTTGCTAATATATATGTATACATAAATAAAAATAAATATTTCCTTTAAAAAAATATAAATAAATATACATATATGTTATACAATTAATTTTGTATGAAATAAAATTTCATTTTGATTCCCGTATGGATATTTAAAATTAAAATTAATCATTAAAAAACATTTTTAGCCATGCGGATTAAATTAAATTTATTTTTATTTTTTCAAAAGTTTGTCTAGTCGGAAACAAACAAACTCGTATACGTTTTATTTTATGTAAAATTACATAATAGTACTTGTAGATGCATAAAAATTAGTATTTTATACAATTCATAATGTTTACACATATGGCTTTATGCTTTTATGAAAATAAAACACAATTTTTTCTATATACACATATGAAATAACTTTCAAATTAAATGTAAAATAATTAAATTTGAATTGAAATTTTAAATGAGATGTTTTGATTATAGATCCAATTGATTTGGATTTTTTCTTAAATTTTTTATTTCTAAATTTTAAATTGTTTTTATATTTGATTATAATTGTTTTGACATACAAATATATAAATACTAATTTAATTGTTTTATAATTACACGCATATATTTAAGTAAATTTATATTAAATTAATATCATATAATGATAGATAGAAAATACATATATGAAAGGAGTAATATGCCCGTTGTAGTGTAAATTTTAACAGTTAGATACTGGCATGTCAAACAATGTACATATTTTAGTTACTCGTGCATGTGCTCGTACTTGTGTATTTGATACAGAAGTACACATTATATATGAATTATATAAAAAATTAAATTTATACGTTAATAAATTAAATGAAATAATGATTTTATTTAAAATTTATTTAGATTAAATCCAAATTAATTTATACTTCATAGCTCAATAAAATCCAAAACAGTCAAAAAAATTGAAATTCACTGATTTAACACGCTACATGTCGGCCCATATCCAACGATTGTTTCCATGTTCGAAAAGATATTGGTATATTCAATGATAAAATGATTGACAAGAAGATTTCAAATGTTAAGACTCCACGTAATCTCAGGCACAGGCAAGGCCTTTTGGTTCATTGGGTTATATTTATGAGCATATTTGTGGTGGTGATTATTTTTTTGCTTTGAACTATGTAGAGCTTGTTGGTGACTCTATTAGTGAGAATATGGAATGACGAGAAAAATTCTTGAGAAGGAGATTGAAGTGGATAATATTGAGTACGTCCTCACTCAATGTGGAATGGAGAAGTTCAAATGAGATATTAAATCCCCATTGGTCTCTCGAAGTTCAATATCTAAAGGTTCGTCTCCCACATCGATTATGTTGAAGAATTTGTTATTTGTATGTATGCATTTTGTTTGTTGACGTGCATACTATCCTTATTTTTTCTTGGGAAGGATTTGGAAGCTCCATTGTGATAGCAATGCCTAAACTATTTCATCTTGAGATTTATGCCATCTATTGGAGCCCAACAAATTGTTAAGATAGAAGTCGAAGAGTGATGATTATATTTTAATCAAGATGAAATGCTAAGTTTGTGTGTTTCAAATATATCAAAGAGGAAATGAAATTAAATAATCAATTTGACTAATCAATTATATTTCACATAGAGAGAAAAAGTGGAAAGTTATAAAAAATATTTTTGTTGAAAGAAGTTAATTAACTAATCATTTGATGGATTTGTGAGACCATGAAATAAAAGTTCATACATGGGTATTCAATGATTCAATGGAAATTATGAAAACCATAATCACCAATATCTATGTTGGATATTTACAACTAAAATCAAATCTTTTCACCAGTTGACCTTATGCATTCTTTATTAATGAGAAAATGTTTTTTTTATGAATTGCGTATTTTTGTTGTGATCGATGGGCTTAAGAAAAAAGGACAAATTTTCATTTACTCTCTCTCTCTCTATCTTTTGAAAAAAAAATACTAAACAAATATTATCTTCTTCATCCCTTCTCTATATAATTTCCTTAATATATCTTTCAAATATATATATATATATATATATATATATATATATATATATATATATATATAAAACTGTCGGGGGTGACTTCTACAAATCTCTAAATCCTTAAACCTTGAGTGCACAAGTTTGAAGTGGTGTTGTATTAACCTTATGGAGTGGATGAAAATTGTCATTTACACTGTAGTTGTGCCAAATTTTGCTTTTGAGGTAGTGAACCCGTCCATGATACAACTTTTATCACCTCCTTTTTAATGTTTCAGCACATCAATTTTCCAACATTTGAAAGATAAACTAAATCCCTTTTCATAAGGACTAGGTTATTTGGGTTTTGGTCTAAAATTTAGAATGTTATAATTTGTGTATGAGAAGAAAATCAAGGAATTTGTGCAAATTCGAAATGAATCTAAAGTATTCAAATCGTTGGAATGGTAGGAGGTTTATTAAAGTAATACTAAGGTACGTTCCACTTTTTACTTTTACCCTCACGTTTGAATTTTTTTAGGTTTTGACAATGACTTCATATCAATTGATATTGCCAAGAATATATCATATGTTAATAAATTGCTTTGGTTAATGATATATGTTAACCACGGCAACATAAATTTTTATATGTTATGGTGGAAACTTTTATTTTCTAACATAGTTTATGGTAAAAGAATTATTAAGGTTGTGGTGAAGTTTTCTAACAGATGTATAAGAATAAAGAATATGTACTTAAATATTCTTTATATGCAAATTTGGGCACTATAATCATGTATCTTTGATTAAATTAATGCGTTTTGTTTATAGAATGTAATAATGAATCAGATATGGTGTATAATAAAATTCACATTATTATATTTTATTGTTAAACGTGACACAAGTTATAGTTAATAGCTATGGGTCATAATTGGTATGAGCTTATCATATAATATGAATTAAGACAAATGTTAAATTATAAATTTTGTGGATTCAAATTTGTTTAAATTAAAGACTTGTCATTTATAAAATCGTTCTTATGTAAACCATTAGTTTGAAATCTAAGCGTTTAATGAAAAATAAATAGTATGAAATCTTTATAATTATGAATAACAAACCCTTGAAAGAAAAAACTAATTTTGTCCTTCCATTTCTAGACGGAGTTAAAACAACATATAAAAATCATAAAGGCTTGTTAATATAACATTGACTTCATTTGCTTGATTATTCCATGTTGGTTTCTAATAATAAAATTTAAGTATCTAAATCCACAGACTTGCAAACGAATTTATACGAATTATTTTTAATATATATTAAGAGTTGAAATTAGAAGGATAACCATCTATTTATTATATGAGTTAGCGCATAAGTTAGGCTTTACTTGAAATTGCGCAAATGAATGAATAACTATAAGCAAACGATAAAAATATTGATTTTCTTCAATTGTTTTTATTGTGAAGTTCATGGGTTGTAAAAGCATAATATTTGAACTGTTATAAAATTTATTTATGACTTTATGGAAACAAATTAAGAGCATTTAATTCTTTATTATATGTTTGAATGAAAAGTGAATTTGATTGACATATCATTATAAAAAGAAAATAAAACCAACTAAGGAATATATTTTATGTTTATTGATTTATGGAGTTGGATTTATTATGATAAAAAATCCTAATGATTGCAAATATACAGATTAAGAGGGTTTATGATATCAATGTGATCACAAGTCTATCTGCAAATTGATTATTATGAATATTAATGTTAAAATTAAAAGGATGTTTGCGTATAATGTTTCAAAGTGGAAAAAGTACGTTAAATATACCAACATTTTATGCTAAGTCAATTAGGAGAATGGATAAATAATGATGTTTAATTCATCCATTGGTTATGAAAATTTTCATTCCAAAGTAGGAAGAATGATATCATCTCAAAGGCATTAATATATTCCAAAAATTTATTACAATTTTAGTATTAAACTCATTCATGTTTTTAATGCTTATATGTACTTAACAATACAATTAAAATATATTTTGAAAGGATCTGAAATGTTCACCTTTTTGACATGAATGAATTTATTGGTAGTAAAGAAATAGTGGAATAAGTTACCATTACAATATAATGATGGTACACTATGCACAAAACTTATGTAGTAGCAAATTATGAGATTAGTTTGTCTTCAAAATAAAATTAAACGATTGATTGTAAAAGTAAGAAAGGTATATTTATAAAAAATATTTACAAATTAAAGGGAATAAGTTTTGTTTAAATATACCATAAAATATTTCAAAATGAGATATTCATACTTGCAAACATTCAAGATCATATGATTTATGAATATATGGAAATACTTATTTTGGTCCATATATGAGCCTAAGGAAAAATTCCTATTGGGCGAGTATGTATTCTGTTTACCGACATAAGGATTATTAATATCAGAAATTATTAATTTTAAATACACTATGACACAAGAGTTTTACTTACAAGTGGTGGAAATATTTGTGTAGACATGATGGTTTTTGTGCTTTTCCCTTATGTACATGTCACAGTGAATAAGTACGTACTTTTTGAGTTTCGCATTAAAATAAAGAATGTCATGAGTTGAATCGGGTATTTTATTAATTCATAATTGGTTATGTTTGATCATTATTTTTACATGTAATATGTTGATTTATGTTTTTATGTATGAAAATACAATACACGTTAAAAATAATGAATGTAACTAAAGATATAAAATTTAATGTACTGACCTTTCAAGTTAGATAGTATATGGTGATACTAATTTGTTAGGTTATTGCATACTAACATGGTTTTTCATAGGAATTTAGAAAGAGCTATACTTGGATTTTGAAAATGTGTTCGAAACTTGAATTTCAAAAATATGGTGGTATATAGCTAAAGTGAATCTACTGTAGTTTAAAAAAACCAACAATTGAGATGATGATTGATTTTGAGTTCCTTCATGTTCTTCTATTATGAGACAACAGGTTTAAAAGAGGATAATTTGAGGAAAATTAATTTTTTTGAGTTGATCATAAACATTGAGAAAAACGTGGAAAGATCTAATTGTATTTATGTGGCACCTATATTATCTCTCCATGGTTCTTGTGTATATATATATATATAATAATAATAATAATAATAATAATAATATAATAATTAACCTAATCAGCCTATGGATGAGTGTGATAAAATTGGAGGAAGCGTCATGTATCTCACGAATTATTAAAGATACTATTACTTTTGATGCGAGAAAATACATTTATACCCCTATTGATGACTAGGGATCTCTACAGGAGTACGTAAGAAAAAGAGAGACACGTCTATTTCGGACCTAAAGCATTTGAGAAATTGATGAAATAGGTAATCTCTTAAAAATGAAAAAGATTAAATAGAATTTCACGTACCCGATTTTTAAATCTTCGACAAAGGAAATTAGTCCTTGAATTTTCAAGGGGAATAGGCATCGAACCTAGAGTAGAGAAATGTGATGAATAACTAGTAGTGGTCAATCAATGCAACATGATTGCCTTTCCCTTCCTATTTTTTGTATTAACGAGTTTGATTGCTTTGTAAACTCCATAACCATTTCTTTGTTGGTGCTTTTGAAATGCATTTGATAGATTTTACTATTTGATATGATTTTAAGTTTCTTCGCTTTTATATAATCCATTCCAATTTTGATGATGGTGCTTTTGAGACGCACTTGATGGATTTTTCTATTCGATATGATTTTAAGCTTCTTTTCCTTTATATGGTCCATAACCAATTTTTGGTGGTGCTTTTGAGATGCACTTGATGGATTCTACCATTTGAGATGCACATGATTGATTCTACTTTTTGATATTAGTGAGTTTTCTTTGTCTCTATACGATCCATAATCTATTTTGGTAGTGTTTTTGAAAAGCACTTGATGGATTATTTGTTAAGAGTTTATTTTCTTCAGGTTTATATATTATATAGATTGCATGTTTCTGGTGGTGCTTCGTAGATGCACTCGATGGATATACTAATTTATCTTAGTTTGAGAATGTTTGCTCCTTTCAAATGCATAACCAGCAATAGTGGTGCGTTTAAGATGCACTTGGTGGATTTCATTTATTTATTTCAGCAATGCATTATTCCTCATATACAATTCATAACTAATATCGATTGTTCTTTTGAGATGAACTTTGATGAACAATGTTTATTTACTTTTTGTGGTTGTGACTTTTGAGCTTAAAGAGTCCACACCCACCAGTGGTTGTGCTAGAGTAGAGAAATTTATAGACTCACTTTCTTGGGTGTGCGTGTGTATCATCCCACACTTGAGGGCCCAAAACTAATGGCTACGGATGTTATAGTCATCCATAGTTATTAGTCCTCGGTGACCAAATACGGTAATGTTAGATGCATTGATATAACAGAAACACATGGATATGTGTAACATTCCCGAATTTTAGCCAAATCTAATTGGTGATTCATTTATATTTTGAAATTAAATTGTGAATTAAATTGAATTTTTCCAAATAAAATAAAATATTTGTTTGTTTATTCAATTATAAATACAAATTGATTGTATATTTATTTTAATTTTGAAATTTAAAATAAAAGTTTAAATAATATATTGGATTTGAAAACCCTATATTTAAAAAATAATGATAATGAAAGTTTGTTTTCCAATTTTAAATATATATGTGTATATATATTTATATTTGAAAGTTATAATTTGAAAGTTAAATCCTAATATATATATATATATATATATATATGTATGTATGTATGTATGTATGTATGTATGTTTATTAGTGTTTAATTTAGTTTAAACCATATTATTTAAATTTGTAATACATGTATGTATATGTGATTATTTATGAATGTATAATTAGAGTTTAGAAATCATTTCCTTAAAAAGTTGTAAAGGTATAAAATATACAAACGTATGAATGCAAGTGTAAGACAAATATAGTTTGAGTATATGTAAATATAAAAGGCCTAACAAATAGTTTATATATTCATAAACATAGTTAAAGATAAATATAGTTACAATAAATATGAAGCTTTGTTATGAATATACCTTTTGAAAATATAAGACATATTAATAAAAGATAAAACATATTTTATAAATTTTAATATGACAAGGGTTTAATATAAATTATAAAATAAAGTTTAACAAAAGGACTTAAACACAAAATTATCACAAATGACATTAGTAAACATTAGCATCATGTAAATAACAAGTGTTAACCAAAAATACAAGTAGCAAGATATGTTTTCCTTTCAAAGTTTTAGTGTAAATATCAAAAATAAACCAGGCCATTCTCAGATTTAATATTCTCAAGCCTGAAAAAAAACCTAGAAAAATCAAAGTAAAAAAAACAAAAGCAATTCAAAATTGCAAACCTGAATGCAACTAGATCAAAACATAAACTAATCAAAACTTGTTTTCAAAATCTTCAAACCTGGAAAAAGAGGATCAAAGCAAAATCTGGAAGCGACTTAGCAAATTTAAAACAAAAACAGATCAAGCCTGGGAAATAAAATTAAAGAAATATAAGGATCAGAGAAGCAAAACAAAAGCAAGATGAAATAAAGTCAAGTCTCATATTAAAGTAAATCCAACAACTCAAGCATGAAGCTTCAGAACAATTTCGAGAATCAAAAATCATTTCCAGGCTTGAATACTTCTCTGTTTTCAAACCATTCAGGTGAGCAAACCCACTCATATCTGGACATATCTTTTAATCTTATGATTGATGTTGTAGTATGTTATGGAAATGTTTGTGTAATATGCTTTTATGTTTGAAAATATAGATAAGGAGGGATGTGCATGCCTGTGTATAGACATACACAGGCCTCTCTTGTGTTTCCATACCAAAAAATAACAAAAGAAAAATTCATATCTTTTTAATTAATCTATTTCAAGCCATGATTCAAAAAAAGAAAATGTTTGTTAGAATATGATTTCAGTTTTTAAAATAATCTTATGTGAAAATATTTGGTAAATGCTACGAAATTGGGAAATTACAGTAACGAACATTTTATATTGGAAAAATCAAATACCATAATTTCAAGTTTCATTCATATGTTCTGATTCGGGCTTGAAAATAATGGTTTTTGATGTGAAAATCATGATTTTGAAGTATGTGGATGTCGAGTTATCTCGAGTTGATTGTTTTTGGAAGTTTCATCAAATGTCGTCGATCGGCGTAGTGCTAGTGGTCGAGATTAATGGCGAAGGTGGCTGGAACGTTGGGGAATATAGGAAAAATAGGTGGAGGATTTTTAGACAAGCGTGGCGTTGGGTTGATGTCGAACTAGGGTTCGACTACCCCTTTTTGTCGATCAGGTTTGTGTAGTAACAGTTTCGTCGTCGAGGCGATTTAGATGGCCGGACCTAGGGGGATTGAGGTTGGAAGTCAGGGCGAATCTTTGATGAAGTTCGGGTGGTCTCTGGTGATCGTGGTTGACTGTACGAAGTGGTTTCTGGTGAATAAGTTTATTCCAGATTGTGTTAGTTCGAGCTTGATTTCAATTTCAAGCTAATATCAGAAACTGGGTGGTCGGGATTAATTGAGGAGGCCAGCAACGATTTGTTGACAGTGGCGATGGTGATCGTAATTGCTCCGGTGACTTGTGCACGTGTACGTGAGCCTGTGCATGGCTGGTTGTTTTATGGAATTGAGGAAGACGAAATATCCTCGGGTTTGACTCGAGAAATTCACGGAAAAAACTCGGGGAGGAGAAGCGTGTGGGTTACTCGAAGTTATTGTCGGGGAAAATCAAAGCATGGCTCGGGTCTGTCGTTTTTAGTATAAAACAGGTTTTAAACTTTAAAAACAAATCAAGTTTACTGAAACAAAGTTGTTAAAACTACTTCTTTTGTAAATAATGAATGTTTACTTAAGTTTTAAATTTGTTAAAGTTTTTCAAATAAAAAAATCATTTCAAATTAATTTAGTTAAAAGTGTTTAATTTATATCACTTTTATTTTAAAAGTTTAATTTAAATAAACTTGATGTCATAATTACTTAAAGATGAAATGATTTTGTTATATAAAAACATTAATTTAATTTAATCATTGTAAGTAATTAAGGTTTGATTGCTCAATGGAATTAATTACTTAATAAATTTGAGAGGGTAATTACTTGGTGCAATTACATTAGAGGATAATTGATTTATGTGATGAAATAATTAAAAGAAATTAATTTCTTAAAGAAAATTACTTAATTAAAAGTAATTAATGATTAAAGTTGATTAGTCAAGTGATTGGAGAATAATTTAATTTGAGGATAATTGATTAATACGAATAATTAATTAAAGTAATAATTTGAAGACAATTAATTAATTAAAGGTTAATTAATTAATGAAAGTGATTTGGGATAATCGTTTATTATTATTTTATTTATTAAACGGTAATTAAATAAAGGTTAATTAATTATGTAATTAACTTAAGGTTAATTTAATTAATGTAATTAATTAAGGATAATTAATTATTACAAAATTAAAAGTTAAATTAATTGATGATTAAAGGTTAACTGATTTATTAATTGAGACTAGTTAATTTATTATTAAAATTTAATTAATTAAAATGATTTGTAATTAATTAATATAAATTAACTTGGATAAGTAATTAATCTGATTTAAATAATCAGATAATTAATTGATCTTACTTATGGATGTTTAAATTCTATTGAATGTTGAATTGTTTGATATCTCTAATGTGTGCTGCTTTGTGATATGAATTGAATTGATTTGAGCTGTGATGACTGTAATGTAATCATCTGTGATGAATGCAATTTATTTATCTGTGATAAATTTATATCATATATTTGTAATTCTGTGAATGAAGATAAGCGTTATAGGATTATACCGCTTATCGATATTGATATGATTAAATCTGTGATGATTGATGTTGTTGCAGTATTGTGTAAAACCCCTGGACTACACCATGCACACACAAATTTGGATTGCACGAGGAAATTGGTTAATTCACGGATTTTTGAAATGGTTTTAAAGTTGAATTTTAATCCAAATGGTTTTGGAAAGGGAATTGGGTTAAATATGAAAAGCTTTTGAAAAGGAGTTTTAAAAATAAAAGTTATTTTGGATAACTTGATAAAGTTTTGAAATTTAAATAATTTGATTTGAATTCAAGATTTGAAACTGAATTTTATATTTGTAAATTATGGTTTAAAAAAGATATACATGCTATAAATGGGTTTATCTGGGATTCAAAACCATTTTAAAAGTATTGTTTTGGAAATTTGAATTTAACCCAGGTTCTGTACTTAAAGAGTTTTAACTTGTGCAAATGTAATCGGATTTTTCCAAAACGAAAACTATTGGTTTTCAAATAATAATAGCTCTCATATAAAGAAAGGATTTCTAATTTGTGTTGAACGAATTCAAGTTTGAATTGAAATAGTTTTGAAAGCTATGAATGAATCTTTGTGAAAGATGATTGAACCTTGTTTTGAAATTTAAGAGGATCTTAAAGGTGTATCTTTTGTATGGAAGATTTGAAATGGAATTGTTTCGAAATCTATGAAGGAATCTTTGTGAAATATTTGGTGAACTTTGTTTTCAAACAAAAGAGGATATCAAAGATAGATCTTTTGTTTAAATATTGTGAATGAATCTTTGTGAAAGATTAGTGAACTTTGTGACATGAATCTTTTTGTTTAAAGATTTGAAATGGTAATTTGTTTAAACCATTTGAAAGAAAAGTTTTAGGTAATAAGTTGTGGCTTAAGTGAGATCCCAATATCCATATGTTTTTAAATATTGCGCTCATTAATCGGTTTAGCCGAGAGAGGACTTTGTGTCATATAACCGATTCCGAATAGTGATATGACGAAATGGATAGCAGCTGAAGATGGTGGCGAAGACTAGTTGTCTTCGAGAACGATAGGATAACCTGCCGAATGACTCTACACCGATTTGCTCCGGTATAGAGATCTCCATATTTGATGGGGAGTCCGATCGGGATTGTGGATGTCCGGATTGCAAGGGCTTCTTTTGAAGTGCCTTCGGTTCTGTTCGAACCCGGAATATACTTGTATTGATGTGTGTCTGACATTACACGTTGAGATGTAAAATTGGTTTCTATCAAAAACATTTCTATTTGATGGCGGAGTATTTATTCTCTTAGCTTAACACCGTTCTCTAAGACGTACGAGCTCAAAAGTTATGTAGTTGATGGTTACTAGTGATACATTCCCAATTTTGGTAATGTGGCATACGAAGTGTTGCTGATCATTTTTTGATCGAAGCATGACTTTGTGAAAAGTGTAGCTTTGTGGACGAGACTTCGTCGAGCCTCACAACCCAGTAATGGTCGAAACAGGAATCGTTGCAGCAAGGTTATTTGGGGGTAGCGCCCCCTAAGGGTATGTCATTTCCTTCTGGATTATGAGTGGTATCATGGAATGGAGCCCAGATACTTAACTTTGTGGTTCCTGCAAGACTTATTGCTTTGCGGTTATTAGTTGATAGGCGCCTCAGATAAAGGTTAGTAACGACTGGTGGTGGCATACTTGTGTCAGTAGTTACCTAGTTACAGAGGTAACCCAACCTTGTGTAGTAGAGATCCAGTTAGGTTCTCGGGGATGTCCCTCCAGAGGCGTTCCATTTGATGTGGGAAGTTCCTTTGCCCGACCATTTGTTGGAAATCCAAAGAAACAATATGCGCCCTGTACGGTTTTAGTTGTATAACCTACCAGGCAACCTGCTATTGAACATGGTAGCTATAGTAGGCATAAGTGTGAAATGTCTATGCTGGCTAAGATTAATATTATACTTCTGAAAGGTTTTCTATACTATGCACTAATAATAATATCAAAAGGTTTTTGCGTATCAAGCATGTTTGACTATCATAAGGAGATATCTCCTCCAATTCGGAGTTTTCATTGTGTGTGCGGTGGGAGGCCTTATGATAGTTTCATTTTCCAAAAAGCATTGCGGATATCAATTTTAAATTCTTTTGCTGATTGTTTTAAAAGATAAAGCTGTTTTTGTTTGCTCATACCACCACAATGACTGACCCAGAGTTTAATGTTCCTTCCTAAACTCTGGGTGCCCACAATTTTCCACACGGGCGGTCTCGAGTTGGGTTTTCAGATAATCAAATAGTAGGTGTAGATTCGATAGTATTCAATCTTTGGATATTGGCAATCGCATTTGGAACGAGTTGCTTTACTTTAGTGATGATGGTGGTTCGAGCTTTTGGTTCAAGCTATCTTTGGTGTTGGATTATTTTGGAGATGCATTCTACTGGGGATATCTTTCCACTGTCCATGGTTGCAAAGTCTAGACCATCTAGTTGTGTATCTTCCACTGTGATTTGTAGTATCATATCTCTGATATATGTTGGGTGGTTGTATCATTGTTGCATATCATTGAATACTGTATTCATTGGAGTTATATGATATTCATTTTTATTCCGCCGTGTTGTTGTACTTAACGTGTTATAAGCTCCGACGAGCCGAATTCGACGTTTGGATTTGCGGTATTCGAACACGGGTGATGTATTCAGTGCCAATTTTCGTAGGTCGTGTCAGGGTCGTAATAATTTGTAACGACCCAGAATTTCTGTCAATTGAAATTCATATATTAAATTGATTTTAAATACCAACAAGTGAAATTTGTAAGCCGAAATTTTTTTATTTTGAATATACGGATTTAATTGGATAATTAAATCGATAATTTAATATTTGAAATTACAGAAATAATTGGAAATTGGGTTTAATATGATTAAAAATGATTTATAAAGTTGTATAAAATCATATTGGAGTTAGAATGATGTTATAGAACTTTTAAAATAGAATTGAAAGTTAATTCGCAGAAATTGAATATTTTAATATTTAATTGACGAGTAAAAATAACCATTTTTCAAATAGTCCCAAATTTCAACAAAATCAGTTTCATCGGATCCGTAATGTTAAATTATTGTATGGTTTGAAATTTCGTGTCAATCGGACTTACGGTTTGTCCGGGGCAAGCTAAAACGCGTAGAAATCGGTTTGAGTGAATTTTAAATTTAAATAGTCGATTCAAAAACTTATCTTTCAAATTTGATCGAATTGGCTCTCGATATATATTCCATTGCGTTCAAAATGGGGGTAAAACATTATAAACGCCAGGCGGCACGCTTCGTTTGGAGTTCGGAAAAATTTCGGGTGAATAGTGCGCGGAAATTTTCTATAAAAGGACTTCACTATTGTAACATTCCAGAATTAGTTTAATTTAATTTCGATAAATAATTTGAACTTTTGAATTTAAATTAACTAAATTTCAAGAGAAATAAAAATATGGTTAAAGTTAATATAAATAAACAATTGATAGTTTGAGTTTTAAATAAATAATGAATAAATTAAGTAACAAACAAGATTTTGTATTAAACAATAAAATAAAAAGTAAGTTGAAATTTAAATAATAATAGTTAAAAACTTTAAATAAGAACTCAATTTTATTCCATTCAAATATAGACATAAAACAATAGTTAAAACAAACACTTTCATTTAGAAAAAAAACAAAAATAAAATAATACTTGCAAAAATGAATAAAACAAGTTGCTGTAAACCAAACTCTTTCAATTAGCAATATAAACAAAATAAAGGACTAGGAAAATATATGTGCTTATAATAAAAATTGTTGTAAGTATACAAGAAGATAGCATAGAAATCAAAATCTATGCAAGAAAGTATTTACAAACAAAACAGCACTTTGCAAAAGAATATACATATCAATATGTGCTGAAAGTATACAAGATAGTAGCATCACAAAACATGCTTGCATTAAATGCAAGCCTCCACAAATCATATCAGCACCTTGAATAAAACAGGAAAGCATGAAACACGTCATGCTATAAATATACAAAGCAACATTCTTTCATTTAATGTTATTACTGCACAGCCATAAACAAAGTTTGATTTTCCTTTATACCATAAACATTGTACTTGCCTACTTTTGTACACTTCTATATATATATATATATATATATCTAAGCATCATCCCGTTCAAAACTTTTTATTAAAGAAAGAAAGAAGAAAAATAAATAAGCAAAGATCATAAAATAAAAAGGGAAGCAAACATCATTTTTATTTAAGCTTGAAAGGCAAATTACTGAAGGAAGTTTCAACTGCAGAATCAAAACAAAACAAATTTATAGTCTCTGTTTCAAACTTTTTCCAAGTGAGTAAACTTATTTTTATTTGAAATATAAATACTTAATCCATGAATTTTGTGTTTGTTGTATATAAACAAAATTTTTTGTTCTGCATATTGTTCTGTGTTACAGGAAAACACATGTGAGCTCTGTTCTTTAATATTCTTATTTCAGAGCTAGTTAATTAGAAGTTCAAGGAAACTTCATACAATCTTTTTTTTAGCCTAGGATTTTGAGTAAAACATGTTTGTTTAAACTTAAAAATCACAACCTGGAGATTTCTTGAAGCCTGACAGTATAACATAGGCTCGGAACATTCAATTCACTGTAAGAAGAAATGTTTATGGTAAATTCGAATACTTAAATTTGTTGGTTTGATTATATAACTCGAATGAACACACAAAAATAGGATTTTTAAAACAATAATGATGATTTTTAGTTAAGTTTTTTCAGTAAAATTCACATTTGAACAAAATCTGCATTCTTTTCAATTCCTAACAATCGATTCAATTATAAATGCTAAAATTTGGTTTGTAGCAAGTTTGAACATCAGAGATTTCACGAAAATTGTCAAAGAATTTTTCTATTGCGTGAAATTTGAATACGAGAGCAATTTAGGGTTTGGTTTTCAAGTTTAGGCGTGTCTGTAACATGGTGAATGCGACTCCTAGGCGTGACCGAGTGTCACGAGGCTCTGGTGGAAGGTTGCTAGGTGGGTTGTCGAGGTATGGGCGGAGTTCCATCACTTCCGGTGGTCAGTGTTGATGGGGGCGGAGCGTTTCTCATGGTGAGGTCAGGTAGCAGTTTCGGCAAAAAAGGCAAGAATTCGTTCTCGAATTTTTAGTGTAGAATCGAGCTTTGTTTTCGAATAAGGGGAGGAAGCACGACTTGTTGGCGATCGCGATGGCCACCGGAGTGGCACCGTGACGATGTGCACGTGCACAGCACTCGTTTGGGAATTGGAAATTTTCGCGTGTGCTTGGCTTCGGGAGAGACTCGAAAAATTACGAGTAATGCTTTGGGTGGGTACTCGTGTTCGAGCGAGTTCTCCCTGATGCTATTTTGGTTAGCTAAAGTTTAAACTTAGAAAAAAAAAGAAACTGGAAGAAGAAAAGAAACTGGGATGAGGAGAGAAAGGGAAGGTCTTGGGGATGTAACGTGAAGGACCCTGGGTAAACGGAGTGATACCGGGGTTTTACTCGAGTATATTTTAAAAATGGGTTTAACCCAAATTTATCAAGTGTAAGTGTTAAATTGAACCATGTTGAAAAAAATTTAAGTTGAAAATCTGTTTAAGTTATTGACTAAGTAAATATATATATCAATGCTTATAAAACCTTAATTAATATTTACATTAAATAATTTAATTTAAAATAAGAATTGAAGTTAATTTACCTTAAAATTTCAAATGCAAAATAAATTGATTTTGAGGATATAAAGAAGATTTAAAACGATAATTAAGGATAAATGATTATTTTTATTAATTTATAAATTTGAAAAGAAATTAAAAATGATATACAATTTGAAATTTAATTAAGAGTTCAAATTTAATTGTAATTGAGAATTTGTTATTCAAATTAATTTAAGTTGATAAATCAAGAAAATTAGCAGTTAATTTAAATAACTAATTTTGAAACAATAAATCGAGTTAATTAAGATTAAATTTATTTATCCAAATTTTTATCACTGTTTCAAAATAATTTAGTGGTAAATTTATTTGAACCACTTTGGAAAATGATTAACTATCGATGTTAACTTATATTGATATTTCTGTTCTGATTGTGATGCTGTGTTATATAAATTGCCATGTACTGCATTGTGATTGTGATTCGTTCAGTATTGATGTGAAAACCCTGTTGCCTGTAAAACGACATTTAAACTTCGATGCGACAGGGAATCGGATTTCCGTTTGTTATCCGAAACCCACATCGAACCTGTGAATTTTTGTGAATGACATCCACATGTTTTAAAATTTGACACTCACAATTCGAACTAGCCGGGAAAGGACCGTTGTGTCATATAACCCATTTCGAATATGTGATTCGACGTTATGGATAGCATTTGAAGACCGGTGTTGAAGACCGGGTATTTGCGAGAGCAATAGGATGACCTTTCGATTGACTCTGCACCGAGTTGCTCCGGTATAGAGTTCTCCATATGTGATGGGGAATCCGATCAGGATTGTGGATATCCGGATTGCAAGGACTTCTTTGGATGTGCCTTCGGTTCTGTTCGAACCCAGAACAGACTTGTATGGATTGTATGTCTGACATTACAAGTTGAGATATAAAGCTGATTTCTTTCAAATATATTTCTGTTGGTGGCGGAGAATTTATTCTCTTAGCTTAACACCCTTCTCTGAGACGTACGAGCTCATAGGTTATGTAGTTGATGGTTATCAGCGATATATTCCCAATTTGGTAATGTGACATGCTGAGTGTTGCTGTGAAATGATCATTGTTTGATCATTTGTGATATGATCATTTGTTTGATCACTTATCTTTGTGATCATTTTTTTGATCATTTGTTGACCCAAAGCATGGCTTTGTACCAAAGCGTGGCTTTGTGGATGAGACTTCGTCGAGCCTCACACCCCGGAATGGTCGAAACAGGAATGATGCAGCAAGGTTATTGGGGGTAGCACCCCTTAGGGTATGTGCATTTCCTTCTGGTTAGAAGTGGTATCATGGTATGGAGCCCGGATACTTAACTTATGTTGATATCGCAGATATATATATATATATATATATATATTACTTTGTGATTTGTTGCTGGGGCCCCGGTTAAAGGTTGGTTACAACCGGGAGATGGCATACTCGTGTCAGTAGTTACCCAGTTAGGGGTAACCCGGCCTTGTGTTGGCAGAGGTCCGGTTTGGTTCTCGAGAACGTCCTTCCAGAGGCGTTCTCATGTGGCAATGGGAAGTTCCTTGGCCTGACCATTTGTTGGAAATCCAATACTCAATACGAAACCCTGTACAATTTTAGTTGTAGAACATTCCATTTACTTATGGTGGTCACCATTGTTTAGATGGTAGCTATAGTAGGCATAGTTCGAAATGTCTATGCTGGCTAAGATTAATATTTTACTTTTGAAATGTTTTCCTCACTATGCACTAGTAATAATATCAAAGAATTCTTTTCTCGTATCAAGCATATTTAACTATCATAAGAAGAAATCTCCTCCAATTCTGCGTTTGCATTGTGTGTGTGGCGGGAGGTCTTATGGTAGTTCCATTTTTAAAAGCATACCGAAAATTCTTTTATAAATCTTGTTCTTTAAAAGTAACTGTTGTTTTTGTTTACTCATACCAGTCTCATGACTGATCCGGAGTTTATTGTTTTCTTTCCTAATTTCTGGGTGCCCATTATTCTACACGAGCAGCCTAGTAGCAGGTTTCTGTATTTTGGAGTAGCAGTATTTTGGAGCTCTTATCTTGGAGATATCTTAGGAGCTTTTGGAGATTTTAGGTGTTTAGCTTTTGGGAGTTCGATATCATCTCTCTCATTTGAGGACTTTTGGATATATGATCATTGTTGTATTATCATAATGTTGTATTTAGAGTTGTGGTGTATGTATTATATACTCTGTTGTAGTATGGATATTATGCTGATGTTGTAAATGTGATGATATTTATGATATTGATTCTGTTCCGCTGTTTTATATTCATCTAATTGTTGTTATAAGCTCCAGCGATGCGAATTTGATGTCGTTTATCGTACATCGAGTTTGGGTCGTCACAAGTGGTATCAGAGCTTCTAGTTGAGTAAGAAATTTAGCTACGGAGTATAACACATTAGATGGCTCATTAGAGATAGGGTGAAGTATACCCTAGAATGAGTATAACCAAGACGGAAACTTTAAATTTTCTTAGGCTATTTCTTTTTACTACTGATGTTCCTTAAGATATCTCGTCTGTATATCTAAATCAATTTCCTTACTAATCTCAGATAGTGAAAATGAGTGGACGAAGAGGAAGAGCTAGGGGTCAAGGGAATGCCGCAGCACCTAATCAAATTCCCCCAGCCGGAGAAGAAGTAATAGATATTCAGCAGCAGCCGGACTTGGCTGATTTATATAAGAAGTTCGAAAAGCTTGGTGGCAAATCGTTCACAGGCAAGGAGTCAATTATTGAGGCTCAAGCTTGGGTAAGATCGTGTGAGAAGATTTTTAAAGGGCTAAAACTGCAGGACGAGCAGAAGAGACTTATAGCTTCTTGGCAACTCCAAGGAGAAGCTTCAGCTTGGTGGGAAACCATCATTATAGATGAACCCGAGGAAGAATTTACTTGGGATCGTTTTAAGGAAGTGTTTGAAAAACGTTATATGCCATCGGCGGGAATTTCCAGAATGTATCAAGAATTTCTGGATTTGAAACAAGGAAGTTTGTCGTTTGAAGAATACTTAAATAAATTCAGCGAATTATCTTGGTTTGGTCCAGAATTGTTAAACACACCTCTTAAGAAAAACGAAAGGTTTATCTGTGGAATGAACCAGAAATATCATGAAAGAATGACGGGCCACGTTAAGGAATCTTTTTCAGATTTAGTAGATATGGGTTAGAGATACGCTACCCTTGATGTGCAAGAAGCCCCGGAAGAGAAAGGTAATTCAGGAAATCAAAATTGGAAAAAGCGGAAATTTGGAGGCAAGAAACCCTGGCAAGGCAACGAGAAGAAGAAGAGCATTCAGGGAAGCGCGGCAAAAAATGTCACTTGTTACAACTGCAAAGAGAAGGGCCATTATTCAAATAACTGCCCAAAACCGAAGAAGCCAGCTAAAGAATGTTACAATTGTCACAAGCCGGGACATGTAGTTAAAGATTGCCCAGTGATGAAGCCAGCGCAGGTGGCAAAAGTTTATACGATAAAGAAGGACCCCTCATCTTTAAAAGCTGATAAATGGAAAAGTGTTTTGGAAGGTAATCTTACTATTAATAATAGAACTGTTAGAGTTTTGTTTGACACAGGAGCTTCACATAGCTTTATCTCTCAACAAACCGTAAATGAATTAGGACTTAAAACTAAATTTGTTGACATCCTATTTGTGTGAAAAATCCGGTTGGAGGTCCCGCAAATCTTTGTTCATATTGTAAGAGAGTTCCTATTTCATATGCTAGCTATCGATTTCCTATCAACCTTTTTGTCCTCGAATTTAATGAATTTGAAATCTTACTCGGTATGAACTGGTTATCGAGATACGAAGCTATATTGGATTGTACTAATCGGACAGTTTTAATCAAAATGAACCTTGAAAATTTTATTGAAATCTCTTGTGAGGATCCAAGTCCAAGGAGAGATAGGTTGATGTATACTTTGGGATATCTTGAACCCACTTTGCAGTCTATACCTGTTGTTCGGGATTTTTCCCGACGTATTTGAAGAAGTGAAATCTTTACCTCCTCACCGAGAAATAGAATTCCGAATTGATCTTGTACCCAATGCTCGTCCTGTAGTTCACGCAAGTCGCAGGATGGCACCCAGGGAAAAGATTGAATTGGTTCATCAAACTGATGAACTACGAGCAAAAGGATTAATTCGACCTAGTGTTTCTGAATGGGGCTCAGCCGTCGTATTTGT
The DNA here is from genome assembly GCA_030765085.1 of Allium cepa. NCBI lineage: Eukaryota > Viridiplantae > Streptophyta > Magnoliopsida > Asparagales > Amaryllidaceae > Allium > Allium cepa. Next base: position 141,672,113 of record CM060937.1, on the reverse strand, counting down.
TGCTAAATAAGACGGATCTTTGAGATTGTGTGTAGATTACCGCGATCTAAATAAACAAACTCTCAAAAATAAATTTCCACTGCCTAGAATTGATGATTTATTTGATCAGTTGCACGGCGCTCGTTTCTTTTATAAGATGGATCTAGCCCAAGGATTCCATCAATTACGAATCGTCGAAGATTATGTCCATTTGACCGCTTTTAGAGGTCCTGATATGTTCTATGAATGGTTAGTTATGCCTTTCGGGCTAACCAATGCTCCAGCATACTTAGTAGATCTTATGACTCGTGTGTTTCGGGAAGTTTTGAATAAATTTTGTGCTTATATTCATTGATGATATTTTGATCTATTCTATGACTAAAGAAGAGCATGCCGAACATCTTAAAATCGTATTGGAAATATTGAGGAGAAATGTTCTATATGCAAAATTTTCCAAATGCCACTTTTGGGTCAATGAAGTCAAATTCCTTGGCCATATTGTTAATGAAGAAGGAATTTCAGTAGATCCTAACAAAATTTCCGCTATTCTTGATTGGAAACAACCCACTACTCCAAGAGAAGTTCGAAGCTTTTTGGGTTTAGCAGGCTATTACCGGAAATTCGTTCAAGATTTTTCTAAGTTGGCTAGTCCGCTGACTAAGCTAACAATGAAAAATGCAAAGTTCATTTGGACTTCAGAATGTGAAGAAGTTTTTCAAGAGTTGAAAAAGAGATTGACCACTGCTCCTGTTCTTACTATTGTTAACGGGAACCAAGGCGTTTCTGTCTATACTGATGCATGCGGTGAAGGGCTAGGTGCAGTATTAATGCAAAACGAAAAGGTAGTTGCCTACGCGAGTAGACAATTACGTCCGCATGAGAAAAATTACCCAACGCACGATTTGGAACTTTTGGCAGTTGTTTTCGCCTTAAAAATCTGGCGACATTATCTTCTGGGTAAGAATCTTTTCAGCTTTCCTAACAATTTATGAAACTAACTTAACTAAAGAAATATACCTAATAAACTCTCTTTGTTTTAGGTGAAAAATTTGAATTATTCACCGACCATAAATCCTTGAAATATCTTTTCACCCAGAAGGATCTGAATTTGCGACAACAACATTGGTTGGAATTTCTGGCATCTTACGACTTAGATATTCTGTATACGCCGGAAAAAGCCAATGTAGTTGCAGACGCCTTAAGTAGAAAACATGCTATTCTTGCTCATCTTGTTATCACTCCTACTCTTCTCAAAAGGATTGCAAGACGGTAGAAGAAGATGAGTTTCTTCGAGGAATCCATAAAAGAATATGCCAGGGTGAAAATACTAGTTTTGAGATGATAATAGAGAAGTTATAAGGACGAAGGGCCGAATTTGTGTCCCTGACATTCCAGAACTGAAACGTGAAGTATTGGACGAATGCCACAAGTCCAAATTCAACATCCATCCAGGATTCAACAAAATGTATCGAGATATTAAAAGAACATTCTGGTGGAAAACGATGAAGGGAGACATGTCTATTTATGTGAGTCGCTGTGCTACTTGTCAGCAAATTAAAAGCGACCAAATGAAAGTGGCCGGTTTACTTCAACCTTTGGAAGTACCGAAATGGAAATGGGATCAGGTATCGATGGATTTCATCGACGGATTGCCACGAACCAAGAAAGGCAATGAAGCAATTTGGGTTATTGTGGACTGTCTGACCAAAACTGCTCACTTCATTCCAGTTAAATCCACCCGGACTACGGCAAGCTTGGTAGGTATATATATAAAGGAAATTGTTCGCCTCCATGGTATTCCCAGCAGTATAGTGAGTGATCGTGACCCGATCCTCACTAGTAGATTTTGGGAAGCATTTTAGGACGCATTGGGAACGAAATTAAATTACAGTACTGCTTATCACCCACAATCTGATGGGCAGACTGAGAGGGTCAACCGAATTTTAGAAGACCTACTGCGTGCTTGTGTTCATGATTTTGGTGGTTCTTGGGAGGACCATTTGCATCTGGTTGAATTCTCATATAATAACAGTTATCAGGCCAGTGTAGAAATGGCTCCTTTCGAAGCTTTATATGGTCGTCCGTGTCGATCACCCACATGCTGGATCGAATCAGGTGATAGACTTGTTCTTGGACCGGACATGATAAAAGAAGCCACTCAGAAGGTAGACTTTATTCGAAATAAGTTATTAACTGCCCAAAGCCGTCAAAAGGGCTATTATGACCGCCGAAGGAGAAATTTGGAATTTGCAGTTGGAGATTCTGTATTTCTAAAAGTATCTCCGATACGGGGTGTATTGAGATTTGGGAAAACTAGAAAGCTAGCACCACGTTATATTGGTCCTTTTCCTATTCTGGAAAGGATTGGTCCTCTAGCATATCGAGTGCAGCTGCCCAGCTGGTTGTCTGGCGTACATGATGTGTTCCATATTTCTAATCTTCGGAAATATGTGCACGACCCAGATGATGTTATTGAAGAAGCTGCTCAGCAGGATCTTGAAATCACTCCCAACTTGGCAGTAAAGAGGGAACCGATAAAAATTGTAAATCGTGATGAGAAGCGATTGAGGAACAAAGTTGTGAAATTGGTCAAAGTTCAATGGAGTGGCGATCCAAAGGACTGTACTTGGGAGACTGAAGATAATATGAAGAAATCATATCCCAACTGCAGAATTGACATCTCAGCTTAATCGGTAAGTCATTTCCTTGTTTTTATAAATTCGTCTATTCCTTGTTTGCGTTTCTCTCTCTTTCAATTTCGAGGACAAAATTTTCTTAAGGAGGGGATAATGTAACATTCCAGAATTTAGTCAATTTAATTTCGATAAATAATTTGAACTTTTGAATTTAAATTAACTAAATTTCAAGAGAAATAAAAATATGGTTAAAGTTAATATAAATAAATAATTGATCGTTTGATTTTTAAATAAATAATGAATAAATTAAGTAACAAACAAGATTTTGTATTAGACAATAAAATAAAAAGTAAGTTGAAATTTAAATAATAATAGTTAAAAACTTTAAATAAGAACTCAATTTTATTCCATTCAAATATAGACATAAGAAAACAATAGTTAAAACAAACACTTTCATTTAGAAAAAAAATAAAAATAAAATAATACTTGCAAAAAAGAATAAAACAAGTTGCTGTAAACCAAACTCTTTCAGTTAGCAATATAAACAAAATAAAGGACTAGGAAAATATATGTACTTATAATAAAACTTGCTGTAAGTATACAAGAAGATAGCATAGAAATCAAAATCTATGCAAGAAAGTATTTATAAACACAACAGCACTTTGCAAAAGAATATACATATCAACATGTGCTGAAAGTATACAAGATAGTAGCATCACAAAAACATGCTTTCATTAAATGCAAGCCTCCATAAATCACATCATCAACTTGAAAAAAACAGGAAAGCATGAAACACGGCATGCTATAAGTGTACAAAGCAACATACTTTCATTTAATGTTATTACTGCACAACCATAAACAAAGTTTGATTTTCCTTTATACCATAAACATTGTACTTGCCTACTTTTGTACACTTCTATATATATATATATATATATATATATATATATATATATATAAGCATCATCTCGTTCAAAACTTTTTATTAAAGAAAGAAAGAAGAAAAATAAATAAGCAAAGATCAGAAAATAAAAAGGGAAGCAAACATCATTTTTATTCAAGCTTGAAAGGCAAATTACTGAAGGAAGTTTCAACTGCAGAATCAAAAAAAACAAATTTATAGTCTCTGTTTCAAACATTTGCCAAGTGAGTAAACTTATTTTTATTTGAAATATAAATACTTAATCCATGAATTTTGTGTTTTGTTGTATATAAAAAAAATTTATTGTTCTGCATATTGTTCTGTGTTACTGGAAAACACACACTACGCCATAAATGGCCTTCTGCAACACAAAAAAAATGTTGGCTCAGGCCCAAAAAATGTTGCCATAGGTCTATGGCAACACCTTGAGGGTGATGCAATTTTTGCCGTTGCCTTAGACCTCAAAGGCAACATTTTCACAATCTAAGGCAACACATGTAATATTGTTGCAATAGAACCCTATTTGGGTCTATGGCAACACCCATAGGTATCTGTAGCAACATTCCAAAAATGTTTCTATAAATATTAACTTTCTGAAGTTGTGGGGCCCACATCTTGTGGGGCCCACAATGTGGGCCCACGACCCAACTGGGTCCATCCCTATAGCAACACCTTGAATGACTATTGCAACGTTATTTTAAGCAACATTTATTACCCGGTGGCAACACTATTATGAAGCTACTGCAACACTATTCTAAAGCTACTACAATACTATTCTGAAGCTACTGCAACACTATACTGAAGCTACTGCAACACTATACTGAAGAGACAGTAAGAGCACATAGTACAGTACAATATCACATAGAACACTTGCATAATACACAGTACAATATCACATAAAACACTTGCATAATACACATCATAATACACAATAGAGATAACAATTCATACAGCAGTACACATCACAATTCAAGTCAGTTACCCCAAAATATCCAGTTACCCCAAAATACTACAAAGATACCCCAAAAATATCCGGTACACATAACAATTCATAAATGAGACTTAAGAGCTGGTGCCTCCAGTCAGCTTATCAGTCTCACTGGACATGATTGTGGAAGTCAGATCTTCTACATTGATGTTCATCTCCGGGTTGGCATCACCTAATTTCTTAAGCGCCCTAGCCAAATTCTCTTGTACCTTCTTATTTACCATGGATTCTAGCTGTGCTTCCATTTCTTCGACAAGCCTTTGCCTTAAGTCATGTACGTAAGCATTTGTTAGAGCCTCGGTTGATTGTTTTGCGCACTTTGCACGCCTCCCTATAAGCAAAGGACGACCCTGTGATTTTCCATTCGAAATTACTGTTTCAACAGTATTTCCTCCTTCTCCAACGGCCATTGCCTTTTGAACTAAGTCCTACAAAATAAAGCCACATCAAAATTACCCTACAGTAAATGTAGAGAATGCAGCAAATGCTTACATATGGATTGTGTACAGCAAATGCAGAGAAAGCCACATTTTGGAAAACAATTTGTTTATGTGCATGTAATTAGAAAACAATTTGTAACATATATACTAGTGAAAACTGAAAAACAATTCCGTCGACAGCCAGCTATGGCTTCGTCATCTGGATTCTTAGGCTTCAAACGGCCATTCATTTTATTTATGCACATATGTGTATTACTATAGACATATATTTTTATATAAACCAAGTCAGTAATCCCTTTAACCAAATTCATTTTCTCGTTTCCAGTTTTTGTGTCATTTCTAGCCAAACGCAAAAGCAAGTCCTCTTCATTCGACTTGAAAAGAAAAAAAATGGCCAAGGGATCAAAATTCTTAATCTCACAATATACTCAATTACAATTTCCAAAGCAAACATCTATGCCATTAGTACGTTTGTGAAACTCAAGTTCAACAAGTGTTTCAAGGACAGTTTCAAGGACATGAGAATGCATGCACATGAGCAAGACATGAACAATGTGCAGCATGTGCAAAACAGAACAAATTTATTACTAAACAGAATTATTACTTACAAGTTTGTAATTCATTACTTGAGGATTAGACACGTACTCACGTTCATCTGTACTCTTACGACTTTTAAGAAAAAGTGCTGCATCAGATGGATTTTATAGTTATTATCTTCATAAGCAGAAAAAATAAGATATGTAGCTATCACACACCTTTCTTGGACTTCGTGAAGTATCATCTTCATTATGCTCCTCATGGTCCGGATTATATTCCTGATCACTATCCACATCCTCTTGCATCCTTTCTTTTCCGTTATCTTTTTTTGGTTTGCATTTCTCAGTTCAGCCGAAATTGCAGACACACCTAGAGAAGCAAGAACTTCGTTGTTCCTCATCACATTAACAGCTCTATGTACTTCATAATCTTTTAGGTTCATCATCAACTTAGCAGTTCTCTGTACTTCATAATCTTTTAGAGATAGTGGAGGTGTAGAATACTCATTTGGAGGTGGTGGATGAACATCCTGCAAGTATATAATAAACAGGAACATCATAGTAAGTATGCTGCAAGAGTGGTACAAAATATTCAAATTACAATAAGATCATCATAATAACAATTCTTCAAACCTGCATGCCATTTTCATCCATATCTTCTTCTTCCGATGTTGGTAAACGTGATTCCAACTTCCTCTTAACACTTGATGAGTTCAGATTCACTGTTGAATCGCTGATTTTTGGTTTTTTTTCCTGTGTCATCTTCTGAGGATTTACCTGATCAGCTAACTTTAGATTCACGGTTGCATTGTTGGGTTCTGGATTATTCAGCCGTGTCGACTTCCGAGGACTCCTCACCTCAGCTAACTTTAGATTCTTGGTTGCATTGTTGTGTTCTGGATTATTCAGCCGTGCCGACTTCCGAGGACTCCTCACCTCAGCTAACTTTAGATTCACGATTGCATCGCTGGGTTCTGGATTATTCAGCCGTGTCGACTGCCGAGAACTGTTCACCTCACCTAACTTTAGATTCACAGTTGCATTGCTATTCAGCCGTGCTGACTTCCGAGGACTGTTGACTTCGGCTAACTTCTTGTTTTTTTGGTTCTGTTGTAGTTGATGAGCCGTCACATACTGTCGTTTCACTGGTTTTGTAGCTGCAACAATACAATGATATTATAATCATAATCTTTAAATGTTATAATCAAAATATCACAATATTTTTTTTGCTATATCAAAATATCTTAATATGTAAATGATATTAACTATCCATTTATATATACCTGTAACCAAATTCTGCCTTGGCCGCATGATTACATGCGGCTGCATTTGCTTTAGTGGCTCAATTGCAGTATCGACAACGTTGTCGATATAAAAATCCAAGTTGCCACCACTGTTAACTCCTTTGACTAATTCGGAGTGGTCCGCATCATTCGTCACTAACTTCCACCCACCCTTCTCACCATTGCTCATATAAATTCCTCCTATTTCGGTGTATTGAAGGTCATCCTTCACAAACTTTATGAGCACTGTGTACGAGAAGTAGACAGGATCAACCCTCTTTATCACAGTATCGGTTCCACCAACATATTGTGCCTTCTGAAATGCACCCTTGTGATGAAATGTGAGCTGCATGAGTTCCCCCATCCTACACAAAATGGATACAGAATGGTGAGTTTACATTGGAAGCAAGATATGAAATAATAATATGGGCATGTATATTAAGTACATGTGTATGCAGGTATATAAAGCACTAGAAACAACAAGGGAACACATAAAATCGGAATAACTTACAAGTAGTCAAGTAATTAAAAAGCAGTAAATTAATTATGAAAATCAACAGATACAGAATTCGTCCCTTAATTAAGAACCAATACATAAATAGAAGTCACTTGATATTGCTACATAGAAATCAAGAGGTAGTTTCCTCTATGCTAGGCGGAATGAGGATTTGTGTTGCCGGGATGTCATCTCTATACCACCTAACATCACTAACTTGATTTCCTATTCCATTACCACATTGAATATCATGTAAAACTGGATCATCTTCATTCCCATTTTCATTTTCGACTTCACACCAGTCCCTCAGCAATTTCTTGACAACATTATAAAGTGTCGTATCAGTTGGATCTTGTACATAAAATACTTGTTGTACTTGTGAAGCCATAACATACGGATCAGATTTCTGGCACAATCTATTAAAATTAACTCGAGTCATCCCATACAAATCTTTCTCTTCTTGGTACCAGCAACACTTAAATAAAACCACTGAAATTTCTCCCCAATAATCAATTTCTAGTATTTCTTCAATTGCTCCGTAGTAACTAACATTACCAACCAATGGATTTTGATCTTTTGAACTTGCAAAGCTAGTGGTCAAGGCAGTCAAGAATACACCACTATTCTGTGTTTTACACTTAGCATCTCTATATTTTGTATGGAATCTGTATCCATTAATAACATATCCACTAAATTTCCTAGCTGTCCGATTAGGGCCCATTGCAAGCACTTCTAGCTCTTTCGAAATGTCCTCTTTTTTCCCAACCTCATCCTTCAGCCATTTCCAGAATTCTTCAGTATATGCTCTCTCTCTTTTATATCTTCCTGATATTGCATGACCATCAATTAAAGCTCGATGTTCCCTATAATAATTATGATGGTATTAATATCAATAAAGAAATATTCTAATTCTTTAGTACTTGCTAGAATAAAATTAGAACATAAAAACTTACTCTTTTAAATTATCTATTTCCTCGTTACCACATTTGACTAGAATGTACCGATGACATGCCATCCACTCAGATTCTTTTAGATGAATAGCTTTTCCGTCTTTATTTCTTCTTGTACCAATACCATATTCCATATTTTATGGACAACTTTCAAATTTAGGTACTGCATCACCACCGCTTAAGAATCTTGAGCAGAATGTCAAGCATTCTTCTGCCAAGTAACCTTCGGTGATGGAACCCTCCGGTTTAGATCTGTTGCGCACATAAGATTTGAGTTTAGCTAGATAACGCTCAATCGGAAACATACATCGAACGTGCACAGGTCCACCCTATACAACTTCCTTGCACAAGTGAACCGTCAAGTGAACCATTATGTCAAAGAAAGCCGGTGGAAATATCATCTCAAATTGGCAAAGAATATCGACAATTTCTTGTTGTTGCCTCTTCACATCTTCCAAATCAATTACTTTACCCCAAAGACCTCTTAAGAATGCACCAAATCTTATTAGAGGCAATGAAACCTCAGGCTTCAGTGTTTTTTTCACAGCAAATTGCAACAAGTAGTGAAGTAGAAAATGAGCATCATAAGTCTTGTACCCTGAGATTTTCCTTTCCTTCGTGTGAACATACCGACTGATATTGGCTGCACAACCATATGGCAATCTAACATTCTCCAGTACTGAGCAAAATATTTCTTTTTCTTTATTCGTCATGTCAAATATGGCAGCCCTAATCTCAAAGTGTTCGTCGTCATTTGATAAAACGGGATGCAGGACCTTCCTGAGGCCCATTTCCTGTAAATCAAAACGAGCATTCAAATGGTCTTTTGACTTGCCACTAATATTTAGCAAAGTACCGAGTATGTTGTCGCATATGTTTTTCTCTATATGCATAACATCAAGGTTATGTCGCAATAAATTGTGGCTCCAATACGGTAAATTGAAAAATATTGACTTCTTTTTGAAAGGGGAATCCTTTTTCTTCCCAAAATTATTTTCAAAGTCACGCAACGGTTCTTCAATGTCTGTTCCTGATAAATTTCCTAGAATTTGTCCTATTTCAACTTCACCATTAAACCTCCTCTTATCAAACCTTCACTTGTGTTTCGGATCCAGAAATTTTCTATGATTCATGTAGCACATTTTTCTACTATGTTTCAAGTACATTGAAGAAGTCTCATAATGGCATACCGGACAACACAATTTACCCTTTGTGCTCCAACCGGATAACATTGCATACCCTAGAAAATCGCTAATGGTCCACAACACACTTGCACGTAACATGAATTTTTGATCAGTAAAAGCATCATAAGTTTCTATGCCTAGATCCCATAATTCTTTCAATTCTTCAATTAGAGGCTGCATATATACATCAGTTTTATTCTTTGGAGACTCTGGACCGGAGATGAGTGTTGAAAGAATTAGATTTTCGGGCTTCATGCACAACCAAGGTGGAAGTTTGTAGTTAACTAATACAATTGGCCATGTACTGTAAGTTGTACTCATTGTACGAAAAGGATTGAATCCATCAGAGGCTACACCCAATCTGATATTTCTATTTTCTAATGAAAAATCAGGATACATAGCATCCATTGCCTTCCAAGTCTCGCTATCAGCTGGATGTCTAAGTTTTCCGTCTTTTTTTCGGCCCACAGAATGCCATCTCATAAGTTGTGAATACTGCTTGCATATAAACAGCCTTTGCAGCCTTGGTTTTAGCGGAAAGTAACGCATTACTTTTGCCGGGACTTTGTGAATCAACTTCTCTGGATCATTGTCACGGGTGCCTTTCTTTTCCTCTTCCCACCTCGAAATACCACAAGAGTTACAGACATCTTTATCTTCATTTTCTGCCCAATAGAACATGCAATCGTTTGGACATGCGTGTATTTTTTTGTAATCAAGACCTAAATCTTTAATGATTTTCTTCGCAGCTCTAAAAGATAAAGGTATGTGGGCCTGTGGAAAAGCCTCTCTCATCAACTCTAGTATATCCCCAACTGCAGACTCTGTAATTCCATGTATACATTTTAAAGAATAAAGCCTGATGATAAAACTTAATCTCGAAAATTTTGAACATCCAGGATATAATGGCTGCTTTCCATCTTCGACAAGGCGATAAAATCTTTTAGCATCGGCATTTGGTGCATCAGAATTCTCATCTTCACAGCTCTGCATATTTCCACGAGTACGGTGCAACATTTCACCTAGATTATCTCCAAAATCACCAGCATCACAGTCTATATCTTCATCACTCCTTCCAAAATTTGGGTGAGAAACCTCACAAATCCATTTCACATACAATGGAGATGGACCATTGCAGATGAGATGATCTTAAATTATATCTGGACGACGCCACTTGCTATTTTTACAATTCTTGCATGGGCACGTCATTTCATCGCCTACGACCAATTTAGAAAAACCGTTTTGTATAAAGGCTCTTATCCCGCTAATATATCCTTCACTAAACTTTGGAAGTTCTATACAAATGTTTTCGCTGTCCATCACTACAATTATGAATATGAGTATTTTAACATAAAAAGATAAAATTTGCGTGTGTGTCCAACAAGAGGAATAGACAAGTCGAATTGTTAATTCAGGCCGAATTAAGAATTTATAAGTAGTTTAAATCGAAACCCTAAAGTGATGGGAGAGAGTGTTATACCTCAAAATCGAAATTGAAGCCCTAATGTGATGTGAACAATGCTTGAACCCCCAAATCGAAGCGAAATCGCTGAACAAAGCTTGAACCCCCAAATCGAAGCCCTAATCGAACCGAAATCGTTGAACGCTTGAACCTTTGTAAGAAGATAGAGAAGAATGAAAATAAAAAGTTATTTGCGGGCTTTTTTTCTTCGCGGATCTAAAAGATCAAGGAGTGGTGTTCGGATTGATGAGGTGTCACGTTCTCCAACGTAGGATTTGCCTTGGTAGATTGGCGCGGATCGGTGCGAAAGATATGCAAAGGTCTGCTATAGCAACACTATAAAAAAATGTTGCATCAATTACACTTGTTCAGCTAGAGCAACACATTTTTATGGCTAAGGCAACACCAAAAATTCAACGTTGCAGTAGGACCAAAATTGTATAGCTATCGCAACATTTTACCTGGCAACACCTTGCAAAAATGTTGCAGAAGGCCATCTATGGCGTAGTGACATGTGAGCTCTGTTCTTTAATATTCTTATTTCAGAGCTAGTTAATTAGAAAAAAATCAAGGAAACTTCATACAATCTTTTTTTTAGCCTAGGATCTTAAGTAAAACATGTTTATTTAAACTTAAAAATCACAACCTGGAGATTTCTTGAAGCCTGACAGTATAACATAGGCTCGGAACATTCAATACACTTAAGAAGAAATGTTTATGGTAAATTCGAATACTTAAATTTGTTGGTTTGATTATATAACTCGAATGAACACACAAAAATAGGATTTTTAAAACAATAATGATGATTTTTAGTTAAGTGTTTTCAGTAAAATTCACATTTGAACAGAAGCTGCATTCTTTTCAATTCCTAACAATCGATTCAATTATAAATGCTAAAATTTGGTTTGTAGCAAGTTTAAACATCAGAGACTTCACGAAAATTGTCAAAGAATTATTCTATTGCGTGAAATTTGAATACGAGAGCAATTTAGGGTTTGGTTTTCAAGTTTAGGCATGTCTATAACATGATGAATGCGACTCCTAGGCGTGACCGAGTGTCACGAGGCTCTGGTGGAAGGTTGCTAGGTGGGTTGTCGAGGTATGGGCGGAGTTCCATCACTTCCGGTGGTCAGTGTTGATGGGGGCGGAGCGTTTCTCGTGGTGAGGTCAGGTAGCAGTTTCGGCAAAAAAGGCAAGAATTCATTCTCGAATTTTTAGTGTAGAATCGACCTTTGTTTTCGAATAAGGGGAGGAAGCACGACTTGTTGGCGATCGCGATGGCCACAGGAGTGGCGCCGTGACGATGTGCACGTGCACAGCGCTCGTTTAGGAATTGGAAATTTTCGCGTGTTCTTGGCTTCGGGAGAGACTCGAAAAATTACGAGTAATGCTTCGGGTGGGTACTCGTGTTCGAGCGAGTTCTCCCTGATGCTATTTTAGTTGTCTAAAGTTTAAACTTAGAAAAAGAAAAAAAAACTAGAAGAAGATAAGAAACTGGGATGAGGAGAGAAAGGGAAGGTCTCGGGGATGTAACGTGAAGGACCCGGGGTAAACGCGAGTGAGGCCTGGGTTTTACTCGAGTATATTTTAAAAATGGGTTTAACCCAAATTTATCAAGTGTAAGTGTTAAATTGAACCATGTTGAAAAAAAATTAAGTTGAAAATCTGTTTAAGTTATTGACTAAGTAAATATATATATCAATGCTTATAAAACCTTAATTAATATTTAAATTAAGTAATTTAATTTAAAATAAGAATTGAAGTTAATTTACCTTAAAATTTCAAATGCAAAATAAATTGATTTTGAGGATATAAAGAAGATTTAAAACGATAATTAAGGATAAATGATTATTTTTATTAATTTATAAATTTGAAAAGAAATTAAAAATGATATACAAATTGAAATTTAATTAAGAGTTCAAATTTAATTGTAATTGAGAATTTGTTATTCAAATTAATTTAAGTTGATAAATCAAGAAAATTAGCAGTTAATTTAAATAACTAATTTTGAAACAATAAATCGAGTTAATTAAGATTAAATTTATTTATCCAAATTTTTATCATTCATTTAAAATAATTTAGTGGTAAATTTATTTGAACCACTTTGGAAAATGATTAACTATCGATGTTAACTTATATTGATATTTCTGTTCTGATTGTGATGCTGTGTTATATAAATTGCCATGTACTGCATTGTGATTGTGATTCGTTCAGTATTGATGTGAAAACCCTGTTGCCCGTAAAACAGCATTTAAACTTCGATGCGATAGGGAATCGGATTTCCGTTTGTTATTCGAAACCCACATCGAACCTGTGAATTTTTGTGAATGACATCCACATGTTTTAAAATTTGACACTCACAATTCGAAATAGCCGGGAAAGGACCTTTGTGTCATATAACCATTTTGAATATGTGATTCGACGTTATGGATAGCATTTGAAGACCAGTATTGAAGACCGAGTATTTGCGAGAGCGATAGGATGACCTTTCGATTGACTCTGCGTCGAGTTGCTCTGGTATAGAGTACTCCATATGTGATGGGGAATTCGATCAGGATTGTGGATATCCGGATTGCAAGGACTTCTTTGGAAGTGCCTTCGGTTCTGTTCGAACCCAGAACAGACTTTTATGGATTGTATGTCTGACATTACAAGTTGAGATATAAAGCTGATTTCTTTCAAATATATTTCTGTTGGCGGCGGAGAATTTATTCTCTTAGCTTAACACCCTTCTCTGAGACGTACGAGCTCAGAGGTTATGTAGTTGATGGTTATCAGCGATATATTCCCAATTTGGTAATGTGACATGCTGAGTGTTGCTGTGAAATGATCATTGTTTGATCATTTGTGATATGATCATTTGTTTGATCACTTATCTTTGTGATCATTTCTTTGATCATTTGTTGATCCAAAGCATGTCTTTGTACCAAAGCATGGCTTTGTGGATGAGACTTCGTCGAGCCTCACACCCCGGAATGGTCGAAATAGGAATGATGCAGCAAGGTTATTGGGGGTAGCACCCCTTAGGGTATGTGCATTTCCTTCTGGTTAGAAGTGGTATCATGGTATGGAGCCCAGATACTTAACTTATGTTGATATCGCAGATATATATATATATTACTTTGTGATTTGTTGTTGGGGCCCCGGTTAAAGGTTGGTTACAACCGGGAGATGGCATACTCGTGTCAGTAGTTACCCAGTTAGGGGTAACCCGGCCTTGTGTTGGCAGAGATCCGGTTTGGTTCTCGAGAACGTCCTTCCAGAGGCGTTCTCATGTGGCAATGGGAAGTTCCTTGGCCTGACCATTTGTTGGAAATCCAATTCTCAATACGAAACCCTGTACGGTTTTAGTTGTAGAACCTGCCATTTACTTATGTTGGTCACCACTGTTTAGATGGTAGCTATAGTAGGCATAGTTCGAAATGTCTATGCTGGCTAAGATTAATATTCTACTTTTGAAATGTTTTCCTCACTATGCACTAGTAATAATATCAAAGAATTCTTTTCTCGTATCAAGCATATTTAACTATCATAAGAAGAAATCACCTCCAATTCTGCGTTTGCATTGTGTGTGTGGTGGGAGGTCTTATGGTAGTTCCATTTTTAAAAGCATACCGAAAATTCTTTTATAAATCTTGTTCTTTAAAAGTAACTGTTGTTTTTGTTTACTCATACCTGTCCCATGACTGATCCGGAGTTTATTGTTTTCTTTCCTAAACTCTGGGTGCCCATTATTCTACACGGGCAGCCTAGTAGCAGGTTTCTGTATTTTGGAGTAGCAGTATTTTGGAGTTCTTATCTTGGAGATATCTTAGGAGCTTTTGGAGATTTCAGGTGTTTAGCTTTTGGGAGTTCGATATCATCTCTCTCATTTGAGGACTTTTGGATATATGATCATTGTTGTATTATCATGATGTTGTATTTAGAGTTGTGGTGTATGTATTATATACTCTGTTGTAGTATGGATATTATGTTGATGTTGTAACTGTGATGATATTTATGATATTGATTCTGTTCCGCTGTTTTATATTCATCTAATTGTTGTTATAAGCTCCAGCGATGCGAATTTGATGTCGTTTATCGTACATCGAGTTTGGGTCGTCACAACTATCTTCAATTTCCAAACAAAACGCGAACCCTAATTACAGTCGCCACCTCTAATATCAATGGTCGAAAATATTCATTCTTTCTCCTCCAATTTCTTCAAATCCGTAAACCAATTCAAGAAATCTTCAACTACAATGTTGAAGAGCATGACGAGATCTACGTTCTCAACGGTGGAGATCAGAAAATACGCTACGGATCGATGGAAATCGACGTTTGAATGTCGCGCGTTGAGGGCCGATTTCACAGCCTAGGCTTGGCCGAGCTCATTGGCATTTGGCACGTGGGTGCACGGCTTGGGGACGCATCGCATGGGCTCGATTAATCGAGGGCCGGTCATCGTTTGGGGGATGCATTTCGAAACCCTAAAAGGAGCGGTTATGGGTTCGAACGCGACATTTAGTTGATGGAGGAAGAAACAATTCACGGCCTTGATCTGTTGTAGAGAAAGTAACGGCCCAGATTGATTTGTGGGTAAAAATTAAAAGAAATTTGTAAATTATTTATATTTAAATTCGTGCAAACTTTAAATCGCTACAACTTTTCATACGAAGTCCATTTTGGACGAAACGAATTTCATCGGGTTCGTATTGACGAGCACTACACGATGGAGCTGGATTGGAGTTGATTGGAGCTAGTGAAAATTTTAGGTAAAACTAAATGCGTGTTTATTTTATTCGAAATAAAACACTGCAACTGTTATTTGAAACAAGGTGAGAACTTCTCACTCAATTGAAATAGTTTCGATTTAAATTTTAAATAGTTAGATTTAAAATTGCTTGATTGTGTGATTGAATGATAAATTATTATCTATTGTTTTAAATAGACCCTATACGCCGTATATTAAGCGGATGTTATTTATTTAAACACATATACCGCGATATTCACCTCGATGTGAAATTGGTATTATATGTGTACTAGGAGTTGATTTTCCCTCATTATATAGCGAATGAGACCCTATTGCGCCGAATAATAGCGGATAATATTTTATAAATCCATATACCGCGATATTCCGTAGGAACGGAATTAGTATTGTGCTAACATCTGTGGATGCAGGGAAACAGGTTGGAGGGATCCAACTGGATTCTTCACCCGTATTGATTTATTTACAGATATTGTGATATATTCTATTATCATATGATATATGATGTTTTGGATGCCGTGATTGTTATATTTAGTGCTGTTGCAGCATTGGGCCTATTTTGGAAAATTTAAAAGGATTTTAAAGTGATGATTTTCAAATTTAAAAGGATTTTTAAAGTCATTTTTGAAAGTATACGTTTTATTAAATTTGGGAATTGATTCATTTTAAATAAATAAAAATTTTAATGTTATAAAAAATATGTTTTTTCAGAAATATAGTTAAAATGTGATTTTTGAAATATGGAGTTAATGAATTTTATAAAATAGTTTAAATTGAGATTTTTGAATTACTATAAACGGTTTATATAAAAGATTTATAAAAATTAATATTTATAAATTAAAAATATTAGAATTATAAAACGAGTTTTTATAAACGTTAAAATGTAGTATAAATGGATTTCATAAGTGAATGAAATTTATAGATTTATAAGTTGTGAAGTTATAAAATGAATAGATTTTGTAAACTAAAGGATTTATATGTAATTTACTTATAAGTTGGATTTTTGGCATTTAAATGAAATTTAAATAGAATTTGTTATTAAGAGATTTTTATAACTTGAAGTTTTTATAATATGTAATTGTGAATTTATAAACATTGATTTGTAAATTCAAGATTGATTGAATTTGATAAGCTAATTTTTTTATAGCTTATGAAAGGAGTATATTCACGATTTTAGGACAGGGAGTAATATATTAAAGAAATGTTTTGGGAAGTGATCTTTTAAATGGAATAAAAACGATTTGAAGTTGTTTTAAAATGTGTTAAGGATCGAAACCATAGATTTCAACATTCATTGTTGAAATAGACGTTTTCGAGAAATAAAAGGAAATGGTGGACTATAACACTGTTGTTGTAATAAATGATTTTCGAAAGGAAATGTTTTATATGGTATTGGGATTTATATATCTATCTTAATTTCGAATCCCTATACTAGTGATTTAGGGTTGTCGTAACGGTGTTTTACGCAACATTCGTTTGGACCCAAATAAATGTTTTTAAGAGAATGTTTTCCTTAAAGAATGAAATGTATACTTAATCGTGTTTTAAGTATATTGAATATTTTCTAAGTATCGAAAATAAGTAGATTTGTGAATTACTTATTGTTAAATAAGTATTTGGAAATGTTTTCCAATGTAGAAATTGAAACGGTTTAGAGAATATATCTTTTCAAAGATAAATTGAAGTGAATATTTGGCAAGTTATTTAATTTATGGAAGATTAATAACAAGGGCATAATGACTGCTATGGTGCTGAATATTTGTTGGTTTGCTTTGATAGTTAAATAACCGACTATCAATATTTGCCTTTAAATGGGTATTTGATGTGATTTGCCCGAATTTGAATGCTACGCTTATTTTTAAAATAAGCGCTCGTTATTCGGTTTAGCCGGGAGAGGACCTTTGTGTCATAAATCCCATTCCGAATAGTGATATGTCATAATGGATAGCATTTGAAGAACGGCGTTGAAGACCGGGTATTTTTGAAAGTGGAAGGATTACTGTCGAATGTCTCTGCATCGGCTGATCTCCGATATAGAGATTTTATCACCCTTTGTGATGGGAAGTTCGGTCGTGATTAGTGAATATCCGGATTGCAAGGCCTTCTTTGGAAGTGCCTTCGGTTCTGTTTGAACCCAGAATGGACTTGTATGGATGTGTGTCTGACATTACAATTTGAGAAGTAAAGCTGGTTTCTATCAAATATATTTCTGTTGGTGGCGGAGAATTTATTCTCTTAGCTTAACACCCTTCTCAGAGACGTACGAGCTCAGAGGTTATGTAGTTGATGGTTACTAGTGATACATTCCCAAATTGGTAATGTGGCATACGAAGTGTTGTTGAGCATTTGTTGATCAAAGCGTGGCTTTTATGAAAAGCGTAGCTTTGTGGACGAGACTTCGTCGGGACCTCACACCTCGAAAATGGTCAAAACAGGAAAAGATGCAGCAAGGTTATTCGGGGACAGCGCCCCCTTAGTGTATGTCATTTCCTTCTGGATAGAGGTGGTATTATGGTATGGAGCCTGATACTTAACCTATGTTGTTGCTGCAAACTTATTACTTTGTGGTTGTTGGTGAATCCTAGGATTTAGGTCTGTTGCGATCGGGGGATGACATATTCGTGCCAGTAGTTACCCAGTTAGGGGTAACCCAGCCTTGTGTTGGCAGAGATCCGGTTAGGTCCTCGGGGCATCTTTTTAGAGGCGTACGTATGTGGCAATGGGAAGTTCCTTGGCCTGACCATTTGTTGGAAATCCAAACTCCAATACGAAACCCTGTACGGTTTTAGTTGTAGAACCTGCCACTTACTTATGGTGGTCACCACAGTTTAGATGGTAGCTATAGTAGGCATAGTTCGGAATGTCTATGTTGGCTAAGATTTATATCATTACTTTTGAAATATTTTCCTACACTTTGCACTTATAGCAATAATATCAAAGAAAATTTCTTGTATCAAGCATGTTTGACCATCATAAGGAGAAATCTCCTCCGATTCTGCGTTTGCATTGTGTGTGTGTGTAGGAGGCCTTATGGTAGTTTCATTTTCTAAAAGCATTGCGAATCTATATTAAAAAAATATTTCTTTGATTATTTTTAAAGATAAACTGTTTAAGTTCTCACACCAGTCCCATGACTGACCTGGAGTTTATTATTTCCTTCCTAAACTCTGGGTGCCCACCAATTTCAACACGGGCAGTCGAGAGTCAGGTTATCAGGTCATTCTGGAATTCAGGAGTGGCTGTAGAGATTTGGAGGCAAACTGGATGGCTTGGTGTATCAACTAGTATATAGTATTTCTTTTCCGCTGTTTGTTGTTGTAATTCTGATAATGTAATGTAATGTGATGGAATGTAATAACTGATATAGTTCTTTGTTTTAAAGATATTTATTTATCTATTATATCTTGTTCCGCTGCGATTGTGAGATTGTATTATTATTTCTGTTGCTTTTTCTTTCTTTCTTCTTCTATCTTTTACCTCTTCTTTAACCCTAACGGTACGATTTTCCGGCCTTCGATTGCTCGGCAGTTGATACAGTGGACGTATTAATGTTGACCTTCGTGGACGAATAATCGCGATCGTTACATTTGGTATCAGAGCTTATGGTTAAGTGAAAACCTTGGCTCTGTTGGGAATTACTCATTAGAGATATAGTCAGCAGTACTCTAGAATGAGTTTGAGTGTAATAATAGCTATGACAACGTACTTGTTAGTGAATATAAAATCGTTTTATATTGTGATGATTGGTTTGTTGAGTGATATATAGATTTTGGTCGGTATAGTCCGTACAACTCTATCGATAGGGATCTCTGAACACTTGTACAGAATAATTCGACACGATATTGTTTTTAATTGGGTAAATGAAATAATTTTACCTCGATTATATTTTATATATGAAGGAATAATTTTTCTGAAATTATTGAAGTGTATATGAATTGATTGTTGGTTATTGAAAATGTAAGAATATATATAAGTTAATTAAAAGAATAAATTGTATAAGCAAATAAATTATTAAGTATGGAATTATGATTAGTGCGATTTACAATTGTGAAATAATCTTATATATAAGAAGTGAAACTATATGAATAAATTTATAAATATGAGTTGTAAATAAAAATGAATTTGAACTATGAATTGAAAATGTTGAATCATGTTTATTTTGGAAATTATTTTCCAAAATTAAAAGTTAAATTGTGAAATTCTATAAAAAGAGACTTATAAATGTGAGTTATGAGTAAAAGGAAAGTTTTGAAAGAATTTAAAGCACTGAATTCACTACTATTGTTGGGAAATAATAAGGGTGATGACTGCAGCAGCATCAATATCATTTTCGAGTTTCTGTGTGATGTATTTGCTACCATAGTAAATTGAAAATTTAAGTTTGTTTGTGGTAAACAAATTTGAAATTAAAATCCAAAATGTAAATGCTGGATATAAGTAATCAAGTTTTGAGCTTATAATATGAAATAATAAGGTTTTACTTTGGTAAAGTTAAATAGAATTTATTCTAGAATTGGAATCTGAATTGGATTTATAAGTGAAAATTTAAGTTAAGTCAAACAAATGATGTTTGAAATGGAATATAACTTAAGTAATGTTGAATGAAGTTGATTTTGGTATCGAAGTAAATAAATAAATTGAAGTGATGAATATGAACTTGAGTTATATTTGAATTAGCAATTGAATTAATAAATGAACTGAATGTAAATCAATCGAATGTAAATAAATTGATATGAAATAATGGATGTAAGTCTTAATTCATTAAAGCTAATTAAAAGTGATGAACCAAATTTAATGAATGTAAGCAAAGTAAAGAAATTTGGTAATGTTGGATATATATTGTTTGATATATGATTGTTAGTTGATTGTATAGAAATCCGTATGAAATTGAATCAATGAGATTGAAAACTAAATTATTTGAAATCAAATTGGAAGTTAAGTGAATCTTAAATAGAATTGAAATTTGATTTGAATGTGGAAGTGAACCAACTTGAATATGAATTAAATGAATGTTAGTAAAGTCCAATGTTAAGGAATCAAATGTGATTTAAATTGGAAAACAATTCATTGAATATTAATGAGAAGTGAAAGTATATTGATTTGGTTATCGATGTTAGTTGAATGCTAGTTGGTTGATGGTTGGATTTATTGCTTTTACTGCATTTGCTATATTGGTATATATAGTTGTTGGTATATGTTGTACTTTGATATTACTTGTATATACACATGTTTCTCATTTGTTTGTTGAGTGTATAGTAGGTGCGGATTGCGCTTGCTTCGTATTTGGAGCTCGCTTTCGCGCTATATTAGCCGTATTTGCTCGCTAATAGTATATAAGGTACATATCTCGGATTACATATCGTACTTTTACACTTTTTTCCCTGCGGGAAGCCTCATTACTTGATGAGATGTATATTTGTGATATATATACTGTCATTTTTTTCGGATCGAACCGCGCAAAGGAGACTATGGCGAATTTTTCTAAAAATTTAAGGTGTTAGAATATTTTTGAGAAAATTGGAAATTTTTGAAAACTATAATTTTGATTTTGGAGTTAAAAGTTAAATGATATAGTTGGTTTTGAATGGATAACTAAGTATGATTTGAAAACTTAGTAAAGTTTTTACAAGAAGTTTAACTATTGGATTTTGGGAAAGTTAAATGCTTAAGTGAATTTGAAATCTAATTTGAATGGTTTTGAAAAGTTAATGGATTCTGTAACTTTTTCTTACTTGGTAATTTCGAGGACGAAATTCATTTAAAGGGGGAAGTTTGTAACGACCCAGAATTTCTGTCAATTGAAATTCATATATTTAATTGATTTTAAATATTAACAAGTGAAATTTGTAAGCTGAAATTTTTTTATTTCGAATATAGGGATTTAATTGGATAATTAAATCGATAATTTAATATTTGAAATTACAGAAATAATATGAAATTGGGTTTAATGTGATTAAAAATGATTTATAAAGTTGTATAAAATCATATTGGAGTTAGAATGATGTTATAGAACCTTTAAAATTGAATTAAAAGTTAATTCGCAGAAATTGAGTATTTTAATATTTAATTGACGAGTAAAAATAGCCATTTTTCAAACAGTCTTGGATTTCGACGAGACTAGTTTTGTCGGATCCGTAATGTAAAATTATTGTATGGTTTCAAATTTTGTGTCAATCGGACTTACGGTTTGTCCGGAGCAAGCTAAAACGCGTAGAAATCGGTTAAAGTGAATTTTAAATTTAAATAGTCGATTTGTTTCCTACTTACACGTGCCCATATCCTTGTTCTTCTATCAATTTCTAATTCCGATCTTCCTCCCCAATCTGATATTATAGCGCTGGTATAAACAGCATTTCCGTTATGATCCAATTCTGAACGATAGTAAATACCGGGACTTTGCAAAATTTGATCGATCACAATTCTGTATATTCCATTTACTATCTTTCAAATTTGATCGAATTGTCTCCCGATATATATTCCATTGCGTTCGGAATGGGGGTAAAACATTATAAACGCCAGGCGGCACTCTTCATTTGGGGTTTGGAAAAATTTCGGCTGAATAGTGCACGGAAATTTTCTATAAAAGGACTCCACTATCTTCAATTTGCATATAAAACCCTAACCCTAATTACAGCCACCACCTCTAATATCAATGGCCGAAAATATTCATTCTTTCTCCTCCAATTTCTTCAAATCCGTAAACCAATTCAAGAAATCATCAACTACAATGTTGAAGAGCACAGCGAGATCTTCGTTCTCAACGGTGGATATCGAAAAATAAGCTACGGATCGATGGAAATCGACGTTCGAACGTCGCGTGTTCAAGGGCCAATTTCACAGCCTAGGCTCGACCGAGCTCAATGGCACTTGGCGCGTGGGTGCACGGCTTGGGGACGCATTGCGTGGGCTCGATTGGTCGGAGGCCGGTCATCGTTTAGGGTGTGCGTTTCGAAACCCTAAAAGGAGCAGTTATGGGTTCGAACGCGACATTTAGTTGATGGAGGAAGAAACAATTTGCGGCCTTGATCTGCTGTAGAGAAAGTAACGGCCCAGATTGATTTGTGGGTAAAAATTAAAAGAAATTTGTAAAATTATTTATATTTAATTCCTGCAAACTTTAAATCGCTATAACTCTTTCATACGAGGTCCGTTTTGGACGAAACGAATTTCGTTGGGTCCGTATTGACGAGCACTACGCGATGGAGCTGGATTGGAGTTGATTGGAGATAGTGAAAATTTTGGGTAAAATTAAACGTGCGTTTAATTTTATTTGAAATAAAATACTGCAACTGTTATTTGAAACAAGGTGAGAACTTCTCACTCAATCGAAATAGTTTCGATTTAAATTTTAAATAGTTAGATTTAAAATTGCTTGATTGTGTGAGTGAATGATAAATTATTGCCTGTTGTTTTAAATAGACCCTATACGCTGTATATTAAGCGGATGTTATTTATTTAAACACATATACCGCGACATTTCACCATGATGTGAAATTTGTATTATATATGTACTTGGAGTTGATTTTCGCGCATTATATAGCGGATGTGACCCTATTGCGCCGCATAATAGCGGATAATATTTTATAAATCCCATATAGCGCGATATTCCGTATTGGAACAGATTTGGTATTGTGCTAACATCTGTGGATGCAGGGAAACAGGTTGGAGGGATCCAACTGGATTCCTCACCCGTATTGATTTATTCACACATATTGTGATATATTCTGTTATCGTATGATATATGATGTTTTGGATGCCATGATTGTTATATTTAGTGATGTTGCAGCATCTGGCCTATTTTGGAAAATTTGAAAGGATTTTTAAAGTGATGATTTTCAAATTTAAAAGGATTTTTAAAGTGATTTTTGAAAGTATACTTTTTATTAAATTTTGGAACTGATTCATTTTAAATAAATAAACGTATTTAAATTTTAATGTTATAAAAAATAAGATTTTTGAGAAATATAGTTAAATTAAGATTTTTGAAATATGGAGTTAATGAATTTTATAAAATAGTATAAATTGAGATTTTTGAATTATTATAAACGGTTTATATAAAAGATTTATAAAAATTGATATTTATAAATTAAAATTATTAGAATTATAAAACGAGTTTTTATAAACATTAAAATCTAGTATAAATGGATTTCATAAGTGAATGAAATTTATAGATTTATAAGTTGTGAAATTTTAAAATGAATAGAGTTTGTAAAATAAAAGATTTATAAGTAATTTACTTATAAGTTGGATTTTTGGCATTTAAATGAAATTTAAATAGAATTTGTCAATTAAGAGATTTTTATAACTTGAAGTTTTTATAATATATAATGGGAATTCGTAAACTTTGATTTGTAAATTCAAGATTGATTGAATTTGATAAGTTAATTTTTTTATAGCTTATCAAAGGAGTATATTCACGATTTCAGGACAGCAAATAATATATTAAAGAAATGTTTTGGGAAGTGATCTTTTAAATGGAATTAAAACGATTTGAAGTTGTTTTAAAATGTGTTAAGGATCGAAACCGTAGATTTCAACATTCATTGTTGAAATAGACGTTTTCGAGAAATAAAAGAAAATGGTGGACTATAACACTGTTGTTGTAATAAATGATTTTCAAAAGGAAATGTTTTATATGGTATTGGGATTTATATATCTATCTTAATTTCGAATCCCTATACTAGTGATTTTGGGTTGTCGTAACGGTGTTTTACGCAACATTCGTTTGGACCCAAATAAATATGTTTAAGAGAATGTTTTCCTTAAAGAATGAAATATATACTTAATCGTATTTTAAGTATATTGAATATTTTCTAAATATTGAAAATAAGTAAATTTGTGAATTACGTATTGTTAAATAAGTATTTGGAAATGTTTTCCAATGTAGAAATTGAAATGGTTTAGGGAATATATCTTTTCAAAGATAAATTGAAGTGAATATTTGGCAAGTTATTTAATTTATGGAAGATTAATAACAAAGGCCTAATGATTGTTATGGTGTTGAATATTTGTTGATTTGCTTTGATAGTTAAATAACCTTCTATCAATATTTACCTTTAAATGGGTATTTGATGTGTTTTGCTTGAATTTGAATGCTACACTTATTTTTAAAATAAGAGGTCGTTATTCAGTTTAGCCGGGAGAGGACCTTTGTGTCGTAAATCCCATTCTGAATAGTGATATGTCGTAATGGATAGCATTTGAAGACCGGTGTTGAAGACTGGGTATTTTTGAAAATGGAAGGGTAACCGTCGAATGTCTCTGCATCGGCTGATCTACGATATAGAGATTTTATCACCCTTTATGATGGGAAGTCCGGTCGTGATTAGTGAATATCCAGATTGCAAGGGCTTCGTTGGAAGTGCCTTCGGTTCTGTCCGAACCCATAATGGACTTGTATGGATGTGTGTCTGACATTACAATTTGATGTAAAGCTGGTTTCTATCAAATATATTTCTGTTGGTGGCGGAGAATATATTCTCTTAGCTTAACACCCTTGTTAGAGACGTACGAGCTCAGAGGTTATGTAGTTGATGGTTACTAGTGATACATTCCCAAATTGGTAATGTGGCATACGAAGTACTGTTGAGCATTTGTCGATCAAAGCATGGCTTTTATGAAAAGAGTAGCTTTGTGGACAAGATTCGTCGGATCTCACACCCCGAAAATGGTCAAAACAGGAAAAGATGCAGTAAGGTTATTAGGGGGCAGTGCCCCATTAGTGTATGTCATTTCCTTCTGGATAGAGGTGGTATTATGGTATGGAGCCCTGATACTTAACCTATAATATTGCTGCAAACTTATTACTTTGTGGATGTTGTTGAATCCCGGGATTTAGGTCGGTTGCGACTGGGGATGGCATATTCGTGTCAGTTGTTACCCAGTTAGCGGTAACCCGGCCTTGTGTTGGCAGAGATCCGGTTAGGTTCTCGGGGCATCTTTCCAAAGGCGTACCTATATGGCAATGGAAAGTTCCTTGGCCTGACCATTTGTTGGAAATCCAAACTCTAATACGAAACCCTGTACGTTTTTAGTTGTAGAACCTGCCATTTGCTCATGTGGTCACCACTGTTTAGATGGTAGCTATAGTAGGCATAGTTCGGAATGTCTATGTTGGCTAAAATTTATATCATTACTTTCGAAATGTTTTCCTACACTTTGCACCTATAGTAATAATATCAAAGAAAATTTCTTGTATCAAGCATGTTTGACTATCATAAGGAGAAATCTCCTCCGATTCTGCATTTGCATTGTATGTGTGTGTGCGGAAGGCCTTATGGTAGTTTAATTTTCTAAAAGCGTTGCGAATTTATATTAAAAAAAATATTTCTTTGATTATTTTTAAAGATAAACTGTTTAAGTTCTCACACCAGTCCCATGACTGACCTGGTGTTTATTGTTTCCTTCCTAAACTCTGGGTGCCCACCAATTTTAACATGGGCAGCCAAGAGTCAGGTTATCAGGTCATTCTGGAATTCAGGAGCTGCAGTAGAGATTTGGAGTCAAGCTGGATGGCTTGGCGTATCAACTAGTATATAGTATTTCTTTTCCGCTATTTGTTGTTGTAAACTCTGATAATGCAATGTAATGTGATGGATTGTAAAAACTGATATAGTTCTTTTTTTTAAAGATATTCATTTATCTATTATATGTTGTTCCACTGCGATTGTGTGATTCTGTTATTGTTTCTGTTGCCTTTTCTTTCTTTATTCTTCTATCTTCCACCTCTTCTTTAACCCTAACGGTACGGTTTTCCGGTCTTCGATTACTCGGCAGTTGATACAGTGGACGTATTAATATCGACCTTCGTGGACGAAAAATTGCGATCGTTACATAATTGCTATCAGAGCTGAAGGATGAACTTTAGCTCAGGAGTATAACACATTTGGTAACTCATTAGAGATAGGGTAATGTATGCCCTAGAATGAGTATATCCCTAAGATATCCGTCTATACGCCTCAGAAAATTCTTTTACTATCCACTGATAGTAAGTATGAGTACAAGAAGAAGATGAGGTAGGGGACAGGGGAGTATCACTACAATGGTCAATGCCCTACGAAAACGGAAACAACTTTTTAATCGATCTTCTTTGATCTGATTTCAAATTCTTTGATGGTTTCCTAGAAGCTCGAGGGAGAAGCTTTAGTGTGATGTTGGCCCTGCGAATCATGTAGATAAGTTTCTATCTTGTATTCTCTTCATTAAATCCCTATCAGCTTTTCGTTTTAAACTTTAATGAATTTGAAATTCTATTTAAAATGAATTGGTGAATAAAATATGAAGATTTATATCGATAAAACGATTTCGATTAAAACCAAATTTAAAATTCTATTTTAATTTCTTATGAGAATCAAAGTCTGAAAAGAGACAAGCCAATGTAAACTTTGGGATATTCCGATCCAAGTTTAGAATCCATACCTATTGTTTGAGAATTGTGGAAGATTTAATCTATTTGTCTACTCTTTTGGGTTTAGATATATTATATGAATGGTTTGTTATCCCTTCAAACTAACCAATGCCCCTGCATATTCATAGATCTGGTAACCCAGTATCTTGTGAAGTATTGCATGAGTCCGTTCTCATAATTATTGGTGATATCTGATTTGGTAAGCAAGTGCAGAATAGATATCTAAGTTTGATCTGGAAACTATTTCTCTATCTTCGTATATCCATCTTTGTTTTTCTCCCTGTCTTGCAAATTTCAGGGATGAAATTTTTTTAAGGAAAGGAATCTGTAACATTCTCGGATTTTAGCCAAATTTAATTTAGCGATTTGTTTAAAATTTGAAATTAAATTGTGAATTAAATTGAATTTTTCCAAATTAAATAAAATATTTGTTTGTTTATTCGTTTATAAATACAAATTGATTGTTTATTAATTTTAATTTTGAAATTTAAAAATAAAAGTTTAAATAATATATTGGATTTGAAAACCCTATATTTAAAAAATAATGATAACGAAAATTTGTTTTCCAATTTTAAATATATACGTGTATACATATTTATATTTGAAAGTTATAATTTTAAAGTTAAATCCTAATATATATATATATATATATATATATTTGTTTATTAGTGTTTAATTTAATTTAAACCATATTCTTTAAATTTGAAATACATGTATGTATATGTGATTATTTATAAACGTATAATTAGAGTTTAGAAATCATTTCCTTAAAAAGTCGTAAAGGTATAAAATATATAAATGTATGAATACAAGTGTAAGACAAACATAGTTTGAGTATATGTGAATATAAAAGGCCTAACAAATAATTTATATATTGATAAACATAGTTAAGGATAAATATAGTTACAATAAATGTAACATCCCTGAAATTTTGGTTAAGATAATTTGTTAATTAATTTAATTTTTGAAATTAAATTGTGAGTAAAAATATGCATTGTGTTTGAATTTTCAAATTCAATTAGATGTATGTTTATCTATTTATATAAATGGATTTTTATAAGATCATTTGAATTTGATTTGAATAAATATATATATCAAAAGATAGTAAATAAAGGAACTGATTTAAGAAATTCAATAAACTGATGTTAATAAGATTCCTATTTGGAATTCAAAGGTAAATATTTTATAAATATATTATAAATTTGGAATTTGAATTTTGAATTTCAAATACAGATATATTGAAAAATAGGAAATAAAAGTTTAAAATAATATCCATATATATAGATGATTATTTATTTAGAAGATATAATGGTTTTAATTCAAAAGAAAAATATAATGAACCAAGCTTAGAAAGATATTGGTTTAAAAGTAATATTACAAAATAGATATAAATAAATTTACAAAAGCTATTTAAAGGATTAAATTCCAATATACACATATTATATACTTATTTATTTGTTTTGATAAAAAGATTTAAAATACATCTTCTTTTGAAAATAAATATAGTTGTATATTCACAAAATTTAAAGTGTAAACAATGAAAATACATGCACATGGTTTGGAGTAGGGTACTTAACCAAATCTAAGCTCATGATTTCATTCTAACAAATGGCATTCCACATTCATTGCTTAAATAAAATAATAGAATTAAAAATTAAATAAAACTTTTAAGCTCCCAAGAATTCAAAATTTCTTCAGCTGCCAAAATCTCTGTAGAACTGTAAACAAAAGATTTAGCAAATCTCAAAAGCACATCCTCTTCCAGTTCTAAAATCTGAAGCAAGCAAGTTAAGAACAGTTTCAAAAGTCAAGTACAAATCTGGTTGAATCAAGTTCAAAGCTGAAGAAATTCCAATAACCTCGAGAGCAAGTGCAGGGCTTCTGAAATGAATTTAGGCAAGTAAATTTCCTTTTTTTTAAGATTTGGATTTAATATTGTTAATCAGTAACTAAAACAAGGATATAAACAACTTTATTAACAAGTTGCAGAAAAACAATCAAAAACAGTTTAAAGTCTTCAAACCTGGAAAATAAAAGAGGAAAAAGCAAAGTCTGGAAATTCTTAAACAATGGCAATATCAAAACAGAAAAAATCAACCTGAAACAAGTTCAATTTAAATCAAGGGAGCGGGCTAAACTCATGTTCCAGGAAATAAAAGTATTTCTCTCGACTTCTCTGATTATCATCCCAGGCCAACAAAATCCATTCTCTACCTTTCCTCATTGACAAGGTGAGCAACTCTAAATCCCATTTTTTCTTTGGTTTGCATGCTTAATTTCCTCTGAATATATGTATGAATATTCTTGGTTTCAGTTGTGAATGTTGGGTTGCATGGGGGTTTTCACTGGGTTGTGGTTTGAATTGCACTAAATACTTGTGTGAAAGAAACTAAAATAAAACCAAATCAGTAGCTTTCAAATTTCCAACCTGAAAACTTAGGTAGAAGAAAAGGCAATTTGAAGATTTAAACTCAAATAGATCTAGGGTATCTCAATCATTTTTGGAGGTGAGCAAACTTCTATTCCTCAAACTTGAACTTCTTCATTTCCTTGAATCTGTTTTTTTCTTTTTTTGTTTGTGAGCAATCTCACTTTCCTCCGTTCTTGTTTGGTTCTGATACATGTGATTGGTGTTTAAATATGAAATGAAATCTTGCCTAGATGTCGAATATGAAATCAAAATATTGTATACAAGCATGTATATCTATACTTATAGTTACAGGGACAAGTAGATTTAAAAAAATTAACTTTTCAATCGAATTAGTACTAACCTTTGACATGTAAAAATAAATCGTTTGTTGAAGCCTGTAGATGATTATAAAAAAATAGTTTCGAAGATTTAAATTCAAACAAAAGTGAGTGAGATTCAAGTTTACAAATAAACAAACAAAGCAAAGCTTCAGTTTGAAAAGCAACTCCAGTTTTCACTGTGTTCTGTCTTCAACCTGTGAGCAAACCCAATCTGATATTTATCTGAAAGAAATGTATGAAACATGATTTCAAAAGGGCTGATTTATGATTGCATGTAGGTGTATGTTGATGGATAATGTGTACCCATATATAGGTCTCTGTTTAACCAACAGATACTCATATCCTCTTGAGCTAATTGCTGATAGAACTTAGGCTTTAAAACAGTATTGTTTATTTAGTCATGAGGTAAGTTTTAAATTTTTAATTAAGTTAAAAATACTTGAATTGGCTCTGGAAACCAAAGAGAACCAACAAGCGATAGTTTTGACTAAAATTTAATCTTCGTAATTCATTGATTCAAGTTTATAAACTGAAAACTTATACAAAATCTTGATTTTTAAAAGTAAAATCATAAATTTTAGTGCTTAATTGAATGAGAAATTAGAGGTTGAACAGGAATTCAATTTTTAGTGTTTTCTGGTGATCTCAGTGGTCTGGGGTGTCGAGGTCATCATTGGAGGTAGAGGAGTGAACGGTGAGGTCGGCAAAAATGGCGGTAGGGTGATCAAGGCACGGTGGCGGCGGCGGTGATCGATTTAAGTTTTTAACCCTAGTTTTACTCGTATGGGTTTTAAGGGGAACCGCGTTAATCTCGAGGGGTTTCAGACGATCGCGAGGCATGCGATAGATGCAGGAAGACGTGGCGGAGTTATTTGGAGGATGGCGAGGCAACTGGAGCCTGGGATCATCGGAGACGCGAGTTTTTTCGGTGATGTTCGTGTCTAGGCGAATGGCTTTAGGGGTCGAATTCGTTTTACGATCGAATCGTGTCACCTAGGTGACTGCGTGTTGTTGTCGTGGTTAATGGCGATGCGTGGGAGACCAGGGTGGAGTTCGCCGACGATCTGAGGCGGCGTACACATGGATGTGCACGTTGCGTGCACCTGTGAAGTTGATTTTGGAAAGGAGGGTGCGTGCTCGGGTTTTTAGTTCTGAATGCTCGTGTCTTACTCGAAGTATTGGGTAGTTTTACTCGAAGCAAATTGAAGTGGCTCGGGTCGAATAAATTTTTACAGATTTTTAACCTCTCTAGTTCCAAATTTTATTAACTGGATTTAAAATTTGAAAGTAGGATTTTTAACAAAGTGTTAAATCAAGTTTAAATCTGGATTCAAATTTAATTTGAATCCTAGTTTTTGAAATAAAGGCAAGTTTTTGAAATTCAAAATGTTTAGACAACCTTGAAAGGTTAAAGCATAATTTAAGAAGTTTGAATCTTTGTTTTGAAATGAAGGAAAGTTTTTGAATTTAAATTGTACTCATTTTTAATCCTAAATTTAGAATGAAAGCTAAGAGTAAATTTGAAAGTAAATTATTTTAAATACTTTGTTAATGTAATTTAATCATAAATAAGAATAACGTTTTTCCTAAAATTCAATTAGGAATTTATGATTTAATTCATTAAATTATCAAGTTAATTGAAATGGATAATTTATTAAATTAATTATTGATTTTGGTTAATTAAATAAGTAATTAAAGGTTTAAATAAATAAATAAAGTTATTAAGCATTAATTTATTTTTCAATTAACCTAAGGGTTAATTGATTAGTGAAAGTAATTAAGAGATGCTATTGATTAAGAATTAATAAATTTTGTAATTAACTTGAGGTTACTCAAATTTTAGTAACTAATTAAGGATAATTAGTTCCATGGTAACCGGTTAATTGAGGGTTAATTAATTAATTAAAGATAATTTATTAAATGGTAAATTTAATAATTAAAGGTTAATTATTTAATAATTGGTTGATGAATTGTAATTAATGGTAAATTAATAAATGATTAAAGAATAATTAAAAAAATAATTTGTAATTCATTAATATTAATTAACCAGGATTAGTAATTATTCATCAGTAATTAAATCTGATTTAAATTACTCAAACAATTAACTGACCTTACTTATGGATGTTTGGCTTCTATTGGATGATTGTACTGTTTGATACCCCTGATATGTGATGTTTTATTTTGATTTGAGCTGTGTAACTTATTTATATATCTGTGATCTGCGAATGGAAGATAAGCGTTATAGTTTATACCGCCTATCAAATCTATGTTATTGTACTGATTGATGATGTTGCACATTTATTGTGTAAAATCCCTGGACCACACTTATACACACACAAATATGGGTTGCACGTGGAAATTGGTTAACTCACAGGTTTTTGAAATAGTCTAAAATTTGAATTTTTTAAATTCAAATGATTTTGGTAATGAATGGGGTTTAAAGTAATAAGCTTTTGAAAAGGTGTTTTTCAAAGATAAAAGTTTTTTTCTTTGGAATAACTTGGTTGAGTTTTGAAATTTAATAATTCGATTTAAATTTTAATTCAATATTTGAAATCGAATCCTATGATTTGGGGACTATGTTTAAAAAGGTTATTCAACTTATAAATGGGTTATATGGGTTTTAAACCATTTTAAAAAGTGATGTTTGGGACTTTAAAAAAAAGAATTTAACCCAAGATTTTAACTTGTGTGGATATAATTGAATTTTTCCTGAAACGAAAACTATTCGTTTTCAAATAATAGAAGCTTTCACATAAGAAATGAACTACCAACTTGTGTTAAAAGGATTTCAAGTCTAAAATAAAAATAGTTTTCCGAGTTATAGATAAATCTTTGAAACGTGTTTTGAAAGATATAAATTAAAATCTTTAATTTAAAGATTTAAATGAGTTAATCCAATTGAAATGGAATTGTTTGAAATCTATAAATAAATCTTTGTGAAACTAGGTGAACTTTGTGAAATGAATCTTTTTATTTAAAGATTTAAAATGGTAATTTGTTTAACCATTTGAAAGAAAAGCTTTGGATTTTCAAGTTGTGACTTAACAGAAATCCCATATCCATATGTTTTAAACTATTGCGCTCATTATTCGGTTTAGAAGGGAGAGGGCCTTGTGTCATATAGCCCATTACGAATAGTGATACGACGTTATGGATTGCATTTGAAGACCGGCGTTGAAGACCGGGTGTCTTCGAGAACGTTAGGATAACCTATCGATTGTCTTTGCACCGAGTAGCTACGGTACAGAGATTCCCTAAGTGATGGGAAGTCCGATCGGGATGGTGGATACCCGGATTTGCAAGGGCTTCTTCTGAAGTACCTTCGGTTCTGTTCGAATCCGGAACAGACTTGTATGGTTGCATGTCCGACATTACACTTTGAGATATTAAACTGATCTCTATCAAATACATTTCTGCTTGGTGGAGGAGAATTTATTCTCTTAGCTTAACACCCTTCTCTGAGACGTACGAGCTCAGAGGTTATGTAGTTGATATTTATCAGTGACTTATTCCCAATTTGGTAGTGTGGCATGCTTAGTGTTGCTGTGTGTTGATGATCATTCGTTGATCATTTGTGATCAAAGCATGGCTTTTGTATAAAGCGTAGCTTCGTGGACGAGACTGCATCAGGACCTCATACCCCGGAAATGGTCGAAATAGGAAAGATGCGGCAAGGTTATGAGGGTCGCGCCCTTTAGGGTGTGTCATTCCCTTCTGGTAAAGGGTGGTATCATGGTATGGAGCCCAGATACTTACTCATGTGGATACTGCAGATCTATTACTTTGTGATTGCTTTGTGGTTTTGAGGCGCCTCGGATAAAGGTCCTAAAGGACCGGGGGATGGCATGCTCGAGTAGTAGTTACCTAGTTACAGAGGTAACCCGACCTTGTGTTGGCAGAGATCCGGTTAGGTTCTCGGGACGTCCCGCCAGAGGCGATCCCATAGACACTAGGAAGTTCCTTAGCCTGACCATTTGTTGGAAATCCATTCATCCAATACGCGCCGCGTACGGTATTAGTTGTATTACCTGCCATCTAGTTATGGTGGCGCCCCACTGTTTGGATGGTAGCTATAGTAGGCATAGTTCGAAATGTCTGTGCTAGCTAGGATTTATATTATACTTTTGAAATGGGTTTTTACGCACTTTGCACTTATGGTAATAATATCAGAGTATTTTTTCGCATCAAGCATATTTGACTATCATAAGGAGAAATCTCCTCCAAGTCTGCGTTTGCATTGTGTGTGTGGCGGGAGGCCTTATGGTAGTTTCATTTTCTAAAAAGCATTGCGGATTTCAAATTTAAATTCTTTTGTTTATTTTAAAAGACCAAGTATTTATGTTTGCTCATACCAGTCCCATGACTGACCTGGAGTTTATTGTTCATTTCCTAAACTCTGGGTGCCCACTATTTTCCCACACGGGCAGTCTAGAGTTGGGTTTTTCAGATAATCAATAGTAGGTGTAGATTCGATAGCTTTCTGCCTTTGGATTTGGCAATCGCATGTGGATTGAGTAGCTTCTCTTCATCTTGATTTGGGAGTTCGTGCTATTTCTGGATTAGCGCCTTGGAGATGGAGTTACAGTACTGGAGTTCTTTCTTGAAGACCATATTGGAGATTTTTGTTCCTGTAACAACCCGCATATTTATCGATTTTATATTTAAATTTTTTATTTAAATATTTCATCGTTAGTCGGATTTTAGTCCGAAAAGCTACTTTTTGCATACGGTCGAATTAGGACTCGGGACCACTCCCATTGAGTTTAAAATGTCGTTTGCGACCTTTTTGAGTATAAGCTTCGATATGTTTGGAGAAAGTTGATTTTTGCTACTTTTCACTTTGGGTTTGGTTTTGGGCTCAGCCCTATGTTAACTTATGCTCAAATCTGAGCCACTCTTCCCCACTCACCCTCATTCTCTTCTCTTTTCAGTTCTAAGGCATTAATGGTGGGTGAGATTGGAAATTAAAACTCCAAAACCCTAGTTCCTCTTGCAAATCCAATTCCTAGCTCCAAATTCAAGAGAACCCATTGGTAAGCATTCTCTTCTTCTTCTCCAACTTATTCTCTTACCAATTTCAGAAATTCTTAAACCTAATTTTGGGAATGTCCTTGTTTTGAGCATAGATTCAAGCTCATTTGGGTTGTGTTGAAGAGAGGTTGATTCTCCATTTGCTTTCAAGCTTCTTCTTGTTTGATTTTGTGAAAAGGTGAGATTTTTAATCTCACATCTAAGTCTATGAATTATCTTTGATTGTTAGGTATGAATTCCTAACACTTATTCTTGTGCAATTGCTTTTGATTTGGATTGCTTTTGAGAATATTCCAATTTTAGTGTTTGAAAGCCAAATCCTTAAAAATCATAGCTTTGAGGTTCAAATGTGTTTTTGGTGATGCATCGAGGAGCCAATAGGGCCGGGTAGCCGTTAGGCATAATTCCCTAGCGTCCGTGCTCGTTCGGTTGTGAATTGGTGGAGGTTGCATATCAATTTATGGGCATCAATTTGTAGAGCATCAGGTTCGGCCGACCGACCCCCCTGGTCCGGTCGACCGACCTGCTAGTAAAAGTGCAGTTGCACTTCTCTGTTTCTGGTTCGGCCGACCGACCCCCCTGGCTCGGTCGACCGACCTGATGCCCGAGAAGTTTTTCAAAACAAGGTTCGGTCGACCGAGCTCTGTAGCCGGCCGACCGACCTGATGCATTTTGCCTATTTTCTCCTAGTCGCGTGAATTTCCAACTTTGATCGATTCGTGCTGTTTCCTAGTTGTTGTTATCATCTATTATGACTTTGATGACTCTTTTTAGGGATTTTTGAATATCCATTTCGATGGATCCTTTATCGATTTCTTTGGATTTTATTCACGTCTTCGTATGTGAATTTTAGTGATTGATTGTTCTTACAATCTTCTTTGTGATTTGTCACTTTAAAAATATAAAGGTTTTCTATACTAGTAGTAAATATCAAAACTCTTTCCTCAAACGATTTCAATACTATTTTAATACCAAATTCGTTTATAAAACCGTTTTCCAATCTATTAGTATATAGAAACCTTTACCTCACTCGTATGAGAAATCTAATTAAACGACTTAGAAAAACAAGTGGTATGAAACGCTTGCGTTCACTTTGTTGGTTAATTCTTGGACTTGTTCGATTGAAACTCTTGTGACAATTTTCTAGTGGAGATCTACAATTTGTTCGTAAATATTTAAGTTAAGCTAGTGGTTATGGGACATGATGCTAAGCTCATATATTTACTAGCTTACTGTAATCGACACTTCTCGTTGATCATGACGATCATCTTTGTGATTTAGACTAGCAATGTGCGATGTCTCTTTGTCTGCGAGGGAGACTAAACCCCGTTTTGTGGAGTTTCGACTCAATTTGGTGGGGTAGCAACCCATGGTCTTCGGGCCGTTTGTGGAGCTTCGGCTCAATTTGTGATGGTTAGCAACCATGGAATTAGCATTCTGTTTGTGATACACGTTTTGGTGGGCTTTATGCTCCCGTTTGTGATAGACCTCCCCCCCTTTGTGATTTCTGAATTTCTTGAGATGATTTCTAGAATTTGCGTTTCACCAATTTTCGTGCATCGATAAGTTTTATCAATATTTGTGCATTGGTGAATTTTTGCATCATTGACTTTTGTGATTTCTGGATTTCGCATATTGAATTCTGGAATTTGTGTGTCATTGACTTTTGTGATTGACATTAATATTATTGTCAATATTTGTGCATTGGTGAATTTGTGTGTCATTGACTTGTGTGATTGACATTGATATTATTGTCAATATTTGTTCATTGGTGAATTTGTGTGTCATTGACTTTTGTGATTGACATTGATATAATCGTCAATATTTGTGGTTTGATGAACGAAATAAGGAGAATGGCATTTCTTTGATTCTTGTGTAGATTTGGTGATATTGATTAATCTCTCGTTGATTTTCAATTACTTATATATATATATATATATATCACAGCTTGGAATTGTGATTATTATGTGTTTAGTCATATCTCTTATTCTATATCGTTTCATCTGATATCTATAGTTCGACTGATCCGTTTATTATTTTCTTATTAAATAATACTCGGGTCAGACCGAGATGTTACAGGTGCTTCTGCTTGACTTCTCTCTTGGGATTGATTTCTCTGACTTTTGGTTAACTACTTAGATTAGTAGTTTTTGTTGTATACATTTGAGATATAGACTCCATAATGTATACTTATTCTTTTGTGATATTGTGGATCTTTTTACACCACTACTCTGATGTACACTTCCTAGTGTAATATTCATATCTATTTCCGCCTTTGTGATATGAATTATCTGTGACTGATTTATATTATGTTTATTTCTATATTTGTTTCCGAAGATATTATAGCCACTGTATAGTAGCTTTGAGTTTGTGTCGGTATGTCGAATTTCCCTCTTGATAAAGAAATGCATGTTATACTATCCGACATATCGATGCTCGCGCAAAGCAATTACACGGATGGTCGCTCCTCAACAGCCTTATTCTCCGTTCTAGTTGACAGCATTCTCCGTAATGTTCTTGGCTAGCGTGGGTATAGAGGTGGGGCGTCACAGTTCCGCTGCTAGTGTTATCTTTTCTTTCCGCTGCTATTATCTTGTATCATATCTCTGATGTATATTGATATTCATTGTATCATCTGCTGCATCATATTGCATCTGATATTATATCAATGTTGTATATTGATATATGCTATTCTTTTTCTTCCGCTGTGTTGTACTTAATGGTGTTATAAGCTCCGGCGAACCAGATTCGACGTTTGGATCTGCGGCATTTGAATACGAGTGTCGTATTCGGTGCTGATTTTCGAAGGCCGAGTCAGGATCGTCACATTTGTTATCAGAGCCGAGGGTTAAAACTTTAGCCCAGGAGTATAACACATTAAGTAGCTCATTAGAGATAGGGTGAAGTATACCCTAGAATGAGTATATACCTAAGATATCCGTTCGAATGCCTCAGTAAATTCTCTTACTATTCACCGATAGTAAGTATAAGTGTGAGAAGAGGATGAGGTATGGGACAGGGAAGTCCACTACAAATGGTCAATACCCTGCAATAGTGGAAACAACATTTCTTCTCAATCTCCTTTGATTAGTCTTTCCAAAATTCTTTGATATCTTCGTGATAGCTTCGAGAAAGAAGTTTCGGTGTGATGGTGGCCCTACGAATCGTTGTAGAAAATTCTTACTTCGTATCTTCATCCGTTCTTATCATCTTTTCAACTCTAATGAAATTGAAAATTTAAATTAAATAAATTGGTAAATAAAATATGAAGCTAAATTTGAATTGTATCAATAAAACGATCTCGGTTAAAACCAAATTGGAAATTCTATCGTAATTTCTTGTGTATATCAAAGTCCGAAGAGGAGCAAGTTGAAATATATTTTGGAGTATTCCGACCTAAATTTGGAATTTATATCTAGTGTTTGAGAAGTTGTAGAAGATTGAATCCATTTATCTATTCTTTGGGATCCGATATATTCTACGAACGATTAGTTATCCCTTCGAACTAATCAATGCCCTTGCATATTCATAGACCGGAGGACCTAAATATCTTGTGTAATAATTGCATGCGTTTGTTCTCATACTGTTGATATTCTTATTTGGTAAGCCAAATACAGAATTAATATCCAGTTTAATTTGGAAAGATATTTCTTTATCGTCTATTCTTTCTCGTCTTCCTTGCAAATTTCGAGGACGAAATTTTTTTAAGGCGGGAAATCTGTAACATCCTTGAAATTTTGGTTAAGATAATTTGTTAATTAATTTAATTTTTGAAATTAAATTGTGAGAAAAAATCTGCATTGTGTTTGAATTTTCAAATTCAATTAGATGTATGTTTATCAATTTATATAAATGGATTTTTATAAGATCATTTGAATTTGATTTGAATAAATATATATATCAAAAGATAGTAAATAAAGGAACTGATTTAAGAAATTCAATAAATTGATGTTAATAAGATTCCTATTTGGAATTCAAAGGTAAATATTTTATAAATATATTATAAATTTGGAATTTGAATTTTGAATTTCAAATACAAATATATTGAAAAATAAGAAATAAAAGTTTAAAATAATATACATATATATAGATGATTATTTATTTAGAAGATATAATGGTTTTAATTTAAAAGAAAAATATAATGAACTAAGCTTAGAAAGATATTGGTTTAAAAGTAATATTACAAAATAGATATAAATAAATTTACAAAAGCTATTTAAAGGATTAAATTCCAATATACACATATTATATACTTATTTATTTGTTTTGATAAAAAGATTTAAAATACATCTTCTTTTGAAAATAAATATAGTTGTATATTCACAAAATTTAAAATGTAAACAATGAAATATACATGCACATGGTTTGGAGTAGGGTACTTAACAAAATCTAAGCGCATGATTTCATTCTAACAAATGGCATTCCACATTCATTGCTTAAATAAAATAATAGAATTAAAAATTAAAGAAAACTTTTAAGCTCCCAAGAATTCAAAATTTATTCAGCTGCCAAAATCTCTGTAGAACAGTAAAAAAAAGATTTAGCAAATCTCAAAAGCAACATCCTCTTCCAGTTCTAAAATCTGAAGCAAGCAAGTTAATAACAGTTTCCAAAGTCAAGTACAACTCTGGTTGAATCAAGTTCAAAGCTGAAGAAATTCCAATAACCTCGAGAGCAAGTGCAGGGCTTCTGAAATGAATTTAGGTAAGTAAATTTCCTTTTTTAAAAAATGGATTTAATATTGTTAATCAGTAACTAAAACAAGGATATAAACAACTTTATTAACAAGTTGTAGAAAAACAATCAAAAACAGTTTAATGTCTTCAAACCTGAAAAATAAAAGAGGAAAAAGCAAAGTCCGGAAATTCTTAAACAATGGCAATATCAAAACAGAAAAAATCAACCTAAAACAAGTTCAATTTAAATCAAGGGAGCGGGCTAAACTCATGTTCCAGGAAATAAAAGTATTTCTCTCGACTTCTCTGATTATCATCCCAGGCCAACAAAATCCAATCTCTGCCTTTCCTCATTGACAAGGTGAGCAACTCTAAATCCCATTTTTTCTTTGGTTTGCATGCTTAATTTCCTCTGAATATATGTATGAAGATTCTTGGTTTCAGTTGTGAATGTTGGGTTGCATGGGGGTTTTCACTGGGTTGTGGTTTGAATTGCACTAAATACTTGTGTGAAAGAAACTAAAATAAAACCAAATCAGTAGCTTTCAAATTTCCAACCTGAAAACTTAGGTAGAAGAAAAGGCAATTTGAAGATTTAAACTCAAATAGATCTAGGGTATCTCAATAATTTTTGGAGGTGAGCAAACTTCTTTTCCTTAAACTTGAACTTCTTCATTTCCTTGAATCCGTTTATTTTTCTTTTTTTTTGTGAGCAATCTCACTTGCCTTTATTCTTGTTTTGTTCTGATACATGTGATTGGTGTTTAAATATGAAATGAAATCTTTCCTAGATGCCGAATATGAAATCAAAATATTGTATACAGGCATGTATGCATGTCCTTATAGTTACAAGCACAAGTAGATTTAAAAAGAATTAACTTTTCAATCGAATCAGTACTAACCTTTGACATGTACAAAAAAAATCGTTTGTTGAAGCCTATAGATGATTATTAAAAAAATAGTTTCGAAGATTTAAATTCAAACAAAAGTGAGTCAGATTTAAGTTTACAAATAAACAAACAAAGCAAAGCTTCAATTTGAAAAGCAACTCCAGTTTTCACTGTGTTCTGTCTTCAACCTGTGAGCAAACCCAATCTGATATTTATCTGAAAGAAATCTATGAAACATGATTTCAAAAGTGCTGATTTATGATTGCATGTAGGTGTATGTTGATGGATAATAATATGCATATCTGTGTACCTATATATAGGTCTCTATTTAACCAACAAATACTCATATCCTCTTGAGCTAATTACTGATAGAACTTAGGCTTTAAAACAGTATTGTTTATTTAGTCAAGGTAAGTTTTAAAATTTTAATTAAGTTAAAAATACTTGAATTGGCTCTGGAAACCAAAGAGAACCAGCAAGCGATAGTTTTGACTAAAATTTAATCTTCGTAATTCATTGATTCAAGTTTATAAACTGAAAACTTATACAAAATCTTGATTTTTAAAAGTAAAATCATAAATTTTAGTGCTTAATTGAATGAGAAATTAGAGGTTGAATAGGAATTCAATTTTTAGTGTTTTCTGGTGATCTCAGTGGTCTGGGGTGTCGAGGTCATCACTAGAGGTAGAGGAGTGAACAGTGAGGTCGGCAAAAATGGCGGTAGGGTGATAAGGCACGGTGGTGGCGGCGGTGATCGATTTAAGTTTATAACCCTAGTTTTACTCGTATGGGTTTGAAGGGGAACCGCGTTAATCTCGAGGGGTTTCAGATGATCGTGAGGCCTGCGATAGATGCAGGAAGATGTGGCGGACTTATGTGGAGGATGGCGAGGTAACTGGAGCCTGGGATCATCGGAGACGCGAGTTTTTCCGGTGATGTTCGTGTCCAGGCGAATGGGTTTAGGGGTCGAATTCGTTTTTAGATCGAATCGTGTCATCTAGGTGATTGCGTGTTGTTGTTGTGGTTAATGGCGATGCGTGGGAAACCAGGGTGGAGTTCGCCGACAATCTGAGGCGGCGTACACGTGGATGTGCACGTTGCGTGCACCTGTGAAGTTGATTTTGGAAAGGAGGGTGCGTGCTCGGGTTTTTAGTTCTGAATGCTCGTATCTTACTCGAAGTATTGGGTAGTTTTACTCGAAGCAAATTGATGTGGCTCGGGTCGAATAAACTTTTATAGATTTTAAACCTCTCTGGTTCCAAATTTTATTAACTGGATTTAAAATTTGAAAGTAGGATTTTTAACAAAGTGTTAAATCAAGTTTAAATCTGGATTCAAATTTAATTTGAATCCTAGTTTTTGAAATAAAGGCAAGTTTTTGAAATTCAAAATGTTTAGACAACCTTGAAGGGTTAAAGCATAATTTAAGAAGTTTGAATCTTTGTTTTGAAATGAAGGGAAGTTTTGAATTTAAATCGTACTCATTTTTAATCTTAAATTTAGAATGAAAGTTAAGAGTAAATTTGAAAGTAAATTATTTTAAATACTTTGTTAATGTAATTTAATCATAAATAAGAATAACGTTTTTCCTAAAATTTAATTAGGAATTTATGATTTAATTCATTAAATTATCAAGTTAATTGAAATGGATAATTTATCACATTAATTATTGATTTTGGTTAATTAAATAAGTAATTAAAGGTTTAAATAAATAAATAAAGTTATTAAGCATTAATTTATTTTTCAATTAACCTAAGGGTTAATTGATTAGTGAAGTAATTAAGAGATGCTATTGATTAAGAATTAATAAATTTTGTAATAAACTTGAGGTTACTCAAATTTTAGTAACTAATTAAGGATAATTAATTCCATGGTTATTAGTTAATTGAGGGTTAATTAATTAATTAAAGATAATTAATTAAAGATAATTTATGAAATGGTAAATTTAATAATTAAAGGTTAATTATTTAATAATTGAAAATTGATGAATTATAATTAATGGTAAATTAATAAATGATTAAGGAATAATTAATAAAATAATTTGTAATTCATTAATATTAATTAACTAGGATTAGTAATTATTCATCAGTAATTAAATCTGATTTAAATTACTCAAACAATTAACTGACCTTACTTATGGATGTTTGGCTTCTATTGGATGATTGTACTGTTTGATACCTCTGATATGTGATGTTTTATTTTGATTTGAGCTGTGTAACTTATTTATATATCTGTGATCTGCGAATGGAAGATAAGCGTTATAGTTTATACCGCTTATCAAATCTATGTTGTTGTACTGATTGGTGATGTTGCACTTTAATTGTGTAAAATCCCTGGACCACACTTATACACACACAAATATGGGTTGCACGTGGAAATCACTTAAGTCACAGATTTTTGAAATAGTTTAAAATTTGAATTTTTTAAATTCAATTGATTTTGGTAATGAATTGGGTTTAAAGTAATAAGCTTTTTAAAAGGTGTTTTTCAAAGATAAAGTTTTTTTTTCTTTGGAATAACTTGGTTGAGTTTTGAAATTTAATAATTCGATTTAAATTTGAATTCAATATTTGAAATTGAATCCTATGATTTAGGGACTATGTTTAAAAAGGTTATTCAACTTATAAATGGGTTATATAGGTTTTAAACCATTTTAAAAAAGTGATGTTTTGGGACTTTAAAAAAAAAGAATTTAACCCAAGATTTTAACTTGTGTAGATATAATTGGATTTTGCTGAAACGAAAACTATTCGTTTTCAAATAATAGAAGCTTTCACATAAGAAATGAACTTCCAACTTGTGTTAAAAGGATTTCAAGTCTAAAATAAAAATAGTTTTCCAAGTTATAGATAAATCTTTGGAAATGTGTTTTGAAAGCTATAAATTAAAATCTTTAATTTAAAGATTTAAATGAGTTAATCCAATTGAAATGGAATTGTTTGAAATCTATAAATAAATCTTTGTGAAACTAGGTGAACTTTGTGAAATGGATCTTTTTATTTAAAGATTTAAAATGGTAATTTGTTTAACCATTTGAAAGAAAAGCTTTGGATTTTCAAGTTGTGAGTTAACTGAAATCCCATATCCATATGTTTTAAACTATTGCGCTCATTATTCGGTTTAGCCGGGAGAGGACCTTGTGTCATATAGCCCATTCTGAATAGTGATACGACGTTATGGATTGCATTTGAAGACCGGCATTGAAGAAAGGGTGTCTTCGAGAACGTTAGGATAACCTGTCGATTGTCTTTGCAACGAGTAGCTACGGTATAGAGATTACCTAAGTGATGGGAAGTCCGATCGGGATGGTGGATACCCGGATTTGCAAGGGCTTCTTCGGAAGTACCTTCGGTTCTGTTCGAACCCGGAACAGACTTGTATGGTTGTATGTACGACATTACACTTTGAGATATTAAACTGATCTCTATCAAATACATTTCTGCTTGGTGGCGGAGAATTTATTATATTAGCTTAATACCCTTCTCTGAGACGTACGAGCTCAGAGGTTATGTAGTTGATATTTATCAGTGATATATTCCCAATTTGGTAGTGTGGCATGCTAAGTGTTGCTGTGTGTTGATGATCATTCATTGATCATTTGTGATCAAAGCATGGCTTTTGTATAAAGCGTAGCTTTGTGGACGAGACTGCATCAGGACCTCACACCCCGGAAATGGTCGAAACAGGAAAGATGCGGCAAGGTTATGAGGGTCG
This sequence comes from Allium cepa, assembly GCA_030765085.1. Lineage (NCBI taxonomy): Eukaryota > Viridiplantae > Streptophyta > Magnoliopsida > Asparagales > Amaryllidaceae > Allium > Allium cepa. The sequence goes on along the minus strand of CM060937.1, from coordinate 141,628,018 downwards.
CGCCCTTTAGGGTGTGTCATTCCCTTCTGGTAAAGGGTGGTATCATGGTATGGAGCCCAGATACTTACTCATGTGGATACTGCAGATCTATTATTTTGTGATTGCTTTGTGGTTTTGAGGCGCCTCGGATAAAGGTCCCAAAGTACCGGGGGATGGCATGCTCGAGTAGTAGTTACCTAGTTACAGAGGTAACCCGGCCTTGTGTTGGCAGAGATCCGGTTAGGTTCTCGGGACGTCCCACCAGAGGCGATCCCATAGACAGTAGGAAGTTCCTTAGCCTAACCATTTGTTGGAAATCCATTCATCCAATACGCGTAGTGTACGGTTTTAGTTGTATTACCTGCCATCTACTTATGGTGGCGCCACACTGTTTGGATGGTAGCTATAGTAGGCATAGTTCGAAATGTCCATGCTGGCTAGGATTTATATTATCCTTTCGAAATGGGTTTTTATGCACTTTGCACTTATAGTAATAATATCAGAGAATTTTCTCGTATCAAGCATATTTGACTATCATAAGGAGAAATCTCCTCCAAGCCTGCGTTTGCATGGTGTGTGTGGCGGGATGCCTTATGGTAGTTTCATTTTCTAAAAAGCATTGCGGATTTCAAATTTAAATTCTTTTGTTTGTTTTAAAAGACCAAGTGTTTTTGTTTGCTCATACCAGTCCCATGACTGACCTGGAGTTTATTGTCCATTTCGTAAACTCTGGGTGCCCACTATTTTCCCACACGGGCTGTCTAGAGTTGGGTTTTTCAGATAATCAATAGTAGGTGTAGATTCGATAGCTTTCTACCTTAGGATTTGGCAATCGCATGTGGATCGAGTAGCTTCTCTTCATCTTGATTTGGGAGTTCGTGCTATTTCTGGATTGGCACCTTGGAGATGGAGTTACAGTACTGGAGTTCTTTCTTGAAGACCATATTGGAGATTTTCGTTCCGCTGCTAGAGTTATCTTTTCTTTCCGCTGCTATTATCTTGTATCATATCTCTGATGTATATTGATATTCATTGTATCATCTGCTGTATCATATTGTATCTGATATTATATCAATGTTGTATATTGATATATGCTATTCTTTTTCTTCCGCTTTGTTGTACTTAATGGTGTTATAAGCTCCGGCGAACCGTCGACGTTTGGATCTGCGGCATTTGAATACGAGTGTCGAATTCGGTGCCGATTTTCGAAGGCCGAGTCAGGATCGTCACAATAAATATGAAGCTTTGATATGAATATATCCTTTGAAAATATAAGACATATTAATAAAAGATAAAACAAATTCCATAAATTTTAATATGACAAAGGTTTAATATAAATTATAAAATAAAGTTTAACAAAAGGACTTAAACACAAAATTATCACAAATGACATTTGTAAACATTAACATCATGTAAATAACAAGTGTTAACCAAAAATACAAGTGGCAAGATATGTTTTCCTTTTAAAGTTTTAATGTAAATATCAAAAATAAACCAGGCCATTCTCAGATTTATTATTCTCAAGCCTGAAAAAAAAACTTGGAAAAATCAAAATAAAAAAAACAAAAGCAATTCAAAATTGCAAACTTGAATGAAACTAGATCAAAACATAAACAAATCAAAACTTGTTTTCAAAGTCTTCAAACCTAGAAAAAGAAGATCAAAGCAAAATCTGGAAGCAACTCAGTAAATTTGAAACAAAAATAGATCAAGCCTGGGAAATCAAATTAAAGCAATACAAGGATCAGAACAGCAAAAAAAAGCAAGATGAATTAAAGTCAAGTCTCAAATTAAAGTAAATCCAACAACCCAAACGTGAAGCTTCGGAACAATTTCGAGAATCAAAAATCATTTCCAGGCCTGAATACTTCTCTATTTTCAAACCATTCGGGTGAGCAAACCCACTCATATCTGCCCATATCTTTTAATCTTATGATTGATGTTGAATTATGTCATGGAAATGTTTGAATAATATGCTTTTATGTTTGAAAGTATAAATAAGAAGGGATGTGCATGTGTGTATGTATAGACATACACATACCTCTGTTGTGTTTCCAAACCCAAAAATAACAAAAGAAAAATTCATATCTTTTTAATTAACCTATTTCAAGCCATGATTCAAAAAAATAAAATGTTTATTAGAAGGTGATTTCAGTTATTAAAATAATCTTATGTGAAAATATTTGGTAAATGCTTCGAAATTGGGAAATTACAGTAATGAGCAATTATATCGGAAAAATAAAATACCATAATTTCAAGTTTCATTCATATGTTCTGATTCGTGCTAGAAAATAATGACTTTCGATGTGAAAATCATGATTTTGAAGTATGTGGATGTTGAGTTATCTCGAGTTGATTGTTTTTGGGAGTTTCATCAAATGTCGTCGATTGGCGTAGTGCTAATGGTCGAGAATAATGAGGAAGGTGGCTGGAATGTTGGAGAATACAAGAAAAATAGGTGGAGGATTTTTAGACGAACGTGGCGATGGGTTGACGTCGAACTAGGGTTCGACTACCCCTTTTATCGATTAGGTTTGTGTAGTTACAGTTTTGTCGTCGAGGCGATTTAGATGGCCGGAAATAGGGAGATCGAGGTTGGAAGTGAGGGAGAATCTTTGATGAAGTTCGGGTGGTCTCTAGTGATCGTGTTTGACTGTACGAAGTGGTTTCTGGTGGCTAAGTTTTTTCTAGATTAGGTGAGTTCGAGCTTGATTTCAATTTCAGCCTAAATCAGAAACTGGGTGGCCGGGATTGATGAAGGAGGCCCGCAATGGCTTGTCGACAATGGCGATGATGATCGTATTTGCTCCGACGACTTGTGCATGTGTATGTGAGCCTGTGCATGATTGGTTGTTTTATGGAACCGAGGAAGACGAAATGTCCTCGGGTTCGACTCGAGAAATTCACGGAAAATACTCAGGGAGGAGAAGCGTGTGAGTTACTCGAAGTTATGCTCGGGGAAAATCAAAGCATGGCTTGGACATGTCGTTTTTAGTATAAAATAGGTTTTAAACTTAAAAAACAAATCAATTTTATTGAAACAAAGTTGTTAAAATTACTTCTTTTCTAAATAATGAATGTTTATTTAAGTTTTGAATTTGTTAAAGGTTTTCAAATAAAAAAATTATTTCGAATTAATTTAGCTAAAAGTGTTTAATCTATATCACTTTTATTTTACAAGTTTATTCTAAATAAACTTGATGTTATGATTAATTAAAGATGAAATGCTTTTGTTATAGAAAAACGTTAATTTAATTTAATCAATGTAAGTAATTAAGGTATGATTACTCAATAGAATTAATTACTTAATGAAATTAAGAGGGTAATTACTTGGTGTAATTACATTAGAGGATAATTGATTTATGTGATGAAGTAATTAAAAGAAATTAATTTCTTAAAGAAAATTACTTAATTAATAGTAATTAATAATTAAAGTTGATTAATGAAGTGATTAGAGAATTTCTTAGTTTGAGGATAATTAATTACCATGGATAATTAATTAAAGTAATTAATTTGAAGATAATTAATTAATTAAAGGTTCATTAATTAATGAAAGTGATTTTGGATAATCACTTATTATAATTTTATTTATTAAACGGTAATTAAATAAGGGTTAATTAATTAAATAATTAACTTAAGGTCAATTTAATTAATGTAATTAATTAAGGACAATTAATTAAAGTATAATTACAAAATTAATAGGTTAATTAATTGATGAGTAAAGGTTAACTGATGTATTAATTGAGATTAATTAATTTATTATTAAAAGTTAATTAATTAAAATGATTTGTAATTAATTAATATAAATTAACCTGGATAAGTAATTAATCTGTTTTAAATAATCAGATAATTAATTGTTCTTACTTATGATGTTAAAATTCTATTGAATGTTGAATTGTTTGATATCTCTAATGTGTGCTACTCTGTGATATGAATTGAATAGATTTGAGTTGTGATGAATGTAATGTAATTATCTGTGATGAATGTAATTTATTTATCTATGATAAATTTATATCATATATCTGTAATTCTGTGAATGAAGATAAGCGTTGTAGGATTATACCGCTTATCGATGTTGATATGATTGAATCTGTGATGATCGATGTTGTTGCACTGTTGTGTAAAACCCCTGGACTACACCATACACACACAAATATGTATTGCACGAGGAAATTGGTTAAGTCATAGATTTTTGAAATGGTTTTAAAGTTGAATTTTAAATCCAAATGGTTTTGGAAAGGGAATTGGGCTAATATGGAAAGCTTTTGAAAAGGTTTTCAAGTCACTCACTTGCTTCTGCCCTACCGACAGATCCAAACTCAACTCTGCACTTCAAAGATAAACTCCGAACATTTAAAAGGTTTCCTTCAGAGATCAGTGAAGTCCTTCATCACTACAGAACTCTCTCGAGATGGCATTAGGTCTACAGTCTCGACAAATACACTTCCAACCTCATCCATCAAACTCCAACCAATGATAGTCGTGTTACACACACTTCTACCTCACCTACCTTTCTAACTTATATTGAAAAACCCGAATGGGTAACCCAACAAATAGGTAGAACCATGAATATATATATATATATATATATATATATATTAAAAATACAAATACGCTCTCTTAAGATAGACACCACTCCAGAGCCTAGGTATTCACTAAACCAAATGCTCTGATACCAGCTGTGACGACCCAACTTTTTCTCCACAAAAAGTCGTATCATCCTTAAGAAAGAAAGGGATAGAAAAGAGAAAATAAAGAAGAGAAAGAAGAAACAACACTAGAATCTCAACAGCGGAACGAATAAATTATATTAATAACATAAGTATTACATAGTATTACAACAATTATCAGAGTTACACAGTCAATACAACACATACTAGACAGTTATAAACACCTGTCTAGTTATTACAACTCAATACATACAGAAGACACTCAGAGATACCAACACAGCGGAACTATATAACTATACGCAGAAGCCTCCTGCTCCGTTTGCTCCTCCACAATTCGTCAAAGATAACCTGAATCCTAACCTTAATTCCCTTGGCTACTCATAAAAATTTGAGTACCCAAGAGTTAAGGAAAACAGAAATAACTCCGGGTCAGACATGGGTCTGGTGTGAGTAACAGGTTAAAGTTGCTTAACTTTAAAAAACCTCTGAAAAGAAAAGGTATCACATAAGACTTCTCACACATAAACATGGAAAAGTTTTTACCTTACGCTAACCAAAACATTTGATAGAAAATCCGATGATATCATAATAGTGTCTAGGGTTTTCAAGTAAAATACAGAAATAGCTGGAATGCTTACATCTCACATTCCAACATAGTTGGGCATAACAAATACGTACGGCACTTATTGGATTTTGGATTCCATCAATGGCTGGGCAACTAGGGTACCGCCCGTCACAGTACATGGCCTAGATCACCGTACTGAGGAGTACGCCCGCTCCCCTGCAACACAAAGCCGGACCCATTCCTTACTGAACATTTTCGAACAAGACCACCCCGCAGTTGTGATCAGCAACCGCACCACTAAGCCGAAAATAAAGGGACATCTAGACAGGGGTAAATCTTGCTCTCAAGTGGGGACTACCCACGAAACTTTGCTGCACCTCCCCTGATTTAGCCATTCCCGGTTGATGAGGCTTGAGGCTACAATTACCTTAATAGGACATATCACTTAGAATGCTCATCGTCCACCTGACGATGTTCTGAAAGCATTCAATCCATACAAGTTCGTTCCGGGTTCGAACGAAACCGAAGGCATTATCTCGTTACACTCATTTTGGAATCACCCTCAGAGTTAACGACAATAACCCTTGCACTCTGAATCACCATCTCGAATTTATAAGTACTATTCCATCAAATTCATTATGGAATCACCCACAGAGTTATACTGACGTATAGCCCTTACACCTCGAGTCTTCACTCGCTCCACTTGGATTAACGACCTAACGTTTAATTGGAATCGATGTGGTTTTCGGATATCCTAATATGGAAACCCGATCCCTGTCTCATCGAAATCCAAAGCGTGTCGTTTAAGTTCAAGTTGTTTTAAAGTTTAAAACAATTCAATTCATTATCTAAATATACAAGATAGATAATTCACAACACAATAGATAATCAACCTTATCATTATCAACAAATAATTCATATCATAATCACATAATCCATATTATCATCCAAAAGCAACCAATGCATCCATATCACATACACTACTCATCTCATAACTGAGATTACAAACCATACACGGCAATTAATACCAATCATCAAACATAAGCAATGATCTAATGATTACACCTTCTATTATTAATTTAAAATGAATTAAATTAATTACTTAATCTCTAATTAATTTAAAATGAATTAAATTAATTACTTCATCATTAAAATCCTGCTTAACTTAACCATCAATGATTACAAATCAATTTATAAATTATCATCTCAATATTCATTTCAATTAATCATTACTGATTAACCATTTTTAATTACAATAAGTAATTAGCCTTTAGTATTACTTACACAAGTTAATTTTTATTAAACCCTTTGCAAATAATTAGCTTTTAATCGCTTAATTACATTAATTAGCTAAAATTAATTACATTAACCATTTATTCATTATTAATTAATTAATCAATTCCAAATTACATCATTAATTAATTGATTAATGATTTCTGATTACATTTAATCAATCTCCAAATATAAATTAATTACATAAGCAATTAATCTTCAATTAAACCACATATATATTAATCACCCATGATTAATAACCATTCAGTAATTAACTACTTTAATTACTCATCCCATCAATTAATTATTCTTAATTAATTATCTCAATTAATCCTTTATTAATTTTAAAAGTAATTTAAATCCAAATTACTTCTGAAATAAATATCTTTAATTACATCCTGTAATTATTAATTAATTACTTCCTTAAGTAATTACAAATCAATAAATTACATAAAGTAATAATCAAACGATCTACAAATGTTTAAATTAATTCAATTTAATTAATCTAAACTAATCACATTAATCAAATTTATTACACCAAGTAATGAATTCATTAATTACTTCATTAAGTAATTAAATATAAACAATTGATTATTATTAATTAATTAATCCAATTAATTATCAAAAATTAATCACATTAATTAATTGTTAAATAATCTTAAGTTAATGACCCTCGTTAACATTTCTTAATTACTTAATTAAGAAATTAACTTGTATTAATCATTATTAATTATCAATTAATTAATATTTAATTACAATTTAATTAATCTCTAATTATTAATTAATTAAGTGTTAATTAAAATCTAATTTAACTTTAATCACTTGATTAAATAAATCTTAATCATTAATTAAAATTTATAACCATCCTTAATCATAGATTAATTAACCTTAATTAATTAATCTCAAATCTAATTAATTATCCTAAAAATTATTAATTACATAATTAAACTTCCACAATATTCATTAATTAAATAATTAATATTCCATTTAGATTAATTAAATAATTTAAATGAAATCAATTTCTTGAATTCTAAATTAAGAAACATTCTTCTTTATACAAAGTAATTTAAACAATTTGTTTCAAACAAAATTCAATTTAAAAATTTCTTTTTAAATTTCAAACTGAAACACAATTTAAATTTTCATTTCAGATTTAAACTTAAAAATTTAAAACGTTACTTACTCTTCCATCTTCATTTTTAAATTCAAATTATTTAACCTTTCTAAAATAGTTAAACAAATTTAAATTCAAAACTTATTTATTTTTAAAACTGACATTAAAGTCAAATTCCAGATTTTCAAAACTGAATTTGAACTTATTTTAAATTCTTATTTCATAATTTAAAACTCATAGTTTAAAATTCAAACCAATGTTCCTTTATACTTTAAAAAGTTTAAAGTCTAAATTTAAATTTCCAGTTTTAAATTAAATTCAAACTTAGATTCATTTGCCAAGTTTCAGTTTCCAGATTTAAATTTTGTTTAAATTTTCAGTTACATCTAAAAAAAAATTACTTTTAAAATTTAAAAATTAAACAGAAAATAGTTTCCTATTTTGGTTTTACATCTTAAATTTTGAATTCAAACATGTTTCAAAATCCAAGATTCAAATTATTGAATTTATAATTAAGTTTCAGGTTTAAAAATTCCAATTTGAACTTCATCTTACAATTTTAAACTTTTTTTAATTTTTTTTATTAAAAGAACAGAAAGACAGTTTCTGTTTTGGTTTAAAACCAAACTTGAGTTTGAAAGAAATTTCAAATTTAATCCAAAGATCCAAAATTAAACTAATTGAATTTAAATTCAATTTCAGGTTCAATTTAGTTTCAGATTTTTGTTTGCAATTGACCTTTACTTCAAATTTTATAAACCTGGAAAACAGGTTTCTGATTTTGCTTAAGACCAACTAAAATTTCAAAATTTAAATTATTTCAAACCTAAGGTTTAACCGATTGAATTCAAATTTAAATTTAGTTTTCAAATTTTAGGTTTAAATTTATGTTTGCATCAAAACTTTTGTTTAAATTTTTAAAAACAACTGGAAAAAGGTTCTGTTCTTTAGAGAAACCTGAAACCAGAATTGACTCGAGAAATTCCAATCTTGCTTCGAGTCGACTCAACCACTACTTCGAGTTATAACTCGATTTTCCCGAAATCATCACGAGGACAAAACCCTATAGCCCACTATAACATATGCTCGAATTCAAGTTCGAGATCCAGATTCCAAACCTGGAACTACAGACAACAAAACACCTCCCCAACCTGTCAACATCAATTCCTCCCATCACTGACCACCATCACCTTCCATACTCCGACGAAGACCTCACCAAACCACCATCTATCATCATGCAAAACGTGGTTGAACTCGATCAACCGACGAGACCACAATCGGACCAAACACAGTGACCCAAATAAACTAGGGTTCACACTGAATATCCCAAATTACAACCTAAAAATTGAATTTCAAACCAATTCAGTAATTTTCCTAGAATCTTTGATAGCTACACTATCCTAAGAATCAAATTCATCCAAATCCAATGCAAGCATTAACTGTACTTAACCAAAATGTAAAATACAGTAAATTTGAGAACTGTACTTTGATTTAATCACTAAAATTTGTAATATTATTTTTAAAAAAACATTGATTCTTGATACTTTAAATTTTCCATTTATACAGAATTAAGCTATGTTGTTTATGTTGCAGACAATACACAAACTATACTGCTAAAAGAAAACTTTTAAAATTTATTTTATCATGAAATACACAAATTTCATTCAATGATAAAACATAATGGCAACCAGAAACTAGATCAGGGAAAAGAATTATTTATCAATTTGAATTTAAACTGTAACAGTCAGAACCTTGAAAATCAAATATGCATTACATTTCATATATACACAGGCAGTTTCAAAGGCATATTCATAATTAAACTTTTATCAGATAACTAGCATGCAAATCCTACTTAATTTATTTTTAAATTGGGAGTTACTCACTTGAAATAAAAATGCAGAGAGAACCCAGATTCTTGACCATGCAGAGCACAGTTTGAAATCCCCTGTGATACTTTTGAAACTTGCATCCAATTTGATGTTTTTAAACTTGTTTTAGAAGATGCTTCCAGATTTGAAAATTCATGCATGTAGACATCTTGCCTTTCCAGATTCAATTGCATGTTTCAGATCAAATGCAGGTTGCTTGAATGGTATGCATAACAATTTAAAATTTGCAATTTCAACCCAAGTTGTTTTTGAAAACATGCAGGCTTGTATTTTGCATTTGAGGAGCTACAGGCTTTGTTTGTAATGCAGCTTTTACAATTTGTTTGAAATGAGTTTTGAGTTCAGAAATTGGTCACTAATTTTAGATAGTTTGTTTACAAGATTTTTCAGATTTCTTTGTTCAGAAATGAAAAATGAGAAAGAGGAAAGGAATGAGTAAATGCAATGTTTTAAATAACAATATTTTGATTTAAATTAAAATTAAAGGAAAATAAAATTTTGAACAATGACACTTGGCTTAAACTATCAACACATGTAAATTCTCTTGCTTGAATACATAACACATGTTAACATAGGTTTTTAAGATGCTTACACATGTATCTTTTAAGTAATTTGTTATTTAAATTAGGTGTTAATAAATGTTTAAACTTAGTAAATTAGTTTTAATACTTAGTTATGGAGATAAATAATTTTTTAAAGAATAAAACAAAGTATTATTATAAACGAAAACAATATACAAATCAATTATTTGAAAAAGATACTTTTAATCATTTAAATAGATTTATAAAAGAGGTTATAACTTACTTGTAATTTAAATGAATACATGTTTCTTATTTTAAATTGTATTTTAAATTTCATATTTAAATAAACAAATCACATTTTATAAATCAATATTTTAAAAAGAATAACACAAACATTTTTGTAACTTATTTTAATATTCAAATTTAAGTTAAAATGAATTTTAAACCAATAAAACATTTATCTTACATATTTAAAAATCATTTAGTTATTTATTAAATAGTTTTGAAAAGCTTAAATCCAAAAATAAATTAAAATTCCTAATTTCAAATTATTTAAATTATGCTATACTAGTTTAACAACTTATCTATTTAAAATATATATAAATACATATACATTATTAAATAGAAAATAAATTCATTAGTTTATTAAAAATAAATTCAAAAATTAAATATTTAAATAAAGAAAATTATTAAATCAAATCAATTTTATTAACAAAAATTATCAATTCAACTTAAATTTAAACACAGATTATCAAATTTATATTGTCTAAAATTCTAGGATATTACAATCCTTCCCCCTTAAAAGAATTTCGTCCCCGAAATTTAAAACAAAGGTAATTTAATAATCTATTTACAGATTTTATTTTAAAACACAACATATGTTAATCATATGCTAACAACCAATTCACATAGTCAAAACAAATCTAATTATCCAAAAGAATTTTGGATAAAACTTTCACGAGTTTCCCCGGTATATATATATCGGGATACTCGCCCTATAAAATACAATCAATCAATACTACTAAGCTATAGAGCTCCTAACAACAATTCTATACAGAATATCAGACTACAAACGAGTCTGACTCAACAATCAATCCATCCTAAGCTGCTTGTTCTACAACCAGAAATATTAAACACGTATTCCCTTAGAGATACGTGAAACACCATGAATCCCAGTTATCCAAACTGGCAATTCGACTCTAGAAAACCAAGCACTGATCTAACCCATCACAAAAGAAATCCAAAACACTACGGAGCTAGCTTCCCAAACTTATAGCTTTTTGGATCAGAGAAAAACTTATCCCAAATCAAATCTCTGATTCTAGAATCCAAATTTCTTCGTCTCATATCCATAAAACTCTTCAGACGATCCTGGGCTATCAACATCCATCCTGATCAGCTTAACTCTACGCTGATGCTTCTAGAAACAAACTGGATCAAAACAATCCAATGATCTCCTCAAGATCACTCAAAAACCAAGAACACAAACCCTGCTTCTCAACAACAGAAGACAGAAAAACTTCTTCTCGTCCGGAAAAAGAAAAACAGAAACACTCCAAACTGCTTCCGCTGCACAACACTGATTCGAAGGAGAAGAAAATGCTGAAGAACATGAGCACAGACTAGACAACCTAGCACAGAAATATGGTTCCACATATCCATAAAATAAATACTCAGATGTTTCTCCGAAACCTAAGCTACTTCGCCAACTTCTATCTCAAGGAACCACCTATCTACTAACTGAACCACCTGTTCCATTCCTGGAAAGAAAACTCGATCTCCAGATGCAGACAAACTCTGACTTCCTGGAAGAAATCCGGACAATCTCCAACAACTCAAAGGAACACTATCGCAAGTAACTTTTGCGATCAACTCAGCCTAAATCCAAAGAAACTGCTCCACTTATAAACAGAAAAGCTTATGCTGGCCAAGCCAACTCACTAGAGAAACGAGTCCACTCTACTGCTTCTGAACTCCACTTCAGAAAAACTACTCAACCAGAAGACTCCTTCCAACACAGAATACTCGGCTAAACTCATCCATATCATCGAGCAAACTCACTTATTATTCCTATTCCAAAGAAACATCTTCGGAAATATCCATAGTCACTACATCTCATCACGCAGCTACTACTTCCTGCGATATCAGAATATCATCACTCACTAGCTTCTGCCCTACCGACAGATCCAAACTCAACTCTGCACTTCAAAGATGAACTCCGAACCTCTAAAAGGTTTCCTTCAGAGATCAATGAAGTCCTTCATCACTACAAAACTCACTCGAGACGGTATTAGGTCTACAGTCTCGACAAATACACTTCCAACCTCATCCATCAAACTCCAACCAATGGTAGTTGTGTTACACACACTTCTACCTCACCTACCTTTCTAACTTATATTGGAAAACCCGAACGGGTAACCCAACAAATAGGTAGAACCATGAATATATATATATATATATATATATATATATTAAAAATACAAATACGCTCTCTCAAGATAGACACCACTCCAGAGCCTAGGTATTCACTCAACCTAATGCTCTGATACCAGCTGAGACGACCCGACTTTTTCTCCACAAAAAGTCGTATCATCCTTAAGAAAGAAAGGGATAGAAAAGAGAAAAGAAAGAAGAGAAAGAAGAAACAACACTAGAATCTCAACAGCGGAACGAATAAATTATATTAATAACATAAGTATTACATAGTATTACAACAATTATCAGAGTTATATAGTCAATACAACACATACTAGACAGTTATAAACACCTGTCTAGTTATTACAACTCAATACATACAAAAGACACTCAGAGATACCAACACAGTGGAACTATATAACTATACGCAGAAGCCTCCTGCTCCATTTTCTCCTCCACAATTCGTTAAAGCTAACCTGAATCCTAACCTTAATTCCCTTGGCTACTCATAAAAATTTGAGTACCCAAGAGTTAAGGAAAATAGAAATAACTCCGGGTCAGACATGGGTGTGGTGTGAGTAACAGGTTAAAGTTGCTTAACTTTAAAAAACCTTTGAAAAGAAAAGGTATCACGTAAGACTTCCCACACATAAACATGGAAAGGTTTTTACCTTACGCTAACCAAAACATTTGATAGAAAATCCGATGATATTATAATAGTGTCTAGGGTTTTCAAGTAAAATACAGAAATAGCTGGAATGCTTACATCTCACGTTCCAACATAATTGGGCACAACTAATACGTACGGCACTTATTGGATTTTGGATTCCATCAATGGCTGGGCTACTAGGGTACCGCCCGTCACAGTACGTGGCCTAGATCACCATACCGAGGAGTACGCCCGCTCTCCTACAACACAAAGCCAAACCCATTCCTTACTGAACAGTTTCGAACAAGACCACCCCACAGTTGTGATCAGCAACCGCACCACTAAGCCGAAAATAAAGGGACATCTAGACAGGGGTAAATCTTGCTCTCAAGTGGGGGCTACCCACGAAACTTTGCTGCACCTCCCCTATTTTAGCCATTCCCGATTGATGAGGCTTGAGGCTACGATTACCTTAATAGGACATATCACTTAGAATGCTCATCGTCCACCTGACGATGTTCTGAAAGCATTCAATCCATACAAGTTCGTTCCGGGTTCGAACGAAACCGAATGCATTATCTCGTTACACTCATTTTGGAATCACCCTCAGAGTTAACGACAATAACCCTTGCACTCTGAATCACCATCTCGTATCTATAAGTACTATTCCGTCAAACTCATTACGGAATCACCCACAGAGTTATACTGTCGTATAGCCCTTACACCTCGAGTCTTCACTCGCTCCACTTGGATTAACGACCTAACGTTTAATTGAAATCGATGTGGTTTTCGGATATCCCAATATGGAAACCCGATCCCGATCTCATCGAAATCCAAAGCGTGTCTTTTTAGTTCAAGTTGTTTTAAAGTTTAAAACAATTCAATTCATTATCTAAATATACACAGATAGATAATTCACAACACAATAGATAATCAACCTTATCATTATCAACAAATAATTCATATCATAATCAGATAATCCATATTATCATCCAAAAGCAACCAATGCATCCATATCACGTACACTACTCATCTCATAACTGAGATTACAAACCATACATGACAATTAATACCAATCATCAAACATAAGCAATGATCTAATTATCACACCTTCTATTATTAATTTAAAATGAATTAAATTAATTACTTAATCTCTAATTAATTTAAAATGAATTAAATTAATTACTTCATCATTAAAATCCTGCTTAACTTAACCATCAATTGATTACAAATCAATTTATAAATTATCATCTCAATATTCATTTCAATTAATCATTACTGATTAACCATCTCTAATTACAATAAGTAATTAGCCTTTAATATTACTTACACAAGTTAATTTTTATTAAACCCTTTGCAAATAATTAACTTGTAATTGCTTAATTAATTAATTAGCTAAAATTAATTACATTAATCATTTATTCATTATTAATTAATTAATTAATTCCAAATTACATCATTAATTAATTAATTAATGATTTCTGATTACATTTAATCAATCTCTAAATAAAAATTAATTACATAAGTAATTAATCTTCAATTAAACCGCATATATATTAATCACCCATGATTAATAACCATTCAGTAATTAACTACTTTAATTACTCATCCCATCAATTAATTATTCTTAATTAATTATCTCAATTAATCCTTTATTAATTTTAAAAGTAATTTAAATCCAAATTACTTCTGAAATAAATATCTTTAATTACATCCTGTAATTATTAATTAATTACTTCCTTAAGTAATTACAAATCAATAAATTACATAAAGTAATAATCAAACGATCTACAAATGTTTAAATTAATTCAATTTAATTAATCTAAACTAATCACATTAATCAAATTTATTACACCAAGTAATGAATTCATTAATTACTTCATTAAGTAATTAAATATAAACAATTGATTATTATTAATTAATTAATCCAATTAATTATCAAAAATTAATCACATTAATTAATTGTTAAATAATCTTAAGTTAATGACCCTCGTTAACATTTCTTAATTACTTAATTAAGAAATTAACTTGTATTAATCATTATTAATTATCAATTAATTAATATTTAATTACAATTTAATTAATCTCTAATTATTAATTAATTAAGTGTTAATTAAAATCTAATTTAACTTTAATCACTTGATTAAATAAATCTTAATCATTAATTAAAATTTATAACCATCCTTAATCATAGATTAATTAACCTTAATTAATTAATCTCAAATCTAATTAATTATCCTAAAAATTATTAATTACTTAATTAAACTTCCACAATATTCATTAATTAAATAATTAATATTCCATTTAGATTAATTAAATAATTTAAATGAAATAAATTTCTTGAATTCTAAATTAAGAAACATTCTTCTTTATACAAAGTAATTTAAACAATTTGTTTCAAACAAAATTCAATTTAAAAATTTCTTTTTAAATTTCAAACTGAAACACAATTTAAATTTTCATTTCAGATTTAAACTTAAAAATTTAAAACGTTACTTACTCTTCCATCTTCATTTTTAAATTCAAATTATTTAACCTTTCTAAAATAGTTAAACAAATTTAAATTTAAAACTTATTTATTTTTAAAACTGACATTAAAGTCAAATTCCAGATTTTCAAAACTGAATTTAAACTTATTTTAAATTCTTATTTCATAATTTAAAACTCATAGTTTAAAATTCAAACCAATGTTCCTTTATACTTTAAAAAGTTTAAAGTCTAAATTTAAATTTGCAGTTTTAAATTAAATTCAAACTTAGATTCATTTGCCAAGTTTTAGTTTCCAGATTTAAATTTTGTTTAAATTTTCAGTTACATCTAAAAAAAATTACTTTTAAAATTTAAAACTTAAATAGAAAACAGTTTCCTGTTTTGGTTTTACATCTTAAATTTTGAATTCAAACATGTTTCAAAATCCAAGATTCAAATTATTGAATTCATAATTAAGTTTCAGGTTTAAAAATTCCAATTTGACCTTCATCTTACAATTTTAAACTTTACTTTTAATTTATTTTTTAAAAAAACAGAAAGACTGTTTCTGTTTTGGTTTAAAACCAAACTTGAGTTTGAAAGAAATTTCAAATTTAATCCAAAGATCCAAAATTAAACTAATTGAATTTAAATTCAATTTCAGGTTCAATTTAGTTTCAGATTTTTGTTTGCAATTGACCTTTACTTTAAATTTTATAAACCTGGAAAACAGGTTTCTAATTTTGCTTACGACCAACTAAAATTTCAAAATTTAAATTATTTCAAACCTAAGGTTTAACTGATTGAATTCAAATTTAAATTTAGTTTTTAAATCTTAGGTTTAAATTTAAGTTTGCATAAAAACTTTTGTTTAAATTTTTAAAAACAACTGGAAAAAGGTTCTGTTCTTTAGAGAAACCTGAAACCAGACTTGACTCGAGAAATTCCAATCCTGCTTCTAGTCGACTCAACCACTACTTCGAGTTATAACTCGATTTTCCCGAAATCATCACGAGGACAAAACCCTGTAACCCACTTCAACATATGCTCGAATTCAAGTTCGAGATCCAGATTCCAAACCTGGAACTACAGACAACAAAACACTTCCCCAACTTGTCAACAGCAATTCCTCCCATCACTGACCACCATCACCTTCAATACTCCGGCGAAGACCTCACCAAACCACCATCTATCATCATGCAAAACGTGGTTGAACTCGATCAACCGAGGAGACCACAATCGGACCAAACACAGTGACCCAAATAAACTAGGGTTCACACTGAAAATCCCAAATTACAACCTAAAAATTGAATTTCAAACCAATTCAGTAATTTTCCTAGAATCTTTGATAGCTACACTATCCTTAGAATCAAATTCATCCAAATCCAATGCAAGCATTAACTGTACTTAACCAAAATGTAAAATACCGTAAAATTGAGAACTGTACTTTGATTTAATCACTAAAATTTGTAATATTATTTTTAAAAATCATAATTTTAGAAGTTGTTTTGAATTGTCTTTCTGAAACATTGATTCTTGATACTTTAAATTTTCCATTTATACAGAATTAAGCTATGTTGTTTATGTTGCAGACAATACACAAACTATATTGCTGAAAGAAAACTTTTAAAATTTATTTTATCATGAAATACACAAATTTCATTCAATGATAAAACATAATGGCAACCAGAAACCAGATCAGGGAAAAGAATTATTTATCAATTTGAATTTAAACTGTAACAGTCAGAACCTTGAAAATCAAATATGCATTACATTTCATATATACACAGGCAGTTTCAAAGGCATATTCATAATTAAACTTTTATCAGATAACTATCATGCAAATCCTACTTAATTTATTTTTAAATTGGGAGTTACTCACTTGAAATAAAAATGCAGAGAGAACCCAGATTCTTGAACATGCAGAGCACAGTTTGAAATCCCCTGTGATACTTTTGAAACTTGCATCCAATTTGATGTCTTTAAACTTGTTTTAGAAGATGCTTCCAGATTTGAAAATTCATGCATGTAGACATCTTGCCTTTCCAGATTCAATTGCATGTTTCAGATCAAATGCAGGTTGCTTGAATGGTATGCATAGCAATTTAAAATTTGCAGTTTCAACCCAAGTTGTTTTTGAAAACATGCAGGCTTGTATTTTGCATTTGAGGAGCTACAGGCTTTGTTTGTAATGCAGGTTTTACAATTTGTTTGAAATGAGTTTTGAGTTCGGAAAATGGTCACTAATTTTAGATAGTTTGTTTACAAGATTTTTCAGATTTCTTTGTTCAGAAATGAAAAATGAGAAAGAGGAAAGGAATGAGTAAATGCAATGTTTTAAATAACAATATTTTGATTTAAATTAAAATTAAAGGAAAATAAAAATTTGAACAATGACACTTGGCTTAAACTATCAACACATGTAAATTCTCTTGCTTAAATACATAACACATGTTAACTTAGGTTTTTAAGATGCTTACACATGTATCTTTTAAGTAATTTGTTATTTAAATTAGGTGTTAATAAATGTTTAAACTTAGTAAATTAGTTTTAATACTTAGTTATGGAGATAAATAATTTTTTAAAGAATAAAACAAAGTATTATTATACATGAAAACAATATACAAATCAATTATTTGAAAAGGATACTTTTAATCATTTAAATAGATTTATAAAAGAGGTTATAACTTGTAACTTAAATGAATACATGTTTCTTATTTTAAATTGTATTTTAAATTTCATATTTAAATAAACGAATCACATTTTATAAATCAATATTTTAAAAAGAATAACACAAACATTTTTGTAACTTATTTTAATATTCAAATTTAAGTTAAAATGAATTTTAAACCAATAAAACATTTATCTTACATATTTAAAAATCATTTAGTTATTTATTAAATAGTTTTGAAAAGCTTAAATCCAAAAATAAATCAAAATTCCTAATTTCAAATTATTTAAATTATGCTATACTAGTTTAACAACTTATCTATTTAAAATATATATAAATACATATACATTATTAAATAGAAAATAAATTCATTAAAATTATTAAATCAAATCAATTTTATTAACAAAAATTATCAATTCAACTTAAATTTAAACACAGATTATCAAATTTATATTGTCCAAAATTCCGGGATATTACAATATGGGTTTCAAAACCATTTTAAAAATATTATTTTGGGAATTTGAATTTAACCCAGGTTCTATACTTAAAGATTTTTAACTTGTGCAAATGTAATCGGATTTTCTAAAACGAAAATTATTGGTTTTCAAATAATAATAGCTTTCACATAAAGAAAGGATTCTAATATGTGTTGAAAGATTTCAAGTTTGAACTAAAATAGTTTTGAAAGCCATGAATGAATCTTTGTGAAAGATGAATGAACCTCGTTTTGAAATTTAAGATGATCTTAAAGGTGTATCTTTTGTATAAAAGATTTGAAATGGAATTGTTTCGAAAGCTATGAAGGAATCTTTGTGAACTATTTTTGGTGAACTTTGTTTTCAAACAAAAGAGGATCTCAAAGATAGATCTTTTGTTTAAATATTATGAATGAATTTGTGAAAGATTGGTGAACTTTGTGAAATGAATCTTTTTGTTTAAAGATTTGAAAATGTTAATTCGTTTAAACCATTTGAAAGAAAAGTTTTGGGTAATATGTTGTGACTTAACTGAGATCCCAATATCCATATGTTTTTAAATATTGCGCTCATTATTCGGTTTAGTCGGGAGAGGGCTTTGTGTCATATAACCCATTTCGAATAGTGATACGACGAAATGGATAGCAATTGAAGATGGTGGTAAAGACCGGGTGTCTTCGAGAATGATAGGATAACCTGTCGAATGACTCTGCACTGAGTTTATTCGATATAGAGATCTCCATATGTGATGGGGAGTCCGATCGGGATTGTGGATGTTCGGATCGCAAGGTCTTCTTTTGAAGTGCCTTCAGTTCTGTTCGAACCCGAAATAGACTTGCATGGATGTGTGTCTGACATTACACCATGAGATGTAAAACTGGTTTCTATCAAATACGTTTCTGTTTGGTGGCGGAGAATTTGTTCTCTTAGCTTAACACCCCTCTCTGAGACATACGAGCTCAGAGGTTATGTAGTTGATGGTTACTAGTGATACTTTCCCAATTTGGTAATGTGTCATACGAAGTGTTGTGGATCATTTGTTGATCAAAGCTTGACCTTGTGAAAAGTGTAGCTTTGTGGACGAGACTTCGTCGAGCCTCACAACCCAGTAATGGTCGAAACAGGAATCGCTGCAGCAAGGTTATTTGGGGGTAGTGCCTCTTGAGGGTATGTCATTTCCTTATGGATTATGAATGTTATCATGGTATGAAGCCCAGATACTTAACTTTGTGGTTGTTGCAAAACTTATAGCTTTATGATTGTTGGTTGATAGGTGCCTCGGATAAAGGTTGGTAACGGCCGAGGGGTGGCATACTCGTGTCAGTAGTTACCTAGTTACATAGGTAACCCGACCTTGTGTAACAGAGATCCGGTTAGGTTCTCGGGGACGTACCTCCAGAGGCGTTACATTGGATGTGGGATGTTCATTTGCCTGAACCATTTGTTGGAAAACCAAAGAAACAATACACGCCATGTACGGTTTTAGCTGTATAACCCGCCATGGAATGTGGCGGTAACCTGCAATTGAACATGGTAGCTATAGTAGGCATAGGTGCAAAATGTCTATGCTGGCTAAGATTAATATTATACTTTCGAAAGGTTTTCTGCACTATGCACTAATAATAATATCAAAAGGTTTTTGCGTATCAAGCATGTTTGACTATCATAAGGAGAAATTTCCTCCAATTCTGCATTTGCATTGTGTATGCAGTAGGAGGCCTTATGGTAGTTTCATTTTCCAAAAAGAATTGTGGATTTCAATTTTAATTTCTTTTGCTGATTGTTATAAAAGATAGAACTATTTTTATTTGCTCATACCACCACCATGACTAACCCGGAGTTTATTGTTCCCTTCCTAAACTCTGGGTGCCCATAATTTTTCACACGGCCAGTCTAGAGTTGGGTTTTCAGATAATCAAATAGTAGGTGTATATTCGATAGCATTCAATATCTGGATATTGGAAATCGCATTTGGATCGAGTTGCTTTACTTCAATAATGATGGTGGTTCGAGCTTTTGGTTCAAGCTATTTTTGTGTTGGATTCTTTTGGAGATACATTCTATTGGAGTTATCTTTCCACTATCGATGGTTGCAAAGTCTAGACCATCTAGTTGTGTATCTTCCGCTGTGATTTTTAGTATCATATCTCCGATATATGTTGGGTGATTGTATCATTGTTGTATATCATTGGATAATGTATTCATTGGAGTTATATGATATTCATTTTTCTTCCATTGTGTTGTTGTACTTAATGTGTTATAAGCTCTAACGAACCGGATTCAATGTTTGTATCTGCGGCATTCGAATATGGGTGATGTATTCAACGCCAGTTTTCGAAGGCCAAGTCAGGGTCATTATAATATGGACAATTTTTAGAATTATAAAACAACTTTCGCATTCCATTTCAAATCATTTAAACGTCGTAATCCCACATTCGAGAACTACGTTCAGAGAAAATATAATTATTACAACATATGCTAAGAGCGACATATAAAGATGCCCTCTTGGATGATCAGAGTTTACATAACTAGGAAATTAAACAACTTTTCCCTTACAACAAAACACAGCATAATCAAAATAGAAAAAAGCTCCTAATAGTTATCTTGCCTCCTGCCTATCTTCGGAAGCATATTCATCTAAAGAGGTGCCTAAAAACCTAACTCTCAAACTACTCAAAGTTAATCGAACATCCGAGAGTTTAAGGGAAAAACATAAACTTCGAGTCAAACATAAATCCTGGTATGAATACTAATCTACCATCTCAAACAATTTAGATATTTAGTCAGACCATGCCGCTTAGAGGAATGGGTACTCCCCTCGCTAGTATCCTCCAAAAATTTGTTAAAACCGTATACTGTGCTCCTGCACCCACAATGGTTAAAACATAACAATTCAAAATATTATGATGATACGCAAACAAGTAAATCAATTCTAGATTACCTATCCCCATTCATTTGGACTATCTGTCTCAGTTATAGATTCTTAGGTCACTATTAACCTATTATTTTCATGGGCTTACTAATAACCTATTTAAAACTTATGGACCCCCCCTTCGGTTTCAAAGTTTTCATGGGATTACTGAGAACCTATTGGCCCCTGCCAGTATCTTCCTTATTCATGGGTTCTCCCTGGGCCTATTTGTATCTTCAATAACTTCCCTCTTATCCTACTTTTCATGGGTTGACTAGGAACCTATTGACTTCTGTGAATAACTTTATTCGAATATATTTTTCATGGTTTTACCATAAACCTATTGGCCCCGCCAATAACTCTTTCTAATCACAGATTTCGTGGGTTAACTATGAATCTATTGGCCCCTACCAATAACTTTTCCTATACACAGTTTTCATGGGTTTACTGTGAACTTGTCTATCTAACAACTGCTTAAATCAGTATTTAGACATCATATACTCTGATGTACCAAACCTCCTAGATGGAATTCTATTCATACAGGAGTAAATCTCAATTTATATTCAATACGTGGTCAACCTAGCTGGTTATTCAACCCTTTCTCCCCAAAATACAGTTATGGGTCCCTTTTAAGTGAATATATATATATATATATATATATATAAAGAAGCAAGCATAATAACATACTAATCACCAGCATATGTAGCTTAATATCGTTGAAATCATTTTCATATAAAACAGGTTAATCCCATTAATCTATTATTTTATAAAGGAAACTTCTTCAAAAACTTCATACCTAAATGCTATTTAAAAACTCCTTTATTATGCCATGGTTTTCCATTAAAGGTAAAATTGGGTTCGTTGTTTTGAAAACTAAAGCTTTCGAAACCTTTAAACTTTTCTTTCGAAACCATTGGATAACCTTCTTCAAAAGCATTCAAATCTTCTTTTCAAAACACTAGCATATGCCTTTCAAAACACTTTAAATCATTTTTTTGAAACCATAAAATGTACCTTTTGAAAGCATTAAAGTGTTACTTATTGTTATCCCGCTTTTTGGCAAAGCCACGATACCAAAAGATCGATCGAAAAACGGAAGATAGTTCGTCTCAGAGGTTGGTCATATTTTGTTTCGCTATGGATATCACTGAATTTTGTCCGAGCCCGAATTGTGCTACAATTGATAGGACAAGACAATAAAGACCTTAGAAGCCGCCATCTCAAATTTCGTGTCAATCCGAGTTCATACGCTCAAGTTATGATCGGTTCAACTTGAAGGGAACACACCGGTTTCGAACCCATCATGGTGGGTGTCTTCGAACCCATCATCATGCATCATTCGAATCGATCTCCTTCGAACCGATGGACTTCGAACCCATCGGAGTGCTTCGGCTCGACTCCATCAACTTCGAATCCATCTGGTTCGCGCTAGTGGACCTCATGACCATGAAGAGTATGCGAGGCCCGTATCCATCCAAAGATCCTTATTCGAATCCACTAAGCTTCGGTTGTTCGAACGCATCACAGAAGCCTTGTTCGAACCTATCATAGAGGCCTTGTTCGAATCTACCTGTGAAGATTCGTTCGAACCCACCGGGTCAACCAACCATGATGACGTGTCTTTCATCAGTTCAAATGTGCCGAGATATATGGAGTCGAAGCGGTCATCTTGGAGTGAAGACCGGATCAGTTTGAAGTTTGCGCTCCACATCACCACGAAGGCGCACGCCACCGTCTGTTCGAATGGATGGTTTCGAACCAAATAGCCACGCAATGAACCTCATTTCGAATCCATCATATCTCTCAATCTACTGATCCAAATGCCACGAAATTTTCACAGAAGCTTGCGTTCATGTCGAAGAGTGTCCACAACAAATTTCGCCTCGATTGGATGAATTCTTGGTCGGTTCGAATGGAGTTCGAACCGATGCCAAAGTGGACCCAAACTTCCTACGACCGGGCGTGTGGGCCCCCTCACGTGCCAGAAGTGGTCTCCCGAGTTTTCAGCGAAATATCAGCAGCCTACGCCTATAAATAGAGCCCCAGGGCCAACAGAAAAAGGATCTTTCGACTCTCAAGCGCCCAGACTCTGTCGGATCAAGATCTACATCATCCTACATCATAATTTCATTGTTGATTTCGAATTTCCAGTTGTAACTTGCAGTTGATTGCTGCAACAACTTGTAATCATTGAAAGAGAATCAATAAAACATCAAAACACTTCACAGTGGACGTAGGCAACACGCCGAACCACTATAAATCGCTTGTCTACGCATTTACTTTACTGTTGATTGGAGTTTTTGTTAGATAATATCTGTTTTGAACTTACATTCTTCACTATTATCTCTTCAACGACTCCCGAAGAGTGTTGTACCCAATTTTGACACAAACACTTTGGTGCTTTCACTGAGAACAAACCCTTTTCCTCCTGCTCTTGGATCTATCTTCGATACCGGATTGCATAAATCTAAGAGAGAGATCCAGACCTCATATTCAGATTCCTTCCGTTCTATTCAGATTTTCCAAAAGTCTAGGAAAGGATTCAACACTTCAAGATGGCGAGTACAAGAACCACTTCAAACATTGGTGATCAAGAAGGTCGGGATAGGCAAAATCCCACACAGCTACAATCCACCAGTCAAGATGCTGCTGGTCATACGGATCAGTCAGGTCCGGTCACAAGACAAGAGTTCCAGGCGCTACTCCAGGAACTAACCCAAAGCCGACAACAGCTAACTGAGCAGTTGCGCGCTAACGCTGAGTTGACCATTCAACTAAACTGCCAAAAGCGAAGAAGATCCAGAAGGGATTAAGCTCCTCATTCTTCCACCGAAAGCTCTGCTTCATCTGACTACAATAACAGGTCTACCCGTCCCAGGCTAGATGGAAACCATGCGCAAGCTGCTGACTATCAACAGGCGTTAACCGTTGGGCAAATAAGAGTTGGCCCATCTACCAGCTTCCACACTGGACCCTCCTCCCGAGGAGGCACTATACCACAATACACTGCAGATGATCGAGCTCCTACAGCCGTTGCAGTTGACATAGGGGTTGATACCCGAGATCACTCCAATCAAAATTATCATCAGCAGGGACATGCTCCAGAGCCATATGTCCTAGAAGACGTCGAGCCAAGGAGGCGAGATACGAATCGTCGACAGCGCCCGATCCCACCTCGCACTGTGGAACCCGACCACACTTTGGCTCACCACACGCAGAATGTTCCAATACCAGACTTCTCAGCCATGGTACGACAAATGATTCGCGAGAGCCAAGGCCTAACAAATGACGATTGGGGAATCTCCCGAAGTCATACCCCGTTTACTTATGACATATTGTATGCTGAACCTCCTCGGCGATTCAGGATGCCAACCCTTCCCATGTATGAAGGAAATTCCGACCCAAATCAACATATTTTGAAATACGAATGGTCGATGACTGCTGCGAGAGCTGATGACGCAGTAAAGTGCCGCAGTTTTCCCATTTCCTTAGGTGGAATTGCGACGATGTGGTTTACTCGATTACCGCCACGATCTATTTCTTCTTTTGATCAGTTAGCTACCAAATTTTTTGAGCAGTTTCGTATGCATATTGCCAGACCTAAGGATGTTAATACCTTATCAAGTGTTACTCAAGCTCCCGAAGAAACACTTAGACGATATTTGGAGAGGTTTAATGCTGCGTGCGCAGAGATCACCAACCCCAATGATAATTCTATCTTAATGGCTTTGACTAAAGGAATCAATCCTGATTCCGAGTTTGGCAATTGGCTGGCTGGAAAGCCTCCCGCATCATTGGACTGTTTCTATTCCAAAGTCGCTCAGTTCTTGAGGCGAGAGGATGCGAAACAGTCTAGGAAGCAGGACGATGCAAGGCCCAGCAGTGAAGGGATTCAGAGTAATGTTGCAATTAAACAGACCGGCGAGAGTTCAGGAAAAGTCGAGTTGAATATTCAAAATAAACAGACTCAACGACCGAGAAACGGTGATAACCGAGGCAAGAAGCAAGATCAGAATCGTGGTCCGAGGCGTAGGGCCGCAATGTTTGACAGTTATACACCGCTTAACACGTCGCTGGAAAATGTGTACCTACAGACTTGTAATACTATGCAGTACAAGAAGCCTGCTCCGAAGCCTTCGTCGGAAAGGCAGATTCAAACAGGAAAATTCTGTAGATTTCATGAAAGTTATGGGCATAATACCAATGAGTGTAGACATTTGCAAGACCTCATTGAAAAGTTGATCAGAGAAAGAAAGTTGGACCAGTTTGTTCGGGCACCGCAATCTGGTGGAGCGGGCCCATCTAATCAAAATCGAATGCAGAATCAGGAAAGACAAAGTGAACCCGCTCGTACGGGCGGAAGGTTGGTTATCAATACAATAAGTGGTGGTACCCATCCAGCAGACAGAAGCTGGAGAGAAATGGAGTCATATGCTAGCTCGATCAGGCATGTGGACTTTGAATGCTATAGTAACTCAGAAGACGGAACACCGGCTAAACAACAAAAGACCATGATAGACGACATCGTGTTTAGAAATCGAGATGCTGATAGAATCCAAGCCCCACGATCAACCCACTGGTTATATCCGCTCAAGTTGGTCCTGCTTGGATGAAGAGGATCTTGGTAGACAGTGGGAGTTCATTGAACATACTATTTAAAAGAGCATATGATTTAATGAAGATGGAAGCTAAGGACTTAAAACCTTGTCAATCACGAGTCCACGGCTTCAACGGAAGTGCGACGATACCGACCGGAATGGTTGAAATGCCGGTGGAGTTGGGAGTGGGAGAATGCCGAAGAGTTCGGATGTTACAATTTGTTGTCTTGGATATTCCTTCTCCGTATAATGCTTTCTTGGGCCGACCGGCCCTCGCTGAATTTAGGGCAGCTATTGCCCCATGGTGTTTGACCCTTAAGTTCCCTACTGATCACGGGATAGGGGTTATACAAAGAGATCAAGCTGCGGGGAGAGCTTGCTATGTTGCTGAGCTGCGAGAGGCGCAGCGAAAGGAAAAAGGAAAGGGCGTAGAGGAATCTCTCTACGTCCGTTTCACTGACAATTGACAATTAACGCCTGGGCCTCGGCCCAGGCATCACGACCAATTCCAGAAGGATCTAGACCCCCGAGACAATGAGAATAAAGGTGAATCTAGAGAAAGTCAGGCTTTGCTAGCTGAATTAACAATCGACGTTCCGATCAGTGGTAACGATAATTCAAAGATGTTGAAAATTGGGTCGCAATTGAGCCTGCAAGCACAACGGGAATTGGTCGAGTTTCTCCAAGCGAATCTGGACGTATTTGCTTGGACGCATTCTAATATGTGTGGGATCTCGCCAGACATCGCGAGCCACACCCTAAATATTGACCCGCGGTTTGTCCCGGTCAAGCAAAAAAGGCGTGGTATGGATCCAGAGAGATCTGCCGCCCTAAAAGAAGAGGTCGATAAGTTGAAATCAAATGGGTTCATTAGAGACGCTTTATACCCAGAGTGGGTGTCCAATCCCGTACTCGTCCGGAAACCAAACGGGAAATGGAGAACGTGTATCGATTACTCAAATCTGAATAAAGCCTGCCCTAAGGACAGCTTTCCACTTCCCCGAATCGATCAACTGGTAGATTCAACCGCGGGACAAGAATTATTATTCTTCATGGACGCTTACTCAGGTTACAATCAGATACCCATGCATGTACCCGATCAAGAGCATACAAGCTTCGTAACCGACTTGGGATTATACTGCTACAAGGTCATGCCTTTTGGATTAAAGAATGCTGGCGCAACTTATCAGCGCTTAGTCAACCGAATGTTTGTCGATCAGATTGGGAAGACTATGGAGGTTTATGTAGATGACATGTTGGTGAAATCGCGATACTCTGATGATCATGTCAAAGACTTGGAGTCAATGTTCAATAACCTTCGGAAATACGAGATGAAGCTTAATCCACTAAAATGCCATTTCGGAGTCGCATCTGGAAAATTCCTTGGATTCATTGTTAATGCCCGAGAAATAGAGGCCAACCCTGAGAAGATCTGGGCTATCAGAAATCTTCAAACTCCGAGAACCATAAACCAAGTCCAGAGTCTTAATGGGAAAGTTGCAGCACTGAGCAGGTTTATCTCAAAGTCGACCTACAAATGCATTCCCTTCTTCGATTTGATTCGAAAAGGAAAAAGAAACTTTGAATTGACTGCAGAATGTGAGGGCGCATTTCAATCTCTAATCCAACATCTTTCCGTACCACCAATCCTTTCAAAGCCTGTAGATCATGAACAGTTATATCTCTACCTGGCGGTATCTGAAAATGCAATCAATGCTGCATTAATTCGGGAGGAGGACCAAGTGCAAAAACCGGTCTACTACGTGAGTAAACGATTAACCGGAGCCGAAAGAAATTATCCAAAGCTTGAAAAGTTGGCATATTGCCTAGTCATTGCCTCGAGGAAGCTCCGTCCATATTTCCAGGCTCATCCTATTACTGTGTACACCGATCAGCCGTTACGACATGTGCTCACGCGGCCTGAGACGTCTGGCAGGTTACTAAAGTGGAACATCGAACCGAGTCAGTTCGACATCACTTATACTCCAAGAATAGCCATTCACGGCCAAGTCCTAGCAGATTTTATAGCCGAATTCATTGTTTCTGAAGACTTACCCGAGACCAGCAAATCTCCCGAATACATCTGGAAGCTGTACACGGATGGTGCATCAAACGATCAGTGCTCAGGAGCTGGGGTAGTGCTTGAAACCCCCGAGGGACGATCCATATGTTATGCTTTAAAGTTCGAGTTCCGTGCAACCAACAACGAAGCAGAGTACGAAGCTCACTTACCGGAGTAAAGCTTGCCCGTGATCTGAAAATCATCGCTGCAGAGATCTACTGCGATTCCCAGTTGGTAGCATGTCAAGTTCGAGGAGAATATCAGGCCAAAGACCGAAGATTAGCAGCTTATCTAACTCGAGTTCTGGAGATGCTTGATCAATTCGATTACTATGCCATTTTCGACGTACCCCGAGAGCACAATCAAAAAGCTGATTCGTTGGCAAAGTTAGCAAGTATGGGTGAGGCTTAGCAGTTGGGGGTTGTTCCGGTTGAAACCCTATCCTCTCTGAGCATTGATCAAAGGGAGACTGATTTCACATTTGAAGCTACCTCAAATAAGGAGTCGTGGATGACTCCTTATCGAGATTATATCGAACGTGGTGTATTGCCCGAGCAACGAAGCGAGAAAAGACAAGTTCTACGAAAGGCCTCACGATTTGTTATTCAAAATGGAGTCATGTACCGGAGAGGATACTCTGTTCCTCTCCTCCAGTGTATCACGCACGATGAAGTCAAACGAGTGTTACACGATGTACACGAAGGAGAATGTGGCGATCACACTGAGGGGCAAGCACTCACAAAGAAATTACTTCGATATGGGTATTATTGTCCTACTGTTAATCGCGATGCTGCAGACTATGCTAGGAAATGTGACAAATGCCATAAACATGCTCGAATTCCTAGAGCCCCTCCTACTGAGATAACCCAAATGGTCAGTCCTTGGCCATTTGCGGTATGGGGAATAGATATCATCGGCACATTGCCTCTCGCCAAAGGTGGCGCGAAGTACGCCATCGTCGCGGTTGATTATTTCACCAAATGGGCTGAAGCTGAACCCCTTGCGACAATTACGACAAAGAAAGTAATCAACTTTGTAGTGCGTAACATCATCTGTCGTTTTGGTCTCCCACATACCATCATCACCGATAACGGAACCCAATTCGACAGTGCTGAATTCAAGAATTTCTATCAACGATTCCACATCCGCAAGAAATTCTTTGCAGTAGCGCACCCTTAAGCAAATGGTCAAGTTGAAGCTGTTAATAAAGTTATCAAGTCCATTCTAAAGAAGCGACTGGAAAAAGCTGGGGGCAAATAGGTCGACGAACTTCCTATGGCACTATGGGCCTATCGAACGACTCATAAAACTACAACCGGTCATACCCCGTTTTCTCTATCTTATGGTTCTGAAGCCGTTATTCCGGTCAAAATGGAAGTGCGCTCTCATCGTGTAACGTAGTATGATCCGAAAACAAATGCCACATTACTTGCTGAATTTTTGGATTTACTCGATGAGAAGCGCAAAGAGGCTGATTTGAGGGCAGCCGCATATCGAAGTCAAGTCGCCCGACTGTACAATGCCAAGGTCCGTCCGCGAACCTTCGAACCTGGCGATCTCATACTCAAAAGGGTCTATTCGGTTCCTTCGCACATGAGGCCAAATTGGGAAGGGTCGTATGTGATTTCACAAAAGCTCGGAGATGGCACTTTCAAATTATCGACCGTTGACGGTCTTACCTTGCCGAGAGCTTGGAATAGCGAAAGTCTTCGTCGCTGCTACATATAAAAGACTTTACTTATTTATCTTCTATCAATTTATTCCTTTACATTTTATTCTAGCATTTCGAGATTTAAATTTGTACTAAGGCAACTGACTTTGCCATATTTTCTCGTTTCAGCAATAAAATGCCATCTCTTCGAGCCAGAGCGGTGATTCACTGAGTATGACATACAATATCACAATGCGCGAAGAGCTAAGTTCCATCACGCGGTGGGATTTATTCAAATAGGGAGTGACTGTGATATGACCGGTCACTCGCTAAGTGAAACCCGAGCTCGGGGGCAGAACACTACATCAACATTCACAGGGATTGATACACGACAATCCCTCCTCTAACTCCAAATTCCCAGAGTGCGAATTGGAGTATAAACATTAAATAAATCGTTCCTAGTGTGCGAACGGACTCCAAATTCCCAGAGTGCGAATTGGAGTATAAACATTAAATAAATCGTTCCCAGTGTGCGAACGGACTCCAAATTCCCAAAGTGCGAATTGGAGTATAAACATTAAATAAATCGTTCCCAGTGTGCGAACGGACTCCAAATTCCCAGAGTGTGAATTGTAGTATAAACATCGAATCCGTCGTTCTCAGAGTATGAACGAATTCCTGAAAGCCCAAATAGATGCAACTGACTATCCAGCGGCTAACTCTGACTTCCCAGAGCGTGAATCGGAGCATAAATGTGGATTACAGGTTCCCGGAGCGCGAACCGAAGCATCTGTGCGGACTCCAACTTCACAGAATGTGAATGGAGTATAAACATCAATTCCAGGTTCCCTAAGTGCGAACCCAAACATACATGTTTTCTCCAAGTTCCCGGAGTGTGAATTGGAGCACAAATACCAAGTTAAAGTTCCCATAGTGCGAACTGAAATGTTAATACTAACTCCGAGTTCGCAGAGTGTGAGTTAGAATGTGAACATCAATTCCAAGTTCCCGGAGCGCGAACCGTGTTACAAACATCAATAACTCTCGAGTTCCAGAAGTGCGAACCGGATTATCGATCTCAAATTATCTTAAGTCCCCAGGATGTGGACATGTGCTTAAAGTTTGCAATAAATGCACTCAACCACCAAAACACAAACGTTATTCCCCGAGACTAGGGGGCAAAAAAGCTAAGTGTTAATCGCTAATCAAAGTGATACAATGTCCAAAGTTCGATTATTCATCAATCACAACTTGCGACCAAGATGCTCAGACTTGGCGAATAAAAACGAATTCTACTTGACGGTAAAAACACCATAAGTCCACCGGACTGAAAACGAGACACTACAAACACTTAAGCACAAAAAAAATGAGAGTTGAAACAAAGAAACTAAATTTTATTTCAACTAACTGAAGTCAAGGACTTACATGCAAATAAGTTCTCCCAAAAAAGAATCCCTACTAGCAGGGGCCGAACTTGCATCTATACACGACCTACTAATAAAAAACGAAAACAAGTTCCTATCTACCAAAAAATCTGCTTGGGAGGCCGATCTATTCCTTCTTCCTTGGCTTCCTTATCAGCGGTTCGTCGTCAGAATCGCTAGGAACGGAAATCCTTCGTTTGGACGACCTCCTCTCCGGTGGTTGCTCTTCGGCCGGGGGCATAATATCTACATCCTCCTCGGAACTTGAATCTAAATGAAGACTCCCTGCCGGAGGAGTAGGAGGGACCAGACCCGCAACGGAAGATGGGACAGTGCCACCCGACGATACTATCCTTGCAGGTGCTGGGCTCTGCGCCGCCGTACTACCACCAACACTACCACTTTGCCCCACAGCTTCTAATTCTGCACGAATCTCGGCCAGGATCTCTTCATCATGAATCGTCTGGGCTTGGCTGGGGGCATCCGCAACCTGCATTGAAGAGCTAGAAGTTGGCGGAAGGTCACTAATGATGAACGGCACGTTTGTGGGGAAGCCACCCTGCTCGCCGAGCAGCTCGCTCACCATTTGTTCGTCAAGAGATAGTCTGCTCCCGTGTGCCGCCTCGGTTGATACTGCAGTTACAACAGTAGTCTCGGTGGTGATGGCCTTATCCCCTTTGTTTGATTCTTGGGACGCGGTAATCGGAGCGACTGCAGTCACTAAGCAAAGATAAGAAGAAGTTATTTATAACTGCTTCAAAACAAATTCTCTATTTAAAAAACACTTAAGATAAATTAGGAATACCTTCCCCAGTTTGGCTTGCGGACGACTGAGCGACCTCAGAAGTATGCTCATGAATGGGAGATAACAGCGGCTGTTCTGGGTCGTAAGCAGGAACAGATTGTGAACCGACCACAGATACAGACACTGACGAAGGTGGAGCGGTGACTTCAATGACAGCAGAATGGTGCTCAACACTTGATCCCTCTCCAAGCTCCAGAGATCGGCCACCAACCATCTCCTCCTCATGAGCGATAATAGCGTCATGAAGGACCTTCTTCTCATCGTCTGTCAGCAGCCGGTTTTCAAGTTCGAATCGGTCGACTGATTCACCCGGACGTGCTTCCTCTTCTTCCTCGACCAATCGATCCCAAGCGCTATGGAGGTGTATCGAGTAATCCTGGAGCCAGGCCAAATTTCGGTGTCTCAACACGTTGGCATTATAAGTGATAAGCAAATCTTCAATATCGGCCTCCAGCTTGGCCTCCGCTTGATGAACTTTCTCCTCAACCTCCGTCTCAACCGCCTGGACCTTAGCTACTGCTGCATCCCGTTCAGTCCGGAGAATCACAGCTTGTTCACACGCCTCCTGGGCTGCATTATTCGCATCGTCCCTATCCTTGGCGATTTCGGCAAATTTGGACTTAAGCTCGTTTAGCTCCTTCAGGGCTGCGTCCCTCTCAGCAGTGACTAGGGTGTTTCGATGGCCCATGTCCTCTACCGTGGCATAGTGCTCACGTTTCATCCTATCCATTATTGTCTGGGCTTCGTCGGCTTTTTTGACAGCCTCCATTTCTGACTTCCGAGAAGATTCAGCTTCAGTGTTTAAAACATCAATAATACGGCTTTTTTGAGCTAGCTCGACCTGCAATTTCTCGATGGTGGCCCTACGCTCAAAGGCCAATGACGACGCTTTCTCGGCCGCCTTGTACCACGCCCTGTACTGGGCGTAAAAATCGTGCACATAATCGTGCGCTGTCTGCTTGGCCTCCGGCAGGATTCTTTTCAAGTGAAGAGGAAAAATGTAGTTATCAAAGCAAATATTTGGAAAGTCCTTCTTCAGTTGAGCAAGCCTGATTGCTCCTTCCCTCGAAATTTCAGTAGGAGTTTGTTCCGCAACTATTGGGGGGATTGCCTCAGATCTGGGATGGCGAGATTCATACTTAGAAGATTGAGAGGCCGACTGGTACTGTGAGGAATCAGAAGGACGAGAAACATGGACAGGAGGTTGTATAGGAGCACTTGGAGGAGGAGTGCGCGATCGAGACCGATGTCTATAATCCCTATCTCTCCGTTCTTGGCTAGAATACCCGAAGTACCTGCGATCGTAATCCCTATCTTTTTCTCTCCGTTGCGACTCGTAATATGAGGAAGATTTGCGAGCATGTCGTAAGCTCCCTAGCATCGAACCGCGCCCAGTCATAATATCTACAAAACGAAATGAGGATAAAGTTAGTGGTTTCTCGAAACCGATGACCTAGGACTCGGGGCTATGTAGTGTCGTGAAATGTGTATGAATATGTATTCCCCCCGACCAACCAGAAGTGTCGAGTGAGCTAGTAATAAAAGGCTCGCTCAATTCTAGAGTACGATGAAACTCCTCCAACCTGACGTCATGTTGAAAAGACACATCATTCGGGATTGGAAGATCGGTAAGCCCCTCGTAAAGACTTTCAGTTCGCGGAGGAGACATCCCAGAAATTCTAACTCCGGGAGAGGATCGAGCCGTGACAACCGATTTCCATCTCCCCTTCTTAGTTGACGTGACGACAGCTGCCTTGCCTTTTCTTTGCTCTTCATCATCCTGAACCACGTCTGTAGGCTCCAACAACGGCTCGTCGTCAGTATGAGTTCTTTCAGAATCAGCCTCCGCGGCTATGATAACTTTGGGCTTCTTGTGTTTGACTCGTTTTTTAGAAATAGCCCTTAGTGCCCCGTCAAACAGTATGCTCTGCCCTCGTTCAATCAACCCATAAGTCCGAAGATTCCTGTCCGTCAAGAGCGACTCGATATCCCTATCCCCACTCCGAACTTCTCGGAGTACTCGCACCATCTCCTTAAAGTGCTCACCCTCAGGTCGTTGAATCGTCGCTGTAAAAAAGAGAAAAAACATAAGTTTCGCTTTGACCTCAATTGCCTTAGTAATTACTTGATAACTCAGCTACACTCACGTCTGAATAACCATCGCCGAGCAAACCCCAGAGGACACCTGACATAGAACCATTCCGTCCTATAATAACTCAACCTGGTCCAAGACCCAGTGACCACTTGGCAGTTCCTCACCGCTTCCAGAAATGTGAAGGAAGGATAATCACCTCGAGTTTTGAAATTAAATAGATATCTGATCTCGGTCGGGATCGGCGGTCTATGAAGGTACTCCATGAAGACGATGAATAAACTATTCACGGAGGCATACCCGTTCGGGTGAAGTTGAGTTGGAGCGATCCTCAAAAAAGACAACACCTCCCTTATGTACTCGTTGAACGGAGGAAGCGTCCCAGCCGCGCACGCGTGGCGATTAAATGCTGTATATCCCTCTGGCGGGTTGTGTGGTCTATCATTCGGCACTGGCAATAGCACGTCATCCAGTGAAAGACCGTGCCTCAAGCATATTCTTCCTAACATGTCTTCAGAAATATTCGATTGAACGGAATCCGACGGATTGGCAATGAAAGATGCATTGGGAAGCTCGTCCGGGGCCGGACCAATGATCTCAGGTTCAATATCTGGAACCTTTAGTCTCAGAGCAGCTGTACTTTGAACCTCCTGCTGTTGCGAACTTGAAGGTTCCATAACTATCTAACTCATGAGAAACCATCGTTAGACGACAAAGGACCCGTGCGTTCCCCAGTGTAAAGTGTATGAATGTATGTTGTGCAGTGCCATGCGTTACTTGAATAAATATCGTAGAGTTAAAAGAAATATACAAATGACAAAGCTACGAAGTCCAGTTATAATGACCGTCATCGCTGACCGTCATCACAAAACCGTTTATATGATGGAAATTGATTCGAATAGAAGTTGTTATCGTTCCATCGATGAGCTTCGGGAGGTGGTCAAGTATGCAGTTTAATATGTCCAAATATGCAGGAATGAAGCTCATCGGAGTTATGCTTAGAAACGTCAAATTTGGAATCCATCATAGAGGGTTCGAACCGATCACAGGGACCTCGTACGAAACCGACCTAACGTCACTTCGAGTCGATGAATGGAAAGCGCGCTTCGAAACGATGGTCAGGTCTCGAGTTCGAATCGATAAAAAATGGATGACTTCGAATCGATCCTTGTTTGGCTAGTTCGCATCGATCAAAAACCCCCAACTTAACATCGATATCGTTCGAATCGATCCTCTTCGAATCGATATAAAGTTGAGAACTTCTAACCGATAGCCGATGGATTCGAACCAATCGATTCGAATGAACCCATTGAATCCATCAATCGGTGCGAACTGCGTCGCCTCCATAAGTTCATCCAAGAGATCGATACGAAATCCAATAGAAATGATGCCGCCATCATCGATTCGAACAAGAGTCCCCAATTGGTTTGAAGCCTCCCCAAGCCAGATCTGGTTTTACCAATCTCGAGACTAAGCAAACGATGAAGTTGAGATAGGCTCGAAGTAACTTTGCCGTTTGGATTCAACGCTAATTACCTAGTTTAAGTGATGGATTCGAGGAGTTAAGGTCTTGGATCTGGATTGGTTCGAATACGTGATGCAGTTCCTTCTCCTCTGAAGCTTCGAGACGATGTAGAACACAGTCAAAACAAGGCGAGAGTAAAAAGTGAAAAGTCAAAAAGTGGCAGGCCCACCGCTATTTATATGGAGTTTTGATTTTGACCGAGACAATTCCCCTTCCGGTAAACGCGACCGGTCGCAACCAGTCATAGTGTGGATCGTTTCGAAACATCCATTCGAAGCCATTTGCCCAATGCCGTGTGGGTTCGAAGTTACCCTCACACTTCATCGATACGAAGTACACAGCAGGACAATGAGTTGCATCGATGCGAAACGCGCAGTGGGCACATCGATTCGAGGCCCCTGTTTGCAACTCCATCCACAACCTACCAAAACGAACTGCTAGTTCGAATCCATCCACACACTTCGTTTCGAATGTCAGTTTCGAACCCATCACAACACAAGTATACTCCATCCACACGAATGTGGACTTCGAACCCATCTATACTCCAACACATCGGTTCGAAATCTAACACTCGCGCAACACAAGTCCAATTCCTTCAACTTTCAATATCGGTTCAGGAGAGAATCGATACGAAGGGACTTTTCAAAACAACCATCAAGCGTTGTTTCAATTCAAATTTCAAAATCGGTTCAGGAGAGAATCGATACGAAATTCAATAGCAAACAAAGCTAACAACGACTTGTAGACGCACGACGTTAACAAAGATCAAACTAGCATATGTGCATATATATCGAACCAACATTCGATTTTAAGCATTTGTAGGGGTCAAACACTTATCTTGTTACAAATGCAACAGCCAAAAGCTAGGCGCTATTATACAGCAATCAATCATATCAACGCAAAGTTGCATCAATACAGAGTACGAGTCTCAACAAAAAGAAAGCAATGATTGTTCGGAGAGAAGCTGTAGCTATTCAAAGCACGTCATGTTCCCACAAGACGTACTTTGGGGGGCAAAATGTTATCCCGCTATTTGGCAAAGCCGCGATACCAAAAGATCGATAGAAAAACGGAAGATAGTTCGTCTCAGAGGTTGGTCATATTTCGTTTCGCTATGGATATCGCTGAATTTTGTCCGAGCCCGAATTGTGCTACAATTGATAGGACAAGACAATAAAGAACTTAGAAGCCGCCATCTCAAATTTCGAGTCAATCCGAGTTAATACGCTCAAGTTATGATCGGTTCAACTTGAAGGGAACACACCGGTTTCGAACCCATCATGGTGGGTGTCTTCGAAACCATCATCATGCATCATTCGAATCAATCACCTTCGAACCGATGGACTTCGAACCCATCGAAGTGCTTCGGCTTGACTCCATCAACTTCGAATCCATCTGGTTCGCGCTAGTGGACCTCATGACCATGAAGAGTTTGCGAGGCTCGTATCCATCCAAAGATCCTTATTCGAATCCACTAAGCTTCGGTTGTTCGAACCCGTCACAGAAGCCTTATTCGAACCCATCACAGAAGCCTTGTTCAAACCCATCACAGAGGCCTTGTTTGAATCTACCTGTGAAGCTTCGTTCGAACCCACCGGGTCAACCAACCATGACGACGTGTCTTTCATCGGTTCGAATGCGCCGAGATATATGGAGTCGAAGCGGTCATCTCGGAGTGAAGACCGGATCAGTTCGAAGTTTGCGCTCCACATCACCATGAAGGCGCACGCCACCATCGGTTCGAATGGATGGTTTCGAACCAAACAGCCACGCAATGAAACTCATTTCGAATCCATCATATCTCTCAATCTACTGATCCAAATGCCACGAAATTTTCACAAAAGCTTGCATTCATGTCGAAGAGTGTCCACACCAAATTTCGCCTCGATTGGATGAATTCTTGGTTGGTTCGAATGGAGTTCGAACCGATGCCAAAGTAGGCCAAAACTTCCTAAGACCTGGCGTGTGGGCCCCCTCGCGTGCCAGAAGTGGTCTCCCGAGTTTTCAGCGAAATATCAGCAGCCTACGCCTATAAATAGAGCCCCAGGGCCAACAGAAAAAGGATCTTTCGACTCTCAAGTGCCCAGACTCTGCCGGATCAAGATCTACATCATCCTGCATCCTAATTTCATTGTTGATTTCGAATTTCCAGTTGTAACTTGTTGTTGATTGCAGTAACAACTTGTAATCATTGAAAGAGAATCAATAAAACATCAAAACACTTCACAGTGGACGTAGGCAACACGCCGATCCACTATAAATCGCTTGTCTACGCATTTACTTTACTATTGATTGGTGTTTTTGTTAGCTAATATCTGTTTTGAACTTACATTCTTCACTATTATCTCTTCAACGACTCCCGAAGAGTGTTGTGCCCAATTTTGACACAAACACTTATTAACTCTTAGAAGCATGCCTTCGAAACCATTGAAAGTATCCCTTTCAAAACCATTTGAAAGTATCCCTTTCGAAATCATTGGGTATATCTTTAAAAATATCAACCCAATGTCTAAGTGAATATAAATGAGAGTACTCCTTTTGAAACCATTAACCTTTAAATAAAATAATTAGGGAAAATCTAATGGCTTCGGAACCATCCCTTTGAAAGCATTTATCATTTAAGTAAAACATTTGAAGGACAGCTTCGAAACCCGATTTTGAAGCCATTGCCTTTGAAACCATTAAACCCTTTCGAAAGCTTTAGTAAGTGACTTATATTTATAAAACAAAATCTACCTTTCGATCTAGTTGATAACTTCATTCTAGTCGAAAGGCAGAAGGTCGGTAGCAGGCTTTCGATTGGGTTAATGACACCTTCCGAAAGCATCAATTTAAAAATATGGCAACTATTTCGAAAGCTTTGCTTTAAAAATAAGGCGGCAACCACTTCAAGAGCTATTTAAAAGACCCTTTCGAAAGCATTCATTAAAACACGCATTTCTTTGTAT
This sequence comes from Allium cepa, assembly GCA_030765085.1. Lineage (NCBI taxonomy): Eukaryota > Viridiplantae > Streptophyta > Magnoliopsida > Asparagales > Amaryllidaceae > Allium > Allium cepa. Next base: position 141,589,312 of record CM060937.1, on the reverse strand, counting down.
AATATAACGAAGACTTTAGAAAGCTAACCGGTACTGACCCCTTCGAAAGCATTGGTTTCGACACCATACTTGCCGCCTTTTCTACAGATTCACTACGTACCAACGTATTGATACCTTGTGTACTGGTTCGAATTAGTGGGTTTCGACGTGGTTGAGGCGGAAGTACATGGTCAAAAGGTACTACTGAAAGAGGCGAAACCTAAATTCTGGGTAAAGATAGTTTTAATGCCTTTTAAAGTAAATGCTTTTTAACTAACCTACTTATTTGTAAACATTTAATTGGTTGCCATAAACTTTTCAAATTCTTTATTGAAACAAAACTACCGCATAATTTCAAATCTTGACAAAGATTAATTTAATAAATAAACCCTTCCATTAAGCAAAACAATTAAATCATTTAAGTCCTTCTTTTGAAATAATTTAATTTCCATTGCGAATCACTTAGGAAAAATCCCCAAAAATCACAAAAATTCATTTTTAACATGTTTTCCGACATATATAAATTTCCAACCTAAATTCTTTATACCATTTCTGAAATCAATTTATAAACCCAATTGTTCATATTTTTATTTGAAATTTTATAATAAATTTTCCATAGCTTAAAAAATTATAGAAATTAAAACCCACCTCCAAAATAATGTTTTTCATAACATATAAATACCTTATGGCATTCGAAATCCAAAATAGATGGTTTTAGCCTTAAAACCGTTCAAAACCCTTATCAAACATTCTTGTTAAAATCAAACATATCATAAAATCAAATCATATCATCGTCTAAAATTATCATATTGGATTTACACTTAGAATCGAAAATAAAATGATTATAGAAACAAAAATAGAGATGGTTTTAATTATTATTCACCTCGATTAGGATAAAGAATTTGAGATTTGATTAAGATTAATTCCCCTTACTTGATTGGTAAACTTTAGATTTATTTATCTCCTCAATTCTTCCTAAGTAATGACTGGCTTTTATTTCTTTTATTTACATTTTATGTGTTTTTTTGAGATAATGAACGTGAATAGAGAGTATAATCGTGTGTATTAGAGGTGCAACAATTCCTAATATGCCCTTATATTAATTAACTAACATATAAAACCATTCATAAGCCCATTTATTTAATTAAGCACGGCCTTAAATATAAATTTTCAAATCTCAATCCCCTTATCACTCTAAATTTACATTATTCTATTTAGTTTATCTAATTAAATTTTCCGAGTAATGTTATTAAAAATTATGGGTGTTATAGGCGCCCCTCCTTAAAGAATTCTATCCTCGAAATTCAGTAAGGACTAAATACCAAACGTAGTAGTCATCTATAACTACTCCTAACAACCATACTAACTTTCTTGAGTATCAACTATCTATATAAAGCTAATATAGACATACCCTCAGAACATATTAGGATTAGTATCTCTAATTCTATCTTTTGTCTTCGAAGTACGATCCTTCTCGTTGTCGCTCCACTGAACTTACATCAACCTGACCATCTTGTTCCTCAATCTTTTCTCGTCTTTCTCTATAGTCCGGACTAGTTGTCTAACAAAAATCAATTAGGCTATACTATAAAATTTTCAACCCTGTCGGAAGAATAGTAGTATTTGGATCATGCACATTCTTGTGAAGATGAGACACATGAAACACAATACGGACACCTGCAATACTGTTCTGCAGCTCTACTCTGCATGCGAGCTTTTCGAAACTTGGAACAGACCAACATATCTCAGGGCCAATTTCCCAAATTTTCCAAATCATACCACACCCTTCATCGGTGATAGCTTAGTGAAAACCTTATCTCGAACTGAGAATTCTAGGTCTTTAAGCCTCTTATCTGCGTAACTCTTCTGTCTTGACTGAGCTTTCTTCATCCTTTCTCGGATTAACTCAATCTTCTCTATCACCTCTCTAACCAGATCTAGACAAAAGACTAATCTGTCTCCCGCATCTAACCAATATGCTGGTGATTTTCATGGCCTTCCATACAAAGCTTCAAAAGGCGCCATTCATATACGAGTTTGATAACTATTATTATAGGAAAACTCTACTAAGTGTAAGTGATCTTCTCAAGTCCACCAAAGTCCAATACACAAGCTCTTAAGAAATCCTCGAGTACTTTATTGACTCTCTCTGTCTGCCTATCCATCAGAGGGTGATATGCAGTACTCATCTAAAGCCTGGTACCCAGCACTTCCTGTAGGCCCCTCCAGAATTCACTAGTGAATATAAGCATCTCTATGACTGATTATACTACTAGGAATCCCATGAAGTCTAACTATGTTCTACATGAACAACTTAGCTAAAACTAGTGTTATCCTGGTTGAATTAACTAGAATGAAATGGACACTCTTGGTCAACCTATCCACTATGGCCTATATACTTTAATTTCCTTTATTTGACCTTGGCAATCCATTTCATAAAATCCATGGATATCGAATCCCACTTCCAAACTGGTGTCTCCATAGGTTGAAGCAATCCACTCGGCTTCGATGTTCGGCCTTCACTTGCTGGCAGTTTGTACACTACCTAATCCACAAGCCAACATCCCTCTTCATACCGTCTGTAACATTCCTGTTTTTAAACAAATTTAAATTAGTAATTAATTTGATTCTTGGATTAAATAAATAATTAATTTGGTAATAAATATGAAATTTTTGGATTAAATTGCAAATTTAAATGTGAAATTTATTTGAAAATGTGGGAATAATATATATAAGTTTTTAAATAAAGAATTTGATCTGGAAATCTAAAGTATTTTATAAATAAATTATAATTTGGAATTTGAATTAGAAATTAAAATACATATGTAGTGAATGTAAAAATTCAAAAAATAAATTAATTATGATTGGAATAAAATTTTTACTTATAAAAAGATATTTGTTTACTCATTTATAAATACAAATGGATTATATGATAATTTTGAACTTGAAATTTAAAAATAAAAATTTTGAATATATATATTGGATTTGGAAAAATCTATAATTTAATAATAGAAAAACTTTTTCGTATTTATAATATAATGATTTAAAAATTTTATTTTGAAATTGATATAAGTACAATTTGCTTAAAGAAGTAAAAAGTTTAAAATGCTTTTCTTTTATACGTGAAGTAAATTAGTTTTGTACATATTTAAACTAAATAGAAAATTCATAAATATAAACATTCATAATAACTTGGAATTAAAACGAAAGAAAAAAAATAAACATGTTTCATAAATTAAAATAAAGTAAGGTTCAAAGCAAAGTTGTAAATTAATCTAAAACAAAGGCTTAAATATAATATTAATTATCTTTAACAAGTGTAAGTTAAAGATTATGAATTTAACAAGTGTTTATACAATATTGACAAGTGCTGAATTAATTAAACAAGTGGCACATTGTTTCCTTAAAGATTTTTTAGTTTACAAATTAAACATAACCAGGCATCTCAATCTCTTCTTCATTTTTCTCAAAACTAAAAATAAAAGCCTGAGATCATAATTTAACAGTAGTTCAAAGTCCAAAATCTGGAAATCAGAAGCAAGATTTTAATTCACATAGATTAAGCCTAGAAATCAAACAATCTTCAAATCTGAAACTACAAAACAGAGAAAGAAAAGATCAAGGCTGATTTAATTAAATTCAAAAGATTTTCAAAAGCCTGGAAATCAAAGTTAGGATTCAAACTGGAAACCAGAAGATCAAAATAAGTTCAGCATGATTTAAGAGCAAATCAGGCATGCAATAGATAAATTCAGATCCAAACTCAACAAATTCCAGATCAAAGATCAAATTAACTCAGCAAGCAAAACAGGATTAAACATCAAGCACAAATGCAAACCATTCCAGTTCAAAACAAATTCAAGTCCTCTGTCAAACAACATTGTGAGCAAACTCTTAAACCATTTATACTTTGATTTGCATGTAACTTGAATTGAATGTTTGTTTGTTGAATAATCTTGCATGGGTGTAAAAAAGTGCATGTATGTGTGTATATAAGTGACTTGTATACAGACACACACCTCTATTCTCAAGTTACAAATTTAAAAACCCAATTCAAGAAAATTCCAAAATTTCTTTAATATAATCCATGATAGACTTTAGTGTTTGAAAAAATTATGTTTGTTGAAACATAAACTAAAAATAAAAAATGGTTTAAAATATGTTTGTTCTATAAATTATCTAGAAATTAACAAAGACAATGAAAATGTAAAATATATCGTGTTCTCGATTGAAAAAATTCATTATTTCAGGTGTATAATCTGCTTTATTATCAGAAAGCATGAATTTTAAAATTTAAATCATAAATTTTTCTTTTGGGATCAAGAGGGATATGAGTAGTTGAACGGTTTAGGTATTTCGCTTGTTTTCTGGCAATTAACGATGAATTAGAGCTCGTGCTTTGGGTTGAAGGTGCCTTGGGGGTTGCCGAGGCTGAGAAAAGTGACCAGTATTTTTTCTGACCATTGAGGAGGAAGCGCGGCGAGATTATAGGGTTTAAGAACCCAAGTTGGTCCATGCTATTCATCACGCTCGTGTAGCAATGTGGGTAGATCGGAGTCGTTCGGTCCGAAAGGGATCGATGCTGGTGGTTATGGTGAAGTTGTGGATGTGGTGACTAGGTCTCCGGTGGCCAAGATGATCGAGGCGAGACGGTTTTAGATGATCGACTGGGTTCCAGATTTGAATCAAACTGCTCGATTTTGAACTACGATGAGTTTATGGTATCTGGGTGATCGGAATCAAGGAAGGGGTTGTCGTTGACTTGTCAACGTTAGCTACGTTGATCGGTGAGGGTTGTGGTGATTGTGCACGTGCACGTACATCTTTATGTATCTGTGTTTTGGGATGGTTGGGGAAGAAGATGGGGGACTCGGGTTTAAGCGCATGAGAACAAGGGATCGGCTCGATGTAGGTAGGGTCGTGAGTGACCCGAAGTTTTGCTTGGGAAAACTGAAGTTTGGCTCGGGTTTTATGGGTTTAATGATTTAGAAGATTTCAAACAATTTATTTAAGACATGTTTTTAAAGTTTAAAACTGAATAAATAGGTTTTCAAAAGACTGTAAACTAAATTTTCCAAAGTAAGAATTATTAAACAAGATTTCAATCGAGTTTCAAAGTTTAAACGTTAAAGTAAAGATTTTGAAATTGTTTTGTTTTTAAATAATAGTATATTGGGATAATTGTTTAATTTAAAATCTTTAAGTGTCTTCAAATGTGATTTGATGAATGTGATAATGAAAGTAATTAGGGTTAATTAATCCTGTATTTGACTTAAGGTTAATTTAATTAATGTATTTAATTAAGGATTATTAATTAAGGAAAATTAAATAATTAAGGATTAATTATTTAATGTTAAAGGTTAATTAATTTATTCATTGATTAGTTAAAGGTGATGATTAGTTAAAGCTGAATTAATCTATGATTAAAAGATAACTATTTAAAGATGATCGATTGAGGATTAACTAATGAAGTTAAGTAATGATAAATAATTAAAGATAGTTAATTGCTTAAAGATAATTACTTAATTAAAAGTAATTAATGATTAAAGTTAATTAATCAAGTGATTAGTGACTAATTTGTCAAGTATAATTAATTAAATAATAATTAAATAAATAAAGGTTAATTATTTAATGATTAATGGTTGATTAAATTTATTAATTAAGGTATTAATTAATAATTAAAGATTGATTGATTTATCATTTGAGGGTAATTAATAAATGATTAAAGATTAATCTATGATTATGGTTTGTAATTAATTAATATTAATTAATCGTGATTAGTGTTTATTTATAAGTAATTTATCTGATTTTAGTTAGTCAGATAATTAATTAACCTTACTTATGGATGTTTGGATTCTATTTAATTGCTTGATATCCCTGATGTGTAATGATGTGTGATATGAATTGTTCTGAATTGAGCTGTGATGAATGTGATTTATTTATCTGTCAATTTGTGAAAGAAGACAAGCATTATAGATTATACCGCTTATCGATATTGATATGATTGAATCTATGATGATTGATGATGTTGCACTTTTGTGTAGAACCCTGGACTACATTATACACACACAAATATAGATTGCACGAAGAAATTGGTTAATTCACAGATTTTTGAAATGTTTTTAAAGTTGAATTTTGAATCTAAATGATTTTGTAAATGGAATTGGGTTAAAAAAAGCTTTTAAAAGGGAATTTTAAAAGATAAAAGTTATTTTGAATAACTTGATTAAGTTTGAAATTTAAATAATTTGATTTAAATTTTGAATTCAAGATTTGAAATTGAATTCTATGTTTGGAAATTATGGTATAAAAAGGTTATACAAGTTATAAATGTGTTTATTTGGGTTTTAAAACCATTATAAAAAGTATTGTTTTGATAATTTGAATTTAACCCAAGTTTTATACTTGAAGGGTTTTAACACATGCAAATGTAATCAGATTCCTCCGAAATAAAAACTATTTGTTTTCAAATAATAATAGCTTTCATATAAAGAAAGGATTTCCAATTTATGTTGAAAAGATTGGAAATAGAATTTTTTTGGAAGCTATGAATAAATCTTTGTGGAAGATTGTTGAACTTTGTTTTGAAATTGGAAAGGAGTATCTTCTGTATAAAGATTTGAGATGGAAATGGTTTTGAAAGCTATGTATTGAATCTTTGATTTAAAGATTACATGAAAATAATCCAATTTAAAGTAGAATAGTTTTGAAAACTATGAATTAATCTTTGTGAAAAATTGTGAACCTTGTTTTGAAATCAAAGAGGATCTTAGGTATATTCCTTTGTATAAAAGATCTGTAATGGAAATGTTTCAAAAGCTATAATGGAATCTTTGTGAAATATTTAGTGAACTTTGTTTTCAAACAAAAGAAGATCTCAAAGACAGATCTTTTGTTTCAATATTGTAAATGAATCTTTGTGAAAGATGGGTAAACTTTGTGAAATGAATCTTTTTGTTTAAATATTTAAAATGTTAATTTGTTTAACCATTTGAAAGAAAAGTTTTAGGTAATAACTTGTGACTTAACTAGATCCCATTATCCATATGGTTTTTTAATATTGCACTCACTGTTCGGTTTAGCTGGGAGAGGACTATGTGTCATATAACCCATTATGAATAGTGATACGACGAAATGGATAGCGATTGAAGATGGTGGTGAAGACCGGGTGCCTTCGAGAATGATAGGATAACCTGTTGAATGACTCTGCATTGAGTTGCTCCGGTATAGAGATCTCCATATGTGATGGGGAGTCCGATCGAGATTGAGGATGCCCGTATTGCAAGGGCTTCTTTTGAAGTGCGTTCGGTTCTGTTCGAACCCGGAACAGACTTGTATGGATGTGTGTCTAACACTACACTTTGAGATGTAAAACCGGTTTCTATCAAATGCATTTCTGTTTGGTGGTGGAGAATTTATTCTCTTAGCTTAACACCCTTCTCTGAGACGTACGAGCTTAGAGGTTTTATAGTTGATGGTTGCTAGTGATACATTCCCAATTTGGTAATGTGGCATATGAAGTGCTACTGATCGTTTGTTGATCAAAGCATGGCTTTGTGAAAAAGTGTTGCTTTGTGGATGAGCCTTTATCGAGCCTCACAACCCGGTTATGGTCGAAACAGGAATCGTTGCAGCAAGGTTATTTGGGGGTAGCGCCCCCTGAGGGTATGTCATTTCCTTCTGGATAAAAGGTGGTATCATGGTATGGAGCCCAGATATTTACCTATGTGGATGCTTCAAAACTTATTGCTTTATGGTTGTTGGCTGGTAGGCTCCTTGGATAAAGGTTGGTAACGACTGAGGGGTGGGATACTCGTGTCGGTAGTTACCTAGTTACAGAGGTTACCCGACCTTGTGTTGGTAGAGATCCGGTTAGGTTCTCGAGGACGTCCCTACAGAGGCGTTCCATTTTGTGTGGGAAGTTCCTTTGCTTGACCATTTGTTGGAAATCCAATCATTCAATACGCGCCTTGTACAGTTTTAGTTGTAGAACCTGCCATTTAACATGGTAGCTATAGTGGGCATACTATAATGGTACGTATGCTGTCTAAGATTAATATTATACTTGCAAATGTTTCTGCACTATGCACTAATAATAATATACAAAGATTTTTCTCGTATCAAGCATTTTTGACTGTCATAAGGAGAAATCTTCTCTAAGTTTGCGCTTGCATTGTGTGTGGGCGGGAGGCCTTATGGCAGTTTCATTTTCCAAAAGCATAGCAAATTTCTTCTACTTCTTTTGCTGATTGTTTTAAAAAGATAAATTGTTTTTGTTTGCTCATACCAGTCCCATGACTGACCAGGAGTTATTTGTTCCGTTCCTAAACACTAGTGCCCACAATTTTCCACACGGCCCGTCTAGAGTTGGGTTTTTCAGATAATCAAATAATAGGTGTAGGATTCGATAACATCCAGCCTTGGGAATTGGTGATCGCATTTGCTTCTTTTCAACAATCGGGCTGACCTATCTTAATACAACGCGATTGAGGGTTTCTCGCTTCGCATTTGGAAAGCATGTTGGTGGATCTAGCTTTTGGAGTTTTTAGAGCTTTAGCTATGGAGTTGCAGTTGCCGTTTGATGTTGGAGGTCTCTTTTGGAGTTTCTCTATTGATGCTTATCTTTCCGCTATTGTATATTTACCTCTGATATTGTCGATATTCATGTTGTATCAGATATTGTATCAATGTTGTATATATTGATATTCATTTCCTTTTTCCGCTGTGTTGTTATACTTAATGTGTGATAAGCTCCAACGAACCAGATTCGGTGTTTGAATCTGCAGTATTCGAGTACAAATGAATTATGGATGCTGATTTTCGAAGGTCGAATCTGGGTCGTTATATTTTGGTATCAGAGCTGAAGGTTGAAACTTTAGCTCAGGAGTATAACACATTAAGTAACTCATTAGAGATAGGGTGAAATATATCCTAGAATGAGTATATCCTTAAGATATCCATTCGTGTGCCTCGGTAAATTCTCTTACTATCCACTGATAATGAGTATGAATGCCAGAAGAGGACGAGATATGGGATAGGGGGCACGACTACAAATGGTTGACACCCTGCAACAAGGAAACAACTTCTCTATCAATCTCTTTTGATCACCATTCAATTTCAAATTCTTCGATGGCTTCGTGGCAGCTCGAGGGAGAAGTTTCGTTGTGGTGGTGGCCCTGTAAATCGTGTAAATAAGATCTTAAGTCGTATTCTCTTTATTGGATTCTTATCATCCTTTCGTTTTTAACTCTAATAAATGTGAAAATTTATTTAAAACAAATTGGTTAATAAAATATGAAGATTTTTATCGATAAATGATTTCGATTAAAACTAAATTTGAAATTCTATTGCAATTTCTTGTAGAGATCAAAGTCCCAGGAGGGACAAACTAGTATATACTTTGGGATATTCCAACCTGAATTAAATGGTATCCATTATTTGTTCTGTTGGGTCCAGATATATTGTATGAATGATTAGTTATCCTTCGAACTAACCAATGCCCTGTATATTTCGTAGATTAGATGACCCGAGTACTTCATGAAGTGTCAAATGAGTTTGTTCTCATATCTATTGGTGATATTCTGATTTGGTAAGCCAAATGCAGAATAAATAATTTCAGTTTGATCTGGGAAACTGTTTTTCTATCTTTATGTATTCATCTATTCTTTGTTGCCTCCCTGGCAAATTTCGAGGATGAAATTTTCTTAAGGGGGGAATCTGTAACATTCCTGTTTTAAAATAAATTTAAATTAGTAATTAATTTGATCCTTGGATTAAATTAAGAATTAATTTGGTAATAGATATAAAATTTTTGGATTAAATTGTGAATTTAATTGTGAAATTTATTTGAAAATGTGGTAATAATATATATAAGTTTTTAAATAAAGAATTTGATTTGGAAATCTAAAGTATTTTATAAATAAATTATAATTTGGAATTTGAATTAGAAATTCAAACACATATATATGTTGAAAGTAAAAATTTAGAAAATAAATAAATTATGATTGGAATAAAATTTACACTTATAAAAAGATATTTCTTTACTCATTTATAAATACAAATTTATTGTATGATAATTTTTGAACTTGAAATTTAAAAATAAAAGTTTTGAATATATATTGGATTTGGAAAAATATATAATTTCATAATGGAAAAACTTGATTTGTATTTATAATATAATGATTTGAAAATTTTATTTTGAAATTGATATAAGTAAAATTTGCTTAAAGAAATAAAAAGTTTAAAATACTTTTCTTTTATACTTGAAGTAAATTAGTTTTGTACATATTTAAACTAAATAGAAAATGCATAAACATAAACATTCATAATAACTTGGAATTAAAATGTAAGAAAACAAACTAAATAAACATGTTTCATAAATTAAAATAAAGTAAGGTTCAAAGAAAAGTTGTAAATTTACTTGAAACAAGGGATTAAATATAATATTAATTATCTTTAACAAGTGTAAGTTATAGAGTATGAATTTAACAAGTGTTTATGCATAAATATTGACAAGTGTTGAATTAATTAAACAAATGACACATTGTTTCCTTAAAGATTTTTTAGTTTACAAATTAAACATGACCAGACTTTTCAATCTCTTCTTCATTTTTCTCAAAACTGAAAATAAAAGCCTGAGATCAAAATATAACAACAGTTCAAAGTCTAAAATCTGGAAATCAGAAGCAAGATTTTAATTCATATAGATTAAGCACAGAAATCAAACAATCTTCAAATCTGAAACTAAAAAACTGAGAAAGAACAGATCAAGGCTGATCTAATTAAATTCAAAAGATTTTCAAAAGCCTGGAAATCAAATTTTGGATTCAAACTGGAAACCAGAAGATCAAAACAAGTTCAGCATAATTTAAGAGCAAATCTTGCATGCAGTAGATAAATTCAGATCCAAACTCAACAAAGTCCAGATCAAAGATCAAATTAACTCAGCATGCAAAACAGGATTAAACATCAAGCACAAATTCAAACCATTCAAAACAAATTCAAGTCCTCTATCAAATAACACTGTGAGCAAACTCTTAAACCATTTATACTTTGATTTGCATATGATTAGTATTGAACGTTTATTTGTGGAATGATCTTGCATGGGTGTAAAAAAATGCGTGTATGTGTGTATATAGGTGATTGTGTGTACGGACACAAACCTCTGTTCTCAAGTTACAGATTTAAAAACCCAATTCAACAAAATTCCAAAACTTCTTTAATATAACCCCTGATAGACTTTAGTGTTTGAACAAATTATGTTTGTTGAAAAATAAACTAAAAATCTAAAATTGTTTAAAATATGTTTGTTCTATAAATTATCTAAATTAACAAAGACAGTGAAAATGTAAAATATATCGAATTCTCGATTGAAAAAATTCATTGTTTCAGGTGTATAATCTGATTTATTATTAGAAAGCACGAATTTTAATAGTTAAATCATAAATTTTTGTTTGGGATCAAGGAGATATGGGTAGTTGAATTATTTAGGTATTTCGCTCGTTTTCGGGCAACCAATGATGAATTAGAGCTCGTGCTTTGGGTTGAAGGTGCCTTGGGGGTTGCCGAGGCTAAGAAAAATGACCAGTATTTTTTCGGACCACTGAGGAGGAAGCGCGGCGAGATTCTAGGGTTTAAGAACCCAATTTGGTCGATGTTATTCATCACGCTCGTGTGGCAATGTGGGTAGATCTGATTCGTTCGATCCGGAGGGGATCGATGTTGGTGGTTGTGGTGAAGTTGTGGACGTGGTGATGAGGTGTCCGGTGTCCAAGATGATCGAGGCGAGACGGTTTTAGATGATTGGTTGGTTTCCAGATTTGAATTGAACTGCTCGATTTGAATTACGATGAGTTTATGATATCTGGGTGATCGGAATCAAGGAAGGGGTTGTCGTCGACTTATCAACGTTAGCGACGTTGATCTGAGAGGGTTGTGGTGATCGTGCATGTGCACGTGCATCTTTATGTATCTGTGTTTTGATATGGTTGGGGAAAAAGATGGGGGACTCGGGTTTAAGCGCGTGAGAACAAGGGATCGACTCGAAGTAGGTAGGGTCGTGAGTAACCCAAAGTTTTGCTTGGGAAAACAGAAGTTTTTCTCGGGTTTTTGGGTTTAATGATTTAGTAGATTTTAAACAATTTATTTAAGACAAGTTTTTAAATTTTAAAATTAAATATATAGGTTTTCAAAAGACTGTAAACTAAATTTTCCAAAGTAAGATTGTTAAACAAGATTTTAATCGAGTTTCAAAGTTTAAATGTTAAAGTAAAGATTTTGAAATTATTTTGTTTTTAAATAATAATGTATTGGGATAATTGTTTAATTTAAAATCTTTAAGTGTTTTCAAATGTGATTTGATGGATGTGATAATGAAAGTAATTAGGGTTAATTAATCATGTAATTAACTTAAGGTTAATTTAATTAATGTAATTAATTAAGGATTATTACTTAAGGAAAATTAAATAATTAAGGATTAATTATTTAATGATTAAAGGTTAATTAATTTATTCATTGATTAGTTAAAGGTGATGATTAATTAACGGTGAATTAATCTATGATTAAAAGATAATTATTTAAAGATGATCAATTAAGGATTAATTAATGAAGTTAATTAATGATAAATAATTAAAGATAATTAATTACTTAAAGATAATTACTTAATTAAAAGTAATTAATGATTAAAGTTAATTAATCAAGTGATTGGTAACTAATTTATCAAGTATAATTAATTAAAGAATAATTAAATAATTAAACGTTAATTATTTAATGATTAAAGGTTGATTAAATTTATTAATTAAGGTTAATAATTAACAATTAAAGATTGATTGATTTATCATTTGAGGGTAATTAATAAATGATTAAAGATTAATCTATGATTAAGGTTTGTAATTAATTTAATATTAATTAATCGTGATTAGTGTTTATTCATAAGTAATTTATCTGATTCAATTAATCAGATAATTAATTAACCTTACTTATGGATGTTTGGATTCCATTGAATTGCTTGATATCCCTGATGTGTAATGATGTGTGATATGAATTGTTATGAATTGAGCTGTGATGAATATAATTATCTATGATGAATGTAACTTATTTATCTGTGATAAATTTATTTTATCTATGAATGAAGTAAGCTTATAGATTATACCGCTTATCGATATTGATATGATTGATTCTGTGATGATTGATGATGTTGCACTTTTTTGTAGAACCCTGGACTACACTATACACACACAAATATGGATTGCACGAGGAAATTGGTTAAGTCACGGATTTTTGAAATGGTTTTAAAGTTAAGTTTTGAATCTAAATGATTTTGGAAATGGAATTGGGTTAAAAATAAAAAGCTTTTAAAAGGGAATTTTCAAAGATAAAAGTTATTTTGAATAACTTGATTAAGTTTGAAATTTAAATAATTTAATTTAAAATTTGAATTCAAGATTTGAAATTGAATTCTATGTTTGAAAATTATGGTTTAAAAAGGTTATACAAGTTATAAATGTGTTTGTATGGGTTTTAAAACCATTATAAAAAGTATTGTTTTGGGAATTTGAATTTAACCCAAGTTTTATACTTGAAGGTTTTTAACTTGCGCAAATGTAATCGAATTTCTTCAAAACGAAACTTATTTGTTTTCAAATAATAATAGCTTTCATATAAAGAAAGGATTTCCAATTTATGTTGAAAAGATTTGAAATAGAATTTTTTTGGAAGCTATGAATAAATCTTTGTGGAAGATTGTTGAATTTTGTTTTGAAATTGGAAAGGAGTATCTTTTGTATAAAAGATTTGAAGTGGAAACGATTTTGAAAGCTATGAATTGAATCTTTGATCTAAAAATTGGATGAAGTTAATCCAATTTAAAATAGAATAGTTTTGAAAACAATAAATTAACCTTTGTGAAAAATTGTGAACCTTGTTTTGAAATCGAAGAGGATCTTAAAGGTATATTCCTTTGCATAAAAGATTTGTAATGAAATTCTTTCGAAAGCTATAAAGGAATCTTTGTGAAATATTTGGTGAACTTTGTCTTCAAACAAAAGAAGATCTTAAAGATAGATCTTTTGTTTAAATATTGTAAATGAATCTTTGTGAAAGATGGGTAAACTTTGTGAAATGAATCTTTTGTTTAAAGATTTGAAATGGTAATTTGTTTAACCATTTGAAAGAAAGGTTTTGGGTAACAAGTTGTGACTTAACTGAGATCCCATTGTCCATATGGTTTTTAAATATTGCGCTCACTATTCGGCTTAGCAGGGGGAGTACTGTGTGTCATATAACCCATTCTAAACAGTGATACGATGAAATGGATAGCAATTGAAGACGGTGGTGAAGACCTGGTGTTTTCAAAAATGATAGGATAACCTATCGAATGACTCTGCACTGAGTTTCTCCGGTATAGAGATCTCCATATGTGATGGGGAGTCCGATCGAGATTAAGGATGCCCGGATTGCAAAGGCTTCTTTTGAAGTGCCTTCGGTTATGTTCGAACCTAGAACAGACTTGTATGTGTGTGTGTCTGACACTACACTTTGAGATGTAAAACCGGTTTCTATCAAATACATTTTTGTTTGATGGTGGAGAATTTGTTCTCTTAGCTTAACACCCATCTCTAAGACATACGGGCTCAGAGGTTATGTTGTTGATGGTTACTAGTGATACATTCTCAATTTGGTAATGTGGCATACGAAGTGTTGCTGATCATTTGTTGATCAACGCACGGCTTTGTGAAAAAGTGTATCTTTGTGGACGAGACTTCATCGAGCCTCACAACCCGGTTATGGTCGAAACATGAATCGTTGCAACAAGGTTATTTGGGGGTAGCGCCGCATGAGGGTATGTCATTTCCTTCTGGATAAAAGGTAGTATCATGGTATGGAGCCCAGATATTTACCTATGTGGATGCTGTAAAACTTATTTCTTGTGGTTGTTGGTTGATAGGCGCCTCGGACAAAGGTTGGTAACAACCGGGGGGTGGCATACTCGTGTCAGTAGTTACCTAGTTACAGAGGTAACCCAGCCTTGTGTTGGCAGAGATCCGATTAGGTTCTCGGGGACGTCCCTCCAAAGGCGTTCCATTTTATGTGGGAAGTTCCTTTGCCTGACCATTTATTGGATATCCAATCATTCAATACGCGCCTTGTACGGTTTTAGTTGTAGAACCTGCCATTTAACATGGTAGCTATAGTACGCATACTATAATGGTACGTATGCTAGCTAAGATTAATATTATACTTGCAAATGTTACTGCACTATGCATTAATAATAATATCAAAATAGTTTACTTGTATCAAGCATTTTTGACTTTCAGAAGGAGAAATCTCCTCCAAGTTTGCGCTTACATTGTGTGTGTAGCGGGAGGCCTTACGACAGTTTCATTTTCCAAAAGCATACCGAATTTCTTCTACTTCTTTTGTTGATTGTTTTAAAAGGTTAAATTGTTTTTGTTTGCTCATGCCAGTCCCGTGACTGACCTGGAGTTATTTGTTCCGTTCCTAAACTCTTGGTGCCCACAATTGTCACACGGGAAGTCTAGAGTTGGGTTTTACAGATAATCAAATAATAAGTGTAGGATTCGATAGCATCCAGCCTTGGGATTTTGCTATCGCATTTGCTTTTTTTCAACATTCGGGCTGACCTTTCTCAATACAACGCGATTGAGGGTTTCTCGCTTCGCGTTTGGAATGCATGTTGGTGGATCTAGATTTCTGAGTTTTTAGAGCTTTAGCTATGGATTTGCAGTTACAGTTTGATGCTGGAGTTCTCTTTTGGAGTTTCTCCACTGATGCTTATCTTTCCGATGTTGTATATTTACCTCTGATATTGTTGACATTCATGTTGTATCAGATATTGTATCGATGTTGTAAATGTTGATATTCATTTCCTGTTTCCGCTGTGTTGCTATACTTAACGTGTTATAAGCTCCGACGAACCTGATTCGGCATTTGAATCTGCGGCATTTGAGTACAAATGAAGTACGGGTGCCAATTTTAGAAGGTCGAGTCAAGGTCGTTATACCTTCCTAATAGAAGCTCCACTTCATATCTTGATACATCTTAGTTCCTCTAAGATGAATCATAAGCTTGGATCGATGACATTCTCCAAGAACTTCTTCCCTTAATTACTCAATATTCGGAACACATAATCCTCCCTTCTTTCTCAAACGTCCCCCTTGGTTGAGACTAAAATATCTTAGATCATCAATCTTAGTTCCAACCTCTAGCATTCTAATCTTCTAGGCTAATACTAGATCCTCTTTCTACATAGAAGCAACCCTTTCAATCTATACCGGTCGAACTTCTAAACAGGATACATTGTTGTGCTCTGACTAGAACTAGTAGTCTATCTTAACTACACATTACAAGTAGTCAAAGCTTCTATATCTTTTCATCTGCCAGTATAGCTAACATCGCATTCTGATGTCTTCTGCTAAGAGCATCCGCTATGTTATTTCCTTTCCCAAGAGTATACTCTATACCAAAATCATAAGCAGCTAAAAACTCCATCCATCTCTTTTGTCTCATATTCTACTCCATTTGATAGAATAAATGCCTTAAAGACTTATAATCTGTGTATAGCTCAAATCTCTCCCCTAAGAGATAGCATCATCAAATCTTCAGCGCAAAGAGCACCGCATCCCACACCAAATCAAGAGTAGGATATCCAACTTCATGCGGTCTAAGTTGTCATGAAGCATAGGCAATAATTTTACCCTTTTGCATTAACATAATTCCTAGTCTAGTCCCATATGCATCAGTATACAGCACCTGTAACAACCCAAAATTTGAGCTATAATAATTAATTAATGAATTAATTAAATAATAAAATAAGTTTGTGAAATTTTAAAATTGATCCACCGAAGTTGCACCATTGTGCATATGGAGATTTTCTAGTCAATTTTTGTATATAATTTATGAAAACCCGAGTTAATATGAAGAACATACGAATTAAACAAGAAATTAAGAAAAACGAAAAGAAATAATATATTACTAAGGGTCAAGTCGACCCAAAGCTAAGCCATGTCGACCCCCAAAGGCTTAGGTCGACCTATACGTCAACCAGAATGTCAGCCCACCCATGTATGAAAACGTGAATTTGCCCAGGTTCGAACGTGATGTGTTTTTCAATTGTCTTCCAATCCTGTGCGTTCATGCTTCCATCCGACAGTTACAAGCGAGCCTATGACGTGGTTGCATCAAATTTAATCTTCAAATTAAATGGTCTGAGATCCCTAAACTGCACTATAAATAAGACCCTAGGCCTAGCTATTTTTTTTATTCAGATTTTCTCCTATTTGGGTTCATTACCAAAGGCTGGACCCTAAATAAAAAAAAATTCTAAGAAGGAAATCTTTTTGATAAAATATTCCATGCTCTAGAAGTTGATCAAGGAAGGCCATAGAATAGAGCTAGGACCACAAGTGAGTGTTTTGTAATTATTTTAGATTTTTAAGTAATTTAAATTAATAGGGCTTTCAATAGTTGTAGTTTTTCTGCAATTTTGAGACAGTTTTTGTATAGGTTATTTACAGCTAGTTTTTAAAGTTCTTTTCAGTCTATTTTATTCAGCTATTTTTATTCTGCTATTTTATTCAGTTATTTACAGTTATTTACATTCTATTTACATCTGTTCTACAATAGAATTTTTCCTGTAAATGTTAGTTTCTTTCTATTCCTTTTTACACAAATAGAATATTAAAAAGAGAAGAATTCGCAAATATGGATTAAAATTGAAAATACTAAATTTACAAAAATTAGATGTAAAATAAGAAAGACTGTAATAAAAGGAAGATAGATTGAAATAGGCAAATTTAAGACATTTGCAAGCAAGTTTATGACTAGTGCTTATAACTAAAAAGGTAGAAAGAAGAAAAAAAAAATGTAACATAGGTTATAATTCAGCAGAAAGAACATTAAAGGCTTATATAAAAACTTATAATTAAGTTGATTAACAAATATAGCAAAGATAACACTAAAGGCTTATTTAAACCATATAATTATGTTAATAAGAAATATAGTAGAGATAACAGGAAAAAGGCATATTTTAAGACATAGATTAAGTTAATAAGCAAATAGAACAGAAATAATAGAAGAGGCTTATTTTAAAAACTTACACTAAGTTAATAAGCAAAGATAGAAACATGGCCCATACCAACAACATTCCCTTTCTGACTAAGACTGATGGTCTCACAACATGGTAGGTGAGGCTGGGCAGGACCCTTTCAGTTAGGATTAATGGTCTCACAATAGTTAGGTGAGGCTGGAAAATAGAGTAAATAAGTGGCCAATAGATAGAAGCTCAAATCGAGGGACTTGGGCACAGGGCGCAACTAGATTTTGTTTGCATTCCCTTTCAGACTAGGACTGATGGTCTCACTTAACACTTAGGTGAGGCTGCGAAGGTCCCTTTTAGACTAGGACGGATGGTCTCGCAACTGATTAGGTGAGGCTTGGCATGCATATGCTAATTAGGGTAAGTAAGAGGACACAAGAAAGGGCGGTAGTTAGCGTTTACTTGCAATGATCGAGCATGCAGCATGGATTAGGGTAGATAAGTCGCGACTGCGTTCCCAGCGCTAAATAGGTGTCTTTTGCTATGGGACCCATAGGATGGGACTAGTTCACAATGGCACAGCAGAGATAAAAGTTCGATCAACGGGTTGAATTTGGATTTCAGCCTAATTAAAATTGGGTAAGGATTTAAGCGTAATCAAAGAAGCTATCTAAGACAAGTGCAAACAATCACAACCCAAGCAAATGGTTGAACGGTATTTATCCCAGTTTTTTCCTTTCTCTGTTTTCTTTTATACAAGAATTGTTGCTAAGCTTATTATCTTTATCTTGCTTAAAAATAATAGTAGTTACTTTCACTCACCAGACTTATAGTCTGACCCACTCCTCTATTTCCCCTTTCCCCTGCAAAGGCCAGCAGAGGCAAGGATAGTTGATTCAGATTTCTTAGAGATACATTTCCGGAGTTCTTCATGTATTCTTCATCTTTTCAATTTTCTTTTCAATTGGTTTTTGATGTACTGGTACATATGAATGGGATGATAATTTTATTGGACACTGATTTATGAGACTGAGAAGTATTTTTCATAAGACATGTGCATTTGGTATTTGAGATATGTGATGTTTTTCTGACTTAATTATGAAGTTTTATTTTGAATAATGAGTTGTCATTTAAATTTTCCACTGTTTATATTTATTTGTCTTATCAATCTTAGTCTCTGTAAAGCTTTAGCTATACCTATAATGCACCATATCATTTAGTATACCCTTTTTGGTATACTTGTAACGACCCAACTTCCCAACTCCAGGAAGTCGCATCGTTAAGAAGAAAGAAAGGGATAGAAAAGAGAAAATAAAGGAAAGAAAGAAACAGACAACATCAGAATCTCACAGCGGAATCGAATAAATTATAATATCTCACATAATACTTTACATAGTATCATATACATTAGAGTAATGCAGCTAATACATCACAAACTAGACAGTTATAAACATCTGTCTAGCTATTACAATTCAAGTACATCAGAGAAACAGATATAACTCAATACAGCGGAATCACTACATATATCTACACACTGAAGCCTCCTGCTCCATTATCTCCTCCAGAAACTCGTCAGAGCAATCCTGAAGCACTTGACTACTCATAAGTAATATGAGTACCCAAGAGTTTAATAAAACAGAAAATAAACACTCGGGTCAGACAGGGGTCTGGTGTGAGTAAACGGGGATAAAAGTTGCTTAAGTTTAGAAAATCCTTTGAAAACAAAAGGTATCACGTAAGACTTCCAACACATAAACATGGAAAAGTTTTTGCCTTACGCTAACCAAAACATTTGATAGGAAATCCAGTGATATTATAATAGTGTCTAGGGTTTTCAAGTAAATAAGAAATAGCCGAAATTGTTACATGATTAAACTCCAGCTACTAGCCACAAAAGTGGGTAATACAATCAAAACCGTTGGCACTTATTGGATTTTGGATTCCATACAATGGCAGGGCTACCGGGGTACCGCCCGTCACAGTACGTGGCCTAGATCAACATACCGAGGAGTACTCCCACTCCCCTGCAACAAAAGGCCGGATCCGTTCCTTATTGAATAGTTCCGAACAAGACAACCGCGCAGTTAGTGCGCAATTCCAACTGCCCACTAAGCCGAATAAAAAGGGACCTCTAGACAGGGATCAATCTTGCTCTCCAGTGGGAGCTACCCACGAAGTCTTGTTGCACCTCCCCTATTTTAGCCATTCCCGGTTGATGAGGCTTGAGGTTACGATTACCTTTATAGGACACATTTATCATAGAACGCTCATCGTCCACCTGACGATGTTCTGAAAGCATTCAATCCATACAGTTCGTTCCGGGTTCGAACAAAACCGAAGGCATTATCTCGTTACACTCATATTGGAATCACCCTCAGAGTTAACGACGATAACCCTTGCACTCTAAATCACCATCTCGAATCTATAAGCACTATTCCGTCAACTCATTACAGAATCACCCACAGAGTTATACTGACGTATAGCCCTTACACCTCGAGTCTTCACTTGCTCCACTTGGATTAACGACCTAACGTTTAATTGGAATCGATGTGGTTTTCGGATATCCAAATATGGAAACCCGATCCCGGTCTCATCGAAACCAAATGCCATTTTAATGTCCAAGTTGTACTTAAATGTTTTAAACAATTAACTCATTTTATTATTATCTGATTCACATAGATATATAAACTATATCTCACAATAGATAATCACATTCATATCATACACAGATAATATGTATCATCCATAAACAGATAATCATCACAACCAAATAATCCATCACAAACCATCATACTTAAGCCAAGCATCCATATCATACAGATACAACTATTCTCATTACCGAGATCACCACCATTCAACCAATAACATCCATAAGCAATGATTTACTAACCAACAATTATAATTAATTCAAAATGAATTAAATTAATTACACCCATCTCTAATTAATTTAAAATAAATTAAATTAATTACTCATTTAAATCCTGCTAAATCATCTATTAATCAATTAACCCAGTTAATTAATTATCCACAAAGTATTTAACTTGATTAAACAACTTTGATTAATCATTCACTAATTACAATAAGTAATTAGTCCTTAATTAATTATCACTCATTAATTAACCCTATTCATAAGTAATTAACCTTTAATTACTTCATTTATTAATTAATTATAATTAATTATATTTATTCCAAATTAATTACAATTAATTAATCACTTAATTAATTATTACTTAATCAAACAATCCTTAATTATATCATTAATTATAACAATTAATGATCTCTAATATTTATATAAATTACTTAATTAAAATAAATTACATTTAGTAATTAATCTAATTATTAATCACCTTGATTAATATCCAATTAAGTAATTAACTATCTTTAGTTACTCATTAATCAAATTAATTATACAATAATTAATCATTAATTAATTCTTTAATTAATTACAAAAGTAATTATCCAAATTACTAATTACATTCTAGTAATTATCATTATTACTTCTCTAAGCAATCCTGCTCCACTAATTACATTAAGCAATTACTCTCTTAAAATCATCAAATGATTTATTTAAATTAATTAAACTAAGTTAATTAACTTAATTAAATCACAAATCAAAATTAATTTCAATAAGTAATTAATTCCTTAATTTCTATAACAATTAATTATACTTAACAAATTTCAATTAATTATATTTAATTAATTAATCTAATTAATTATCGAAATTAATTACATTAATTAATTACTAAATTATCCTTACATAATTATCACCATTTATTAATTAACATTTCATTAATTATATACTTAAGAAAATTTGAATTAGATTAATTATAAATAAATCATTTCCACTTAAAATTAATCTAAGCCATTATTTAAAAGTCAAATAATTAAGTAAAATCCTTGATTATTTTAAATGTTTCCAAAATAATTTAATTACTTATTAAATGACTCATTTGAATTCAAAATGTATTAAAACAATACATTTCTAAATTTAAATTCAAATTCTATTTAAAAATTTGATATTTAAAATGTTTAATCATTAAACATTAACCCAAATTGAAATAATTGTAAACCTTAAAAAATAAAATGAATGTTAAAAACATTCATTACTTAAATATATAAGAAAGGTTTAAAATAAATTTACTTGATTAAAATAAATTAAGCTTTGAAAATAAATGGATTATTTCAACTTCAAATTTAAATTAAACACTTCATATTTTAATTCAAATACATTCAAATACTAAAGGAACTAAATTCTTTTCAAGTTTAAACTTATTTGAAATCAATTTCTTTTAAACTTTTGAATATGTTCATTCATTTTTAAATTTACAAACTGCTGAATTCAAAACTGGTTTCTAAGTAACTTGGAAAAAACAATTCTTAATTTGATTTCAAAACAAATTTAAGTTTTGCTTAAACATTTAACTCTGTTCATACCTAAAAAAACTTACAAAAACTATTTAAATCTAATTCTGGTTTAAAACAAACCTGAAACTATTTTATACTTGATTTCAAAACTGAATCTTAAACTTGTTAAATTTAAGATTTCATTTTTAAAAACTTTTGATCTCAAAGCTACATTTGAATTCAGATTCAAGTATTACCTGAATCAAGTTTTCAACTTAAAATGTGAATTTATTCAAAAATTTAAACTGCAAAACTTCTCAGGCTTAAACCTGAAACAGTTTTAAATTTTGATTTAAAACAGGATTAAAACTTGTTTAAATTTTAGATTTTCATTTTTAAAAACTTTGAATTCAAAACTTTATTTGAATTCAGTTCTACTTCCACCTAAAATCAAATTCCCACTCTAAAATTTAAATTTCATTCAACATGTAAAAACTGCAAACTCTCTGTTTCAACTCTGTAAACCTATACCCGAGCCCAACCTATATCTGCTTCGAGATAATTTCACAAAACCCCGAGTTCTACTTCGAGTCAAAACCCTGCACCATACAGAAGATCACCAGAACTGTCAACAACCATTTTGCTCGCCTCCGACCATCTTCATCGCTATAATCCCGGCAGATGGTCCATCTACAACCCCTCTACAACCTCAACAAACCCCACTCCTATTCGATGCAACATAGAGCATATGCAAATGCTAAGAACTGCACACTTAAAATCAGGTTTTTGAAAACCTGGAAACCTCAATTCAACCACCATCTCCTCTGAAACAACTTCTGATCATTTATCACCACCTTACTGACATAAACTACTGACCATCTTCCCCTACCAACCCCTCTGCATTCCACCACAGAAAGACCCAGAGCCTCCATGATACACTAGAAACTCAAATGAACCAAAATGACCCAATCTGTTTAACACATAAATTCTCGTTCTCATGTGAAATTAAAATGTAATATTTTGCTTCCAAAGTCCACGAATTCAATTTATGCATTCTGGTTACTACTATTTTAATGTTTAAAAAGTTTGATATACTTACTTCTAGGAAATATTTACTGTTATAATTGTTTTCCAGAGACTACAGAATTTTAAATATAGTTAAATTTTGATTTATAACTATCATTCTAAACAACAAAGTTTGTAGATGTTTCAAATTCTAGTTGATATCAAATCAGGTGGTAATGGATTCTAAATAAATCTTAGTTTGTTTTTTTTTTTTAAAACATCAGGTTTACAGATACCTGCAGCAGCACATATATATACATATTTATGTATATGTACACAGAATATTTATCAATATAAGCAACACAACATACATATTCCTGCCCACTTCACATGCACAGAAACCTAAGCTTATAAATTGTGAAATTATTCACCACATAAAGACACTGCAGCTTTGATTCTTGTTAAAAACAGCATGCATTAGTTTTTAGATATTCTTCTTGCTAAAGCATTAATTTAAAAAGAAAAACTGTTTATAAAAAATAAAGGTTTACTCACCTTTAATTGAAGATGTAGAAACAATTTGGGTGCAGATTCATTTTCCAGAACTGCATATAGATACGCATATTGATCCTGGCTTGCATTTGATTACAGAAATTACTTCTGGTTGATGAATGCACGCAGACCTTCCAAATTGAATTGAAGTTTGCTTTGCTTGTTGCTCAGATTTGAAGTTGTTCTCCTAATTTGATATTGAAACTTAGCTTCAGATTTGAAGTTGTATGCAGAGATTGATTTGCAGATTAGATTTGTATTTGGTTTGCAGATTTGAGAATTGAAGAGAAAGATTGCAGATTTTAAAACATGCAATCTGTTTTGGGGTTTTGATTTTACAGAAATTTTGATTTCTGTTTTTCAATTGAAGAAAATGTTTTTATCAAAATGCTTTGTTATATTTCTTATTTGAGAGAATAAAATCCAAGAATAAATTAGTTTGCCACTTGTTGACTTATTATCTCAATTTCTTACAAGTGTTCTCTTTATGTTTAAAAAGCTAA
This sequence comes from Allium cepa, assembly GCA_030765085.1. Classification (NCBI taxonomy): domain Eukaryota; kingdom Viridiplantae; phylum Streptophyta; class Magnoliopsida; order Asparagales; family Amaryllidaceae; genus Allium; species Allium cepa. The sequence goes on along the minus strand of CM060937.1, from coordinate 141,564,874 downwards.
CACATGTTTATTTCAATATTCAAAAGAGAATTCTAAATTTGTGAATGTATTTAAATTATCTTAAACTATTTCTAATTTGTTTTAGCAAGTTACAAATGTTTATTAACACTAGCCTTTAAATAAATACATATAAACTTTTTATAAAACTATATACTTACATTTTAATGTTTACTTGATTATTTTTAAAATAATTTTCTTTATAAACTAAATTTCAAAAGAAAAGCAATTTTAAAATAAAACAAAACAAAACAAACTTTTATTATAAAATTGAAATTTTAAACTATATTTATTTTTAAAAACAAAATAAATAGTTATTTACTTTCTATGAAAATTATAAGGTAGATCTTTTAAAAAGTTTACAATACATTTACAATGTAAAACATTTATACATTATAAATAAAATATTTTTAAATCAGCTTAGAAATATAAATTTATTACTTAAATATTTTTTTTTTACATTGAAAAGAATATCATTAAACAAACTAAATAATTGAAATTTTCAAAAGAAAATTCTAGCTTGTATCAATTTATTAAATCAATGTTTCACATTTTAAAATAATTATTAAAGAAATTATTAAATAATTATTGCTTAAATTTCCGGGACATCACATTCCTCCCCCCTTAAAAGAATTTCGTCCCTGAAATTTAAAAGCAAAGGTAATTTAATAATCCCATACAGATTTTAAATTTAAAAAGAGCAATCATATACTATCAATCAAATACTAGCAACCATAGCAACCAATTTAAACAAACAATTCTAATTATCCAGACAAAATTCTGGATAGAATTGCTAGAGTCTCCCAGGTACAACACCGGGACACTCACCCTACAGAATCTAAACTAGCTACACCACTCAGATCTAGAGCTCCTATATATCTAGATCTATAGATCTAAACAGAATACAGGACTACAGACAAGTCCTGGTCAACTCCCAATCTCCCAGAATTTCTGATTCTAAAACCAGAGATAAACCATACACGTATTCCCTCAGATACGTGAAAAAAAAAATTCCAACCGTCTGAACTGGCAATTTAATTCCGTAGATCAAACACTTAATCCTTAAGAGAAGACAGAAAGATCCAATCTCTTATATCCACAAATCTCTCCTGTCGATCCAGGGCCGCCCTCAACTTCTAGATCAAACAGATCCACCACACAAACTCTATTACACAAACATCAGAAGTCTTAAGACAAAATACCCTATCTGGAAACAAACAGGTGCACAAACATCCAAGCTTCCAGATTCAAAATAAATTTCCTGTGGAAATCCTCTGATCCAAGACAAAACTCAAATTTCCAAAGGATCGGGTGCTTCTATTCTGGAATAGCTGCCACCATGCTTCCACTGCGCAACTCTGATTTGAGAATGCTGTTGATGAACACAAGTATAAACTTGATCAACTTATCTTGGAATATTGTTCATCAAATTCCATAAAATCTCAATGACCTATCCGATTAAGTCACAAACACACAGCAAAAATTTAACCAGAAAACTGGATCCAATCAATCCTGCCAACTTAAACAGATCACACTCAAAAAATCTCCCACAATGCTAAACCATCGGTACGGCTTCAAGAATCAAGTCGATACAGAACTCAAAATCTTGATACGGATGCCAATCTTAATTTCTTCGAAGATATCCAGAAAATCAAACCACTTCGATAACTCAAACATCCACTAGATGCTTCAATCCAAAGCAAAGATTACTCAGACAACTTCCGAACCATCGCAAGTCACTTTTGCGATTCTACCTAGTTCAGATTCCAAGAAATCATTCTCTCTTCAAAATCAGAACAGCTAAAGCCTTCGAATCAAAGAAGAACTAGTGGTCCACCTCTTAACCACTAACATCACTCCCAGCTGGGCCTCCAGAAGAAATGGACAAGCTCTCTATCTGCCCGGACTACTGACTGAAGAATCACAGAGACTTCCGAACCATCGATGGACAGGCCACTCACTGCTGCTACTGCTGCCAAATCTTCCTTATCCAAAAGCTCATCGAACCTCAAAGCTACACCAGCTACTTCCACAATAGAGCCTTCCAGAAAGACAGATATCTCTCAGGAAACTCGCTCCCAAACCAAACTCAAAACACTCTGCCAAACTGAGTCTCAAACTCAAATATCGACAGAACTCCTTCCTAAAGTTTCCAAGATACCATTGCTGGCTTCAAAACTCCCAACTAATCCAAATTCAAGAAAAACCACTCACACGAGTGCAATCCATCTTACACTCCAAAAATATACTCCGAATCTTGAAAAGATTTCCTTCAGAGATCGGTGAAATCCTTCACACCAAACTACCAAACTACTCAAGATGCCCAATACTGCCCTAGCAGATCACTTCCAACTTCAAACACTCGAACTCCAACCATTGGTAGTTGTGTTACACACACCACTACCCTATCTAACTTTATTACTTATATTGGAAAACCTGAACAGGTAACCCAACAAATATGTAGAAATAAATAAACAAATATATATTTATATATATACAAAATTACAAATGCGCTCTCTCAAGAAGGACACCACTACAGAGCCTAGGTATTCGTTCAATCTAATGCTCTGATACCACGTTGTAACGACCCAACTTCCCAACTCCAGGAAGTCGCGTCGTTAAGAAGAAAGAAAGGGATAGAAAAGAGAAAAGAAAGGAAAGAAAGAAAGAGACAACATCAGAATCTCATAGCGGAATCGAATAAATTATAATATCTCACATAATACTTTACATAGTATCATATACATCAGAGTAATGCAGCTAATACAACACAAACTAGACAATTATAAACATCTGTCTAGCTATTACAATTCAAGTACATCAGAGAACCAGATATAACTCAATACAGCGGAATCAATACATATATCTACACACTGAAGCCTCCTGCTCCATTATCTCCTCCAGAAACTCGTCAAAGCAATCCTGAAGAACTTGACTACTCATAAGTAATATGAGTACCCAAGAGTTTAATAAAACAGAAAATAAACACTCGGGTCAGACAGGGGACTGGTGTGAGTAAACGGGGATAAAAGTTGCTTAACTTTAGAAAATCCTTTGAAAACAAAAGGTATCACGTAAGATTCCAACACATAAACATGGAAAAGTTTTTACCTTACGCTAACCAAAACATTTGATAGGAAATCTAGTGATATTATAATAGTGTCTAGGGTTTTCAAGTAAATAAGAAATAGCCGAAATTGTTACATGATTAAATTACAGCTACTAGCCACAAAAGTGGGTAATACAATCAAAACCGTTGGCACTTATTGGATTTTGGATTCCATACAATGGCAGGGCTACCGGGGTACCGCCCGTCACAGTACGTGGCCTAGATCAATGTACCGAGGAGTACTCCCACTCTCCTGCAACACAAGGCCGGACCCATTCCTTACTGAATAGTTCCTAACAAGAAAACCCCGCAGTTGGTGCGCAATTCCAACTGCCCACTAAGCCGAATAAAAAGGGACCTCTAGACAGGGATCAATCTTGCTCTCCAGTGGGAGCTACCCACGAAGCCTTGCTGCACCTCCCCTGTTTTAGCCATTCCCGGTTGATGAGGCTTGAGGTTACGATTACCTTTATAGGACACATTTATCTTAGAATGCTCATCGTCCACCTAATGATGTTCTGAAAGCATTCAATCCATACAAGTTCGTTCCGGGTTCGAACGAAACCGAAGGCATTATCTCGTTACACTCATATTGGAATCACCCTCAGAGTTAACAACGATAACCCTTGCACTCTAAATCACCATCTCGAATCTATAAGCACTATTCCGTCAACTCATTACGGAATCACCCACAGAGTTATACTGACGTATAGCCCTTACACCTCGAGTCTTCACTTTCTCCACTTGGATTAACGACCTAACGTTTAATTGGAATCGATGTGGTTTTCGGATATCCAAATATGGAAACCCGATCCCGGTCTCATCGAAACCAAATGCCATTTTAATGTCCAAGTTGTACTTAAAGGTTTTAAACAATTAACTCATTTTATTATTATCTAATTCACATAGATAGATAAACTATATCTCACAATAGATAATCACATTCATATCATACACAGATAATATGTATCATCCATAAACAGATAATCATCACAACCAAATAATCCATCACAAACCATCATACTTAAGCCAAGCATCCATATCATACAGATACAACTAATCTCATTACTGAGATCACCACCATTCAACCAATAACATCCATAAGCAATGATTTACTAACCAACAATTATAAGTAATTCAAAATGAATTAAATTAATTACACCCATCTCTAATTAATTTAAAATAAATTAAATTAATTACTCATTTAAATCCTGCTAAATCATCTATTAATCAATTAACCCAGTTAATTAATTATCCACAAAGTATTTAACTTGATTAAACAACTTTGATTAATCATTCACTAATTACAATAAGTAATTAGTCCTTAATTAATTATCACTCATTAATTAACCCTATTCATAAGTAATTAACCTTTAATTACTTCATTTATTAATTAATTATAATTAATTATATTTATTCCAAATTAATTACAATTAATTAATCACTTAATTAATTATTACTTAATCAAACAATCCTTAATTATATCATTAATTATAATAATTAATGATCTCTAATATTTAAATAAATTACTTAATTAAAATAAATTACATTTAGTAATTAATCTAATTATTAATCACCTTGATTAATATCCAATTAAGTAATTAACTATCTTTAATTACTCATTAATCAAATTAATTATCCAATAATTAGTCATTAATTAATTCTTTAATTAATTACAAAAGTAATTATCCAAATTACTAATTACATTCCAGTAATTATCATTATTACTTCTCTAAGCAATCCTGCTCCACTAGTTACATTAAGTAATTACTCTCTTAAAATCATCAAATGATTTATTTAAATTAATTAAACTAAGTTAATTAACTTAATTAAATCACAAATCAAAATTAATTTCAATAAGTAATTAATTCCTTAATTTCTTTAACAATTAATTATACTTAACAAATTTCAATTAATTATATTTAATTAATTAATCTAGTTAATTATCGAAATTAGTTACATTAATTAATTACTAAATTATCCTTAGATAATTATCACCATTTATAAATTAACATTTCATTAATTACATACTTAAGAAAATTTGAACTAGATTAATTATAAATAAATCATTTCCACTTAAAAATTAATCTAAGCCATTATTTAAAAGTCAAATAATTAAGTAAAATCCTTAATTATTTTAAATGTTTCCAAAATAATTTAATTACTTATTAAATGACTCATTTAAATTCAAAATGTATTAAAACAATACATTTCAAAATTTAAATTCAAGTTCTATTTAAAAATTTAATATTTAAAATGTTTAATCATTAAACATTAACCCAAATTTAAATAATTATAAACCTTAAAAAATAAAATGAATGTTAAAAACATTCATTACTTAAATATATAAGAAAGGTTTAAAATAAATTTACTTGATTAAAATAAATTAAGCTTTGAAAATAAATTAATTATTTCGACTTCAAATTTAAATTAATCACTTCATATTTTAATTCAAATACTAAAGGAACTAAATTCTTTTCAAGTTTAAACTTATTTGAAATCAATTTCTTTTAAATTTTTGAATATGTTCATTCATTTTTAAATTTACAAACTGCTGAATTCAAAACTGGTTTCTAAGTAACTTGAAAAAACAATTCTTAATTTGATTTCAAAACAAATTTAAGTTTTGCTTAAATATTTAAATCTGTTCATACTTAAAAAAACTTACAAAAACTATTTAAATCTAATTCTGGTTTAAAACAAACCTGAAACTGTTTTATACTTGATTTCAAAACTGAATCTTAAACTTGTTAAATTTAAGATTTCATTTTTAAAAACTTTTGATCTCAAAGCTACGTTTGAATTCAGATTCAAGTATTACCTGAATCAAGTTTTCAACTTAAAATGTGAATTTATTCAAAAATTTAAACTGCAAAATTTCTCAGGCTTAAACCTGAAATAGTTTTAAATTTTGATTTAAAACAGGATTAAAACTTGTTTAAATTTTAGATTTTCATTTTTAAAAACTTTGAATTCAAAACTTTATTTGAATTCAGTTCTACTTCCACCTAAAATCAAATTCCCACTCTAAAATTTAAATTTCATTCAACATGTAAAAACTGCAAACTCTCTGTTTCAACTCTGTAAACCTATACCCGAGCCCAACCTATATCTTCTTCGAGATAATTTCACAAAACCTCGAATTCTACTTCGGGTCAAAACCCTGCACCATACAGAAGATCACCAGAACTGTCAACAACCAATTTGCTCGCCTCCGACCATCTTCATCGCTACAATCCCGACAGATGGTCCATCTACAACCCCTCTACAACCTCAACAAACCCCACTCCTATTCGATGCAACATAGAGCATATGCAAATGCTAAGAAATGCACACTTAAAATCATGTTTTTGAAATCCTGGAAACCTCAATTCAATCACCATCTCCTCTGAAACAACTTCTGATCATTTATCACCACCTTACCGACATAAACTACTGACCATCTTCCCCTACCAACCCCTCTGCATTCCACCACAGAAAGACCCAGAGCCTCCATGATACACTAGAAACTCAAATGAACCAAAATGGCCCAATCTATTTAACACAGAAATGCTCACTCTCATGTGAAATTAAAATGTAATATTTTGCTTCCAAAGTCCACGAATTCAATTTATGCATTCTGGTTACAACTGTTTTAATTTTTAAAAAGTTTGATATACTTACTTCTAGGAAATATTTACTGTTATAATTGTTTTCCAAAGACTACAGAATTTTAAATATATTTAAATTTTGATTTATAACTATCATTCTAAACAGCAAAGTTTGTTTATGTTTCAAATTCTAGTTGATATCAAATCAGGTGATAATGGATTCTAAATAAATCATAGTTTGTTTTTTTTTTAAACATCAGGTTTACAGATACCTGCAGCAGCACATATATATACATATTTATGTATATGTACACAGAATATTTATCAATATAAACCACATAACATACATATTTCTACCCACTTCACATGCACAGAACCTAAGCTTATAAATTGTGAAATTATTCACCACATAAAGACACTGCAGTTTTAATTCTTGTTAAAAACAGCATGCATTAGTTTTTAGATATTCTTCTTGCTAAAGCATTAATTTAAAAAGAAAAACTGTTTTTAAAAAATAAAGGTTTACTCGCCTTTAATTGAAGATGCAGAAACAATTTGGGTGCAGATTCATTTTCCAGAACTGCATATTGATACGCATATTGATCCTGGCTTGCATTTGATTACAGAAATTACTTCTGGTTGATGAATGCATGCAGACCTTCCAAATTGAATTGAAGTTTTCTTTGCTTGTTTCTCAGATTTGAAGTTGTTCTTCTAATTTGATATTGAAACTTAGCTTCAGATTTGAAGTTGTATGCAGAGATTGATTTGCAGATTAGATTTGTATTTGGTTTTCAGATTTGAGAATTGAAGAGAAAGATTGCAGATTTTAAAACATGCAATCTGTTTTAGGGTTTTGATTTTACAGAAATTTTGATTTCTGTTTTTCAATTGAAGAAAATATTTTTATCAAAATGCTTTGTTATATTTCTTATTTGAGAGAATAAAATCCAAGAATAAATTAGTTTGCCACTTGTTGACTTATTATCTCAATTTCTTACAAGTGTTCTCTTTATGTTTAAAAAGCTAACACATGTTTATTTCAATATTCAAAAGAGAATTCTAAATTTATGAATGTATTTAAATTATCTTAAACTATTTCTAATTTGTTTTAGCAAGTTACAAATGTTTATTAACACTAGCCTTTAAATAAATACATATAAACTTTTTATAAAACTATATACTTACATTTTAATGTTTACTTGATTATTTTTAAAATAATTTTCTTTATAAAATAAATTTCAAAAGAAAAGCAATTTTAAAATAAAACAAAACAAAACAAACTTTTATTATAAAATTGAAATTTTAAACTATATTTATTTTTAAAAACAAAATAAATAGTTATTTACTTTCTATGAAAATTATAAGGTAGATCTTTTAAAAAGTTTACAATACTAATTTAAATCAATTTACAAATTATACATTTATATAGTAATTAGAAAATATTCTTTATTTAATATAAATTAAAATTAAAACCAAATCCTCTCTTTACAATGTATAAACATTTATACATTACAAATAAAATATTTTTAAATCAGCTTAGAAAGATAAATTTATTACTTAAATATATATTTTTTACATTGAAAAGAATATCATTAAACAAACTAAATAATTGAAATTTTCAAAAGAAAATTCCAGCTTGTATCAATTTATTAAATTAATATTTCACATTTTAAAATAATTATTATAGAAATTATGAAATAATTAATGCTTAAATTTCCGGGACATCACAATACTAAGGGGTGTGGGGTGTTTCATTTCGTATCCAAGCCTAAGGTTACATGATTCCTAACACTCGTTTTTAATATAAAGTATTTTAAAAAAAAAGTAACCTATCTTTAAAATTATTTTTTGGAAAGAAACTCTTACAATAGAAATAGTTTTCAAGTATAAAAGAGAGTTTTAGAAAAATCCCCTCAAAGTCCAGTTCAACCTTCTTTCGATTCTTTCGAGCCTAAATTTTCTCTTCTTATCATAGAATGACGGACGTCCAAAATCTTCTAAAGGGTTTTCAAGTCCCTGGCTGGTTCCATAGATACCTCCAAGCTACGGCACCATAGGTCAAGGGCAAGTGCCTAATCCAGCATCGACGGGTGGAGATCCCATTAATCCAACCTGCAGCAGCCAATTTTTGTAAGCTATGCAAGGGCTTCCCTAATCTTGCAGGCAAGATGCTTTCTGGCACAAAGGATTTCCTGGAGGCACGAGCTTGATTGAGGAATACAGAGCAGATATTTGGGCTGTTAGGATTGGAAGACCAATGGAAAATTTGGCATGCATGTTAGCAGCTAAAGGGAGAAGCTTCTTACTAGTGGGAGATCATAGAATTGGAAGAAAGAGATGTTGGTTGGTTTGGATTTCGAGAAAGGTTTGAGAGAAAGTTCTTGTCACAAGCTGAGGAAAGCAGTATTTAGAGAAGTTCATTAGATTGAAGCAAGGGAGTCTTTTGGTGAAAGAGTATATAAACCAGTTTAATGAGTTGTTGACATTCGGGATGGAGCTTGTTGCTACACCGAATAAGAAGGCCATGAATTTTGATATGGATTTGAATCAGCCCCTCCAAGGGTTTCTATTAAAACATGTACTTGTAGGAGCGACATATGATTCACTAGTTGAAATGGCTCTCATGTTAGATGCAGCTAAGGAAGGAGAAGTTAAGGAGGTTCCAAAGTCAGAGAACTCTAAGAAGCAGTGGTGGAAGAATGGAAAGGATAAGGTTAGGAAGAAAGGAGGAGGACGTGAAAAGTAGATCAAGAAGGGTGATAAATGTAATAGTCGTGGATTGGTTAGTCATTTCACAAAGGACTATAAGAAGGACACGATGAAGGGGAGGTGTTAAAATAAAACTATGTGCAACCTAGTTATTTTAATAGAGCTTGTCCTCAGAAGATGGGGCAGAGAGCATGCACACCTACAGCGCATGTACAGGCTTTGGATGCAGCACCTTCTAGTAGTGGACCGGATCAAGGTAGGAAAATCTCTATAAAAGGTTTGATCCCTATTTCAGATTTTCCTATTTGGACTCTTTTTGATTCTAGAGCATCTCATTCTTTCCTTTCTAGCTCCTTGGTTGATTATTTGCACTTAGATATCTCTCTAGCAGTAGAGTCTATAGCAACTTCAAACCCCATAGGAGCATCGGCACATTTATCTATGATTTGAAGGGGTTTGAAAAAATTTATAATGTGTGTAGATTTTGATTGAGACGCCTATGTAATGGGATTCTTGAGGTATGGGATGATTTTGGGGATGGACTGGTTATCCACTTATGGAGCGATATTGGACTATGAGTGGAGACTCCTCAAGTCAAAGACATACAACGGGTGGACTCCTGAGGTTTCTAACGACCCACAAGGGTCAGTCATATTGATCTTCCTTTATTCCCTTGATTCATCACTAGGAGAGTTAGATTCAGTTTCAGTCCTTAGAGATTTCCCAGAAATTTTTGAGGAGGTTAGGGGAATACCCCCTAAAAGAGATATCGAATTTAGGATCTATCTGAATGACAATGCTAAGCAAGTGGCATTTCTCGTGGGACATATGGCTCCTAAGGAGAGGAAGTAGTTAAGTATGTAGATTAGTGAGCTGTTGGAGAAAGGCTTCATCAGAAGGAGCATATTTGAGTGGGCAGCGCTAGTCGTCTTCGCTACAAAGGTAGATGGTTCCCTTCGACTTTGCGTAGACTATAGGGAGTTGAATAAGCTCACGAAGAAGAACTGTTACCCACATTCTAGGATAGACCGTCTTTTCAATCAGTTGGTTGCGTCTTCAGTATTTTTTCATCTTGACTTAGCTACTGCATTTCATCCGCTTAGGGTCACTAACGATAGTGTCGATAAGATAGCATTCAGGACACCCGATGGATTCTTTGAGTGGTTGGTTATGCCGTTTGGGCTGACTAATGCCCTAGCCTATTTTGTAAATTAGATGAGCTGTGTTTTTCGAGATGTCCTAAATAAGCTCATGGTAGTGTTCGTGGATGACATTTTGGTGTTTTGCAAGAGCATAGAAGAGCATGTTGTTCATCTAGAGGTGGTTTTTCGCACACTTCTTGCTCATCGGTTGAAGGCAAGGTTCTTGAAGTGTCACTTTTGGCATAAGGAGTTGCGTTTCTTAGGGAATGTAGTCTCAGTAGAGGGTTTAGTTGTTGATCCCGCTAAGGTAGTAGCAGTGCAAGATTGGAAGGCCCCCAAGAACGCTACCGAAGTTAGAAGCTTCCTAGGTTTAGCTGGTTACTATATGAAGTTCATCAAAGATTTCGCTAAGATTTCGGCATCACTTACTCACCTCACTAAGAAGAATACAGCATTCGTGTGGGACGTAGATGGTGAGGATTCCTTCATGGTGCTAAAGAGGGCCCTTACTAGTGCACCACTATTAGTTTTACCCAATGGAGCTAAGCCTTTTACAGTACACACTGATGCATGTGGGACAGGTCCTGGAGCAGTATTGATGCAAGAAGGGAGGGTAGTATGTTATGGGAGTAGACAGTTGAGAACTCATGATAAGAACTACCCTACTCATGATTTGGAGGTAGCTACTATTGTTTTTTCTCTCAAGTCTTGGAGAAATTACTTGGTAGGAAAAAGGTTCGAGCTTATCAGTGACCATAAGTCATTGGAGTACCTATTCTCACAAAAGGATTTAAATTTGAGGCAGCGGCATTGGATGGAGTTTCTAGCATCATACGACTTTGAGAGGCCTATACCACTGGTAAAGGGAAAGTGGATGCATATGCGTTAAGTAGGAAGAGAGAAACCGTCAGTCCAATGTTCATAGCGTGGAAAAGCCTAGAGTTTATTTCTTCCTTTGATTTTAAGCCCTCTAACGACATTACCTCTGGATTATTGGCAGAACTTAGGGTTAAGCCAACCTTCATAGATCAGACTGGATCAAGGTAGCGAGTAGACTAAGAGCTTATGGATATTCTAGAGAGAATTAGCAAAGCAGAAGTTTCTAGACATCTCTAACACTATTCCATTGATAGTATAACGTGGTTAAGGAGAGATGAAAGGCTTTGTGTCCCCCGTGTCGGTGATTTGATGAGCGCTGTTCTAGAATAAACACATCATTCGCGAATGACTATTCATCTATATGGTGATAAGATGTATGAGGACATGAAGAGAGTGTTTTATTGGAGTGGCATGAAGAAGGATGTAGCAGAGTTTGTAGCCAAGTGTCTTGTTTGCCAAAAAGTTAAGGCAGAGCAGCAGAAGCACGATGGATTGTTTCAACCATTGGATATACCCAAATGTAAGTAGGATAGTGTTTTGATGGACTTCATGGATGGTTTACCCCAATCTAGGAAGGGGAATACTAGTATTTAGGTGATTATAGGTCATTTGACTAAGAGCGTACACTTCATTTCGGTCAAGAGTAAGAGAACATCACCTTATATGGCATCCTTATATGTTCGTGAGATAGTCCAACTTCATGGAGTTCCCTCAAGCATAGTGAGCAATTGATACCCTATGTTTACTAGCGAGTTTTGGAGAAGCTTGCAATAGGCTTTTGGAACATAGCTTAGATTGAGTATAGCCTATCACCCTCAGGCAGACAGGCAAACGGAGAGAGTAAATAGAGTTCGTGAGGATTTGTTGAGGATGTGCATTTTTGATTTTGGTGGAACTTGGGAGGAGCATCTTCCTTTAGTGGAGTTCGCATATAACAATAGTTTTCAAGCTAGCATTAGGATGGAACCTTTTGAAGCTCTTTATGGAAGACCATGCAAGTCGCCTTCGTATTGGTTGGAGTCTATAGAGAGATTGCTACTTGGTCCCGACATGATTAGGGAGACTTCAGAATAGATTGATCTGATTCGAAGAAGAATGAAGACGACCCAAGATAGGCAGAAATCTTATGCTTATAAGCGGAGAAGGGATATTGACTTTGAGGTGGGAGACTTGGTTTTCATTAAGGTATCTCCACTAAGAAAGGTAGTAAGATTTGGATCAAGTGGTAAACTTACTCCCAGGTTCGTAGGACCGTTCCTCATTGTGGGATGGGTAGGGAAGATGGTGTATCAGATAAAGCTACTGGAGAGGCACGTAGGAGTTCATGATGTTTTCCATTTTTCGCACTTGAGAAAGTGCTTACATGACTCAGCAGAAGTAGCGGAACCTAGCCAACTTGAAGAAGATGAAGTGGAGAGAAAAGCATCGGTTCGTCGCATTCCTACCAAGATCATTGGGCGTGATATCAAGAAGCTTAGGAATAAGGAGTCCTTTCGGTTAAGGTGCAGTGGAGAGATAGCATTGAGGATGCCACATGGGAGGATTAAGAGAAAATATGTATCACTTATCCATTTCTTTTTGATGGTACATTTTGAATTTTCGATTTCCATCTTTAGTTTTGAATAGGTTCTTTCCTTTAGTATCCTTTGGAAGGGTAGATCATAAGATTTAACCTATGGATGGTAGGACTGAATGTAATCATGTTACTAGAATATGTTATGTATGATGGACGCTAGTGGTTGCAGGTGTTTCCTAGTGGATGCTAATGGACGCATATATATATACACACTAGGCACTATTATCTCTTAGGGAATGGCCTAACTAGGTCACCAAAGCATATGCATATGGATATGTGCTGATTTTCATTCCTTTTTTATTTCCATTGTTGCTATAAATGAGTGATTTGTCATATGATTTTTTCATTTGGATGATGATTATAGCATGCATATAGAACTATCAGTTGTCATTAGGAATTTGCATTCATTTTTATACATGGCACAAACATGATTGCATAAAAGGAAGTCAGTTAATATGTACACCGCCTAATCTTTTGCATTAGTTAGGGACATTAACACTACATTGTTGCTTATATTATAAATTACATTAGAAAACTTAAGGACAATGAACCTAATGGATGGTGGTTGAGTATATGGTTTTATAATTTGGATGAAAATATTTATTTCATTTTTCTTCCCTTCTAGATTTCGAGGACGAAATCCTTTAAGGAGGCGAGAATGTAACAACCCAAAATTTGAGCTATAATAATAATTAACGAATTAATTAAATAATAAAATAAGTCAATGAAACTTTCAAAATTGAGCTATGGGAGATGCACCATTGGGCCCGTGGTGATTTTCTGGTCAATTTTCATATATAGTTTGTCAAAATTCGAGTTAATATGAAGAAGATAGAAATTAAACAACAAATGAAGAAAACGAAAAAAAATATTGCTAAGGGTCGGGTCGACCCAAATCTAAGCCAGGTCAACCCTAGGGTCCACCCCTAAAGGCTTAGGTCGACCTGCATGTCGACCCGGCCATGTATGCAAAGGTGAATTTGTCTTGTTCGAACTTGACTTTTTTCAGTTCTCTTCCAATCCTGTGCGTTCGTGCTTCCATCCGATGGTTCCAAGCGAGCCTATGACATGGTTGCACCCGATTTAATTTTCAAATCCAACGGATTGAGATCCTTAAACTACACTGTAAATAAGACCTTAGGCCTAGCTATTTTTCTCATTCATATTTTCTCATATTTGGGTTCATAGCCAGAGGCTGGGCCCTAAATAGAAATTTTTTCTAAGGAGGAAATCTTTTCGGTAAAAATATTCTACTCTCTATAAGTGGTTTAAGGAAGTACAAGGAATAGAGCTAAGGATCGGAGGTCATTGTTTTGTAATTATTTTAGATTTTTAAGTAATTTAAAATAATATGGTTCTCAGTAGTTGTAGTTTTTCTTTGATTTTGAGACAGTTTTTATGAAAGTTATCTACAGCTAGTTTTTAAAGTTCTTTTCAGTTTATTTTATTCAGCTATTTTATTCAGTTATTTACAATTATTTACATTTTATTTACATATGTTCTACGTTAGAAATTAGCATATAAATGTTAGTTTTTTTAGTTCCTTTTTACGTGAATCAAATATTAAAAAGAGAAGAATTCGCATATATGGATTAAAATTGAAAGCACTAAATTTAAAGAAATTAGATGTAAAATAAGAAAGACTGTAATAAAAAGAAGACAGATTGAAATAGGAAAATTTGAGACATTTGCAAGCATGTTTATAACAAGTGGTTATAGCTAAAAAGATAGAAAAGAAAAATAACAATTATATGATAGGTTGTAATCAAGCAGAAAGAGGAGTAAAGGCTTATTTTAAAACTTATAATTATGTTAATAAGAAGATATAGCAGAGATAATGGTAAAGGCTTATTTTAAGACTTATAATTAAGTTAATAAGCAAATACAGCAGAGATAATAAGAAAAGGCTTATTTTAAGACATAGATTAAGTTAATAAAAAATAGAGTAGAAATAAAAAAAAGGGGTTATTTTAAAAACTTACACCAAGTTAATAAGCAAAGATAGAAACGATGTGCGCACCAACAACATTCCCTTTCAGACTATGACTGATGGTCTCACAACAGATTAGGCGAGGCTGGGCAGGACCCTTTCAGACTAGGACTAATGGTCTCACAATAGTTAGGTGAGGCTGGGACATAGGGTAAATAAGTAGCCAATACATAGAAGCTCAAATCGGAGGATTTAGGCAAGGGGTGCAACTAAATTTTGTTTATTAGGACCCATACCAAGAGCATTCCCTTTCAGACTAGGACTGATGGTCACACAAAACTGTAGGTGAGGCTAGGCAGGAAACTTTCAAACTAGGACTGATGGTCTCACAACAGATTAGGTGAGGCTGGGCACGCTTATGCTGATTAGGGTAAGTATGAGGTCACAAGAGCAGGCGATAGTTAGCGTGTACCGACGATGACTGAGTGTGCGGCATTAATTAGGGTAGATAAGTCGCTACCGCGTTCAAAGCGCTAAACATGTGTCTTTTTATATGGGACTCATTGGATGGGACTAGCTTACAGTGGCACAACAGAGATGGATGGCCGATTAACGGGTAGAATTAGGATTTCTGCCTAACTAAAATAGGATTAGGATTTCATACCAATCAAAGAAACTATCTAAAACTAGTGCAAACAATCAAAAGCAAAGCAAATAGTTAAACAATATTTATCCCAGTTTATCCTTTCTCTATTTTCTATTTATACTAAAACTATTGCTAAGTCTATTATCTTTATATTGCTTAAAAATATTAGTAGTTACTTTCACTCATCAAACTTATAGTCTGACCTACTCCTTTTGTAATAACCCGAATTTTGGAATATCTGTTAATTGATAATTAACATGGTTAATTTATAGAATACTGATAATAAAAGTTATGTTTTCAAATTTTAATATATATATATGTATGTATGTATGTATATATCGTGATTTAAAGTTGTGTTGTAAAATTCAATATAGTAATTTTCAAAACTAATGTTAAAAATGTTTTTCATTTAAAAATGTATCTATTTGTATATATTGAGAATGGAAGGCATTGTTTTGAATTTTATAAAGTGTTTTCAAACTTTAAATATATATATAGTTTGTGATTTGGAAATTACGATTTAATATAATATATTTTTTTAAGTGATATTTGGAATTTAAATTTTAACAACAAGGAAAATTTCTTATTTACTTAAAAGCTATATTTTAAGCTTGAATTTAAAAAAAAATTAGAAGCCCATTTGTTTTTAATATTCTTTCAATCATAAGGCAAATTTGGTTTGAAAATTTTATATAGAGTTAAATTAATTCTCAAGCATATAAATATATGATACATTTAATTTGATCAAAACATAAGTATTTAAGTAAATATTTAATTAAGATTTAAAATCAATTATAATAATAAGTAATTAATTTAATAATCAAATCTAAATCTAAAAAAAAAATGTAAACACACTTGGCAATTTAAGAATAAATGAGGAATACACTTGTATGCATAATAATACAAGTTTGGACATGTGTAAATAAATGGATGTATGCAAGATAACAAGTGGCATTTTATTTTAAATAAATCACAAACAAATTTATATAAACTTAATGCTTCTTCTCTTCAAAATTCTTTCCTGTGTTTTTTTTTTAAAAAAAAAGAAAGGGCAAAGAAAACTTGAAATTCAACTAAGCAAGCAAAGCACTTCAGTTTTCAAATCAAGTTAAAGCAAAGATCTGATCATCTCAATAATTAATTCAAGTTCAAAACTTCCAAGGGCTGGAAGCAAGAAATTGAACAGTCAGTTTAAACATCAACTTAATCAAGTTCAAACCAAAACAATGGCAACTCGATCAACATTTAAGCTTCAGTTTTTTTACAAGGAAAAAGCTAAATTAAATCCTGCTTTCATTTGAAGTAAATCAAGGAAGCAACTCAGGTTCAAATAAATAAAGAGGATTCAGATCTAAATTAAGTAGACAGTTCAGATTTCATATTATTGCTCTGTTTAGAGTTTTAAAGGTGAGTAATCTCTAAAGTTTGGTATACCTTGAAATTGCATGTGATGATTAATGAAATATGTTATGATTTATGCAGTGCATGATGTTTAAAAATGGTTCTGTATATATGTTTGTGTATTAAACTCTGTATATATGTCTAAATTTCAATTTTTAAACCCTGGATATAAAAATTGAAATCATTCACCTAAATAGATTTCTAGGCTTCGATCTCTAAGCAGTGGGGTTTGTATGGGTAGAACATCACAAAAAAATATAACTGTAAACATAAGTCAAAGGTTTGAAGTTTTATTTAATATGAAAAGATAAGATAAAAACCTGTAATGCTTCTGGAATACACAAAGAATAACAGGACAAACTTTTGCATTAAAATTTTAATCTTTCAGATTTCTTGATTCAAGTGTATAAGCTGATTTCATAAACAAAGATATGAATTTTAAAACTAAAATTAGAATTTTTAGATTGAAATTAATTGGGCATTACTGGTTTAGCCGGAAATAGTATTTTGGTATGGTTTTGTCAACCTAGATGGTCGGGGTGGCCAGTATCATTTCTGGTGATGGAGTAGTGATAGTTGAATCAAGGAAAAATATGGGGAGGAGGATCAAAGTATTGAGGCAGTGGAGATTAGGGATTGAAGATTGTAACCCTAGTTTTCTATTCATCAGTAAAATGGGATCGCCGCGATTTCTGGAGGCAACCGAGTTTTTCCAAATTTGGGAAAATGGGAGATGGAGTGTGGAAGTGGACGTGGCCGGAGGTGGAATTCTCTCTGATGGTCGGTGTATGGGGATTTGAATGGTATCCAGGTCTCGACATTTTTCCTGTTTCGAGCTTGAAGCTTGATTTTTATTTTTGGTTTCTGAAAGTAGTTCGATGGTCGTAATTGAGTTGGAAGGTGGTCGGCGACTTGCGTACGTGGTCGCGAGAGGTCGTAGTTGATGGAAGCGGTGGTGCAGGTGCACAGCTATCAAAGTGTGTCAGTTGTTGGTTTTGGGAAGGAATGGGTTCTCGAGTATTACGGGTTTATCCGTACTTTTGCTCGAAGCAGTGAGGTTTGGGACTCGAAGGAGTTGATGAGTGGCTCTGTGTGATAATTGTTACAGGCTTTGTGTAAACCTGTCAGTATTTGAGTTTGAATGAATTCAAGTGGAGTGTTTTACTCGATTTATTTTAGTGTTTTACTCGAGTTATTTAGTGAGTTGTTCGAGTGAATTATGGGTCACTCGAGTTAGTTGGTTCAAGTTTGAAAACTTGACCTATTTCCCAAATTTAAACTTAAATTTAAAAGTATAAAACAAAAGATTTAAATGAGTTTTAAATCTAAATTTTAAATTATGGATTCAAGTTAAATTTGAATCATAGTTGGAAATGAATTAGTTTTAAATTCAAATTTTGTTTAAAAATACTTTAAAAAGGATATTGTAATTTTTTTTAAAGAAATTTGAATTTAAATTGGTAATTGAAATGTAAAGTAATTAAAGGTTTAAACTTAAAGGTTTAAGATTTATTATTCTTAGAATAATTAACTTGTAATTAGGAATAAATAATTAATCGAGTGATAAGGAATTAATTAAGTTATAGTTAACACTTAATTAAATAATTATGGGTTAATAAATGATTAATTAAATTGTAATTAATAATGATTGAAATAAGTTAATTATTTTAGATAAATAATTAATGAATTGTTAAACAATTAATGAAGGTCATTTACTAAGGATTAATTAATTGATGATAATCATTTGAGAATTGTTAAATATAATTACTTAATGGAAGTAATTTAGAAATTAATTACTTAAGTGTAATTAATGGAGTTTAATGTGATTGGTTTAAATTAATTAATTAATTTTAATTAATTTTAATCACTTGATGATTTGATAACAATTACTCAATGTAATTAATGGAAGTGTAATTACTTAAGGGAGTAATTAATCGTAATTATTGGATGTAATTAAAGATGTTGATGATGAAAGTAATTTGGTTTAATTAATCAGGGGATTAATTGAGATAATTAATGAAGGGTAATTAATTTTTGAAACAGGTAATTAAGAATAGTTGATTTCAGAATGGAATTAATCAAGGGATTAATTAGAGAATAAATTAAGGATTAATTTATTCAATGATGTAATTAAAGGCAGTTGGTTACCGGATATTATTAAGCAAGGATGATTAATAATTATGGTATTTGGTAAGGATAAATTAAATTATGAAATTAATTTAGGGATAAATAGAATGATAGTGGAAGCCTTTGATTAATCGTTATCCCTAATTTGTGGTCAGTAATGCTATGTGACAAGATATATTTTGATTTTAACTGTGATGATGTGGCTATCGATTGATGATGAATTACTGTAACATCATATATTTAAAATTGAATTGTACATAACTTGAATAATTTAAGTTAAGATGATATTGGATTCAAAGAGACCGGAGTCGGGTATTAGTAAATACCCGAAACCACTTCGATTCTTATAATTTGGTATCTGAAGCTAATAGGCTGTAGTGGAATGATTTAAGTAAATTGGATCATTTAAAATCTAAGTTTTTGGCACTTAGAAATTGATTTGTGAAATGGTTGATGTCTATAACAAATTATGGCAATGTAAATTGAAATGAGTTACCCCCGGGTTTATTTAAGTTGTGTACTTTTGTATTCCATGTTAGATGGGTTTACTCAGGCTGGTTTCCAGCCTGACCCGGGTGTTACTTTGATGTAATGCTCGGGTCAGACCGAGTATTACAGATTTTCAGGTAAGGACGTTCTTGAGCTCAGGAGGCGAGCTGGATGGCAGGATCGTATGGAGAGTTTACTCTATGATATTGTATATATCTGAGACATGTTAAATTGTATCTGTCCAATGTTGTATAAAATTGTTGTAACTCTGATATATCGATGTAAAATTGATGGATACAGTTTTCTTTGGTATAATTATTATTATTAATATCATATTTTATCCGCTGCGAATGTGAGTTTATGCATTTCTTTTCTGTTCTTCTTCTATCTCTTTTCTTCTTTTCTCTAACTATCTGGAAATTTCGAGATCGGAATTTTCGGGTCGTTACATTTGGTATCAGAGCAGAAGGTTAAGCGAGAACCTTGGCTTTGGTGGGATTACTCACTAAGGATAGGGTAAGTGGTACCTAGGATGAGTTGAGTGTGTGTGTGTGTGTGTGTGTGTGTGTGTGTGTGTGTATGAGAGAGCGTACTTGTTGTTTTCTTATATAAAGGTTTTTAAATGATTTCAAAAGTAAATGAATCTTATATAAGAAATAGATTATCTATTATATTAAGGAAATTGGTTGTAGTATTAATTAAATTAAAAGTAATAGTAAGAATTAATGGTAATAGAATTACAACCAAATTGAAATTAAAGATAAGTTTGAAATGGTTTCAAACTGAAATTGAAATCTTAAATAGGAAAAGTGTTTCAGAATGAGATAATAATGAATTGGTTTCTAGATATGATAATCTTGGGCATTATCATAAACAGTTGCTGCGTTTAATAATGAAATGTGTGTTAATGAGTAAGCAAAATTAAATGTTTTAAGGAAGTAAACCCTTTAGATAAGTATGGGATATAAATTAAAATTTAAGTTGATCTAAATTGTGAAGTTTGCATCTTAAGTATTAAAAACATTTGGAATTTAGTTTCAAATGATTAAAAGGAATAATAAATAATATTATTTGAATAAGAGAGTTTGATGCAAACAAGAGTTGTTTAATGATTTAAAAGAATTTATTTTGAATTAAACCCAAGGGTGGTTTAAATTTTAAAATTTGGCTTGGTGGGCCAAGAAGTAAAATGTATATATATATGGATGGTTTGAAACAAACTCTATATATTGAGTTTTAAATCTGGAATGAGATATGATACCCAAAGTGATAAATCTTTGAACTTAATAAGTGAGAAGTTCAAAATTTGAAATGGAAGTTCAAATTGGGTAAGGTTGACTGGATTAAGTAAATTAATATTAACTTGGGAAAAAGTTTAAAAAGTTGAAACGGTTAACCTGATTTGGAAATTCAAGATGGAATTAAGATTTAACTTGGGAAGTTAAATGGTTGAATTGAATTGGGAGTTTGTGTGGTCTCAAAATGGGTTTGAGGTCCGGAAATTGGAAATGGAGGGATGTTTTAAAATAATTTAAATGATATCATTCCATTGTTACAAATCTTTAAGTTGTGAATTGGATTTTTTTTAAATGAATGAGAAATGTGGTGTGGTAATATATCCATTATTAAAGTCAAATTGGAATTTGGATTCAGAATTAAGTGGTTTAAAGATATAAGTTGATTTGATTTAAAGGAATTAAATCAATATTTGAAGTATTAGCTCGAATTTACATAATTCGAGATGGTTTAAATTTGGATTTTGAATTGAAATTAGTTCAAATTGAATTTGATTTTAATTAATTTAAATGGTGATTGATGATGTATGAGTATAAGATTTAAATGGAAAATTTGAATTGGATTGATTTAAATAATTTGGAATTGTAATTAAAGTTAAATAGTATAAAATTCAAATGGAATTTGAATTAGTAGAATTTGAGATTAAGGTTGAATAAGATTAAATTTGGGAAGAAACTGAGGTTAATTCAACTTGAATTGGGGTTAAATCAATTTCAATGGAAATTGAAGTTATTTAAATTGGAATTGGGTCAATTTAAATGGAAAAGGGAATTTAAATTGAATTGATGAGAATGGAGATTGGGAAATGAGCAGTTTTGACTCTGGACTATTTTCAATATAAATTGATTTAATATAAACCTATTTTCCAAGCTATTCATTATATATACATCCTTTCTTTTAAAAGCCAAATTATCTTATACTTGTTTTGCAATTATATTTGAAACTGTTTAACAATTTTCTAACTATTTTATGAACTAATTACTATATTCAACTACTAATTACTACTTTATAGCTATTTTGCAATTATCTAAAATTTCTATAATTATTTTAACTATTTCCTAACTATTTTACACCTATTTTACAAACTAGTAATTATTTTCCAACTACTTATCTGTTTTCAAATTTTTCAAACTATTTTCTATATAAACCGGTCGGAGTTCAAAATGTTAGTGGTTAAATACCCAATCGAGAAAAGAATAGAGGTGATAATCCAAACAGATTGAAGCAATTGTGAGTAAGTGAATGAAAATCAAAGTGAATGTGAATAGAAATGGAATTAATTTGGCTAATAACCAATAGAGATAAATACATAAGGTGTACGTTTATTATTCTATTCGCATAGTGATGTGATCCAGATTCGAGCACAGAATTTCGAGATAGTTTTATCGATCCGAGTGGGATTTTTCACTCGATTTTTGACGGCGAACCTGGATATGGATTGTTGGTTGGTTCTGGATATTCTCTATCATAGTTATGACTATGCAAGGAGAATGACGGTTTCTGATCAAGAAACCAGATCTGTGTCCGCACTAGGAAATCGGGTGGACGATACTAGTTCGGAAATGAAATTGTGTGATCGAGTGAGCGATCAGATTAGTATGGCGTTCGAATGGTATGTGTACATCGTACGAATTTGAATGAAATTGATATTGAAAAGAGTAATCAAATTTGAATATTTGATTTTGAGTAAATAAAGTTAAATATCTTTGTTTTATAAAAATAAAACTCCCCTTGTTGAATCTTTTGCCAGAAGAAAAGGATTTTGAAGTGTTTGAAGTATAAAAGGAGTTTTATACAAGTTTGAAATGATCCAAAATTTTGAAACTTATATATATCTGTATATATATATGTGTACAAAGGATCTTATGAGGATCTTTTGGAAAAAGGTTTTGGGAACCTTTGAATTTGGAAAGGCTTTTGATTTTTGGGTAAAATCAATATGAGAATTTGGAAAGCCTAGTTTGAGAATTATCGATTTTGGAATAATCGATTTTGAGTTAAGGAGCTTTGTAGAGATCATACTAGGTGTATGATTTAAAGATACTATATATGTATAGTATAAAATGTTTTGATGATGGCTCTGAGGAAAAAGGCACTTCCTTGAAACAAACTTCTCAGGAGTACCACCAGGTGGTGCTGCCTTTAGCCCCAAGGGGGGGTTCTAAAGTTGATCCTGTGAGGAGTCCAGACTAAACTAGTTCATGGAGATTATGCGTAGTGTATACCATAGCGAAAGTCGTGTGTGCCGCTGAGAGCCAATAGTCTGCGTTTGATTTTATATCGGTAGACTGCGACCTATGGTATAACATAGCGAAAGTCGTGTGTGCCGCTGAGAGCCAACTATCTGCGTTTGATTTTATATCGGCAGACTGCGACCTATGTAGGAGTGGAGAAGTTTTATTTTGACAGTGAAAATCAGAGGCCGCTGAGAGCCTGTAGTTACATGGACTTTTGCTGCGACGGCAACGTAACCCTGGATGTAACTGTGATATGTTGTGTGGGTTCCATGGCGTAATCGAGAGGCCGCGGAGAGCCTGCAGTTACATGGACTTTTGCTGCGACGGCAACATAACCCTGGATGTAACTGTGACCATGGATGGGGGTGATGATTTCCAGAGCACTCTCACCAAAAATATATCCTCTATTTTCAAAAACTATTTTCTATATTTTCAATAAAATTATTTTCAAAGTATTTTCACTGGGTGTTGAAAATGAGTCTGCTAAGTACCTGTAGAACTTCAGCCCTACGCCTGATCAACGTATGACCGAATTTCTGTGAGAACAAGGATGGACTGGTTGAAACATTGAGTTATAAAGGTATTTTTATAAAAACTATTTTAGTAATATTACATAGACTTCTAAAGTGTTTGAAAAATGATCAATGAAAATTTATCTGATTTTAAGCATTTTAGTAAATTCTGGTTTCGTTCCTTTTCAAGGACGAAAAGATTCAAATGGGGGAGAAATGTAATAACCCGGATTTTGGAATATCTGTTAATTGTTAATTAACAGGGTTAATTTATAGAATACTGATAATAAAAGTTATGTTTTCAAATTTTAACATATATATATATGTATGTATGTATGTATCTTGATTTAAAGTTGTGTTGTAAAATTCAATATAGTAATTTTCAAAACTAATGTTAAAAATGTTTTTCATTTAAAAATGTATCTATTTGCATATATTGAGAATGAAAGGCATTGTTTTGAATTTTATAAAGTGTTTTCAAACTTTAAATATATATATAGTTTGTGATTTGGAAATTACGATTTAATATAATATTTTTTTTAAAATGATATTTGGAATTTAAATTTTAACAACAAGGAAAATTTCTTATTTACTTAAAAGTTATATTTTAAGCTTGAATTTAAAAAAAAAATTTAAATTAGAAGCCCATTTGTTTTTAATATTCTTTCAATCATAAGGCAAATTTGGTTTGAAATTTTTATATAGATTTAAATTAATTCTCAAGCATATAAATATGTGATACATTTAATTTGATCAAAACATAAGTATTTAAGTAAATATTTAATTAAGATTTAAAATCAATTATAATAATAAGTAATTAATTTAATAATCGAATCTAAATCTAAAAAAAATATAAACACACTTGGCAATTTAAGAATAAATGAGGAATACACTTGTATGCATAATAATACAAGTTTGGACATGTGTAAATAAATGGATGTATGCAAGATAACAAGTGGCATTTTATTTTAAATAAATCACAAACAAATTTATATAAACTTAATGCTTCTTCTCTTCAAAATTCTTTCCTGTGTTTTAAAAAAAAAGGGCAAAGAAAACTTGAAATTCAACTAAGCAAGCAAAGCACTTCAGTTTTCAAATCAAGTTAAAGCAAAGATCTGATCATCTCAATAATTAATTCAAGTTCAAACTTCCAAAGGCTAGAAGCAAGAAATTAAACAGTCGGTTTAAACATCAACTTAATCAAGTTAAGACCAAAACAACGACAACTCGATCAACATTCAAGCTTCATTTTTTTTTTCAAGGAAAAAGCTAAATTAAATCCTGCTTTCATCTGAAGTAAATCAAGGAAGCAACTCAGGTTCAAATAAATAAAGAAGATTCAGATCTAAATTAAGTAGACAGTTCAGATTTCATACTATTGCTATGTTCAGAGTTTTAAAGGTGAGTAATCTCTAAAGTTTGGTATACCTTGAAATTACATGTGATGATTAATGAAATATGTTATGATATATGCAGTGCATGATGTTTAAAAATGGTTCTGTATATATGTTTGTGTATTAAA
The DNA here is from genome assembly GCA_030765085.1 of Allium cepa. Classification (NCBI taxonomy): domain Eukaryota; kingdom Viridiplantae; phylum Streptophyta; class Magnoliopsida; order Asparagales; family Amaryllidaceae; genus Allium; species Allium cepa. The sequence continues at coordinate 141,539,706 of CM060937.1, read as the reverse complement.
CTCTGTATATATGTCTGAATTTCAAGTTTTAAACCCTGAATATAAAAATTGAAATCATTCACCTAAATAGATTTCTAGGCTTCGATCTCTAAGCAGTGGGGTTTGTATGGGTAGAACATCATAAAAAAATATAACTGTGAACATAAGTCAAAGGTTTGAAGTTTTATTTAATATGAAAAAAACCTGTAATGCTTCTGGAAAACACAAAGAATAACAGGACAAACTTTTGCAATTAAAATTTTAACCATTTAGATTTCTTGATTTAAGTGTATAAGCTAATTTCATAAACAAAGATATGAATTTTAAAACTAAAATTAGAATTTTTAGATTGAAATTAATTGGGCATTACTGGTTTAGCCAGAAATAGTATTTTGGTATGGTTCTGTCAACCTAGATGGTCGGGGTGGCCAGTATCATTTCTGGTGATGGAGTAGTGATAGTTGAATCAAGGAAAAATATGGGGAGGAGGATTAAAGTATTGAGGCAGTGGAGATTAGGGATTGAAGATTGTAACCCTAGTTTTCTATTCATCGGTAAAATGGGATCGCCGCGATTTCTGGAGGCAACCGAGTTTTTCCAAATTTGGGAAAATAGGAGATGGAGTGTGGAAGTGGAAGTGGCCGGAGGTGGAATTCTCTCTGGTGGTCGGTGTATGGGGATTTGAATGGTATCCAGGTCTCGACATTTTTCCTGTTTCGAGCTTGAAGCTCGATTTTTATTTTTGGTTTCTGAAAGTAGTTCGATGGTCGTAATTGAGTTGGAAGGTGGTCGGCGACTTGCATATGTGGTCGCGAGAGGTCGTAGTTGATGGAAGCGGTGGTGCAGGTGCACAGCTATCAAAGTGTGTCAGTTGTTGGTTTTGGGAAGGAATGGGTTCTCGATTATTACAGGTTTATCCATACTTTTGCTCGAAGCAGTGAGGTTTGGGACTCGAAGGAGTTGATGAGTGGCCCGGTGTGATAATTGTTACAGGCTTTGTGTAAACCTGTCAGTATTTGAGTTTGAATGAATTCAAGTGGAGTGTTTTGCTCGAGTTATTCTAGTGTTTTACTTGAGTTATTTAGTGAGTTGTTCGAGTGAATTATGGGTCACTCGAGTTAGTTGGTTCAAGTTTGAAAACTTGACCTATTTCCCAAATTTAAACTTAAATTTAAAAGTATAAAGCAAAAGATTTAATTGAGTTTTAAATCTAAATTTTAAATTATGGATTCATGTTAAATTTAAATCATAGTTGGAAATGAATTGGTTTTAAATTCAAATTTTGTTTAAAAATACTTTAAAAAGGATATTGAATTTTTTTTTTAAAGAAATTTGAATTTAAATTGGTAATTGAAATGTAAAGTAATTAAAGGTTTAAACTTAAAGTTTTAAGATTTATTATTCTTAGAATAATTAACTTGTAATTAGGAATAATTCATTAATCGAGTAATAAGGAATTAATTAAGTTATAGTTAACACTTAATTAAATAATTAGGGGTTAAGAAATGATTAATTAAATTGTAATTAATAATGATTGAAATAAGTTATTTATTTTAGATAAATAATTAATGAATTGTTAAACAATTAATGAAGTTCATTTAATAAGGATTAATTAATTGATGATAATCATTTGAGAATTGTTAAATATAATTACTTAATGGAAGTAATTTAGAAATTTATTACTTAAGTGTAATTAATGGAGTTTAATGTGATTGGTTTAAATTAATTAATTAAGTTTAATTAATTTTAATCACTTGATGATTTGATAACAATTAATCAATGTAATTAATGGAAGTGTAATTACTTAAGGGAGTAATTAATGGTAATTACTAGATGTAATTAAATATGTTGATGATGAAAGTAATTTGGTTTATATTAAATTCCTATGTAATTAATCAGGGGATTAATTGAGATAATTAATGAAGGGTAATTAATTTTTGAAATAGGTAATTAAGAATAGTTGGTTTCAGAATGGAATTAATTAAGGGATTAATTAGAGAATAAATTAAGGATTAATTTATTCAATGAAGTAATTAAAGGCAGTTGATTACTGGATGTTACTAAGCAAGGATGATTAATAATTATGGTATTTGGTAAGGATAAATTAATTTGTGAAATTAATTGAGGGATAAATAGAATGATAGTGGAAGCCTTTGATTAATCATTATCCCTAATTTGTGGTCAGTAATGCTATGTGATATGATATATTTTGATTTTGACTGTGATGATGTGGCTATCGATTGATGATGAATTACTGTAACATCCTATATTTAAAATTGAATTGTACATAACTTGAATAATTTAAGTTAAGATGATATTGGATTCAAAGAGACCGGAGTCGGATATTAGTAAATACCCGAAACCACTTCGATCCTTATAATTTGGTATCTGAAGCTAATAGGCTGTAGTGGAATGATTTAAGTAAATTGGATCATTTAAAATCTAAGTTTTTGGCACATAGAAATTGATATGTGAAATGGTTGATGTCTATAACAACTTATGGCAATGTAAATTGATATGAGTTACCCCCGGGTTTATTTAAGTTGTGTACTTTTGTATTCCATGTTAGATGGGTTTACTCAGGCTGGTTTCCAGCCTGACCCGGGTGTTACTTTGATGTAATGCTCGGGTCAGACCGAGTATTACAGATTTTCAGGTAAGGACGTTCTTGAGCTCAGTAGGCGAGCTGGATGGCAGGATCGTATGGAGAGTTTACTCTATGATATTGTATATATCTGAGACATGTTAAATTGTATCTATCCAATGTTGTATAAAATTGTTGTAACTTTGATATATCGATGTAAAATTGATGGATACAGTTTTCTTTGGTATAATTATTATTATTAATATCATATTTTATCCGCTGCGAATGTGAGTTTGTGTGTTTCTCTTTTGTTCTTCTTCTATCTCTTTTCTTCTTTTCTCTAACTATCTGGAAATTTCGAGATCGGAATTTCCGGGTCGTTACACCTTTATTTCCCCTTTCCCCCCATAAGCTAGCAGGGGCAAGGATAGTTGATTTAAATTTCTTGGAGATACATTCCTGGAGTTCCTCATGGATTCTTCTTCTTTTTTGTTTTCTTTTCAATTGGTTTTTGATTCACATGTACTTATGAGAGGGATGATTATTTTATTGTACTCTAATTTTATGAGACTGAGATGTAATTTTCATAAGACATGTGTATTTGGTATTTACGACATGTGATGTTTTTCAGACTTATTTATTAAGTATTATTTTGAATAATGAGTTCCCATTTAATTGTTTTTGTTCTTTATATTTATTTATCTTGTGAGTCTTAGTCTCTGTAAAGTTTTAGTTATACCTATGACGCACCATATCTTTTAGTGTGCCCTTTTGGGGTATACTAAGGGGTGTGGGGTGTTTCTCCACTAACCCTTAGTTTCTGTCTGGAACTACTAACACAGGTGTGTGGGTTAGGAAATGCTTTAACTTAAGGAATGCTACCTCACATTTGTCAGACCAGACAATCTTCACATCCTTCTTGGTTAACTTAGTAGAAGGCATTGCTATCCACGGGAAATCCTTGATGAATCTTCAATAATAGCCAGCAAGTCCATGAAAACTCTTAATCTCAATCACTGTCTCTGGTCTCTTCTAATTATGAACAGCCTCGATTTTATCTGGATTGATTGACAAGCCCTCCTCTGAAACCAAGTGACCAAGAAACTTAACCTCTTTCTTCCAAAAATAATACTTGGAAAACTTTGCTTTTAGCTAATGCTGCCTCAGGATTTCAAGCACTAATCTAAGATGATCTTCATGCACTTTCTCATCCTTAGAGTATACTAAAATATCGTATATAAACACCAACATGAACCTATCCTAGTACTCTTAGAAAACTCGGTTCATCAAGTCCATGAAGAAACCAGATGCATTCTTTAATCTGAATGGCATTACTAACCACTCATACGAACCATACCTAGTACGAAATGTTGTCAATGGAATACTGTTCTCTGCCGCTCTTAACTGATGGAAACCTATAACCAAATCCAACTAGGAAAACACTCTGGCTCTACAAAAATGATCAAACAGTTCATCAATTCTTGGAAAAGGATATTTATTCTTAATCATCCTCTCGTTCAACTTAGGATAGTCGATACACGTCATCAATGATCCATTCGGTTTCATCACGAACACCGTGACCACTCCCCAAGGCGAACTGCTTGGTCTAATAAAATTCCATCCTTCTTGATCCACTAGCTGCTTCTTCAATTCCTTCATCTCGGTCGGTGTCATCCTACTTGGTGGTCTACTCATAGGTTCAGCTTTAGGCACACGATCTATCCGAAAATAAACAGCTTGTTTCAATGGTAATTCTGTAACCTGCTCAAAGACATCTGCAAATTATCTTGCTGCACAAACCTGACTTAAGTCTTCTCCTACTTCCATAGCACTTAACAAAGCACAACTATTCCAGTCTGAATTCTCCATCCACTGAGAATATAATGCGGTTATGTCTATCAGGGTCTCTTAGTGATATTTCATTATCCTGGAAAAATTTCCTAGCCTCATACTTAATCAACCAATTCATGCCCAAAATGATCCTGAAATCTATGAAATCAAAAACATGTAGACTACATGCAAACTTATGGCCTAACAAAACAAGTTCTAACTTTTCACATCTTATCCCCAGAGTTGCATTACTTCTTATTGGATTCGCAACCCTTAAGGAGGTAACAACGTACGAACATTCTAAATATAACCTATCAACCGAATTCTGAGATATAAATGAATGTAATGCACTGGTATCAAATAGTACCCTAACCTGTATACTCTGAATCAAAAGCGTACCTTCCATCACTATCTTCCCAATTTTAGTTGTAGTTTTCCTAGCAGATGATGGTCAAATAGCAAAAACTTTTCGCTTGTCCGCCCTGACTAGTTCTCGACGCTGATTCTTATAATGCCCAACCTAGATACAGTTGAAACACTTCGCATTCTTCTTTTCTGCAGCCTTCTTTCCCTTGAATGACCAGTACTTATGAGTATAATGACCTTTCTTATCACACTTGAATCAAACAAAATCAGCCTTTTCCTTCTTGGCAGCTTCTCCCTTCTGGGCTCCCTGCTTCTTAAAGAACTTTCTCTTCTTTCCTTGAGGACCCTAGGTTTCAATCGGCTTTTCTCTCGCACAAATAGAAAGCATCTCTTTGTGTCAGATTGCCATCTCCGTAACTATATTATAAGGGTAATGAAGATGTGTCCGGGTCGCCCTAACAATCTCGGGCCTTAATCCTCGTATGAACTTCTCATTCCTCCTGATGATGGTGTCCATGATAGCATACCCATATCGGGATAGCTTATTAAACTTAAGAGAATACTCGATTACCGACATCTCTTCCTGCACCAAATCCATAAACTTTCCTAACAATGCTGACTTAGCAACTTCAGACAAAAACCTTTGTTCAAATCTCCTTTGGAATTCTGCCTAAGTCAACTCTTCCTCCGAAACTCCGACAGTAACACTATTCCACCAATAAAGTGCTACCCCTTGCAATCAGTTAAAGGCTAGCCTCCTCTTCTGCTCATTATCCAAACCCAAGTAAGCAAATATTCTCTCACAATGCAACAACTAATTCTCCACTTCTATGGCATCCTCAGTTCCCATAAATGGCTTCCCACCAAGATTGGTGCAGTTCCTATTCAGCATAGCATAATTATTCCCAACTAAAGCCACAGCATTAGCTCCTCCAACATTCCTAATTACTCCAGCAGTAGTTCTCGCTTTCATCAGATTGACGAAAAACTAATACATCAGCCCTATATCCACTAGTGGATTTCCAAAGCCCACATTGACATCTACATTTTGTTTAGCATTAGCGTGTCGACCTGGGTTACTCCTGGTGGGTCGAACATTTCCATTTGTTGTGGTATTCCTCCACCGAGATTTCCTCTTCCGTTTCCTGCCTCCATAACTTCTTTCTCTTAAATCTGCATATGAGCCTTAAAGATACAGAAGGACAGTCTAATAGAGAGTGGAATACGTACATACATACATACATACATACATACATACATACATACATACATACATATATACATATCAAATACAAGTACGTTACAATAGCGTTATCCCAAACCTCAATCTTATTTTCGGATTTTTAAAATCTTTTAGGTTTAAATTTCTTTTAAGTTTCATAAACCTATACTCTGATACCAACTTGTAACGTCTCCCACTTATAGGCTTAAAACTAATAGCTGCAGATGCTATAGTCATCCATAGTTATTAATCCTCGACCAAATACGGTAATGTTAGATGCATTGACACAACAGAAACACATGGATATGGAAAAAATTTAAAATCATAAAACAATTTTTCCATTCCATTTCAAATTATTTTAACATTTCTAATCCCATAATCGAGAACCACATTTGGAAAAAAATATAATTATTGCAACTTACGCCAAGAGCCACATATGAAGATGCTCCCTTGGATGATCAGGGTATAAACAACTAGGCAATTAAACAACTTTGCCTTTACAACAAAGCGCGGTGGAATCAGAATAGAAAAGAACTCCTCACAGATCTCTTGCCTTCTACATGTCTCCGTAAGCTTATTAGCTTAAAGAGGTGCATGAAAACCTCAACTCTAAAACTACTCAAAGTTAATTGAGCACTTGAGAGTTTAAGGGGAAAACATAATCTTCGAGTCAAATATAATGCTCGGTATGAATAATAATCTACCATCTCAAACCATTTAGATATCTAGTGAGACCACACCTCTTAGAGGATCGGGTTTTCCCCTCACTAGTACCCTCCAAAACTTTATAAAAACCATATATTGTGCTCCTACATCCACAATGGTTAAAATATAACAATTCAAAATATTATGATATGAAAACAAGTACATCAATATTGGATTACCCATCCCTATTCATTTAGACCATCTGTCTTAGTTATAGTTTCTAGGGTCATTATAAATCTTTTAATTTTCATGGGCTTACTAATAACCTATTTAAACTTATGGACTCCCTGTACGGTTTCATAGTTTTCATAGGATCACTAAAAACCTATTAGCCCCTACCAATATCTTCCTTATTCATGTGTTCTCCTAAAACTTATTGGTATCTCCAATAACTTCCCACTTATCCTAGTTTTCCTGTGTTGATTGGGAACCTATTGACTTCTGTTAATAACTTATCCGGATATAGTTTTCATGGGTTCACTACAAAACTGTTGGCCCATGTCAATAACTCTTTCTAATTATAGTTTTCATGGATTTTCTATGAACCTATAGGTCTCTACCAATAACTTTTCCTAAACACAGTATTCATAGGCTTACTATGACGCTATCTATCTAACAACTGCTTTAATAAGTATTTAGACATCCTATATTCTGGTCTACCTGACCTCTTGGATGCAATTCTACTCATACAGGAGTTAACTCAATTGATATTCACTACTGGGTCAACGTAGGTGGTTAATCTGCCCTTTCTTCCCAAAATACATTTATGGGTCCATTTTAAAGTGAATATGTATATTAGAGGAAGTAAGCATAATAACATACTAATCACCAAAATCTGTGGTTTAATATCCTTGAAATAATTTTCACATAAAACATGTTTAATCTCTTTAACCTATTATTTTTTCAAGGAATTCAAAAACCTCATATTTAAAAGCTATTTTAAAACTCCTTTATTATGCCCGTTTTCCTTTAAAAGTGAGATTGAGTTCTTTGTTTTGAAAACTAAGGCTTTCGAAACCTTTAAAAAAATTATTTGGAAACCATTGGATAACCTCCTTCAAAAGAATTCTAATCTTGATCTCGAAACACTAGCATATGCCTTTCAAAACACTTTAAGTCATTCAAAACTATCAAAATGTATCTTTAGAAAGTATTAAAGCATTACTGATTAACTCTTAGAAGCATAGCTTGGTAACCATTAAAGTGCCCCTTTCAAAACCATTTAAAAGTATCCCCGAAACTATTGGGTTTATCTTTAAAAATATCTTTTGGGTCGAAGTGAACATAAACGAAAGTACCCCTTTCGAAACCATTAACCATTAAATAAACGATTGAGGAAAATCGAATGGCTTCAAAACAATCCTTTCGAAAGCATTTATCAATTAAGTAAAACATTTGAAGAATAGCTTCGACACCCCCTTTCAAAGCCATTGCCTTCAAAACACAATAAACCCTCTCAAAAGAATTTGGAAGTGCTTATATTTATAAAACAAAAGCTACATTTCGATCTAGTTAACGACTTTATTCCAGTCAAATGACATAAGGTCGGCAGTAGGGTTTCGATTTGCTTAACTTCCCCTTTCGAAAGCCCTAATTTAAAAACCTGGCAACTCTTTCGAAAGCTTTGCTTTAAACAAAAATGCGACAACCACTTCGAGGGCTATTTAAAAGACCCTTTTGGAAGCTTTCATTAAAACAAGGCAAGCTCATTTCTTTGTACAATATAACATAGAGTTTCTAAAGCTAACTGCATCCGACCACTTCGAAAGCATTGGTTTTGAAACCATATTTGTCGCCTTTTCTTCCAATCCACTACGTACCAACGTATTTGTAACGACCCGCAAATCCGTATCCCTTGAGTCAACACTATTCTACAACAATCAACTCAAGTTGCACAGAAATACGAACCATTTGGGTTTAAGAAGAAGAGGTAGAAGAAGAGAAAACAAAATCAACATCAGAATCTAACCATCGCAGCGGAATAAAATATAATAGATAGTAAATAATCTTTACTCAAAATCAAATATATCTGTTTACATACATTACATCATCAGAGTACATCAGTCACAGCTCACATCAATGTCATACAATGGATACACAACAACTCAACACAGCGGAAATATATATATATATATATATATATATATATATATATATATATATATATATACAAGTACGAGAATACGTATCGTCATCCAGCTCATCTCCTGAGCTCCACAGCATCATATCCTGTATCCTATAATACTCGGTCTGACCCGAGCATTACAGTTAAATAACACCCGAGTCAGTCTGGAATACCAGCGTGAGAAAATCACACCCAATTGATTTTTTTAAAGTTTCAAAAATCCTTTGAAAAACAAAAGCATCTCGTAAGACCACGCCACAAATAAACATGTCGGGTTTTTACCTTACAATAGCTAAAACAATTTTTATAGAAATCCTCTGATATTATGATAGGGTCTATATACAAATACTTATAAAATAGCCGAAATTGTTACATTATTAAATTCCAGCTACTAGCCACAAAGTGGGTAATACAAACAAAACTCATACAAGGCTCGTAGGGAGAATGGATTTCCAACTAATGACTAGGCACTGGGGTACCACCTGTCACAGTACGAGGCCTAGATCACCGTACCGAGGATTACTCCCTTCATCCCCTACAACACAAGGCCGGAACCATTCCTTACTGAACAGTCCCGAACAAGATAAACCCCGTGGTTGGCGCGACCAACCACCCACTAAGCCGAAATATATAAAAAGGGACATCTAGACAGGGGAAATATCTTGTCCTGCTTGGGCATGACCCACCCAACCTTGCTGCATATCCCCTGATTTTCAGTCATTCCCGGTAGATGAGGCTTGAGGCTAAGCGTTACCTTTAGAACGTTTTCACTTAGAATGCCCATCGTCCACCTGACGATGTTTCGCAAGCATTCATCCATACAAGTCCGTCCCGGGTTCGAACAGAACCGAAGGCACTATTCCTACTACATCCATTTTGGAAATATCCTCAGGATTAGTAGCGACTAGCCCTTGCACTTCACTGCTCCATCTTCGACTCCAAACACGTTTCACGAAACGTACAAACCGGATCGAAGTGGTTTTCGAGAAATAAATCTCGATCCCGGTCTCTTCGAAATGATCAAGGCATTTGTCCAATATTGATAGTCGGTGATTTAACTATCAGTTTATATTCACAACATCCATCACACAATAAATAATTTCCCAAATTATTTATTTATCTCACAATATCTTCACAAGATATATTTTTATTTTCAATCCTTTGAAAACAGTTTCAAAATCATCTTTCTTTCCAGAATAATCTTTCCCAAATATTGTCTATCTCCTCTGAAATCACCAAGCACAAAAATACATTTTTAAAATAATTTAAAACACTTTATTTTTAAAATATATACTTTTAAAACATTTAATTTAAAATTACTTTAATAATTTGTTAAAAATACATACTATATGAATATTTGAAAATAAAGTTACTTAGTAAAGATAAAACTAGATTTTCACTTTTAAAACAAAATATTAAGTCACTTTTTAAATAATTACTGCTATAATAGATTGAAAGGAAAGACTTACTTCATGATTTAAATATTTAGAAATAATAAAATTTCCAAACTTGCTTTTAAAATTAACTTAAAACTTTTAACTTATATTTAAAAATTTACTTTGAAACGTACTTGGTTATCCAGGGAGAAGTTCCAACTTCAATCACTTAAATCAATTTCCCAAATTGATTTCAAATTTATCTCATTTGAAATAATTTTCTTTAATTGCTTAATTCATTTCAAAATTCATAAAGTATGGACTTAATTATTATAATTGTTATTTTCCGTTTGATTCTAAAACTTTTAACGGAAATATACAAATTCCATATTTTTCCCAATTTCTTCTTTATTCTTTTAATAATTTAAATCTTAACCTTTTAATAAATGTTTTGTTCTTTAAAATAAAAACCCTGAATTTTTTTACAATTCATTAACTTCCTGTTTATTCAAATTTTCCTTTTATAATCACGATTTATTTATTAGAAATTTAAAGTCACTATATTTCTTCTCCAATTCATTCTTAAATCTATTCAAATTTCCTAAATTATTTTACTTACAATTTCACTTCTTTAATTTTCTTTTCCAAAATTCAATTTATGTATTTTTGGTAACTCATTATTCCCAATTATATCAAATCGAACCATAACATTCAATATACCAATTAACAATAATATCAATAATATTCATCACAGAATATAAAATAATCACAACAGAGGGTATTAAACAATTTAAATAAATGTTGAGGGATCCAGTTGGATCCCTCCAACCTGTTTTCCTACATCCACAGATATTAGCACAATGTGCAATACCAATTCCAAATATATATCACACTATAGCATATCAGTCAATCCAATCATTCAACGATTATTTGAATTTAATCACTTAAATTTAAATTTAAATTCACTGAGTGAGATTAACTCACCTTTGCTTTTACTAGTAATCAGATTCAATCCAGCTTGTTCCCACGATTTTATACCTTGAATGAACAAGTTATATGATTTATTAATATCTAAGTTAACTACAATTCATTGCCATTTAACCAATTTAATTTATTAAAACTAATTATCTTCCCCCTCAAAAATCCTTTAGTAAACATAATAAATCAATTAGGTTAATTTATCAAATCCATGGTTAATATGAACTAGAAATTTAAGAAGGTATATAAGTATATTTATTTCCTTATTCACTTTTTAGCTATATGACCTTTCACATATTTTATTATTTTCCCAAAAACCTTACCCATGCATATATATATATCTGTTAACGTATTTTAAATTTTAAAATAGTAAGTTGATTCTATATCTCGAACCCATATATATATATATATCCTGATTATAGTAAACTTTCTTAATATGTAAATATCTACAAAACAGGAATTACTGTATGAATACATCGATATGAACTCTTTATTGTGACAATATCGTATATGCTAAATAAAAGAAATTTACCTCAAACTCGAATTGGATACGAAATCAATCAGCTGTGATTTCGAACTGTCCAAACCAATCTCGACCTGGAAAAATCCTCCAGAGCACGCGCGGGCTCTGACACCGCTATCGCATCCATTCCCCCCTTCCATCGCGAGCTCACTTCCCAGGCCAAGACACACGCGAAAGAACCGAAACCCCAACCTCGATTTGAGTCGCCTTCCTCACTCGTTGCTGCGATTTGCTACTCACGCGATTACATGAAACTCGATCGACTAAGCCTCCACGACTGGCGACTCGCTTGAAGAACTCGCAAATTCCTACTCGCACGCGAGCGCTCCCTCCCCTCACAGTGAATTGGCTTGCTCATTCCATTGTTACGACCAAAACCCAAATCGTCTACAAACCCTAGCCTTGCTTCTCGTCGCGGACAACCCCATGCTCTTCCCTCCTTTAATTTGCGAAGTCGGTTTACGAATTGAGGATTGATTTCCATTCGAATTTTTTATATATATATAATTGAGTGAAATCTAATTTTGAACGAAAGGGCTCGTCCCCTTTTCTTTTTATTTATTTATTTATAAACTAGAGGGTTAGCGAAGGGTAAGTTATATTCTTTCACTCATTAGCTTACGAATGAAGCCTCTCTTCTTCTTTTTTTTATTATTTCTGATATTTGAGACTTAAGTTGCAAATTAACTTCTAATTAATTAAACATTTCAATTTGAAAAGCTCAAAAATTCCGGGTCGTCACATTCCTCCCCCCTTAAAAGAATTTCGTCCCCGAAATTACTAGTTAGGAAGAATGATCCAATACCCGTTTACTTTTCCCAAACCAATCAGTTCTTAACAATTCAACTTCTTACCATCTTTTTAATGGAAGGCCCATTACAATTCTTACTACCTCCCAAACTTTTCCCTTAATTCCCTAACCACTTAACTTATACAATCATTCAAATTATAATTCAAAACTAAATTTGAATTATCAAAAAAATTTCTCAAAATTTTTCTAACTCCCTAAATTCTCGAAAAATTTCGCCAGCGTCTCCTTTGCGCGGCTAGCTCGGTACAACTACAAAATGGCTCTACGGCCTTCCAAATTCAAAAGAAAACAAAAAGCCAAGTGGCTCAATCAAAATCCAAATCCCAATCATATTTCATACCAAATTTAAATACATACCTTTTTGTCGAGCATTTCAAACTTATACCCTTTGAAATCAATCCAATTCTCTTTTCCATTTAGTTTACCTACATATCCTGCTTAGCACTAATATCCAATCACAACATTCCAAAAACATTTTATCAACTTTCTTACAAAATGTCAATATTTACTCATTCCAATATTGTTTTAGATTATATTTCTAATATCAATTTCCAATTAAGAATTCACCATTCCTTATACTTAAGTTTAGTATAAGCATTCTATATGCTTCTTATATTTATTTTCATCTTCCACTTTAGTTTATATCTATTTCTATTTAACTTGATTTTTCCATTTTCATACGAATTCAATTTATTTTCAACTTCAAATGTTAAATTTTATTTTACATTTATAACTAATTCATATCATTACTTTAAGTTGGTTTCCCTTACTAATTTAGTTTAGTTTCCAATTTGAATTCGTTAGTCGTTAACACAATTTTCCAAAATTTTCTAAAATTTTTCTAACTCCCAAAATTTCTGAAAATTTTTGGCAGAGTCTCCTTTGTACGGAGGAGATTTTGCAATTTGACAAAAGATATAAATATATATACATCGCCCCACACGGTCGGAAAAACCAAAAACAGTTCATATTTCCTATTTTAATTGCGTAGGCGTACCTTATTTAGCATATTAAACAAGCAGCTTATTTATTTAGCAATTAATGCAACCCAAATCCAGCCACATGGCTTCCCAGTACCTGTACTTACTCAATTTAAACATGTAAGTGCCAAATATATGCAGTTTAACTATATTTCACTTATTAGCAATAGTTAAAACATATGAATTCTAAAAGCAATTCACACCAACCATTTTTCCGTAAGCAATTCATATAGTTTCCATGCTGATTCAACTGCTTTCAATTAATTTATAAACCATTTTTATGCAATTTGAATGGTTTTCAATCCATTCGTACACAACTTCATCAATTCGAATGGTTTAAAACTCAATTGCTTACATTTAATTTATTCTTAAGCAAACCGAACTCATAGTTAATTCAATTGCTTTCAAAATCAATTTATTTCACTCCTATTAATTCATATAATTTTAATTACCTCCATTTACATCCAATGATATTTATTCTATGCAAATTTGACATGATCTATGTGAATAAACAAGTATTTATGTTTTATAACCAATTTAAATGGATTTCAACTCAATTTATACTGGATTCTATTCCATTTTTAAATTTATTCCCAATCCATATATTCTTATTTCTTTTCATTACAAATTTGAATCCATTCATTCGCATTTCCTTCTATTAACCAAACCAGTTCATACCAAACTATTAACATCTTAGGTTCGTCTTCATTACCAATTTAATTTCCCTTTTATTTTAATTCATTCACAATTATTTATTTAGCTCGACATATTCCATTTAAATTTCATTCACAATCCATTCATTTACATTTCATTTCATATTTGTTTATTCCAAACTATTTTATTTAGCTCGAAGAGAATCCAAGCTATTTCATTCAATAACCATTTCTCAACTTATTTAAACCACATTTCATTTGATACTTATTTATTCCATCATTTATTTATTCAATATAATTAGTTTATCCACATTCAATTTATTTTAATTTTTCATTTTCTTAAATTTTATTTACAACCCACCAAATTTCATTCCGATCCAAATTTATTTTTACTTGGTTTAAAACCAATCCAATATTATTAAACTTTGTTTACGTTGAATTAAATTCAACTTTCCTTCATTCATTTAGCTTAAGTCAATTAACCTCAATTTATTTAATTTTTACACTTAAGCTCATTCTCATTTTGCAAACAAAGTTCTCTTTTCAATTTAACATGATTCTATTTTAATCCAATCCCATTTCAAACTACAAATTTATTTGATTAGTTATTATATAGATTCAGCTCATTCAATTTATTACATGGCTATTTTCCAAGTTATCTTCTCTTATTTAGATTTTATCTGCACATTCAAACCATTGCTATGTTAATCCATTTACATTTTTATCCCATACATTTCAATTATATTTAATTTGTTAACACTTCAAGCTAAAATATAATCTATAACTCAAGTTCTGGATCCACTATCCGTTTTCAAATTACCACCTAATTTTGTGAACTCACTGTTCAATTTCATTTTCTTCATCAACCATTTGAAGTTGAATTCAATTTATAACTCGAGTTTTATTTCTAAACTTCATCATAAACTCACAATTCAATTTTATTTAACATTTCATTAACCAATTTATTAACAAATTAGTTCTCTCCTATTTATAGTTCAATACTTAATCTTTAACCCAAATATCACTTTATTTAATTTCTTGGTTCAATTTAGTTAATAATTCAAAGTTTGGATTTTCTTTTCATTATCCAAAACATCAAACAATATTTATTTTGGATTTTCTATTCCACTTTCAAAATTTATAAGCCACCACTTATTATTTACACAATTCCATCCATTATAGGCTTGAATATATTCATCCTTTATTTTTAATTCAAGCCTTCTATTTATTTATAGCCTAAGCATATTTTATTTCTATGGATTTTTAATTTTCTTACAAGTTATTCTAATTTATTTATTTTCATTCCAATCCTTATTCAATTTATTTTTCATTTATTTAAGTAAGAATATAATTCCATTCACAGTTCAATTTGAATTCTTATTCCAATTCAATTTGATTTTACTCCAATTTATTTAACTCAATTCGATTTCAACTTACTTCGAATACAACTGGATATTAATTTCAGCTCATCCAACTAATTTCAATCCAGTTATATTTTTATTTCACCAATCCAAGTTAAGTTCATTTTAACTCTTCACTTTAGAGTTACATTCCACTATCCAAAGCTTAAATTTCTTCCTGATTTAAAAATCATTTCCATTTATAAGCTTACAGCTTATTTTATCAGGATTTCTAAACACCCAGCTTTGGCTTCAAATTATTTTGAAATCTTCAACATTTCAAAATCACATTTCTCAAAAATTTAAACCAATCCTGGTTTTATTCCCAACAAATTTCCTTTGATATTTTCAAAAACAACTAGCTCTCAGAACAAATCACTTTGGTAGCAATTCGTCACTTAGAAATTCGAAAATGAATACTGATGATGCGGCCGTCATCATCAGAATTGTTTTCCAATAATCCAAGTAATTTCAATGCTATATCACTTTCAAAATCCATTTAAAACAAATTTCCTTTCAGAAATACTTTCAAAATAATAATGCTATCATTTATCTTTAAAGCACTTCCAAAATTCCTGGGATTTAAATTTCCAAATCCTGCTTAAATCCATTTTACTATCAATCATTTGCATAGCTTATGCTCATACAAATTCTTATTTGATTTTATTTCAATTCATAAATTACGTCTATAATTCATATTTAAAAATTTCATTCTATAATGAATTTATCCCTTAAATTTTAGTTATATTTCAATTTCTGTTTAAATTTTTACTTAACAATGATAATACTTTAATATTATCATTTCTAACATCCAAGCAACCATATATTAGCTAAAATAGTTTACAAAAATTATTCTTTATATCAAAATATGTTTTTGGGTAAAATTATTTCATTTACCCATATTTAAAACAATATCTTGTCAATTGTTCTATTCAAGTGTTTAGAAACCCCTTCGATACAGCTTCGCAGACTGTGTCGACGAAGGTTCATATGCCACTCAATAAATCAATCAACACAATATTAAAACAATTTATATTCACTAACAAATACGCGCTCATATCTATTAATACGCTCAAACTCATTACAGAGTCCTACAGACTCTAATTTAAATGAGTAATTCCCACCAGAGCCAAGGTTATCTCCAACCTAAGCTCTGATACCAACTGTAATGACCCGCATTTCCGTATCCCTTGAGTCAACACTATTCTACAACAATCAACTCAAGTTACACAGAAATACGAACCATTTGGGTTTAAGAAGAAGAGGTAGAAGAAGAGAAAACAAAATCAACATCAGAATCTAACCACTAGTTAGTAAATAATCTTTACTCAAAATCAAATATATCTGTTTACATATATTACATCATCAGAGTACATCAGTCACAGCTCACATCAATGTCATACAATGGATACACAACAACTCAACACAGCGGAAATATATATATATATATATATACAAGTATGAGAATACGTATCGTCATCCAGCTCATCTCCTGAGCTCCACAGCGTCATATCCTGTATCCTATAATACTCGGTCTGACCCGAGCATTACAGTTAAATAACACCCGAGTCAGTCTGGAATACCAGCGTGAGAAAATCACACCCAATTGATTTTTTTAAAGTTCTAAAAATCCTTTGAAAAACAAAAGCATCTCGTAAGACCACGCCACAAACAAACATGACGGGTTTTTACCTTACGATAGCTAAAACAATTTTTATAGAAATCCTCTGATATTATAACAGGGTCAATATACAAATACTTATAAAATAGCCGAAATTGTTACATTATTAAATTCCAGCTACTAGCCACAAAGTGGGTAATACAAACAAAACTCGTACAAGGCTCGTAGGGAGAATGGATTTCCAACTAATGACTAGGCACTGGGGTACCACCTGTCACAGTACGGGGCCTAGATCACCGTACCGAGGATTACTCCCTTCATCCCCTGCAACACAAGGCCGAAACCATTCCTTACTGAACAGTCCCGAACAAGATAAACCCCGTGGTTGGCGCGACCAACCACCCACTAAGACGAAATATATAAAACGGGACATCTAGACAGGGAAAATATCTTGTCCTGCTTGGGCATGGCCCACCTAACCTTGCTGCATATCCCCTGATTTTCAGTTATTTCCTGTTGATGAGGCTTGAGGCTAAGCGTTACCTTTATAACGTTTTTACTTATAATGCCCATCGTCCACCTGAAGATGTTTCGCAAGCATTCATCCATACAAGTCCGTCCCGGGTTCGAACAGAACCGAAGGCACTATTCCTACTACATCCATTTTGGAAATATCCTCAGGATTAGTAGCGACTAGCCCTTGCACTTCACTGCTCCATCTTCGACTCCGAACACGTTTCACGAAACGTACAAACCGGATCGAAGTGGTTTTCGAGAAATAAATCTCGATCCCGGTCTCTTCGAAACGATCAACGCATTTGTCCAATATTGATAGTCGGTGATTTAACTATCAATTTATATTCACAACATCCATCACACAATAAATAATTTCCCAAATTATTTATTTATCTCACAATATCTTCACAAGATATATTTCTATTTTCAATCCTTTGAAAACAGTTTCAAAATCATCTTTCTTTCCAGAATAATCTTTCCCAAATATTCTCTATCTCCTCTGAAATCACCAAGCACAAA
Source organism: Allium cepa (assembly GCA_030765085.1). Lineage (NCBI taxonomy): Eukaryota > Viridiplantae > Streptophyta > Magnoliopsida > Asparagales > Amaryllidaceae > Allium > Allium cepa. The sequence continues at coordinate 141,521,518 of CM060937.1, read as the reverse complement.
AATAGATTTTTAAAATAATTTAAAACACTTTAATTTGAAAATATATACTTTTACAACATTTAATTTAAAATTACTTTAATAATTTGTTAAAAATACATACTATATGAATATTTGAAAATAGAGTTACTTAGTAAAGATAAAACTAGATTTTCACTTTTAAAACAAAATATTAAGTCACTTTTTAAATAATTACTACTATAATAGATTAAAAGAAAAGACTTAATTCATGATTTAAATATTTAGAAATAATAAAATCTCCAAACTTGCTTTTAAAATTAACTTAAAACTTTTAACTTATATTTAAAAATTTACTTTGAAACGTACTTGGTTATCCAGGGAGAAGTTCTAACTTCAATCACTTAAATCAATTTCCCAAATTGATTTCATATTTACCTCATTTGAAATAATTTTCTTTAATTACTTAATTCATTTCAAAATTCATAAAGTATGGACTTAATTATTATAATTGTTATTTTCCGTTTGATTCTAAAACTTTTAACGGAAATATACAAATTCCATATTTTTCCCAGTTTCTTCTTTATTCTTTTAATAATTTAAACTTAACCTTTAAATAAATGTTATGTTCTTTAAAATAATAACACTGAATTTTTTTACAATTCATTAACTTCCTGTTTATTCAAATTTTCCTTTTATAATCACGATTTATTTATTAGAAATTTAAAATCACTTTATTTCTTCTCCAATTCATTCTTAAATCTATTCAAATTTCCTAAATTATTTTACTTACAATTTCATTTCTTTAATTTTCTTTTCCAAAATTCAATTTATATATTTTTGGTAACTCATTATTCCCAATTATATCAAATCGAACCATAACATTCAATATACCAATTATCAATAATATCAATAATATTCATCACAGAATATAAAATAATCACAACAGAGGGTATTAAACAATTTAAATAAATGTTGAGGGATCCAGTTGGATCCCTCCAACCTGTTTTCCTGCATCCACAGATATTAGCACAATATGCAATACCAATTCCAAATATATATCACACCATAGCATATCAGTCAATCCAATCATTCAACAATTATTTAAATTTAATCACTTAAATTTAAATTTAAATTCACTGAGTGAGATTAACTCACCTTTGCTTTTACTAGTAATCAGATTCAATCCAGCTTGTTCCCATGATTTTATACCTTGAATGAACAAGTTATATGATTTATTAATATCTAACTTAACTACAATTCATTACCATTTAACCAATTTAATTTACTAAAACTAATTATCTTCCCCCTCAAAAATCCTTTAGTAAACATAATAAATCAATTAGGTTAATTTATCAAATCCATGGTTAATATGAGGTAGAAATTTAAGAAGGTATATAAGTATATTTATTTCCTTATTCACTTTTTAGCTATATGACCTTTCACATATTTTATTATTTTCCCAAAAACCTAACCCATGCATATATATATATATATATATATATATATATATATATATATATATATATATATATATATATATCTGTTAACGTATTTTAAATTTTAAAATAGTAAGTTGATTCTATATCTCAAACCCATATATATATATATATATATATATATATATATATATCCTGATTACAGTAAACTTTCTTAATATGTAAATATCTACAAAACAGGAATTACTGTATGAATACATCGATATGAACTCTTTATTGTGACAATATCGTATATGCTAAATAAAAGAAATTTACCTCAAACTCGAATTGGATACGAAATCAATCAGCTGTGATTTCGAACTGTCCAAACCAATCTCGACCTGGAAAAATCCTCCAGAGCACGCGCGGGCTCTGACACCGCTATCGCATCCATTCCCCCCTTCCATCGCGAGCTCACTTCCCAGGCCAAGACACACGCGAAAGAACCGAAACCCTAACCTCGATTTGAGTCGCCTTCCTCACTCGTTGCTGCGATTTGCTACTCACGCGATTACATGAAACTCGATCGACTAAGCCTCCATGACCGGCGACTGGCTTGAAGAACTCGCAAATTCCTTCTCGCACGCGAGCGCTCCCTCCCCTCACAGTGAATTGGCTTGCTCATTCCATTGTTACGACGAAAACCCAAATCGTCTACAAACCCTAGCCTTGCTTCTCGTCGCGGACAACCCCATGCTCTTCCCTCTTTTAATTTGCGAAGTCGGTATACGAATTGAGGATTGATTTCCATTCGAATTTTTTTTTTATATATAATGAGCGAGATCTAATTTTGAACGAAAGGGCTCGGCCCCTTTTATTTTTATTTATTTTTTTACAAACGAGAGGGCTAGCGAAGGGTTAGTTATATTCTTTCACTCATTAGCTTACGAATGAAGCCTCTCTTTTTTCTTCTTCTGATATTTGAGACTTAAGTTGCAAATTAACTTCTAATTAATTAAAAATTTCAATTTGAAAAGCTCAAAAATTCCGGGCTGTCACAGTATTGATACCTTGTGTATTAGTTTCGACTTATTGGGTTTCGACTTGGTTGAGGCGAAAATATAAGGTCGAAAGGTACTACTGAAAAAGGCAAAACATAATTTATAGGTAAAGACTAATGCCTTTTAAAGTAAATTATTTTTAACTAACCTGCCTACTTGTAAACATTTAATTAATTGCCATAAACTTTTCAAATTCTTTCTTAAATTAAAAATGCTGCATAATTTCGGATCTAAACAAAGATTAATTTAACAAACAAGCCATTCCATTAAGCAAAAAAAATTAAATCATTTAAGTCCTCCATCTAAAATAATTTAATTTCCATAGTAAATTACTTAGGAAAAATTCCAAATAATCACAAAAGTTCAATTTTAACATGTTATTTAACATATATAAATTTCAGACCAATAATTTTCATATCATTTCTAAAATTAACTTATTAACCCAACTGTACATATTTTCCTTTGAAAATTTATAATAAAATTTCCATAGCTTATATGTGTGTCTAAATTTTACATATTTTAAATATCTTTAACTATTTTATTGTTTTCAACTTGGAAAATTATTTACTTGGCCAAGCAATGGTTGCCAACTCCCTGGAATTTAATGATGACAAAAAAAAGGAATAGCTTCCAAAATTAATTTGCTTGGAAATATTTAATGTTTTGGATCTTAAATTTGAATCCATTTTATTGACTTATCAAATCTATTCAAATAGTTTAAATGGTTTATTTCATTTAATATGTAAATTAATTTTAATATATTTATTTATTTACATAAAAGTTTAAAATGTTTTAAAAACAAGTTAAGAAAAGAATAAAAGAAGGCTAAAAGATTTTTATCTTTACATTTCCTTAATTGCCATTTAAATGCCTTTCAACTTTTCTTTTAATGCACCACTGCCCATTCATTTAGACCTTTTAGTTTCAAATACATTTAGACATTAAGTTATTCATGTAATACATAAGTTAATTTTGGTGTATATATATAAAAGCATTCCAATATAACATTAAATTATTTTCTGACAACCATCACGCGTATAAATGTATAATGTATATGTTATAGATGCATGTCCCATTATCTTTATACGTGTATATTAACTATGTACATCGCTTGCCATGTTGCACTTACACATTTTACACTGCAGTATATTTGGATATACTCACAATCTATGCCTATGATAAATATGGTCATAAAGATTATCTGATAAATCAATCAATTTAACTAAAGAAAGGTATAAAAGGTTTCTCTCTCTATATAGGACAAAATCTTCCCTTAATAACTGCATAAATTAAGAGAGAGAAATGAAATGTTTCCTTCTCTATATTAATTTTAGTATGTAACTTTACACACATTTACACATAATAGTATATTTGGTCTACTCCATTTTATATGAATATCTCATATTGATTAAAATATAAATATTCAAACAAAATCTTAAAAAAGGTTAAATAAAATAAGATTTGATTTAAAACATTATTAGATTGGATCCAATATACTTTTAGACTTCATAAGCTCAATAAATATTGAAAACGGTAAAAAAAATCAGCATTCTGCCTCGAGCTAGCCAAGTTCTAACAATGGTATCAGAGATCAACAGATTATGAGGTTTAAGTTAGTAATATTACTACTAACTAATTAAGTTTGCCTTCTTATTATAGTGTTGAGAAAGGTAATATATAAGACTGGAATTGGATAATCAAGTACCTATTTCTGTCTGGTTACCGACCTAGCCCGAATGGTGAAGTGAGCCCAAAGGTTGCCCATAATGGAGAAAGCCTAATTTAAATCGGGTTTTAGTCTAATTTTCAAAAATTATTTTAAAAATCAAAATAAAAAAAATTAAGTTTAAAAGCTAAATTTAAAATAAAAGCACGTTTATTATAAAGTTATAATACAACCTAAGTTTTCAAGATGTTTGAAATGATAATGATATTTTCAAATGTTTGAAAATATTGAAATACTACTTTCAAAAATAATAATTTATTAACAAGGTTAATAAAATGATTTGTTTAAATAGGTAAATTAATCATTATTTATATACATATATTATATATATTGATATATGTTGTGTTATTTAAAGTGTTTAAGATAACATAAGTATACACGTATGTTTATAAAATAAAATTTTGAAATTAATATTATTTAATTAATTTTTTAATTAAATAAATAAATTAAAAGTTAAATTAATTAATTAATAAATGGTTAATTAATTAAATAAAATTATATATATATATGGTATATGTTTTATACTATAAAGGTTATATTATGTTAGTGTATGATATATGGGTATTACTATAAAGGTTATAGTATACGTGTCCAACGTAAGAGTTGTGGTAGAATACTAATATAAAATCAATTAAACCGTTAATTAAAAAAATAAATTAAATAAGATTTTATTCATATAGTGTTACACATAAGAATATTACATAAGTAATATGAAATATAAATATTATATAATAATAGAACTTATATGATTTGAATGTATAAACTAAATGTAGAACATTAAAGAAACCTTAAATTGACGTATGGAGTAAACACATACGTATATGTACATGTACCGTGATTTCTGATTTGTCTGATACTTGAATCACTATAAGAAATACATTATTCCATATAACTCTATATCACTCGATATAATATATAAAAGATTTTGAATCTCTAATATAAATTTGTCTCCGTCATTTATATATCAATAGATTTCTTGCATACTCTTTAGTTGTTGAGTTTTCCTCAAGCTCGGGATGTCCCGTGTAGTACTGTTAATATATTAAATAGACGAGGTAAGACAACTACACATATTTGTCGAGCTTTCCTCATGGTATATGCATTATATTTAGACCGTTGTAAAATGGTAGTTCCGAGTGAATAATCCCACTTTACTTATTGAGCTTTCCTCAAGGTAATGCAAGATTAGGATAGGAAACCAAGAGTTAGGAATTGCATATGATACAATCGATAAGGAGTTACCCATAATATGCAGGCCTACGATTTTTTGAGCTTTCTTCAAGGTTAGAATCCCAAGGCACATGAGTCCTAACACCGAGTAGTTAATTCGAAATACTTTTATGTTTTTCATAGGGTTTGGTGAAACATTGAAGAATAATGGGAGCCTTATTAGAAAAATGAAATCATAACATCTAACCTTCTAGTATTGTAAGAATATATGATATATAATTTTACAATAATCTACATTAATAAATTTGTGCATTTAATGCGATTGATAAAATATTTACCAATTAAGATATACAAATCTACATTGATAAATTTGTGCATTTAATGTGATTGATAAAATATTTACCAACTAAGATATACAAATGAACTGAACTAAGGATTGATAAGTAAAAATAAAATATATGTTTATTATTAAATACTTCTTGCATGAAATATTTTCTATACCCATACAAGTGCATAATTTTACAACTACTTAATACGTTCGTAATTTGATTGCTTACATGTTTATTTGGTTGAGACTTTTTTGCATTCTATGAGTTTCAAACTCAAATGCAATACAAGACTCTGAATATTTGATCAGTACCTATCTCATATAAGTGTTATATAGTGGATGGCCATAGTTCGTAATGTACAATACTTTAATAAAATTATTTCATTGAATGCAAACAAATAAGTCGTATGAGAGATCAGGTATTTAAATTGATTCAATAATAAATATCATATTGTGTTAAATGTAACATAAGATCAAAACTATACTATAGAATTAAGACTTAGATCTCTGAAATTTATTTTTTGATTATTTTATGTAAGGTGGATCATATTTGATGTCCTTAAATGTTAAGGATAACCAAATGCATCCTTGTAAAGAGTTCATTATGATGTTATAGTAAGGATATTTTCTTGAATGGTTCAACCATTTAAAAAGAAAAACAAGTGCAAAAGAGTAAATGTGATTTAAGGTACAATTGAGATGAAGAGAGTGAATGGTCACCTATGCTTCATAAAGAAATATCGAAAATGAGAATCATAATAGTAATGATTGATACTTTACATTGGAATAAAAAATATGATTTCTATTCCGAAATTTATTTCATGTAGAAAATTGTTTTCTATGAGATTTATTTCTTTGAGTTCAAGACGTTTGATTAGAGCTCTCCATTGTATTATAAACTAGTAGCAATATATAAAATAAATGATATATATTAAGTGGATGATGTACCTCCACATTCCATACACTAATATAGCAATGGTGAAAATAGTGGGAGCTTGCCATATAACACTTATTGAATGCATCCAGTTACGATTATTTTTTTCGCAAAATGCACTGCATATTATTTATGAAATAAAACTATAATGTAGTATTTTTTTTTTCACAATAATGTGATGCATTTATAATAATGAAGCATCTACAATTATTTACAATTATTTTGGAATTGCAGACTATGATGGAGTTTTGAGATATAATTTTTATTATACGGTTAAGAATCAGATTGTAACGACCTAGATCGATATACTATCTCGGAATTCTGTGCTCGAATCTGGACCACTGTGCGAATAGAATAATATACGTACATCCTACGTATCTATCTTCATTGATTATTACCTAAATCAATTTCTCTTTTCTATACACATTCCCTTAGATTCTTATTCATTTATTCACAATTTCCTCAATCCCCATTTGGACTATCACCTCAATTCTTACCTCAAATGGATATTTATTCATAAACAGTTTGCACTCTGACCAGCTTAAATATAGAAAATAGCTTGAAAATTTAAAATAGATAAGTAGTTGAAAAATAATTATTAGTTTCTAAAATAGTTGTAAAATAGTAAAGTAGTTATAAAATAGTCAAATGGTTAAAAAATAGTTAGATAATTGCAAAATAGTTGTTTTAATATAAACCTATTTTTCCAAGCTATTTACTAAACAATCTTTCTTTTTAAAGCCAAACTATTTTATACTTATTTTACAATTATTTTTGGAACTATTTAACTCTTTACAACTGTTTTATAAACTAATTACTTTTTTTACTAGTTATAAATGTAACGACCCAAAATTTTTGATCTCGAAAATTCCAGATAGTTTGGGAAAAGAAGAAAGAAATAAACGAAGAAGAAGAAATAGAAACACCAAAACACAGATTCTCACATTCGCAGCGGATCAAAATATAATATCAAATAAAATAGCAGTTATACAAAGGAAAATTGTATCAGTTAATTTACATCAATACATCAGAGTTACAACATTTACACAAAACACTAGACAGTTAAAATCAACATGCCCCAGATAAACTACAATATATCACAGTGGAATACTCTCCATACGTTCCTGCCATCCAACTCGCCTTCTGAGCTTCAGAACGTCCTCATTTGAAAATCTATAATACTAGATCTGGCCCGAGCATTACATCAAAGTAACACCCGGGTCAGGCTAGACACCGGCGTGAGTAAACCCATAAAATTTGAAATACTAAGTTATAAATCTTAATTGGAAACCCGGGTAACTCATACTTCACTACGTGTTCACAACTTGTTATAGTCAACACTTATTTCACAAATCAATCCCTAAGTACCCTTACTTAGTTTCAATAGTCCAGTTTTCTTAAATTATTTCATTCCAGCCTATTGATTCCAAAGTCAAATCTATAAAGAATTATTGTAGATTATCAATCGAAGTGGTTTCGGGTATGTATTAATACCCGACCTCGGTCTCTTCGAATATAATATCATCTTAAAAAAAAGCTATTGAAGTTTAAACAATTCCATTTATATCCAAAATTACATATTACATAGCCATTCATCACATATAGACAAACCATATTATCTCAGTTTAGTCGAATCATACCATCTCACATATCATCACTTATCAAGATATCAAGTAATCCAAGACATACAATATCATTCAATTATTCATAAGCCATATTAATTAGTCACACCATTCCAATTAATTTAAATTAGTTAAATTAATTCCTTTAATCACTTTTAATCATGCTTACTTAACAATAATTAATTACAAATTATTAATTAATCATCCCTTAATTTTCCTCTTTAATTACATTAAGTAATTAGCCTTTAATTAATAACACAAATTAATTAACCCTCAACCATTCACATTTATTACTTTTATTCTTAATTAATTACCTAAATTAATTATCCTATAATCACTTACATTGATTAATTATCCTTCAATTAATCATACTCATTAACTAACCCTTAATTAATTTCCTTAATTAATCAATCCTTTAATTAATTACGCTAAGTAATTAATTCTTAATTACTTATCTTAAGTAATTAACCTCGATTAATTTGCCTTAATTATTAATTAATTTAACCTTTAATTGTAAATTAATCAACCCTCAATAGTTTAATCCTATAATTACTTACATTGAGTAATCATCATTTAAGCAATTAATCTCTAATTACTTAATTGATTAATGCTTAATTATAATTTAATTACTTGATTAATCCCTAATCATTAATTAATAATCTCTAATTAACTAATCAATAATCCTTAATTACAAATTAATTAACCTCTAATTAATTCTTATAACCCTTAATTATTAATTTATTAATACTTAGTCATTAATTAATTAAATTAGTTAATTATACTTAAATTACTTTATTAACTTAATTAATCTCAAGACATTAAAACCTAATTATCTTTAAGATAAAACATTATCTTTATAATGACTTAATTATCATTAACATTTTTAAAGCATTTTATCTTTATAATTAAATTCCTTAATTAAATCTTTTAATTAAGTTTAAAATAAAATAATCATTATCTTAACAAATTAAAGTTTACTAAATCATAACTTCCTTTAAATAACTTAAAACATTTATCAAGTAATAGTTTAAATTAATTCCAATTTAAAATTTTAAAACTTGCTTTTATAAAAACCTTTTAAAACTTTTAAAAAATATATTTTTAAATTTCTGCTTCGGGATCAACCCGAAGATCACTCGGGTCTTTACCGGAGAATTCCCCTTTCATTCTCTTCTTTTAAAAAAAATTTAGTTTTTATTTAAGTTAAAAAAACTGTAAGCTTATTACTCACAACCACTCGAGTTTTTACTCGAGTCCCTATACCCAATTAGCCGAGTACTCCTTCGAGATCACTCACCACCCAAAACTAACTAACACCAAAAACTTCACCGTGCACATGCACCGACGACGGAGCCATCTCCGACCTCCGATGAATCCTCCGGCACATCGGCCATCGCCCAATCCTTCAATGCCGACCACCTAATCTCCGGCACAAGCCACTGATCAAATTCGAGCAACTCAGACGGAACTGGAATCAAAACCACCACCAAAAACTGCCTCGAACCCTCGTCTCCGACCACCGGAACTACTGTAACCCCAGCCATACCTCCACTAGCCTTCTATGCTGCTATCCCCCAAACCGTAAGCAACTCCAATCATCCGCGACGCCGCAGTGACCCAAAATTTCAGCTTCGACACAACCTAGGGTTAAAACCTAGTTCGACCTACCTCCACCGCCATGGTGGCTTAAACCTCCATCCACCATTTTTCCTGGCCTCGACAACTCCCCTACCACCTCCAGTCAAATTCTCGATCGCCTTAAATCCTCTGGCCATCAGAATTTGCTCAAAAATCATATTCTGATCATCACCAAAATGCATGCTTGATACAATGTTAAAATTCATGAATTTCTTTTTCAAAATCATATTTTGCAAAGTCGATTCGAGTCATGTAATTGAATCATCAAATTTCAACATTCGATTTTAACATGATATTAAAATTGCTACTGTATTTTACTTGATTCCAGCATATTTCAAAATTATTATGCTTGAACATATTTTTAAAACTTAGATTGAGTTTAAGCTAATTTATCTTGTTTGAAACTCAAAGTCTAACAGAGATCAGATAAAAAGATTTTGAATTTTGATCAAAACTATAGGCTTTGAACTAAGAACAAAGGTGTTTACAAACAATAGACATGCACACTTCATATATACACAGAGGCTTTACTTATATACATACATGCAAAGCAATCTTCATCACAAAAATTCACAACCAATAGATATTTATTTACTTAGACTTTTTAAATAAATGCTTACTCACCTGAAAAGATGTGCAAAGAACTTTAAATAGTTGCTTGAAAACCGAAAACTTTGAATTGTTGTGATCTTGTTTTTAATCTGAAATGCATAGTTGCCGCTTTGATTTATGAACTGAAAACTTGAAATATAAAGCTTATTTCATGTTTGAGAAGGTTGCCTGAGTATGTTGCTTGATATTTTGAAATGTTACATGCTTGATATTCCAGGTTTTCTAGTTTGTATTTGTTATGGACTTTTGATTAATGGTTTACAGGGTTTTAAACTTGGGTTTATTTTGATTTTCTTGTGGATTTTCTGGTTTGAAGAATAGTGTTGCAGGTTGAGTTTCTTGAGTTTTAGAAATGAAGATAGAAAAGAAATAGAAAAGAGGAGATGTATGCTTATATAAACCAAATTATGATTTATTAAAATTTAAAGAAAATGAAAATAAAAAGAAATGACACAAGTTCAATTACTGACATTTGTCATTTGCCATTATTTAACTCCTTATACATGTACTTAACATGATTTAAAAGCAACACTTGTAATTAGACAAATTTTTAATCATTTTAAAATGATTTAAAAACTTTTATATTTAATTTTCCTAATTAATAAATACCTTTCTAAATTTATATAAATGAAATCCTTTAAAAGAAAATAATATAAAACCAATTATATTCTAAATAAAATCATATATAATATATTTTTAAATCTAAAATATCTTAACATATTTATCTTTTAAATTTCAAATTAAAATCCAATTTCAATTTAAAATCAACTCAAATATATATATACATATATATGTGTGTGTGTGTGTGTGTGTGTGTGTATAATTTAAACAAACACAAATCCAATTTGAAAGTAATAATTCTATTTTTTTAAATCTATTTATATCTTATTTTTAAAAACATCAATTATTATTATTGTTTGAAATAACAAATTTTACCAATTTTGAATAGTTAATAAACGGGATTATCACATTTTAAATTGTTTGAATTATATTAATATGTTTACTATTTCACAATGAATTTATATATATCTGTATTAATTTACTGTAAAATTTATTATTTCTAGATAATTATATTTCAATATTCATTATAGATTCAAATTTATTTATATTTCCAGATATCAGAATTTTATCTGTTCAACTGAATTTACCAGTTAATTATCCACTTATCAAATGTCCAAAATCCGGGTTATCACATTCGTCCCCCCTTAGAATCATTTCATCCTCAAAAAGGAATGAAACCAGAATTCACTAAAGTACTTAATATCGGTTAAATTTTCTCTTTTAACATTTTTAAAACACTTTAAAATCTATATAATATTGCCAAAATAGTTTTATAAAAATATCATTTTATAACTCGATGTTTCAACAAGTCCGTCTCGTTCTCATAGAAATTCGATCATACGTTGATCAGGCGTTGGACTGAAAATCTATAAGTACTTGGTAAACCCATTTCAACATCCACTGAAAATACTTAGGAAATAATTTTAATGAAAATATAGAAAACATTTTTTTTTAAATAGAGGAAACATCTTTGGTGAGAATGCTCTGGAAATCATCACCCCTATCCATGGTCATAGTTAACCTGATGGTTACATTGGCATCCCGGCAAAATCCATAGATAACTGTAGGCATTCCACGCCCCTCGATTATGTCATGGAACCAGCTACAGATCACAGCTACATCTTGGGTTACGCTACCGTCAAAGCAAAAGCTCATGTAACGTTAGGCATCAACGCTCTCGAATTTTGCTGCCAAAAATGAAACTTCTCCCCTCAACCATAGATCACAGTCTACCGATGTTACGTTGCCTTCCCGGCAAAATCAAATGTAGACCGTTGACACTCACCTCCACACGATTTCCGCTATGGTCAACAGTAGATCACAGCGACGTCGAGTTGTACTATCGTCACAGCACAACCTAAATGCCTCTGTAGGCATCAACGCCCTCTACTTTCGCTACCCAATAATCCTCAGGAACTTCAGTTTGTCTGGACTTCCTCACAGGATCCACTTTAGAGCCTCCCCCTTGGGGCTCAACGTAGTACTAACCTATGGAACCCCTAAGAAGTTCATTTCAAGGGGCACCTTTTTCTCCAAAGACATTTTCAAAACACTTTATACTATACCCATATAGTATCTTTCAAATCATACACCTCGTATGAATCCCATATAAATCTCCTTTTCTCAAAATCGATTATCCCAAAATCGATAATTCTCAAACTAGGCTTTCCAAATTCCAAAATTGATTTTACCCAAAAATCAAAAGCCTTTCCAAAATCCATAGGTTCCAAAACCTTTTTCCCAAAATCATTCTCATAAAATCCTTCATATATATATATATATATATATATATATATATATATATATATATATATATATATATAACTTTGAAAATCTTTGGATCACTTCATACTTGTATAAAATCCCTTTTTATACTTCAAATACTTTCATAAACATTTTTCTTCCGGCAAAAGATTCAACAAGGGGAGTTTTATCATATATATAACAAAGATATATAACTTTGTTTATTTCAAATCAAATATTCAAATTTGATTACTCTTTTATAAAGTTATTAACCGTATTACTTTTCTATAAAATGAGTTCTAATCATAGAAATATCCAATTCCCATTTTATTCCATATACATATTCTCAAAACATACCTCTCTTTTCAAAAATCATCTTTCATTACTTCTCTTTATAAAGTGAACCTTTAATCATAGAAATATCTCATTTCCACTTTATTTCATATATTTCACAAAATATACTTTTCATTTCAAAATCATTTACAGTTCTTATCCTAAAATTTTCAATATCAATTTCATTCAAAGCCGTATGATGTACACATATCATCCGTATGCAATATCTGATCGCTCACTCGATCACACAATTTCTTTCGAACTACTATCGTCCACTCGACGTCCTAGTGCGGACTCGGATCTGGTTTCTTGATCAGAAACGGTCATTCTCCTTGCATAGTCATAACTATGATAGAGAATTTCCAGAACCAATCAAAAATCCATATCCAGGTTCACCGTCGAAAATCAAGTGAAAAATCCCAACCCGTTTGAGATCTTATATATCTCTTTTCTAAATCAACTCATTTAACTTCCCTAAGTTATGTCTCAATTTCATCTTGAAATTTCAAAATCAGGTTGTTCATTCAAACTTGTTTAACTTCCTCCAAGTTAAATTCAATTTAATCCTATTAACCTTACTCAAATTTGAATCCTCCACATCAAATTTTAAATTTCTATCAATATTCTTTCTTACCTATAAGTTCAAAGACTTATCACTTTGGGTTTCCATATCACATTCCAAAGAAAAAAAATTAAAACTCAACACTTAGAGTTATTTTCAAATCATCTTTGATATCGTGTATATCCCTTATATATATAAAGTTATTTCCTTTGCACACCAAGTTATATCTTAAAATTTAAACCACCTTTGGTTTTAAATTCAAAACAAATTTCTTTAAATTTTCAAATATCTCTTATTTTAAAATAAGATCACATTCAAAAAAATATGAATAATATCATTTCTTTTGACATTTTGAAAACCATTTCAGATGTTTCTAGATTTAGGATTCAAAACTTCACAATTCAAAACCCACTTCAATTTATGAGTTATATTCATCTTAAATGTTTACTTCATTTTGCTTACTCATTAACAAATATTTCATTATTAAACACGATAACCATTTATGATAATACCCATGATTATCATATCCGGATACCAATTCATTTTTTTCTTATTCTTACTTCTACAAATTCAGGATTTAGTTCCAGTTTGGATCTATTTCAAACTTATCTTCATTTAATTTTACTTTTGTTGTATTACTATTACCACTTGATTCTCATTATTTTTATTTAATTCCAATGATCAACAACCAATTTCTTAGTATTTATAATAATTAGAAAGAAACATTGCTTTATATATCAAAATATAAACTTATATAAAAGTCATTTATTTTTAAAACCATTTTTAAACCTTTATATAAGAAAATAACAAGTACGCTCACACACACACACATATATATATATATATAGACACTCTCAACTCATTCTAGGGTACCATTGACCCTATCCTTAATGAGACCCACCAAAGCCAAGGTTCTCGCTTAACTTTCAGCTTTGATACCAAATGTAACGATCCGGATTTTTTGATCCTGAAAATTCCAGATAGTTAAAGAAGAAAGAGATAGATGAAGAAGAAGAAAAAAAACATCAAAACACAGACTTTCACATTCGCAGCGGATTAAAATATAATATCAAATAAAATAGCAGTTATACAAAGGAAAAGTGTATAGGTTAATTTACATCAATACATCAGAGTTACAACATTTACATAAAACACTGGACAGTTAAAATGAGCATGCCCCAGATAAACTACAATATATCACAACAGAATACTCTCCATACGTTCCTGCCATCCAGCTCGCCTTCTGAGCTTTAGAACGTCCTCGCCTGAAAATCTATAATGCCCGTTTTGACCCAAGCATTACATTAAAATAACACCCGGGTCAGGCTGGAAACCAGCGTCAGTAAACCCATAAAATTTTAAATACTAAGTTATAAAACTTAATTGGAAAACCGGGTAACTCGTACTTCACTACGAGTTCACAACTTGTTATAGTCAAAATTATTTCACAAATCAATCCCTAAGTACCCTTACTTAGTTTCAATAGTCCAATTTTCTTAAATTATTCCATTCCAGCCTATTGATTCCAAAGTCAAATCCACAAAGAATTATTGTAGATTACCAGTTGAAGTGGCTTCGGGTATGTACGGGTACCCGACCCCGGTCTCTTCGAATCCAATATCTTCTTAAAAACAAAGCTGTTTAAGTTTAAACAATTCCATTTATATCCAGAATTACATATTACATAGCCATTCATCACACATTGACAAACCATATTATCTTAGTTCAGTCATATCATACCATCTCACGTAGCATCACTTATCAAGATATCAAGTAATCCAAGGCATACAATATCATTCAATTATTCATAAGCCATATTAATTAGTCACACCATTCCAATTAATTTAAATAAATTAAATTAATTCCTTTAATCACTTTTAATCATGCTTACGTAACATTTATTAATTACAAACCATTAATTAATCATCCCTTAATTTTCCTCTTTAATTACATTAAGTAATTAGCCTTTAATTAATAACACAAATTAATTAACCCTCACCCATTCACATTAATTACCTTTATTCTTAATTAATTACTCAAATTAATTATCCTATAATCACTTACATTGATTAATGTGGAAATTATCCACAAGAGCCTCTTTAGCAAGTGCAATTAGTTTATTGGACACGCAACTGAAATAATTACTTTTAAGGACAAAATGCATAATAATTAGTTTCTAAGGCCTAAAAAACTATGAAATTATGTCCTTAAAAGTAATTGGACTGCTGACTTTGTCCTTAAAAGTAATTATTTTGCTGACTTTGGCCTTGAAATTAATTTCTTTGGATGTGTGTAACAACCCAGGGTTTCGTATCGATTGATCATCGTCATTGGGCGATTAATATCGTTTGTTAATTGCTATTGGAGTTTTTAAATCGACTTAAAATTCTTTTGAAAAAAAAATTTGTTGTTAAGTGTAAGTGGGCTTTACTGTAACGACCCGCCGCCCTAACCGCCTCTAGTCGGTAATTAAACCAACTAGAAACGTTCAGAATGACGGATTGCTATTTAGTTTATAACATTTAAACAGAATCAGTCACAGAATCACAGAAACAATAATATATTTTATAAATAAACTTTTCTTTTGTATACAAATATCAGAGTTATACAATAAATTACATTTGAATTTATACAGCGGAAACAATTTATATTTTAAGTACAAGAAAAATTTTACTGAAAAACTTTAGTGAATGCCGAAATCCCCCTCTCTCTAACTTCGCTGCGAGAAAATCTTCAAGCTGTAAAAATACTCGGTCTGACCCGAGCGTTTATTGCAAAACACAAAAACACTCGAGTCAGGATTAATCTTAATTCAAGTAATTAAATTTGCAATGAATTGAAATAAAATGGTAACAGCCCGAAATACAGTGTATCAAAAATCAGCCTGAATATAACTAAGCATTTAGGCCAAGCACAGATGAACAAACAGGGTCCCAAAATGAATGGACAACAATTCCTGGATTTATAAGTGCAACTGAACAAATGAAACAGGACAGTGCATGATTCAACATAACAACATCGAAGTGTAACATGTTGAAAACTCAATTAGAACTCTGTAACCTGGTATGAACAGAGAACAGAGAAGCAACAGGTAACAAACTTAAATTAAGTTATTATTTTGATTTTTTTTTTCTATCAATCCTGTGTGGCTGCAGTACACACGTATGTTACACACATGTGCACTGCCTCGCCAACACGTGTGCACAGCTCCATTCAGAAATAAAAAAAATGACCAAACAGCAATGCAAATACAGTAATGGGTGAACAGACCACAAAAGTGCAACACAGAAGATGACAAGTCAAATTGGAAGCAGTGATACAAGGGCCAGAACAAAGCCCAAACAAAGAACTTCAACCAAACAGGATTACAACAGGGACAAAGTAAATCAAGGCAGTGCATCAAATGACCAATGATATAACCCAGTGAAACAACTCAGTGATCAACACAGCAGCTCGAAGACAGAGCACATGCAAATGTACCAAAGCATCATGAACATACACAAATGACCAAGCTACAAGTATGGCAGTGAAATAACTCAAGAGATCAACAATGCAACACTTGATTGAGCTACAGACAGGTTAGACTAAAGTTTGAACTTGCTTTCATTTATTTCTGAAAATATAGAACAGGTCTTAAACCCCTTTTTTTTTTTTAAAAAAAAAAAAAAAAAAACTTAAACTTCCCTGTTATGCCTGTTTCCAGAGCAAAAATGCAATTTATTTTGACTTAAATACAATCCAACTAATTCTTAAAATCAACAAACAAGTCATGATTAAATTCTAGATACTAACAGTGAGTAGATCAAAAGATATTGGATTCTTTTGTTTAGAATCTAAGTTTGAACTAAGAACAGGCAAACAAATTCAAGATGTGCAGCTTAACAATTATGCATTGGAGTCAGACAATTCACTTTTCAATGTTTATTTACATAATGACCTATTGCAATTAGTATGAAGGCCACAAAGCCAAGCATGTGCTTAAGTGAACTAGTGCAGACAACATATAAGTTCAAATGCAACAGCATGGGGTGCAGCTACAAGTGCAGATGTCCAAACCACTACATGAAGGCAAACTAGCAGTATGAAACAACTCAAGTGATCAAGCATACAACAGAGCAGTATATATGAACACAACTGCAATGCAGACCCAAATGCTCAAGCAACCAGAAGTCACAGTGGCAATGATCAATGATCCAGACAAGTATGCAGTAATACAAATGCAATACTAACAGTGTATACATACTTGAGTAAGTACATAGTAATTTCCAGAAACTCATATACATTCAAACAAATTACTTCAATATCATCTTGCATATGTCCTTATGAGTTTAAAAGCAAATTATCAGAGCAAGTGTCTGTTCTTACTAGTTTAAAATAAAATTCATAGCAGTCTAACTTCCTTTTTCTCCTCTCTCTTTCTCACTGATCAAATATCACCAAATTCCTTCATTCTCACATCAACATTCAACCTACTGGAAGTATCCTAACCCCATAATTCCACTAGCCTATCAAATGCTTCTAAAATTCTATTTCTGTTCAAACAGAATACTACTTTACATAGTTTATTTTTAAAAGTGAAATTTGTTTTATACTTTCTGATTTTTAACATGCATCAATGTTAAAATCTTGTAAAAAAAATGATGTTAGTATCCTGATTTTAAATTAAAAATTACTCCCTGCTATAACTATTTCAGAAGTATCAGGTTTGGGCTTAACTTATTTTAACTAATTCCTGATTTCCAGCACCTAACTTTATATTAACAAACATATTCTGTTTGTACATAAAATTTCTAACTGTAACAATACAAATGATAAAGATTTTTATTTAAGAATATTCTAGTTTACAGACTAACTTGATCTGCATCTACAGAAATCATCACATATATATATTCATACACAGAACATTCATGAATAAGCAATCACTACATCATTTTATTTTATTTTTCTCACTTCATAAGCTCAGATGTCATAATTTTTAGTGCATGTGAGTTTACTCATGTCATTTTAAAACAAACAGAACAGTTTTGTTTAAACCATTTGATTTCTGTAAATAAACATAAGCTATGTAGTTTATTGTTTGATTTTGATTTCAAAAAAAACTGTTTTAAAAAAAAATAAGAAGCTTACTCACAACAGAGATATGCATTTATACATACTCATACATTTACATCCATAAAAATATGTAAATTCAAACATGTAGTCATCTAAACCATCATACTTCAAGAGTCAACCATAAAATCAGAAACATATAGGTAGATAAATGAGTTTGCTCACAAGCATGAAAACAGAGAAGCAATTAACAACAGAGTTTTATATATGCATCAGATAAAGAGGATGAAGGATTTCTCACAAATAAACACATGCAAGCAATAACATATATCAGAGAAGAAAATAAATGCAGGCATCCACGCATGATAGATTTAAGGCCAAGTTTAAATAGCATCTGTTCTCATCAGATTTAAAAGCAAAATTACAAATAACATCTGTTCTTATCAGGTTAAAAAGCAAGATTATAAATAGCATCTATTCTTATCGGTTTAAAACAAATTTAATAGCATCTGTTCTTATCAGATTAAATCAAATTATCAGAGCAAACGATAGCAAATAACACCAACAACCATACATGCAGAGACTTATATGTCCTTATCAGTTTTAAAGTAAATTAGCCGAGCAAATGATAACGAATAACACCACAAATCATAGCATGCAACCAAGCATTCAATTCAAACAGATCTAAATACTTGAATGAAAGATTAATCGTGAGCAGAGAACTAACCATAACTCGAATCGAACAGCCGAGGTGGGAATTAGCACCCTCGAACGAAGATTGAAGCCCCAAATTGGATCGCAAGCCCTAGTTTTCGGAGAGGAACGAAAATGAGAACTGAAGCCGCCATTCTTTTTCTTTTTATTTTCGTTTAGGTTTTTTTTTCTCCGAATGAGTGAAAAATATGAAACGGGTTTGGATTGAATTAACAAGGGAACGGTATCAAAAATAAACATGGGCCGATATTACTACAAAGCCCACTCAACCCTTAACAAAAATTTTGAAGGGAATTTAAATAAATTTACAAACTTCAAACTCAAAAATTTTTAAATTCAAATATGTTCTTCATATTAACTTGAAAAATTCAAATAGCCTCATAGTTTCAAATCCAAATTTAATTCAATTTTTAATTTACATAAGTAATAATCCTTAAATCCAAATTTTTTTTTTCTTAAGTCATTAGTTTGAATTTCAATTACAAATTAAATATTCAATTTCAGCTCCAAAGTCAAGTTTAAATTTTTATTCAACTTCTTATAGATTAAATTTAAAAATTTAATCGCCAATTTCATTGTTATATTGAAAATTCAATTTAAATTATCATTCAAATATTTAAAATTAATTAAATATTCACAATTTAAATTGTTCAAAATTCAGGGCCGTTACAATCTCCCCTCCTTAAAAGAATTTCGTCCCGAAATTACAAGTAAGGAAAAATGATTGTTAAAATTTCACCAATATTCATACCCTACTCAAATTAATCAAGTTTGAAACTTATTAAAAATAAATAAGTAATTATAGGATTCATTCTATTTGTTTTATCTCACTAGCTTTGTTTATTAACTCATTTGTCTATTATTTTCTACAATCAAGACACAAAAATCTTTACTAAAGTTTCCAACTTACAAAACCCAAATTTTAAATTTGAACTTCTTCATTTAAGAAATTTACATAGTATAACTTTTCCAAGGCTGTGGACTTTCAAAACATTTCAAAAATCCTCTTCCTTAATTTATTAGGTTGGAATTTATATCACTTTAATTTCAGATAATTGATTTTCTATTTAAAGTTTGAAAATACTTGCTAACTCGAAATTTAACAAGTCTACTGTC
The DNA here is from genome assembly GCA_030765085.1 of Allium cepa. Taxonomy (NCBI): domain Eukaryota; kingdom Viridiplantae; phylum Streptophyta; class Magnoliopsida; order Asparagales; family Amaryllidaceae; genus Allium; species Allium cepa. Next base: position 141,500,976 of record CM060937.1, on the reverse strand, counting down.
GTTCTTAAAGACATTAGGCATACGCTGGCCAGGCGCAAGTCTAACAATCTCCAAGTACTAAATATACTTGCTTCAATTCCCAGTGAAAATACCTTTTTAAAAATTCTTTTAAAAAAAATGGATATGGAAAGCACATTCCCCCATGGATCACAGTTTACTCGGCGGTTCCGCTACTATCCCAGTAGAGTCGCTTGTAACTGTGGATATCTCATCCCTTGAATTTCGCCATGGTTGTTGCCAAAGATCGTGGTTCACACGGCGGTTACGCTACTATCCCAGTAGAATCGCTCGTGACCGTAGGCATCTCGCCCCTCGAATTACGCTTTGGTTTGTAGATTGCAGTTTACACAGCGGTTACGCCACTATCCCAGTGGAATCGCTTGTAACTGTAGGCATCACGCCCCTCAAATTACGCTACCACCCGAATGTAACTAGATCGCGGTATACACGGCGGTTACGCCACTATCCCAGTGGAATCGCTTGTAACCGTAGGCATCTCGCCCCTCGAATTACGCTAGCACACTATACCAGTCCAAAAGGACATTCCAACTAATGGAAATACAACGTAGCTACGATTTTCAAATGGACACTCTTCTCGAGTTCCAACAACCTTCACAAATTTTAAATGGAAGGTACTTTTCCATATCCTCAATTTGGAAAACATAATATCATACATACATATATAATATTTCATTTCACATTTTTGTACATATCATACTCATGTACTTATATAAGTTTTCCATAACAATTACTTTTCCAAACTAATTGGTTTTCGAATTAATCGTATTCACACATATACGTTATGAAAACCACAATATTTCATACCCATAACAAATAGAGGATTCACAAATTTTCCATTTCATTATCCATTTAAAATTTTCCTCTAAGCCGATTTGGAAATTTAAGGTTATCTCAAACCAAATTCACATTCATAATCTAATTTATCACCGACTTCACACTCGATTTGGATTTCACGTTACATCGTCAATCCTCAACACATAATTGATGTCTATCGATATATAACCTCTGAGCTCGTACGTCTCAGAGAAGGGTGTTAAGCTAAGAGAATAAATTCTCCGCCACCGCAGATATATATTTAATAGAGATCAATTGATATGTCGTCAATTCACGACGTTAGACATACAATCCAAAACATCCATTTAAAATTCAAAGTTCAACTTACATTGTTTTTGTGTGTCAAAGTTAAACTCAATTTAACTCAAAATTCAATCACTTTGAAAAATTTCCAAGTGGAACTAATTGTTCAAATTTCTCAAAATAATATCTTTACAAGATATAAAATTTTTCACACTTAACCATTTGAAACAAATTCAAATATTCACTTTTCAATTTACCTTTAAAAGATAAAATCTCAAAACATTCACTTTTCACTTTATCTTGAAAAGATAAAATTTCAAACCTTTCATTTCATATTGGAAAATATTTCCATACTTATTCAATAATAAGTAATTTACAAATCCATTTATTTTCAACACTTTGAAAATATTTGATATACTTAAACTAAAATCAAATATATATTTCATTCTTAAAAGAAATCATTCTTTTAAACACATTTCAAAACAACTTAAAATGAATTTACTTCATTTCATAGTGTTGCTTCCCAAAAAACATTCTCATTTAAGTTTTTCAACTTCAACTTAATTCATAGTTTGAATTCTGCATACATTTCAAAACATTGGTTTTAAACCAACTTCAAATTTCCAATATTAAGTTTTCCACTTAACTTATTTCCATGCCCATTCAAATTCAAATTCTTCATTGCATCAATTTAAATCTCTTATAAATTTTCATTAGATTCATATCTCCTTTTATATCTCATTTATTGTCCAAAACCATAGATATAACTCCTTTAATAAGTTACAACAATTTACTTATCAAAATAAGTCGTTTGCGGAATTTACAAACATCTTTAGAAATTACATTTCTATTTATAAACTTTGTTTTATAATCTCCTTTACTAATTTGATTCAATTCAATTCATATAACTTAGTTATATACCCAAAATCCATATTATAAGTTAAATACTTATAATCCATTTATTTACTAAATCGTTCTTCACAACATTTGAAATCAATTTTCAAAAGAATTCAAAATTAAATTTCCAAGTTATAGTTCAATAATCCATTTGATTATAATCAAATTGACATATCATTTTATTTTCCAATTACTACTTTGAAGATATTCAAAATATTTGATTTAAGCCAATTTAAACCAATTCATTAATTCTCTTAACTCATGTTTCATTTTCCATAACTCTCAAAAATTCGATAATGAGTTTCCGAATGATCGAAACTCAAGTCTAACGAGACCTCACCGAAGAGAAACGGTCGCAAACCTAAATTTAGAAAGGGGAATTTCCAAAAATAATTCTAATTTTCAAAATACCTTTTTATTTTAAAGAAAACAATTTTAAACTTCTTTAGATTTGAAAACACTTTCTTTGAAGTGGTTCTAGTAACTATTCATATTAAATGCCATAAACTAAGCTTTGTGTAAACCAAAGCTCTGATACCACTTTTGTAACGACCCGCCGCCCTAACCGCCTCTAGTCGGTAATTAAACCAACTAGAAACGTTCAGAATGACGGATTGTTATTTAGTTTATAACATTTAAACAGAATCAGTCACAGAATCACAGAAACAATAATATATTTTATAAATAAGCTTTTCTTTTGTATACAAATATCAGAGTTATACAATAAATTACATTTGAATTTATACAGCGGAAACAATTTATATTTTAAGTACAAGAAAAATTTTACTGAAAAACTTTAGTGAATGCCGAAATCCCCCTCTCTCTAACTTCGCTGCGAGAAAATCTTCAAGCTGTAAAAATACTCGGTCTGACCCGAGCGTTTATTGCAAAACACAAAAACACTCGAGTCAGGATTAATCTTAATTCAAGTAATTAAATTTGCAATGAATTGAAATAAAATGGTAACAGCCCGAAATACAGTGTATCAAAAATCAGCCTGAATATAACTAAGCATTTAGGCCAAGCACAGATGAACAAACAGGGTCCCAAAATGAATGGACAACAATTCCTGGATTTATAAGTGCAACTGAACAAATGAAACAGGATAGTGCATGATTCAACATAACAACATCGAAGTGTAACATGTTGAAAACTCAATTAGAACTCTGTAACCAGGTATGAACAGAGAACAGAGAAGCAACAGGTAACAAACTTAAATTAAGTTATTATTTTGATTTTTTTTTTCTATCAATCCTGTGTGGCTGCAGTACACACGTATGTTACACACATGTGCACTGCCTCGCCAACACATGTGCACAGCTCCATTCAGAAATAAAAAAAATGACCAAACAGCAATGCAAATACAGTAATGGGTGAACAGACCACAAAAGTGCAACACAGAAGATGACAAGTCAAATTGGAAGCAGTGATACAAGGGCCAGAACAAAGCCCAAACAAAGAACTTCAACCAAACAGGATTACAACAGGGACAAAGTAAATCAAGGCAGTGCATCAAATGACCAATGATATAACCCAGTGAAACAACTCAGTGATCAACACAGCAGCTCGAAGACAGAGCACATGCAAATGTACCAAAGCATCATGAACATACACAAATGACCAAGCTACAAGTATGGCAGTGAAATAACTCAAGAGATCAACAATGCAACACTTGATTGAGCTACAGACAGGTTAGACTAAAGTTTGAACTTGCTTTCATTTATTTCTGAAAATATAGAACAGGTCTTAAACCCTTTTTTTTTAAAAAAAAAAAAAAAAAAAAAAAACTTAAACTTCCCTGTTATGCCTGTTTCCAGAGCAAAAATGCAATTTATTTTGACTTAAATACAATCCAACTAATTCTTAAAATCAACAAACAAGTCATGATTAAATTCTAGATACTAACAGTGAGTAGATCAAAAGATATTGGATTCTTTTGTTTAGAATCTAAGTTTGAACTAAGAACAGGCAAACAAATTCAAGATGTGCAGCTTAACAATTATGCATTGGAGTCAGACAATTCACTTTTCAATGTTTATTTACATAATGACCTATTGCAATTAGTATGAAGGCCACAAAGCCAAGCATGTGCTTAAGTGAACTAGTGCAGACAACATATAAGTTCAAATGCAACAGCATGGGGTGCAGCTACAAGTGCAGATGTCCAAACCACTACATGAAGGCAAACTAGCAGTATGAAACAACTCAAGTGATCAAGCATACAACAGAGCAGTATATATGAACACAACTGCAATGCAGACCCAAATGCTCAAGCAACCAGAAGTCACAGTGGCAATGATCAATGATCCAGACAAGTATGCAGTAATACAAATGCAATACTAACAGTGTATACATACTTGAGTAAGTACATAGTAATTTCCAGAAACTCATGTACATTCAAACAAATTACTTCAATATCATCTTGCATATGTCCTTATGAGTTTAAAAGCAAATTATCAGAGCAAGTATCTGTTCTTACTAGTTTAAAATAAAATTCATAGCAGTCTAACTTCCTTTTTCTCCTCTCTCTTTCTCACTGATCAAATATCACCAAATTCCTTCATTCTCACATCAACATTCAACCTACTGGAAGTATCCTAACCCCATAATTCCACTAGCCTATCAAATGCTTCTAAAATTCTATTTCTGTTCAAACAGAATACTACTTTACATAGTTTATTTTTAAAAGTGAAATTTGTTTTATACTTTCTGATTTTTAACATGCATCAATGTTAAAATCTTGTAAAAAAAAATGATGTTAGTATCCTGATTTTAAATTAAAAATTACTCCCTGCTATAACTATTTCAGAAGTATCAGGTTTGGGCTTAACTTATTTTAACTAATTCCTGATTTCCAGCACCTAACTTTATATTAACAAACATATTCTGTTTGTACATAAAATTTCTAACTGTAACAATACAAATGATAAAGATTTTTATTTAAGAATATTCTAGTTTACAGACTAACTTGATCTGCATCTACAGAAATCATCACATATATATATTCATACACAGAACATTCATGAATAAGCAATCACTACATCATTTTATTTTATTTTTCTCACTTCATAAGCTCAGATGTCATAATTTTTAGTGCATGTGAGTTTACTCATGTCATTTTAAAACAAACAGAACAGTTTTGTTTAAACCATTTGATTTCTGTAAATAAACATAAGCTATGTAGTTTATTGTTTGATTTTGATTTCAAAAAAAACTGTTTTAAAAAAAAATAAGAAGCTTACTCACAACAGAGATATGCATTTATACATACTCATACATTTACATCCATAAAAATATGTAAATTCAAACATGCAGTCATCTAAACCATCATACTTCAAGAGTCAACCATAAAATCAGAAACATATAGGTAGATAAATGAGTTTGCTCACAAGCATGAAAACAGAGAAGCAATTAACAACAGAGTTTTATATATGCATCAGATAAAGAGGATGAAGGATTTCTCACAAATAAACACATGCAAGCAATAACATATATCAGAGAAGAAAATAAATGCAGGCATCCACGCATGACAGATTTAAGGCCAAGTTTAAATAGCATCTGTTCTCATCAGATTTAAAAGCAAAATTACAAATAGCATCTGTTCTTATCAGGTTAAAAAGCAAGATTATAAATAACATCTATTCTTATCGGTTTAAAACAAATTTAATAGCATCTGTTCTTATCAGATTAAATCAAATTATCAGAGCAAACGATAGCAAATAACACCAACAACCATACATGCAGAGACTTATATGTCCTTATCAGTTTTAAAGTAAATTAGCCGAGCAAATGATAACGAATAACACCACAAATCATAGCATGCAACCAAGCATTCAATTCAAACAGATCTAAATACTTGAATAAAAGATTAATCGTGAGCAGAGAACTCACCATAACTCGAATCGAACAGCCGAGGTGGGAATTAGCACCCTCGAACGAAGATTGAAGCCCCAAATTGGATCGCAAGCCCTAGTTTCCGGAGAGGAACGAAAATGAGAACTGAAGCCGCCATTCTTTTTCTTTTTATTTTCGTTTAGGTTTTTTTTTTTTTCCGAATGAGTGAAAAATATGAAACGGGTTTGGATTGAATTAACAAGGGAACGGTATCAAAAATAAACATGGGCCGATATTACTACAAAGCCCACTCAACCCTTAACAAAATTTTTGAAGGGAATTTAAATAAATTTACAAACTTCAAACTCAAAAATTTTTAAATTCAAATATGTTCTTCATATTAACTTGAAAAATTCAAATAGCCTCATAGTTTCAAATCCAAATTTAATTCAATTTTTAATTTACATAAGTAATAATCCTTAAATCCAAATTTTCTTTTTTCTTAAGTCATTAGTTTGAATTTCAATTACAAATTAAATATTCAATTTCAGCTCCAAAGTCAAGTTTAAATTTTTATTCAACTTCTTATAGATTAAATTTAAAAATTTAATCGCCAATTTCATTGTTATATTGAAAATTCAATTTAAATTATCATTCAAATATTTAAAATTAATTAAATATTCACAATTTAAATTGTTCAAAATTCAGGGCCGTTACATTTACATAAAATTGTAACCTAGGTTTCTTTTATAATGTTGGGCCGTGATAATTATCAAAAAGGGGAATAGTCGTTCCTTCATTCTTCAATCACAAACCCTAAACCTAAAACAAATGAGAGAATAAAAATGGCTGCCATCGATTTCGTTCGTTCCCCCTCTAATTATTTTGCATCGCAAACAAAAGCACGGGCGAGAAAATAAAATGGCGGCCTAATCTCGTTGCTCGTTCGTTCTCTCCAAACTAGGGCTTGTGTAGTAATCAAAGAGACCGGCTTTAATTGCTTCGATCTGGTGGGTTGTTCCTCGTTAGTGCCCGTCGATCGATCGTTGGTGCTCTGGGAAATAAGGTGAGTACTATCCACTCACATCTGATTCAAATGCCACGTTTAGTTAGTTCGATTTGTTTTGTTGATGGATGATTTCTTTAGCCTTGTCAATTTCGTATCTGATACTTGATGTTCTTGGTTTTGAATTTGAGTTGTTCAATATTCTCGGCCATCACGGGATTGATTTCCTTTGACTTCGCCATTTTTACTTCGTGAATTTCTGGCTTTGACTTGGACGTGTTGCGTGAATTTCTGGTCAGTTTCGACTTTGATTCTTCACTGTCAGTACATGTTGTTACCATTTACGTCAACCTGGACTTGTTCAATTTTGACTTGTTTTTGTTCACTGAATTTCTGGCTTCACTAACCATTATGGCTTTGATTTCGTGGCCCCTGTGTACTTTATTTCTGTCCATCTTTGTGTTCATCCTTGTGCAATTTCAATCTGTTGTTTGCATTGCTTCATTCCTGTATTTTGGTAATGGACAGTGTGCACTATTTGGTTCATGAGAAGTCGTAGTTCATGTGTTCGGTACATTCAAGTGTTTATGTGCATTTGATATTCGAGTCTGCATTTATGTTACTTGACCAGAAGTTTGGTACTCATGTAATGTGTCTGCATCCATAGATGCATTCATCTTTGCACTTGCATTTGCATGTCGGGTTATGCTTGCTGTAGCCGTTTCATCTGAGTCCGCCTGTTTCACATGTATGGTTTGTTTGTCTAGTGGTACCTGTTCTTTAGCATTGCTGGTTTGAATCATGACGTAAATCACTGTATATTGATTCTTTTCAGTCCGCATTAGCTTGTACTTCGAGTTTGTTTCTTTGTCACTATAGCATGTGAGTTGGATTTTGTTTACTATGGTACATGAAATATATACACCGTTCATGCATATACTTACTTCGAACTGGGCTGCATTTGCCGTGTGGCATCGAGTTTAGTCATTCATTGTATACCTGTGGTGGTTGCAGTGCATGTTGCAGTTTTGCCCTTGTATTCTTGTGAAGCTTGCTGTTTAGATTGGGTCGTATATTGCACTAACTACTGTATTCACTTGCATATATGAGTTTTGATTTCACTTGAGATTGTAGTGTCTCGTTGCATTGAGTTGAGATGATTGTCGTGACTTGACCTTTGCATTTTGCTTGTTTGTCAAATTATATTTGAGTTGAATCCGGTATTTCGGGTTTGACCTTGTGCTCGTTTGTGAGCTTTCATTGAGTTTTTGTGTATTTCATCACTGTATTGGTGAGGCAGTGCACGCGTGCGTGTAATGCAGCCAATTCAGAATTTGACGTTTTAAATTGATATGTTTCAATTGATGAAATTGCTTCGTGTTGTCAATTCAATATTTTGATATTGTATTTGATTGGGTGATTTGATCATTTTGTTGTTGTCTAATTATCTATTTGTTAATTAGATTATGAGTTTCTAAATATTTATTTAATAATTGGATTTTGTTGTTAATTGCCAATTAGGAAATTCTGATGTTTTCTAAATTATCTTCATTGATATTCTTTTCACTTATCTTTGTTGATGATTTGAATTTGTTGATTTGTTGTTTAACACTTGTCTGTGTTGTATCTACCGTTATCCAATTCTCTTCTTGAAGGGTTGGATAGACGGGATTTATTGTGGCTGTCGTCTATTCATTATTTAATTATTATTGCTTCTGTGCATTAATAACTGAGTTTGAATTAGACTGACCCGGGTATTATTTTCTTTTGAATATAATACTTGGGTCAGACCGAGTATTTACAGGTTGTTGATATCTTACTTTGGGTTGCTGCTAGAGCTATGAAGTCTTTTCATACTTTTTGGAGTAGATGTTGCCATAGTATAGGATGTTGTATATTCATGTATATTATTCACGATAATGTACTTGTATATGTAACTTCCAGAGTCGACAGTTGTAGTTGTATCATATATAATGTATCACATGTATTGTAACTGACATCAGTTATTATATATATAAGACATTTTTTTTATCTGTGTTCCGCATTTATATAATCTATGTTATTATTATATTTATTGTCCTAAACTATTATGAACCATCGTAGTTCGTTTTATACTGGAATTGGGTATGTCGATTGGAAAAAATAAATAAGAGATGAAAAATTAAAAATATATACCACTCCTATCGAGATAACCAATACTAGTGTAAGGCCTAACTACGGATGGCCGCTCCTATCCAGCCTTATTCTTCGTGATAACAGACAGTATTTCTTTTAATACCCTTTGTAATTGTGAGCATAGAGGTGGGGCGTCACAGTTGGTATCAGAGCTTGAGGTTTAAGGACATAATATAAAACATAACTTAGATGGAACATGTGTTACAACTATTTTTCGATGTTTTTAGTTGTGTTTTGAGTCAAACTAAAGTTTTGAAATTATGATGAAATTTTTAAATTTCCTTGTTTAAAAATAAAAGTGAAACTGTGTTTTGATGATTGGTTGATTCGTGTTTTGTTTATCAGAGTACGCAGCGAAAACAGTGAAACTGTTTTCGCTGAGTACGGCTGATAACCTTTTTTATTTAAAAATCGAAATATTAAATCGAAATAAATTTCATTTGTTGTTCACGTAGCTGTGTTTAATTTTTTTTCTTTGAAAATTTCGAATCCGATTTGAGGATCCGAAGCGATTGCAGTTATGTGATTTTGTTGAGATTTTTACTGTTTTGAATTATCTTCGTTGAAGATATATTTGACTGATTTCTTTGTTTATTTTGTGCTATACGTGCAAATTTATATTGCACGTTACTGCGTTAATTTTGCGTAAAACCGATGTTTAGTTTTAAACGTATTGTGTTGCCGTTATTTTATAACGGGATTTTTACATCGTTGCTAAATTTTGAAGCGCGGTGTTTTGTTGATCTTTTTAATGAATGAAAATTCACTGGTGTTATATTTTGATGCGAATTATTTTGATGAGATTTTGACGTATGAATATTACCGTCGCTTTGGCTTCAGTAACCGTCAAATTTTAAAGTGAATTTTCAAGCGGTTATCCCGCAATGCTGATTTTGAGATTTGTTTCTACGGTGTTTTGAGAAGTGCAGTTTCCTTGTCGAAATTGTCACTAATGTTGCTGTTTTTATCACGAATTTACAAATCATTTTAAAAAAATAAAAAAAAATTCCAAAATTTTTATAGTTTGCGCTTTCAAAGGAATGAGGAAGCGACTTAAACGATTCAGCAAAATCGAGGACTATGAACCCTTTCTTTTACTGATTCGCTTAATTCCAGACTTGTTCGTTTGAGAATGTAAATTATTACTTTTATAAAATAAAAGAAATTGTTTTCAAAAGTTTTGCAGTTTGCACTTTCAAAAGAATGAGGAAGCGATTTAAACGTTTCAACAAAATCGAGGACTATGACCCCTTTCTTTTACTGATTCGCTTAATTCTGGACTTGTCCGTTTGAGAATGTGAAATGTTACTTTTGGAATACACAATTTTGCACTTTCAAGGAAACGATGAAGAGATTTAAACAATTTAGTAAAGCACGTGGTTATGGGACATGTGCGTTTGCTATTTTGGTTAATTCCGGACTCGTTAATTGAAACATTTGCTGTTTGATATTTTACACTTTCAAGGAAACGATGAAGAGAATTAAACGATTTATTAAAACTCGTGGTTATGGGACATGTGCGTTTGCTATTTCTGTTAATTCCGGACTCGTTAGTTGAAATATTTGATGATTTTCGTGTGCTTTCGAGCCACGATGTTGGACCTTCGGGTCATATGTTGGACCTTCGGGTCAATACCAGTACCAGAACTTCGGGTCATTTGTTGGACCTCCGGGTCAATTGTTGGGCGCCAAAATTATGTTGGGTACTTGGTAGGCTTCGGCCATATGTTGATGCACGTGCTTCGTAGCTTAAAAAACTCGCCATTTGTTGGGATTGATCCACCTTTTATGTTGATATTCTAGATCATCGTAATTGATTTCTAGATATTTGTTGTTTCCAATTATCTGCACATAATTGGATATTTGTTGATTTTGATTATCGTTTTTGATATTCGAATATTTGTTGTTTCTGATTATCGTTTTGATAATCGGATATTTTTTGTTTCTGATTATCGTTTTTGATAATAGGATATTTGTTGATTTTGATTATCGTTTTTAATAATCGAATATTTGTTGTTTCTGATTATCATTTTTGATAATCGGATATTTGTTGATTTTGATTATCGTTTTTGATAATCGAATATTTGTTGTTTCTGATTATCGTTTTTGATAATCGGATATTTGTTGATTTTGATTATCGTTTCTGATAATCGAATGTTTGTTGTTTCTGATTATCGCTTTTGATAATCGGATATTTGTTGATTTGATTATCGTTTTTGATAATCGGATATTTGTTGTTTCTTATTATCATTTTTGATAATCGGATATTTGTTGTTTTGATTATCGTTTTTGATAATCGAACATTTGTTTTTCTGATTATCGTTTTTGATAATCGGATATTTGTTGATTTTGATTATTGTTTTTTATAATCGAATATTTGTTGTTTCTGATTATCGTTTTTGATAATCGGATATTTGTTGATTTTGATTATCGTTTTTGATAATCGAATATTTGTTGTTTCTGATTATCGTTTTTGATAATCGGATATTTGTTAATTTTGATTATCGTTTTTGATAATCGAATATTTGTTGTTTCTGATTATCATTTTTGGTAATTGGATATTTGTTGATTTTGATTATCGTTTTTGATAATCGAATATTTTTTGTTTTTTATTATCGTTTTTGATGATCGAATATTTATTGTTTCTGATTATAGTTTTTGATAATTAGATATTTGTTGTTTTTTATTATCGTTTTTGATAATCGAATATTTATTGTTTCTGATTATCGTTTTTGATAATCAGATATTTATTGATTTTGATTATCGTTTTTGATAATCGAATATTTGTTGTTTCTGATTATCGTTTTTGATAATCGGATATTTGTTGATTTTGATTATCGTTTTTGATAATCGAATATTTGTTATTTCTGATTATCGTTTTTGATAATCGGATATTTGTTGATTTTGATTATCGTTTTTAATAATCGAATATTTGTTTTTTTCTGATTATCGTTTTTGATAATCGGATATTTGTTGATTTTGATTATCGTTTTTGATAATCGAATATTTGTTGTTTCTGATTATCGTTTTTGATAATCGGATATTTGTTGATTTTGATTATCGTTTTTGATAATCGAAAATTTGTTGTTTCTGATTATTGTTTTTGATAATCCGATATTTGTTGATTTTGATTATCATTTTTGATAATCGAATATTTGTTGTTTTTGATTATCATTTTTGATAATCGGATATTTGTTGATTTTGATTATCGTTTTTGATAATCGAATATTTGTTGTTTCTGATTATCATTTTTGATAATCAGATATTTGTTGATTTTGATTATCGTTTTTGATAAATGAATATTTTTTGATTTGAGATTTGATTATCGTTTTTGATAATTGAATATTTGTTGATTTGGGATTTGATTATGAATATTTGATGATTTGAGAATTCTGATTATCGTTTGGTGATTAGATAAGAATTGTTTTTAAATTTTCTAGTTGATAACTAGATAACTGCAGATTTGCGAATTTTGATTTATGTTTTCTAATTATCTTTGTTGATAATTAGATTTTGTTGTTTTCTAATTATCGTATCGATAATTAGATATTGCTGTTTTGTGATTTCTGTATTCTAATTATCTAATTGATAATTGAATATTACTGATAATTGCATTTATTCAGTTATGTTGTTTTCTGATTATCTATTGTTAGATTTTGTTGAAAATTTGTGAATTCTTTTATGAAGTTAAAAGATTTTTTTGGGCATTTATATTCTTGACCTTTATTTTCTACGCTAACTAGTTTATGTTAGAAAAATAATTGTTACTGACGACCTTAATTATGAAAATTGCGGGGACACAATTTTTATAAGGAGGGGAGGTTGTAACAACCCGAGGTTTCGTATCGATTGATCATCGTCATTGGACGATTAACATCGTTTGTTAATTGCTATTGGAGTTTTTAAATCGACTTAAAATTCTTTTGAAAAAAATTGTTGTTAAGTGTAAGTAGGCTTTAAATAAAATTGTAACCTAGGTTTCCTTTTTAATGTTGGGCCGTGATAATTATCAAAAAGGGGAATACCCGTTCCTTCATTCTTCAATCACAAACCCTAAACCTAAAAAAATTAGAGAATAAAAATGGCTGCCCTCGATTTTGTTCGTTCCTCCTCTAATTATTTTGCATCGCAAAAAAAAGCACGAGCGAGAAAATAAAATGGCGGCCTAATCTCGTTGCTCGTTCGTTCTCTCCAAACTAGGGCTTGTGTAGTAATCGAAGAGGCCGGTTTTAATTGCTTCGATCTGGTGGGTTGTTCCTCGTTAGTGCCCGTCGATCGATCATTGGTGTTCTAGGAAATAAGGTGAGTGCTATCCACTCACATCTGGTTCAAACGCCACGTTTAGTTAGTTCAATTTGTTTTGTTGATGGATGATTTCTTTAGCCTTGTCAATTTCGTATCTGATACTTGATGTTCTTGGTTTTGAATTTGGGTTGTTCAATATTCTCGGCCATCACGGGATTGATTTCCTTTGACTTCTCCATTTTTATTTCGTGAATTTCTGGCTTTGACTTGGACGTGTTGCGTGAATTTCTAGTCGGTTTCGACTTTGATTCTTCACTGTCAGTACATGTTGTTACCATTTACGTCAACCTGGACTTGTTCGATTTTGACTTGTTTTTGTTCACTGAATTTCTGGCTTCACTAACCATTATGGCTTTGATTTCGTGGCCCCTGTGTACTTTGTTTCTGTCCATCTTTGTGTTCATCCTTGTGCAATTTCGATCTGCTGTTTGCATTTCTTCATTCCTGTATTTTGGTAATGGACAGTGTGCACTATTTGGTTCATGAGAAGTCGTAGTTCATGTGTTCGGTACATTCAAGTGTTTATGTGCATTTGATATTCGAGTCTGCATTTCTGTTACTTGACTCGAAGTTTGGTACTCATGTAATGTGTCTGCATCCATAGATGCATTCATCTTTGCACTTGCATTTTCATGTCAGGTTATGCTTGTTGTAGCCGTTTCATCTGAGTCCACCTGTTTCACATGTATGGTTTGTTTGTCTAGTGGTACCTGTTCTTTAGCATTGCTGGTTTGAATCATGACTTAAATCACTGTATATTGATTCTCTTCAGTCCGCATTAGCTTGTACTTCGAGTTTGTTTCTTTGTCACTGTGGCATGTGAGTTGGATTTTGTTTACTGTGGTACATGAAATATATACACCGTTCATGCATATACTTACTTCGAACTGGGCTACATTTGCCGTGTGGTTTCATCGAGTTTAATCATTCATTGTATACCTGTGGTGGCTGCAGCACATGTTGCAGTTTTGCCCTTGTATTCTTGTGATGGTTGCTGTTTAGATTGGGTCGTACATTGCACTGACTACTATATTCACTTCCATATATGAGTTTTGATTTCACTTGAGATTGTAGTGTCTCGTTGCGTTGAGTTGAGATGATTGTCGTGACTTGACCTTTGCATTTTGCTTTGTTGTCGAATTATATTTGAGTTGAATCCGTTATTTCGGGTTTGACCTTGTGCTCGTTTGTGAGCTTTCATTGAGCTTTTGTGTATTTCATCACTGTATTGGCGAGGCAGTGCACGCGTGCGTGTACTGCAGCCAATTCAGAATTTGACGTTTTAAATTGATATATTTCAATTGATGAAATTGTTTCGTGTTGTCAATTCAATATTTTGATATTGTATTTGATTGGGTGATTTGATCATTTTGTTGTTGTCTGATTATCTATTTGTTAATTAGATTATGAGTTTCTAAATATTTATTTAATAATTGGATTTTGTTGTTAATTACCAAGTAGGCAATTTTTATGTTTTCTAAATTTTCTTCATTGATATTTTTTTCACTTATCTTTGTTGATGATTTGAATTTGTTGATTTGTTGTTTAACACTTGTCAGTGTTGTATCTACCGTTATCCGATTCTCTTCTTGAAGGGTTGGATAGACGGGTTTATTGTGGCTGTCGTCTATTCATTATTTAATTATTATTGCTTCTGTGCATTAATAACTAAGTTTGAATTAGACTGACCGGGGTGTTATTTTCTTTTGAATGTAATACTCGGGTCAGACCGAGTATTTACAAGTTGTTGATATCTTACTTTGGTTTGCTGCTAGAGCTATAAAGTCTTTTCATACCTTTTGGAGTAGATGTTGTCATAGTATAGGATGTTGTATATTCATGTATATTATTCACGATAATGTACTTGTATATGTAACTTACAGAGTCGACAGTTGTAGTTGTATCATATGTACTGTATCACATGTATTGTAACTGACATCAGTTATTATATATATGAGACTTTTTGTTTTATCTGTGTTCCGCATTTATATGATCTATGTTATTATTATATTTATTGTCCTAAACTATTATGAACCATCGTAGTTCGTTTTATACTAGAATTGGGTATGTCGATGGGAGTAAATAAATAAGAGATAAAAAATTAAAAATATATACCACTCCTATCGAGATAACCAATACTAGTGTAAGGCCTAACTACGGATGGCCGCTCCTATCCAGCCTTATTCTTCGTGATAACAGACAGTATTTCTTTTAGTACCCTTTGTTATTGTGAGCATAGAGGTGAGGCGTCACAATGTGTGTCCTATAAACTAATTGGACTGCAAATTTTGTCCTTCTAGTGAAATGCCCCTTGGTTAATTATCCTTTAATTAATCACACTCATTAACTAACCCTTAATTTATTTCCTTAATTAATCAATCCTTTAATTAATTATGCTAATTAATTAATTCTTAATTACTCCTCTTAAGTAATTAACCTCCATTAATTTACCTTGATTATTAATTAATTTAACCTTTAAATGTTAATTAAATTAATTAACCCTGAACAGTTTAATCTTTTAATTACTTACATTAAATAAACATCATTTAAGTAATTAATCTCTAATTACTTAATTAATTAATGCTTAATTATAACTTAATTATTTGATTAATCTCTAATCATTAATTAATAATCTCTAATTCACTAATTAACAATCCTAAATTACAAATTAGTTAACCTCTAATTAATTCTTATTACCCTTAATTATTAATTTATTAATACTTAATCATTAATTAATTAAATTATTTAATTATACTCAAATTACTTTATCAACTTAATTAATCTCAAGACATTAAAACCTAATTATCTTTAAGATAAAACATTATCTTTATAATGACTTAATTATCATTAACATATTTAAAACATTTTATCTTTACAATTAACTTCCTTAATTAAATCATTTAATTAAGTTTAAAATAAAATAATCATTTATCTTAACAAATTAAAGTTTACCAAATCATAACTTCCTTTAAATAACTTAAAAACATTTGTCGAGTAATAGTTTAAATTAATTCCAATTTAAATTTTTAAAACTTGCTTTAATAAAAACCTTTTAAAACTTTTAAAAACTGTATTTTAAATTTCCGCTTCAGGATCAACCCGAAAATCACTCGGGTCTTTACCCGAGACATCCCCTTTCTTACTCTTCTTTTAAAAAAAATAAGTAAGCTTATTGCTTATGACTACTCGAGTTTTTACTCAAGTCCCTATACCCAAGTACTCGAGTCCTCCTTCGAGATCACTTACTACCCAGAACACACTGACACCAAAAACTTCATCGCGCACATGCACCGGCGACAGAGCCATCTTCGACCTTCGATGAATCCTCTGACACATCGACCATCGCCCAATCCTTCAATCACTGGCACAAGCCACTGATCAAATTCGAGCAACTCAAATGGAACTGAATCAAAACCACCACCAAAAACTACCTCGAACCTGCGTCTCCAACAACCGAAACCGCTGCAACCCCGGCCACACCTCCTCTAGCGTTATACGCTGCTATCCCCCAAACCATGAGCAACTTGAATCACCCCTGACGCCGTAGTGACCCAAAATTTCAGCTTCGGCACAACCTAGGGTTAAAATCTAGTTCGACCTAACTCCGCCGCCACGGTGGCTTAAACCTCCTTCCACCATTTTTCCTGGCCTATCTCAATCATCCTAGATCCTTCGTCCTTCGGAATTGGCTTCAAAACCGTATTCTGGTCATCACCAAAATGCACACTCGATACAATGTTAAAATTCATGAATTTCTTTTTAAAAATCATATTTTACAAAGTCGATTCAAGTTATGTAATTGAATCATAAAATTTCAACATTTGATTTTAATATGATATTAAAATTGCTACTATATCTTACTTGATTCCAGCAGATTTCAAAAATATTATGCTTGAACATATTTTTAAAACTTAGATTGCGTTTAAGCTAATTTATCTTGTTTGAAACTAAAATCCTAACAAAGATCAGATAAAAATATTTTCTACTTTTATCAAAACTATAGGCTTTGAACTAAGAATAGAGGTGTTTACAAACAACAGACAAGCACACTTCATATATACACAGAGGCTTTACTTATATACATACATGCAAAGCTACCTTCATCACAGAAATTCACACGCAACAGATATTTATTTACTTAGTCTTTTTAAATAAATGTTTACTCACCTGAAAAGATGTATAGTGGGCTTTAAACAGTTGCTTGAAAACTGGAAACTTTGAATTGTTGTGATCTTGTTTTTAATCCGAAATGCTTAGTTGCTTCTTTGATTTATGAACTAATAACTTGAAATTTGATGCTTATTTGTTGTTTGAGAAGGTTGCCTGAGTATGTTGCTTGATATTTTGAAAATGTTACAGGCTTGATATTCCAAGTTCTCTGGTTTGTATTTATTATAGACTTTTGATAAATGGTTTACAGGATTTTGAACTTGGGTTTATTTTGATTTTCTTGTGGATTTTCTGGTTTGAAGAATAGAGTTACAGGTTGAGTTTCTTAAGCTTTATAAATGAAAATAGAAAAGAAATGGAAAAGAGGAGATGTATGCCTATATAAACTAAATTATGATTAAAATTTAAAGAAAATGAAAATAAAAAGAAAAGACACTTGTTCAATTACCAACATTTTTCATTTACCATTATTTAACTCCTTACACATGTACTTAACGTGATTTAAAAGCTAACACTTGTAATTAGGCAAATTTTTAAAAGATTTTGAAATGATTTAAAAGCTTTCGTTTTTAATTTTCCCAATAAATAAATACCTTTCTAAATTTATATGAATAAAATCATTCAAAGAAAATAATATAAAACCAATTATATTCTAAATACAATCATATATAATATATTTTTAAATCTAAAATATTTTAAGATATTTATCTTTTAAATTTAAAATTTGAATCCAAATTCAATTTCAATTTAAAACCCAATTTAAAATCAACTCAAATACATATATATATATAAATTTAAACAAACACAAATCCAATTTGAAAATAATAATTCTATTTTTTTAAATCTATTTATATCTTATTTTTAAAAACATCACATTATTATTATTGTTTGAAGTAACAAATTTTACCAATTTTAAATAATTAATAAGTGGATTATCACATTTTAAATTGTTTGAATTATATTAATATGTTTACTATTTCACAATGAATTTATATATGTATACGCTTAAGATTTCCAACATTATGGAATTTTGAATATATCTATTATATATATATATATATATATATATATATATATTAATTTATTGTAAAATTTATTATTTCTAGATATTTATATTTCAATATTATTATAGATTCAAATTTATTTATATTTCCAGATATCAGAATTTATCCGTTCAACTGAATAAACCAGTTAATTATCCACTTATCGGATGTCCAAAATCCGGGTTATCACACAGATGATGCTGCTAATTATATCTCAAACAATTAAGGGCTATGCACCCATCTAGTGGGAGTATCATAAGCATTGATGAATTGTTCAGAATAAAACATATAGATATAACAACCTTCCTTCTCGACCTTCAAAAGTCAACACTAATACATACTGGCTATTCATGTACCGAATATCCAAGTGTCGAAAGAATAGATTATGGGGTTAAAGAAAAGAAAAGACAGAACATGATCTCACATTATGACGAGTAATGTATATTATTCAAATGAACTTTATAAAAGAAAAGCAAACTTTACATATGTGAGGACCCATTTCTTCAACCCTCGAAAGTCAATGCTAATACATCCTCGGTATTAACGTATCGCAAATCCAAGTGCCAAAGAGGCAGATCCTCAAGGGTGAGAATGAAAGTAAAGAAAAAATAGAATCTGACATGAACGGAATAACATATATTATTTCAACCTATATACCTTTACAAGGAATATTCTAAATACATTTATCATAGTTAAACACAGATAGTTGTAAATATCTGTCCTTACAATGCGAAATAAAATAGTACATAAGTGTAGTGGAAATGGATAAAAATCTTCAGAAGAATCTTCTAACTCCATGCATTGGGCTCTTCTAGATATCTTCTAACCAAACCTGACTACTAGGCTGCCTGGAAAAATTAAGGCACCTAGAGTTTAAGTGAAAAGGAACAAAAACTCTAGATCAGTCATGAGACTGGTGTGAGAAACTCAAAATATGCATTTTTGAAACAAAGGTATCTCATATGACCATGCCGTACATTAACACAGAACGGATTTTTACCTTATGACAACCAAAAAATTCGCTATGCAAAAACTAAGGAAATTATTTTTAGAGACGTTCTTCGGAAATACTTTTCTTACAAACTTATGAATCTTAGCCGAAATTGTTACATCGGTTAAATTTGATGGCATAATAGGTTTACAACTAAATTAAGAGGCACTTATTGGAGAATGGATTTCCATACAATGGCAGGTGTGGGACTACCTTCCTACAGGGAATCTCTAGAGGAATGTATCAAGGATACACATATAATCCTTTGCATCTGGTAAGAATAATCTATCCCTATTTGGCGCTCAAACATGGCTTGGATAGAAACTGAATATGACATCACCCCGGTCATTACCGACTTATCCAAGAGCTCTCTTTGCATACACAACATACTTGAAATATAGAGGGTAACCTAGAAAGGGGATGATCATACCAACCACATGGCCTTACGACGTACCCTTTTTAAGCCATTACCGGGTGATCAGGCCCAAGGTAACGATTACGTGGCACATTCCACTTTGAATGCCACATTGCTAATTCATAATCCCACAACTGATTTCTACAAATGTATAACTCCAGGGCTCATACACTTAAGAAAGGGTGTTAAGCTAAGAGAAGTTGCCTTCTCCTTCACTAGATAGATGATACGTTCATAGAGATTAATTATTGTAATTACAAATGCAATGTCAGGTATTCATCCATACAACTTGTCTAGGAATAGCACTATCCAAAGGCACTCTCCTACCACATCCTGTCGAAAATTACCCTTAGGATCAGTAGTGAGAAGTCATTAAATCGAAGATCTTAAATGAAGAACTGCTCTCACATGATATGAATGGGAAATTTCCCCTAAGGGTCAGTAATAAGCAAACCACCATTCCATCTTCCAAATCATTTTCATGTCATCACTCCAGACAAGTAAATTGGATAAAAGTTGTTTCTGGATAAGAATTACTCAAATTCAACCCTGGTTCCTTTGAGCCAATCATCAATAATAAATGTTAGGTGAATAGGGAATTATTCTTTGATTGATTAATTTTTTTTAATCAAAATTTCCTCTGGAGATATATATATCTTTAAAAACATTCTTTTTGGTATATACGGTATCATTAAACCTTTTTTATCAAATACATTGATTACATAAAACTTTTAAAATCTTGGAGTAATTCAAAATCATAATCTTTAAAATGGGTCAAAAACAATGTTATTTAAGACATTTATTACTATAAACCCAAAGCAATTGATTTTAAGTATAGGAATTGAATCAATTCCAAAATATTTTCATAAGCCATGTTGAAAAATATTATTGAGTTAAAAAGGGTCGATAGAATTTATATTAATTTTACTCAACATTAATTTCCGTATTCAACCTTTACTATCCGTTGAATAATGGTGAAATCACCTTTTAAATTCACATGCATAGTACCGATTCCCTCCTTGGAACTTAATACCAAGTATAAGAAGATCATTTCTGTTGCGATCCATATTGTTTGAATTTGTAAAATTATATCCTTTATAGTTTGGGAAATTTTGATCTGAGTAAATCAAATTTACTATCCTCTTAGTCGGGCTAGTCCGAATAGCCAGGGAGAGAAGGGCAATAGCTTTCCAAACTCAAGCCTAGATATCATCTCTCTGTTACCCATAAGGTGATCAAGTTATTTGATCGACTCTAAATCTTTTAACATGCTTAATTATCTTTTAATTATTTATTTAACCACTTTAAAATAATTTATAAATCCTTCAAATAAACTTTGAAATATTTTATTATTCATTTTAAAACATTTACAAAAGATTTGAAAAAGAATTGTTGTGTTTAGAACTATACTTCAAAAGTTATTGAAAAGTGCTATGAAAAGTGCTACGAATGGTGCCTTTTAAGCTGTATTGATCAAAACGACTTTTCTATCATTTTGAAATTCATTTTTATAACTAAATTCGCTTTTAAAACAATTTAAAAGATTTGTAGGATTTATTTTATATTTTTAAAGAAATAAAATTATCCATTTTAAAACATTTACTACTTTAGCTTACGAACTATCAAAGCGCAATTTTATTTAGAACTTGATTTTCTCATATTTTAAAATCTACCAAACGAAATCTCAATTTTATTTCTTTATTTGAAAGCTATGTATATAATAGTTCATAAATTTTTTATCTCGAAGAATTGCGAGCTATATTCCATTCTATATATTCGTTTAAAGTTTACGACGCAAAATCGCGAACTGCTATTACGCGACGCGTCAATTTTTGACTCAATTTTCAGTATTCATTTAAACTTTGCCGAAAAACTTTTAAATATTTATAAAAAAATTCTAAACCATATTAAACCTTTTTTAAAAAGTTTTAACACTCCATATATATTATTTCTTTCAAAAAAGGAAAGTGATTTCCCTTGTGCTTATCGTCGTGTGTTTACGTGACTAGGATATATATTCAACAACCACATTAAACATCCATATTATCATATTCAAACATGATAAACAACCATCATCAACAATCATATCCACACATATATATCATCCAATAATATATATAACTATAGTTTAGTAGTTTTCCCATTTTTAGTTATATGATGCTAATTACTTTTTCAAACATTCTTCAGCGAAACATCCAAACATTATTATCATCCAAATAGTTTCGTTAAATTTTTATAACTACGTATAAAATTTTAAAGTTAGATTTCTCACCATAATCAATACCAATCTTCCTAGCATCATTCATATTGCCACAACACTTCAGTTATACACTTCTACCATCACTTAAATGACTTCACTCCTTATCCAAGTGCTCGACCACCCCTTCCTCTATGCTTTTGATCTCGGTCTTGGCTCCTCTTCACAATGCTTGCTTACTTCCAAGACCTTTAAGTGCTCATGACCAAGCTTTAGGAAGTAGGAAGATAAGTAATGGAGCTACGACCTTGAGTACTCCAAATCTAGACCCGAAAATATGCCATTTTCTCTTGGGTTTTTGACCCTCTTGCTCTCAAAATTTAAAGAAGTTATTAATTGGAAAATGGTTACAATTTATTTTCTCTTGGATTTAAAAAAAGAAACACTCGATTTCGACTGGTTATGAGGAGGAATGATCAAAAGAAGAGAGGATATTCATGGATTCATAAAAATGAAGCTCGAATATGCACTGTAAAGAAGTCGAATTTTGTCATAGTTAATCTCAAAACAAGAAGAAGTGCTTGATATGAAAGTTGTAGCCACTAAAACTCTATATGGTTTGAATAAAATAAAACTTTGTTTAGATCGGTTTTCGAGGAGTTATACTCGAATGAAAAAGGGGTATTATCGGCTTTTAAAACAGGGCTCGAGAATGTACTTTAAAGAATGGAGATTTTAGTATAGCTAAGCTCAGAATGGGAAGAAGTGGTCAACTAGAAAGTTGTATCCATTATGATTTTAAATGGTTTGAAAAAAAGAATTACATAATTTGATTTGGCTTGTTAGGAGATATGGTGAAATGAAGAAGAGGGAAATGTGTGGGTATTTATAGGGAAAGAAGAGGGAAAATATTTAAGCACTTACATCACCCCCTTCATCACCTCCACATGCTCCATCTGCATCACCACATGGCCAAAATAACCACCACCTCTATGTTCTTACTCAAGTGTGTACTTTAATGCGTAAGCATTGGCTTTGTGCTTGCTTAAGGGTTAAGGAGATAGATAATATCTTGGATATTTGTTTCGATATGTATATATGTGTTTACGTGTATATTTCCCAGGATGGCCCAAGGCCTCCCTACCTCCCTCCTAAAGTTCCCAAGATGGCCCAAGGCCTCTTCATGCATGGACAAGGCCATGTTCCATGTACTTGGTTGACTTTCGATTATCTTAAGTACTAAGCTTTTACAAATATCTTAAGTATGTTATATGTTTGTTCATATATATGTATGTATGGTTTCATTCGTGTATGCACATGACATGTTTTTGCATGTATATGCATACCTTAATAGTGCATATGTGTATGTCATATAGGTGTTCAAGTCATGTAAATAATGTTACACAACTTATATAAGTCAAACTGTTGAAAATCGGGAAACCGATTACCAATCACATTTTCACTTATTAATTTACATACATATATTGTAAAAAAGTTGGAAGTAAATTTATAATAATTAATAATTAATTAAAGTGCTCATATTCGAAATAAAAAACCATATATATTAATATTAAACAACTATTTACAAAAAAGGGCTATTATATCGATAAAGTGATATCAATTTATTCTTATATTTTCAAACCGAATATATACCTTTATAAAATTATCGTATTTGATTTATTACTGCTTTACAACTATTTAAAATAAATCATTGTTATTTAAAACAATTAATTAAATAATTCAAATCATTATCAAATCATTAAATCTCAATTAAACTTAATTGATTAAATATTAAATATAAGGGCATCACTAATGATGTCATAAATACTTTTATTATTTCATATTCAACTATAAATATAAGTGTACGTACCCAGCTCCATGAACAATGTTTTAGGATTATAGAGCTGTTTATTGATAAAATAGTTTTCGATCATTTTATTGATTTAAATCCCAAGGAAAAATATTTTTATAGATATCTATTCAAAGTAAGATAACTATTATTTATTATTACTCAAAACACTACTAATTCTATTATCAACCTTTTATTTGAATAATTTTAAAATAAATATAATTTGTCAAAGTGAAAATTTTAGGAGTAGTTACAGACCACCCCCTTAAAAGAATTTAGTCCTCGAAATTACAACGCAAAACACAAAGGTGTTTGTCCAAAATATTTATTTTTAAACTTACACACATACGATGTATATAGATCATCCGTATGCAATATATGGTTCGATTTACTATTCGAATTCACAATTTTACTTTCGAAGTAGTATTGATCCCCTAATTCTCTATGCAGACTCCAATCAGGCTTTCCGATCAGAATTTTATTTTTCCCTACATATCTCTCGATTATGACAGAGAACTTAGGCATCCAACCACGAACCCTCATTAACTTTCATCGTCGAGAATCGAGTGATAAATCCTTTTTGGGATAAGTGTAAAACACCTTTATGTTCCGTACTTGAATCTTAAATCAAAATCATGCGACTAAACAATCCACGTTCTTCATATGTATTTATTAACCTTTCCAAAATTCTTATGCAAATAATTCGTAAATTTTTCATAAAGATACTTCTTTATACATAACCATCTTATATTTTTATTTTCAAACATTTATACATAAAGAAAACATTTATTTTCAATTGATAAATATCTTTTTTTATTATAACACATCTCTAAACCTATCTTAATGGTTTCTGAAAAACCCATTAACAAAATAATTTATAAAATTGATAAATTACCATAAACTTCCTTTTGCTAATATTAAATGTGAAAACTTTCTTTATTTAGTTAAAATCTTCTTTATCAATTAACTTTCCTTTATTAATCAAAACTTTATATTTATATATATGTATGTATGTATGTATGTATGTATGTATAAGTATGTATGTATGTATATGTATGTATATGTATATTCTTTAGTTATACCAGTTTTTAATACTTAAAAAGCATCTATATACTTATTCAAATGTTATAAGTATATTCCCAAATTACCGAACATGTTTTTTTCTTACCTTTAAAATATAATCAAAGAGATTAAAATAATTATTACAAAACATTATTATAATGAACTTCCCTTTATATAACATGTTAATTTAATATTTTCTTTCTTTGTTTGAAAGATGTGGATATAATATATCAAAAATTTCTTATCCTAAAGAATTCTGAGTTGTATTCCATTCTATATATTCGTTTGATTTTTACGGCGTGAAATCGTTAACTACCGTTACGCGACGTGTCTATTTTTGATTCGATTTCAGCATTCATCTAAACTTTGCCAAAACACTTTTAAATGTTTAAAAAACATTTCTGAACCATATTAAACCATTTTAAAGTGGTTTAAACATTTTATATATAGTATTTCATTCAACAAAGGAAAGTGATTTCTTTTGTGCTTATTGACGTGTATTAACGTAACTAGTATATATATTCAACAACCATATTAAATATCTATATTGTCATATACAAACATGATAAACATACATCATTAACAATCATATTCAAACATATATTATCCAGTAATATATATAACTATAGTTTAGGAGTTTTCTTGTTTTTAGTTATATGTTGCTAATTACTTTTTCAATTTTCATCAACCAAACATATAAACATCATTAGTATCCAAATAGTCATGTTAAACGTTTATAACTACTTATAATGTGCGACAATCCGGATTTTATGGACATCAGTAATTGGTTATTAACTGATTTTAATTACTAAAAATATCTGTTAAAAATGTAAATTGGTTTAAAACTATAATGAATGTTGAATTTTAAAATCTTTAGAGATGATAAATCTTTTAGTAAATAAATAAATAATGTATTTCACTGTTTAATTCAAGATATATATCCACATATATATAAATGGATATATACAAGCTTTATAATGTATATGAGTATATATATGCCTAGGGAATGAAATATAGTGAAGTCGGTAATAATATGGATGTATATAATATCAAAATCCATAAGATATTCTATTAGTTCCAAGTTTATATTTTAATTTTCAAAATCTCAAAAGTTAATAATATTAAAACTCTACATTTTCAAATACTAGAATATATATATATAGTTATTAATTTATGTATGAATGGGTTTTATATTATTTTCTTAAGTTATAAACTATAAAAAAAGAAGTGTAAAATAAGAATATAAAAACAAAAATAATATAAATGCATGCACTTGACATTTGTAGGCCAAGTATGACGTGCAAAATACAAGTGTCAAGATAAATTGTATTCTTTCTTTTTAATAACCTTTGTATATATAGCAAAAGAAGTCTTTCTTTTCTTCATTTTTGGAAATCAAAAGAAAAACAAAAAATGAAAAAAATGAAAAAAAAAACAAAATGAAACCAGGAATCAAACTAAAAGAAAAATCAAACAAATCCTTTCAAGTCTTCAAAAATGAAACAAAAGCAAACATTCAAAATTCAAGCTTGCTGATTCAGAATCAAAAGCAAATTCCAGTTTTCAAACCTCAGGCTACTTCTCTGTATAACATTTTAAAGTGAGTAAACTTCATCTTTTTAAATCAAAATCTTATTTAAATCTGTGAGTAAGAAAAGATTATAAAACAACAAAAGATTATATAGTACTTAAACTTGTTCAAGTTGATTGACTATGTTCTCTGTCAAAACATTTTACAGTAAGTAACCTTAAACTTTTAAAGGCTAAATCGTCTTTATTATCTTGTACATATAACCATGATGGTAGTAATAACCCGAACATATCTTGCATGGACGATAAACTTGTGTTCTTTGATATAAAACAAGGGAACTGCTGTGTGTACAGATGCATGTCTGTGTATATAAGTTTAGGTCTCTGCTCTTGTTTAACAGGTTCAAAAACTTTCAAAAATTCTTTTCTCTTCATTTAAACAATTTTAGGCTACGATTTCTAACGGAAATTTGTTTGTAATGATAAAATCTTATTTTTAAAAATAAGATTCAAATGGAGTTATTAAGTATTTCCCTGGAAAGGAGGAATTTACTGTGATAATAAATAAATCTGAAAAATCAATCGTCTCAATTGCATGATTCACTTATATAATCTGATTTATCCTTAAAAATTATGATTTTTGGAAGTATTATCATAATTTTTAAGCATGTAATTGATGAGAGGTCGCTTGATGGCCCGAGTTTGGGTTTTTGTCAATTTCTGGTGGTCGAGATGATTTTAGAGGTCGTCATTGGTTGTGGAGGTTGCCGTGGGGATGAGGATTTGAGGAAAAATGGCAAGGCGTTTTTCTATTAAAGGATTTGCGTAGGCATGGTCGATTTAGGGTTTAAAGTTGAAACCGAGTGGTTGCACTTGCGGGGTGAATGGCGATGCCATGGAGTTGATTGGCGATTGCGGTATGGGGAAGAAAGGAAGTCGTGGTCGAGGCGAGTCCACCGATGGGTTTTGGGAAGCTCCGTTGGCCGGAGGTGGTGGGCCGAGGCAAAAGTATGAGGTTGGGTCATCTTTGGTTTATAGTTTTGAGTTCGTGGTTTTGATATGGGGCTTTTGATGGAATTCTAGGTGGCCAGGTCAGGTATGTAGGTCGGAGGGGATTTGTGGGAGTGGCCGAAGGTGGTCGGTGACTCGTCGTGAGCATGTGCACGTGTACGGTGGAGGGTGTGTGAAGGAGGAAGTAGCAGGAGAAGGAAGAAGAAGATAGACCCAGATGGTACTTGGGTTTGTGTAGAGTTTCACTCGGGTTGTTCACGAGTTTCATCGGCGGAGAGAAGCGGGTAGGTTAAATCAGGTTTGGCTCGGGGATCTTGGGCCTTGGGCTCAGGTTTCCTAATTTTCAATGCAAGTAAGTTATTAACCAAGTTCAAAGGAAAATTATGAACAAGTTTTCAGGCAAAAAAATAATAAACAAATTCTCAAAGCAAATTATTAACAAGTTTGAAAGTAAAGTATTAATCGAGTTGTCAAGCAATTTCCAAAAATTAAAACTTTTAAAATTTAAATGATTTTAAGATTAATTGACTTATTTTAGAATAATTATATATTAGATTAATTATTTAATTTAATTTAATTTCTAAGTGTTTCAACAACATAACCAAATAATATAATTAAAGGAGTGATTAAGATAGTGTATTAAACATTAATTTATCAAGGTCTTAAGGGATTCAACAAGTTAATAATTAATTAATCCCAATCATTTGATTTAAATAAATATAAATGGTTTGTAATTAATTAATGTTAATTAAGAAGGATTGAAAAAGTAATTAATTTATTTTAATTAGGAATTGTATGACTAATTAATCTTGCTTATGAATGTTAAACCATAATTGAATGCCTTGGATTGTTTGATATCTCTGATATGTAATTTGTGATGTTCTGTGATATGAAATGCTTTGGGTTGAACTATGATAATTGTGGGCTGTCTGTCTGTGATGAATTGCTTATTCTGAATATAAATCAAATTGTTTAAACCTGAACAACTTGGCCTAAAGAATGACATTGGATTCGAAGAGACTAGGATCGGGTATCAGCAACTACCCAAAACCACTTCGATTAGTAATCTACAATAGTTCTTTATAGATTTGATTTTAAAACGAATGGAATAAATTAAGTAACATGGCCATTTAAACTAAGTAATGGAACTTAGATACATTTGGTGGAATAAGTGTCGACTTTATTAACATGAAAACTCATAATGATGGACGAGTTACCTAGGTTTCAAGAAGTTTTACAACTTAAAGTATTTCAAGTTATATGGGTTTACTCACGCTGGATTCCAGCCTGACTCGGGTGTTACTTTAATGTAATGCTGGGTCAAACCGAGTATTACAGCTTTTCAGTTAAGGACGTTCTGGAGATTAGGAGGTGAGCTGGTTGGCAGGAACGTATGGAGTATATTCCGCTGTATATTTGAGATTGTATTGATAGTAGTCAGGGACAAGTTGTTACGATTGTCTAGTTTATTTGTGATGATTGTACTCTGATATATTATATGTAAAGTGACAATTATAGTTTTTCATTGTAAAATGCTATTATTTGATATTATATTTTAATCCGCTGAGAATGTGAGATTCTGTGCTGTTTTTTTTCTGTTTCTTCTTCTACCTCTTTTCTTCTTTTCCCTAACAATCTGGAATTTCCGATGTTCGATTGCTCGGCAGTTCTACAGTGGACGTACTAGTGTTGAATTTTCAAGGTCAAAAATTTCGGGTCGTTACATTTGGTATCAGAGCTGAAGGTTAAGCGAGAACCTTGGCTCAGGTAGGGGTTACTTATTCGAATAAGGGTCGGTAAAACCAAAGAATGAGTTGAGCATATTATATGAGAGCGTATTTGTTATTTTCTTATATGATGATTTAAAAAAAACGGTTTTTAAAAGTAGTTTATGTTTTGATATATAAGCAATAATTTTTCTAATTATTATATATATTAACGTAATTGGTTAATGATTATTGAAATTGAATAAGATCAAAAGAACTTAAGTAATAATATATATAATTATATCCAAGTAGGAATTGGATAATATGAACTAAGCAAATAAGAGAAGCTAGAAATGGATTCAAACCAGAAATAAAATCCTAAAATTTGTAGACGTGTTTTCAAAATGCTGAATTAAATTACCCTGATTTTATTTTCCAAAAAATTATGAGATAATATGTAGTGTATTGGTTTCCATATAAGATAAACTTGGTTATTATCATAAAATGGTTGTTGTGTCTAATAATGAGATGTTTGTTTTCTAATAATAATTAATGATAAAGCGAAGTGGAATGTTTCAAGAAAGTAACAAATTAGATTAGTATGACTTATAAATTGAAAAGGATTTTCATTGTGAAGTTCTAAAATCTAAATCCAGAAAATTTGAAATTGTTTCAAAGTGTTAAAAGACATAAGTTAATAATATTATTCAGAATATTTTTGAACGTAATCTTAATTTAAAACAAGAGATGTTTTAAAAATTTATAAAGGAATATTGTTTGAAATAAAAACCAAGAATTGTTTAAAGTTTAAAGTATGACTTGGTGTGCAAAGGAAATAAATGTGTATATATAAGTAGATATACATAATATCAAGATGTTTTGAAATAAACTGTAAGTGTTGAGTTTTGAATTTTTCCTTGGGATGTGATGTGAACCCAAAGAGAAATAAGTTTTTGAACTTATAAGTGAAAGGTAATATTGATGGAAAGTTTAAAATTTGAAATAAACGATTCAAATTGAGTAAAGGTTGACTGGATTAGATGAAATTGAATTTAACTTAGGGGAAGTGAAATAAGTTTAGAACAAGCAACTTAAATTGGAAATTTCAAAATGAAATTGAGATTTAACTTAAGTAAGTTAAATGGTTGAATTGAAAAGGGAGTATATGTGACTCAAAACAGGTTTGAGGTCTGGAAATTGGTAATGGATGCTATTGATTGGTATTTTGGATAATTTGGTTGTTTATTTACTTTGACTTATCCTAATATCATCCTATTGCTATTAATAATCTATGAAACTGTGAATTGAATTATTTTGAATAAATAATATGTATCCATTACTGAAATTAAATGGAATTAAAACATTATTTTGAGAAGCATTTAAATGATTTTGATTTTTGAAGATTGAACTTATGGAAATGGAATCACTTTGAACTTGAGATTTAAATGTTAAAAAATGAATTTACAAACTAAAGTTATTAAGAATTGTTTAGTTGAAGTTAAATTTGGTAATAAATTGGATTCTGAAGATTAAATTGTTTAAAGATTTAGGTTGTTAATTTTAAAGTAAAGGTTAATTTGATTTAAGGGATTAAATCAACATTGGAAAATTTAACCCGAATTTATATAATTCGAAATGGTTTAAAAGTTGAGAATTGGAACTGAAATTTGTTTTGAATTAATTGAAATTGAAAGCAAAGTTGAATAAGTTTAAATTCAAATGGAAATTGATTTGAATTTGGGAGAGGAATTGAAGTTAATTCAAGTTGAATTGAAACTGAATCAATTTAATGGAATTGGAAATCAAAAATTAATTGGAATGGGAGATTGGAAAATTGAACCAGTTTGACTCTGAAAACTATTTTCAAATAAATTATTTTAATATAAACTGTTTTAAATCTATTTTTCTAACTATTTACTATACAACCTTTCTTTTTAAAATCCAAACTATCTTATACTTAGTTTACAACTATTTTGAAAACCAATTACTATTTTACAACTATTTTGCAATTATCTAACTATTCTACAACTATTTGACTATTTTACAACTATTTTATAACTACTTAACTATTTTCAGCTATTTTACAACTAATAAATATTTTACAACCACTTATCGATTTTAAACTTTTCAAGCTATTTTCTAAATTCAAGCTGGTCAGAGTGCAAACTATTTACAATTAAATACCGATTGAGATAAGGATCGAAGTGATAAACCAAATGGAAATTGAAGAAATTGTGAAAATGTGAATATTATTAAAATGAAGGTGAATAAAAAGAGAATTGATTTAGTTGATAATCAATGAAGACAAATACGTAGGATGTATGTATGTTATTCTATTTGCATAATGATTTGATCCAGATTCGAGCACAAAATTTCGAGATAGTATGTCGATCCAAGTTGGTATTTTTCATTCGATTTTAGACGGAGAACCCTGGATATGGGTTTTTGATTGGTTCTTGAAATACTCTATCATAGTTATGGCTATGCAAGGAGAATGACGGTTTCTGATCAAGAAACCAAATCCGAGTCCGCACTACGAAGTCAGTTGGACCATACTAGTTCGAAAGTGAAATTGTATGATCGAGTGAGCGATTAGATTTGATATTGCATACGGATGGTATATGTACATCGTACATGCTTGAATGAAATAGATACTGAAAATTTTGAAAGAAATGAAGAAAAAAAACGATTTTTGAAATGGAAAAGTATATTTTGAGAAATATATGATAAATAAAAGTGGAAGTTGGATATTTCTATGATTAAAATTCACTTTATGAAGTAAGCAATATGGTAAATAACTTTATGTAGGAAATCAAATTTAAATGTCGATTTGGCATAAATAAAGTTATATATATATATATATATATATGTATATGTATATATATGTTTTATATGATAACACCCTTATTAAATCTATAACCAGAGGAAAGGATCTTTAAAAAATATGTGAAGTATAAAAGGGAATTTATAGATGTATGAAGTGATCCCTAGATTTTTCAAGTTGGAAAGGATAGGTTTATATATATATATATATACAAATGATTTTAGGAGAACAATTTTGGGAAAAAGGGTTTGGAAACCCACTGATTTTGAAGGGCTTTTGATCTTTTAGGAAAAATTAGTTTTGGAAACTTGGAAAGCCAAGTTTGAGAATTATCGATTTTGAGATATTGATTCTGTGTAAGGAGATTTATATGTGATTCATATAAAGATTATGATTTGAAAGATACTATATGTGTATAGTATAAAGTATTTTGAATTGGCCCTGGGGAAAAAGGCGCTCCCATTTAAATGAACTTCTAGTAGTAGATCCACGGGGTGGTTCTACCTTGAGCCCTAACGGGGTCTAAACTTAATCCTGGGAGGAACACCGGACAAACTGAAGTTCCTGAGGATTGTGGCTGGGTAGCGAAAGTCGAGGGCGCTGATGCCTGTAGAGACATTTGGGTTATGCTGTGACGCCCCACCTCTATACCCACGCTAGCCAAGGGCACTACAAAGTAATGCCGTCAACTAACACGGAGAATAAGGTTGGTTAGGAGCGGCCATCTATAGCCTTGCTCTAACTATCTATTGAATACATCGACAATAAACATACCAACCAGGTCGACATACCCAATGAATACTCAAAACAAAACCATAGGTGGTTGGATCTATCAGAACATAATATAATAACTCAAATGTAATATACATCACAGAACAGTAAATCATCATATACACATATACAGATTCACAACAGAGTTATACAATAATAAATATCAAGTGGTATAGCAAACCACCATATACAGACGAGTCAAAAGAATACATAACAGAGTTACTACAAAATAGGACTACACAAAAAGCTATGACAAAAAGGAACAAGCTGAATAGTCCATTGCGGAAGCAAAATAGGCTAAGTCCAAAAGCTCCTAACCTGAAACATCTCGGCCTGACCCGAGTATAAGATACACGGGTCAGTCTAGCTAAACAAATCAGTTAGATAATCTGAACAACAATAAACCTGCAAGGTTACAAGGTATAGCAAATATCTCTAAAAGAGATAACATAATCATCTAACAAAAGATGAATCATATGATAACAAGCCTCATATCATCGGCAACATATATAAACAAAGGATACGAATATCCCAAAACAAGCCAAAAGGCAATAACAAATACTAATAAGGTATACAAGTTCCACAAGGTAACCGCTACGCATCATGCGGCTCATAATGACCAACACCGAAGGGCGATACCAAGGGAATATACATATGAATGAAACATCAGAAAATTGCTCGAGCTCAGTACTGTACAAACAAGGATCCATGAGCCCGAAGACTCCAAACCCAATATCACCCATGCGGCTCATAACGACCAACATCGGAAGCGATACTAAAGGGCAACCCAATATTACCCATGCGGCTCATAACGACCAACATCGGAAGCGATACTAAAGGGCAACAAACCCGAAGGCACAAACCTGAAGGCACATACCCGAAGGTAACATACCCGAAGGCAACATACCCGAAGGCAACAAACCGTAGTGGTGAAGGTCAGAGACCCAGTATTGGACACCACTAACTGGCGGAATGTGTCACAACTCTCGAAAAGGAATCCGAAAAGTGTTAACGTATGTCCCATAACCACTCGTTCGCACTAAACGGTTTACTATCCGTCAGCCACTTTCACACTCAAAGTAGTACAAAGTTCACCTCATATCATCGGTAAACCAAACCCGAAGGTTAAAACGATCAATTGAATAGGTCGGGGATTAATCGAAAAGATAAACGCACAGATTCATGGTCCGTGTTTTGCCCAACCATTTAATCACCCTTCCACTTCGCTCGAAGTGCGAAATTGTACGTGTGGTTTAATAGAATTTATAAATCGGAGAAGCGAACTTTTAATACGATTTGAAGAAATCATTTATAAAACCCGTGAATGAAGTCAAAAAGGAATCATCAAGGTCAAATATGCATAAACAACTAGTTGGAATTAACAAGCGTTGATTAAATTTGGAAAAACTAAACGAACAAGGCAAGTTGGCAAAAAAACAGCAGGTTCAGACGTCTGAAAGAAGGGATTCAGACGTCTGAATTTGGAGACCAATTTCCTTTTCAAATGAGGATTCAGGCGTCTGAACCCAAATTTTCAGACGTCTGAAATAGGCAATATTTTGCCTATTTCCTTTCTGGTTGAAATTTTGGCAATTGAGACGTCTGGAAATATAATTTCAGACGTCTGAATCTGGGGATGAAAATTTCCCTTGAACAATATTCAGACGTCTGAAATAGGCATTTCAGACGTCTGAAACTCAATGTTCAAGCATTTCCTGAACCTGGGCCAACTATGGCCAAACAAATCGAAAGCGATCGGGTGCGTGTTGATTATGGGCTTACGTCAAACGACTACCCAACCTTAACAACACACCCAAACACTCCGAACAAAAAAAAAACATTAACCATATATGGTTTTACATAGATTTGGCTTCAAAAATCATAATTTGGCAATTTCACCAAAGCAATCCAAATCGAAAGCAAATGCACATGAACAAGTATTAGGAATTCATTCCTAACATCAATGATATCAAAAGAAGTAGATGTGAGTTCAAAACTCACCTTTTACCCAAAAACAAAGAAGAAGGAGTTCAATTTGCAAGGAGAAGACCAACAAACACTACTTCAACTCAACAAGCTTCAATCTAAGAATAAAACCCATATTTCCCAATTTAGGTTTAGGAAATTTTCTGAAATTGAAGAAGAGAAGAGTTGGAGAAGATGAAGAAGAACTTACCAATGGATTCTCTTTGATTTTGGAGCAAGGATTTGGAGTTTGCAAATGGATTTAGGGCTAGGAGTTTCTAATTTCCTTTCTCTTCCCCCATTTCAGTTTTTTCTTAAGCTTTTATGATATGAATAAGTGAATGGAAGGAGAGAAGGGCTGAGTTGGGGTTAATAGAACAGTTTGGGTGAAACCCAAACCCAAAGCCCACTTAGCAAATAGAAAAATTCGACTTACTCCAAACATATCAAAGCTTACACTCAAAAAGATCGCAAACGCCATTTTGGAACCAATGGAAATGGTTTCGAGTCCCAATTCGGCCATTTGCAGAAAGTAACATTTCGGACCTAAATCCGACTAACGACGCTATATTTAAATAAAACATTTAAATATAAAATCGTTAATTATGCGGGTTGTTGCAGATCTCCCATCCTTACAAAATTGCGTCCCCGCAATTCCTAGAGACGATATTTGTAACAACTACATGCATAAAACATTCCAAAGAAAAGGAAATAAGCTCGAGATGAAAAGACATACTCACCGTTTCAAAGCGAAGAAAGAAAACCCAGATAAGATCGCTCGATATACTCTCTGGTTTCCCAAGTACAGTCATTGGGATTAGCGGACCATTGAACTTTAACGAGCGGCACGTCCTTGTTCCGAAGGTGTCGCACCTCCGTGTCAAGCACGCGAATAGGTTGCTGTACAATAGGTAAGTCCGGTGAGATCTCAAGTTCTTGCAAACCAGGAGAAGTAATAACAGAATCCGACTCCCGAAGACACTTCCAAAGTTGCGAGATGTGAAACACGTCATGAATGCCAGATAAATGAGCTGGAAGTGAAACTCTATAAGCCACAGGGCCAATACTTTCAGTAATAGAAAATGGTCCTATAAAGCGAGGAGCCAATTTCCCAGTCGCACTGAAACGCATAACCCCCTTCAAAGGAGAAACACGAATAAAAACAAGATCGCCGATCGAGAACTCGAGAGGCTTCCTACGGTTGTCCACGTAGGATTTCTGACGACTCTGTGCCTCTTTCATTCTCAATCGAATAAGATTAATCTTCTCAAAAGAATTACGAACAAAATCTGGACCAAGAATATGATTCTCTCCAAATTCCAACCAACAAGAAGGTGATCGACATGGCCTTCCGTATAAGGCTTCGAAAGGAGCCATACCGATACTAGACTGAAAACTATTGTTGTAGGAGAACTCTACAAGAGGTAGATGATCCTCCCAACTTCCACCAAAATCAAAAATACAAATACGGAGAAGATCTTCTAAGATACGATTCACCTGTTCAATCTGTCCGTCGGACTGTGGATGATAAGCTGTAGAAAAATTAAGCTTTGTTCCCAAAGCTTGATGAAGACTCTTCCAAAAATGACTCGTGAATAAAGGATCACGGTCACTCACAATAGAACTAGGAACACCGTGAAGTCTCACGATTTCCTTGACATATAACTTAACCAAAAGCAAAGCAGTCCTATTAGACTTAATAGGGACAAAATGAGCAGACTTGGTGAGGCGGTCAACAATAACCCAAATGCTAGAATGGCCAGATCTCGAACGAGGTAGGCCGTCAATGAAATCCATAGAAATCTGATCCCATTTCCACAATGGAATCTCAAGAGG
Source organism: Allium cepa (assembly GCA_030765085.1). Taxonomy (NCBI): domain Eukaryota; kingdom Viridiplantae; phylum Streptophyta; class Magnoliopsida; order Asparagales; family Amaryllidaceae; genus Allium; species Allium cepa. The sequence continues at coordinate 141,464,291 of CM060937.1, read as the reverse complement.
CTGAAGAAGACCCGAAGGACGCTGATGCTTGGCTTTAAAACTCTGACAAGTTATGCAATTGCTCACATAACTCGCCACATCGCGCTTCATGCCTTCCCAATAATAAAGACGACGCATATCGGCATACATCTTGCTATTTCCGGTATGAATGGAATACTTAGAACGGTGGCAGTCATCAAGAATGTCATGCCTAAGTGCAAGATCAGAAGGCACAAAAAGACAGTTCTTCTTGCAAAGACACCCATGAGAATCAATACTGAAATCTTGCAACGCCTCATCGCAAGATCCAGACTCACAAAGCTGAATAAGATGCAACAACTCAGGATCACGCCGCTGACCATCGGCAATACGATCCAATAAAATAGGTCGAGCTCCCAAACTAAATAATAGAATAGGAGAATCAGAAGATGAACCTCGATCACGAATTTCACAAAAAGATAGAGTCTCAAGAACATCCCATTCGGCAAACATCATAGAAATAACAGCCGAATGTTTGCGACTAAGCGCATCTGCAACACGATTACCCTTACCAGGGGTATACTGGATATCAAAGTCATAAGAAGCAAGAAACTCGAGCCAATGCTGTTGTCTCATATTTTGTTCCTTCTGAGTGAACAAATACTTCAAAGATTTATGATCGGTATAGAGAATGAAGCGCTCGCCCAACAAATAATGTCGCCAAATCTTCAAGGCAAAGACAATGGCGGCAATCTCAAGATCATGAGTGGCATAGCGAACTTCATTCGGATGCAGTTGCCTAGAAGCATAAGCAACTACCCGATCCTTCTGCATAAGAACAGCACCGAGACCACTACCACAAGCATCGGTGTAGACAACAAGATCATGATTCCCTTCGGGAACCACAAGGATAGGAGCATTAGTGAGAAGTTCCTTCAATGTCAGAAAGGAAGCTTCACACTTGTCGGACCAATCAAAACGAATGCCTTTCCGAGTAAGGCAGGTGAGAGGAAGCACAACCCGGGAAAAGTTCTTAATGAACCGACGGTAATAACCCGCCAATCCAAGGAAACTACGAATCTCATGAACATTTTCAGGCCTCTTCCAATTCTGGATGGCTTCGATCTTTGAGGGATCAACAGAAATGCCATCGGAAGATACAACATGGCCTAAGAACTTAACCTTATTCTCCCAAAAGTGGCATTTGGAGAATTTGGCTCTAAGCTGATGACGACGGAGGGTACTCAAGACAATTCTCGAGTGATTAGCATGCTCAGCTTCAGACTTAGAATAAATAAGGATATCATCAATAAACACAAGGACGAACTTATCGAGATATTCCCGGAATACTCGATTCATGAGATCGACAAAGAAAGCAGGAGCATTCGTCAAACCGAACGGCAAAACGAGCCACTCAAAAGAACCATATCGAGTGCGGAAAGCTGTAAGAGGTATGCTATCCTCCGCGACTCGTAACTGATGAAAACCCGTGGCAAGGTCGAGCTGAGAAAAGACCTTAGCACCACTCAATAGACTGAACATGTCATCGATCCTAGGCAATGGATACCTATTTCTGATGGTTAACTCGTTAAGCTTGCGATAATCAATGCAAAGCCTAAGAGTTCCATCAGACTTCTTCACGAAGACGACCGCGGATCCCCAGGGAGAAAAACTGGACTGAATCAACTGCTTGGACTCAAGCTCCAAAAGCTGCTTCTTGAGTTCCTCATTTTCCTTTGTAGACATCCTCGTGGGAGGACGACTAACTGGCTGCGCGCCTGGAATGAGATCAATGCGGAACTCAATTGCCCGTTTGGGTGGCAAACCCGATACAGGCTCAAAAACATCAGAAAAGTCACAAGCAACCGGAATACGAGATATATCATCATCATCTCGTGAGTCAAGAGAATACAAAGCCATTTCGGAATTATCCACATCCCGAAGAACAAGAGATAGCTGAGTAGGCGAATCCGGATGTCGAAGATATACAATCCTCTCCGAACAAATAATCCTGGCATTATATCTCACTAGCCAGTCCATACCCAAAATCATATCGAATCCCAAAAAAGAAATAACGTGCAGACTCGCACAGAAAGAAAAGTCACATAAAACAACCTCAACATCATCACAAAGCAAACTAAGGGTCGCGGATCCCCCAATTGGATTCGCAATCCTTAAAGAAGTAATCAAACAAGAAACATCCAAAGATAAATCATCTACGAGCTTTTTCGATACGAAAGAATGTGATGCACCCGTATCGAAAAGAACTCGAATACTACGATCATGAAATAAAATAGAACCTTCCAAAATAAATGAAGATATACCTTTGGGCTGAGAAGGACCTTCAGAAGCCTTAGCAGCATAAAGCCTGTTAGACTTGGCACTAGCCGAAACAGTAGGGCAAGCTGAAACATGATGACCTTCCTTCTTGCAATAACGGCAGAAGAGAGGCTTAGGACAAGCTCGAATAATATGATCAGGAGAACCACAATTGAAACACTTTCGAACGAAAAGTGTTCCGGAAGACTGAGGCTGAGAGCTAGGACCACCGGTCTTCTTTTTCTTAGAAGGAAAAGGCTTCTTCTGAATTGAAAACGGCCTCTTGTTGGGGTTCTTGGAAACCTCAACATCACTATCACACTCCTTCTCAATGGTCTCGAGATGAAGTGCCGAATCAACCAACTCCTCAAAAGAAAGTTTAAGCTGGAGCAACAAAGACTTCTTAAGATATTTCTTAAGACCAGAAACAAACTTCAAATTCTTCTTATACGAAGTGCTGATAAATTCAAGACCATACTGAGATAAAGCCTCGAACGATGCGACATACTCAAAAACAGAAGATTTCCCTTGCTTCAACTCAAGGAAGCGACGGGTCAATAAAACTTTTTCAGATTCAGGAACGAACTTGAGTTCAAATCGCTCCCGAAACTGAGTCCAAGAAAGAGTAGACTCATCAATCTCGGCTACAAGAAGCTCATACCAATCAAGAGCACGCTCTTGTAATAAACTAGAAGTCACAAGAACTCTATCATGGTCGGAAAGATCCATGCGAGAGAAGATACGCTCGCACGTGCGAAGCCAAGCTTGGACTTCAAGAATGGACTTGGAGCCCTTAAACGGCTTCCTTCCAAGATGAGAAAAATCACTGCACTGACGTGCAAAGGCAGACTTGCGAGGTGGAGACACTCGAGGAGGAACTGGATGCTAAGTGCTCCTAAACAACTCCAAAAACTGATCAGCACACATATATACGCCATCCGGATGTGAGCCACTGGATTGCCCAGCACCCGAACGTCGTCCCCTGCCTCTTCCAGCCATACGCTGAAGGTAAGATAAGAACAAGATTATTCACAAGGTAGATATTGCAATATGGAATACTACGGAATAAAATGCATTCCTAGACGTATTCCCAAACTCTATCTAACCTTAATGGAATAAAGAGACACAATGATTCAAAGATTTGTATCACTTGTACACTTTGATGTACCATAATATGTGCATCTATTCTGTGTTTATCATATTTTGTTCTGAACTCAGCTCTGATACCACGCTGTGACGCCCCACCACTATACCCACGCTAGCCAAGGACACTACAAAGTAATGCCGTCAACTAACACGGAGAATAAGGCTGGTTAGGAGCGACCATCTATAGCCTTGCTCTAACTATCTATTGAATACATCGACAATAAACATACCAACCAGGTCGACATACCCAATGAATAATCAAAACAAAAACATAGGTGGTTGGATCTATCAGAACAGAATATAATAACTCAAATGTAATATACATCACAGAACGGTAAATCATCATATACACATATACAGATTCACAACAGAGTTATACAATAATACATATCAAGTGGTATAGCAAACCACCATATACAGACGAGTCAAAAGAATACATATCAGAGTTACTACAAAATAGGACTACACAAAAAGCTATGACAAAAAGGAACAAGCTGAATAGTCCATTGCGGAAGAAAAATAAGCTAAGTCCAAAAGCACCTAACCTGAAACATCTCGGTCTAACCCGAGTATAAGATACACGGGTCAGTCTAGCTAAACAAATCAGTTAGATAAACTGAACAACAATAAACCTGCAAGGTTACAAGGTATAGCAAATATCTCTAAAAGAGATAACATAATCATCTAACAAAAGATGAATCATATGATAACAAGCCTCATATCATCGGCAACATATATAAACAAAGGATACGAATATCCCAAAACAAGCCAAAAGGCAATAACAAATACCAATAAGGTATACAAGTTCCACAAGGTAACCGCTACGCATCATGCGGCTCATAATGACCAACACCAAAGGGCGATACCAAGGGAATATACATATGAATGAAACATCAGAAAATTGCTCGAGCTCAGTACTGTACAAACAAGGATCCATGAGCCCGAAGACTCCAAACCCAATATCACCCATGCGGCTCATAACGACCAACATCGGAAGCGATACTAAAGGGCAACCCAATATCACTCATGCGGCTCATAACGACCAACATCGGAAGCGATACTAAAGGGCAACAAACCCGAAGGCACAAACCCAAAGGCACATATCCGAAGGTAACATTTCCGAAGGCAACATACCCGAAGGCAACAAACCGTAGTGGTGAAGGTCAGAGACCCAGTACTGGACACCACTAACTGGCGGAATGTGTCACAACTCTCGAAAAGGAATCCGAAAAGTGTTAACGTATGTCCCATAACCACTCGTTCGCACTAAACGGTTTACTATCCGTCAGCCACTTTCACACTCAAAGCAGTACAAAGTTCACCTCATATCATCGGTAAACCAAACCCGAAGGTTAAAACGATCAATTGAATAGGTCGGGGATTAATCGGATAGATAAACACACAGATTCATGGTCCGTGTTTTGCCCAACCATTTAATCACCCTTCCACTTCGCTAGAAGTGCGAAATTGTACGTGTGGTTTAATAGAATTTATAAATCGGAGAAGCGAACTTTTAATACGATTTGAAGAAATCATTTATAAAACCCGTGAATGAAGTCAAAAAGGAATCATCAAGGTCAAATATGCATAAACAACTAGTTGGAATTAACAAGCGTTGATTAAATTTGGAAAAACTAAACGAACAAGGCAAGTTGGCAAAAAAAAACAGCAAGTTCAGACGTCTGAAAGAAGAGATTCAGACGTCTGAATCTGGAGACCAATTTCTTTTTCAAAAGAGGATTCAGACGTCTGAACCCAAATTTTCAGACGTCTGAAATAGGCAATATTTTGCCTATTTCCTTTCTGGTTGAAATTTTGGCAATTCAGACGTCTAGAAATATAATTTCAGACGTTTGAATCTGGGGATGAAAATTTCCCTTGAACAATATTCAGACGTCTGAAATAGGCATTTCAGACGTCTGAAACTCAATGTTCAGGCATTTCCTGAACCTGGGCCAACTATGGCCAAACAAATCGAAAGCGATCGGGTGCGTGTTGATTATGGGCTTACATCAAACGACTACCCAACCTTAACAACACACCCAAACACTCCGAACAACAACAAAAAACATCAACCATATAGGGTTTTACATAGATTTGGCTTCAAAAATCATAATTTGGCAATTTCACCAAAGCAATCCAAATCGAAAGCAAATGCACATGAACAAGTATTAGGAATTCATTCCTAGCATCAATGATATCAAAAGAAGTAGATGTGAGTTCAAAACTCACCTTTTACCCAAAAACAAAGAAGAAGGAGTTAAATTTGCAAGGAGAAGGCCAACAAACACTACTTCAACTCAACAAGCTTCAATCTAAGAATAAAACCCATATTTCCCAATTTAGGTTTAGGAAATTTTCTGAAATTGAAGAAGAGAAGAGTTGGAGAAGATGAAGAAGAACTTACCAGTGGATTCTCTTTGATTTTGGAGCAAGGATTTGGAGTTTGCAAATGGATTTAGGGCTAGGAGTTTCTAATTTCCTTTCTCTTCCCCCATTTCAGTTTTTGCTTAAGCTTTTATGAAATGAATAAGTGAATGGAAGGAGAGAAGGGCGTGAGTTGGGGTTAATAGAACAGTTTGGGTGAAACCCAAACCCAAAGCCCACTTAGCAAATAGAAAAATTCGACTTACTCCAAACATATCAAAGCTTACAGTCAAAAAGATCGCGAACGCCATTTTGGAACCAATGGAAATGGTTTCGAGTCCCAATTCGGCCATTTGCAGAAAGTAACATTTCGGACCTAAATCCGACTAACGACGCTATATTTAAATAAAACATTTAAATGTAAAATCGTTAATTATGCGGGTTGTTACATATGCTGTGACAATAGTATAACTCGATGTCAATGCGATCTACTACGCACCATAGCGGAAGTCGAGGGGCAGCAATTGCCTACGGTCTATGTTTGATTTCGCTGGGAGAGCGATGTAACATCGATAGACTGCGATCTATGAAGACATAGTGAAAGTCATGTGGCCGTGAGTGCCTACAAGATATATTGGGACTCAACTGATGTAGTCTGCAATCTATGTGATCTGTGTGGAGAAGTTTCATTTGGCAGCGAAATTCGAAGCTCTGATGCTTATAGTTACATGGGTTTTTACTATGATGGTGACGTAAAACCTGGGTATAGCTGCGATCTATGGCAGGTTCCATGGTGTAATCGAGGGGCGTAGACGCCAATGGTTTTCTATGGTTTTGCCGGGATGGCGATGTAATCATCGGGTTAACTGCGACCATGAGGGTGCAATGATTTCCAGAGCATTCTCACCAAAATGATTTCTATATTTTCAAAAATGTTTTCCGTATTTTCACAAAATGTTTTCAAGTATTTTCACTGGGTGTTGAAAACGGGTCTGCTAAGTACTTATAGATTTTCAATCCTTCGCCCGATCAACGTATGATCGAATTTCTATGAGAACAAGGATGGACTTGTTGAAACATCGAGTTATAAAAAGTATTTTTATAAAGCTATTTTGATAATATTATGTAGGATTTAAAGTAGTTAAAAAAAATTATAGTTAAAAAATGTTCAAAGAGTAATTTGACTGCTAATAAGTATTGTAATAAAATTCCGGCTTCATTCCTTTTTTAGGACAAAAAGTTCTAAAGGGGGAGGAATGTGACAACCTGGATTTTTGGACATCTGTTTATTGGTTATTAATTGATTTTAATTACTAAAAATATCTGTTAAAAATGTAATTTGGTTTAAAACTATGATGAATGTTGAATTTTAAAATCTCTAGAGATGATAAATCTTATAGTAAATAAATAAGTAATATATTTACTGTTTAATTCAAGATATATATATATACCATATATATAAATGGATATATACAAGCTTTATAATGTATATGAGTATATATATGCCAACGGAATGAAATATAGTGAAGTCAGTAATAATATGGATGTATATAATGTCAAAATCCATAAGATATTCTATCTATTCCAAGGTTATATTTTTATTTTCGAAATCTCAAAAGTAAATAATATTAAAACTCTATATTTTCAAATACTAGAATATATATATATATATATATATATATATATAGTTATTAATTTATGTATGAATGGGTTTTATATCTTGAGTTATATATATATATAAAGAAGTGTAAAATAAGAATATAAAAACAAAAGTAAGTATAATTGCATGCACTTGACCTTTGTAGGCCAAGTATGACATCCAAAATACAAGTGTCAAGCTAAATTGTATTCTTTCTTTTTAATAACCTTTGTATATATAGCAATAGAAGTTTCTTTTCTTCATTTTTGGAAATCAAAAGCAAAAAAAAAAACAAAAAAAAACTGAAAAATAAAATGGAACCGGGAATTAAACTAAATGAAAAATCAAACAAATCCTTTCAAGTCTTCAGAACTGAAACAAAAGCAAAGATTCAAAATCCAAGCTTGCTGATTCAGAATCAAAAGCAAATTCCAATTTTCAAATCTCAAGCTACTTCTCTGTTCAACATTTTAAAGGTGAGTAAACTTCATCTTTTTAGATCAAAATCTTATTTAAATCTACCAGTAAGTAAAGATTATGTAGTATTTAAACTTGTTCAAGTTGATTGACTCTGTTCTCTATCAAAACATTTTACATTACCTTAAACTTTTAAAGGCTAAATCATCTTTATTATCTTGTGCATATAACCATGAATGGTAGTAATAACCCGAACATGTCTTGCATGGGTGATAAAGTTATGTTCTTTCATATAAAAGTAGGGAACCGCTGTGTGTATTGATGCATGTTTGTGTACATAAATTTAGGTCTCTGCTCTTGTTTAACAGGTTCAAAAACTTTCAGAAATTCTTTTCTCTTCATTTAAACAATTTTAGGCTATGATTTCTAAAGGAAATTCATTTATGACGATAAAATCTTATTTTTAAAAATAAGATTCAAATGGAGTATTAAGTATTTCTCTAGAAAGGAGGAATTTACTGTGATAATGAAATAAATATGAAAATTCAATCGTCTCAATTGCATGATTCACTTATATAATCAGATTTGTCCTTAAAAATTATAATTTTTGGAAGTATTATCATAATTTTTAAGCATGCAATTGATGAGAGGTTGCGTGATGACCAGAGTTCAGGTTTTTTCCAATTTCTAGTGGCCAAGAAGATTTTGGAGGTCATCGTTGGTTATGGAGGTTGTCGTGGTGATGAGGATTTGAGGAAAAATGGAAAGGCATTTTTCTATTAAAGGATTTGCATAGGAATGATCGATTTAGGGTTTAAATTTGAATCTGGGTGGTCGCACTTGCGGGGCAAATGGCGGTGCTAGGAGGTGATTGGCGACTGCAGTATGGGGAAGAAATGAAGTTGGGGTTGGGGCGAGTCCACCAATGGGTTTTAGGATGCTCCGGTGGTCGTAGGTTGTGGGTTAAGGCGAAAGTAGGAGGTCGGGTCATCTTTGGTTTATGTTCTTGAGTTCATGATTTTGATTTGGGCTTTTGAGGGAATTCTAGGTGGCCAGTTTGGGTACGTGGGTCGGAGGCGATATGGGGGAGTGGCCGGAGGTGGTCGGCGGCTCGTCGCGAACATGTGCGCGTATATGGTGGAGGGTGTGTGTAGGAGGAAGTAGCAGGAAAAGGAAGAAGAAGATAGACCCAGATGGGAATCGGGTTTGTGTAGAGTTTCACTCGGGTTGTTCACGAGTTTCATCGGATGAGAGAAGCGGGCAGGTTAAATCGGGTTTGGCTAGGGGATCTTAGGCCTTGGCTCGGGTTTCCTAATTTTCATCGCAAGTAAGTTATTAACCAAGTTCAAAGGAAAATTATGAACCAGTTTTCAAGCAAAAAAATAATAAACAAATTCTCAAAGCAAATTATTAACAAGTTTCAAAGTAAAAGAATAATCGAGTTGTCAAGGAAGTTTCAAAAATTAAAAATTTTAAAATTTAAATGATTTTAAGATTAATTGACTTAGTTTAGAATAATTATATATTAGATTAATTATTTAATTTAATGTAATTTCTAAGTGTTTCAAAAACATAACCAAATAATGTGATTAAGATAGTTATTAAACTTTAATTTATCAAGGTCTTAAGGGATTCAACAAGTTAACAATTAATTAATCCCAATCATTTGATTTAAATAAATATAAATGGTTTGTAATTAATTAATGTTAATTAAGCAGGATTGAAAAAGTAATTAATTTATTTTAATTAGGAATTGTATGACTAATTAATCTTGCTTATGAATGATAAACCATAATTGATTGTCGTGGATTGTTTGATATCTCTGATATGTAATTTGTGATGTTCTGTGATATGAAATGATTTGGGTTGAACCGTGATAATTGTGGGTTGTCTATCTATGATGAATTGCTGCATTATGAATATAAATCAAATTGTTTAAACTTAAACAACTTAGCCTGAAGAATGACATTGGATTCGAAGAAACCGGGGTCGGGTATCAGCAAATACCCGGAAGCACTTCGATTAGTAATTTACAATAATTCTTCATAGATTTGATTTTAGAATCAAACAGGCTGGAATGGAATAAACTAAGTAACATGGTCATTTAAACTAAGTAACAGAACTTAAATACATTTTGTGGAATAAGCATTGGCTTTGTTAACATAAAAACTCATAATGATGGATGGGTTACCTGGGTTTCTAGAAGTTTTACAACTTAAAGTATTTCAATTTATATGGGTTTACTCACGTTGGTTTCCAGCCTGACTTGGGTGTTACTTTAATGTAATGCTCATGTCAGACCGAGTATTACAGCTTTTTAGTTTAGAACGTTCTGCAGCTCAGGAGGCGAGCTGGTTGGCAGGAACGTATGGAGTATATTCCACTGTATATTTGAGATTGCATTGATAGTAGTCAGGGACAAGTTTTTACGACTGTCCAGTTTAATTATGATGATTTTACTCTGATATATTTTGTGTAAAGTGACAATTACAGCTTTTTATTGTAAAATGTTATTATTTGATATTATATTTTAATCCGCTGCGAATGTGAGATTCTGTGCTGTTGTTTTCTGTTTCTTCTTCTACCTCTTTTCATCTTTTCCCTAACAATCTGGAATTTTCGGCATTCGATTGCTCGGCACTTCTACAGTAGGCGTACTAGTGTTGAATTTTCGAGGTCATAAATTCCGGGTCATTATATAATGGTTTAAAGTTAGAGTTCGCACCATAATTAATACCAATCTTCCTGTCATCATTCATATTACATATTACTTCACTTATACACTTCTACCATCACCTAAACAACTTTATCTCCTTATCCACTTGCTCGGTCAGCCCTCCTCTATGCTTTTTCTCTCGGCGTTAGCTCCATTTCACCATGCTTTCTTACTTTATGACCTTCAAGTGCTCATGGCCAAGCTTTAGGAAGGTGGAAGATAAGTGGTGAAGCAACGACCTTGAGTTCTCCAAATCTAGACCCGAAAATAGGTCATTTTCTCTCTATTTTTATATTCTCTTACTCTCAATATTTGAAGAAATTGTCAATTAGAAACTAGTTTCAATTATTTTCTCTTGAATTTGAACAAAAAAATACTAGACTTCAACTAATTATGTGGAAGATATGATCCAATGAAGAGAGCGTATTCACGTCTTCATAAAAATGAAGCTCGGAAATGCATTGTAAAGAAGTGTAATTTTGACATAATTAAGCTCAAAACTAGAAGAAGTGCTAAACACTAAAGTTGTAGCCATTGGAAATTCTATATGTTTCGAAAAAAGGAATTAGTTCATTTCGATATGTTTGGAGGAGTTATGCTCGAATGAAAAAGGAAAATTCTTGGCCTTTAAAACTAGGCTTGGGAATGTACTTGAAAGAATGGAGTTTTGAGTATAGCTAAGCTTAGAATGAGAAGTTGTAAACTAGAAAGTTGTAGCCTCCCAAATTACAAATGATTTGAAACAAAATTGCACAATTTGGTTCAGATTTATAGGAGATTTGGTGGAATGAAGAAGAGGGAAATGTGTGGGTATTTATAGGGAAAGAGGAGGGAAAATATCTAAGCACTTACATCACCCCCCTCATCACCTCCACGTGCTCCATCTCTATCATCACATGGCTGAAATGACCACCACCTCCATGTGGTTACTCAAACGTGTATTTTCATGTGTAAGTGTTGACCTTTGTACATGCTTAAGGGTTAAGGAGATTGATAACATCCGGCATATTTGATTTTATATGTATATGTGTGTTTACATGTATATGTATGCTATATATATGACTATCCTCACCGTGTAGCCATCGCCCTACCTCCCTCCTATGCTTTCTAGGACGGCTCAAGTTCTCTTCATGCATAGACAAGACCATGTGCCATGTACTTGGTTGACTTTAGGTTAGCTTAAGTATTAAGCTTTTACAAACATCTTAAGTATGTTATGTGTGTCTATATATATAGATGTATGTATGTATGTACATATGGTTCATTCATATCTGCACATGACATGTTTGTGCATGTATATGCATACCTTAATATGGATATGTGTATGTCATATAGGTATTCAAGTCATATAAACAATGTCACACAACTTATATATGTCAAACTATTGAAAATCGAAAAACCGATTACCGGTCACATTTTCACATTAGTTTATATACATATACTTGTAAATAAAATTTGGAAATAAATTTATAATCATTAATGATTAATTAAAATGCTCATATTTGAATTATAAAGCCATATAAATTAATATTAAATAATTATTTACAAAAATAACTATTATATCGATAAAGCGATATCAATTTTTCCTTATATTTTCAAATCAAATATACACCTTTATAAAATTATCATATCAGGTTAATTATTACTTATAACTATTGAAAATGAATTATTTTTATTTAAAACAATTATTTAAGTAATTAAGATAATTATCAAATCATTGAATCTCAATTAAATGTAATTAATTAAATATTAGATATAAGGGCATCACTAATGATGTCATAAATACTTTTATTTTTTCCAAAAATAAAATAATTAATTTTGTTTCATATTCTTGTTCAATTATAGAAATAAGTATATGTATCCGGCTCTCTGCATAATGTTTTATGACTGTAGAGCTATTTATCGATATAATAGTTATCGGTCATTTTATCGATTTAAATACCGAGGAAAAATATTTTCGTAAATACCTATTCAAAATAAATACTATTATTTATTATCGCAAACAATATTATCTGTAGCATCAACCATTTATTTAAATAATTTTAAAAATAAATATAATTTATCACGATGATAAATTTACGGGTCGTTACAACAACAATCAAAGTAACTACCTGTCATCAGCTGGATAGTTATAACAGTCTATCCTTACAAATGCTGATAAATTCAAACAAGTAGTGCAATGGAAAATTAAAAGTACATGAATACTTGTTGGAGGCATCTGGCTTATCTCCTGAAGCTCCAAAGCGTCCAAAGCTAACTCGAAAAAAATGTTTCAGTCTGACTCGAGTATTAAAAGAAAATAACACCCAGATAAGTCTGACAAACTAGCATGAGAAACTCAATCATATAGATTGTTTTATTTATAAAACCCTTTCAAAAATAAAGGTATCTCTTATGACCACGCCACACATGAACTTTGATAGGTTTTCACCTTATAATAACCAAACCATTTTAAATAGAAAATCCAATGGTATTATAATAGTATCTAGTTTTTGAGGTAAATTTTAAATCACAGCCAAAATGGTTACATTAATGACACTCCAGCATATTAAATATACAAATACGTCCTTAAATTCGCATATTGTAAAATGGTTACCATACAATGACAAGGCAACATGGTGCCACCTACCACAATACACCTTTAGAAAATGTATCCAGGGCCTCACCTAGACCCCCCGCAACATAGAACCGGCCAACCCCTTACTTGATAGTAAAGAATATGTCATCGCCCTTGTTGCTTTGCAATCATTTTCTCGAAAAATGACATTCGCATAACAAATCCATAAACAGTGATCAAGAATGGTGATAACATACCCTAATGGGTGTGACCCACATAGCTCTGCTACATCTCTCTTGATTTTAGTCATTCCCAGTTGTGGGGCTTGATACTATGTTTTCCATTTTTAGCAAATCCCATTTGGAATGTTAAACTGCCATCCAAGCAACAATGCAATGCTAGTGTCATCTATACAAGTTTATAGGATAACAAACCGAAGCACTACTTCTACTACATCCTTTTCGAAATCACCCTCAAGATTAGTAGCATGACTCCATCATCTTCAAAATGTCTCCAATTCGAATGCTTATGCTGGTTCGAAGTGGTTTTAGGATAACCCATCCTTATATGATCCTAGCCTTTCCGAACCAACAACCAATAGTTTCCAATAAACTCAACTTCAGATCTTTTGGAAATAAACAAACAATACATAAGAGTGGAGATCACCTCCTAACTATTTAAGTGGATTGATTTCCTTATCGTTTATCCTAGAAGAACTCAAGAAGTTTATACGTACAGTATAACATCACGGAAGATAAATGCACCATATAATTCTCATGTGTCTTCTAGATATTTCCAAAGTTAAAAATTGGTGAGGTTATCGATAGTGGACGAATCTATCATCTGGGTGTACGTATACTTAATATATGAAAAATAGGACATCTTATATTTACCATAACCTTTCTGCTTCAAATAGTACTATCCCTTGATGAATGATGAAGTTGGACAAGTTAGAAAACTATCCTTGCCTTGACGTACATTCTTACTTCTCGGATAGAGAAGAACTTTTGTATCATAGAATTTGATGTCAAATATACGATGAAGTACCTCCGCATACTTAATTAATCATAACCCATTTATCGAATCTAATTCTCATATATTTATCACATATCTGACATTCGACTTCTCTATCCCTTACCTAGAAATTTTGATTCTAGATCTCAGAGATATAAAAAATCTACTCATTGGCTTTTAGTGCTAAATACAAGGTGACTAACTTTCAAAAAACATGTCAACATTTTGGCACTACTTTATCATATTTGTTTCCTACTTAATGTCACTAAATAAGAAATCCCTTGTTTAGAACAAAAAACTTAAAGCTCATTTAAAAAGTTTCTTTGGAACTCAATTCTAGAATTTGGTTTCAAATTACTAAGTTAAACCTTTTCCAAAGATCCTTTATTTAGAAACTAAAGTTTGATTTATAAAAATAAAATTTTCCTTTATAATGCAAATGCCCTTTTTAATAAATTTCAAACCACTTCCAATTTCTTTATAAAAAGTACGTAACTTACCAAATTATGAATTTCAAATCACTTTAAAACATCTTGCTTTTATAAAAGTAAACACTTGTTTAATAATACAAAGTGTTATTACCCAACATCCTTTCTATTGTCCAAAACTATTTAGTGTAATAAAAATGTGATAATCCACAACCTCTTTCTATTTCTTGGAAACATTTATTACAACAAAAGTGTTGTTTTCCATGACTTATATCTCCTTTAAATACTTTTAAAACTCATTTAAAACAATTTTGAACTTGAATTTAAACATCCCTTTGAAGATGGTAACTTTTGACAAAGCTTGTCTTTTGAAGAAAGGCATAAAATTTAAACCTCCTGACTAAATAATTAAATAAAAACTTAAATTAAAAAACTTCAAGTTCCTTTTTAAATACTTATAAACATATTTAAAAAGATTTTTCAAGATATAAAAATAGATAACTCTTTTATTTAACAAAAAACAAAGATTCCAAAACTACATCTTTGTCAACTATCGCTATATGGACCATAATAAAACTTGTTTTCTGGTAAATAAAATAAATTTAAACTCTTTCATTTTATGATTTAAACAATTTTAATACATTTTCTAAAGAATTTGAAAAGGCGTGTCAAGTTCGGAAACCATTTCAAACATTTTAGTAAATAAAGTAGTAAGTCACTAAAAAGTGAGCATGGGGTTTCAACATCGCAATAAGACCAATTACTAGTAACTTAACTATACTAACCAACATTCACAGCATTTACAGACATAAGCACATATATGAAAATGATAAAGGTGAGGACCACTTTTGAGTCCCGCTATACAACGTACCCTATAAATCATTTTATATGTACTGTGAAGTGAATCGTCACGATCTATTCTCTACGACCACTTCTACTTCCTTTCTTTGCTTCCGTCCCCTGCTACATAATAGATTATTTATGTCATTCACTTTCAAAAAAAAATTAAACAATACCAAATGCAACATAAATACATACATGCAACCATATAAAGAAAAACTAAATTATTACAATACTTTATCGATTTTAAACAAACTTTAAAGAGAGAAATCTCACTTTAATTAAAGCCAAACCAAAGCCACCAATTTCCTTTATGCTTTGGCCTTGCTTCACCTCTAACATCCAACTAGTGCTCAATCAAAAACATCCCGAAGATCCATTCATCAACGTAAGAAACATATAAATTAACATAATGATTGCAAACAAAAAATAGCCAACTTAAGGTAAATTTTCTTACTGGTTTTGATAAGATTCCTCAATGAATTTGAAAAGTTACCGACATTAAAGCTCTTTCTTATTAAATTTCTATAGGTTTTAAAAGAATTACTGTATTAGGAGTTAGGTTGTGGAAAATATGGCCGAATGAAGAGGAACTGTTTGCGAAGTTATAAAAACAGGAACATAAAATAACTCGAATAAAAATGAGATTTTGACATTTATAATCTCAAAATTTGAAAAAGTGATAGACATGAAAGTTATTCCTTATTAAATTATCTTTGGTTTCAAAAATATAATCACTAGATTTGGTATTGATTTAGAAAATTTATAGCTTGTGGATGAGGATGCATTTTGGGAGTTAGAAATTTGGACCAAAGAATGACTTTGGGGGAAAAAGGGATTTTGGCATGGTTGCTATTAAAATTTAAAAAAGTGATAAACAAGAAAATTATTACTTGTTGAATTTCTATTTAAATAAAGGAATGACATAATTTGGATTTTTTGTAGAAGTTTTAATTTAATGAAGAGGAAGAAGGAAGGAGGAAGAAGAGTAAGAAAATGAAAATTGGAAATCAAAATTGAAAAGGAAGAAAGCATGTTCTTTTATAGGAATTGAAACTTGGTAAATTACCAAACTACCCTAAGCCAATATCATTCACAAAAATTAGACAACTCAGCTCTTAATGTCATTTAGCGATCACTTCTTCTTTTTCTAATATCCTTATGTAATAATATAATATTTGTACTTTTTCTTCTTTTTAGTGAATAGACAAGTCTTCCTTTTACTTAATACTTAAGTAACTTTATTAAATATTTTTTAACTAAATCCTTTAATTATTATAGTTGTTTTCTTATTTGTATATTTGCACCTATATGCATCAATGTGCAGAACATTTTCCAACAACCTTTAGTCGATAAAAATTCAAATTTCCGAAAACCTATTTTCGGCCGCATTTTCAATTTTTCAACAAACTTTTTATTTTTTAAAAAAACATTCAAAACAAGTTCACTATCATTATTTATCAATTAAAAGAAGGTTCTTTGATCATTAAAAACCATTAATTAAATATTTAAACTTAATTCAACATTCACAAATCAAAGTGATAAAATTCCGGGTCGTTACATTTTTTCCCTATTATTTGATGCCATCACCCGGCTATATTAGGCTAATCGCACAAGCCAGACTCGACTATTGATGATGAGGATGATCATGAGGCAACGGCTGCACGACCAAAATGTAAGGTCCGGATAGTTATATAGAGCCTGGATGGGACGGAGTTAATAGATGGATAGTGTGGGATGTCAGAGAGATAGGAGTTGGAATTTATAAAAGAGGGATCGGTATAGTAGATGATGGATGCGAGTAAGATGGAATAGGGTTCGGTGTAGCATGAAGAAGTCACAAGGATCGGCATGTTCATTTAGTTAGGTAGTCAACTTAGAAGGAGTGCAGACGGATCGGCATAGGACATGATATGATACATTGGATAGAGAGGGATCGGCATGATGGTTCCTGAGAGAGGGATCGGCATGATGTACTCATGAGAGATGGATCGATGTGATGTATTCCTTAGAGAGGGATCGGCATGATGTACTCATGAGAGATGGATCGACATGATGTCCTCATGAGAGATGGATCGACATAGTAAGGCTCGTGAGAGATGGATCGACATATACCACTTAGGAAATATGGATTATATACGTTGGAGATCCAGGAGGGGTCGACACTCCTTTGACCAGATTGGGATTTGAACCAAAGTACTACAAGACCTAGAGCTCGGCATGTCCAAACTCCATGATATTTGAAGCATATATTAGACCATAAGGAAGCTACTATAGGGATCGCTATCCCAAACTTGAGACATGGTGGGATCGGTACCGATCCTATCCATTGAGAGTTAGGCCTAGATATCTCCATGGTGGGCCATGTGGTTAAGGAGGTCGTGTTACCGAAGTTTTAGTCAGATTGGAGGCGGCCTTCGTCTATAAATATAGACATAGAGGGCCATTCTAGGGACTCTCTTATGCTGTTAATTAAACTCCACCATCATTGTAACTAATTTCCTCTATTCTTTTATGACCTCTTGTTGTTTCTTACTATTTATAATTGTAATCAAGTGAGTTGAGAAGCAATAAAGAGAATATTTAAAGTGGACATAGACAATTAGTGCCGAACCACTATAAATCTTGTTGTTTTTGCTTTCTGCTGTGATTTTTTCTTGATATTTTGTTACATTCTTCTGTTTTCACTTAATTTCTTCATTTATTTCACTACTTAAATCTTTTCTTGGGTGTTTGTGGCCAATTCTGTTGCAAACATTTTGGTGCTTTTACTGATAACCTTAACTCTCAGCTTGTTAGGATCGCCTTTGTTGCTACTGGATTGAGGAAATCCCTCGAAGAAGATCCAGATTCATCTTCAAGAGCTTGCATATACAACCTAGATTTACCAACGTCTAAGAAAAGAAATATAGAATGGTGAGGTGCACCAGATCTACTTTCTAGAATGTTGAGGCCAATGTAACTGCCAGCGTCCAACAAGGGGGTCCAAGCTACCAGCCTGCTAACGTGAATGTGGAGCCTGTTGCAGTCCAAAACCCCTTTGATTCCATAACTAAAGCATAATTCAATGACTTAATGAGAGAGATGATGGAGAGTCATAGGTAGCTAGATGAGCAAATCCAGACTAATGCCAACTTGATGAACCAGATTGCTCAATAGTAGCGCCAAAGCGCCATAAGGGATTTGGCTTCTAACTCGGTGTCTGATAGTTCAACTTCATCAGATGAACATCATAAGAGAAGGCATCGTAGAGTTAAATCGGCGAAAATGGGGATACCGGAGCAACGCTTGGCAGACCAACATGGTCTGCTAAGAAGGGTCGGTGTCGATCCCTCCCTAGGGATCAGTACCGATCCCTCAGCTATGGGGACTACTCCTCGATTGCAATTGGGGTATCGCGCCCATGCTAGATTCGTGAACATGGATGTTGGAGTATGTTTGGATGCTGACCAACTATCTCTCCCGAATGATAATGAGATGAATGCTTAGAATGCACATTAGGAGAATAATAGGCCAAGGAGGCATGGAGTGGCCCATAGACACCGACCTGAACATTCACGCGAGGTGTAGCACGACTACCTCTTAGGGCCACCTATCCAAACACCAGACTTATCAGCAATGGTTAGACACCTGGTGAGGGCGAACCAGGGTTTGACGAATGATGATTGGGGAGTCTCTAGGAGCCACCCTCCATTTACCGACAGTGTTTTGCATGCAGATTATCCTAAAAGGTTTAACATGTATATGATGAATGCCCATGAAGGGAAACCCAACCCCAGGCAGCGCATCATGAGGTACGAATGGTTGATGCATTTGGCGAGAGCGCACAATGCCACCAAATTTAGATACTTCACTATAACTTTGTCTGGGAACGCCGCGTTGAGATTCACAAGGTTACCCACGTAGTCAATCTCAAGATTTGACAAGCCAACAATAAAGCTTGTGGAGCAGTTCTAGATCCACGCTACTCGCCCTAAAGATGTGATGTCGTTATCAAGTGTAATTTAGGCTCTAGGAGAATCATTGAAGGACTACTTGCAGAGGTTTCTTGTTGCGACTACCAAAGTCAGTTACCCTAATGGCCACATGATGCTCATTGCTATGACGAGAGGGGTCGACCGGAAATCTGAATTTGGCGACTGACTAGCTAGAAAACCTCCAGCCATGCTAGAACACTTCTATTTAAAGGCGGCCCTTTTTATGAGAAAGGAGGAAGTCAGGTTGTCTTGAAATAATAATGCTATAGGGGCCAATGGGGAAGCGGTGCAAAGCAACATCGTGATAAAGTAGTTTGATGAGAGTTCCAGGAAGGTGCAGGTCAATGTTCAAAGCAAGATGAATCAACAGAAAACAACTAATGAAGGGAATCGAGACCGGAAGAGGGAGCCCGGAAGGCCAAAGCCTAGGTTTCCTATGTATGACAGCTACACACCACTGAATGCATCGCTAGAGAACATTTACTTGTCCTCCTATAATACTTTTAATTATAAGAAGCGCATCTAAAAAGTCAACGGAGATGCAAAAGCAAACAAGAAAGTATTGTCGGTTTCATAAATAAAATGGGCACAATACGAACGATTGTATGCATCTCCAGGATGCCATGTGAAATTGATTCAGGAGAAAACGTTACCGTCGTTTGTGAAAAATGCATAGGATGGCGGACAGGAGACGTCTTACCTGAATCTAGGGCAGGCTCCACGTAGGGCTGAGGAGCCTGCGTGGGCCGGTGGAAGGTTGGTAATAAACATGACAGTTGGTGGACTTTATCCGACAATAGGAGTTGGCAGGAAATGAAGCGCTATGCCAGTTCAATTAGACATATGGATTTTTAATGTTGTTCGAATACGAAGGATGGAACTTCGGCCAGGCAATAGAGAATGATGACCGATGATATAATATTCAGGAGTACGGACATCAGTAGAGTCGAGGCCCCTACTATCGATCCGATGGTTATCTCAGCGGTGATTAGCCCTTCTCCAGTGAGAAGAATTTTGATTGATTGTGGATGTTCTTTGAATATTATCTTTGAAAAGTCGTGTGATCAAATGAGGATGAAGGCGAAGGATTTGAAACCATCTAAAGCTCGTATACACGGTTTCAACGGTGTGGCTACTGAGGCAGTAGGTTGTGTCGAATTGCTAGCTTAGTTGCAAGAAGGTGAACGTAGGAGGGTGCGTATCCTACCAATCATTGTTTTAATGTCGATTCACCGTATAATTTTTTTCTGATTCATCCGGACCTGGGTGAATTTCGGGCATCTTTAGCCCCATGGTATTTGACATTGCAATTTTGGATTAATAATGGGGTAGGTGTTTTACACGATGATTAGGTGACTGGATGTGCCTATTATGTGGCTGAGTTGAGAGAGGCTCAGCGAAAAGAGAAGAGAAAAGGTAGGGAAAATTTGTCCGCATCCAAGTTACTAAAGATTGACAAATGGGGCCTAAGCCTTGGCTTGGGCACCATAGTTAGTTCTATAGAGATATAGATCCGAGGGATGATGAGGAGGAACCTAAGGAGAACAAGGCAGCACTGGCTGAGCTGACAATTGATATTACAATCTGCCACGATGACACATCATGATTATTGATGATTGGCAACTCAGCCCTTCGATGATGAGAGAACTTACTGATTACCTCCGAGCGAATCTAGATGCATTTGCTAGGAATCATTCTGACATATATAGGATATCGCCTGCCTTTGCAAGCCATGAATTAAACATTGATCCGAAATATATTGTAATGAAACAGAAAAGATGGTGCACGGATCCGGAGAGATCCGTCGCTCTTGGAGAGGAGGTGGATATACTTAAAGTCAATGGATATATTCGCGATGCCCTCTATCCCGAAAGGATATCTAACCTCGTGTGGGTGAAGAAGGCGAATGGGAAGCGGAAAATGTGCGTTGCTTGTTCGGACTAGAACAAGGTGTGCTCTAAAGATAGTTTTCCCCTGCCTAAAATTATTAGCTAATTTATTTAACTACAAGGCATGAATTGTTATCATTTATGGATGCATACTCGAGGCATAATCAAATCCCGATGCACGTCCCAGATCAGGAACATACCGATTTTGTGACGGATGTCGGGTTATACTGTTATGTAGTGATATTTCCGGATTAAAGAACGCTAGAGCAACCTATCAACATCTGGTTAACCGAATGTTTAAGGATCAAATTGGGAGGACAATGGAAGTCTACGTGGATGATATGCTCATGAAGTCACCTGTGATTTATTCATCAATTACTTATCTTAAGTAATTACTCTTATCAAAACATATTAAGTAAACATACTTAATCATTTATCATGTGACTATCTTTAATTAATTAACAAATTAATTAACTTACTTGATCACATTCACCTCATAAATTATAATCGAGTAATTCATCCCTTAATTACTCTTTAACCAAATTATTCATTAGTTACAGATTAATTATCCTTCAACTATTAATTAATAAACTTTAATTATTAATCAATCCTTTAATACAAAGTAATCAATCCCTAATTACTTTTATAATTAATTAATTAACCTTAATTAACTAATTAATTATCTCTTAATCTTTAATTAATAAAACTTAATTATTAATTAACAACCTTAATTACAAATTAGTTAATTCATAATTATAATTAATCAATCCTTAATTACAATTAATTAATCAACACATTTTAAATTAAACTATTAAATCTTTTAAAACTTTTTCCAAAGTTATTTAATACAATTTAATACAAATTTTATTTCAAAATCCACTTATTTTATTTTAAAACTTTCATAATTTAATATATATAAACTTGTTTTTAACTTGATACGAATTATAAACAAAGAAACACTGATATTTGTAAATGATTCAGGTTTAAAGCAAGTTTAACAAGTTTTTATTTAAAAAATATAATTCGTATCAAGTTAGAAACAAGTTTATATATATTACATTATGAAAGTTTTAAAATAAAATTAGTGGATTTTGAAATAAAATTTGTATTAAACTTTATTAAATAACTTTGGAAAATGTTTTAAAAGATTTAAAAGTTTAATTTAAAATGTGTTTAAATTTACCAACGGTTTTGATTGTATTACCCACTTTTGTGGCTAGTAGCTAGAATTCAATAGATGTAACAATTTCGGCTATTTCATATTTACTTGAAAACCCTAGACCTATTATAATATCACTGGATTTCCTATCAAATGTTTTGGTTAGCGTAAGGTAAAAACTTTTCCATGTTTATTTGTGGGAAGTCTTACGTGATACCTTTCTTTTCAAAGGTTTTTCAAAGTTAAGCAACTTTAATGTGTTACTCACACCAAACCCATGTCTGACCCAGAGTTTATCTTTTGTTTACTTAAACTCTTGGGTACTCAAATTTTTACGAGTAGCCAAGGGATTCAGGTTAGCTTTTGACGAATTATGGAGGAGCAATGGAGCAGGAGGCTTCGGCGTTAGATAAATAGTTCCGCTGTGTGTTCTCTGTGTTGGTATCTCTTGTATGGAGTTGTATAACTATACAGGTGCTTATAACTGTCTAGTATGTGATGTATATTCTTTGTAACTCTGATAGTTGTTGTATATTTATGTAATACTTATGTTATTAATATAATTTATTCGTTCCGCTGTTGAGATTCTGATGTTGTTTCTTCTTTCTTCTCTTTCTTTTCTCTTTTCTATCCCTTTCTTTCTTCAAGATGATGCGATTTTCTATGGTGTGAAAATCGGGTCGTCACAGGTGATCAAACGACCATATTCGAGACTTGGCGGAGATGTTCAATATCCTTTGATTCTATAACATGAAAATCAACCATCTAAAGTGCTCATTCGGTGTTGCATCAGGGAAGTTCTTGAGTAATAGTCAATGCCTGAGGAATTGAAGTTAATCCGGAGAAGATTCAAGCCATTCGGGATATACAAGCACCAAGAACCATCAAACAAAAGCAGCACTTGAACGGGAAGGTTGCTGCTTTGAGTCGATTCATCTTCAGGTTAACTGATAAATGCATTCCTTTCTTTTACCTGATAAGGAAAGGAAAGAGGAATTTCGAGTGGAAGCAAGATTGTGAAGGCGCATTCCGATCTTTGGTGGATCATTTAGAGAGACCCTCTATCTTTTCAAAGTTGGTAGATCATGAGGAGTTTCATATTTACTTAGCAGTATCGTTACATGCCATAAGTGCCACCTTGATTCATGAGAACTGGATTCATTGACCAGTGTATTGCATCAGTAAACGATTAATGGGTGCGAAAAGAAATTACCCAAAGATAGAGAAATTGGCGTACTTGCCTTGTATCTTGCCCAAGTTCAGGAGCTGTTAGCGGATATCAAATACTATGACATTTTACACATTCCGCATGAGTAGAAAAAAGAAACCAATTCATTGGAAAAGCTTGCAAGTACTGGTGCTACATAATAGATGGGATTGGTTCCAGTAGAGACATTGCATACCCCAAGCATAAATATAATGGAAGTTTATCAAGTACTGGAAGGAGGGCATGAAAGGGAATCATGGATGACTCCTTTCAAAGAGTATATGTTGCATGGAATCTTTCTTGAGAAGAGAAACGAGAAGCGACAAGTCCTTTGTAAAGATTCACGGTATATTATCTAAGAAGGAATTATGTATAAAAAGGGGTTTTCTGTTCCCTTACTCTAGTGTATCGCTCATGACGTGATAAAGCATGTCTTAAAAGAAGTCTGTGAGGGGGAATGTGGCGATCACACAGGGGGGAAAACTTTAGCAAAAAAGATACTCTATCGTTGATACTACTAGCCAACTGTGAACCAGGATGCTGCTGATTGTGTGAGACGATGTCACAAGTGCCAGATATATGCAAAAGTACCAAAAGCCCCGCCGACGAAGATCACAAAAATGGCCAGTCCATGGCCATTTGATATGTAGGGCACCAACATCATCGACTCTTTACTAATTTTCGAAAGTGGTGCGAAGTACGCGATTGTCGCGGTTGACTACTTCACCAAATGGGCCAAGGCGGAGCCCTTAGCCACGATTACAACCAAGAAGGTTATGAACTTCGTTGTTCAAAACATCATATGTCTCTTCGGTCTTCCACGAACTATCATGAAAGATAAATGAAACTTAGTTAGATAACGCTGAATTTAAAGAATTTTGTCGCAGGTATCGTATTGAGAAAAGGTTGCAGCAGTAGCTCACCCGAATGGAGAGGTTGAAGTTGTAAACAAGACCATCCAATCTATCTTGAAAAAGCATTTGGAGAAGGCTAATGGAAAGTGGTTGGATGAGCTTCCCATGGCACTTTGTGCCTACAGGACCACTCACAAGTCTGCGAATGGCCATACTCCATTCGCTCCTACCTACGAAGCCAAAGCAGTTATTCCAGTAGAACTCAAAGTCCCTTCTCATCGAGTGACCTACTATGACCCCAGAACTAACTAAGATCTTATCTTAGAATCTTTAGACTTTATCAATGAGAAGCACGAGGAGGCCGATTTGAGAGCAGCTACACACCGTCATCGACTCGCCCCATATTACAACACGGAAGTCCAATCGAGAACCTTCGAAGTTAGTGATCTTGTCGTAAAATGAGTATTTCCAGTCCCATCGCATATGAATTAGGCAATGGAAGGTCCATACGTTATTGAAGAGAGTCTTGGAGAAGGAACATTCAAGTTAGCGGCTATTGATGGCGCAACACTTTTGAGAGCATGGAATAGCAAGCATTTACGAAGCTATTTCACCTAGAATATTTATTTTGTATTCCAGTACTAGTTTCTTTTGGCACTTACTTTACTGTTTGATTTTTTTCAATGTGTAATAAGACAGGTTATTTTTTTTCTTTCCATCCAATGAATAAAATGTGGAGCCTCCGTTACATGAGCTACTGTTATTGCATTTTATGCTGAGTATACAATGAAACTGATTGATATCGATATGCGTGAGGTGTAAACAAATTCACGAAGTATGAAGCCGATCAATCATACCAATACCTAATGGGATCGAATAAGGTGAGCTTCGTAAGTTTGCTCGTTTGACGACTCCCGTAGACAAACAAAAAGCGATGTTTGCAATAAGGAACAATGGCAGCCGACAATGAGGACAAGAGAAAAACTCCAAGCCCCTGACTACGGGCTAGAGTATAACCCGTCTAGCGGAAATACAACTGTTATGGGCGGAAACACGACTGCCCACGAGAAAAACTCTAAGCCTCGTACTACGGGCTAGATTTTAAACCGTTTGATGGAAAAATGACTGCCACAGGCGAAAACACGACTGCCCACAAGAAAAACTATAAGCCCCCTACTACGGGCAGGAGTACAACTTTTTATAGAAAAAACGATTGCCACCGGTGAAAACACAAGTGCTTACGAGAAAAATTCTAAGCCCTTGGCTACGGGCTAGAGTGTAAACCGTATGGTGGAAAAACAACTACCACAGTGGAAACACAACTGCCAATGAAAAAAATACTTTATGTCCCCAGACAGCAGGCTAAAGTATAAAAAATATAGCGGCAAAACGACCACCATGGGTAGAAATACGACTGCCCATGAAAAAACTCCAAGTCCCCAAACTTCAGGCTGCAGTATAAAGCATTTGACCGAAAACGGCTGCCATGGGCGGAAATATGACTGCCCATGCGAAAAACTCTAAGTCTGCGAAGTGTGGACTGGAGTGTAAACCATTCGGTGCAAATACGACTGCCACGGACGGAAACATGACTGCCCACAGGAAAATTCTAATTCCTCAGAGTATGACCAAACCAAGAACATAGGCTGAGCATGACCCGACTGCTCACAAAATAACTCCAAGTGCCCAGACCATGGGCTAACTCGTAAACTCAATGGGTGGATGGATGGATTTCGACTATTCTCTATCCCTCGAATTCAAACCTCAAATCAACGAGAGAAATTCGAACTGCTAAATGCGAGGTATGACCGTTCGTTGCAGTTATGGCTTAGCGCTACTTACGACTTAAGACAACGACTACAGACAAGCCTTATGATAGAGATAGTGGATTATTAACGAGGCTTTGTGAAAATTAGTACAAGCACATGGAATGGGAAGTAATCGCTCTACTATGAAATAATGATTCGCATGATGACTAATCAAAAAATAAAAGCTTTTATTCACTATCTCAGAAATCCATTACAAATAATTCCAAAAATTGGGGATTCACGCCTGTACGCTTACTAATAAGAAAAGAAATACATGTCTAATTATCCAAACTATATACAATGGCATAGAATACTAATTATTTCTTTGAATTTTACTCCTTCTTTGGTTTTTCAAGAGTAGAATCGGTTGAGCTTCTTTTCCGGGACCCTATGTTGCTCTTAGCGTAGACGCTTGAAGAAGGTGGAATTTCAATAGGAATTGTCCTGTCGGACGGAATGACCATAGAGGTACAGGATTGGGATCTTCGACTATGACCTCAAAGGGCTCCCCTTTGACTTTACACTTCAATTTCTCTTCCTCTTCAATCTGCTCCTTTATATCGATTTTGGTGGTGTGCTCTGTGGTACCCGTGACTACTACTTCGTCTAATTCTTTACTAAGGGATGGATCTGTAAAATTCGAATTTTCGACTTTCGAAAATTGACATTAACACGTCCACTGTATCAACTGCCGAGCAATCGAAGGCCCGAAACCTGAAATGTTAGGGTTAAAGAAGAAGAGGTAGAAGAAGAAAGAAAGAAGAAGCAACAGAAACAATATCAGAATCTCACAATCGCAGCGGAACAACATATAATAGATAAATGAATAATCTTTTAAATCAAAATAACTTTACATTTTGTACATTACATCATCGGAATCAATATACATTATCAGAATTTACGACAACAAACAGCGGAAAAGAAATACTATATACTAGTTGATACGCCATGCCATCCAGCTTGCCTCTGATCTCCACAGCATCTCCGAAATTCCAGAATGACCTGATAACCTGACTCTAGACTGCCCGTGTGGAAATTGGTGGGCACCTAGAGTTTTGGAAAGGAACATTAAACTCCAGGTCAGTCATGCGACTGGTGTGAGAACTTAAAACGGTTATTCTTTAAAAACAAACAAAGAAATATTTTTAAAATAGATCCGCAATGCTTTTAGAAAATGAAACTACCATAAGGCCTTCCACACACACACACACACACAATGCAAACGCAAAATCGGAGGAGAGTTCTCCTTATGATAGTCAAACATGCTTGATACGCAAATTTCTTTGATATTATTACTATAAGTGCAAAGTGTAGGAAAACATTTCGAAAGTATGATATAAATCTTAGCCAACATAGACATTTCGAACTATGCCTACTATAGCTACCATCAAAACAATGGAGACCACCATAAGTAAATTGTAGGTTATACAACTAAAACCGTACAAGGTGCGTATTGGAGTTTGGATTTCCAACAAATGGTCAGGCTAAGGAACTTCCCATTGCCACATGGGTATGCCTCTGGAAGGACGCCCCGAGAACCTAACCGGATCTCTGCCAATACAAGGCCGGGTTACCTCTGCAAAAGTAGGTAACTACTGACACGAGTATGCCATCCTCCGGTTGTAAACAACCTTTATCTGAGGATCCTCAACCAACAACAATCACAAAGTCGAATATATTTGCAACATTCACATAAGTTAAGTATCTGGGCTCCATACCATTATACCACTTCTATCCAGAAGGAAATGCGCATACCCTAAGGGGCGCTACTCCCTATAACCTTGCTGCATCTTTCATGTTTTGACCATTACCGGGGTGTGAGGTCCGACGAAGTCTCGTCCACAAAGCTACGCATTTCACAAAAGCTATGCTTTGATCAACAAATGATCAGCAGCACTTCGTATGCCACATTACCAAATTGGGAATGTATCACTAGTAACCATCAACTACATAACCTCTGAGCTCATACATCTAAGAGAAGGGTGTTAAGCTAAAAGAATAAATTCTCCGCCACCAACAGAAATGTATTTGATAGAAACCAGCTTTACATCTCAAATTTGTAACGTCAGACACACATCCATACAAGTCTGTTCCGGAATCGAACGGAACTGAAGGCAATTCCAAAGAAGCCCTTGCAATCCGGATATTCACTAATCACGACCGGACTTTCCATCACAAAGGGTGATAAAATCTCTATATCGGAGATCAGTAGATGCATAGACATTCGACGGTAATCCTTCCGTTTTCAAAAATATCCAGTCTTCAACACGTGTCTTCAAATGGAATCCATTACGACGTATCACTACTCATAATGGGATTCATGACCCAAAGGTCCTCTCTCGGCTAAACCGAATAACGAGTGTTTATTTTTAAAAGGGGAATTAACTTAAAAGGACAAAAATTTCTATATTTTTTGCCTCAAGGACACGACCTCAATATTTTTACCACAAGGACAAACATTCTTCTAAAAATTATTCAGAAGGACAAACATTTTCCAAAATTATTCATAAGGACAACAAAACTGATCCCAAGCTAAAAACTGATACCTAAAAACTGCTACCGATAACTACAAACTGTTACCTAAAAACTGCTATCAATAACTAAAAACTGATACCTACAGAAAGTTATCCTTGGGGATAAAATATTGAAGGCTTGTCCTTGAGGCTAAAAAGCTGTGAAATTTTGTCCTCGACAATAATTTCCTGTTTTTAAAATAAGTGTAGCATTCAAATTCAAGCAAACCACAACAAATACCCATTTAAAGGTAAATATTGATAGTCGGTTATTTAACTATCAATAAATATGCACAACATCACCAAATTCCAAATAATTTCCCAAATTATTTATTTTTCAAAAATATCCTTATAAGATATATTTTTTCCACACTTCAACCATTTGAAAACAAATTTCAAATCACTTTTCACCTTTACAACTTCTGAAAACAAATTTCAAATCATTTTCCTTACGCGGAAACACTTCCAAATTTTTATTCATTTTCACTGGAACTCTGCCGAGTTCAAATATTTTAAAATAATTTATAACACTTATCCAAATATATCGGGAAAACACTTTGAAATAAAACTATTTTTCTTTAAACACTTTACTTAAAATATTAGTTATAATAATATTATACCAATATTACATATAACTTAAGTCCAAACTAGTTTTCAAAATAAAATTTATAGATAGAGTATAACTATTTAAATAACTATTTTCTAAAATAATTATTGATTAAATCTTAAAAATAATCATTTCTATATCAACTTAATAAATCTTTACTTAAAGGATTTAAAACAATTTAAGAAGTTAATTTCTCCAAAGTATCCTTTTCAAAACCAATTCTAGAATTATATATATATATATATATATATATATATATATATATATAATTTTCAAAGCTATTCAGAAATTTTATTCGGCTTTCCAGGGAGAATACGCCTTCATTTCAAAATGGTTCATTTAAACCGATTAAATAAATCCTTACCGATTTACTTTAATTTACGTTCCAAATCAGTTAATTTATTTCCACACTTCAAAAATAAATCAATGTTTATTTTTAAACAAATTTCCCTTTCCTTTATAAATTCCATGGTGAATTTAAATTTCCAAATATCCACTGATATATGATTTTCAAATTGATTTCAAATATTCACTTTCAATTCATCTTTAAAAGATATAATCTCAAAACATTTCACTTCATATTGGAAAACATTTCCATACTTATTTAATAATAAGTAATTCACAAATCTATTTATTTTCAACATTTAGGAAATATTCAATATACTTAAATCACAATTAAGTATATAATTTATTCTTTTTAAGGAAAACATTCTCTTAAACACATTCATTTGAGTCAAAACAAATGTTGCGTAAAACATCGTTACGACGACCCAAAATCACTAGTATAGGGATTCGAAATTAAGATAGATATATAAATCCCAATACTATATAAAACATTTCCTTTCGAAAATCATTTACTATAACAACAGTGTTATAGTCCACCATTTCCTTATTTCTCGAAAACGTCAATTTCAACAATGAATGTTGAAATCTATGGTTTCGATCCTTAACACATTTTAAAACAACTTCAAATCGTTTTAATTCTATTTAAAAGATCACTTCCTAAAACATTTCTTTAATATATTATTCACTGTCCAAAATCATGAATATAAATCGTTTACCAAATTCAACACTTCTACACATTTTATTTTAAAGGATTATTCACTGTCCAAAATCGTGAATATATCTCCTTTAATAAGCTATAATAATTAACTTATCAAAATAAGTCGATTTCGGATTTATAAAACACTGTTTATAACTTCCATTTATATTTTATAACAACTTCAACTTATAATATCAGTTTATTAACAAATTCTATCCATATCCCATTTACACGCCAAAATCCAAATTATAAGCAAATTACTTATAATTCTCTATTTACAAATTCATTCATTTTATAACTTCACAAATCGTAGATTCTATTCTTTTATAAAATCCATTTATAACATCATTTTAAAACGTCTTTAAAACTCCTTTATAATTCCATCACTTTGATTTATAAAAATCCAATTTTTTTAAAATCTTATATATAAAGCTTTTATAATAAATTCAAAAATCGCCATTTAAATTATTTTATAAAATAATCAACTTCATATTTCCAAAAATCACCTTTTAATTATATTTCTCAAAACATCAAAAAATTTAATATAAACTTTCAACCTGAATTTTCAAAAATCAAATTTTTATTTATTTCCAGTATCTAATGAGACCAGAATTATATTCGGCTAAATTTTAGCCTTCAACCATATCAATCATAAAGATAATCACACAGAGATTATAAATAATCAACACACAACATTGAAACAAATTCAATTATTTGAGGAATCCATTTGGATCCCTCCAACCTGTTTCCCTGCATCCACAGATGCTAGCACAATACCAATCCCTTTTCAAGACGGGATATCGCGGTACATGGGTTTATATAAAATATTATCCGCTATTATGCGGTGCAATAGGGTCTCATCCGCTATATAATGCGGGAAAATCAACTCCAAGTACATATATAATACCAATTCCACTTCAAGGTGGAATATTGCGGTATATGTGTTTAATATAATAACCTCCGCTTAATATACGACCTATATGGTATATTTCAACACAACAAATAGCAATTTATCATCCAAGCATACAATCAAGCAATTTTAAATTTAACTATTTAAAATTTAAATCAAAATAAAATTCGATTGAGTGATAAGTTCTCACCTTGTTTCAAATAACAGTTGCAGTGTTTTATTCCGAATAAAATTAAGCGCGCATTTAATTTTACTCAAAATTCAAACTATCTCCAAATGGTTCCAATCAAGCTCCATCGCGTAGTATTCGTCAAAACGAATCCAACGCAATTTGTTTCGTCAGTTTTTGACCTTGTATGAAAGAGTTACAGCATTGTAAAGTTTGTACACATTTATATAAAATTTAATATGCAATTTTATTTTCTTTTAACCTAGAAGAGATCGGAGCCGTTCATTTTTGCTTGCACAGATCTCAGCCGCGCGATTTTGCTTCCTTCTTCCAGGTTATTCAAACGCAACCGAACCCATTAGCCGCCGCGACATCCATGAATTTTACACCACCATCACCGAGTTACACGACGATCAGTTAGCGCCATTCGAATGCACCAACCCACACCTTCCTTCGGCCAGAGACCGGTCACGCTCGGTGGTACCTACACCTTGATTTTCGAGCACGAACGGTGCGCCTTTGGACGCGATTTGCCAATGATCCTCCTTGCTATATCAGATCATCACCGTTGAAATCGAAGTACTCATCGTGGTCTACGACTTTGCTGTTGGGGGTTTTCCATAATTGTCGATGGATTTGATGCAATCGAGGGAAGAATGAAGATGTATTTCGGCCATTAAATTTTTAGTGCCGGCTGTGAAACCCTAGCCAGATTTGTTTGCAAATTTGAAATTTGAAGTCCTTTTATAGAAAATTCCCAAAACACTATTCATCCGGAAAATTTCCGAACTCCAAGCGAAGCGTGCTGCCTGGTGTTTATAACATTTTACCCTTATTCCGAACGCAATGGAATATATATCGGAGGCCAATTCGTTTTACCCTTATTCCAAATCATACTTAGTTATCTTTTCAAAAAAATTCAATTTTCTCAAAAATATTATAACGCCTTTAATTTTCGAAAAATTTCGCCACCGTCTCCTTTGCGCGGCTAGCTTGGTACGACTACAAAAATGGCCCCACGGCCCCCCAGATTTCAAAAAGAAAAGAAAAAGCCAAGTGGCTGGACAAGAAAATTATCAAATTTCATACTGAAATTCAAATACATACCTTTTGTCGAGCAATTTCAAATTTATCTTCAAAATCAAAATCCAATTTATCCTTGTCTTTAACACACCTGTATATCCTGCTAACCATAATGTCCATTTTCATTCAATCTCACATTATCAATTTCATTTCAATTCAATTTACAATTTCTATTCTACTTCGATTCAATTTACCTTCTGAATATTGAATTTTATCAATTATTTTTCATTCACAACCGATTCATTTTGCTATTTTAAATTAGTTTCTTTTACTAATTCATTACAAGTTCTAACTCATTTCATCTCGCACAATTCAAATTGGTTTTCGATATTCAATTTTCAATTTTCAATTTCAGTTTTTTATTCTTTTGTTTGTTCCCAAACACAATTCAATTCACTATTTCGTTTTGTAACCACTTATATTTAAACGGGATTTCAAATTCCATATGAATTTAGTTTACCCTTTATTTATAAATGTTGAATTCAATTCATTTCAACCCGTATTAAATTTGCCATTTCTTCAATTAGTTTTACTTACTAATTTTATTTTAGTACTTAGCTTCATTTGATCCAACTTGACAAATTTTCAATTTACTTGCAATTTCAAGATGAATTTCAACATTTAGTTTCCAATTTCATTTACTCGCAGTTGTAAATTCATTCATTCATAAATTTATTTCCATAATTCAAACTCCATTTCAATTCATTTGTTTCTACCCAAATTTATTTTCAACTCGATAAATTTTATTCCATAACTTTTTTATATCAGATTCCAGAGTCTTTCCAACATTTTGAAACCAATTCAAATTATCCTTTGAATTTCAAAACCCAAACCTAAATTTTCCAAACAACTTCCATTTAAAACAACTTGGCAGCAATCCCTCTTTTGGAAACCCAAACATGAACACCAATGATGCTACAGTCATCACCGAAGTTATTTTCCAGCGACCGAAAAGATTTTAGAGCTTTTATCCCTCCAAAATCATTTTTCCAAACCCTTGAATAACCATTTTCAAAAATTCCTCTGGAATTTTACTTCAAATTACAAATCACATTTACAATTTATATTCTCCAATTTTATTTGTATGTGAATTTATTTCTTACTTCGGAGTTACGATTTCAATTTCTTTTTCAACATTATGATAATAATTTAATATCATCACTTTCTAGCAAGCAAGCAATCATATATTATAATAATTCATAGAAAAAAATTCTCTTTTATATACGAAAATAATTTAGGTAAAATTATTTCATTTACCCCATTTTAAAAAGATATCATGTCGAATTTGTTCTGTACAAGTGTTTAGAGATTCCTATCAATAACGTTAATAACTCATTTGACCAGAATCCATATACCACTCAACAAACCAATCAACAAAATATAAAACAATTTTTATATTCACTAATAAATACACGCTCATATCTATTATTACACTCACACTCATTTTAGAGTACTGCTGACTCTATCTCTAATGAGTAACACCCAACAGAGCCAAGGTTGTCACTTAACCAAATGCTCTGATACCAAATGTAAATTTCGAATTTTCGACTTTTGAAAATCGACATTAATATGTCTACTGTATCAACTGCCGAGCAATCGAAGGCCGGAAACCCGAATTGTTAGGGTTAAAGAAGAAGAGGTAGAAGAAGAAAGAAAGAAGAAGCAACAGAAATAATATCAGAATCTCACAATCGCAGCGGGACAACATATAATAGATAAATGAATAATCTTTTAAATCAAAAGAACTGTACATTTTATACATTACATCATCAGAGTCAATATACATTATCTGAGTTTACAACAACTAACAGCGGAAAAGAAATACTATATACTAGTTGATACGCCATACCATCCAGCTTGCCTTTGATTCCATAGCACCTCCTGAATTCCAGAATGACCTGATAACCTGACTCTAGACTGCCCGTGTGGAAATTGGTGGGCACCCAGAGTTTAGGAAAGGAACAATAAACTCCAGGTCAATCATGGGACTGGTGTGAGAACTTAAAACAGTTATTCTTTAAAAACAAACAAAGAAATATTTTTAAAATAGATCCGCAATGCCTTTAGAAAATGAAACTACCATAAGGACTCCCGCACACACACACAATGCAAACGCAGAATCGGAGGAGATTTCTCCTTATGATAGTCAAACATGCTTGATACGCAAATTTCTTTGATATTATTACTATAAGTGCAAAGTGTAGGAAAACATTTCGAAAGTATGATATAAATCTTAGCCAACATAGACATTCCGAACTATGCCTAATATAGCTACCATCTAAACAGTGGTGACCACCATAAGTAAATGGTAGGTTCTACAACTAAAATCATACAAGGTGCGTATTGGAGTTTGGATTTCCAAAAAATGGTCAAGCCAAGGAACTTCCCATTGCCACATGGGTACGCCTCTGGAAGGACGCCCCGAGAACCTAACCGAATCTCTACCAATAAAAGGCCGGGTTACCTCTGCAAAAGTAGGTAACTACTGACACGAGTATGCCATCCCCCGGTTGTAAACAACCTTTATCCGAGGATCTTCAACCAACAATAATCACAAAGTCATATATATTTGCGACATTCACATAAGTTAAGTATCTGGGCTCCATACCACGATACCACTTCTATCCAGAAGGAAATGCACATACCCTAAGGGGCGCTACTCCCTATAACCTTGCTGCATCTTTCCTGTTTTGACCATTACCGGGGTGTGAGGTCCGACGAAGTCTCGTCCACAAAGCTACACTTTTCACAAAAGCTATGCTTTGACGAACAAATGATCAGCAGCACTTCGTATGCCACATTACCAAATTGGGAATGTGTCACTAGTAACCATCAACTACATAACCTCTGAGCTCGTACGTCTCAGAGAAGGGTGTTAAGCTAAAAGAATAAATTCTCCGCCACCAACAGAAATGTATGATAGAAACCAGCTTTACTTCTCAAATTTGTAACGTCAGACACACATCCATACAAGTCCATTCCGGAATCGAACGGAACCGAAGGCGCTTCCAAAGAAGCCCTTGTAATCCGGATATTCACTAATCACGACCGGACTTCCCATCACAAAGGGTGATAAAATCTCTATATCGGAGATCAGCCGATGCAGAGACATTTGACGGTAATCCTTTCGTTTTCGAAAATATCCGATCTTCGACACCGGTCTTCAAATGCCATCCATTACGACGTATCACTATTCGGAATGGGATTCATGACCCAAAGGTCCTCTCCCGGCTAAACCGAATAATGAGCGCTTATTTTAAAATAAGTGCAGCATTCAAATTCAAGCAAATCACAACAAATACCCATTTAAAGGTAAATATTGATAGTCGGTTATTTAACTATCAATAGATATGCACAACATCACCAGATTCCAAATAATTTCTCAAATTATTTATTTTTCAAAAATATCTTTACAAGATATATTTTTTCCACATTTCAACCATTTGAAAACAAATTTCAAATCACATTTTACATTTACAACTTTTGAAAACAACCAAATCATTTTCCTTACGCGGAAACACTTCCAAATATTTATTCGTTTTCACTAGAAATCTGCCGAGTTCAAACACTTTAAAATAATTTATAACACTTATCCAAAATATATCAGGAAAACACTTTGAAATAAAACTATTTTTCTTTAAATACTTTACTTAAAATATTAGTTATAAAAATATTATACCAATATTACATATAACTTAAGTCCAAACTAATTTTCAAAATAAAATTTTTAGATAGAGTATAACTATTTAAATAACTATTTTCTAAAACAATTATTGATTAAATCTTAGAAATAATCATTTCTATATCAGCTTAATAAATCTTTACTTAAAGGATTTAAAACAATTTAAGAAGTTAATTTCTCCAAAGTATCCTTTTCAAAACAAATTCTAGAATTTTATATACATATATATATACACATACATATATATATACATACATACATATATATATATATATATATTTCAAAGCTATTCAGAAATTTTAATCGGCTTTCTAGGGAGAATACGCTTTCGTTTCAAAATGGTTCATTTAAACCAATTAAATAAATCCTTACCGATTTACTTTAATTTACGTTCCAAATCCATAAATTTATTTCCACACTTCAAAAATAAATCAATGTTTATTTTAAAAAAAATTCCCTTTCCTTTATAAATTCCATGGTGAATTTAAATTTCCAAATATCCATTGATATACAATTTTCAAATAGATTTCAAATATTCACTTTCAATTTGTCTTTAAAAGATATAATCTCAAAACATTTCACTTCATATTGGAAAACATTTCCATACTTATTTAACAATAAGTAATTCACAAATCTATTTATTTTAAACATTTGGGAAATATTCAATATACTTAAATCACAATTAAATATATAATTAATTCTTTTCAAGGAAAACATTCTCTTAAACACATTCATTTGAGTCAAAATGAGTGTTGCGTAAATCATCGTTACGACAACCCAAAATCACTAGTATAGGGATTCGAAATTAAGATAGATATATGAATCCCAATACTATATAAAACATTTCTTTTCGAAAATCATTTACTATAACAACAGTGTTATAGTCCACCATTTCCTTATTTCTCGAAAACGTCAATTTCAACAATGAATGTTGAAATATATGGTTTTGATCCTTAACACATTTTAAAACAACTTCAAATCGTTTTAATTCTATTTAAAAGATCACTTCCTAAAACATTTCTTTAATATATTATTCACTGTCCAAAATCGTGAATATAAATCATTTACCAAATTCAACACTCCTACACATTTTATTTTAAAGGATTATCCACTGTCCAAAAGAATATATCTCTTTTAATAAGCTTTAATAATTAACTTATCAAAATAAGTCGATTTCGGATTAATAAAAAAATGTTTATAACTTCCATTTATATTTTATAACCACTCAACTTGTAAAAGCGCTTTATTAACAAATTCTATCCATATCCCATTTACACACCAAAATCCAAATTATAAGCAAATTACTTATAATTCTCTATTTACAAATTCATTCATTTTATAACTTCACTAATCGTAGATTCTATTCTTTTATAAAATCCATTTATAACATAATTTTAAAACGTCTTTAAAACTCCTTTATAATTCCATCACTTTGATTTATAAAAATCCAATTTTTTTTAAATCTTATATATAAAGCTTTTATAATAAATTCAAAAATCACCATTTAAATTATTTTATAAAATAATCAACTTCATATTCCCAAAAATCACCTTTCAACTATATTTCTCAAAACATCAAAAAATTTAATATAAACTTTCAACCTGAATTTTCAAAAATCAAATTTTTATTTATTTCCGGTATCTAACGATACCAGAATTATATTCGGCTAAATTTTAGCCTTCAACGATTTCAATCATAAAGATAATCACACGGAGATTATAAATAATCAACACACAACTTTGAAACAAATTCAATTATTTGAGGAATCCAGTTGGATCCCTCTAACCTGTTTCGCTGCATCCACAGATGTTAGCACAATACCAATCCCATTTCAAGACGGGATATCGCGGTACATGGGTTTATATAAAATATTATCCGCTATTATGTGCCGCAATAGGATCTCATCTGCTATATAATGCGAGAAAATCAAGTCCAAGTACATATATAATACCAATTCCACTTCAAGGTGGAATATCGCGGTATATGTGTTTAATATAATAACCTCCGCTTAATATACGGCGTATATGGTCTATTTCAATACAACAGATAGCAATTTATCATCCAAACATACAATCAAGCAATTTTAAATTTAACTATTTAAAATTTAAATCAAAACAAAATTCGATTGAGTGATAAGTTCTCACCTTGTTTCAAATAACAGTTGAAGTGTTTTATTTGAATAAAATTAAACGCGCGTTTAATTTTACTCAAAATTCAAACTATCTCCAAACGATTCCAATCTAGCTCCATCACGTAGTATTCATCAAAATGAATCCAACGCAATTCGTTTCGTCTGTTTTCGACCTCGTATGAAATAGTTACAGCATTGTAAAGTTTGTACACATTTATATAAAATTTAATATACAATTTTATTTTCTTTTGACCTAGAAGAGATCGGAGCCGTTCATTTTTTCTTACACAGATCTCGGCTGCGCGATTATGCTTCCTTCTTCCAGGTTATTCAAACGCAACCAAACGCATTAGCCGCCGCGACATCCACGAATTTTACACCACCATCACCGAGCTACACGATGATTAGTTAGCGCCATTCGAACGCCCCAACCCACACCTTCCTTCGGCCAGAGATCGGTCACGCTCGGTGGTGGTTACGCCTCGATTTTCGAGCACGAACGGTGTGCCTTTGGACTGTTGATACGCTAAGATTTTGATCAATGACAATGAGCTTCAACATAAAGGAAGAGATATGTGCAAAGCTAAAGAAAGAACGATAAAGACCAAGGATAAACATAAGTATGATTTTTATATAGGTCTTAGTTTAGATTTATTGTTAAAATCTATCCTCAAGAGGCTTGCACAAACACTAGAAAACATTTTATAAAATTCATTTTTTAATAAACATTCACTATGCACAATTTAGTAGTTCAGTCGACTGAACAGGGATGACCAGTCGGCTGAACCTGTTACATATATACAAACATGTACAGTTTCAATGGACTGAAACACCCTGCTCAGTCAACTGAATTTGTTCCTGAAAATTTTACTTCATATTTTCAGTTGACTGAATTCTCTGTTCAGTCGACTGAATTTGAACGTGTGAATTTTCTCTGAATGGACACCTTCTTCCTCCCAAGAGTTGCAACCATTCACCAATGGAAATGGAAGCATCTCGTGTCTGCACCCTTAGCCAACAGATGCACCTCTTCTACAAGTATAAATACATAATTCTAACATATTCAATTCACTGAATTCTCTTGCTTTAATCTTACTATTTTCTTGAACATATTAACTAGAAATTCTCAAAGCAATCACAAATCTATTACTTGAATCACTGCTTTGTTTTTAACATTCTTTTGATTCATAGCAATTCACATTTCCTAAATCTTCACAAACACATTGCATACTCTCGAGGATAAGATTATAGGAATATTGTACTACATTAAACTCATTAGTGTTGGCAAGAACACAACAAATCGAATATTGTTTTTTTTAGTAATTGAGTTGAAGTCATCTTCGGTAGTTGAGGCAAGAAATCCCGTTCGGTTGTTCGGGTAAGTTGTAAACCTATTCCTTCGGGTTAAGTGAGGGTTTTAGTTAGTGGAATTCCTAAGTAAAGCTTAGGGACTGGACGTAGGACTAGAACCCGAACCAGTATAAAATCCTGGTGTCTACCTTACTTTTACTTACTTTATCTACCTAGACAATTCCGTTATTCCATATTACACGATCCTACCTCATAGCCTCTTTCATGGACGTGATTTGCCAACGATCCTCTTCGTTATATCAGATCATCACCGTTGAAAACGAAGTACTCATCGTGCTCTACAACTTTACAGTTGGGGATTTTCCATAATTGTCGATGGATTTGATGCAATCGAGGGAAGAATGAAGATGTATTTCATCTATTAAAATTTTTAGGGCCGGCAGTGAAATCCTAGCCAGATTTGTTTGCAAATGTGAAAGTTGAAGTCCTTTTATAAAAAATTCCCAAAACACTATTCATCCGGAAAATTTCCGAACTCCAATTGAAGCGTGCCGCCTGGCGTTAATAATGTTTTACCCCTATTCCGAATGCAATGAAATACATATCGGAGGCCAATTCGAAAGTATTTGGAAGATAAGTTTTTAAATAGACTATTTTAAATTTAAAATTCACTTAAACTGATTTAAGTGCGTTTTAGCTTGCCCCGGACAAACCGTAAATCCGATTGACACGAGATTTGAAATCTTATAAAAATTTAACATTACGGATCCAATGAAACTAGTTTCGTCGAAATCCAATACTGTTTGAAAAATGACTATTTTTACTCGTCAATTAAATATTAAAATATTCAATTCCCACAAATTAACTTTTAATTCAATTTTAAAAGTTCTACAACATCATTCTAACTCCAATATGATTTAATACAACTTTACAAATCAATTTAAATCACATTAAACCCAATTTCCAATTATTTCTGCAATTTCAAATATTGAATTATCAATTTAATTATCCAATTAAATCTAGATATTCGAAATAAAATATATTCGACTTACAAATTGTACTTGTTAATATTTAAAAATCAATTAAATATATGAATTTCAAATGACAGAAATTATGGGTCGTTACAGGGTCCTTGGGCTAATACTTGTCAAGTGCACTGATGACTTGAGCATCGGGCCCTGGAATATTTGAAACAGACGAAGCATCGGCCGTTCTCTTGTTGCTCCATGGCGACATCGCTCGAAGGAGTTTGTTAAGGATCGGGATGACGTGCAAAAATTAGTTAAAGCATAGGCATTAACCAATGGTCGTTTTACAATAAAAAAAACAATTTTTTGATTTCAAAAAGTTAAGTACAATACCAACTTCCGGTTGGCTCTTAGTGATCATTGGAGTGCTTCTTTAAAGAATGGGAGATAATATTTGTGGACCAAAGGTGGCTCTGTTCAGATCACAGTCGAGACATTGCTCCATGAGTAGAGAAGATGACATTTTGACAATTTAAGTAGGAGAAGAAACATTGAGATTGTTTCTAGAGTACCCAGTGATGTCTTCTCCTTCTTTAGCCGGTGCAGGAACCTTAATGAATTAAAGTTTAGTTGCGGCCAGATCAGACAACTCATTTCCTCGAAGCACCTTTTGCATGAGTGCCTCTTTATTAAGCTCTGCCACACCCAATTCTTCCTTCTTGATTTTCTTAATAAGCTCCCAGGGTTCGGCGAGTGATTCAAGATAGTCTTCACCAAGGAAGATCAAGTCATGGTAAAGAAGAGGTTTTCCGTTATGTTCGGTGATGAGCAGATCGAACAAATTCTTGATCTCTTCTCTACCGGACTCGGTGGCAGCTTCTACACGGGAGGTGGCTTCTTCGAGTGCATCTTTTCTATCCTCTTCGTGGGCTACTTCTTTCAAGGCTTCAATTTGATCAAATTGTTCATCAAGCTTCGTTCTTAAGTTACTTACCTCAAGGATCTCCTCGTAGTATCTTTGTGATTCTTCCTGTGCCTCGACCTTTTCCTTCCACTCTTTGTATAATAATTTTTCAAGCTCTTTAACACGGCAAGCTAAGTCCTCCTTCTCATTTTGTAAGGAGTCCTTTTCTAAGGCCAGAATACCTTTGCAATAAAGCGCTGCATCCAATTCCTTTTTGTGCGAAGTCTCCAAATGACTTACTGCCTCCACAGTTTCTTTCACGTTCTTCTCTGCCGAGGAAAGTTGGGTATTATATTCAAGCATCTTAGCATCCTAATGCTTGATGATATCTGTCATTAATAGCCTCCAACTTGAGGTGGTCAATTTCATGCTGCCGCCCGGCGGAGACTTCGGACATTTTCTCGGCCATGTGAATAAATGATTCGTGCTAGACGTACATGTCATTTGTACATGCTAATAAGCTCTCTTTGGCACTTCCAGGAATAACGTGTGTAGATGGGAGGAACCCAAGTCCATCAAACACATTTTTGGAAAAGTAGCTTCAAGTTCAGCCAACTTTTCTGCTTTAGTAGGATCATGAGCAGGAAATGGTAGAAGCGGATCGGAAGTAACGAGCTGGTGCTTATTGGAACGTCACTCACGTGATTGGCTTGAACTTGACCACCCGACAAGTTGGTCATGAGGCACGGAAATTTGAGAACCCCAGCATGAGGACTTATTTCCACTATGAGCAGGAAGGTGTGATTGATCATCATGGCAAGGAGCATGAGGTTAAGACTTTTTTCTGGATGAAGAAGAAGACTCTTGAGAATAATAATCTTTGTCTCGCCCGTTATATTTTTCTCTACATCTTCTAGATTCCGAGTCTCGACTCGAGTGAAAATAAGTGGAAGAACCCAGGAGACGGTCGAAAGCTTGTTAATGTGACATTGCACTTGTAAAAAGCCCAATCAGAGCATATTAAAAGGTTGTAACACAAAGATTTAAAGACGAGTTTGTTGTGGAGTGCAAGCATTTGCGTGTGTCCTAGAGTTTCCCCCCGATGGACTAGTAACATTGGCTTTACTCATCGGAGTTTCCTCCTTTCTGTTGGAAGGTTGCATGCCTTCGCCTCTTCTCACAGGAGAGTTAATCCCTTCGACGTCAATGTTAACGAAGTCGTAATTTAATATATCATCCAGAATCGGAATGTTGGAGAGTCCCTTCAATGAACTTTCCATTTGTTGGGAAGATGACATCTTTTCGAGTGGGGTTATAATGAATTCCAGATTTGCCCTAGCCTTACTCTTTCATAGCTTGTGCACCAATCTTTTTATCCTCTTCAAGGGAGTTTGCATCTAGCTGGTCGGTGGCGCTTCGACTTACGCCGCTTTTCCAAGGCCTACATCTTCACTTCTCAGCCTAACATCTTGAGATTCTCTTATCTTTCCCTCTGCGATGTCTTCCCTGGTCCCTTCAACCTGAGGCACCATAGAGTCGCTTGCTTCTATCCTTCTTTCGACAATAATTTTCGGGGCTGCTTTACTCCCAGGAAGTCCAATTTTGGGATCATCTTCCAACAGCCCCAATAATGAGAGTAGCTTATTAGTGACAAAAAGTTTGATGTCCCGACACTCAACGGGAGTAGAACAAATGGACATAACGGCCATAGAATACTCGACACCTTCGGGTCAAGGGCAAACCCTTGAAAGAATTAGAGATATTAGTATGTTTAAAGAAGAAATTGCGACATGGATCTTCGAACTAAAGACGAAGATAGGAGTAACACTTAAGTCCTTCCAACCATCTCCTTGCAAAACTAGGAGGTCATCGCACATAAAACCACTCATGGTTGAATAGAGAGAGAGAGCTTATTCTATGCATTCATTAAGATTTGGCATTTGGGCGAGGGTTCAAGAAAACATATGCAGGTCTCCCTTTCCGTCTATTGAAATCGTAGATGTATCTGATGTCTTCAAGAGTTCGAGGATGCAACAGGACGTTCATAAAGAGGAGAAAGGTGCCATGGATGAAGGCATAACTTTTAGGATACAGTTGGGCAGTAGCGATCCCCAGGTATCTCAACATTTCGACGAAGGAGCTGAAGGATGGAACGCATCCGGCCCAGCACATGTACTTGTTGCAAGTAGTATATCCGGTTGGGGGAAAGTGAGGTCCGTCTTACCTCAATGAAACTAAAACATCCTCAAATAAAATTCCATGGATGGACCATAATCAATGGAGAGCGACCTTGCCGATTCTGGATGCTTATGAATCAACCAGGTTGTTTAGAATGATAGCATCCTCGACGGTATCGGGAGCTTGATTGATCAATTCTGCAGGAAAATTGGAATGTCAAAAAAGAGA
This sequence comes from Allium cepa, assembly GCA_030765085.1. NCBI lineage: Eukaryota > Viridiplantae > Streptophyta > Magnoliopsida > Asparagales > Amaryllidaceae > Allium > Allium cepa. Next base: position 141,420,270 of record CM060937.1, on the reverse strand, counting down.
TTTACTTGAGGGTCAGATGCCTCCACTTGTTCTTTACAGTGGCTCGGAGAAGGTTTATCGGATAGGGTGGCGGAGCTTGACTTTGCAACAGAACTACTGCGTTTTACGGCGGATTTGGAAGACATTTTATCATAGCATGTCGTGCAGCTTCAGATCTATGTTAGCTATACTAAGTAGACAATCAACATTGGAAATAATAACTTGTTCCCCCATGTCATGTCTGAGCTAGTGCAATGCAGTGTGAAACAAGCTTATATAGTTTTAAATCAGAAAAGCGAGAATAAAATGTTAAGACATGGAGTCCCACCCAAAGAGACCATCGTTGCTGACCATCTCAATCGACAAAGAAGTTAATCGGCAATGAGAGATTTAGGATAGGTTATCAATATATTAAGCTATGAAGTTTTTTTTTTATGAAATTTTTCTCTTGTCATGAAGTCCAGAGATGTGCTTAATTGAAATTAAGGCCAGTAGTCCAAGTTTGAGTAAGCCAAATTGCAATCTAGAGTTTAGAAGACTTATGTCAAAATTAGCACTTTATGAAAATATTAATCCCTCAGTTCTACATGTCGATCCCTTTCCTTTAGCCTATATGTCGATCTCTATTCTTTAACTCCTAAGCCGATCCCTACATTCAAACCTCTATGCTGATCCCTTAAACAAGCAATTATTACCGATCCTCATCCTTGCCTCACTAACAATCCCTCTCCGCAAATGTTACCGATCTCTGCACTTAAGACATCAATGCCTATCACTTATTTACTAGCATGGTCTACCGAACCACCTCGCCTAATACGACTCCTACCGACCCTTTGTAAAACCTTTCTCTATGTCGATCACTAAAATTAGCTATTATCCATCCCATCACCAAATTACTATGTACTAAAACCTCCTTCTTCCTTCTTTACCTCATTCCTTCTTTTCCTCCTTCCCTCTTCCTCCTTCACTCTTCCTCTTTCCTCTTTCCTCTTTCTCCAGCACCCTCAACTCGCCTAACTTAACAAAACCTACCGATCATTCACCTAGGGGCACTTCGAGCATACGCAAGCCCCAATATTCGTGACCAAACTAATATGATTACAAAAGGAAAATGAACCTATTTAAATTAAATTATGAGCGCGTGGTTAAAGCTTGAATTAAGGACGAGTCGCCGGTGCTTTTGATCGAGAATGAGGTGGCGTTTGAATTAGTATTAAAGAGGAAGATTCTCGTCTTTCAAACTGTTCGAGTATATGCAGTAAGTAGGAAAAAAACTTAAGTGTTGGGGAGTGTAAAGTGAGGAGAGAAGGGGAAGAAATGCGTAGGGAGTCGAACCGGTCATTGAGGGTGACTAGGTCAAAGAAAGAACAAAGAGAAGAGAAAGGGTTGACATTGAAGTATGTTGGACCCTATTCACATATTTGTAAATGATGGATCTGTGGGTGGTGTACTGTTCCCTCCAGAAACAAAAAATAAATAAAAATAAATAAAAAGAAGAAAGAGATGTGTGAATGATGGATATGGATGGAATAAAAATTGAAGTAAAGAAGTGATAGACAATTAGGAAGTGGCAGATGATCGTCATCATGAAGAATCGGTTAAAAACATAAGTGTACAGAGAACTATTAAACTTGGCAATGAACTGCAAATGTTCGGGGGTCGATAACAGAAACGTTTGTTTGAACATGCACGGAAAAGATTTAAAGGACTAAACCTCTTGAAATTAACTGAAGTGGAGGTTTAGCTTGAAACGATCAAGTTTGAAATCAAATCATAAGAAAACCTATAAATCTCACAAGACCAAATCTGTGCATACTAATAGAATACGACATCGGATTTGTATCATTGAAGATCGATAAGGGAACAAAGGACGGGTAGAAAGTTAATAGACTTCTTCCCAGAAACTTGGGTTTTTTCCAATTCAAAGCACGTCATGTTATTCACAAGATGTACTTTGGGGAAAGTGTTATCCAACACCATGACTCGACTACATTAGGCTAATCGCACAGGACAGACTCGACTATTAATGAGGAGGATAATCATGAGGCAACGGCTGTGCGATCAAGATGTATGGTTCGGACAGCCATACGGAGCCCAGATTGGACAGAGTTGATAAATGGACAATGTATGATGTCAAAGAAATAGGAGTTAGCATATATAAGAGAGGGATCGGTATAGTAGATGATGGATACGAGCGAGATGGAATAGGATTTGGTGTAGCATGAAGAAGTCACAAGGATCGGTATGCTCATTTAGTTAGGTAGTCCACTTAGAAGGGGTGTAGAGGGATCGTCATAAGACATGATATGATACGTTGGATACAGAGGGATCAGCATGATGACTTGTGAGAGAGGGATTCGTATGATGTACTCGTGAGAGATGGATCAGCATGATGTACTCGCGAGAGATGGATCAGCATGATGAATTCGTAAGAGATGGATCGGCATAGTAAGGCTCGTGAGAGATAGATCGACATACACCACTCAAGAAATATGGATTGGTATACATTGGATATCTAGGAGGGGTTAGCACTCCCCTGAATAGATTGGGATTCGAACCAAAGGTACTATAAGAGCTAGAGCTCCACATGTCCATACGCCATGATATTTGAAGCATCATTATGTTAGACCATAAGGGAGCTACCATAGGGATCGCTAGCCCAAAATCGACACATGCAGGGTTCGGTACCAATCCCTATCCATTAAGAGTTGTGCATAGCCCTCTTTATGGTGGGCACATATGGTGGAGGAGGTCGTGCTGCCCAAGTTTCAGCTAGATTGGAGGCCACCTTTGTCTATAAATATAGGCACAAAGGACCATTCTAGGGACTCTCTAACGCTATTAATTAAACTCCACCATTATTGTAACTAACTTCCTTAATTATTTTCTGATCTCTTGCTATTTGTAATTGTAATCAATTGAATTGAGAAGCAATAAAGAGAATAGTAAAAGTGGACTTAGGCAATCAGTGCCGAAACACTATAATCTTGTTGTTTTTGCTTTCTGGTGTGTTTTTCTTGATATTTTGTGATCTTCCTCTATTTTCACTTAATTTCTTCATTTATTTCACTACTTAAATCAGTTCTTAGTTGTTTGTGTGGTTGCAAACATTCCCCTTAAAAGAATTTCTCCCTCGATATTTCATCACAAGTAAACAACCAAAAACAAGCCATACTAATCCTAAACATTTCAAAAATGTTAAATGACTAACAAACGAACACAAAGTTTGTCCAGGTATGCACCTTCTCATCACACAAGGATGATAAATAATATGACGAGCGTATCTCATGCTCAACAATCTTAGGTTATTATTCAATCGATTATTCACCCTACCTCATGACAATTTGAAGAGTCGTTTACCAGACTTCTCGTAAACCATAAAACAATAAAGGAAAATGTACTTAGGCCCATATGATGTATGTAGACTATTCGTACGCAATATTTGATTCGTTCACTTACTCGAATACACAAGCATTTCTTCCAAACTAGTTTCGCTCACCAGATTTCCTAGTACGGACCCTGTTCTTGCTTCTTGATTAGGAATCGCCATTCTCCTTGCATATTCAAATACCATGGTAGAAAACCTTGGTACCATATCAGGAATCTTCACTAAGAGTTTGCCATTAAGAATTGAGTGATAAATCCTTATTTGAACGGGTGTGAATCACCTCAAAGTCATGTATTCGACTCTTGGATCAGGAACCGTGCGAAGAAATGATCTATATACAACTTATATACTTATTCTTATTGGTTTTTACTTATACTAATTTATTTTACTTCTAAAAGTATTTATGAAAACATTTCATAAAAACGTAACATAAAATTTTAAACTTGTATTATACTCTACTATATCTTGAGAGTGTATACAACTATCTAATTAAATCCCTTCTTAAAGAAAACTATAGAACTAAATAACCTGATTTTACTTTAAAATCTTTTTGTAATGATTCAATATAATTTAATCCATAGAAAATTTACGTATAAACCGAGGAACACTAAAATGATACCATGGAACTGGGTCCTACCAAATAGTATCATATATTCCATTACCAAGTAGGGTAGTTCCTAAGAGAAGTGTTTACCTTCCGAACACATCCCGTGACCATTTTTGATCATTTTCGAGCCATTCGAACCAGTTAACATAAAAACACTTTTTCATTTTTGAAGTCCCATTTTTAAACAATACTATATATATTTCTTAAATATATATAATAGCTTTATCACTTCATTTACTAAAAAGGCCTTGGATTCATTCGGATTCAAACTCATTTCGATCGCATAATGATAAAGAGAATAATTTACTACGTGCGCTACAATGTTTGCTTAAAAAACATCCAATTGTTACTTTGAAGATTATTCGGATCATCATAAAACTAATCTTGACGTTTTACCCAAACTATCCCAAGAAAATGTATCTTTCCCAAAATCCATTTTGAAATATTTATACTTACAAGTACCTTTAAGTAATACTACTATTACCCTTTTTCCAAAAAATCATTTGAAATCCTTTTCAAAGAGACCGGGATTTAAGTTCTAAAAAACTTCTTTATTTCATAAGTCACATCTTGTAAACCAAATTTATATAAAATTATCTTTATACAATAACTTCCTTTATTATAGCAATCCTTTTACCAAAGCAAACTTGTTGAACCTACATTATTTATGAATGCCTTATAGTCAAATGGTGAAGCTGAATTCACAAGGTGTTCACATTTAATTTAATCAAACAACAAATAATCATAAACTAGTAAGTATAAATAATCAATAAACAAATGATGATAAGTAAATACCATCATTCTCTAACAATAAATCACAACAAAAATAAATATATCAATTTTTGAAAATTATTCCTTTATATATAAAATATAATCCTAGATAAAATTATTTTGCTTACTAATTTCAAAATAATATAAACATTTTTGTGGCACTAACAAAGTTCCCTTATATATAATACACTCAAACTCATCTAGGGTGTCACTTACCCTATCTCTAAGGATTTTACCCCACCAGGGTGAAGGTTCGCACTTAACCTAGATCTAATACCAAATGCGACGATCCGCGTTTTCGACCCTCAAAGTCGACACTAATACGTCCATGGTACTCATGTGTCGAACATCCAAGTGCCGGAAAGATAGATTATTAGGATAAAAGAAAAAATAAAACAGAATCTCATCTCATGACGAGTAATATATAATACTCAAATGATCCTTATAAAGGATAAGAAAACTTAACAATAATCAGAATAACTACCTATCATCATCCTGGATAGTTATAAAGATGTACTTACAAATGCAAATAAATTAAAACAAGTTATACAGTGGAAAAATAAAATATAGGAATATGTCTTGGTGGCATAAAGATCGTCACTTAAACCACCAAAGCATCCAAAGCTAACTTTGGAAAAATATTCGAGCCTGACCTAAGTATTATAAGAAAATAACACCAGATCAGTCTAGTAAGCAAGCATTAGCAACTTGATCATATGGATTATTATATTGTTAAAACCCATTCAAAAATAAAGGTATCTCATAAGACCATGCCACACATAAACACGGACGAGTTTTTACCTTATGATAACCAAACCCTTTTAAATATAAATTCCAGTGATATTATAATAATGTCTAGGGTTTAAAACAAATATTGAATCATAGCTGAAATGCCTACAGTACTTACATTCCAGCATATTAAGTATACAACTAAGTCCATTGTAACGATACGCCTTTTATATCATTGAATGTCAACACTAATATATGCGTGGTATTCACATGTCGAGCAATCAACTACCGGAATGGAAGAAAGTTAGGGTAAAATAGAAAGAAAAGGAAATAGAACAAAGAAGAAGGAACACGTATTAGAATCTCATTAGCAGAATGACAATATAAAATATCAAAAGAACAGTACAACATGGTTATCCCGATACAGAAAATTTGAAGTTACAAAACCTAAGTACTATCATCAACCTCGACAGTTATAACAACCTATCCTTACAAATGCTGATATATCAAACAATAATGCAGCATAAAGAATAATACAATGGTAGGTGAAACATCCAACTTGTCTTCTCGAGCAGCACGAACATCAATGAAAACCTTCCTTTCTCAGACTACTTAAAAGAGCCTACAAAAAATTTAGGGAAGACAAAATCCACACGACATACATTAAGTCTAGTATGAGTAACTCCAGTAATATGTAGCTAGCATATAAAAGTACTTTTGAGACCGCATGGAAGCCATAATGGTTATGCCCTCAAAGAACCACTACATAATAAGTATATAAGATGATATATTAGATAATATCTAGGGTAAAGAATATAAATATTATAACATAGCTAGAATGGTTACATTGTTTACATTAAAAGTGTATTTAGGGTATAATCAAAACCAATAAGGAACACTCGCACAAAGGTTTTTCCGTGGAGATCTCTCTGGTGGAGCCATACCTAATGTACTGCATAGGGTTAGAAAGTACCTCTGAGCAACATATTTCTCTAAATAAAATATACCTTTATGTAAAAGCAACTGGTCCATGCCTGAATGAGAGAACACAAATCACATGGAACCAACTAACATCTGCTCCCACGTGCAACAATCGATAAGCATACTCTAGATATGGAGTTGGTATACTCCATCGTGGGACTGCAAAACCTCATATTGTGCATCTTACTCTTTTTTAGTCATTTCTATTGTCGAGATTACTTTCATCATCTTCCACATGAGTATTCGTCACCCGAACAAAACACGAATCCCAAATTGGATTCCCCCATTTCGATCAAATTAAATTTTCCTTCGATCAAGAGTGAAGCCGGCATGTTAGAACTCTATCCCTCGATCAAGCATGAATCCAGTATGTTAGAACTTTATTGCTCATATCCCTACATGAATATCATTCTTAATTCACACAAATAGACAATCCTACTTCATCAACTTTTAGTGCTAAGTATATGACTAAAGGTTTTCCATAAACCAGTAAACATATAAAGCACGATCAAGTCACACAAAGCATGATGAAGTCACAAAAGAAACTTATAATCTTCTTTTTATTTAATTAATATTTTATTAATTAAAACCTCTTTTATTAGAAAAATTGTTTTATCTAACCAAACATCGCTATCAATGTTTACTATACATTTGTACTCTTTTCAAGACTTCAAAGAGTATTCATATACTTATCTCAAATGGTATATGTATATTCACAAATCATTAATAAGTTTCTTTCTTAAAACCTTTACTCTTTTATACTTCAGAAAGTATTAATATACTTATCTCAAATGGTATAAGTATATTCACGAATCATTAGCAAGATTTGTTACTTTAAAACTTTACTTTTTTGTTCTTCAACAAGGAGCTGTATACTTATCTCAAATCATATAAGTATATTCACAAATCATTAACAAGTTTTCTAACTTAAAACCCTTTTTCTAAAAGATTCCATGCTTATAATTTTCCCTTAAAATATCCATTTTAAAGATCTAAGTGCTTTCATAAATCTATTCAAAAGGTTTAAGACTAATGTTACTTAAACATTGTTACTACAAAGCTAAAACCATTTCACTCATGCTTATCTTTAAAACATTTTTTAAAGATCTATTTACATTCATAAGTATAATAAATAAAGGTTAAAGATGAATGTTACTAACACAATTTCATAACAAACCCAAAACCATTTCATACTTATATCATCTTTAAAACATTCTTTGTAAAGTTTCAAGAAAATATTTGGTTAAGTTCGGCAGTGATGCAGCTCAGGCCAAAGGAGTGAGTCGTACACGACTTAAGGAGGGCTTGAGTAGTCCACAATCTAAGGAGGCGGGTTTAAGTCATCCACGACTTAACAAAGCTAAGGGGACAGGGTTACGACTTAACGGGAGCTTGAGTTGTTCGAGTTTGATGAGTCGTACACGACCCAACGACTCATCTATAAGTCGTCCACGACTTATCATGAAGCAGGGGAAAGTTCCTGCTATTAAAGGCTTTGAGTCGGAGGAAGGGCACGACCTAGTTAAGTCGTTTGAGGAGATATGCCGCAGGGAGCAGGGAGCTTGGGAGCTTAAGGCGCACACGAGCTAACAACACAGTTAAGTCGTAAGCCGTGTTATGCTAAGTCGCGAGTGCTGAGTCGTTGTATGCTTAGGTCGGGTGCGTTGTAACGTAGGTTTGTGTTGTAATTACTTTAAGTCGGTGTGTACGTGTGTTGTAATTTGTTTTTCTTTGAGTCGTACGTCGTTAGGTCCTACACGACCTAAGTGTTGTAGCATGAGTTGTGTATTTGAGTCACTATTGTTAAGTCTCACACGACTTAAGATGAGTCGTGAGTCGTAGGGGAGTGATGAGTCGGAAACGACTTAAGGCTCAGGTTGAGAAACACTATAAATAGGGAGTGAGTTGTACATTTCAAGATTGTTTATTTTTGAATAAATTCTTGTTGATTGCTGTGTGCTTTCATCTTAAATTGGTAGTTGAGTGTAATCTCCTATCTCCACTTTCGGTTATTCGAGTGCGCTCGAATCAACGATTGTTGAAGCCGATTCGCGGAATCAAGTGCGCTTGATCAACGCTTGAAGAATTGAAGATCTTCTTTCACGGTATCGTGCGCGATCAACGTGACGAGGATAGCTAGAATTCGGTATCTTTGTGATCAACGAATTTGGGCATTTCAGTATCTTCAATCCACCGATTGCTACTTTCATCGATTCATATCATGTTGTTAATTATCCGCTGCGTCAGGTAGTCGACAAATTGATTATCTAGTTAAAACAATTGCTTATACAAATCAATGTTTCATATACTAAACTCATTCCCTACATTTAAGCTAAACTATTCTACATCCAAGAGTGAAGTTGGGTAAGTTAGAGCACCGGTTACATCAAAGCCTTGCCTAGACACTTCATTCTTGAATCTCATAAATAGATAAGTCTACACATTGGCTTTCTGTGTTAAGTACAATATAAATGATTTTCATATATAAGTTAGAGAATAATATAATTAACATGTTTTTGATATTCTTGACTTAATTATTCGTCGGCTAAGAGGCAAGCATGGTAGGTTAGAGCTTTATTGCTCCATCCATACTCGACATCAATCTTAACTCTCACAAATAGATAAGTCTACTTCATCGGATTTAACATTAAGCAAAGTTAAGTATGTTTTTCAAAACCTGTAAATACTTTGAAAATACTTATAAATAGGTTTTAAATATCTATGTAAAATTTTACCTAAAAATAACTAGTTTATAATTTGATGAAAAACATGTTTTATACTATAAAACCTCTTTACTTTGAAATTACATAAATAATTATTAAAAATATATTTGAACTTCAAATAAACTTTAAAACACTTTATAATAAGCTATAAAACACCTGTAAAAATATTAGAGAAAAATACCAAATTCAGATATCATTTTTAAATAACTAAAACCATAACCGACTTACTACAGCACTTATAAATGTTATTAGAAGTTCTTGTTAAAACAACATTGAAAAGCGCAATCTTTATGACTGGTTTTAACCACTTTAAAATTGATTTAAGACATGAAAATTTTAAAATATGTCCTATCATTAGGATATTTAAAATACATGGAAAGAAACCTCTAATAATATCTTCCCATTTACTTATAAAGAATCATGAAATTAAGGGATTCGGAAGTGCACTTATAATAACTATTCTTGCTTCAAATACATTCAAACTTACCTCAGTTTAACACACAAGCTAAATGACCATTTAAACATAAAGTCAAGATCACACCACATGTTTAAGAGGGAACTAGAAGTGATGTTATATAATATAAAGTTATCGTTTGCTTTCAAAAACAAGAGGGATCCAAAGATTACAACTTTACTTGGTTAATGTAACTATAACTTTATACTTTGCACACAACATATATTTACAAATATCTACATAAAAGATGGTTAGAGAACACATTTATAACAATGCCAAACCCATGCACAAAGACATAAGAACAAAGAACCACCAGCCACCATCACCAAAAGCCTAAGGATCTAACCTTTAGCACTTTCAAATTGAGGCCATGCCTCCTCTCCTCCTTTTATTGCTTACGGCCCCCTCCAAGATCCCCCTCTTCCTCTCACCATCTTCCATATTTTACTTGTTAATCATGCTTCCCATGTTTTAGGCCTATAGACAAAGTTAAGAAGAGATTGGAGTTGATTTGGGTAAGACATGAAAAGTAAGAGAAGAATTAGTGGATTAGTGCTTAAGCACTTCCACCAATTTTATTCTCATACTTCATTCCAAGCTTTTATGCATTAGTGTTTTATCATTTATGGTATGTATCTACTTATAGGCTTCAAATGGTGAAACATAAGCTTAATCTCACCCCCTTTCATGTCATGTAATACTTACCTCCCGACACTTCTCATTTATCACTTCTTAAGTGTTAAGACTTGACATCATCCAAAAAGTTTGTTTTCATAAATGGTAAAAAGTTTTTAGTTTGTTTTATTAATTTTCTAAGCAAATAAGTGTATGTAAAAAAGTTTGAACAACTTTTGACGAGTAAAAAGTTGTTTACCAATAAAACGATTTTCAATCAGATTATCAATATTTTTCAAAGTATTTATTTTTGTAAAAAAATTTCCAAAACAAGTTTACCTTCATTACTTATGATTTAGAAGGGGGTGAAAAGGCTTATTAAATCGTTTTAATAACAGTTAATCGAAGATTCAAATATTTAAATAGTTCGGATATTTTAAATACGAAGTGTTTGGAATTCCGGGTCGTGACATCCGTAATAGCACTTACTAGAAAATGGATTTCATGTAATGGCAAGGCGCCATGGTACCATCTACCATAGTACACCTCTAGAAAATGTACCAAAGGCCTCGCTAAGACCCCTACCAATACAAAAACGTTCTACCCCTTAGTGGGTAGCACCAAATAGGTCATCACCCTTGTTGCCTTACAACCCTTTTCCTGAGAACTCTCATGCACATACCAAACCCATAAATAGTATCTAGAAGGGTGATAACATACCCTAATGGGTGCTACCCACATAGCCCTACTTCATCTTCCTTGATATTAGATATTCCCGGTTGTGAGACTTGGGGCAACATTTTACCTTTTTAGCATGTTCCATTTGGAGTGCTATCAATACCCATTAGGCAACAATGAAATGACAGCATTCATTGATGCAAGGTTAGGGATATGAAAAACCCAACGGCGGTACTTCTACCACATTCTTTTTCAAATCACCCTCAGGATGAGTAGAAAGTAGTCCTTACACTTCAAAGTGCTTCATCTTTGATTCCATCATCTTCCAAATATCTCCAATTCGAGCGTTTATACCGGTTCTGTAACGATCCGAATTTTTCAACCATTTAAAAATATTAGATTTAATGTAATTTTTGAATAAAAATGGGCAGAAACAAAAAATTAAGGTGTTGCAAAAACAAATAAAAGTGAGCGAATATGCAACAGGATAAGAGATGATGGTAATAGAAATAGGATAATAAACGTTTACATCTAATACGAAATTTATCGAGCGTTTTTGTTCAAGCGAAATAAACGTTTTAATGAAAATAAAGGAATATTTTGATAAAAATAAAATGTTAGTTTCCATCCTAAAGGTAAGTAGAATTTAAAAAAAAAGTTTTGGGTTTGGCGACAATATTTTACGGGTCGTTGAAAACAGTCGTAATTCGATATAAAATTTATTTTAACACATAAACTCAAAATTTCAATAAATTGAAGTGTATAATTAAAATGTGTTTTTAGTAAGTCTAATCTATGAATTCAGATTACAATTTTTTTGAAAATTTATGTCGTTCGAATTTAAGTAAACTCGGAGGGTAAAATATCATTTTTCGACATGTAAATATTTTTGCATAGAACAAATCTAAAAAGTTCCATGGTTTGAATGGCGAATTTGGTTGTGTCTAATTCTGATCTTTCTATCTTCATCTATAAAGAATTGTCATTGTCGTTCAATTTCGAAATGGTAACAGCAGCGACAGAGTAGATTTCGCTACGAACGTCGTAGCAAAGATTTGAAACATCGTTGGGATCATCTCGTGCTAGTCTCAGCGGTATATTTGTTTTCGTTTGTTCGCTTCTGTTGAAAATGCTAAATGGTTGAAATATTGGTCAAAGGCAGTACCGGAATCATAATTGTTACTTTCCCTTCATTCTTTCAGCCCACATTTTTTTCTTTTCAACTCACAATTGTATCATGCGCAGACCAATTTATTAATTGCTGCATTTAATGTTCTGTGCATTCCCCTCCATATATTTACGTGCTGCCTCCCTCTACTCTCTTTGCTAATCCCTTCTTCTTTAAGAGCATTAATTTTTTTTTCCCTAAGTTATAAAACAAAGCATATGCATACACAACATTTCCTAAACTAAATCCACGTAAAACCCCCTCTTCCATTTTCTTCTTTCCCTTGCAACCGAAGCCTTTCCCTGTATGCAATTCCACTTTCATATCCCCTGTATACTCCATGTGTCCCCACCCTCCCTACTGGGCCAAGACCAAACGCATGCAACACATATCTGATTCCACATTACCACTCCACCACCCAGCATCCTTCACCTTCGGCTATGCAACCACCTGCTCGCATCACCTCGGCCGAAACCCGCACCCACTAGTCATCCCTCGACCGAACCCACTCTCCACCTAACACACCACTTCACCGGAGCCACCTCGCCCAGCCCAGTCACTCCACGATCAGTAGAAGATCCTGCACCACACAAAGCTATTCCTTACGACGCAGCATTTCGCGAAGGCACCAGTCTCCATTCTGGCTGTTCAGATTCATCTCCGAGTTCGCAGCAGCATATCATAGCTGTTAGTGCGTATGCAAGTGTGTCTGTATCCGTATCGGCATTCTTGTTCTTCTAATCTGCGTAGATGAGTGTAACTCATGACATTTATTTTTATGCAAGTTAAAAGTAGTTAAGTTGTAAATTAGTTAAATTAATTTGGTTAATTTTAAATAGTTTAGTTTATTATAAGTCTCATTTTCCTTTGCTACATCCAAATGAACACAAAGGGCATGAGGACATTTATTCACATTTGCACCTTTCTCTAAACAAAACACGGAACTCACGCAGAGGGGAAATTTACATTGTCTTCGTATGTTACAAATTTACATAGCAACTCTTCCTTTTTTTTTCTTTCTCTTTCCTTTTCCATTCAATTGGGCAAAGTGAGATTTGCATACATTTATGCAGTTCTAGTTATATATATAAGTGGCTGTTCAAGTAAGAGCATGCATAACCTTCCACTTTTATTTTGCATGCTAGTGAACCGATTTGTTCATTTTTCACGCATGGACAATTCATTTTTACACCTACTCACTTTTACCTTAACTGGCACATTTTTCCTATGTTTTATTCTTCCTCCTTTCTGAACAAACAATACGCGCATTAAAAAAAAGAACACTTTCACATTTCCTTTTTGGCAAAATGAGAAAACGTTTTTCCACTTTAATTTAACTGTTATAATAACTCTCTCACAATCACTTTTAGCCAATAATGTAAATATGAAACTTGTTAAGGATTGGGAGATCAACAACTTTGGCTCACATCGTACACGAGGTAGTCGAGCGGAGAAGAAGATCTGGTGGAGCATGAAAACGTGCATGGCTTGTGACCATGTACACGGGATGGTCGTGAGTTGTTTGTGAATGCATGTTGGAGCTTGCATGAAAGCAGTAGGTTGGTAAATGACAATAGAAGTAGGCAAGATATGCATGCATGGCCGTGATTATTAGCATGTGCAGGTAGTTTGATTTTATTTCCAAGCGCGTGGAGGGGGAAGTCCATGTTTGGGCCTTAAGCTTTGTGGAGTTTAGGTTGGGTGAGGAATTATTTAAATAATTTAGTTAGTTAATTAGAGATTTAAACTTTGAAAATGTTGATTTGGGTTACTGTGTTTTCATGCTGGTTGCGTACATTCATGCGTAAGTGTGCCTTAGGCCTTGGTAGAAGCAAGTGAGAGTATTAGTATTGGTTTTATTAAGTTACGTGGGTTAATTAAATAGTTAAATTAAAGTTTTAACTTTGAAAAGGAATAACTCCTCCATACCAAGTCCATTTCACCCATGGTCTCCGACATTAGAATTGTATTAATGAATAGAACACATCAGTATAATTTATTGACGCATTTAGAAAACTATAAAATATTGATAAAATGTTAAAGACATTTTATTAGCAGAATAAATTTTCATTCTGCTAGCACAAACTAAGTAGATTTGTTATTATTCGGTAATTGAATGAAAATTGAGAATTTGGTCGAAGAGATTATTTTCGAAAATGAGTAAATTACTAATAAATTTAATATGAAATCATAAATGGAACTATGGAAACTAAATTCAAACATGAATTTGATTGCTCGTACGAAGTGGATGTAACTGGTCTAGTCTCTTAAATTACCGTACCTATATTTTTTGTTTTGAATTTACTTGCATAAGAATATATAGTCCTGACTCGAGTGTGTTTTTTCTCATTACGCTCGGGTCAAACATAGTTGTTTCAATTCTTAGACGAAGATGGAGTTTGGAAAACCGTACTTACTACTATTATTCCACTGCACTATATAGACATGTTCAGCTAAATGTATAACTTTGATAATATTGAAATGGAACCAAATGTATATTGATAAATAGCTTCGTAATTATGTTATTATTATATTTTTATCCTTCCGCTGTGAGATTTATATATTGTTCTTTCTCTTCTTCGTTTCTTCTCTTGATAATTCCTCTTCTTGAATGATGATTCGGGTCGGACATATGAGGTTTAATGTCGACTTGAATTGACCAAAAAGACGGGTCATTATACTTGGTATCAGAGGTGAATGTTAAGTGAGAACCCTGGCTTTGGTGGGGATTACTCATTAGAGATAGAGTCAGTAGTACCTTAGAAAGAGTCTGAGTGTATATACGTATAAGAGAGAGCGTATTTGTTAGTGATATAAAAATATATTAATACTAATAAATGAAATGATTTTAGCTTGGATCTTATATAGAATGTAAAAGAATAAATTCTATAAACTGATAAAGTCTACCATGACCGTGGATGATGATTGGATGTTTACTCTTTGTTGATCGATTGTTTGATTAATAGGGATGTGCATATTATTGCTTATTGATAGGGATGATGATTGTGTTTTTGAAAAATATTTGATCAATTGGGAAACTACGTGTTTAACATGGATTTTAAAGTGAATATATATTTGAATTTCCCCTTGTATCATTTTAAAGAGTAATTGATACCATTTGAAAGTGATATATGAAATACGATTTATCCAAACATGGTTAATAAATAAACAAAAAGTTATTCAAACTGAAAATTTGCATGTTTGGATTCCGGGAGTTTTTGAAATTTGTTTGAGAATATAATAGTATAATTTGAAATTATTTTCCGAATTAGCCTGTTATAAATGGTTTGAAAGTGATTTCGAAAAGGGATTTTCAAAATATTTAAAAGAAATAATGCCTTCAAAACGATTTTCAAAATGATTTCAAAGAAAATAAAACTTTAGTAGCTTTGCTACTCGATTGTTTAATGAAATTGATTTGATTCAAATCCCTGAAGTATGATTTGATATTCAAAAGATATATGTATATATCTATTTGAAATGAAACCCGTGATCAATTCTTGAGTTTCGGATTGAGTGATATTATGAACGCACGTATCATATGCATTAGGATTGATTGATTTATATATTGAGCATCTTGTTGAGATGTTTGATTGTCGATTTAAATTTTAAATTGGAATTTGATTTTTCCGACCATTCCAAATAGTTGAACACTTCCAAATTGAGAATAATTTACAAAGCTAAGAATTTTTGGAAAGTATATAAAATTAGCTTTGAAAATTTTAAAATGAAAACTAATGGAAGTTGAGCAAGTTCTAAAAAGCTAAATATTTTTGATAAATAAATTGTATAAGCCTATTTTGCATTATTTAAGTATGAGATTTGTTTTGAAATGTTTTCAATGAAATTTTGCAAAAAGAAATATTCCTAAATAATAAAGGGATAAGAAAGAAAACTTATCTATTTTACAAATTTATTTTAAAAGTAATTTTGATTTCTAAACTCTTATTTATTTGCAAAATGGTTAGAAGGCAAATTTTAATTATCTACAAACATGAAATCTAGTTTTGAAAATTTTATAATGAATTTGTTTGAGAAATGTTTATAAAGAAAAAATAATTTATAATAATAATAAAATAAAATAATAATTTCTAATAATAATAATAAAACAAAATAAGGAAATAAACTAAAAATTTATAAGGTCGGTTATAAATAAAGGATTCTGTAAAGTATTTTATTTTGAGAAGAAATTGTGGTTTTAAAACATAGATACTTACAGAGTGATTTTAGAAAGAAAGTTGATTTTATATAGATATGTCTTTATGTAAATATGAAACTGAAATAAATTTTGAAAACTAATGACTGGAATTTTAAAATACATGAATATTGAATAATATTTAATTTGAAAAATGATTGTTGAATATGAATTTGAAGATGAACCGATATTTAAAAGTGATTGGTTTCAAGAACCTTTGACTTTATATAAATGTTTGATTTGAAAGTTTTCGATTCTTATATAAAACTGGTTTGTATAAGTATGAAGTTTTTCGAAAACTATTGATTTTGAAATGTACTCGATTTGAAAAGCGATGATCTTATATATAACTGAATTGTTTAAGAATGATATATTCGAAATTGATGATTTGAAAATGTAATATGTATAGTATGATATACAATTGGAAGTTGAAGATATGAGAAGCAGCTTCTGCTTGATTATCCATGTTAGGGAAACATTCTATTGATTGATTTAGATCTTCCGGACACAAACTCATGAGTTCCTTCAAATTCCATACCATAACATGTAGTCTTACGACTCGGCTGCATAGCAAAACTCAAAGGGTAGTGAAGGCTTATGGTTACCGATGTTTCCAGGGGGAACCATGCGAAACCATTGTGTAGCATGCGATGTATGGTCGATTTTGGGGTAATCTGCTTGGATAAAGCGATTGCCTTGAGGTACGGTTGTTTCTTGGAGGAACCAGACAAAACCATTATGTATTTGCGGTCCACATGGCATAATTCGTGGGGCAGACGATTGCCTTGAGTCTATTGGTGATAGCGCACTACACCAGAATCCTCATTTCGCAACGGCTTTAAACCGTTGCAAAATTATTTCGCAACGGCTATGGGTTGTGGTAAAAATTTCGCAACGGCTCAAATCCGTTGCGAAATATATTTTTGCAACGGCTAAGGGCCGTTGCAAAATATACTATAGCAATGACTTGTAGCCGTTCTGGATTTTATTTCGCAACGGCTTAAAGCCGTTGCTAAATGTATATGTATAACTGATGTTTTAAATATTAGCAATGGCTTTAATCCGTTGCTAACTAATATTTAATTTTAAAAAAAAAATATTCGAAATTTTTCTCTGCACCAGCGAAAGTCATTTTATTATCATAATTAATACAAAAATTTGCAAATTTAACAGTATCATGAAAGAAAGATTATTAAACCAAATATTTTTCATAGATTAAACAAAAAAACCAAACATAACGAATGTTTGAATTATAATGTTCAACATCAACACATACCACTATATAGTTCAACAAGTATACATAACATACATAGTACAACAACGGCATCATTACATAATACTACATGCATAGTACAATACATACGGTACATAACGTCTTCCTCCAATCGTCTAATGCTCCCGCCAGCATAAGTTTCATGCCTGCACAAAACAAGAAATTGATGTTTGTTTATAAAGAGGTCACTAGTGCATAGGTTTCACGCCAGCATAAGTTAGGGTATAAGACTGATAGAGGTAGAAGCGATGACAAAACATTATTGCTGTTGCAATGGTGACCTGTAGTGTTCTATTACAGTGGTGTGGATATATTTTCAAAGAGAACAGTGAAAAAATTAAAATTTCAACACTGCTATTCAAATTTCTTTTCCCCGCATCCCCTTTGCTTCAACTCCTTCCCCTACCGCACATTTCAACCATCCAACCCAATTCCCCTACCCAAACACTTCAGCAAACCAAATCAAATTCCTCATTTGTCACACTTACAAATCACCTTAACACCACAGAAAACAATCACTCAACAACGATCATAATAGTGCCAAGCAACTTCCTCACTTCCTGAAGCAATCTCCAAAACCCTGCCTCCTCAAGTCACTAACATTACACACTATCCACCAACTCCTCCAAACTTCAACCACATTCCTACCGAAACAAACAAACCTGTATCTACAATTCAACTTCATCTTCTGCCTTGCATCACAACTCACCTTCAGCAACCTCATCAAGATCACAAACTTTCACACAAACAGCAAGCTTCAACTACCAAACAACTGCATCACAGAGCTGCAACCTGCCACTGCCTCGTACCACTCTCTGACCATTAGCCAATACAGAACCGAACAACAAGTTTAACTAACCTATAGTCCATCGACAAGTACACTACATCACCATCACCCGACTACAACATTTCACATCACCATCATCCCTCATTACCCCCACCTCATCAGAACTGCTCCATGTTTCCATCATCATCCTTCAATCAACCTTCAACCACATTGGAAAACACGGCACTGCTAAACCCAAACAAACCCCTCATCAAAACTACCAACCAAAATCTCACGACCATCAACTATCGCCTAAAAATTGTTGCCCTGCACTATCATCACTCCCCTTGCTGCCATCTCCAAACCTGCAGACTCCTTACACCCTCATCAAACCCGAAAATCCATAACTCCATACTCCAATTGCTATTGTAGCAAGCCACGCTCGAACACCCTCGACTTGTGACGGAACATGAACCAATTCTACCCCCAAGATCACAACCAGCATCCTCAATCTTCGTAACTGCAACAAAACACAAACCCTCGCCACTTCCTACCCTCAACTTCATCAACCCGCCACGAGTTTGAATCGCGCTTTATTTTTAATTTTTTATGCTAATTTTTTTTTCTCATTTTTAAAGAGAACAGTGAAATATTTTAGCTTGTCCATTATTCTTCTAGTAACAATGGCATTCTTAAGGCTATATTTAGCAAGTACCAATCATCTACATATAAGAGATGATTAATAACAGGATCACACTTGTATATTGGGGTTAAATTGTCACTAACGTGCTCTAATTCAAATAAAATAGAAGAGAATTCCATAGATATAGCAAACAAATAGAGAAAGAGGGAGTCTCCTTATATAATCCACCTATTACTATTGATCAATCCATAGGGGAATCATTAATTATTATTGAAAAGGTGGGAGATGAGATGGAATGATAAATAAGAGATGAAATTTTGTGGGGGAATCTCACAGATATTAGTATTTGATGCTGTACAATAAGGGATTTTTAAAATATGGACGGTTAGACCAAAAAGTGGTAAACCTATTTCAACTAAAGATATGTTTTATACTTGAACAAAATTCTGATCACCTTGATTTTAGAGAATTTTCTTTTAGAATACTATCAAAAAAATTTAAGAGACAACCAACCATAATCATGATTATACATTTTTTTCAAGAATATTATCGTTATGGCCAAGTCTCCCATTTCAAAAATTAGCTATCCAATTTTATTTACATATAAGTTAATTTCCAATTTTAATTTTCTATATTACTATTGTAGTTAACTTAAGAAAGGAAGTGGTAAAAGTACTTGCTAATGCAAGAATTCTTATTGAAATAAAAGCAGATGCTGAACTATCAAAAGAAGTATACATAACAATGCATGATGGTTAAAAATTGGTGTAAAGTATTAAATATGAATGGATTCCCTAGAGATGTAACAAATGTATATCCTTTATACATGATTAAGAAAATTTCAATTCTATAAAAGTATGGAAAGAAAAATCTTGCACTGAAAAAGCATTGCTTGATGAAAATAATAAAGAAAACAAGGCATGTTAATGAAGCACTTACCTCGCGGCCGACTCATCGATTCCTTGAGTCGCGAACGACTCATCGCGTTGCCACCTCCATCCACGACCCACGAGTCAATCACAGCCGACTCATCACAATTCGCGACTCATCCCCATCGCCACTTCCCACAATTCGCAACTCATCCCCATCGCCATCCATTTCCCCACGACTCGTCCCCCTCACCGACTCACGACTCAACTCTACCCCACGACCTACGATCCATCCATCACCGACTCATGACACATATCAGTCTCGCGAACCATTCTTTTTCCCTTAGCCACGATTAGCTCGTTCCCCGACCCAAAACACGAAAAAAAACCTAAACGCGAATGAGTTTCCCCAAATTCCAGTAGGGTGAAACTTCATTGAGTCGCGAACGACTCATATTTGTTTTGAAAAGTCACGGACGAAATATGAGTTGCTCCCAGTAAGTCGCGTGACAATTTCATAAGGTCGCGGCAATCTCCCTGAGTCGTTACCGAGTCACTTGGACGTGGCCGAGTCACATTAAGTCGATTCCGAGTTATTTTAAGTCCCGAGTCAAGTTGAATCATGTACTATATAGTGTTTAGATTGTTTGTGTGTGTTTGTTGTACCGCCTTGTTAAGTCGTGTATTGAGTTGTAAGCCTATAAATAGGCACGTTATGTCATTTGTAAAGGTGGTTGAATATTGAATAAAAATTTCTTGTTGATTGCTTTGTGCTTTCTTCTCTAATTGGTAGTCGAATGAAATCTCCTATCTCCACCTACGTCATTCGAGTGCGCTCGAATCTTCGTTTGTGAAGCCGATTCACGGAATCAAGTGCGCTTGATCAACGTCGAAGAATCGTAGATCTTTGTTTTTCGGTATCGTGCGCGATCAACGAGACGAAGATAGCTAGAATCCGGCATCTTTGGATCAACGGATTTGGGCATTGCAGTATTTTCAAATCACCGATTGCTACATTTCATCAATTGAAGTTTGTTTTGAAATATCCGCTGCGTCAGTTTGGTATCAGAGCCATACTTAGCCAATCATAGCTAAGTTGATTCTTGAAGCCAAGTATTTGAAGTTGAAGTTTGAAGTTGTGTTCGTTGTGTTCATCTTGAAGTTGCGACAAGAGGAGAACTTTAGATCCATTTCATTTCGGATCAAAGTTGAAAAGGGGTTTGAGCCAAGAGTTGAAGCATCACTTTGCTATTATTGTTGAAGGAAGGCCGTGTATACTTAAGAAGTAGCCGAGCCTTGTGAAGTTGTTTTGAAGTTTGAAGCCAAGCTAAGGAACCGTGACTTGTTTGATTTTGTGTTGAAGTTTTGATTTGTTGAAGTTTATTGTTTAAAGATTTTGCGAAGTTCAATCATGCCACCGAGACGAGCTCAACGTCATCGCAATATTAATGCCTTGTATGGAAGAGAAGAGGCCGATGAAATGGAGCAACGAATCCACGAGAGCTTTACTGAAAAGTTGAACGAAGGAATTGGTCGATTAGAGAGAATGATGCTTGAAATGAATCAAAGTAGAAGAAGAATTTCACCTGAATCAAACCGTGGGGGTAGTAGAGTTTCATCACATTCAGAACGGGAGAGGAGAGAAAGTCAAGAGCATAGAAGTGTTGATAATCGAAGTAGGAGGAATGTTGATGATCGGGATCGAAGGGATGTTGGTAGTAGGAGTGGTGGTAGAGATGTTGGAGGACGTGAACGACAACGATATACTTCAGATTTTGATGAGGAATTTGTTGGTGACAGAGGGAGTATGCATCGAGATAGAGAACAAACACGACGTCAGAATCGAGGTGTAGATGATGATCATCGATGGGAATCGGGAATGAAGATGGAGATTCCAGAATTTAAAGGCGGGATGGTTGCTGAGGAGTTCTTAGACTGGTTATCTAATGTTGAAGAAATCTTTGATTTCAAGGAAGTGCCGGAGAATCGTCGAGTAAAGTTGGTTGCTACTAGATTGAGGGGAAGAGCATTGGCATGGTGGCAGCAAACTAAACTTACACGAGAACGGATGGGGAAGTCGAAGGTTGCTGAGTGGGATAAGATGAAGAAGTTGATGAGATCTACTTTCTTACCTTACAATTATCAATCACTTATGTACCAGAGGTTGCAGAATCTGAGGCAAGGGACAAAGTCTGTTAGTGATTATGCTGATGAATTTTACCAACTCATTGCCAGGAACGATATTATGGAGACTGAAGAACAATTAACTGCTAGATTCATTGGGGGATTGAGAATGCAGATCCAGGATATGGTTAATATGTTTGATCCAAGATCTGTAGCAGAGGCACATCAGAAAGCGTTAGCTTGGGAAAAGCAGGGAAGGCGTGGAGGTGGTGTGTTTACTAATTCTAACAATCAAGTGAAGGGGCCAGTGGAATTTCTAATGTTCGTAAACCTGTCAGTAAGCCAATTGTGAAGGAGGGTGAGAAGGCGAAGGTTAATAGTGGGTTCAAATGTTATAATTGCCAGGAAATGGGTCATAAAAGCAATGAGTGTCCGAAGCCGAGGAAGAGAACTATGATAGTTGAAGCTGAGGATGAGGATGAAGAGGCTGAGTGTTCTAATTCCTTACCGGTTGAGGAGGAAGACTTGTTATCGGGAGACGAAGGATATTCACTGATGATGAGGAGGAGTTGTTTGACACCAAAGCAAGAGGAGGGAGACAGTTGGTTGAGGAATAACATATTTCAGTCTACTTGCACTATTCTTGGAAGAGTTTGTAAATTCGTTATTGATGCTGGGAGTTGCGATAACATTATCTCTACAGAGGCAGTAAAGAAGTTGGAATTGAAAACCGAGAAGCATCCTAAACCGTACAAGTTCGCTTGGTTGAGGAAAGGAGGTGAGGTGAAAGTTGGAAGGAGTGCTTGTGTTAAATTTTCAATTGGGAAGAAATACAAGGATGAAATTTGGTGCGATGTTGTAGACATGGACGTATGTCATCTGTTGTTGGGCAGACCATGGCAGTTTGATAGAGCAGTACAACATGATGGTCGTGCTAATAGCTACAGTTTCATGTTCGAAGGTACTAAAGTCACTTTAGTTCCCAAGAAACAACAACAGAAAGAAAGCAAGCTTGAGGAGATTGAAGAATTGAAAACTCTGTTAACTTTGAAGGAGTTTGTCAAGGAAGTTGAAGAAGAACCTGAAGTGTACTTGTTGATTGGATGAGAATGTAACGAAGAGGTTGAAATTCCAGAACAAGCGAAACCAGTTTTGAAAGAATTTGAGGATGTATTCCCAGAGGAGTTGCCTAAGGAGTTGCCGCCACTGAGAGATATTCAACATCAAATCGATCTTGTTCCGGGAGCAGTATTACCGCATAGACCACATTATCGAATGAGTCCGAAGGAACATGAGGAGTTGAGGAGACAGGTGGAAGAGTTACTTGAGCAGGGACGTGTGCAGGAAAGTTTAAGTCCATGTGTTGTGCCAGCTTTATTAGTACCCAAGAAGGACGGGACGTGGAGGATGTGCACTGACAGTCGAGCATTGAATAAGATTACTGTGAGATATAGATTTCCAATGCCGAGGTTGGATGACTTGCTAGATCAGTTGAGTGGGGCTACTATCTTTTCGAAGATTGATTTGAAAAGCGGTTATCATCAAATTCGGATTAGACCTGGAGACGAATGGAAGACAGCCTTCAAAACGAGAGAGGGGTTATACGAATGGTTGGTTATGCCATTTGGTTTGTCAAATGCACCTAGTACATTCATGCGGGTGATGAATCAAATCTTCAGACCATTCATTGGGAAGTTCGTCGTGGTTTATTTCGATGATATTCTGATTTACAGCAGGAGTACGGAGGAGCATGTTCAACATTTGAGGGAAGTATTGAATATTCTTCGTGAGGAACAATTTTATGCTGCTACTAAGAAATGTGTGTTTATGACGCACAGTGTTTTATTTCTGGGTTATGTTGTTTCAGGAGAAGGTATTCAAGTTGATCAGAGTAAAGTTGAGGCAGTCAGGAATTGGCCACAGCCAAAGACAATTACGGAAGTGAGAAGTTTTCATGGGCTAGCGTCATTCTACCGAAGATTCATTCCACACTTCAGTAGCGTAATGGCTCCAGTTACTGATTGCATGAAGGGTAAATAGTTTTCGTGGACAGAAGAAGCCGGGATTGCTTTTGAACGAATCAAAGAACTGTTGACGACAGCGCCAATTCTTGTTTTACCTAATTTTCAGTTGTTGTTTGAGCTACACACTGATGCATCAAAGGTTGGGATTGGGGGAGTGTTGAGTCAGCAAGGGAGACCTATTGCATATTTCAGTGAAAAGTTATCAGGGGCAAAGATGAGATACAGTACATATGACGTTGAATTTTACGCTGTTGTGCAAGCTGTTAAGCATTGGAGACACTACCTGTTTCAGAAGGAATTTGTTCTTTACACTGATCATGAAGCTTTGAAACATTTACAGGGGCAGGATAAAATTTCAGCGAGACATGCATCATGGATTGCATATTTACAGCAGTTTACTTTTGTCGTTAAACACAAATCAGGGGTGACGAACCGTGTAGCTGATGCTTTGAGCAGGAGGAATCATTTATTGACAACAATGAAAGTTGAAGTGACAGGGTTTGAATTATTGCCAGAGCTGATTGAAGAAGATCCTTACTTTGTGAAATTTGTTGAGAAAGTCAAGGAAGGACGTACTGATGAATTTGTGTTAGTTGATGGTTTTCTGTTTAAAGGAAATCGGTTATGTATTCCAGAGAGCAGTTTGAGATTGAAGATTATCAAGGAGTTACACGAGGAAGGACATGTGGGCCGTGACCGTACTTTACATTTGATTGCTCAATCATACTTTTGGCTGTCAATGAGGAAGGAGGTTGAACGGTTTGTGGAGAGATGTCATATATGCCAGGTTTCTAAGGGAACAGTGACCAATGCGGGGTTATACATGCCATTACCGGTGCCTACCAAACCATGGGTTGATGTCAGCATGGATTTCGTTTTGGGTTTGCCGAGAACTCAAAGGGGAAATGATTCTATATTTGTTGTGGTGGACAGGTTTTTGAAGATGGCACATTTTATAGCCTGTAAGAAGGCAGCGGATGCAGTTCGAGTGGCTCAGTTGTTCTTTAAAGAAATCTATCGTTTACATGGGTTGCCGGAGTCTATTGTTTCCGACAGGGATACCAGATTTTTAAGTCATTTTTGGCTTAGTTTGTGGAAGATGGTGGGAACGAAGCTGAATTTTAGTAGTGCTTATCATCCGCAAACAGATGGGCAGACAGAGGTGGTGAATAGATCGTTGGGAAACTTGTTACGATGTCTTGTGAAAGACAATTTAAAGAGTTGGGATGTGAAGTTGTGTCAAGCTGAATTTGCTCACAATCATGCAAATAACCGAAGTACAGGTTTCAGTCCATTTCAAATTGTATAATCAAGTTTACCAAAGGGGCCGTTGGATTTGACGATGGTTCCACAACCGAAGGGGACAGTTAAGCGGGCTGCGGATTTTGTTGATGTGTTGACGGAATGCCATAGAATCGTTCAGGAACGATTGGGAAAGACAAATGAAAAGTATAAACAAATGGCAGATAAGAAACGAAGAAGTGTAGTCTTCAAAGAAGGTGATTTGGTTTACGCGGTATTGACGAAAGATCGTTTTCCAGTTGGAACTTACAATAAGTTGAAAGCACGAAAGATTGGTCCAGTAGAAATCTTGAAGAGGATCAATGATAATGCGTATCGATTAAGGTTGCCGGAAGAGGTCCATACTTCTGATGTTTTCAATGTCAAACATTTAATTCCGTATTATGGGGAGGAACTTGACGAAGACAACGAAAATGTGAATTCGAGGACGAATTCTTTCCAACAAGGGGAGGATAATGAAGCACTTACCTCGCGGCCGACTCATCGATTCCTTGAGTCGCGAACGACTCATCGCGTTGCCACCTCCATCCACGACCCACGAGTCAATCACAGCCGACTCATCATAATTCGCGACACATCCCCATCGCCACTTCCCACAATTCGCGACTCATCCCCATCGCCATCCATTTCCCCACGACTCGTCCCCCTCACCGACTCACGACTCAACTCTACCCCGCGACCTACGATCCATCCATCACCGACTCATGACACATATCAGTCTCGCGAACCATTCTTTTTCCCTTAGCCACGATTAGCTCGTTCCCCGACCCAAAACACGAAAAAAAACCTAAACGCGAATGAGTTTCCCCAATTTCCAGTAGGGTGAAACTTTATTGAGTCGCGAACGACTCATATTTGTTTTGAAAAGTCGCGGACGAAATATGAGTTGCTCCCAGTAAGTCGCGTGACAATTTCATAAGGTCGCGGCAATCTCCCTGAGTCGTTACCGAGTCACTTGGACGTGGCCGAGTCACATTAAGTCGATTCCGAGTTATTTTAAGTCCCGAGTCAAGTTGAATCATGTACTATATAGTGTTTAGATTGTTTGTGTGTGTTTGTTGTACCGCCTTGTTAAGTCGTGTATTGAGTTGTAAGCCTATAAATAGGCACGTTATGTCATTTGTAAAGGTGGTTGAATATTGAATAAAAAATTCTTGTTGATTTCTTTGTGCTTTCTTCTCTAATTGGTAGTCGAGTGAAATCTCCTATCTCCACCTACGTCATTCGAGTGCGCTCGAATCTTCGTTTGTGAAGCCGATTCACGGAATCAAGTGCGCTTGATCAACGTCGAAGAATCGTAGATCTTTGTTTCTCGGTATCGTGCGCGATCAACGAGACGAAGATAGCTAGAATCCGGCATCTTTGGATCAACGGATTTGGGCATTGCAGTATTTTCAAATCACCGATTGCTACATTTCATCAATTGAAGTTTGTTTTGAAATATCCGCTGCGTCACATGTGATGCAGACGCTAAAAAAACTCTCGCGGTAAATAGAGAAAACATGCAATTGCCAAAAGACGTTGATAGTGAAAACTTGGAAAGTGATGTTGGTTTAGGAATACCTACTGTTGCCGATAAGGAAATAAGTTCTCAAAACAATGCAAATTTTGAAGCCACTATAGGAAAAGATGCTTTTGAAAATTTAGTAATGGCAGTTGAGACAAATCTGAAAACATGTGATCTGAAAGACAATAAAAGAGCAATCAAAGATCAAGTAAAATCAACCGAGACAGTAGTAGTCTCAGAAGAGATTACCAAAAGCTTGCAAGAACCTGCCACTCTACTGCAAGAGAACACATGCGGTAGTATACAGGAATAGCAAGCAAAATAAGTTCAAACAAATGAAAATGAGGATTATAACATACAGGTTACTGAGTCACCCCTCAAAAGGACAACTCAAGTTTATACATTGATACAGTGCAAATAAATACAATAATTGTAGACAAAAATAGAGATGATAATGTAGCAGATTGAAGCATATACACTATTCCTAATCGAGACAACCATAACCAATAATGGACCGTTGGTAGAGTTAGTATCCCTTGAAAAGAAAAAAAAAGAAAAAAAGGAAAAAGAGTAGAACTAAGAACATAAGAGAAATAATTACAGTTAATAAAGGGGACAGTGGTAAAAAAAGGAGAATTCAAGATAAATATATCATGAGAAATTAGGGACTTTTTTATCAAGTAAGAATTAGGAACAAATATTAAGTGCGGGTTTTTTATACCAAAACTGAATTGACTATTTTTTCAATGAACATGGTATTGATGCCCATAATTATTTATGTTAAATGTTCATGTTGTTGTGTTGTGTTATTGGAGTGTCATGTAGTACTCTATCATTATAACACCAGAAGGAAATATGTGGCTACGTACATAACCATCAGGTGAAGCTTGCTGTAATACAAACGAAAAATTGAAATTCAAGAAATTTCCAATGCTTTAAAAATATGAATTGTGAGAGCGCTCTGTATGTCTAAGCTCTCTTCTTGTAGGAACCTGACATAATCAAGAACTCACAGATCACTTCAGCTTTAAAACCAAATTGAAGTAGGCCTCCGAAACGTATAAGTGTTATTTTTTTCTCAAGTTTTCTACTGTATACATACATCTACAAGTATGCATAGATTTTCAGTATATATGTGAGCAGATGTGTGTATGTGTATAAATTCACATGCTTGTGCAGCAGGTACCAATCCAGAAGAGACCGATAACACATATAAATCAATCAACGCTGGTTAAAGCTAAGTAGTACCAAAACGTATTTGGATATTCACCTAAAATTGTACACGAAGAACATGAATCTTCTTACCGGATAACTCAATCTGATCCCTATTCGCCTAGACTTGAGTCTGCGCACCTGTGATTGGCATAGTATTAGGTTAGTTTTTCAATTAGTTGTAATGATGCATACTAATATAGCAAAATGAGCATCTGTAATGTAAACAGTAATATCTACAATGAAACAACTGCAACTCCCCTAAAATATTTATTTTCAATAAAATTTTGTATTTTTAGTGAACTGTTTGAGTTGTGACAAAATTGTGAACTAGGTTTGTTGGAGATCGCATTTTGTTTGTTTCACCCCATTTATATGATCCATCTTCCCTATTGGAGGGTGTTTAGGGCTGCGTCTATTCACAACTCACAAATAAAATTAAGATGAGTGAGTATTAAGATACCATAAGTGATGAGACGCCAGATCTCCCATTACTAAACTACAAACTTTGGATCAAGATACAAATGATAGAGAAATATAATCTGCAAAAAATGCCTTACTTCTTAGTAGTTGCTCCATATCCTAAAATAGTTAGTATCAAACAAGGGAGCTTAGTTTCAATTGTCACATTCTACATAGCCATGAAGAAATGAAACTTTCCATTGCACATAAAACATCATCATCGAAAGGAAACCTTTTGCCATGGTATTAAGTCACTATCTACAACCTTTTTAAATCAACTACAATAATTTTGACTCATAAGTACTGAACAGAAACATGGTTCGTTTCCAACTAAATGAGAATCGAAAAATAAGATTATTAAAACTAGCCATACATTAAAGTTCATGTTGAAAATACTTGTTCAGATATAAAATACTTCCACTGAAGCAATTACGGGAGTAATCAGACCCACGACATATAGCATTGACTAAAAATTTAATATAAGTACCAAATCCTAATTTTTTCATAAGATAATAATCCTAAACAGTTAAAACTATGGTCAAAATATTCCAACGTGAAATTCAACCTCGAGAGAGCAACAAAGGGCAGTAATAACTTCAGTAGTGAGATACGATCTAGTTATTATGGGCCGTGCTTACTTTTCAATTATTCTACCCCACTTACTTTGCAATGCTTCAACCTTAAAATCAGAATAAATAAAAAATACCCTGTTATTAATCAACGGTTGTAGTAAATTTAATTTATAAATCAAAATTAAATAAACACAAATTTTAGTAACTACAACGTAACGGCCTGCAAATCCGTACCATTTGAGTCAACACTATTCAACAACAATCAACTCAAGTTGCATAGAAATACGAACCAATTGGGTTAAAGAAGAAGAGGTAGAAGAAGAAAAATCGAAAACAATAACAGAATCTAACCATCGCAGCAGAATAAAATATAATAGATAATAAATGATCTTTACTCAAATCAAATATATCTGTTTATATATTACATCATCAGAGTACATCAATCACGGCTCAACATCAATATCATACAATGAATACACAATAACTCAAGATACACAACAACTCAAAACACAACGGAATAATATATATATACAAATACGGGAGTACGTATCGCCATCTTGCTCGTCTCCTGAGCTCCACAGCATCGTATCCTGTATATCCTATAATACTCGGTCTGACCCGAGCATTATAGTTAAATAACACCCGAGTCAGTCTGGAATACCAGCGTGAGAAAATCACACCCAATTGATTATTAAAGTTTCAAAAATCCTTTAAAAACAAAAGCATCTCATAAGACCACGCCACAAATAAACATGTCGGGTTTTTACCTTACGATAGCTAAACAAATTTTATAGAAATCCTCTGATATTATAATAGGGTCTATATACAAATACTTATAAAATAGCCGAAATTGTTACATGATTAAATTCCAGCTACTAGCCACAGAGTGGGTAATACAAACAAAACTCGTACAAGGCTCGTATGGAGAATGGATTTTCAACCAATGACTAGGCACTGGGGTACCACCTGTCACAGTACGGGGCCTAGATCACCGTACCGAGGAGTACGCCCGCTCCCCTGCGACACAAGGCCGGGACTACCCCTTACTGGATAATCCCGAGTGAGATCACCCCACGGTTGGGATCAGCAACCGCCCACTAAGCCGAAATAAAAAGGGACATCTAGACTGGAATGACCTCACCCTGCTTGGGTGCTACCCACATAGCCTTACTGCATACTACTACATCCATTTTGGAAATATCCTCAGGATTAGTAGCGACTAGCCCTTGCACTTCATAGCTCCATCTTCGAATCCAAAATTGTTTTCACGAAAACGTACAAACCGGATCGAAGTGGTTTTCGAGAAATAAAGCTCGATCCCGGTCTCTTCGAAACGATCAGCGTATTTGTCCAATATTGATAGTCGGTGAGTTAACTATCAATTTATGTTCACAAACATCCATCAAACAATAAATAATTTCCCAAATCATTTATTTATCTCAAAAATATCTTCACAAGATATGTTTCTATTTTCAATCCTTTGAAAACAGTTTCAAAACCATCTTTCTTTTTAGAATAAACTTTCCCAAATATTTTCTATCTCCTCTGAAATCACCAAGTACAAAACTAGATTTTAAAATAATTTAAAACACTTTACTTTGAAATATACATTAAAACATTTATTTCAAAACTACTTCAATGATTTGTTAAAAATACATACCATATGAATATTTGAAAATAAGGTTACTAAGTAAAATATAAAACTAGATTTTTACTTTTAAAAATAAAATACTAAGTCACTCTTTAAATAATTATTACTATAATAGATTAAAATAATTATTGCTATAATAGATTAAAAGGAAATACTTACTTTAGAATTTTAAATATTTATAAATAGTAAGTTTTTCAAAACATACTTCTTAAAACAACTTTAAACTTTAATTTATATTTAAAAAAATTAGTTTGAAAACGTACTTGGTTATTCGGAGAGAAATTTCCAATCTCAATCACTTAAATCAATTTTTTTTTCAAATTGATTTCCAATTTATTCCATTTCAAATAAATTTCTTTACTTACTAGTTCATTTCAAAATTCATTAATTATGGACTTTATTATTATTTTCAGTTTGATTTTTAAATCCTTTAGCTGAAATATACAAATTTCAGATTATTCCCAATTTCTTCTTTATTCTTCTTAAATAATTTAAATCCTAAATTTAAAATAAATGTTTTGTTCTTTTAAACAATAACATTGAAGTTTAAGTTTCATTAACTTTCTGTTTATTCAAATTTTCCTTCCCTTACTCGAGATTTATTTATTAAAATTTTAAAATCACTTTATTTCCTTTTCAGTTCATTCATAAATTTATTCAACTTTTCTATAATTATTTTACTTACAATTTCACTTCATTTATTTTCATTCCCAAACTCAAATTATATATTTAGTAATTCATTATTTCCCGATTATAACAATCAAGCCATAACATTCAATATTTCCACATAATTCATTACATTATATCAAATATTCAGAACAGAGAATATTAAATAATTAAATAAAGTTGAGGGGTCCAGTTGGATCCCTCCAACCTGTTTTTCCCTGCATCCACAAATGTCAGCACAATATAATATACCAATTCCAAAATATCATACTATATCACATCAATTCATTCAACCATTCAAACAATTATTTAAATTTAATCGTTCAAATTTAAATTTAAATTTAAATTGAACTGAGTGAGATTAACTCACCTTTGATTTTTGCTTGCAAGTCCAATCCATCACAACTTGTTTTCCGCATTTTTTTGACCTTGTCACGTTAAATGATTTTTATTAACATTCGAATAAATCGACCATTAAATTTTCATATACGAATTTAATTATCCCATGCTTTTATCCCAAACTAAACTAATAATTTAATTTTAAGCTGATTTCCTTTTTATAAAATATTTTTAGCACCTAAAAGAATTCCATAAGGTCATATCTTCATCATATATTATTAACATTAAACTAGTTAATGAAAACATGAGTATATATATTTTGAATAGATAAGTTTACATATATATATTTACTTTGTACACATTCACTTAAAACTCGTGTATAAGAATCTAAAATCTAATTTATATAACTTCTTTCCAATATTCAAATTCCTATCTAGTATCCAAATTTTATCTTTATCCTATTTCATGTTTCTGTCTATATCTCATACATGTATGTGTATATTTTTCCTTTTATATATTACTTTTTTTTTAAAAACAAAATAACATAAAATCAATTTGATTATTGTAAAATTTATATGTGTTCTTATACCCAACATATTAAATTAAAATCAAAGCCCAAATTGGTAAGCCGGATATTCAAATCGAAGATCACCTGCAAATATGCTACCGCTGCCCCTATTTCCATCGCAACTCGCCCCACCGCCAGTCGAAATCATGAACTCTAGCCCTAGCTCCACGAGACCCTCAACCATCTCGACCTCCATCACAAACTATCGGAGCCACCCACCTCGCAAACTCCACTATCAAACACGAAACCCCGGCCTCGTGCTCGCGAGCTCAAACACACATGCTTCGCAACGACGTCGCCCTCCTTCCCTCACAAGCCAACTATGACCGCCTCTACCCGGTGCCCGTGCAATTCGCCACGACTTCGGTCACCCCCCCTTCTTCGAATTGAGATGGAATCGGCTTTGATTTTAGCTGAGGGAAAAAGAAATGGAACTCGATTTGCTTGATAAGGAAAATGAATCATGATTTTTTTTTCTGCTCGAATCTTGAAGAAAAGGGGAAAGGGAGGTTCAGCTTTGAAGAAATAAAAGAAGGCTGAGGAAGCTTCGTGTGGTTATCCTTGTTTACTTCTGAAGGAAGCCATTTTATATATATATATAATTTTATATTTTGGTTCCGGACTTTAGAAATGAAAACGATCAAGATTGAGACACTGCTTAAATGAAAGAAAGGAAACGTTGCGTGGTGTTATTGAAAGAAGGAACATGGAGATGAAGGAAAATCGGCGTACTCAGGAACAAATTTCGGCTGAGATGTTGCTTATGTGACAATATACTTATAAAATTTAAATTAAATTATCGTTGTAAATTTCGACGCGTTTATATATCGCATGCTCACATAACAACTCCAATCACTATGAAATTTGAAATCCGATATTAATTCAATATTACGGACCCAATGGAGCTGGTTTCGTCGAATTCCGAGACTGTGTCCCGGAAGGCTATTTTCAAATTCAATTTAAACAGTATAAATTTTAAAACTAAACAAACCATTGTTAATTTAAATTTTACAATTTCTATAACTTTCAGCATTATCAATATAAATTCTACAACCTTTCAAATTATTTTTAATAGGCTTAGAATTCCAGATTCAATATTTTATCCAAACTCAAATTATTTAATTCAATAGTTTAATTATCAAATAAATCGTGACATTCGTAATATAAGTTAAAAATTACTCTATTGAATATTTAAAAGCAATTAAATATTTCGATTTAAATGCTTGAAAATTCCGGGTCATCACATTCCTTCCCCCTTAAAAGAATTTCGTCCCTGAAATTACTAATTAGGAAGGATGGTCCAATACCCGTTTACTATTTCCCAAAACCAAACAGTTTAATTAACTTGCCATAACTTATCCTTTTTATTATAGACTCACAATTACTCTTATTAACTTCTCAACTCTCCCATAGTTTCAAACTATACTATTCATTTCACCATTCGAGTTTCAATTTAAAACCAAATTTTGAATTATCAAAATTTTCTCAAAATTTTTCTAACTCCCTAAATTCTCGAAAAATTTCGCCAGCGTCTCCTTTGCGCGGCTAGCTCGGTACAACTACAAAATGGCTCCACGGCCTCCCAAATCCAAAAAGAAAACAAAAAGCCAAGTGGCTCAATCCAAATCCCAATCAAATTTCACACCAAATTTAAATACACACCTTTTTGTCGAGCATTTCAATTTATCATCTGAAATCAAAACCAATTTTCCTTTCTCTTTATAATACCTACATATCATGTTTAGCACCAATATCCAATCACAATATTCCCAAAACATTTTATCGACTTTCTTACAAATGTCTATATTCATTCATTCAAATATCAACTTAGAATATATTTGCAATATTCAATTTTCAATTAAGAATTTATCATTCCTTACTTAAGTTAGCATAAGCATTTTATATGTTTCTTATCTTTATTTTCACTTTACCACTTTTAGTTTATACCTATTTCTATTCAAATCGATTCCTTCATTTCCATATGAATTCAATTTATCTTAACTCTGCATATATAAATTTTATTTGTCATTTATTACTAATTCATATCATTATTCCAATTAGTTTTATTTACTAACTTGTTTTATTTTCCAATTTGAATTTGTTTGTCGTTAACAAAAATTTTCCAAAATTTTCTAACTCCCAAAATTTCTGAAATTTTTTGGCAGAGTCCCCTTTGTACGGAGGAGCTTTTGCAATTTGACAAGAGATATAAATATATATACATCGACCCACATGGTCGGAAAAATCAAAAACAGATCATATTTCCTATTTTAATTGCGTAGGCGTACCTTAATTAGCATTTTAAGCAAGCGGCTTATTATTATTATTAGCAGTTAATGCAACCCAAATCCAGCCACACGGCTTCCAGGTACCTGTACTTACTCAATTTAAACATATAAGTACTATATATATAAGGTTTATAGCATTTCACTTAAATTTAAATAGCTAAAACATCGATTATTTATCAATGCATGTGATATATTGGCATAAATATATAAATTTCACATAAAATGCATGTTAATCAATTTCCATAAGCATATAAAAGGTTCCAACACTTATAACAATTGCTTGTAATCAATTCTCAAACCATTCCATATAGTTGAAGTGATCTACAGCTTATACACTTATATTTAATTCATTTTAAGCAAAACAACTTCACATTCATTCCAATTGATTCCAAAATCATTTTGTTTTACTTCTAATAATTCATAGCATTTTATCCAATCTCGTTGCATCAAACGATCCATTTCCTTATGTCATTCGTCAATATTAGTGTGAATAAATTTAAGCTTTATAACCATTTAAATTGATTCTCACTCAATTTACACTTAATCCCATCCCACTTTAATTTATTCACAAACTTTCATTGCATTTCTTTCATATCCAAAGAGTTCTATTCTAAACTATTTTATCATACTCGACAACCAATATAACCATCTCACAATTTTACTTAAGTTATTTGTTTTTTTATTTTTATTATTTTTTTTTCTTTTTTTCCCAAATATTCCACCCAATAACTTAAGTTTATTTTATTCAACCAACTTCCCTTCAAATCTTTGATTTCCTTGGATCAAATCCCAACCATTCATTAATTTATCAGATTAGTTTATTCTTTTATACATTTTTAAACTTTAGTTCACATTAACATTTCATCATTGAATTTATTAATAAGAAGGTTATTCAATTTATGCTTCAATTGGATTTGCTTTCATCTCAAATCATTTTTATTTTGATCCAATTCCATACAATCTCAATTCATATGTAATTCAAACAAGCTCATATTAAAATCAATTGATTTCAAAATCAATTTTATTTACATTTACCATTTCATAGAATTTTACTTCTTAAGTTTTATAGCAAAAAATAAATTGATGGCTAACTCAATTCATTTCCAATTCTTTTCTATTTTATCTTACATAATATTTTATTTCATATTGCACAGGTTCCATACAAACCCATTTTTATTTAGCTCGACACGATTTTATGCTTGTATATCACTAACCATTTCCAATTGAAACAAACTCATATTAAATTTAATCGATTTAAAATCAACCTATTTTACCCTCGCCAATTTTTTTTTTATTTATGCTCAACCGCCTCCTATGCTTGTATATCACTAATTCAAATCCATTTGAATTTTTAATTCACATTCCCAATTTATCAAGGTAATATCCAAAAACACAATTAACTCGTTATATTCATATTGAATTTTATTTGCAACTTACATCATTTCTATTGTAATCCAATTCCAACCAACTCCACTTATATTTAATTCACTTACAATTCCATTTCTAAGTTCTACAAGTCACAAATTCATTTATAATCCAAGTTTATAACATATACACATATTCATTTCACAATTATAATTGTTAACGCTTAAAATCGAATGCTAACACCCCGGTGTGTGAAGTGTGAATGTGAAAGCACCACCCGACGGTTCGAGAACAGAATATCAGCAGAAATAACAGAAAATACAGTAAGAGACGGCGATTTTATAGTGGTCGGCTTAAGGAGTAGCCTACGTCCACTTTAAGTGTCTTTATTACTGATCTTGCTACAAAACAATACAATGCTCCTCAAGTACAAATCTCTTTAGTTACAAAACACTTTGAGAAAGTAGCTTAAGCTTCGATGTAGATAAAAGTCTTCGAATCCATGTCGGATGTGTGAAAGTCTTTCAAAGTAGCTTGTAGTGTTCTTCGAAACTTCAAGTGTAAAGTCGGTTTAGAAACTGGCAGAGTATCAGCGCTTGAAGAGATTGTCCAAAAAGGTCCCTTAAAAGTTGGAGATGGCAATGTATTTATAGAGAATTCTGGGCAGGAATTATCGCCAAGTCCTGAGTCGTGGCCGACTTAGGATAAGCCGTGGCCAACTTAGGATAAGTCGTGGCCAACTTAGGATAAGTCGTGACCAACTTAGGATAAGTCGTGGCCAACCTATCGAGCCAAGTCCACGGTTTAGTAGAGGTAAGCTTGTCTACCTGAATTCGTGTCATAAGTCCTAAGTCACGAATGAGTTGAGAGGATGCGGCATAAGTATCACAGCATTGGATTTTAACTTGGTAGCTTTAGATCGTATGCGACTTAGCATGGGTCGTAAGTCGGTCGTGCCTTAAGTGAAGTTGCTGTTGAGCCTTTCTTGTCTCGAGTCATTAGGTCGGCCATTTCTTGATTCGTTTGCCCCCCTTAAACCATTGAGTCGTTGTCTCCCTTGAGTCGTTGAGTCGGTCATTTCCTTAAAGTATTAAGTCGGTAACCCTTCAAGGCTATTAAGTCGGTAACCCTTCAAGGCTATTAAGTCAGTAACCCTTCAAGGCGGTTGAGTCGGTCCATTTTCTTAACCTGCCAAGTCATGGCTTCCTTGAGTCGGTAGGTCGTACCACTTCATGAGCCGTTAAGTCGTGGCTTCCCTTAACTCCTTAAACCGTTAAGTCGTCCATACCTTGAGTCGTAGGTCGTGAAGTACTCTGAGTCGGCAACTTCCTTAATGTGTTGAATCGGTATATTCTCTTAGGGCAGTTAAGTCGGCAAGATGTTATGTCGGCATCCTTTTAAGTCGCTGAGTCTCCTTAAGTCGTGAGCCCCTTTTTGAGTCGTTGAACATAGGAGTTAACAATTGCCCCTCGAAGTACACGCTTAAGTCATGAGTCGTGTGCTTCGACCTAGTTCCTGAGTCGTCAATGACTCAAAGAGGTTTGTTAAATTGCTCGTCTTTCAATTTTCTCCCCTATCTCCTATATAAGTCATCCAGTCGCCTCTTCCTTCTCACTTTTCCGAAGGCGAACTCAAGCTAGTTGATCAACAATCCATCTTTTCCATTACATTGCGTAAGTGATCCTGCTCCTTTTCCGATCCTTTACTATCATTGATTCGTGAATTCCACCTTTGAATCTCAAATCACTTCCTCACGCAATGCTTCACTGTAAATTTCGTTACACTGATAGTTGTTGAACCTGAATTAGTCTGATTCGGCTTTAAGTGATTAACGAGATGACGTCGATGGGTTGCAACACTTCGGTCCAACTGATTTTTGATTTGCGTTAGGATGGCTAAACATTGAATTTGGATGATTTTTAATGATCCGGTTCATGGGAAAATAAGGACTTTTGTTGATGGAGAGGCTAACGGGTTAACGGGTTAAGAGGGGTTACTGATTAGATGAGGGGTTTGCTGGTTGAGTGGATCATCAGTTTGGACACGATCCAGCACTTTTGGGCGACTTTAGAGGCCTTACGACTTAACTCCTGACCGACTCAAATGGATGCGACATAGGCTCTGAGTCGCAGCCAAGCCAGGACTTGGAGAAATCCATGCAATTTTGAACCGAAACCTTTCCTCCTTATTATGCCTTACGTCTTAAAAGACCAACGACTTAACTTGCAGGATAAGTCATGAACGACTCATGACTTTGAGAACTTTTGGACTGTGACTCAATGACCTGAACAAAATTTGAAAAATTAGAGATGTTGATAGAACTTGATTGTATTTCCAACTTGAGTTGCCAGGATAAACTGCTTGAACTTTGAACTGTTAAACTTTGCTGCATTCTTTCACAGATCACTTTTGACTTGCAGGCTAACAATCTGTTCAATACATCATTTATAGAAAATTAGGACGAATATACTGCCACTGACTGCCCACATCAAATGGCAGATTAGTTAACAACAGATAATCAACTTAAATAGATTGTGTGAACGAAGTGCTTTTAAATCATCAAATTGAAGTAAAGTATTAAAGCAACATTGAAATAGTCAACTGAAACTGCCCAGTTTGCACTAATACTATACCTGAACTTTTTTAAATTAACAAGTCCTGAAATTTGGTAATCGATCAATTGTCGACTACTTTAATTCCAGTTATATTTACTTGTTATTTTCATTAGTTCTGCACAACACTTCACACTTTTAGGAAACGTGCACCTTCACATTTGAATATCCAGTTGCTTGTGTAGAATGACTTCTCAACAAGAAGAGACAACAGCCCAGACTGGAGAAGCCACTCTTATTCCGGCTTCCCTAGTTAATCCTCCAAAGAGAGCCTCTACCACTTTGTCGTACAAAGTTTTTCGTCAGTTATGCACTCAGTTTGGCATTGCTGAAGCAGATGCCATTCTTCCTGAGAAAACTAACACTGCTGATGTGGCACCTCCTGGCTTTGTAGAAGTCAACCGCCAAATGTGCTTGTGCGGTGCTATTCCTCCCTTCAATGACTTTCTTCAACAGTTTGTTCTTCGATTGACCATCTCTCCGTTCCAACTGCACCCCAATGGTTATGCCATTCTGATGGGGTTGTGTGTTTTATTCATGAGAACTCTAGATCGACTGCCGAGTTTTGAGGAAATTTGTTATTTATGTTCTTTCACAAAGACTAAAGATCATCCCTCTATTGTTGTTATAAGAAGCGCTAGGAATCGCAAACTCATCACTGCTCTTTCCGAAAGCATTCATGACTTCTTAAATCAGTTTTTCTTTGTTCGCTGCCCCTAGGGTTTTGCGCCATCTGGAGAGTAGGAAGTAAGATTACCTGCTTTTATTTTCCATTCCTGAGCTTTTCGAGATCTAAGTTGCTAATTTTACTCTTTCCTTTTTCAGCGCTTCCTCCCCCCTCTAGAGATCCAGGCCACAAGCAAATTTTTGAAAGATTGAATGTTGTGACCGCTAAAGAGAGAAGTATAAAGTTCTTGTTGAGGGATGAACTTTTGCATCAGTATGGACTTTTACACACTTCTCGCTCTACACACCCCCATGAGGTTCCAGACTCCCCATCTAAAGCATTAGATGCCCCAGTTTCCACTGACGAACCCATACCAAAAGAACCTGCCTCCGAGGCTTCTCTGGTGAAGTGCTCTACTACTGCCGATGTTGCGGGGTCGTTTGGCAAATTCGCACTTGCCCCAGTTACTGAGGAGGAAGAAACTCTTCGTTTCTTTGAAGATGCGGCCGATTTGGAAGCCGAAAAAGAAACTCCCGTCAAGCATGGCGGTGATGATACTTTTGAGGGGCTAAGCGACCTGATCATAACTTCACAGGAACTTTTTAAAGATGACGTTCCTAATGCTGCTTCTCCTGTTGTCGAGGCGACATCCGGTTTTCAGCAAATTTTGACGCTTGCCACTCAAGTCACTACCATCCCTGTGCCGAAGAGTGGTTTGTAGCCTGACGCGTGTAGTTTGCACACCACACACACATAGGATTTTCAGCACTTATTCGTACTTAACTTCTTTTCTCTGAAGACTTTTAAGACTTGTCTTTTTTTTTATTTCAGATTCTCCAATGGGACGCAGCGGCTCTTATACGACGACTTTCAACGCTACGGGAGCCGTAGTCAATATGACTATAGGCGCTACCTTTCCGTTTACAGAGAAACTGACGAAGAGAGAGCCGCTCGAAAGGCTCAGGAGAGGAGGGCTCAAGAAGAGCGTTATGAGAGGAGAGAAAGGGAGGAGCACCATGATTCTTCCCAGAGAGGTGACGACTCTCACAAAAGAAAGTCGCATGACGACCGGGGAAAAAGTCATATAGTTGAGGACCCAAGCAAGCGTGCCAGGCACGGTAAAAAGCGTGCATCTACAACTCCTGAAAAGGCCACTGCCCCTATCTCACTTGACATCCCTTCCGGCTCTCCTGCTCTCGGGAAGACAGACATTCAGACAATAGTCAACAGGCCTAAATTCCAAATTGGACCAGGCCCGGCTACTCTGCAAAGCCGGTTCCCGCACTAGTGCCTAAAGGCAGTGCGGTTCGATCTTGACTTGGTCCCTATTGACAAACAAGCAATGCTGCAAAATCTTGAGGCTATTAGACTTGATATCGAGCGGATATCAGGGTGGCAAAAGCTTGTTGATGAGCTTCAGAGGGTCAACCGCGTGAATATAGAGGCCATGCTGACCATGGAAAATGATAAGGCCGAGTGGCAGAAAACTTTAAGCCAGCATGATACTGAGATGAGGAACATCGCTGATTACAACGAAAAGCTTGAAGCAGAAGTTGAGAAACTTAAACAAGAGCTTGCTACTTCTTCTACCTCATCTACTCAAAAAGAAGAAGTACTTCAAAAGAAAGTTCGCGATGCTCACGCTGCTCAGCGACATGCCGAGGCACAACTTGAGGCTGAGCAGAAAACAACGGAAAGGTATCGTGCTGACGTTGCAGAGTTACGGGAGAAGGTCAACTCCCAAGATTTGGGGATTATGAGGCTAGAGGCCCAATTATTAAAGACCGAGAAGGAACGTGATGAAGCGAAGGCAGGCTGCCGAACAGTCGCATGAGGAGACTAAAGCCAATATCAACTCCACTTTATTTGACTTCTACGTGCATAGCGTTATGGGGCGTGGGAGCCTTTCATTCTTAGGACCGAAGTATGAGATTACCCTGGCCGAGGTTTGGGAGTCAATACTCGACATGCTTGGAGGTGCAGGCGCCGGCTATGCTGAAGCATCTCTTGCAGAACACTTTTTAGATGATGACGCCGTAGCTGCTCTAGCCCGGGGAAAAGAGCAGCTTGCCAAAGCACGAGCTGAGGCAGGGGAGCAGCACTTTGTGAAAGAAGCACCATTAACTGCCCCCGTCCCTCCTTCGGTTTCGGCCGATGTCGACATCACAGGCTCCGGTTCTCATTCTCCGTCCCCTGTTAAAGTTACAACTGAGATCACAAGCACGCAGGGTGGTGATGAAGGCGAAGAGAGTGCCGAAGCACAGGCTTATGAGGTTGACATTAGGAAGCCGACTTCTCCAGGTAACTCTACTGTTAATCTTGCCCAAGTGGACTGTTTGTTTGCTCCTCATGAGTTTGACGAACTTTTTGATTATTTCTTAAATCTCAATGAGCCGCTATCTCCTTTCTTCACGGGAGATACTAATATTTTTGGCTTTTCTTCTTCTGTAGCAAAAACGCCAAGTGCCACACAGACTTCTCCTCCTCCAGCTGTCCCTCCTTCATTCCCTCAAATCACTCCTATTTCCCAGCCGGGATCACAGGAAGAGTTAATAGGAGCCCTTCAAGGCTTGGATGACTCAATCGCTTCGCAGGAGCAGAAAGACGAAGG
This sequence comes from Allium cepa, assembly GCA_030765085.1. Classification (NCBI taxonomy): domain Eukaryota; kingdom Viridiplantae; phylum Streptophyta; class Magnoliopsida; order Asparagales; family Amaryllidaceae; genus Allium; species Allium cepa. The sequence goes on along the minus strand of CM060937.1, from coordinate 141,378,461 downwards.
ACTTGAAGGAGGCGACAAATCCCCGGAGCGTACTATTTATGATGACACAAAACTGGCTGCTCTTGTTACCCCGGGAAGTGAGTCTTCTTCAAGGAGGAGGAGGAAGCGTACCACTTCTAAGAAGAAAAGGAAAAGCATTCTTGTTTCTGAAGAGGAAGCGAAGGTTGATCCGGCAGCAACCCTCTCTCCTTTATCCCCAACTCTCCCAAGCCGTCCTGAAAAACTGCCTATTAGGTCTGGAGAAGGCTCTAAAGGTGGTGGCAAGAAGAAGTAACGGGCCTTGCTTCCCCTTATTTTTACTTTTTGCTTTTTGCATGTACCGACCGGAGATTGTGCGGGTACCGGCCTCCACTTTTCTTTTTATTTCGAAACCTGTACCTGTACAAAATTTTGACAGTATTGAATAAAATGATTCTTTTTGTTTGTACAAACTTCTGTCTGTATTTGAGAATGCATTTACTAATCGTTTTTGTACAAGTTTCTTTATATGATATTGCAGTGAGCTTGTGGTATGTTGTTCGAGCGTTATTTTTACCAATGTAGCTATACCATGTTGCCCCTATACCATAAGCTCGTTGCAATATTTTCAACTTTGAGGGGACTTGTACTCTTATTTTTTGGAGAATAATTATTCCATACTTGGAGGAATATTATTCTGCTCAAAATAGAGTACACCTCATTTCATATGAGTTTTCACGCTTCAACCTTTAGAGATATCACTTTTTCTTTTGTGCATATATACATTTTTACAAAGTGAATTCTCCTATGTGGTAGAGCGGGCCTCCGAGGGGCACTTTAACTTTTTCAAGGAAGAGTATTTTGGAGAATAGATGAACCAATCTTCCTTTCAAAGCTAAATTGTGCCTTTAAAGAGGGCTTTTTTTTTTATTTGCAAGGTTTTTTTTGCACTCCTCTTTTTCTTTTTTCTGAAAAAAGTCACTTTTGCCTTGGCTAGTGAGTTTCACTTCATAGTGCAGTGGGCCTTTCGAAAAGAAAAAGGGGTTTCAACCTGCTTGAGCCTCTGATGAGAGTTTTTGATTGTGCCTCTGGGAAGAGGTCTTTTTGTTTGATTGTGCCTCTGGGAAGAGGTCTTTTTGTTTGATTATGCCTCTGGGGAGAGGTCTTTTTGTTTCTGCCTCTTGGGAGAGGCTTTTATGTTTTCCCTGTTCGCTAGGAAGCGGGCCTCCAAAGAGGGCTTTTCACATTTCGACTCGTGTGAAGTTTTATTTCAGATCACGGTGAAATGTATGCCTCTGAGTAGGGCTTTTGCCTGGAAGTTTGGAGCTTCTTTCTCTTAGTTGGATGGATTCACGGGAGTGTATCACCGATCAGTCCACAACTTTATGTTGAGAAAGAACTCTCTTTTTCTGGCAAGGCCCGCTCGAGGTCTTTTAGCATTTCAACTGTGGTGAAATGGGCCTCCGAAGAGGGCTTTTCACGTTTCAACACTTGGAAGTTTTATTTCAATCTCGGTGAAACGTGTGCCTCTAAGTGGGGCTTTTGCCTGGAAGTTTGGAGCTTCTTTCTCTTAGTTGGATGGATTCACGGGAGTGTATCACCGATCAGTCCACAACTTTATGTCGAGAAAGAACTCTATTTTTCTGGCGAGGCCCGCTCGAGGTCTTTATCCTCCGAAGAGTTGTGCCTCTGAAGAGGGCTTGTGCCTCCGAAGAGGTCTTTTGTTGTTTCATGCTTGCTCGCCCATGTCTCTTTGCCATCTATTCATGCCGGCGATCCCCGTTATCTTTTCCAAGTATCATCCCTTTTTAGTTGCCAATAATTTTCCTTATCCAAAGAAATATACTTCATAGTTAAGCGAGTTGGTGGTGGTAGACACATACTATCTAACTGAATGCTCGTTTGTACAAACATTCACAATTAGTTAGAAATGGTCCACTTCCAGCCACATTGCTAACTTTTGTTCGAAGCACTTCTTTCATAGGATTTGAGTATGGAAATTTTGAATGGTTTAGCATTTGCTTGCTGGGTGATGTCGGAGATCGCTTGGTCTTGCGATGGGTAAGCTTTGTTTTTATGGCCTGCATTATTAAATCGACATTTTTAGTAATACAATTAACGTAATTTATATGTCGAAATAAAAAAAAACAATTTATAGTAGTAGAGAACACAAGATTTATAGTGGTTCGGCCAAAAATTGGGCCTACATCCACTTTATAGCTTTTCATTATTCACTTGCTTTACAATTTCTTTCAATACAAGAATCATATACTCGTAATTCTTTTACAACATTTCAGCAAAGCTTTTAAGTAAAATATGGACGCAAATGATTGCTGTTCCAAGCTCTTGGAATTGGTTCTCCTTCGACAGTTGTGAGTTTGAATGTGCCATCAAGAAGTTTCGTACCTATGACATATGGCCCTTCCCAGTTTGGCCCAAACACACCTGTGGCTGTCATAATTCTCTTCAGGACTAGGTTCCCAACTTCAAAGCTGCGCTGACGAACTTTGGAATTGAAGTGCCTGGCCATTCTTTGCTGATGGGCTGCAACCCTAAGCTTAGCCTCTTCTCTTCTTTCATCAAGGAGGTCAAGCGCTTCCAGTTGCAGTTTTTCATTCTCATCTTGATCAAAATGGATCCTTCCGTGTGAGGGGACTTCAGTTTCCACTGGAATCATCGCTTCTGATCCGTATGCCAATGAAAATGGAGTATGCCCAGTCGCAGTTTTGTGGGTAGTTCTGTATGCCCATAGTGCAAGCGGTAATTTATCAACCCAACCACCTTTTGCTTTTTCCAGCTGCTTTTTGATGGTTGATTTGACGATTTTGTTTACTGCTTCCACTTGCCCGTTTGCCTGCGGATGAGCCACTGCTGAGAAGCTTTTTCGGATCTTGAATCGTTTGCAGAAATCATGGAACTCCTCACTTTCAAACTGGGTACCATTGTCTGTGATTATCTTCTGCGGCACACCATACCTGCAAATGATATTTTTAGTTACAAAACTTATCATTTTCTTAGAGGTAATAGTAGCCAATGCTTCGGCTTCAGCCCATTTAGTGAAATAATCAACAACAACGATAGTATATTTAATCCTCGATTTGGCAGTTGGCAAAGGCCCAATGAGATCCATTCCCCAGATGGCAAACGGCCATGGACTGACCATTTGTGTTAGCTCAGTGGAAGGTGCTCTAGGAATTTTAGCAAATCTTTGGCATTTATCACACTTTCGGGAATAATCAGCAGCATCTTGATTGATTTCTGGCCAAAAGTATCCATAACGGAGGATTTTCTTTGCTAAAGTTTGACCACCTGTATGATCCCCACATTCCCCTCTGTGTACTTCAGTCAGAATTGTCTTGGCTTCTTCCTTTGTCACGCATCGGAGTAATGGCATTGAAAATCCTCGTCTGTACAAACGACCATCTTGAACTATATATTTGGAGGCTTTCCTTATCAGCTTCTGTCGTTCTTTTGAACTTTCTGGCAAAGAACCATTAAGCAAATATTCAAATATCGGAGTCATCCATGATTCTTGCTCTTGGGATACATTCATAATCCAATCAACATCCATTTCATCTATGCTTGGAGCTGACAAGACTTCGACAAGAACTAATCCCAATAGTTGAGCTTCACCAGCACTTGAATACTTTGCGAGAGAATCCGCCTTCATGTTCTCTTCTCGGGGTATATGGTTTATTGAATAACGGTCAAAATCTTGAAGAAGCACCCAGGCTTTTGATAAATAGGCGGATAGATTCCCTCCTTTAGCTTGGAATTCCTTCTTGACTTGGCAAACAATAAGTTGAGAATCACTGAAGATCTGCAATGCCTTGATGTTTAGTTCTTTAGTGATCCTTAAACAAGCGATGGGAGCTTCATATTCTGCTTCATTATTTGTTGAAGGAAATTCTAGTCTCAGTGCATAACATAGCGATCGCCCTTCTGGGGTTTCAAGGACAACCCCTGCTCCGGAACAGTAATCATTCCTTGCGCCATCGACATACAATTTCCATTGGATTGGGACGTTATCAGTGGCTTCTTCCTCACTATCACCTTTATCTGTACATTCTGCGATGAAATCTGCTAAAGCTTGTCCATTGATTGCTTTCCGGGGATGATAAGTGATGTGATATTGGCTGAGTTCAATATTCCATTTCAAAAGACGGCCCGAAGTCTCAGGACAGAATAGGACTTGCTTTAGAGGTTGATCAGTGATGACTTTGATGGGATGAGCTTGGAAATACGGCCTCAATTTTCTTGATGCGATCAACAAACAATAGGCGAGCTTTTCCAATCTTGAATGGTTCATCTCTGCCCCAGTGAATCTTTTGCTGATATAATAGACTAGGCGTTGAATCCTTGCGACTTCCCGTACCAACACTGCACTAAGAGCATGAGATGAAATTGCTAAATACATGAAGAGATCTTCACCATTGTCAGGCTTTGAAAGTATCGGAGGCACTTCCATATGACGAACTAACTCATCAAATGCTTTCTGACATTCAGGAGTCCACTCAAAGTTTTTTCTTCCTTTCTTGAGAGCATCAAAGAATGGAATGCATTTGTCAGTAGCTTTTGAAATGAACCGACTCAAGCCAGCAACCTTTCCATTGAGACTTTGCAACTCCTTCCTCGTTCTAGGAGCTTTGACCTCTCTTAGGGCAGAAATCTGGGCAGGATTAGCTTCAATGCCCCAAGCGCTCACAATGAAACCCAAAAACTTTCCGGACTCCACTCCAAATGAACATTTCAAGGGATTAAGCTTCATTCTGTACTTTCGGAGTACTGCGAACATCTCTGCCAAGTGATCCATGTGGTCCACTGCTTTCTTAGACTTCACTAGCATATCGTCAACATAAACTTCCATTGTCTTGCCAATCTGCGGTTTAAACATGGCATTAACAAGCCTTTGGTAAGTTGCCCCTGCATTCTTGAGTCCAAAAGGCATGACCTTGTAGCAGTAGAGTCCAACATCTGTGATGAAGCTTGTGCCCTCTTGATCTGGCTCATGCATCATAATCTGGTTATATCCGGAGTATGCATCCAAAAAAGATAACAATTCATGCCCTGCCGTCCCATCCACCAACTGATCGATCCTGGGCAGCGGGAAACAGTCTTTGGGGCAGGCTTTGTTCAGATCTGAAAAGTCAATGCATACTCTCCATTTTCCGTTAGCTTTTTTAACCAGCACTGGATTTGATACCCAATTTGGATAAGTAGATTCTCTGATGAATCCGTTCTCCATGAGCCGATCCACTTCTTCTTTTAACGCTGCCGTCCTCTCAGGACCCTGGGTTCTTCTTTTCTGTTTCACGGGTGTAAACTTTGGATCAATGTTCAGAGTGTGTACTGCAATCTCTGGGGATATTCCACACATGTCAGCATGAGTCCAAGTGAATACATCCAAATTTGCCTTCAAAAAAGAAATCAGAACATTCTGAACTGTTGTGTTGAGTTGTGAACCCACATTCAGCACTTTGTTCGAGTCCTTTGGGTCAACGGGTATCGGCACTGTTACTTCTACCGGTGCTACCCTATTTTCCCCTGCACCGGCTTTCCTTGGATCCATCTCTCTTCGTGCGCCACTATATTCACCAGTGCAAGGTCCACCCTGTAATTGCTACAAGGTTGGTTCTTTGACGCGGACTGGAGCCGCCGCACCTTTTCCCGTTTCTCTTTTCCTTGATTCACGCAACTCTGTAAGATAACATTCTCGCCCCGCATCTTGGTCTCCTTTAATCACACCAACTCCATTATCTGTGTGGAATTTTATAGTCAGACACCATGGGGCAAGAACAGCTTTGAATGCAGCAAGAGTTGGTCGGCCTAAAAAGGCATTGTAGGCAGAGAATTCTTCAACAGTTATAAAGGTTTGCTTTCGAGCCACCTTCCTCAGCCCTTTTCCAAGTTCCACAAACAAATCTATGGTCCCAATCGGCTGCTTGGGTTCCCTAGCAAACCCAGCAATCTTAATTGATGAAGCTTGAACGTCAGCCATTGGAATTTTCATTTGATCAAAGGTCTTTTTGAAGAGAATGTTGCATGAAGCTCCACAATCAACTAGAACTCTTCTCACAGTAGCTGGCCCAATACTAGCGGATATGACCAAATGATCTATGGTAGGAGCCTCGATACCCAAAGAATCTCTGGCACTGAATACAATATCATCTGTGGAAGTCTTTTGTTGCTTTAAAGGCGCATCATTTTCTAAAACAAAAACATTCTCTTCAGCCGGTACATGCCTCAAGGCCCGGGCATACCTTTCCATCTCGCCCCAGCTTTTGCCTGCTGGGTGAGGCCCTCTAGTTATTATATTGATGACGGGTCTTTCCGATTCATGTTCTACGGCCTTCTCACTTGAGCCAGGACGGAGAGCGGGAACTTGTTGTCCTTGAGTAGACGAGGCTGGGGCATTTCTATTCCTTTTCACATACTGCTGGAGCTTGTTTTCCTTCAAGAGTTGTTCAATTACCTCTTTCAACTGACGGCATTCGTTGGTGTCATGGGCGGGTTGGTTGTGGAACCGGCAGAACCTTCCACTTTTTTCCATCTTACTCCCAACTCTCATTTTAGGTGGTGTCGGATAACTGACATCATCCTTGGTCGCAAAGAAGATGTTCTCAGGGGTATCGGTCAAGGGTGTGAAATTGAAAGGATGGCCTTTCTTAGCGTCTCCTTGTTTCTTTCCACCATCATTTCCCTTTTCTGAGTGTTAGGTTCTTTCTTGTTCAAAGCAGCACCATTGTTCCCAGCTTCTACTGATACCACCTTTGCCGGTGTTTGGAGGCTCTCCAAACGCATGAATTCATCCGCTTTCTTTTAGAACTTGTCAAGCGAGTTTGGTTCTTTCATTTTCAACCATTTTCCAAATTCGCTTGATTTGTCAATCGCCCCCATCAAGTACGTTAGGACCATGCGTGGCTCAGCATTATCTACCTCAGCCAATGCTATGTTAAAACGATTCAAAAATGATCTGATGGATTCTCCTGGATTTTGCTCTAGGCTTGACAGCGACATTATATCCGTTGCTTTTGAAGCATACAATCGAAATTGCTCCTTGAATTTCCTGGTCAAATCGAAGAACTGATCAATGGACCTGACCGGCAGCTTTGTAAACCACAATAGAGCCACACCTTTCAGATATGCCAGGAAATATCGATATTTGATTTCATCAGACGCTCTGGCACCCGTTATATGCCAATCGTACTTATACAGAAGCTCATTAGGATCGCTTGTCCCTTTGTATGCCGAAATAGTAGGAGGAATGAATTTTCTTGGGAATTCTGCCTTCAAGATTTTCTCAGTAAACGGAGTTTTGCTTGGAGCAAAACCACATTCTTTCTCGTCTTTGTCCCTTCGCATACTTTCCTTCATGATCTGACAAACCATGCCGGAGAAATATTCTTCATCATTTAAAGGCTCTGGAGGGAAAACATCATCCATTCTCTCTAAATTCTGTCTTGACAACCGATCACGGAGGGTCGGCTGCGGTCCTGATCCTCCAGCCTAGAGGGGTGTCTTTTCCACAGGGTCTGCGGCTCTTTGAGAAACGTTCCCTCCTACATCATCTTGAACTACCACAGTAGGGTTTTCATCATTATTAACCGGTTGACGGTTAGCCCCAAGTAGATCATTCAACTTACTTAAAATCAGGGCGTTTTGGGCATTCTGAGCTTCCAACTGTGCATTCTGAGCATTCAATTGTTGATTCAACCCCAAAACTACGGCGTCCAATTCTGCTCGTGTAACTCCAACAGTTGGAGCTGCTTGACTTGAAGGAGGAGAGGTAGCAATATTCTCTTGAATATTGTCGGATCTCACAGAACTTCGTTTTCTCCCAGGAGCCATTATTTCCAATAAACTTCTGGTTTTCAAAGAAATCCTTTCCACGGACTTTTTCGGAGCAATGATGGAAGTATCATGAGTTCAACCTTCTCAGTGAAAGCATCAAAAATGTTAACGCTTAAAATCGAACGCTAACACCCCGGTGTGTGAAGTGTGAATGTGAAAGCACCACCCGACGGTTCGGGAACAAAATATCAGCAGAAATAACAAAAAATACAGTTAGAGATAGCGATTTTATAGTGGTTCGGCTTAAGGAGTAGCCTACGTCCACTTTAAGTGTCTTTATTACTGATCTTGCTACAAAACAATACAATGCTCCTCAAGTACAAATCTCTTTAGTTACAAAAAACTTTGAGCAAGTAGCTTAAGCTTCGATGTAGATGAAAGTCTTCGAATCCATGTCGGATGTGTGAAAGTCTTTCAAAGTAGCTTGTAGTGTTCTTCGAAACTTCAAGTGTAAAGTCGGTTTAGAAACTGGCAGAGTATCAGCGCTTGAAGAGATTGTCCAGAAAGGTCCCTTGAAAGTTGGAGATGGCAATGTATTTCTAGAGAATTCTGGGCAGGAATTATCGCCAAGTCCTGAGTCGTGGCCGACTTAGGATAAGCCGTGGCCAACTTAGGATAAGTCGTGGCCAACTTAGGATAAGTCGTGGCCAACCTATCGAGCCAAGTCCATGGTTTAGCAGAGGTAAGCTTGTCTACCTGAATTCGTGTCATAAGTCCTAAGTCGCGAATGAGTTGAGAGGATGCAGCATAAGTATCACAGCATTGGATTTTAACTTGGTAGCTTTAGATCGTATGCGACTTAGCATGGGTCGTAAGTCGGTCGTGCCTTAAGTGAAGTTGCTTTTGAGCCTTTCTTGTCTCGAGTCATTAGGTCGGCCATTTCTTGAGTCGTTTGCCCCCCTTAAACCATTGAGTCGTTGTCTCCCTTGAGTCGTTGAGTTGGTCATTTCCTTAAAGTATTAAGTCGGTAACCCTTCAAGGCTATTAAGTCGGTAACCCTTCAAGGCTATTGAGTCGGTCCATTTTCTTAACCCGCCAAGTCATGGATGCCTTGAGTCGGTAGGTCGTACCACTTCATGAGCCGTTAAGTCGTTGCTTCCTTTAACTCCTTAAACCATTAAGTCGTCCATACCTTGAGTCGTAGTTCGTGAAGTACTCTGAGTCGGCAACTTCCTTAAGGTGTTGAATCGGCATATTCTCTTAGGGAAGTTAAGTCGGCAAGCTGTTAGGTCGGCATCCTTTTAAGTCGTTGAGTCTCCTTAAGTCGTGAGCCCCTTTTTGAGTCGTTGAACATAGGAGTTAATAATAATCATTTGCCTTTCAACTTTATATCAAATTTAATCCAATTCATTCAACAACACTTCCAATTATAATTCAATTTAATTCGATTTAAATTTCAATTTTATTTAACTTATCCCAAGTTAAATTCAAATATATTTTCTTCACTTTCATTTACTTAAGTTAAATTTTATTTGCTGAATTAAAATTTTCAATCCCTTCTTATTAATATCAACTTCTCTTTATAAGTACAATATTTGATCCATTTATTCATCCACCAATTCATTATTTAACCAATAAATTTTATTTCCAAACATTAATTATATTTAGTCCATCCTGACTAATTTTCCCATTCCACGTAACTTCACACAATTCAATTTTAAATTCCAGTACTCAGTTTCACTTTACTTACAAAGTTGAATTTTATTTCAACAAATTCCAAAGTTGATACAACCTTTCAACATTCCAAATTCCCTTTGAAATCTTCTATATCCAAAATTCCTTTGATAAATTCAATTTATCTCTTTGAGTTTTCAAAACTCAACCAATTTTGCAAACAATTTCAATTCAAAACAATTTGGTAGCAATTTCACTTCTGGAAACTCGAAAATGAACATCGATGATGCTGCAGTCATCACCGAAATTATTTTCCAGCGACCAAAAGAGTTTAATGCTTTTATTCTCTTTCTAAAATCCATCCAATATTTTTAAATTCCAAATCTCTTTAGATTTCAAATCCGATTCAAAAATATTTCTCAATATATATTATCCTCCCAACTTTAGAGAATCATTATCAAATTCAAAGGAATTTTAAATCTCCAAATTTTCAAATACCCAACTCTTTAAATTTATATTCAAACATTACTTTGGAATTTTATCTTATTTTAATTATTAATCACATTAAAATTTACATTTAGTTTATACTTACAAATTTCATTTGTAAATAAATTGGTTTCTTTGCTTTTAATTATAGTTTCAATTCCTTAATCAATTATAATCACATTTGCAAATTTCATTAATTTATTAATTTATCCCTAAATCTTGGTTATTATTTCAATTCTTATTCAATTATCATACAATGATAATAATTTAATATTATCACTTTCTAACAACCAAACATCCATATATAACTATGACAATTTACGAAAAATCATTTTCTTTTATATACAAAAATAATTTTGGGTAAAATTATTTCATTTACCCTAGTTAAAACAATACTGTGTCGATTTATCTTGTTCAAGAGTTTAGAAATCCCCATCGATGACATGGCGTCCCACACATCGACCAGAATCCATAAACACTCAACCGATAAATCAACACAACATAAAAACAATTTCATATTCACTAACAAGTACATACTCATATATATTAATACGCTCCAACTCATTATAGAGTACTACAGACTCTAATTTAAATGAGTAATTCCCACCGGAGACAAGGTTATCACCAACCTATGCTCTGATACCAAGTGTAACGGCCCGCAAATCCGTAACCCTTGAGTCAACACTATTCTACAACAATCAACTCAAGTTGCACAGAAATACGAACCATTTGGGTTAAAGAAGAAGAGGTAGAAGAAGAAAAATCGAAAACAATAACAGAATCTAACCATCGCAGCGGAGTAACATATAATAGATAATAAATGATCTTTACTCAAATCAAATATATCTGTTTATATATTACATCATCAGAGTACATCAATCACGGCACAACATCAATATCATATAATGAATACACAACAACTCAAGATACACAGCAGCTCAAAACACAGTGGAATAATATATATATATACAAATACGGGAGTACGTATCGCCATCTTGCCCGTCTCCTGAGCTCCACAGCATCATATCCTGTATATCCTATAATACTCGGTCTGACCCGAGCATTATAGTTAAATAACACCCGAGTCAGTCTGGAATACCAGCGTGAGAAAATCACACCCAATTGATTATTAAAGTTTCAAAAATCCTTTGAAAAACAAAAGCATCTCGTAAGACCACGCCACAAATAAACATGTCGGGTTTTTACCTTACGATAGCTAAACAAATTTTATAGAAATCCTCTGATATTATAATAGGGTCTATATAAAATACATATAAAATAGCCGAAATTGTTACATGATTAAATTCCTGCTACTAGCCACAGAGTGAGTAATACAAACAAAACTCATACAAGGCTCGTAGGGAGAATGGATTTCCAACCAATGATTAGGCACTAGGGTACCACCTGTCACAGTACGGGCCTAGATCACCGTACCGAGAAGTACGCCCGCTCCCCTGCGACACAAGGCCGGGACTACCCCTTACTGGATAATCCCGAGTGAGATCACCCTGCGGTTGGGATCAGCAACCGCCCGCTAAGCCGAAATAAAAAGGGACATCTAGACTGGAATGACCTCACCCTGCTTCGGTGCTACCCACCTAGCCTTGCTGCATAATCCCTGATTTTCAGTCATTCCCATTTGATGAGGCTTCAGGCTAAGCGTTACCTTTTTAGAACATATCCCTTTGAATGCCCATCGTCCACCTGACGATGTTTTCGCAAGCTTTCGTCCATACAAGTCCGTTCCGGGTTCGAACGGAACCGAAGGCACTATTCCTACTACATCCATTTTGGAAATATCCTCAGGATTAGTAGCGACTAGCCCTTGCACTTCATAGCTCCATCTTCGAATCCAAAATCGTTTTCACGAAAACGTACAAACCGAATCGAAGTGGTTTTCGAGAAATAAATCTCGATCCCGATCTCTTCGAAACGATCATCGTATTTGTCCAATATTGATAGTCGGTGATTTAACTATCAATTTATGTTCGCAAGCATCCATCAAACAATAAATCATTTTCCAAATCATTTATTTATCTCAAAAATATCTTCACAAGATATATTTCTATTTTCAATCCTTTGTAAACAGTTTCAAAACCATCTTTCTTTTTAGAATAAACTTTCCCAAATATTTTCTATCTCCTCTGAAATCACCAAGTACAAAACTAGATTTTAAAATAATTTAAAACACTTTACTTTGAAATATACATTAAAACATTTATTTCAAAACTACTTCAATGATCTGTTAAAAATACATACCATATGAATATTTGAAAATAAGTTTACTAAGTAAAATATAAAACTAGATTTTTACTTTTTAAAATAAAATACTAAGTAACTCTTTAAATAATTATTACCATAATAGATTAAAATAATTATTGCAATAATAGATTAAAAGGAAATACTTACTTTAGAATTTTAAATATTTACAAATAGTAAATTTTTCAAAACATACTTCTTAAAACAACTTTAAACTTTAATTTATATTTAAAAACATTAGTTTGAAAACGTACTTGGTTATTCGGAGAGAAATTTCCAATATCAATCACTTAAATCAATTATTTTTCAAATTGATTTTCAATTTATTCCATTTGAAATAAATTTCTTTACTTACCAGTTCATTTCAAAATTCATTAATTATGGACTTTATTATTATTTTCAGTTTGATTTTTAAATCCTTTAGCTGAAATATACAAATTTCAGAATATTCCCAATTTCTTCTTTATTCTTCTTAAATAATTTAAATCCAAAATTTAAAATAAATGTTTTGTTCTTTTAAACAATAACATTGAAGTTTAAGTTCCATTAACTTTCTATTTATTCAAATTTTCCTTCCCTTACTCGAGATTTATTTATTAAAATTTTAAAGTCACTTTATTTCCTTTTCAGTTCATTCATAAATTTATTCAACTTTTCTATAATTATTTTACTTACAATTTCACTTCATTTATTTTCATTCCCAAACTCAAATTATATATTTGGTAATTCATTATTGCCCGATTATAACAATCAAGCCATAACATTCAATATTTCCACATAATTCATTACAGTATATCAAATATTCAGAACAGAGAATATTAAATAATTAAATACAGTTGAGGGGTCCAGTTGGATCCCTCCAACCTGTTTTTCCCTGCATCCACAAACGTCAGCACAATATAATATACCAATTCCAAAATATCATACTATATCACATCAATTCATTCAACCATTAAAACAATTATTTAAATTTAATCGTTCAAATTTAAATTTAAATTTAAATTGAACTGAGTGAGATTAACTCACCTTTGATTTTTTGCTTGCAAATCCAATCCATCACAACTTGTTTTCCGCATTTTTTTGACCTTGTCACATAAAATGATTTTTATTAACATTCGAATAAATCGACCATTAAATTTTCATATATGAATTTAATTGTCCCATACTTTTATCCCAAACTAAACTAATAATTTAATTTTAAGCTGATTTCCTTTTTATAAAATATTTTTAGCACCTAAAATAATTCCATAAGGTCATATCTTCATCATATATTATTAACAATGAACTAGTTAATGAAAACATGAGTGTATATATTTTAAATAGATAAATTTATATATATATTTACTTTAAACACATTCACTTAAAACTCGTTTATAAAAATCTAAAATCTAATTTATATAACTTCTTTCCAATATTAAAATTCCTATCTAGTATCCAAATTTTATCTTTATCCTATTTCATGTTTCTATCTACATCTCAAACATGTATGTGCATATTTTTCCTTTTATATATTACTTTAAAAAAAAACATAAAATCAATTTGATTATTGTAAAATTTATATGTGTTCTTATACCCAACAGATTAAATTAAAATCAAAGCCCAAATTGGTAAGCCAGATATTCAAATAGAAGATCACCTGCAAATATGCTGCCGCTGCCCCTATTTCCATCGCAACTCGCCCCACCGTCTAGTCGAAATCATGAACTCTAGCCCAAGCTCCACGAGACCCTCAACCATCTCGACCTCCATCACAAACTATCGGAGCCGCCCACCTCGCGAACTCCACTATCAAACACGAAACCCCGGCCTCGTACTCGCGAGCTCAAACACACATGCTTCGCAACGACGTCGCCCTCCTTCCCTTCGCAAGCCAACTACAACCGCCTCTACCCGGTGCCCGTGCAATTCGCCACGACTTCGGTCACCCCCCTTCTTCGAACGAGATGTAATCGGCTTTGATTTTAGCTGAGGGAAAAAGAAATGGAACTCGATTTGCTTGAGAAGGAAAATGAATCGTGATTTTTTTTTTCTGCTCGAATCTTAAAGAAAAGTGGAAAGGGAGGTTCGGCTTTGAAGAAATAAAAGAAGGCTGAGGAAGCTTCATGTGGTTATCCTTGTTTACTTCTGAAGGAAGCCATTTTATATATATAAAATTTTATATTTTGGTTCCGGACTTTAGAAATGAAAACGAACAAGATTGAGACACTGCTTAAATGAAAGAAAGGAAATGTTGCGTGGTGTTATTGAAAGAAGGAACACGGAGATGAAGGAAAATCGGCGTACTCATGAACAAATTTCGGCTAAGATGTTGCTTATGTGACAATAAACTTATAAAATTTAAATTAAATTAGCGTTGTAAATTTCGACGCGTTTATATATCGTATGCTCACATAACAACTCCAATCACTATGAAATTTGAAATCCGATAATAATTCAATATTACGGATCCAATAGAACTGGTTTCGTCGAATTCCGAGACTGTGTCCCGAAAGGCTATTTTCAAATTCAATTTAAACAGTATAAATTTTAAAACTGAATAAACCACTGTTAATTTAAATTTTACAATTTCCATAACTTTCAGCATTATCAATATAAATTCTACAACCTTTCAAACTATTTTTAATAGGCTTAGAATTCCGGATTCAATATTTAATCCAAACTCAAATTATTTAATTCAATAGTTTAATTATCAAATAAATCATGATATTCGTAATTTAAGTTAAAAATTACTCTATTGATATTTAAAAGCAATTAAATATTTCGATTTAAATGCTTGAAAATTCCGGGTCATCGCATTCCTTCCCCCTTAAAAGAATTTCGTCCCCGAAATTACTAATTAGGAAGGATGGTCCAATACCCGTTTACTATTTCCCAAAACCAAACAGTTTAATTAACTTGCCATAACATATCCTTTTTATTATAGACTCACAATTACTCTTATTAACTTCTCAACTCTCCTATAGTTTCAAACTATACTATTCATTTCACTATTCAAGTTTCAATTTAAAACCAAATTTTGAATTATCAAAATTTTCTCAAAATTTTTCTAACTTCCTAAATTCTCGAAAAATTTCTCCAGCGTCTCCTTTGCGCGGCTAGCTCGGTACAACTACAAAATGGCTCTATGGCCTCCCAAATCCAAAAAGAAAACAAAAATCCAAGTGGCTCAATCCAAATCCCAATCAAATTTCACACCAAATTTAAATACACACCTTTTTGTCGAGCATTTCAATTTATCATCTGAAATCAAAACCAATTTTCCTTTCTCTTTATAATACCTGCATATCATGTTTAGCACCAATATCCAATCACAATATTCCCAAAACATTTTATCGACTTTCTTACAAATGTCTATATTCATTCATTCAAATATCAACTTAGAATATATTTGCAATATTCAATTTTCAATTAAGAATTTATCATTCCTTACTTAAGTTAGCATAAGCATTTTATATGTTTCTTATCTTTATTTTCACTTTACCACTTTTAGTTTATACCTATTTCTATTCAAATCGATTCCTTCATTTCCATATGAATTCAATTTATCTTAACTCTGCATATATAAATTTTATTTGTCATTTATTACTAATTCATATCATTATTCCAATTAGTTTTATTTACTAACTTGTTTTAGTTTCCAATTTGAATTTGTTTGTCGTTAACAAAAATTTTCCAAAATTTTCAAAAAATTTCTAACTCCCAAAATTTCTGAATTTTTTTGGCAAAGTCCCCTTTGTACGGAGGAGCTTTTGCAATTTGACAAGAGATATAAATATATATACATTGACCCACATGGTCGGAAAAATCAAAAACAGTTCATATTTCCTATTTTAATTGCGTAGGCGTACCTTATTTAGCATTTTAAGCAAGCGGCTTATTATTATTAGCAGTTAATGCAACCCAAATGCAGCCACACGGCTTCCAGGTACCTGTACTTACTCAATTTAAACATATAAGTAAGATATATATAAGGTTTATAGCATTTCACTTAAATTTAAATAGCTAAAACATCGATTATGTAACAATGCATGTGATATATTGGCATAAATATATAAATTTCACATAAAATGCATGTTAATCAATTTCCATAAGCATATAAAAGGTTCCAACACTTATTACAATTGCTTATAATCAATTCTCAAACCATTCCATACAGTTGAAGTGATCTACAGCTTATACGCTTATATTTGATTCATTTTAAGCAAAACAACTTCACATTCATTCCAATTGATTCCAAAATCATTTTGTTTTACTTCTAATAATTCATAGCATTTTATCCAATCTCGTTTGCATCAAACGATCCATTTCCTTAAGTCATTCGTCAATATTAGTGTGAATAAATTTAAGCTTTATAACCATTTAAATTGATTCTCACTCAATTTACACTTAATCCCATCCCACTTTAATTTATTCACAAACTTTCATTGCATTTCTTTCATATCCAAAGAGTTCTATTCTAAACTATTTTATCATACTCGACAACCAATATAACCATCTCACAATTTTACTTAAGTTATTTGTTTTTTTATTTTTATTATATTTTTTTCTTTTTTTCCCAAATATTCCACCCAATAACTTAAGTTTATTTTATTCAACCAACTTCCCTTCAAATCTTTGATTTCCTTGGATCAAATCCCAACCATTCATTAATTTATCAGATTAGTTTATTCTTTTATACATTTTTAAACTTTAGTTCACATTAACATTTCATCATTGAATTTATTAATAAGAAGGTTATTCAATTTATGCTTCAATTGGATTTGCTTTCATCTCAAATCATTTTTATTTTGATCCAATTCCATACAATCTCAATTCATATTTAATTCAAACAAGCTCATATTAAAATCAATTGATTTCAAAATCAATTTTATTTACATTTACCAGTTCATAGAATTTTACTTCTTAAGTTTTATAGCAAAATTTAAATTGATTTCTAACTCAATTCATTTCCAATTCTTTTCTATTTTATCTTACATAATATTTTATTTCATATTGCATAGGTTCCATACGAACCCATTTTTATTTAGCTCGACACAATTTTATGCTTTGTATATCACTAACCATTTCCAACTGAAACAAAATCATATTAAATTTAATCGATTTAAAATCAACCTATTTTACCCTCGCAAATTTTTTTTTTATTTAAGCTCAACCGCCTCCCATGCTTGTATATCACTAATTCAAATCCATTTGAATTTTTAATTCACATTCCCAATTTATCAAGGTAATATCCAAACACACAATTAACTCGTCATATTCATATTGGATTTTATATGCAACTTACATCATTTCTATTGTAATCCAATTCCAACCAACTCCACTTATATTTAATTCACTTACAATTCCATTTCTAAGTTCTACAAGTCACAAATTCATTTATAATCCAAGTTTATAACATATACACATATTCATTTCACAATTATAATCATTTGCCTTTCAACTTTTTATCAAATTTAATCCAATTCATTCAACAACCCTTCCAATTATAATTCAATTTAATTCGATTTAAATTTCAATTTTATTTAACTTATCCTAAGTTAAATTCAAATATATTTTCTTCACTTTCATTCACTTAAGTAAAATTTTATTTGCTGAATTAAAATTTTCATTCCCTTCTTATTAATATCAACTTCTCTTTATAAGTACAATATTTGATCCATTTATTCATCCACCAATTAATTATTTAACCAATAAATTTTATTTCCAAACATTAATTATCTTTAGTCCATCCTGACTAATTTTCCCATTCCACATAACTTCACACAATTCAATTTTAAATTCCAGTACTCAGTTTCACTTTACTTACAAAGTTGAATTTTATTTCAACAAATTCTAAAGTTGATACAACCTTTCAACATTCCAAATTCCCTTTGAAATCTTCTATATCCAAAATTCCTTTGATAAATTCAATTTATCTCTTTGAATTTTCAAAACTCAACCAATTTTGCAAATAATTTCAATTCAAAACAATTTGGTAGCAATTTCACTTCTGGAAACTCGAAAATGAACATCGATGATGCTGCAGTCATCACCGAAATTATTTTCCAGCGACCAAAAGAGTTTAATGCTTTTATTCTCTTTCTAAAATCCATCCAATATTTTTAAATTCCAAATCTCTTTAGATTTCAAATCCGATTCAAAAATATTTCTCAATATATATTATCCTCCCAACTTTAGAGAATCATTATCAAATTCAAAGGAATTTTAAATCTCCAAATTTTCAAATACCCAACTCTTTAAATTTATATTCAAACATTACTTTGGAATTTTATCTTATTTTAATTATTAATCACATTAAAATTTACATTTAGTTTATACTTACAAATTTCATTTGTAAATAAATTGGTTTCTTTGCTTTTAATTATAGTTTCAATTCCTTAATCAATTATAATCACATTTGCAAATTTCATTAATTTATTAATTTATCCCTAAATCTTGGTTATTATTTCAATTCTTATTCAATTATCATACAATGATAATAATTTAATATTATCACTTTCTAACAACCAAACATCCATATATAACTATGACAATTTACGAAAAATCATTTTCTTTTATATACAAAAATAATTTTGGGTAAAATTATTACATTTACCCTAGTTAAAACAATACTGTGTCGATTTATCTTGTTCAAAAGTTTAGAAATCCCTATCGATGACATGGCGTCCCACACATCGACCAGAATCCATAAACACTCAACCGATAAATCAATACAACATAAAAACAATTTCATATTCACTAACAAGTATGCACTCATATCTATTAATACGCTCCAACTCATTATAGAGTACTACAGACTCTAATTTAAATGAGTAATTCCCACCAGAGCCAAGGTTATCACCAACCTATGCTCTAATACCAAGTGTAACGGCCCGCAAATCCGTACCCCTTGAGTCAACACTATTCTACAACAATCAACTCAAGTTGCATAGAAATACGAACCATTTGGGTTAAAGAAGAAGAGGTAGAAGAAGAAAAATCAAAAACAATAACAGAATCTAACCATCGCAGCGGAATAAAATATAATAGATAATAAATGATCTTTACTCAAATCAAATATATCTGTTTATACATTACATCATCAGAGTACATCAATCACGGCTCAACATCAATATCATACAATGAATACACAACAACTCAAGACACACAACAACTCAAAACACGGCAGAATAATATATATATATGCAAATACGGGAGTACGTATCGCCATCTTGCTCGTCTCCTGAGCTCCACGGCATCATATCCTGTATATCCTATAATACTCGGTCTGACCCGAGCATTATAGTTAAATAACACCCGAGTCAGTCTGGAATACCAGCGTGAGAAAATCACACCCAATTGATTATTAAAGTTTCAAAAATCCTTTGAAAAACAAAAGCATCTCCTAAGACCACGCCACAAATAAACATGTCGGGTTTTTACCTTACGATAGCTAAACAAATTTTATAGAAATCCTCTGATATTATAATAGGGTCTATATACAAATACTTATAAAATAGCCGAAAATGTTACATGATTAAATACCAGTTACTAGCCACAGAGTGGGTAATACAAACAAAACTCGTAAAAGGGTCGTAGGGAGAATGGATTTCCAACCAATGATTAGGCACTAGGGTACCACCAGTCACAGTACGGGGCCTAGATCACCGTACCGAGGAGTACGCCCGCTCCCCTGCGACACAAGGCCGGGACTACCCCT
This sequence comes from Allium cepa, assembly GCA_030765085.1. Taxonomy (NCBI): domain Eukaryota; kingdom Viridiplantae; phylum Streptophyta; class Magnoliopsida; order Asparagales; family Amaryllidaceae; genus Allium; species Allium cepa. The sequence continues at coordinate 141,358,594 of CM060937.1, read as the reverse complement.
TACTAGATAATCCCGAGTGAGATCACCCCGCGGTTGGGATTAGCAGCCGCCTACTAAGCCGAAATAAAAAGGGACATCTAGACTGGAATGGCCTCACCCTGCTTGGGTGCTACCCACCTAGCCTTGCTACATAACCCCTGATTTTCAGTCATTCCCATTTGATGAGGCTTGAGGCTAATCGTTACCTTTTTAGAACCCCCCTTTGAATGCCCATCGTCCACCTGACGATGTTTTCGCAAGCGTTCGTCCATACAAATCCGTTTCGGGTTCGAACGGAACCGAAGGCACTATTCCTACTACATCCATTTTGGAAATATCCTCAGGATTAGTAGCGACTAGCCCTTGCACTTCGTAGCTCCATCTTCGAATCCAAAATCGTTTTCACGAAAACGTACAAACCGGATCGAAGTGGTTTTCGAGAAATAAATCTCGATCCCGGTCTCTTCGAAACGATCAGCGTATTTGTCCAATATTGATAGTCGGGGATTTAACTATCAATTTATGTTCACAAACATCCATCAAACAATAAATAATTTCCCAAATCATTTATTTATCTCAAAAATATCTTCACAAGATATATTTCTATTTTCGATCCTTTGAAAACAGTTTCAAAACCATCTTTCTTTTTAGAATAAACTTTCCCAAATATTTTCTATCTCCTCTGAAATCACCAAGTACAAAACTAGATTTTAAAATAATTTAAAACACTTTACTTTGAAATATACATTAAAACATTTATTTCAAAACTACTTCAATGATTTGTTAAAAATACATACCATATGAATATTTGAAAATAAGGTAACTAAGTAGAATATAAAACTAGATTTTTACTTTTAAAAATAAAATACTAAGTCACTCTTTAAATAATTATTACTATAATAGATTAAAATAATTATTGCTATAATAGATTAAAAGGAAATACTTACTTTAGAATTTTAAATATTTAGAAATAGTAAAATTTTCAAAACATACTTCTTAAAACAACTTTAAACTTTAATTTATATTTAAAAAAATTAGTTTGAAAACGTACTTGGTTATTCAGAGAGAAATTTCCAATCTCAATCACTTAAATCAATTTTTTTTTTCAAATTGATTTCCAATTTATTCCATTTGAAATAAATTTCTTTACTTACCAGTTCATTTCAAAATTCATTAATTATGGACTTTATTATTATTTTCAGTTTGATTTTTAAATCCTTTAGCTGAAATATACAAATTTCAGATTATTCCCAATTTCTTCTTTATTCTTCTTAAATAATTTAAATCCTAAATTTAAAATAAATGTTTTGTTCTTTTAAACAATAACATTGAATTTTAAGTTTCATTAACTTTATGTTTATTCAAATTTTCCTTCCCTTACTCGAGATTTATTTATTAAAATTTTAAAGTCACTTTATTTCCTTTTCAGTTCATTCATAAATTTATTCAACTTTTCTATAATTATTTTACTTACAATTTCACTTCATTTATTTTCATTCCCAAACTCAAATTATATATATGGTAATTCATTATTGCCCGATTATAACAATCAAGCCATAGCATTCAATATTTTCGCATAATTCATTACAGTATATCAAATATTCAGAACAGAGAATATTAAATAATTAAATAAAGTTGTGGGGTCCAGTTGGATCCCTCCAACCTGTTTTTCCCTGCATCCACAAACGTCAGCACAATATAATATACCAATTCCAAAATATCATACTATATCACATCAATTCATTCAACCATTCAAACAATTATTTAAATTTAATCGTTCAAATTTAAATTTAAATTGAACTGAGTGAGATTAACTTACCTTTGATTTTTGCTTGCGAATCCGATCCATCGCAACTTGTTTTCCGCATTTTTTTGACCTTGTCACATTAAATGATTTTTATTAACATTCGAATAAATCGACCATTAAATTTTCATATACGAATTTAATTATCCCATACTTTTATCCCAAACTAAACTAATAATTTAATTTTAAGCTGATTTCCTTTTTATAAAATATTTTTAGCACCTAAAGGAATTCCATAAGATCATATCTTCATTATATATTATTAACAATAAACTAGTTAATGAAAACATGAGTGCATATATTTTAAATAGATAAGTTTATATATATATTTACTTTAAACACATTCACTTAAAACTCATTTATAAAAATCTAAAATCTAATTTATATAACTTCTTTCCAATATTCAAATTCTTATCTAGTATCCAAATTTTATCTTTATCCTATTTCATGTTTCTATCCACATCTCAAACATGTATGTGTATATTTTTCCTTTTATATATTACTTTTTTAAAAAAATAAAAATAAACAAAATAACATAAAATCAATTTGATTACTGTAAAATTTATATGTGTTCTTATACCCAACAGATTAAATTAAAATCAAAGCCCAAATTGGTAAGCCAGATATTCAAATCGAAGATCACCTGCAAATATGCTGCCGCTGCCCCTATTTCCATCGCAACTCGCCCCACCGTCCAGTCGAAATCATGAACTCTAGCCCTAGCCCCACGAGACCCTCAACCATCTCGACCTCCATCACAAACTATCGGAGCCGCCCACCTCGCGAACTCCACTATCAAACACGAAACCCCGGCCTCGTGCTCGCGAGCTCAAACACACATGCTTCGCAACGACGTCGCCCTCCTTCCCTTCGCAAGCCAACTACGACCGCCTCTACCCGGTGCCCATGCGATTCGCTATGACTTTGGTCACCCCCCTTCTTCGAACGAGATGGAATCGGCTTTGATTTTAGCTGAGGGAAAAAGAAATGGAACTCGATTTGCTTGATAAGGAAAATGAATCGTGATTTTTTTTTTGCCCGAATCTTGAAGAAAAGGGGAAAGGGAGGTTCGGCTTTGAAGAAATAAAAGAAGGCTGAGGAAGCTTCGTGTGGTTATCCTTGTTTACTTCTGAAGGAAGCCATTTTATATATATAAAATTTTATATTTTGGTTCCGGACTTTAGAAATAAAAACGAACAAGATTGAGACACTGCTTAAATGAAAGAAAGGAAATGTTGCGTGGTGTTATTGAAAGAAGGAACACGGAGATGAAGGAAAATCGGCATACTCAGGAACAAATTTCGGCTGAGATGTTGCTTATGTGACAATATACTTTTAAAATTTAAATTAAATTATCATTATAAATTTCGACGCGTTTATATATCGTATGCTCACATAACAACTCCAATCACTACGAAATTTGAAATCCGATAATAATTCAATATTACGGACCCAATGGAACTGGTTTCATCGAATTCCGAGATTGTGTCCCGAAAGGCTATTTTCAAATTTAATTTAAACAGTATAAATTTTAAAACTGAACAAACCACTATTAATTTAAATTTTACAATTTCTATAACTTTCAGCATTATCAATATAAATTCTACAACCTTTCAAATTATTTTTAATAGGCTTAGAATTCCAGATTCAATATTTTATCCAAACTCAAATTATTTAATTCAATAGTTTAATTGTCAAATAAATCGTGATATTCGTAATTTAAGTTAAAAATTACTCTATTGAATATTTAAAAGCAATTAAATATTTCGATTTAAATGCTTGAAAATTCTGGGTCATTACATACAAGGGACTAAATGAACAAAATACCTTATAAATATCCTTATTACGCTTTGTGGTAAGCTAAAGTTTGTGCTAAATTCACAAGGCAACATGCGCGACTTTGATTCCAGCACTAGGGTTTAGCATTGGGGAGGAGGAAGGTAGCGATGAAGAGAATTGGAAAGAACGTGGAGCTAGGGTTTTGTGGGATTTGGGGAAATCTCTCTGTTGCCAGAAGAAATTAGGAAGGAGCGGGAGCTAAAAAATTGAAGGGTACGGGGCGTGTTGTTTTGAGGGTGTGCTATTATTGTACATAGAAGACCACAGTTTGCAATGGCCCTAATATAGCAACGGATGAAAGCCTTTGCCAAAGTGTTCGCAACGGATCAAAGCCGTAGGAATATTGCAACGGCCTAAGTCCGTTGTGAATTTGCCGCACTATGGTGTTGCAAAATTGCATATATGGTGTGGTGGCGACGTAACCACCGGTGTTATTATTAAGTAGACTACAATCCATTCGAGTGTTTTTCTTAGGGAAATTCATAGAGCGGTGATTGCTCACAGGTACGGATGTTTTCTAAGGGACCTAGGCGAAACCATTGTGTATCTACGGTCTATGGCTGTTTTGGATGTCATGGCATAAGACATGGGACAGTGGCTGCCTAAAGTCACCTGAGGCCACGTCGCTCTGTTCTCTCGACTTAACGAGAGAGCGACCTTAGGGACTGCGTTCCATGACGATCCCATTCGCTTGATTTTGGTGATTGGATTGTACTGTCCATATCTATTTTTAAAAGTTTTCCAAGTATTTTCATTGGGTGTTGAAACAGGTTCACTAAATATTTAGAGATTTCTAGTCTTGCGCCCAATTAACGTATTATTAGATTATGTAAGAACGAGTATAAACTTGTTGAAACATCGAGTTATCAAAAGTATGTTCGATGTAAAAGTATTTCGTTATAAAAGAATTTTTTTCAAACATTTGAGAATTGAATATAAAAACCATTGGAATTATCTATCGGTAAAATTAAGAAACCAATATAATAAATACGTAAGTTGTATATAGACCATTCTAATTGCATTTACAGTTTTGATTCCGATTTGAATACACGACCTTAAGGCAATTCGTACCTGTCCGATTTAGGATTGTTCACTTGATTCTCGACGACGAACACTGATACGAATTTTTGTTACGAATCTGAATTTCTCTATCATAGTTTATTGCTATGTAAGGAAAATGGAAGTTTCAAATCAAGAAGTCGGATTACAGTCCGCACTAGAGTGATTGGGTTACCAATCTAGTTCGGAGAATAAAATTACTTATTCAAATAAGAGATTGAAATTGTACGCATATGAATGGTATATATATATCGTACGGATTCCAATAAAATGATTATATGCTATGGTTGCTAGTTACAATTGTTTCTTTCTTAGGTTGCTGTGCTGTTTGGTTGCATGTAGTTTGACATCATGCTTATTAGTTGCATTGCATTTATGTGTTACACATAGTTGTATTAATGATTATTATGTTTTATAAGTTGACTATTATGAGTAAAATATATCGTATGTTAAATTTCTTACTTCGTTCCATTTTGCGGACGAAAAGTTCTTAATGTGTGAGATTGTAACAATCCGAATTTTTCAACCATTTAAAAATATTAAATTTAATATAATTTTTGAATAAAAATTGTTAGAAACAAAAATTTAAGATGTTGCAAAAACATATAAAAGTGAGCAAATGTGTAATATGATAAGAGATGATGATAATAGAAATAGGATAATAAGCGTTTACATCTAATATGAAATTTATCGATCGTTTTTTGTTGAAGTGAAATAAATGTTTTAATGAAAATAAAATAATATTTTGAGAAAAATAAAATGTACGTTTCCATCCTAAAGGTAAGTAGAATTTTAAAAAAAAATTGGGTTTGACGACAATATTTTATGGTCGTTGAAAACAGTCGTACGTCGGTATAGAATTTATTGAACACGTAAACTCAAAATTACAATAAATTGAAGTGTATGAATTAAAATATGTTTTTAGGAAGTCTAATATATGAATTCAGATTTCAAATTTTGTGAAAATTTATGTCGTTCAAATTTAAATAGATCCTAGTTGATAAATTTAAGACCAAAAATATTATTTTTCGACATGTAAACATTTTTACATAGAAAATATCTAAAAAGTTTCTACTTTGAATGACAAAGTTTGTTCTTCATTTATCAAAAATTGTCATTGTCGTCCAATTTCGAAGCAGTAAAAACGGCGATCATGAGATTTTTCTATGAACGTCGCAGTGTAGATTTGAATACATCATTGAGATTGTCTCGTCGTGCCGATCTCCTCGGTAATTTTGTTTTCGCGTATTGGCTTTCCTTGTAAAATGCTAAATGGTTGAAATATTAGTCCGTGACTAATTGCTAACTTTCATTTCATTCTTGCAGGCTTCAGCCCACATTTTTTTCTTTTCGGTTGACAATTTTTTCATGCGCAGACCAATTTATTAATTGCCGCGTTTAATGCTCTGTGCATTCCCTCTGTATATTTACGTACTGCCTCCCTCTACTCTCTTTGCTCATCCCTTCTTCTTTAAGAGCGTTAGAAATTTTTTCACTAAAGTTATAAAACAAAGCATACACACACACACACAACATTTCCTAAACTAAATCCAAGTAAAACCCCTGGTCCATTTTCTTCTTTCCCTTGCAACCGAAGCCTTCTCCTGTACGCAATTCCACTTTCATATCCCCTTTATACTCCATATGTCCCCACCCTCCCTATTGGGCCAAGACCAAACGCATGCCCTACATATTGGATTACACGTTACCACTCTACCACCCAGCATCCATCACTCTTGGCCACGCAACCACCAGCTCGCATGCCCTCTGTCGAAACCTGCACCCACCAGTCATCTCTCGGCCGAACCCGCTCTCCACCTAACACACTACTTCACCGAAGCCACCTCACCCAGCCCAGTCACTCCACGACCAGTAGAAGATCCCATACCACCCGAAGCTGTTCCTTACACGGCAGCATTCCGCCAAGGCAGCAGTCTTCATCCTCGCTGTTCGGATCAATCTCCGAGTTCGCAGCAGCATATCATTGCTGTTAGTGCGTGCGCCCGTGCCAGTGTCCGCATTGCCATTCTTGTTCTTTTAATCCACGAAGGTGAGTGAACACACGGCATTTATTTTTGTGCAAGTTAAAGCAGTTAAGTTATAAATTAATTAAGTTAAATTAATTTGGTTAATTTTGAATAGTTTAGTTTATTAGGTGTCTCATTTTCCTGTGCTGCATACAAATGAACACAGAAAAGCATGAGGACATTTATTCACATTTTCACCTTTCCCTGAACAACACATGGAATTCACACAGAGGGGAAATTCACATTTTCTTCTTCTGTTACAAGTTTACATAGCAACTCTTCCTTTTGTTCTTTCTCTTTCCTTTTCCACTCAATTGTGTAAGTGAGATTTGCATACATCTATGTAGTTCTAGTTATATATATGAGTGGGATGTTCATGTAAGAGCATGCATAACCTTCCACTTTTATTTTGCATGCTAGTGAACAGATTTGTTCATTTTTCACAAATAGACAATTCATTTTTTCACATATTCACTTTTACCTTACCAGGCACATTTTTTTTCTATGCTTCATTCTTCCTCCTTTTTGAACCAAACCATACGCGTATAAAAAAAGGAACACTTTCACATTTCCTTTTTGGCAAAATGAGAACATGTATTTCCACTTGCATTTAACTGTTATAATAACTCTCTCCACAATCACTTTTAGCCAATAATGTAAATATGAAACTTGTTAAGGATAGAGAAATCAACAACTTTCGCTCACATTATACACGAGATAGTCTAGCTGAGAAGAAGATGTGGTGGAGGAGCATGGAAATGTGCATGGCTTGTGACCATGTACATGGGATGGCCGTGAGTTGTTTGTGAATGCATGTTGGAGCTTGAATGAAAGTAGTAGGTGGATAAATGACAATGGAAGTAGGTAAGATATGCATGCGTGGCCGTGATTATTAGCATGTGCAGATAGTTTGATTTTAGATTCAGGCGCGTGGAGAGGGAAGTGCATGTTTGGGCCTTGAGCTTTGTGGAGTTTGTGTTGGGTGAGAAATTATTTAAATAATGTAGTTGGTTAATTAGAGATTTAAACTTTGAAAATGAGGATTTGGGTTACCGTGTTTTCAAGCTGGTTGCGTACATTCATGCGTAAGTGTGCCTTAGGCCTCGGTAGAAGTAGGTGAGAGTATTAGTATTGGTTATTTTATTAAGTTAAGTAATTTAATTAAATAGTTAAATTTTAAATTTTAAACTTTAAAAAGGAATAAATCCTCCATACGAAGTCCGTTTAACCCGCGGTCTTCGATGTTACAATCATATTAATGAATAGAACACACTAGTGTAGTTTATTGACACATTTAGAGAAGTGTAAAATATTAATAAAATATTGGTGACATTTTATTAGTAGAACAAATTTCCATTCTGCTAGTATAAACTGAGTAGATTTGTTATTATTCGGTAATTGAATGAAATTGAGAATTTGGTTGAAAAGATTATTTCTGAAAATGAGTATATTACTAATAAGTTTAATACGAATTCGAAAATCGTACTGTGGAAACTGAATTCAAACTTGGATATTGCTCATACGAAGTCGATGCAACTGGTCTAGTCTCTTAAATTACTGTACCTATATTTTTTGATTTGAATTTACTTGCATAAGAATATATAGTCCCGACTCGGATGTTTTGTTTTTCATTACGCTCGGCTTAGATCGAGTTATTTCAGTTCTTGAAGACTAAGACAGAGTTTGGAAGACCGTACTTACTACTATTATTCTACTGCGCTATATAGACATGTTCAGTTAAATGTATAACTTTGATAATACTGAAATGGAATCAAATGTATTTTGATAAACAACTTTGTAATTATGTTATTATTATATTTTTATCCTTCCGTTATGAGATTCTATATATTGTTCTTTCTCTTCTTTTATTCTTCTCTTGATAATTTGTCTTTTTAAACGATTCAGGTCGGACATATGAGGTTTAATGTCGACTTGAATTGTCCAAAAAGGTGGGTCGTCACAGGTTGGTTTTGGATAAATCATGCTTATCTGATCCCGGTCTCTCTGAACCAATAATCAAAAGTTTTCAGTAAACTCAACTCCGGTTCTTTTTGAAATAAACAGACAATATATAAAAGTGAAAATGACCTCCTAATCATTTAAGTGGATGGATTTCCTTATTATTTGTCCTTGGAAGAACACAACGAGTTTATGTGTACAACATTGCATCACCGAAGATAACTGTACCATATAATTATCATGTTTCTTCTAGACATTGCTTGAGTTAAAAATTGGTCAAGTTATCAATACTGGACAAATCCACCATTTAGGTGTAAATATAGTTAATATATGAGAAATATGACATCCTATACATATCTTAAACTTTCAATTTCAAATATTACTATCCTTTGATTAACAATGATGTCGAACAAGTTAGAAAACTATCTTTGCCTTGACCTCGGAAATTGATGTCAAGTATATGATTAAGTACCTTCCATATATTTAATTAATCATGACCCACTTATTGAATTTAACTCTCAAATACTTATCACCTTTCTGACATTTCAACTTCCTTATCCCTTGCCTAAAAATTCTGGTTCTAGATCTCACAAACAGAGAAAGGTCTACTCATCAGCTTTTATGCTAAATAAAAGGAGACTTGCTTTCCTTAACCGTGTCAACATTTTGGCACTACTTTATCACATTTGTTTTCCTAATTAATGTCACTGAGGAAGAATCCCTTGTTTAAAGCAAAAACATTAAAGCTCATTTACAAAATTTCTTTGAAACTCAATTCTAGAATTTGTTTTCAAATTACTAAGTTAAACCTTTTCCAAAAATCCTTTGTTTAGAAACTAAAGTTTGATATAAAAAAAATAAAATTTTCCTTTATAACGCAAACACCCTTTTTAATGAATTTCAAACCACCTACAATTTCTTTATGAAAAGTAAACAACTTAAAATTTTGTGAATTTCAAATCACTTTAAAACAACTTTCCCTTATAAAAGTAAACACTTGTTTAATATACAAAGTGTTATAACCCAAGTTTCCTTTCTTTTTCCAAAACTATTTAGTATAACAAAAATGTTATAGTCCATAATCTCTTTCTCTTTCTCGAAAACAATTATTACAACAATAGTGTTGTAATCCATGATTTCTTTCTCCTTTAAAATATTTTTAAAAATCTTTTAAAATAGTTATGAACTTGAATTTAAACAACCCTTTAAAGATGGCAACTTTTGACAAAACTTCTCTTTTGAAACAAATGCATAAAATTTTAACCTCTTATTTAAATAACTAAATAAAAACTTAAAAAACTTCAAATTCCTTAATTATAAACATGTTTAAAAATATTTTTCAAAATATTTAAAATAGACAGCATTTTTATTTAACAAAAATCAAAGATTTCAAAAAACTACATCCATAGTGACTATCGCTATACGGACGATAACTTTTAAAACTTATTTTTTTTGGTAAATCAAATAATTTTAAACTCTTCCTTTTTATGATTTAAACCATTTTAATACCTTTTCTAAGGAGTTTTAAAATCCAATGTCACGTTCAGAAACCATTTCAAACATTTTAGCAAACAAAGTAGTAAATCATTGAAAAGCGAGCATGAGACTTCAATGTCGCGATAAACCAATAACAAGTAAGTTAACTATATTAAGCAACATTCACAACATTTACATGCATAAGCACATATATGAAAACCATAAAGGCAAGGAACTCTTTTGAGTCCCTCTATACAAAGTATCATGTAAACCATTTCATATGCACTTCGAAGTGAATCGCCGTAATCTATTTGCAATGATTGCTTCGACTTTCTTTCTTTGCTGTTTTCCCCTACAATACAATAAATTATTTATGTCATTTGCTTTCAAACGGAATAAAAAATAACCAGACACAATATAAATAAATCTATGCGACCATATAAGGAAAAACTAAATTATTATAATATTTTGACAAGCACCTTTGTCCAAGTGGTTAATTGATTCGGCTTTGGTGCAGGATGTCACAAGTTCGAAACTTACTTTCGAACGTTTATTTGACATGGGATATGTTGTCCCAATGATTTTTTGTATATAAATCATGCATCACAAAACCCCCCAAGATTCATGCATCACAACATAAGAAACGTATAAATTAATACAACAATCACACATAAAAATATAGCTAACTTTAAGATAAGTTTTCTTACCGGTTTTTGACAAGATTACTCTATGAATTTGAAAAGTTTACCAACATTAAAGCTTCTTCATTCAATTCTTTATGGTTTGAAAAAAAAGTATCACTCGATTTGGAGTTGTTTTGTGAAAGTTATAACCGAATGAAGAGGAAGTATTTTTGATGTTATAAAAACAGGAAGAGAAAATACTCTAATAATAATAGGATTTTGACATTGTTAATCTCATAATTTGGAAAAAGTGATAAACATAATATTTCTTCCTTACAAATTATATTTAGTTTCAAGAAAGAATTACTAGATTTATTATTATTTTTGTAAAGTTATAGCTTAGGGAAGAGGAGGCATTTTTCGGGTTACAAATTTGGACCAGAGAATGATTTGGGTAAAAAAGGATTTTGGCACGGCTAATCTCATAATTTATTAAAGTAATAAACATGAAAATACTTACTTATTGGTTTATCTTTGGTATCAAAAAAAGAGTGACTCAATTTAGAGTATTTTTGTGGAACTTATGGTTGAATGAAGAGGAAGAAGAAAGAAGGAAGAAGGAAGAAGGAAGAAGAGTAAGAAAATGAAAATAAAAATGGAAAGGGAAGAAAGTATATTCGTTTATATAACAACCCAAAATTTAAGCTATAATAATTAATTAAAGAATTAATTAAATAATAAAATAAGTTTGTGAAATTGTCAGAATCAAGATATGGGAGTTACAACTATCCGTGGCGATTTTCTAATCAATTTCCATATATAACTTGTCGAAATCTAAGTCAGTATGAAGAAGATACGCAAGAAACAAGAATTCAGATTTAAAACGAAAAAAATAAGGCCTAGGTCAACCTATAGGTCGACCCATACATGGGTTAGGTCGACCTTAGGGTTGACCCTCATTGTATTTAGGTCGACCCGCCTATTCTTTTGGATGTTATTTCGTCCAGATCCGAGCGTACATGTCACTGTTCCATTTTCCTTCAATAATGCGTGTTCGTGCTTCCATCCAGGGTCCTTAGTGAGCCTATAACGTGGTTGCACCAGATATAATTTTCAAATCCAACAGTTTGAAATGCCTAAGTCACACGATAAATAAGACCCTAGGCCTAGCTATTTTTCTCATTCATATTTTCTCCCAATTAGGTTCATTGCTTGAGGCTGGACCTAAAAAGAAATTTTTTCTTGGGAGGAGATCTTTCTGATAAAAAATTTCTACACCATAGAAGTGGATCCTGGAAGGCCAAGGAATAGAGCTAAGGACCACATGTGAGTATTTTGTGATTTTTTAGTAATTAAAAGTAATAGGGTTCTCAATAGTTGTAAATTTTCTGCAATTTTGAGACAGTTTTTATATATGTTTTTTACAGTAAGTTTTTAAAAAAAATTCGGTCTATTTTATTCAGCTATTTTAGTTAGCTATTTTATTTAGTTATTTGCAGTTATTTATAGTTATTCACATTTATTTACATCTGTTTTACAGTAGAATTTTGCTTGTAAATGTTAGTTTATTTTTATTCCTTTTTACGTGAATAGAATATTAAAAAGAGAAGATTTCGCAAATATGGATTAAAATAGAAAACATTAAATTTAAAGATATTAGATGCAAAATAAGGAAAACTGTAATAAAGAGAAGATAGACAAAAGTAGCAAACTCGTGACATTTGCAAGCATGTTTATAACTAGTGGTTATAACTGAAAATAGAAAATAGAAGAGCAACAATTATAGGTTATAATTAAGAAGAAAGAACAGAAAAGGCTTATTTTTATGCTTAGATTAAGTTAATAAGAAAATATAGCAGAAATTACAGAAGAGGCTTATTTTATAACTTACACTAAGTTAATAAGAAAAAATAAGAAGTAGGGCCCGTACCAACAGCATTCCTTTTCAGTCAAGAACTGATGGTCTCACAATAGTTAGGTGAGGCAGGGACATACTTATGCTAACCAGGGTAAATAAGTGGCCAATAGATAGAGGTTCAAATATGGGGATTTGGGCAAGGGGTGCAAACTAAAATTTGTTTGTTAGGACCAGTACCGGTAACATTCTCTTTCAGACTAGGGTTGATGGTCGCACAACAGTTAGATGAGGCTGGGCAGCATCCCTTTCAGACAAGGACTGATGGTCTCACAATAGATTACGTGAGGCTGGGCACGCTTATTCTAATTAGGGTAAATAAGAGGTCAAAAGAGGGGGTGACAGTTAGCGTGTACCAGCGATGACCAAGCCTGTGGCATCGATTAGGTTAAATAATTTGCTACCGCATTCCAAGCGCTAAATAGGTGTCTTTTGCTATGGAACCAACATGATTGGATCAACTAATTGTGGCACAACAGAGATAGAAGGCCGATCAATGGGTAGAATTAGGATTTCAGCCCAATTAAAATAGGATTAGGATTTCAGTCTAATCACAGTAATCTAAGACAAGTGCAAATAATCACAATCAAAGCAAAAAGTCAAACAATATTTTATCCCAGTTTTACCTTTTCTGTATTTTCCTTTCATATTAGAACTGTTCTTAAGTCTATTTTCTTTATCTTGCTTTAAAATACTAGTAATTACTATCACTCACCAGACTTATAGTCTGGCCTACTCCTCTATTTCCCCCTTTTTCCCCTATAGGCAAGCAGAATTGAGGACAGTAGATTCAGACCGCTTGGAGATATATTCTTGGAGTTCTTCATGTATTCTTCTTCTTCTTTTCATTTGACTTTGAATGTACTGGTACTTTATGAGAGGGATGATTTTTATGTACTTTGATGATGTGACTGAGATTGTATTTTTCACGACATGTGTATTTGGTTTCTAAGACATATTCAGTTTTTATGACTTGTTTTATAAAGTAATGATAAGTATTTTAAATGTTTCTGTTTTTTTTATTTATTTTCCTTGTGAATCTTATTCTCTGTGACGCTTTTTCTATACCTATAACGAACCGCATTCTTTAGTGTGCCCTTTTTTGGGCATACTAAGAGGTGTAGGGTGTTTCACTTGGTGTCAGAGCCTATGGTTACAGGATTCCTAATAACTAGTTTTAAATGTAAAGTATTTTTCAAAAGTAAAATATCTCTAGACTAGAAGTATTTTTCAGAAAGAAACTCTTATTATTGAAATAGTTTTCAAGTATAAGACAGTTTTTATTGAAATCCCCTCAAAGTCCATTTCAACCTTCTTTCGATTCTTTCGAGCCTAATTTTTCTTTCATCGAATGGCAAACGCCGCAATCTTCCAAAGGGTGTCCAAGTCCCTAGCTGGTTTCGTAGATAGCTTCAAGCTATGACACCAAAGGTGCAAGGGCAAGCGCCCAATGCAGTACTGACGGGTGCAGATCCCTTTAATCCACCAACAACAACCAATTTTTCTAAGCTATGCAAAGACTTCGCTAATCGAGGAGGCAAGATGTTTTTAGGCACGGAGGATTTCGTGTAGGCACGAGCTTGGTTGAGGAATACGGAGCGAATATTTGGGCTATTAGGATTGGAGCACCGTCGAAGAGTTCAGCTTACATCTTGACAACTGATGGGAGAAGCTACTTACTGGTGTGAGATCATGGAGATGGAAGGTAAAGATATTGGTTGGTTTGGATTTTGAGAAAGGTTTGAGAGAATGTTCTTGTCGTAAGCCGAGCAAAGCATGCAGTTGGAGAAGTTCATTAGTCTAAAGCAATGTAGTCTTTCAATAAAGAAGTGTATAAATCAGTTTAATGAGCTATCGCGGCTCGGAATGGAGCTTGATAATACACCGCATAAGAAGGCCATCAAGTTTGCTAAGGGTTTGAACCAGTCCCTCCAAGGGTTGGCATTGTCACATGTACCTATGGGAGCGACGTATGAGTCTCTTGTGGAGATGGCTGTCATGTCAGATGTTGCTAACAAAGAAGAGGTTAAGGAGGTTCCTAAATCAGACAACTCTAAGAAGCAGTGGTGGAAGAATAAGAGGGATAAGGACAAGAAGAAAGGAGGAGGATCTCAAAAGCAGATTAAGAAGGGCGAAAAATTTCAAAATTGTGGATTGGTTGGGTATTTCACAAAGGATCTGTAAGAAGGACATGATGAAAGGGAGGTATTACAACTGTCGGCAGCCTGGGCACCTTAGTAGATCTTGTCCTCAGAGGGCAGGGCAAAAAGCATGCGCACCTACAGCATAATTATAGGCTTTGGATTCAGCACCATCTAGTAGTAGACCGGATCGAGGTAGGAAAGTTTCTGTAAAAGGTTTCTCTATTTTGGATTTTCCTATTTAGACTCTTTTTGACTCTGGAGCATCTTATTCTTTCTTTTCAAGTTCCTTGATTGATTGTTTACACCTAGATATTTCTCTAGTAGTTGACCCTATAGTTGTTTCAAACCCCATAGGAGGAATGACACATTTATCAATGATTTGTAGGGGTTTGAAAATTTTTATACTAGGCGTAGAATTTGACTGTGATGCCTATGTACTGGGATTTTCGGGATATGGAATGATTTTGGGGATGGACTAGTTATCCACTTATGGAGCGATATTAGATCGCGAGAAGAGAGTCGTCAGATTAGAGACATGTAGTGGAAGGACTCTAAAGGTTTCTTATGACCCAAAATGGTCAATCATGTTGAACTTCCTTTATTCCCTTAATTCATTACAAGGAGGGTTAAATTCAATTCCAACCATTAGAGATTTCCAGACGTTTTTGAAGAGGTAAGGGGACTACTCCCTAAGAGAGAGATCAACTTTAGGATCTATTAGAATGACAATGCTAAGCTAGTGGCATTGCCTGGGAGACACATAGCCCCTAGGGAGAGGAAGGAGTTGAGTAAGCAGATTGGTAAGCTATTGGAGAAAGGCTTCATCAGACGGAGCATATGTGAATAGGGAGCGCCAATTGTCTTCGCTACAAAGGTGGATAGTTCGCTTCGACTTTGCATAGACTATAGAGAGTTGAATAGGCTCATAAAAAAGAACCGTTACCCACTTCCTAGGATTGATGATCCTTTCGATCAGTTGGTTGGCTCTTCAGTATTTTCTCAGCTTGATTTAGCTACTAGATTTCATCCTCTTAGGGTCGCTAATAATAGCATCTATAAGACAACATTTAGGACACCCGATGGATTCTTCAAGTTGTTGGTTAGGCCATTTGGGCTGACCAATGCCCCAGCCTATTTTGTAGTATTGATAAGCCGTGTTTTTCGAGATGTCCTAAATAAATTCGTTGTAGTATTTGTGGATGACATTTTGGTGTTTTTCAAGAGTATGGAAGAGAATGCTATTCATCTTAGGGAGGTTCTTCGTACACTTCGTGTTCATCATTGAAAGCAAAATTCTTGAAGTGTCACTTTTGGCATGAGGAGGTGCGCTTCTTGGGGCATGTAGCCTTAAGATAGGGTTTAGCTGTGGATCTCGCAAAGATAGTAGTAGTACAGGATTGGAAGGCCCCAAAGAATGCT
The DNA here is from genome assembly GCA_030765085.1 of Allium cepa. Taxonomy (NCBI): domain Eukaryota; kingdom Viridiplantae; phylum Streptophyta; class Magnoliopsida; order Asparagales; family Amaryllidaceae; genus Allium; species Allium cepa. The sequence continues at coordinate 141,342,350 of CM060937.1, read as the reverse complement.
ACCGAAGTTAGAAGCTTCCTAGGTTTGGCTGGCTATTATAGGATGTTTATCGGAGATTTTGCTCAGATTTTAGCACCGCTTACTTGCCTCACTAAAAAGAATACGACATTCGAGTGGGACGTAGATTGTGAGGATTCCTTCAAGATGCTGAAGAGGCCCCTTACTAGTGCACCTATGTTAGCTTTACCCGATGAAGTTAAGCCATTTACAGTATACCCTGATGCATGTAGGATGGTTTTTGGAGCAGTACCGATGTAAGAAGGGATTAGCTGGAATTAGCTGCTATTGTTTTCGCGCTCAAGTCTTGGAGATATTACTAGCTAGGAGAGAGGTTCGAGCACTTCACTGACCACAAATCATTGAGTACCTATTCTCATAGAAGGATTTGAACTTGAGGCAGCAGCGTTGGATGGAGTTTCTAGCATCATATGACTTTGAGATAATTTACATCCCTGGTGAAGAGCACGTAGTTGCAGATGCATCAAGCAGGAAGAGAGCAACTCTTAGTCCAATGTTCGTGGAGTGGAAAAGCCTATAGTTTATTTCCACCTTTGATTTTAAGTCCACTACGGACATTACTTCTGAATTATTGGCAACACTTAAAGTTAAGCCTACCCTCATAGATCAAACTGTCTCAATGCAGCGAGAGGATTCAGAGCTTATGGATATTTTGGATAGGATTAACAGAGGAGAGGTCTCTAGACATCTCCAACGCTATTCCATTGACAGTAAAGGGTGGCTAAGGAGAGATGGAAGACTTTGTATCCCCCGCACTAGTGATGTGACAAGAGCAGTTCTAGAAGAAGCACACTATTCTTGAATAACTATTCATCCGGGTGGTGATAAGATGTACAAGGACATGAAGAGAGTATTTTATTGGAGCAGAATAAAGAAGGATATGCCATAGTTTGTAGCTAAGTGTCTTGTGTGCCAAAGAGTTAAGGTGGAGCAGCAGAAGCCCGGTCGATTGCTTCAACCATTGGATGTAACCGAATGGAAGTGGCATAGTGTTTTGATGGACTTCATAGATGGTTTACCCCGACCTAGGAAGGGGCATACCAGTATTTGGGTGATTGTACATCATTTGACTAAGAGCTCCCACTTCATTCCTATCAAGAGTAAGAGGACAACAACTTATTCAGCATCCTTATATGTTCGTGAGATAGTTTGACTTCATGGAGTTCCCTCTAGCATAGTGAGCGATAGAGACCCTATCTTTACTAGCGAGTTTTGGAGAAGATTGCATAAGACTTTAGAGACGAGGCTTAGATTGAGTATGGTATATCACCCCTAGACAGATGGCCAAACGGAGAGAGTTAATGTAACAATCCGCATGTTTAACGATTATATATTTAAATCTTTTATTTAAATATAGCGTCGTTAGTCGGATTTTAGGTCCGAAATGTTACTTTTTGCAAACCGTCGAATTAGGACTCGATACCACTTCCATTGAGTCCAAAATGGCGTTTGCGATCTTTTTGAGTATAAACTTTGATATGTTTGGAGTAAGTCGAATTTTGCTATTTGCTAAGTGGGCTTTTGGGTTTGGGTTCAACCAACTCATCCTATACCTCAACTCAGCCCCCTCTCCTCTCCACTCACTTATTTCATTTCATAAAACTCAACCTAAAACTGAAAATGGGGGAAGAGAATGGGAATTAGAAATTCCAAGCCCTAGTTCTTCTTGCAAACTTGAATTCTTGCTCCAAAATCAAAGTTACGCTATTGGTAAGCCTCCTCTTCATCTTCTCCAACTTTTTCTTCTTCAATTTCAGAAAGATTCCTAAACCTAACTTAGGAAAATATTTGTTTTGATCTTAGATTGAAGCTTGTTGAGTAGAAGTGAAGTGGTTGGTCTTCTCCTTGCAATTGAGCTTTCTCTACTTCTTTGATTTGAGTTAAAAGGTGAGATTTATATCTCACATCAATGTTTACAACTATAGTGGATTGTTAGGTATGAGTTCCTAACACTTATTCATGTGCATTTGCCTTTGGTTTGGATTGAATTGGTGAACATTCCAATTTTTGGTGTTTTGTAGTCAAATCTTTGAAAATCATAACTTTGATGTTTGATCATGTTTTTGGTGGTGAATCGGAGTGTCAACGGTTCTGGGTTATCGATTGGCAAAAGCCCCTTTTGTCCATTGCTCGACCGGTTGCAAATGGTGAGAGTTTGCTCCTCCATTTGCTAGGTTGGAAAACATTTCCAGCTACAGCCAGTCGACTGACCCCCTGCAGTCAGTCGATTGACTGCAGAGTTTAAAAACTCTCGGGTTATGGTTCAGTCGACTGACTGTAGTAGACCAGTCGACTGACTGTAGTAGACCAGTCGACTAACCTGCTTCATTTTGCCTAGTGTATCTATTTGTTTGTGATTCCCGGTTTTATCGATTTAAATTGATTCCAATTAGTTGTTTATGCATATTTGACCTTGATGATTCCTTTTTGACTTCATACACGGGATTTTATAAAATAATCTTCTAAATTGCATTAAAAGCTCGTTTCTCCAATTTATAAATTCAATTTAAAATGCATACACACAATTTCGCACTTCGAGCGGAGTGGAAAGAAGATTAAATGGTTACGTAAAACACGGACCATGAATCCGTGCGTTTATCCTTCCGATTAATCCCCACCCTATTCGATTGATCATTTTGACATTTTGGTCTGGTTTACCAACGAGATGAGGTAAACTTTGTACTGCTTTGAGTGTGAACTTAACTAACGGATAGTAAACCGTTTAATGCGAACGAGTGGTCATGGGACTCACGTTACCACTTTTCGGATTCCTTTTCGAGAGTTGTGACACATTTGCTAGTTAATGGTGTCCAGTACTGGGCCTCCGGACCTTCACCACTACGGTTTGTTGCCTTTGGGATAGTGTCTTCGGACTGTCTCCTTCAGGTTTGTTGCCTTCGGGTATGTTGCCTTCGGTTTTGTGCTTTCGGGTTTGTTGCCCTAATATTATCGCTTTTGGAGTTGGTCTTTATGAGCTGCTCGAGTGATATTTGGGTTTGGAGCCTTCGGGCTTGTTGATCCTTGTTTATACAGTATTGAGCACGTGCGATTTTATGATGTTTCATTGATATGTATATTCCCTAGGTATCGCTTTTCGGTGTTGGTCTTTTCGAGCCGCACGATCTATAGCGATTACCTTGCAGAACTTATGTTACCTTCATTGGTATTTGTTATTGCCTTTTTGGCTTGTTTTGGGATATTCATATCCTTTGTTTATTGTGTTGCCGATGATATGAGGCTTGTTATGATATGATTCATCTTTTGTTAGATGATTGTGTTATCTCTTTTAGAGATATTTGTTATACTTTATGACCTTGCAGGTTATTTTTGTTCAGTTTATCTAACTGATTTGTTTAGCTAGACTGACCCGTGTATTTTGTACTCGGGTCAGACCGAGATGTTTTAGGTTAGGTGCATTTGGACTTAGCCTATTTTGCTTCCGCATGGACTATTCAGCTTGCTTCTTTTTGTTAAAGCTTTTTGTGTAGTCCTTTTTGTTGTATCTCTGATATGTATTCTTTTGGATTCGTCTGTATATTGTGGTTTGCTACACCACTTGACATGTATCAGTCTATATACTCTGTTATGTACCAATATATGCATATATATATATATTTGATGATCTACTGTTCTGTGATTATATTACATTTGAGTTGTTATATTCTATTCTGATAGATCCTCCAACCACCTATGGTTTTGTTTTAAGTATTCATTGGATATGTCGACCTGCTTGGTATGGCTATTGTCAATGTATTCAATAGATAGTTAGAGCAAGGCTATAGATGGTCGCTCCTAACCAGCCTTATTCTCCGTGTTAGCTGACGGCATTATCTTGTAGTGTCCTTGGCTAGCGTGGGTATAGAGGTGGAGCGTCACAGCTTAGTATCAAAGTTGAATTCAGAACAAAATATGATAAACACAGAATAGATGCACATATTCCGGTACATCAAAGTGTATAAGTGATACAAATCTTTGAATCATTACGCCTCTATATTCCTTCTATGCCTTTGGTGGTAGATAGAATGTGGGAATACGTCTAGGAATGTATTTTATTCCGTAGTATTCCATATTTGAATTAATGACATATACCTTGTGAATAATATTGTTCTCATCTTAACTTTCAGCGTATGGCTAGAAGAGGCAGAGGACGACGTTCGGATGCTGGGCAATCTAGTGGCTCACATCCGGATGGCGTTTATACGTCTGCTGATTAGCTTTTGGAATTGCTTAGGAGTACTCAGCCTCCACTTCCTCCTCGAGTATCTCCGCCTCGCAATTCTGCCTTTGCACGTATGTGCAGTGATTTTGCACATATTGGAGGAAAGCCGTTTGAAGGCTCCGAGTCTGTGCTTGAAGTCCAAGCTTGGCTTCGCACGTGCGAGCGTATCTTCTCTTGCATGGATATTTCTGATCATGATAGAATTCTTGTAACTTCTAGTTTATTGCAAGAGCGTGCCCTTGATTGGTATGAGCTTCTTATGGCCGAAATTGATGAGTCTACTCTTTCTTGGACTTAGTTTCGGGGACGATTCGAACTCAAGTTTGTTCATGAATCTGAAAAAGTTTTATTGACCCGTAGCTTCCTTGAGTTGAAGTAAGGGAAATCTTCTGTTTCTGAATATGTTGCATCATTCGAGGCTTTATCTAATTATGGTCTTGAATTCATTAGCACTTCTTATAAGAAGAATTTGAAGTTTGTCTCTGGTCTTAAGAAATATCTTAAGAAGTCTTTGTTGCTCCAGCTTAAGCTTTCTTTTGAGGAGTTGGTTGATTCGGTACTTCATCTCGAAACCGTCGAGAAGGAGTGTGATAGTGGTGATGATGTTGAGGTTTCCTAGAACCCCAACAAGAAGCATTTTCCATTTCAGAAGTCCAGGTCTTTTTCTTCCAAGAAGAAGAAGACTGGTGGTTCTAATTCTCAGCCTCAGTCTACTGGAACACCTTTCATTCGGAAGTGTTTCAATTATGGTTCTCCTGATCATATGATTCGAGCTTGTTCTAGGCCTCTCTTCTGGCATTATTGCAGGAAGGAAGGTCTTCATGTTTCCACCTACCCTACTGTTCCTGCTGGTTCCAAGTCTAGCAAGCTTTATGCTGCTAAGGCTTCTGAAGGTTCTTCTCAACCAAAAGGTATATCTCCATCTATTTTGGAAGGTTCTATTTTATTTCATGACCATAGTATTCGAGTTCTTTTCGACACGGGTGCTTCCATTCTTTCGTACCGAAAAAGCTCGTCGATGATTTATCTTTGGATGTTTCTTGTATGGTTACTTCTTTAAGGATTGCGAATCCTATTGGGGTTCCACGACCCTTAACATGCTTTGCGATGATGTTGAGATTATTTTATGTGGCTTTTATTTTCGTGCGAATCTGCACTTTATTTCTTGTCTGGGATTTGATATGACTTTGGGAATGGACTGGCTAGTGAGATACGATGCCAGGATTCTTTGTTCTGAGAGGATTTTGTATCTTCGACATCCAGATTTGCCTACTCAGCTATCACTTGTTCTTCGGGATGTGGATAATTCCGAAATGCCTTTATATTCTCTCGACTCACGAGATGATGATTGTATATCTCGTATTCCTATTGTTTGTGACTTTTCTGATGTTTTTGAGCCTGTTTCGGGTTTGCCACCCAAACGGGCAATTGAGTTTCGTGTTGATCTCATTTCAGGCGCGCAGCCAGTTAGCCGTCCTTCCACGAGGATGTCTACAAAGGAAAATGTGGAACTCAAGAAGCAGCTTTTAGAGCTTGAGCCAAGCAGTTGATTCAGTCCAGTTTTTCTCCGTGGGGATCCGCGGTCGTCTTCGTGAAGAAGTCAGATGGAACTTTTAGGCTTTGCATTAACTATCGCAAGCCTAACGAGTTAACCATGAAGAATAGGTATCCATTGCCTAGAATCGATGATATGTTCGATTTATTGAATGGTGCTAAGGTCTTTTCTCAGCTCGACCTTGCCATGGGTTTTCATCAGTTACGAGTCGCGGAGGATAGCATACCTCTTACCGCTTTCCACACTCGTTATGGTTATTTTGAGTGGCTCGTTATGCCGTTCGGTTTGACAAATGCTCCTGCTTTCTTTGTCGATCTCGTGAATCGAGTATTTCGGGAATATCTCGATAAGTTTGTCCTTGTGTTCATTGATCATATCCTTATTTATTCTAAGTCTGAAGCTGAGCATGCTAATCACTTAAGAATTGTCTTGAGTACTCTTCGTCATCATCAGCTTAGGGCCAAATTCTCCAAGTGCCACTTTTGGGAGAATAAGGTTATGTTCTCAGGCCATGTTGTATCTTCCGACGACATTTCAGTCGATCCATCAAAGATCGAAGCCATCCAGAATTGGAAGAAGCCTGAGAATGTGCATGAGATTCGTAGTTTCCTTGGATTGGCGGGTTATTACCGTTGGTTCATTAAGGAATTTTCCCGTGTTGTGCTTCCTCTCACCAGCCTTACTCGGAAAGGCATTCGTTTTATTTGGTCTGATGAGTATGAGGCTTCTCTTCAGACATTGAAGGAACTTCTCACTAATGCTCCTATTTTGGTGGTTCTCGAAGGGAATCATGATCTTGTTATCTACACCGATGCTTGTGGTAGTGGTCTCAGTGCTGTTCTTATGCAGAAGGATCGGGTAGTTTCTTATGCTTCTAGGCAACTGCGTCCGAATGAAGTTCGCTATGCCACTCATGATCTTGAGTTAGCCGCCATTTTCTTTGCCTTGAAGATCTTGCGACAATATTTATTGGGCGAGCGCTTCATTCCCTATACCGATCATAAATCTTTGAAGTATTTGTTCACTCAGAAGGAACTTAATATGAGACTACAACGTTGGCTCGAGTTTCATGCCTCTTATGACTTTGGTATCCAGTATACCCCTGGAAAGGGTAATCGTGTTGCTGATGCGCTTAGTCGCAAACATTCGGCTGTAGTTTCTATGATGCTTGCCGAATAGGATATTCTTGAGACTCTATCTTTTTGTGAAATTCGTGATAGAGGTTCATCTTCTGATTCTCTTATTATATTACTTAGTTTGGAAGCTCGACCCATTTTATTGGATCGTATTGCCGATGCTCAGTAGCATGATCCTGATTTGTTGCATCTTATTCAGCATTGTGATTCTAGATCCTGTGATGAGGCATTGCAGGATTTTAGCATTGATTCTCGTAGGTGTCTTCGCAAGAAGAACCGTCTTTTAGTGCCTTTTGATTTTGCACTTAGGCATGACATTCTTGATGACTATCACCGTTCTAAGTATACCATTCATCCGGTAGTAGTAAGATGTATGCCGATTTGCGTCGTCTTTATTATTGGGAAGGCATGAAGCGCGATGTGGCGAGTTATGTGAGTAATTGCATAACTTTTCAGCGTATTGAGGCCGATCATCAGCGTCCTTCGGGTCTTCTTCAGCCTCTAGAGATTCCATTGTGAAAATGGGATCAGATTTCTATGGATTTCATTTACGGCCTACCTCGTTCAAGATCGGGCCATTCTAGCATCTGGGTTATTGTTGATCGCCTCACTAAGTCTGCTCATTTATTCCTATTGAATCTAATAGGACTGCTTCGCATTTGGCTAAGTTGTATGTCAAGGAAATCGTGAGACTTCACGGTATTCCTAATTCTATTGTGAGTGACCGTGATCCTTTATTCACGAGTCATTTTTGGTAGAGTCTTCAGCAAGCTTTGGGAACAAAGCTTAATCTTAACACAACTTATCATCCGCAGTCTGACGGACACACTGAACGGGTGAATCGTATCTTGGAAGATCTCCTCCGTATTTGTATTTTTGATTTCAGTGGTAGTTGGGAGGATCACCTACCTCTTGTAGAGTTCTTCTACAATAATAGTTTTTAGTCTAGTATCGGTATGGCTCCTTTCGAAGCTTTATACGGAAGGCCATGTCGATCACCTTCTTGTTGGTTAGAATCTGGGGAGAAGCTTATTCTTGGTCCAGATTTTGTTTGTGATTCTTCCGAGAAGATTGACCTTATTCGTTTGAGAATGAAAGAGGCACAGAGCCGCCAAAAATCCTACGCGGACAACCGTAGGAAGCCTCTCGAATTCTCGATTGGTGATTTTGTCTTTATTCGTGTTTCTCCTTAGAAAGGGGTGATGCGCTTCAGTACGACTGGGAAATTGGCTCCTCGCTTTATGGGACCATTTTCTATTACTGAACGTATTGGCCCTGTGGCTTATAGAGTTTCACTTCCTGCTCATTTATCTGGCATTCATGACGTGTTTCGCATCTCTCAACTTCGGAAGTGTCTTCGAGATTCGGATTCTGTTATCGATTCTCCTGATTTGCAAGAGCTTTAGATCTCACCGGACTTATCAATTGTACAGTAGCCTATTCGTGTTCTTGACATAGAGGTGCGACACCTTTGGAACAAGGATGTGCCGCTCTTTAAAGTTCAATGGTCCGCTAACCCCAATGACTGTACTTGAGAAACCAGAGAGTTTATCGAGCGATCTTATCCGGGTTTTCTATCTTAACTTGGCAATGGTGAGAATATCTTTTTGTCTCAAGCTTATTTCTTTGAATATTGTATGCATGTAGTTGTTACAAATATCGTCTCTGGGAATTGCGGGGATGCAATTTTGTAAGGAGGGGAGATCTGTAACAACCCGCATGTTTAACGATTATATATTTAAATGTTTTATTTAAATATAGCATCGTTAGTCGGATTTTAGGTCCGAAATGTTACTTTTGGCAAACAACCGAATTAGGACTCAATACCACTTCCAATTGAGTCCAAAATGGAGTTTGGGATCTTTTCGAGTATAAACTTTGATATGTTTGGAGTAAGTTGAATTTTGCTATTTGGTAAGTGGGCTTTTGGGTTTGGGTTCAACCAACTCATCCTATACCTCAACTCAGTCCCCTCTCCTCTCCAATTACTTATTTCATTTCATAAAACTCAACCTAAAACTGAAAATGAGGGAAGAGAATGGGAATTAGAAATTCCAAGCCCTAGTTCTTCTTGCAAACTTGAATTCTTGCTCCAAAATCAAAGTGAAGCTATTGGTAAGCCTCCTCTTCATCTTCTCCGACTCTTTCTTCTTCAATTTCGGAAAGTTTCCTAAACCTAACTTAGGAAAATACTTGTTTTGATCTTAGATTGAAGCTTGTTGAGTTGAAGTGAAGTGGTTGGTCTTCTCCTTGGAATTGAGCTTTTTCTACTTCTTTGATTTGAGTTAAAAGGTGAGGTTTTTATCTCACATCTATGTTTACAACTATAGTGGATTGTTAGGTATGAGTTCCTAACACTTATTAATGTGCATTTGCCTTTGGTTTGGATTGAATTAGTGAACATTCCAATTTTTGGTGTTTTGGAGTCAAATCTTTAAAAATAATAACTTTGATGTTTGATCATGTTTTTGGTGGTGAATCGGAGTGTCAATGGTGTTGGGTTATCGATTGGCAAAAGCCCCTTTTGTCCATTTCTCGAGCGGTTGCAAATGGTGAGAGTTTGCTCCTTCATTTGCTAGGCTGAAAAACATTTCCAGCTACAGCCAGTCGACTGACCCCCTGTAGTCAGTCGACTGACTGCAGAGTTTAAAAACTCTCGGGTTATGGTTTAGTCGACTAACTGTAGTAGACCAGTCGACTGACCAGCTTCATTTTGCCTAGTGTGCCTATTTGTTTGTGATTCCCACTTTTATCAATTTAAATTGATTCCAATTAGTTGTTTATGCATATTTGACCTTGATGATTCCTTTTTGACTTCATCCATTGGTTTTTATAAAATAATCTTCCAAATTGCATTAAAAGCTCGTTTCTCCAATTTATAAATTCTATTTAAAACGCACACACACAATTTCGCACTTCGAGCGGAGTGGAAAGGAGATTAAACGGTTACGTAAAACACGGACCATGAATCCGTGCATTTATCTTTTCGATATATCCCCACCCTATTCGATTGATCGTTTTGACCTTTTGGTCTGGTTTACTGATGAGATGAGGTAAACTTTGTACTGCTTTGAGTGTGAAATTAACTAACGGATAGTAAACCGTTTAGTGCGAACGAGTGGTTTTGGGACCCACGTTACCACTTTTCGGATTCCTTTTCGAGAGTTGTGACACATTCTGCCAGTTAGTGGTGTCTAGTACTGGGCCTCCGGACCTTCATCACTACGGTCTGTTGCCTTTGGGATAGTGTCTTCGGACTGTCTCCTTCAGGTTTGTTGCCTTCGGGTATGTTGCCTTCGGGTATGTTGCCTTCGGGTTTGTGCCTTCGGGTTTGTTGCCCTAATATTATCGCTTTTGGAGTTGGTCTTTATGAGCCGCTCGAGTGATATTTGGGTTTGGAGCCTTCGAGCTTAAGGATCCTTGCTTATACAGTACTGAGCACGTGCAATTTTCTGATGTTTCATTGATATGTATATTCCCTAGGTATCGCTTTTCGGTGTTGGTCTTTTCGAGCCGCGCGATCCATAGCGATTACCTTGCAGAACTTGTGTTACCTTCATTGGAATTTGTTGTTGCCTTTTTGGCTTGTTTTGGGATATTCATATCCTTTGTTTATTGTGTTGCCGATGATATGATTCATCTTTTGTTAGATGATTGTGTTATCTCTTTTAGAGATATTTGTTATACTTTATGACCTTGCAGGTTATTGTTGTTCAGTTTATCTAACTAATTTGTTTAGCTAGACTGACTCGTGTATTTTGTACTCGGGTCAGACCGAGATGTTTCAGGTTAGGTGCATTTGGACTTAGCCTATTTTGCTTCCGCATGGACTATTCAGCTTGCTCCTTTTTGTTAAAGCTTTTGTGTAGTCCTTTTTGTTGTAACTCTGATATGTATTCTTTTGGATTCGTCTGTATATTGTGGTTTGCTACACCACTTGACATATATCAGTCTGTATACTCTGTTATGTACCAGTATATGTGTGTGTGTGTGTGTGTGTCTATATATATATATATATATATATATATAAATATATATATATATGATGATCTACTGTTCTGTGATTATATTACATTTGAGTTGTTATATTCTATTCTGATAGATCCTCCAACCACCTATGGTTTTGTTTTAAGTATTCATTGGATATGTCGACCTGCTTGGTATGGCTATTGTCGATGTATTCAATAGATAGTTAGAGCAATGCTATAGATGGTCGCTCCTAACTAGCCTTATTCTCCGTGTTAGTTGATGGCATTACCCTGTAGTGTCCTTGGCTAGCGTGGGTATAGAGGTGGGGCGTCACAGTTAATAAAGTTCTTGAGGATTTTTTGAAGATGCGCATTCTTGATTTTGGAGGAACTTTGAAGGAGCATCTTCCTTTAGTGGAATTCGCATATAATAATAGTTTTCAGGCTAGCATTGGGATGAAACCTTTTGAAGCTCTTTATGGAAAACCTTGCAAGTCGCCTTCGTGTTGGTTGGAGTCTACGGAGAGTTTGTTAGTAGGTCCCCATATGGTTAGAGAGACTTTGGAAAAGAATGAATTGATTAAAAGGAGAATGAAGCCTGCCTAAGATAGACAAAATCCTATGTAGATAAGCACAGAAGGGATATTGAGTTTGAGATAGGATATTTGGTTTTCATTAAGGTGCCTCCACTAAGAAAGTTAGTGAGGTTTGGATCAAATGGGAATCTTGCTTCCAGATTCGTAGGACCGTTCCTCATTGTGGAAAGGGTAGGGAAGATGGCGTATCAGATAAAGCTACCAGAGAGGCTCACTAGAGTTCAAGATGTATTTCATGTTTTGCACTTGAGAAAGTGCTTACATGATTCGGTAGAGTTATGGAACCTAGCCAACTTGAAGAAGTTGAAGTGGAGAGAGAAGCATCGGTTCGTCGCATTCCTACCAAGATTGTTGGACGTGATATGAAGAAGCTTAGAACTAAGGAAGTACCTTTGGTTAAGGTGCAGTGGCGAGACAGCATTGAGGACGCTACGTGGGAGACTGAAGAGAAAATACATACCTCATATCCACATCTTCTTGCTGGTATGTTTTGAATTTCCTATTTCCATTTTTAGTTTTGAATAGGTTCTTTCCTTTAGTATCCTTTGGGAGAGTAGATCTTAGGATTTAACGTATGGATGGTATAACTGAATGTAAACATGTTACTAGAACATCTTGTGTATGATGGACGCTAGTTGTTTCAAGTGTTTGCTAGTGAATGCTAATAGACGTGCGCGCGTGTTTGTATATGAACTAGGCACTATTATCTCTTAGGGATCAGCATAACTAGGCCGCTAAAGCATATGCATATGTATGTGTGTGCATTTGCATTTTTATTTTATTTCCATGGTTGCCATAAATGGATGATTATCATATGATTGTTGCATTTGGATGAGGATTGTAGCATGCATACGGAATTATCAGTTGTCATTACGGAATTTGCATTCATTTGGATACATGGCACGAACACGAACGCATAAATAGGTGGTCGACTGAATCAGTAGACAACCTAATCTTTTGCATTAATTAGGGACATTGACACTACACTATTGCATATAACATAAGTTGCATTAGAAAGCTTAAGGACAATGGATGTAAAGGATGGTGGTTGAATATTTGATTGTAGAATTTAGATGAAAATATTTATTTCATTCTTCCATCATTGGAGATTTCGAGGACGAAATCCTTTAAGTAGGGGAGAATGTAACAACCCAAAATTTAATTTATAATAATTAGTTAACGAATTAATTAAATAATAAAATATATTTTTGAAATTTTTAGAATCAAGCTACGGGAGTTGCACCATTGTGTCCATTGCGTTATTCTGATCAATTTCCATATATTACTTGTCAAAATCCGAGTCAGTATGAAGAAGATACGCAAGAAACAAGAATTCAAAATTAAAACGAAAAATAAAAATAAATAAATAAACAAACAAAGCCTAGGTCGACCCATACATGGGCTAGGTCAACCTACACATGGGGTATTTAGATCAAACCGATTATTCTTTTGGACGTTATTTCATCCAGATTCGAGCATACACGTCATTGTTCCATTTTCCTTCAATCCTATGCGTTCGTGCTTCCATCTGAGGGTCCCTAGTGAGCCTATTACATGGTTGAACCAGATTTAATCTTCAAATTCAATGGTCTGTTATCCCTAAGTCACACTATAAATAAGACCCTATGCCTACATATTTTTCTCATTTAGATTTTCTCCCAATTGGGTTCACTGCCAGTGGCTGGACCCTGAAAAGAAAATTTTCTTTGGAGGAGATCTTTTTAATAAAAATATTCCATGCCCTAGAAGTGGATCCGGGAAGCTTAAGGAATGGAGCTAAGGACCACAGGTGAGTGTTTTGTAATTATTTCAGATTTTTACGTAATTTAAGATAATAGGGTTCTCAATTGTTATAGTTTTTCTATAGTTTTAAGACAGTTTTTATATAATTTATTGTTAGCTTTTAAAGTTCTTTTCAATCTATTTTATTCAGCTATTTTATTTAGCTATTTTATTCAGTTGTTGACAGTTATTTACATTTACTTACATTTTTTTTATGCTAGAATTTAGCCTGTAAATGTTAGTTTCTTTTTATTCCTTTTTACGCGAATAGAATATTAAAAAAGAAGAATTCTCAAATATGGATTAAAATAGAAAACACTAAATTTATAGAAATTAGATGTAAAATAAGAAAAGCTGTAATAAAAAGAAGATAGATAGAAGTAGGCAAACTTGAGACATTTGCAAACATGTTTATAACTAGTGGTTATAACTCAAAAGGGAAAGTAGAAGAGTAACAATTATAACGTAGGTTATAATTAAGAAGACAGAACAGAAAAGGCTTTTTTTAAACTTGGATTAAGTTAATAAGAAAATATAGCAGAAATAACAGAAGAGGCTTATTTTATAACTTACACTAAGTTAATAAGCAAAAAAAAAAAAGTAGGGCCCGTACCAACAACATTCCCTTTCAGTCAGGAACTGATGGTCTCATAGTAGTTAGGTGAGGCTGAGAGACGCTTATGCTAGCTAGGTTAATAAGTGGCCAATAGATAGAGGCTTAAATTTGGGGATTTGGGCAAGAAGCGCCAAAAGATCAGTAGCAGCAGCATCCCCTTTCAGACTAGGACTGATGGTCTCACGAGAATTAGGTGAGGCTGGCTAGCATCCCTTTCAGACTAGGACTGATGGTCTCACAATAAATAAGGTGAGGCTGGGAATGCTTATGCTGATTACGGTAAATAAGAGGTCAAAATAGGGGGTGACAGTGTGTACCGGCGATGACAGAGCGTGCAGCATCGATTAGGGTAAATAATTCGCTACTGCGTTCCAAGCGCTAAATATGTGTCTTTTGCTGTGGGACCAACAGGATTGGATCATCTTACAATGGTACAACATAGATAGTAGGCCGATCAACGGGTGGAATTAGGATTCGGCCTAATTAAAATAGGATTAGGATTTCAGCTTAATCACATCGATCTAAGACAAGTGTAAACAATCACAATCAAAGCAAACGGCCAAACAGTATTTTATCCCAGTTTTACTTTTTCCGTATTTTCCTTTCATACTAGATTTATTGCTAAGCCTATTATCTTTATCTTTCTTAAAAATACTAGTAGTTACTTTTACTCACTAGACTTATAGTCTAACCCACTCCTCTATTTTCCCCTTTTTCCTACATAGGCCAGCAGAATCGAGGACAATAGATTCAGACTGCTTGGAGATACATTCTTGGAGTTCTTCATGTATTCTTCTTCTTCTTTTCATTTGACTTTGGAAGTACTGGTACTTTTTGAGAGGGATGATTTGTATGCACTCAGATGATGTGACTGAGATTGTATTTTTCACGAGACATGTATATTTGGTTTTTAAGACATATTCAACTTTTATGTCTTGTTTTACGAAGTAATGATATATATTTTAAATGTTTCCGCTGTTTTTATTTCTTTGTATTGTGAATCTTAGTCCCTGTGATGCTTTAGGTATACCTATAATGCACCACATTCTTTAACGTGCCCTTTTTAGGCATACTAAGGGGTATGGGGTGTTTCGTTTATAGAAATTGAAAATTGGTAAATTACCAAACTATCCTAAGCTAATACCCTTCACAAAAAATTAAATAACTCAACACTTAATGTCACTTAGCCATCACTTCTTTTTCTAATGTCCGTATGTAATAATATTTGTACTTTTTCCCTTTTTAAGAGAAAAGAAATGTCTTCTCTTTTACTTAATACTTAAGTAACTTTATTATTAACTAAACTAATTAATTAGTAAAGTTATTTTTGTTATTTTTTTATGTGCACATATATACATTAGTATGCAATATATTTTCCGACAACTTTTAGTCGATGAAAAGTCGAAATTCCAAAAAATGATTTTTAGTTGCATTTTCAATTTATCAGCGAACTATGTATTTTTGTAAAAAACTTTCAAAACAAGTTTACTATCATTATTTATTAATTAAAAGAGGGTTATTTGATCATTAAAAACCATTAATTAAAATTAATTAAATACTCACAAATCAAAGCGATAAAATTCCGGATAGTTATAATAGATGTATATAATTATAGGTCTATAATACCAAAATGGTTCTGCGTACTTCATCATATTCACCAATGAATTATCACAGACATGAACATGTATATATAACACATATGTATAAGTCTATAATAAGCTCATAGCATATGAAACAGAAGTAAACGATATAACATGCGGCATAAATGATTCGATTTGATCGAATATGTACGCATATTAAAGAGTTTCGTATGTAACTAATACGAATAAAGTTTTGGTGACAAAGATTACTCCTCTCTATAACATATAATAATGTGTTTATAAGGAGTAATCGAATTTTGTTGGACAAAACATGATTAATCATAATCGAGTTTGAGTTAAATTCTTTCTATAAGGTGTGTACTTAACAGTAGTATTGTAACGACCCGGAATTTTAGGTAATATCAATTTAATAACCTGTATTAATAATTTAAATTCATTTGATAATTTTTCTTTATAATTTTAAACTTAAATTGATAAATTTAAATCTTTTAAAAGTTAATAAATATTTAATCTGGTAATTGTGATCAATATCTTTTTAACAATTTAAAGATTGATAAGAATTATTTTTCAAAGTTAATAAAATTTTATTCTATTTATAATATATATATATATTTGATATATATTGTGAATAGAATATCTTTTGTTTTAAATAAAAGATTGATTTTCAAATTTATAATATAAACGCAAGTTTATGTTATAATTTGATGTTGTTTTGAAATTCAATTTAATCTATTTATAATTTATATATGTATGAATTGTGATATTAAGAGCATTGTTTTAAAAATTAATATTTCACAAAAGTTAATTTAAAGATTAATTCATTTGTTTTCAAAATATAAAATTTGTTTGTTTTTAAATGTGATAGTAAAAGGGATTTAAATCAAAGTTTTAGTTTGTTTTAAAGTGTTTAAATTTAAATGATTATAAATGTATAAAAAAATGTTTTAGATTGTAAATACATGTTTAAGGAATTCATTTTATAATTGGTTTTAGCATACTTCTTTTTAAGGTAAACTTATATTTATTAATATAGTAAATTTAGTAAGTGTCTTTCTCTTATCTTTTAAATTAAGTAAAAATTTCTTAAGTAACATGTGTAAATATTTTAAGGCATCTCTAAAACACTTGTAAAAAGATTAAGCATCAATGAATGACATTTGTTCAAATTGTAAACAAGCGGCCTTCATTTTGAATTTAAAACATATGAATAAAATTGTTTTCTCTTTCAAATCTCAAACCTTCTTCTTCTCATTTCTTTTCCCTTCTTTAATTCTTTCAAATTCTAATGGCAACCAGAAATCTTTTCTAAATCCGAAATTCATAACCACAAAAAAAAACAAATCAAACCAGGAATTAAAAACCAAATGCAAAATTTAAATCAGCAACTTCAACCTGCAAGATGAAATCTGAAAAATTTATCACCTGTAATTCAAATAATGTTCATTCTGCAACTTTCAAACCTGAAATACATGAGGATCTGCAGTTTCAACTTTTAAACAACATTTTGAGAACATGCAAGTGTTTCATCAGCTAGCAAGATCAAAGCAAATGCCTTTTTCAAATGAATGTTCAGGCCTGGAAAGTGATTCAAAAAAATCTGCCGTGTTCTGCATATTATTTATAAGGTGAGTAAATTTCTTTTAAAACAGTTTGATATTTATTGTTACTACATGCATGTGTTATCTGTGAAGTGTTATCGGTGATTGCATGAAATCCTTTCAATATTTATATTATTGAATATATCTGTGTATATATGTGTATAGATCTCTGTACATATGAACCCTGTTTTCTGTTTTAAAGTCCAGACTTCACTTCAAAATTCCAAAACCTCCAATAACATCCTTATTTGATCTTGATGATTAAATAAAAGTTGTAAGTTATGGTTAGATGAAAATTTTAAAAATAGTTTTTGTAATATTTAATGTGTAAATAGTATTTAAAATAGGAAACACCGTAAAAAAATAGTTGCATGATAAAAATCAACTATCTTGTTTTTAGATTTGGATTTCATATATGTGTTAAGGATTAAAAATTATGATTTTTAAAGTATATATCATAATTTTTATTTGAGAAATTGATGTGAATTTGGGTTTTGTTCGAAATGGGGGTTTTTGGCAATTGCCGTTGATCGGCGTGGTGTTTGGGGTTGTGATTGTGGGTGAAGCTTGCTTGGGTGTTGGAGATAAAGGGAAAAATACCCTTGATTTTTTCTAATGGTTGTATCGAGGGGAATTGGGTCAACTAGGGCGTTAACATGGTGTTGTTTCGGTCTGACTGTCGTGATTTTTCGCGACTTGATTATTTGATCGGAGGTGATCATATTTGGGGAGGACGAAGCTCGGGATGTGGCGGTTCTATGGTCGGGTCGGCGTAGTTCATCATTGACGAGTTCGTCGGCAGTGGGAGGTTTTGAGTCACGTTATTTTCTACAGTTCGAGCTTGAAGCTCGAAATTTCGATTTTGGTGATATTTCTTGAATCTGGGTTGAGGATCTTGTTGTTGAGGTCGTGTGTAATGGTTGTTGGGGGTCGCGTTGATCGTCGCTGGCCAGTGGCGTCGGTGCATGTGCACTGTGCATGGACGTGTTTTGTTGAGTTTCTGTTTTTAGAAGACAGGGTTTAACTCGGGAAGTTCTCGTGTTTCCTCTGTGCAAAGAAGGGAGGTGCTAGTTTTACTCAGGGGTAGGCTCGTGATGTTCCTTGTTTTTCTCGAGTTCTTAAGGTCATGTTTTTTCTGGGTAGATACTGATAATATTAGTACTGTAAATTTAAAAATTAAGTTGCAATGTAACTTGTTGTTGGATAATGAGATCAAGCATTCTAGTACAAACAAGTTATTAAAAGAAAACAAATTTATTAAGGGTTAAATTTGTTCTTTGGAATAAAATGTAAATTAAATTTATAGTTAAAATTTAAAAATGTTTTTAATATGATTTCTTTTAAAAGTGATTAACTTTATTAAATTTTGAAGTTCAAATTAAAAGAGTGTTTGTATTTAAGTATTAAATCAAAGTTTTTAAAGTAAATTATAAAAGTAATGTTTAAAAACTAAGTTTTTCAAATTTTATTTGAATTGAATAAGTTTAAGTTAAATAATTAAAGTATTTTAAATTTTAAATTTCATTTACAAAATGCTTTAATTTCAAATAAGGTTAAGTTAAAATTTTATAAACAAATTGAATAATTTGGTTTAAGTTATTGAAATTTGATTTAATTCAAATAATTAACTTATGAAGATAAATAATGTTAAATTATTTGGATATGAACTTATAAATACTTAATTATTATGATTTGTTAATAAGTAAAGAGTTTAATTAAGATAAATGCTTTTCTTAATTAATTAAGGAATTTCTTTAAATATAAGAAGTTAATTAATTAATTGTTTAATTAAATTTAAATAAATAGTTAATTGTTTATTAAATTCTTAATAATCACTTAATACAGATTAAATAATTGTAATTACTTAATAAAGTAATTAATGGTTAACTATTGAATGTAATTAAGAATTGGTAATTACTTATGGAAGTAATTAATGGAAATTACTCACGAGAGTAATTAATTGAAGTGAATAATGGATGATCACTTAATGTTATCATTTAAGGATTGATTAATATAATTATTTGAAGTTAATTAATTATGGAGTAATTAATTAAATAAATGAATTAGGATTATTTAATAATGGGATTAATTACTTGTTAAGTAATTAATTAAGGAAGTAATCAAGATTTATTAATAAAAGTAAATAGAGATAATTACTTATGTAAGTAATTAAAGTTTAATTACACAATTAATTTTAGTTAATTAATTAATTAATGAGATTAATTGATTAAGGAATGAGATTATTTAGGATTAAATTACAAGGTGTAATTAATTAAAATTGTAATGAATTAATAAAGTAATTAATTGAGGATATATTTATTAATTTAATTGATTAATGATTACTTAATGAAGTAATTAAAGATTAATTAATTAGATTAATTAATCAAGGGTTAATATAATTTATTAAGAAGTTAATTAATTAAGAAGATAAGAAATTATAAGCTATTAATTACCGATTATGATTAATGAGTTGATTAATTACAAGATAATTATTTAATTAAAGGAATTATTAATTAACAAGTATCATTAATTAATATAATTGATGATGTTAATCAAGATTGATTAATAAAAGTAATTAAATTAAGAGTGACTAATTAATTGTAATTAATTGAGGTTTAATGTAATTAATTATAATTAATTAATTTATAGAAGTAAATGAATGATCATTAATTATTGTAATTAATGATAGTAATTAAAGGTTAATTACTAAATATGGATAAGACTAACTACTTGAATGTAATTAAAGTATAATTAATCAGGGGAGATTAATTAAGGAAGATCAGTAAGAGATGATTAATTTATTTATTTGGAATAAATAAATGAAAAAGGATTTAGAATTAATCCAATTGATTAAGAGTTAATCAATTCTGCTTGGTTAATTGATTGATTTTGGTTGATTGATTGATATTGTATGATCAATATTGAGTGATTGATATTGGGTGATTGATATTGGTTGATACTAGATGATTTGGATATCTATGATATGTGATATGCTGCTTTGTGAAGATGAATGTTGTTATGAATTATTTATTGTGATAATGTGATTCATCTATCTGTTTATATATCACTCTGAATATGAGTTTAAATTGTTTAAACCCTTAAGTACAACTTGGACATTAAAATGGCGTTTGGTTTCGGTGAGACCGGGATCAGATTTCCATATTTGGATATCCAAAAACCACATCGATTCCAATTAAACGTTAGGTCGTGAATCCAAGTGGAGCAAGTGAAGACTCGAGGTGTAAGAACTATACGTCAGTATAACTCTGTGGGTGATTCTGGGATGAGTTTGACGGAATAGTACTTATAGATTCGAGATGATGATTCAGAGTGCAAGGGCTATGGTCGTTGACTCTGAGGGTGATTCCAAAATGAATGCAACGAGATAGTTCCTTCGGTTTCGTTCTAACCCGGAACAAACTTGTATGGATTGAATGCTTTCAGCACATCGTCAGGTGGACGATGAGCATTCTAAGATAGATGTGTTCTATAAAGGTAATCGCAGCCTCAAGCCTCATCAACCGGGAATGGCTAAAACAGGGGAGGTGCAGCAAGGCTTCGTGGGTAGCTCCCACTGGAGAGCGAGATTTACACCTATCTAGAAGTTCCTTTATATTCGGCTGTGTGGGGCGGTTGATTGCAACAACTGCCGAGGTTGTCTTATTCGGGACTATTCAGTAAGGAATGGTCCCGGCCTTGTGTTGCAGGGGAGTTAGGGTGGCTCCTCGGTACGGTGATCTAGGCCACGTACTGTGACGGGCGGTACCCCTGTAGCCCTGCCGTTGATGGAAACCCATTCTTCCTACGAGACCCTACGGTTTTGATTGTATTATCCACTTTTTTGGCCAATAGCTGGAATTTAATCATGTAACCATTTCGGCTGTTTCATATTTATTTGAAAACCCTAGACACTATTATAATATCACTGGATTTCCTATCAAATGTTTTTGTTAGCGTAAGGTAAAAACTATTCCATGTTTATGTGTGGGAAGTCTTACGTGATACCTTTTCTTTTCAAAGGTTTTCTAAAGTTAAGCAATTTTAACCCGTTTACTCACACCAGACCCCTGTCTGACCCGAGTGTTTATTTTCTCTTTTATTAAACTCTTGGGTACTCATATTATGTATGAGTAGTCAAGTGATTCAGGTTTGCTTGACGAATTCTGGAGGAGATATGGAGCAGGAGACTTCCACATGTAGATATATTATGGTTCCGCTGTGTTTTTTTTTGGATATCTATATCTTGTATACTTGAGTTGTATGGTTAGACAGATGTTTATAACTGTCTAATACGTGTTGTTTTAAGTTGTGTACTCTGATGTACTATGATACTATGTAATATTTTGTGTGATATATTGTATTTCATTCGTTCCGCTGTGAGTTCTCTGATGTTGTTCGGTTTCTTCTTTCTTTCTACTCTTCTTCTATCCCTTTCTTTCTTAATTAGCGATGCGACTTTCTGGAGATAAGAAGTTGGGTCGTTTCTTTTGGTATCAGAGCATTAGGTTGAGTGAATACCTAGGCTCTGGAGTGGTGTCTTTCTTGAGAGAGTGTACTTGTAATTTTTATATATAACTATATATTTATATATCTGTATCTACCTAATCTGTTGGGTTATCTGTTCGGATTTTCCAACATAAGATTTAGAGGTAGATGGAGTGGCGCTGTGTGTGTAACACGCTACCACTGATGGAAGAGGTCCATGTGTTTGAGGTTGGAAGTGTATTTTGTCGAGACTGCAGACCTAATACCGTCTCGAGTGAGATTTGTAGTTTGGAGTAAGGATTTCTCTGATATCCGAAGGAAATCTTTTTAAAAAGACTCGGAGTTTATCTTTGAAGTGTAAGTTTGGATTGCGCTTGAGTGAGCGAATTTTTCTAGAGTTTGGATCTGTCGGAAGTGTAGAAATAAGTAATGATGTCTTGATAACTGCGTGATAAGATGTAGTATCCATGGATATTTTCCGAAGGTGTTTTCGTTTGAAGCAGTTTTAGAAGTAGCTGATGAGCAATTTTTTTTCCTGCCGTAGGGAAGATTCGTTTGTGTGGAAGTTATTTGGATCTTTAGCATGGAGGTTGGCCGTTCTGGAATATGTGACAAAGGCCTATGAGTTGTTTCGCTTCGGCATGGTCTCATTTATCATTTCTTAAGGAGAGCGAGATGTTGATGCTTGGTTTGGAGCCCAAGTTTCTTGAGAGGATGTTTGTCATCTCGAGGTCCGTTGAGTGGTTTGTTGATGGTTTTGGTATTCGAGAGGCCTTTGGTTTAGAAGTCTTTGGCTAGCTGTGGTAGCAGTGCAACTCGAAGTGTTCGATGTGCTGTCAAGAAAGTCTTTTAGCTTTGCAGTATCATCGAAGTAGAGTTTTGAAGCAGCAGTGTTGGTTATTTCTCCAATGGTTCAGGAATCTTGGTGGTTCTTCTATCGGCAGTCCGGGCAGATGGTGAAAGTTTTCTTGAAGGATTAACCTTGTTTGGAGAAGCTTAAGCTGTTCTAATTGGTAAAGAGAGGACGGTTTCTTTGGAATCCGAATTAGGTAGGATCGCTATAGTGACTTGCGATTAATTTGGGAATTTTTATTGAGCAATCTTTTGTTTGAGACCGAGGGTTCTCATGTGGAAATAAGAGCTACTGAAGTGATCAGAAGTTTGTCTGCATCTGGAGTTGAGTTCCATATTGTTTTGGTTCCAGAAGCATTTTGGTAGTTAGCCTGGTTGTAGGATGGTTCTTGGAGAAGAAGAATTGGTGTAGCAGCTCAGAAATTTTTGGATTTGGTTTGGGCAGATCTAGTCTTTGAGTTGGATTCTGCTGTAAGGATGTGTGACTGAGTCAGATGGGTCACTAAGATTTTGTGGATTCGATGAACAAAGTTTCCGGATATATTGGATGAATTTGTATTCGTGTTCATCGACAGTATTCTCGTCTATTTCAGAATCAGAGTTGTGCAGTGGAAGTGTGGTAGCAGCTGTGCGAGGAAGGAAGCAAGTTCAATTTGCTTTTTCTTGAGAAGTAGAGCTTGAGTTCTGGTTTTCGACGGATTTTGGAAGACTTTTCTGTTGAATAGGATCCAGAAACTGGTTTGCTTTGGTCTAGTTGTTTCTGGAAGCATCAGTATAGTATGAGCTGATCAGGAAGAAGATTGGCAGCCTAGAATTGTCTGTTGAGTTATACAGATATGAGATAAGGAGTTTGGAATTCGAAGTTGGAGACTTCATTGTTGTTGAGATTTCTCTGATTAGGAGAACAGCAATTGGGTAAGATTGGATAGCTAGTGCCGAGGCATTTGATATTTCTTATCTGTGTTTTGATAGGATAAGATTGAATTGCTAGTTTGGATAGCTGGAATTCATTGTATTTCACGTATCTCTGAGGGAGTACGTGTATGATTCATCGTTGGTTGTTGAATCTGCAGTCCAGTTGGATTTGGAAGTTGAGCTAGACTTGAGTATTGTCTGATGTTCTATTCAGACTGATGTATCTAGAGATGAGATGAGCTCTGGATTTTGGTAGTGTTGTTTGTTAGCTTCTGTAGAGCGAGTCTCCCGGTGATTTATACTTGAGAAACTCGAGATAGAGTAAGTAAGTTTTATTCTGATTTGTGTCAGAATAATTAGTTAGGTTTGTTTGTTTGATTGATTACTATGATTGTTAGTTACTGGTTGATAGGAATGCTTTGCTGTTTGAAATTGAAATCTTTGTTGGGTTATTAAATTACCTTTGCTTTTAAATTTTGGGGACAAAATTTTCTTTAGAGGGAAGGATTGTAACGACCTAGAATTTTAGGCAATATCAATTTAAGAATCTGTATTAATAATTTAAATTAATTTGATAATTTTTCTTTATAATTTTAAATTTAAATTGATAAATTTAAATCTTTTAAAAGTTAATAAATATTTAATCTGGTAATTGTGATTAATATCTTTTTAACAATTTAAAGATTGATAAGAATTATTTTTCAAAGTTAATAAAATTTTATTCTATTTATAATATATATATATATATATGATATATATTATGAATAGAATATCTTTTGTTTTAAATAAAAGATGAATTTTCAAATTTATAATATATATGCAAGTTTATGTCATAATTTGATGTTGTTTTGAAATTCAATTTAATCTATTTGTAATTAATATATGTATGAATTGTAATATTAAGAGATTTGTTTTAAAACTTAATATTTTACAAAAGTTAATTTAAAGATTAATTCATTTGTTTTCAAAATATAAAATTTGTTTATTTTTAAATGTGATAGTAAAAATGATTTAAATCAAAGTTTTAGTTTGTTTTAAAGTGTTTAAATTTAAATGATTATAAATGTATAAAAATAAATGTTTTAGATTGTAAATACATGTATAAGGAATTTATTTTATAATTAGTTTTAACATACTTCTTTTTAAGGTAAACTTATATTTATTAATATAGTAAATTTAATAAGTAAGTGATCTTTCTCTTATCTTTTAAATTAAGTAAAAATTTATTAAAAATTTATTAAGTAACATGTGTAACTATTTTAAGGCATCTCTAAAACACTTGTAAAAAGATTAAGCAATAATGAATGACATTTGTTCAAATTGTAAACAAGTGGCCTTCATTTTGAATTTAAAACATATGAAGAAAATTGTTTTCTCTTTCAAATCTCAAACCTTCTTCTTCTCATTTCTTTTCCCTTCTTTAATTCTTTCAAATTCTAATGGCAACTAGAAATCTTTTCTAAATCTGAAATTCATAACCAAAAAAAAAACAAATCAAACCAGGAATTAAAAACCAAATGCAAAATTTAAATCAGCAACTTCAACCTCCAAGATGAAATCTGCAAAATTTATCACCTGTAATTCAAATAATGTTCAATCTGCACCTTTTAAACCTGAAATACATGAAGATCTGCAGTTTCAACTTTTAAACAACATTTTGAGAACATGCAAGTGTTTCATCAGCTAGCAAGATCAAAGCAAATGCATTTTTCAAATGAATGTTCAGGCCTGGAAAGTGATTCAAAAAAATCTGCCGTGTTCTGCATATTATTTATAAGGTGAGTAAATTTCTTTTAAAACAGTTTGATATTGATTGTTACTACATGCATGTGTTATCTGTGAAGTGTTATGGTGATTGCATGAAATCCTCTCAATATTTATATTATCGAATATATTTGTGTATATATGTGTATAGATCTATGTACATATGAACCCTGTTTTCTGTTTTTAAGTCCAGACTTCACTTCAAAATTCCAAAACCTCCAATATCATCCTTATTTGATCTTGATGATCAAATAAAAGTTGTTAGTTATGGTTAGATGAAAATTTTAAAAATAGTTTTTGTAATATTTAATGTGTGAATAGTATTTAAAATAGGAAACACAGTAAAAAAATAGTTGCATGATAAAAATCAGCTATCTTCTTTTTAGATTTGGATTTCATATATGTGTTAAGGATTAAAAATTATGATTTTTAAAGTATATATCATAATTTTTATTTGAGAAATTGATGTGAATTCGGGTTTTGTTCTAAATGGGGGTTTTTGGCAATTGCCGTTGATCAGCGTGGTGTTTGGGGTTGAGATTGTGGGTGAAGCTTGCTTGGGTGTTGGAGATGAAGGGAAAAATACCCTTGATTTTTTCTAATGGTTGTATCGAGGGGAATTGGGTAAACTAGGGTTTTAACATAGTGTTGTTTCGGTTCGACTGTCGTGATTTTTTGCGACTTGAATATTTGATCGGAGGTGATCATATTTGGGGAGGACGAAGCTCGGGATGTGGCGGTTCTATGGTGGGGTCGGCGTAGTTCATCATCGACGAGTTCATCGGCCGTGGGTGGTTTTGAGTCACGTTATTTTCTGCAGTTCGATCTTGAAGTTCGAAATTTTGATTTTGGTGATATTTCTTGAATCTGGGTTGAGGATCGTGTTGTTGAGGTCGCGTGTGATGGTTGTTGGGGGTCGCGTTGATCGTTGTTGGCCAGTGGCGTCGGTGCATGTGCACCGTGCACGGCCGTGTTTTGTTGAGTTTCTGTTTTGTGAAGACAGGGTTTTACTTGGGAAGTTCTCGTGTTTCCTCTGGTTCAACTCGAAGAAGGGAGGTGCTGGTTTTACTCGGGGGTAGGCTCGTGATATTCCATGTTTTTCTCGAGTTCGTAGGGTCGTGTTTTTCCTGGGTAGATACTGATAATATTAGTACTGTAAAATTTAAAAATTAAGTTGCAATGTAACTTGTTGTTGGATAATGAGATCAAGCATTCTAGTACAAACAAGTTATTAAAAGAAAACAAATTTATTTAGGGTTAAACTTGTTCGTTGGAATAAAATGTAAATTAAATTTATAGTTCAAATTTAAAAATGTATTTAAGATGATTTCTTTTAAAGGTGATTAACTTTATTAAATTTTGAAGTTCAATTTAAAAGAGTGTTTGTATTTAAGTACTAAATCAAAATTTTAAAGTAAATTATAAAAGTAATGTTTAAAAACTAAGTTTTTCAAATTTTATTTAAAATGAATAAGTTTAAATTAAATAATTAAAGTATTTTAAATTTTAAATTTGATTTACAAATGCTTTAATTTCAAATAAGGTTAAGTTAAAATTTTATAAACCAAATCGAATAGTTTGGTTTAAGTTATTGAAATTTAATTTAATTCAAATAATTAACTTATGAAGATAAATAATGTTAAATTATTTGGATATGAACTTATAAATACTTAATTATTATGATTTGATAATAAGTAAAGAGTTTAATTAAGAAAAATGCTTTTATTAATTAATTAAGGAATTTCTTTAAATATAAGAAGTTAATTAATTAATTGTTTAATTAAATTTAAATAATTAGTTAATTGTTTATTAAATTCTTAATAATCACTTAGTATGGATTAATTAAGTGTAATTACTTAATAAAGTAATTAATGGTTAACTATTGAATGTAATTAAGAATTGGTAATTACTTATGGAAGTAATTAATGGAAATTACTCACAAGAGTAATTAATTGAAGTGATTAATGGATGATCACTTAATGTTATCATTTAAGGATTGATTAATATAATTATTTGAAGTTAATTAATTATAGAGTAATTAATTAAATAAATGAATTAGGATTATTTAATAATGGGATTAACTAATTGTTAATTAAGGAAGTAATCAAGATTTATTAATAGAAGTAATTAGAGATAATTACTTATGTAAGTAATTAAAGGTTAATTACTCAATTAATTTTAGTTAATTAATTAATTAATGAGATTAATTGATTAAGGAATGAGATTTATTTAGGATTAATTACAAGGTGTAATTAATTAAAATTGTAATGAATTAATAAAGTAATTAATTAAGGATTTATTTATTAATTTAATTGATTAATGATTACTTAATGAAGTAATTAAAGATTAATTAATTAGATTAATTAATCAAGGGTTAATATAATTTATTAAGAAGTTAATTAATAAAGAAGATAAGAAATTATAAGCTATTAATTACTGATTATGATTAATGAGTTGATTAATTACAAGATAATTATTTAATTAGAGGAATTATTAATTAATAAGTATCATTAGTTAATATAATTAATGATGTTAATCAAGATTGATTAATAAAAGTAATTAAATTAAGAGTGACTAATTAATTGTAATTAATTGAGGTTTAATGTAATTAATTATAATTGATTAATTAATAGAAGTAAATGAATGATCATTAATTATTGTAATTAATGATAGTAATTAAAGGTTAATTACTGAATATGGATAAGACTAATTACTTGAATGTAATTAAAGTATAATTAATCAGGGGAGATTAATTAAGGAAGATCAGTAAGATATGATTAATTTATTTATTTGGAATAAATAAATGAAAAAGGATTTAGAATTAATCAAATTGATTAAGAGTTAATCAATTCTGCTTGGTTGATTGATTGATTTTGGTTGATTGATTGATATTGTATGATTAATATTGAGTGATGATATTGGGTGATTGATGTTGGTTGATACTGGATGATTTGGATATCTATGATATGTGATATTCTGCTTTGTGAAGACGAATGTTGTTATGAATTATCTATTGTGATAATGTGATTCGTCTATCTGTTTATATATCACTCTGAATATGAGTTTAAATTGATTAAACCCTTAACTACAACTTGGACATTAAAATGGCGTTTGGTTTCGGTGAGACCGGGATCGGGTTTCCATATTTGGATATCCGAAAACCACATCGATTCCAATTAAATGTTAGGTCGTGAATCCAAGTAGAGAAAGTGAAGACTCGAGGTGTAAGAACTATACGTTAGTATAACTATGTGGGTGATTCCGAGATGAGTTTGACGGAATAGTACTTATAGATTCGAGATGATGATCCAGAGTGCAAGGGCTATGGTCGTTGACTCCGAGGGTGATTCCAAAATGAGTGCAACGAGATAGTGCCTACGGTTTCGTTCGAACCCGGAACGAACTTGTATGGATTGAATGCTTTCAGCACATCATCAGGTGGACGATGAGCATTTTAAGATAGATGTGTTCTATAAAGGTAATCGCAGCCTCAAGCCTCATCAACCGGGAATGGCTAAAACAAGGGAGGTACAACAAGGCTTCGTTGGTAGCTCCCACTGGAGAGGGAGATTTACCCCTGTATAGAAGTCCCTTTATATTCGGCTGTGTGGGGCGGTTGATTGCAACAACTGCCGGGGTTGTCTTGTTCGGGACTATTCAGTAAGGAATGGTCCCGTCCTTGTGTTGCAGGGGAGTTAGGGTGGCTCCTCGGTACGGTGATCTAGGCCACGTACTGTGACGGGCGGTACCCCAGTAGCCCTGCCATTGATGGAAACCCATTCTTCCTACGAGACCCTACGGTTTTGATTGTATTACCCACTTTTGTGGCTAGTAGCTGGAATTTAATCATGTAACAATTTCGGCTATTTCATATTTATTTGAAAACCCTAGACACTATTATAAGATCACTGGATTTTCTATCAAATGTTTTGGTTAGCTTAAGGTAAAAACTTTTCCATGTTTATGTATGGGAAGACTTACGTGATACCTTTTCTTTTCAAAGGTTTTCTAAAGTTAAGAAATTTTAACCCGTTTACTCACACCAGACCCTTGTCTGACCCGAGTGTTTATTTTCTGTTTTATTAAACTCTTGGGTACTCATATTATGTATGAGTAGTCAAGTGATTCAGGTTTGCTTGACGAATTCTGGAGGAGATATGGAGCAGGAGGCTTCCACGTATAGATATATTATGGCTCCGCTGTGTTTGTTTGATATCTGTATCTTGTATACTTGAGTTGTATTGTTAGACAGATGTTTATAACTGTCTAATACGTGTTGTTTTAAGTTGTGTACTCTGATGTAATATGATACTATGTAATATTTTATGTGATATATTATATTTCATTCGTTCCGCTGTGAGTTCTCTGATGTTGTTTGGTTTCTTCTTTCTTATCTTCTCTTCTTCTATCCCTTTCTTTCTTAATTAGCGATGCGACTTTCTGGAGATAGGAAGTTGGGTCGTTTCAAGTATACAAGGTTAAAATTAATAACATCTAAATAATAGTTTGCAAAATCAAACAAGATAATGGTTTTATAAGAAACCCAACATATATTAGGCTAAGGAGTTGGAAGGTTGTGTGAGTCGAAAGACTGCACGTAATAATTGTTTGTGAGGGACCTCGTATGAATTTCCCCAAAGGGAGTTTAGTAATGATTGTCGTTGGACGATATATTTTTGTTTTGAACATAAGCTTTGTAAGTTTTATGTAAAAGGAAATTCATAAGATGTTTATGAATATATGTTCCATTATAGTGAGAAACAACTGTTGTTTTAAAATATCAACTTCGTAGGAATGAAATTTATTTGAGAAACTATTGGTATTGAAATTGATTTAGATACAATCCAAAGATAAAACTGATTACGTGGGATGAAATGAAATTAGCCTAACCTAAACAAACATGTAAATCCTGCCTTTTTGTACATTTTAGGTAAGCACACATGCCGACTCAAACCATACAGAAGGGTGGATTGTTATTGGGGTGAATAAGAAAACGTAGAGAAAAAAACAAAAAACAAAACAGAATCTCGCAGCGGAATGACAAAATATAATAATCAAAACATTTCATGAAGCTGTTTTACAAAAACATTTGATTATACTTATACAACACAGATCAGAGTTACACATACCAGAAAATAATAAATAATGCAGCAGAATACATGATGCAGTGAAATATAATAAATAAAAATAATACAATCTTCGTCTTCGTCCTCCAGCAATAAAGTCTTCAAATCCTGAAATTCTCAGACTGACCCGAGTGAATTGAAAAGACAAAACACTCGAGTGAGAACTAAAAGATCTTATGTAAGTGAAATCAACGGTAAAATATGAGTGGAACGGCGTCAGAGATGCTTATGGGGTTTGACATCTCCTATTCAGTGTCTAACGTGAGTGCAATAACTTAAGAGATGTTCGGGATTTACATCTCCTAAGGATCCGTTAAACTATCTACTATGTAGTAATATACACTATTATAATAATGTCTAGAGTAAAGTATAATATAATTTAAAAATAGCGTTAAGGCTTTACATTTTCCACCTTAACACACTTTTATATTTCCATATTCTATACAGTACCATAATCTCCCCCGTACTGGGCGTCGTCAGAGGGCACTCCATAGGTATGGTACAAAACAAAATCGTATAAGGCACACTAGGGTAGGTGACACGACACAACTAGTCAATGCCAGGGTAGACATACCAATTACGCATACGGACTGGTGGTAACGCATAGCAGCCACTATCGCCCACCTCGAGCCACACTCCCAAAATTAAAGGTGCACCCAATCAATTACAAAGTAATAGAATGGTATCGAAAAAGTGTGTCCGATAAGAGGAGCTACCTCATTGGCTCGAAATCGCTCCTGTTTTAGCTACCTTATGCCAACTCATGGGATTCGGGTCTGCGTATGTACCTCAATAGAACGTCGCCCCCATCCTACTACATTCTGGAATCTCCACCACATACATGGTTTTTAAAGTGGTTTTCGGAGTTGGAAAGGAGTATGACAACTTCCGATCCCGGTCACTTCAACAACCAAACGTTATTATAACACCGCGGCCATTTCAAAATAATTTATACTTTTAAAACCAAAATATCATTTCCATTTCAAAATCAAATACGATATGATTTCCATTTCAAAACCAAATAAGATACTACTTTCAAAAATCATAGCACTTTCGAAGTTATAACATTTTCAAACTTGAAATTACAACACTTTCGAAACAGAATACTTTGAAATCATAATACTTCCACTTAACCGATTTAAATGTTAAAATAGTATATATAATAAAATTGTTTCCCCAAATTTCACAAATTAATTCCAAATCAAATTGAATTCCAAAATTCAATTTTAATCAGATCTCAAATCATTAATTCCAATTTAGCCTTCAAAAAACCATTCAAAATTATATCGATTTCAAATACAGATTTGAACCACAAATAAACCATTTCGAAATATATATTTCAAAGCTTTAAATATTCTATAATTTCAAAACTAAATGTGCTAATTTTATACATATCTTAATTCAATTTATTATTGTTTAGTTTAGAAATATTTACTTAATAAATTCAATATAATTTGAATAAAACTCAAACTTGAAATACTTATTAATCATTTTAAACCAACATCAAGTTCTAAAATCATATCCTTTTAAAAATCTCAAATTCAACAAGTTCCAAATCGATTTTAATTAAATATAATTCTTAATTAAATACAATTTCAAATCCATTTCCAATCCATCTTTTCCATCTTAGTTTGTTAAAATCATTATAAACTCTATATTAAAATATAATTTAAATAACTACTTAACCATATTATATTTATATAAAATCAAACTTCATTATTAAACTTATTTTATATTAAACAAATTTACACATGGCTTAAATTTGAGAATTTAACTATATATACAAATTAATATTTATATAATATCAAAAATCCAATATTTATTAAACCATATATTTCTTTACAAAGCCATAGAGATCATTTTCAAAATATTTATATATATAGACCAACGGTGTCTGCATATAATTTTCTATCCTACGGTCATGTGATACAGATATTTATCATTTCAATCCGTAATTTAGTAATTTACGGTTATAAATCATTTCAAACATAAATCCCGAATAAAGTCCACAAAAACTTGCAGTTTGTACAAATATAAAATAAAACGTTCACTCATCAAATTAGCAATAAAGCATTCATCACAACATCATCCAATTTTATCAATAAACATCAATATATAACTGAAAATCAATACACGTATTAAATTGACAATTTAAAATTCAATATTAAATTAAATGATAATTAAATGCAATAAAAATCAATTGAAATCAGAACAACCATTTAACATAACAAACAACAATCAATAAACTTCTAATTACTTTATAAATTCAATTTAACAAACATAAGAAATTTTAGAAGTTGTGAGTGAGTTAAAACACTCACCTTCGAATTTAAATTGAATTTAAATTCAAAATAAGCCCAAAATTTGAACGGTCTCAGAATTCGTCCAAAGCTGCACTAAAATATCCGGAATTCTAATACGATCGTAGCAATAATTCTTTCTTGTAAAGAACCCATTTCGGTATTAAGGGTAGATTGATAACCATCTACAGAAGGCATTCTCCCTAATAAGGCAGAAACTTCCTATCCCGCTTGAACGAAACGAAAGATATTGTCGATCAATAAAAGTACATCTTGTTCATTGTATTTTGAGTATACCGAATTAGTATAGTTATCCTTCCGCTGGAGCAGCAAACGCAGTCTCGATCAATATGGAAATGAAATACTACATAATTTCTTTCTTCTTTTTTGTTCTTTTTTATGCATAATTTTATGTTATAGATCAATAGAAAAATAGAAAGTTCCTTATGATTATAATATAAGGTTTTCATTTTCGAATACTTTCATTTATTTTAAGTAATTGATTGGTCGTAGAAAAAATATGCTATGATAGATAATAGATATACTAGTATAGTATTTGATCTGAAAAGAGAACATAGTTGGAATAATCAATAGTCGCAATGCAATCATTGTTACATTAAGATATAAAACAAAAATTCTTTCTTGACCGAACTACAAAATGGAACTCCTTGATATGGAAAAATAGAATATAGAATAAAACCTAAAATGGAACCAACCTCACGTGAATCAGATCTCGTATGTAAAAGTTATATAGGTTAGAATGTTTCAATTTTGAAAATTAAATTAAAAAACAAAACAAAACCTATCCACGTCACCTTCTCCTTTCAGGCCACCAAACCCCACCTGAACCGTTCGTTCGACCTAAAATCACATGCCACCACTTCTCACTATCACCGCGCCTCCCACGGCAAGGCGCAAGCCTCCCAAACCACTGCCGACCTTGCGAAGGCCACGCGACCACCACGTCGTCGCTCGACATACGATCATTTCGTCGGCCGCCGCCTCCAATACGAAGCCCTAATCAATTATTGGTGCAGATCTGACCGTCAAATCAACGAACTACGTGCACCGATGAACTTTGCAAGACCCTCTCCATGCCATGGTACCTTTGATTTATCGATCAGACGAAGTTGATCGTCGCGTGATGAAAGGCCGGGATTCATTCTTCCCTTTATGGATAAACAGTGATTTGACTCGAAAAATGAATAATAGATCTGAGATGCGCTCATTGAGAGCTTCAGATTGATATACAATTTGTTGTTATTTGAGGAGTATGAATTTTTGAAGTGGAATTTTGAATTTAAACTGGATTGTGAATTTTAGGGTTTGTTTGCCATTGGGAAAGAGGAGCAACAGAAATTTCTGTACATATAGAAATGAGAAATACAATGCTACTGGGATTTATAATGATATATATATATATATATATATATATATAGAGGCGGAACAAAACATAAACAAATGGGCTTGATTGGTTTGGAAAATTGAACGATAATGACCCAAAAAGCCCGTTTCGACTCTGGAACGAAAATGCGTCAACCAATATATCAAATTAGATGTTTTAAAATATTTTAAAATCAATGGAACAAATTTCAAGTTCTAATTCCATCGTATGAAGAAGTTACGTTAAACACGGCTTATTTCAAATTGATTTGAATTGATTTCAATTAAATTGATTTCTAGACGTTTCAAGCCTGTACGATCAAACGACAAGTCCGATCATTCTAAAACTTGAAATCCTACAATAATTCACTGTTGCGGATCCGATGAAACTGGTTTCGTCGAAATCCGAGTCAGTGGCCAAAATGGCCATTTTTCAGTAAATTAAATAAATTAATATTAAATTTAATCAATTCACTTTTTCAATTCAAATTCTATAATTTAAAATTTCTATCACTTCGAATGAATTAGGAATTTGTAATCCCTTGAAACCCATTTCTTCATTAATTCAAAGTCAATTAATTCACCAATTACCGTATTTAATTTCAATTTCAGTAATTCATAAATTATCAATTGAAACTCCAATAAATTCATTTACTTGCTTTTAAATCTTTTTTTTCAATCAGCTGTTAACTTGTCATCTTATGTGTAATATTAACATTGGTTTATATACTAATACATCAATAATTTCCCAATTTACCCAAATATCAATGGTCATAGTATTTAACTTCATTTATTATGAATTGAATTCCATTTAATTATAATTAATTCCAAATAACTAATTTGATTCAATTCCAGTCTTTTTATTAAGTCTATTACTACTCTATAACCCTAGTTAGTATTTGTTTGTATTTGATTACATTAATATATTAAATTTCCATCTTTCCTTTGTGTTAACTGTTGTTTACAACTATATTGAATTTGTCAAATATATACATTTATTATAATTAAAACCCTCAATCAATTTATTCAGCTTGGTTTCGTTCCTTTATTTTATCATATGAATAAAATATATTTTCCATTTATTTTATTACATTCACACTTTAGAATTACCGTCCTAACTCACGTTGATGAACATTTACTTACATTTAATTATAATTGATTTCCAATAAATTTTATAGACTAATTAAATAGGTAACTTATAACGATCGTTACCATAACCTTTATTTACATTTATGAATCTATTATTTACAAACAAATGTTCCAATTCTTATAAAATGTTGATTTTATTTCATTATCATTAACTCTCTATTTCATACAACAATTATATATTTACATTTGTTTTTTATATTCAATCTCATAACCTGGTATAACCATCTTAATTATTTCATCATTGAAATTTCATTTGAATTGTTAATGTAAGGACCCACAAAATTTTAATAATTTTTAATTAGTTTTAATAACGTATTTAATTGAAGTTTGGTGGAATTATAATAATATTATTTTGAAATAAAATTTTTATACTTCAATTACGTATAATTAAATATAGAAAATGGTAAATTTTCATCAGAAATTATGAAAGTAAAATTTTATGGTGTAATTCTGTTACAATTTAAGTTGGTTAATAATTGATGGTTATAAAATAATTTTCAAACATGAATATTTTTCTATAGAAAATTTCTAAACCCTCTTCTGAGTGAGACGTCATCTTTCGTTTTTCAAAATATGAACTTCTGTTACTCTGTTTATCTAAATTCTAGCAAAATTGCAGCATTTCCGGTATCGATTATCGACTTTCGATCGGATGATCGGATGATTTCAATTGAAACGACAATTGAAATATGCTGTTGTAGCTGTTTAAATTGTTATATATGCTATTATCTATAACTGTTCACCTGTGGGATATGACACCATATCCTGTTGTTTATATTATATTGTTATTCATGGTATATGCCTATTATTATTATTATTATTATTATTATTATTATTATATATCTGTTATCACTGTGCAAGTTCCCTATTAGTATAGAATTCACCATGGGTCAAAATGATACATACCCGAACGGACTTTAGAATAGGAGAAAATTGTTATGAGTTGAAATGATAGACCCAAGCGATTTTCATTTTATTTGAATTTGGGATTGCGGGTTGAAATGATATCTACCCGTATATACTTAAATTACAGATTGAAATGATAAATATCTGTATCACTTGACCATATGATAGAAATTTGTATACAGACACCATTGGTTCATATATAAATATTTTGAAAATAATTTTATGGTTTTGGAAAGAAATATAAGGTTTTAATAAATACTAATTCTCAAGATATTATATATAAATGGTAATTTTATATATAGATTTAGTAATAATATTTAATTTAAATTAAGATTGATTTAATACATAAAATATGTTAAAGTATTTATGTAAATTTATATTTCAAATAGATTTTTCTGCAATAATTTGAATAAGTTAAGGTTGGGAAGATAAATTTGGATTTATTTGAAATGGTATTAAAATAAGATATTTATTTAGTTAAATCGATTTCAAACTATTGAATATGAAACTTAAAGATATGATTTTAAAATTGGATGTTTGATTTAAGTGATTTAATGAACATTTCACGTTTAAATAAATTAAAGGAAATATTTAGGAAAATGTAATTTAAGGTTACTTAAATGATATTGAATTTAATAAGAGAATATTTCAAGACTTAATAATGATGAGGTTAAGTCGAGAACTATAGGAAACTGTTAAATTGAACTTTGAAATGTTGAATATTAAAGCTTTGAAATATACTAGAATTTAATGGTTAATTTGTGATTTAGATCTGCATTTGAAATTAATATAATTTGAATTTGTTGTTTAGAAAACTAAATTGAATGGAAATTGATAAATTGGGATTGAATTTAAATTTGAGTAGGAAAGTCAAGTTGATTTTGAAGCGATGTGTGAAATATGAGGAAATTGCAAATACTTTACTTTACAAATTATTTAATATATATACTATTTTGGAAAATAGATATATTTGAAATGAAAATGATATTTTGGTTTTGAAGTATAAATTTATTTGAAATTACCACGGCGTTATAGTGTATATTTCTACATTGTAGATAGTTCCACGGATCTTTAGAGGATGGTTATCCTAAACATCCTTTAAGTTACTTGTATATCTGTTGATATTTCACTTGAGTTGGATTTATTGATAAAAGAATGTTAATCCTGACTCGAATGTTTTGTGTTTTGCTTTACGCTCGGGTCAGACTGAGTAATTCAGCGTTCGAGACTCACCTTTGGAGTTTGGAGCTTCGCTTGGAGATCCAACTATTGATTCAGCTTCCAGTTTTACAGTTGATTTGTTCACAGAAGTCATCTGTTTGGATTGGAGACTTCACTGTATTTGAGATATTCTGTTGTGCTTTATTTCAACTCTATTGTCTATATAATAGCTTCATGAACTACTATTTATCTATTCCACTACGTTATTATTATATTACTCTGTGTCTGTGATTTATTTATTTTGCTGTATATCCTGAGATTTGCCAAATTTTTTAAATTAACTATATAATATTTTTAACAATTCAAGTCCGATGTGAATGGTTGAAAATATTGAGTCATTACAGTTGGTATCAGAGCTTTGGCTCTAGGCAAACTTAGCATATATAGTAAATTTATTTGTTGAATCATTTTTGTTCGAGCATGAATTTCTTCCTCCTTGATTTGGTTTTCCTTTGGATTTTGGAACGTTCCCTGCGGTTCCAAAATAAAATCCAGTATCATCTCTTCCTATTTGTGTTTCTTTATTCTGGAGTATCCCATAACTCCACTTCGAATGATCTCTATAAGAATAGGCGATCCCGTCAATCTTTGAATGATTCAGAAAGGGGTCAAACTCCTTTACAATTGGCATTGATTCACTGGAGATTTATCGTCCCTCGGTTTAGATGCTGCTATCTCTTGTTATGCCGGAATCTATCTCTGGCGATCGAAAGTCGATTGCCTTAGAATTCTGCACCGATCTTATTTTGAAGTCACGGTTGACTCGGTTAAGGTTGTCCACGATTTATATAAGTATACCCGTCTCCTATTTTGAAATTTGATTATCTCATCTTTGAATCGAGCCTATCCTTGTTTTGAAATCCATTCTTGAATAATCCTTTGAAAAAAATCGGGTTTGTTTATATTTTTGAAATTGTTTTATATATCGAAATTACTATTTTGTTAAGTATGATTATATTCTATATATAAAAGTGAAATGTTTTGATAAGGATAATATATACTTTTCTAAAACGAGATTCTGAGGTTTCTAAAGGATTTGAAATTTTGAAAATTATATAAGAAATTTAATTTATCTAAAATTGATTTATAACTGAAGGATTTTAAATTGAAAATTCGAGGAGTTGAATTTCGGTGTTTCGAAATCGGTTTTAAGATTTTGGAAAATATATAATAATAATATGTTTTAAAGATATTTTATGAACAAGAAATGTTTCAAATGTATTCGAATGAATTCCAATGATTTCGAAGAGATTTCAAAGAAGTTTCAAGAAAATAGAAGTCCAGAACTCACTTGTGTCGCTAGAAAATAATTTCGGTGAGAGTGCACGCATCATCGACATTGATTTTCAAGTTTCAGAGTGGGGGAGAGGCCACTTTTGTAGCTTTCCTACGCGAGTGATTTTGTGAAACAAATTTTGATTTCAGATTTCGAAGTATGGTTTGATATTCGAAAGATATATTTTAAATGATTTAAGGTAAGCCGGTGTTCAGTCCTCGAGTTTTAGATTTGTTTTGGTATAATCTTATCTATTGGAACTGATTTACTGATTTGTTGGTGATTCCCAACTTTTGGATTTTAAATATGATTTCTTCGACTATTTTTTTTAGTTCGAGCACTTCCAAATCAAGGTTTAATTTTTAAAGTTGAGTAATTTCAAAGGGTAAATTGGATCTTCCATATATGGAAATAAATAGTTTAAGGGTTCTTTTAGGAATTAAACTTGGAAATCATTTTGAGTATAATTGATTTTTGAGAAAATATTTGGTTTTGAAAATAGATTTGATAGCAAAACCCAGTATTTATATGGTGTTTTGGAAATGAATTTGTTTGACCTCAATTCTGTCGATTTGGAAACCGGGATTATTTTCTAAACCTATTGTTTTGAGAACTTTGAAACTGAATATATGTAATTTGGAAGAAATGATTTGGCGAAATAATATATGATTTTGAAACTAAAAGGTGATTGAAAGGAATTGAAATTGAGAACCTTGTTTTATTAAATACTTGATTTGGGAGTTATTGAATTATATAAAATTGATTTGTATAAGTATGAAGTTGATTTGAAAATCGTTGATTTGAAAAGGTACTCAATTTGGAAAGTGAAATCTTATATAATGGAAGTCTATATAAGTGTGATTTGATATACTATTGATTTGGAAAGTATTCAATTTGAAAATAAAATCTTATATGTGATGGACTTTGTATAAGTATGATAATTGAAAGTGATTTGAAAGGTACTATACGATACATATTTTCGAAGTAAAGATATGGAAAGTGCCTTTTGCTTGATATCCACTTTGTGTCCACATTGTGGATTCATTCTATCGATATTATTCTCTCTAATTTAGGTTTTACGGATATGATACTCGAGTGTCCATCGAATTCCATGGCAATCTCCATGGTCTTATGAGCGCGACTGCATAGCGTAATTCGCCTGGCTGAGTTGGCCTAGGGGTACGGATGTTTCTTGCGGGATCCAGGCATAACCACTGTGTATCCTGCGATCTACGTAGGTCGTATTAGTAGCGAAATCCGTTGGCTGAGATAGCTTAAGGGTACGGATGTTTTCTGGGGGATTCAGGCGTAACCATTGTGTATCTGCGGTCTACTAGTCATCATGGCGTAATTCGTAGGCTGAGATAGCTTACAAGTACGGATGTTACCTGGGGGATCCAGACATAACCATTGTGTATCTGCGATCCAGGGTTAGACAAATGTTTAGGTTGGTTGATCTGTTTGGACTGTACTTTCCATTTCTATTTTTAAAAGTTTTCCAGTATTTTCACTGGGTGTTGAAACAAGTCTACTAAGTACCTGGAGAATTCTAGCTTTGCGCCTTATCAACGCATGGCCAGAGTCTGCAGGAACGAGAGTAAACTTGTTGAAACATCGAGTTATAAAAGTATTTTCGAAAGGAAAATATGTTTCGTGATAAAGGTATTTTATTATAAAAGTATTTTCAACAAAGAAATTCTGTATTAATATTTGAAACTGAAATTCTTCTGGTTTGAAATTAATTATTCGAGCCCGATACTATTCTTTTGAATCTACCTTATCTGCTCAGCTTATTTATTCACCTATATTCTTTTTTTCGAATCTACCTTCTTTTCCTTTTTGAATATATCCTTTTAAAATATCATTTATTTATATACACATGGTTTAATAGAAATTTTTTAGTGTTATAAATAGTTTAGAAGTTATTGCAAAGTAAATGATTACTGATTTATTAATAATATTTGAAAGTATATTGAGATAAAATTTATAAATTTATGAATTATGGATTTAATGTTTTCAATAGCTTCTTTGTAAATATAACTAATAATGTAAATAATTGTTTTGA
The DNA here is from genome assembly GCA_030765085.1 of Allium cepa. Classification (NCBI taxonomy): domain Eukaryota; kingdom Viridiplantae; phylum Streptophyta; class Magnoliopsida; order Asparagales; family Amaryllidaceae; genus Allium; species Allium cepa. The sequence goes on along the minus strand of CM060937.1, from coordinate 141,301,819 downwards.
AATAGTTTTCATATATTTATAAAGGTGTTATTTAAACATATAAATGTTATTGATAAAGGAAGCAAGAAATTTTTCCAATGGGTTTTGAAAAGTATTAAAGTATTACAGATAATTGAATTGCAAATGAAGTTTTCAAATGAATATTTCAAGTAAAATTTATATAGTTTTAAATTTATTATTTACCCTTGACTTTCAATCTACTTTTATTTCTGGTTGTTCTATTTTCCTACCCTTTCCTTTTCCGGGATGAAAAGTTTTGAGTGGGGGAGAGTGTAACACCCGTAAAATTTTAATAACTTTTAATTGATTTTAATAACGTATTTAATTGAAGTTTGGTGGAATTATAATAATAATATTTTGAAATAAAAATTTTATATTTGGATTATGTATAAAATAAAGCAAATGGTAAATTTTCATCAAAAATTATGAGAGTAAAATTTTATGGTGTAATTCTGTTCAATTTAAGTCAGTTAATAATTGATGGTTAAAAAATAATTTTCAAACCTGAATATTTTTCTATAGAAAATTTCTAAACCCTCTTCTGAGTGAGGCGTCATCTTTCATTTTTCAAAATTTGAACTTCTGTTACTCCGTTTATCTTAATTCTAGCAAAACAGCAGCATTTATGGTATCGATTATCGACTTTCGATCGTATGATCGTACCATCAATATCTGTATACCATTTTGATCATCTCGTCATGCTAATCTCTATAGTATATTCATTTCTGTATTTCGGAGTTTCGGTATGCGGTGAGATATATGAAATGATTCATTGTAAAGGTACGTTTGAACCTTTGAATTCCTTGTGTCCATTCATTAGCTACTGTATGAATCAAATAGCCGTTGCTTTTATATTTTCCAGAATTTAAGGGTGACCATTTCTATTCCCAACATTTGATTTATTAAAGTTGGTTCATTTCTTTCTATTTGAAACTTCAGTTTCTGTACATTTAAAACTAATTTATATATTATTTTTCTTCATCCTCTTTTACGTTTTCTATTTCAATTCTCACAGCCCAACTCACACTTCTCCCCTGCCATGCTTCTTTCATCAAATCCATCTCACCTTCAACTAGCGCATCCCACTTCTTACACACGACCTCCTTGCCTTGACTCACGCCACGGCCGCCTACCCCGAACTTCGCACCTTATCTCCACCTCCTAGCAGCCGATGCCGACCCTGACCTCATCCTCTCTTCCTCCACATCGCCGAGCACAGCCACCATTCCGGCCTCCATATACCCGACCACCTTCTTTTGCCCCACTCGCCTGTGCTCCATCACTACTTCGACATGCAGCAGGCCGAAACACCCTCCCTCGCCATCATCCCGCGCCCATGGCCACCGCCACTTGTGCGGTGCCAAACCCAAGCTCCACTTGCAACCTCGTCCTCCCCTCCACCTTGCTCCACCCGATCTTCTTGTATCGCCCAGATCCTCCACGTTATGTAAACGTATGTAAGTTATAAGTTTGTGTGTAAGTTATATATATTTTATTTATTTATTTATATCAATGCATACAAGTGTAAAAGTCGGTTATGGTTTAATATATATTTTATACAGCCTATATATTACAAGCTGTTCTTCTCAACTTTTTTCCTGTGTATGTTTTAGACTTTGAACAGTAGTATCATTTTTTTCTGGTCACTGTCTATATATTAGTTATATATATAAAGTACGCATAGTTTGGCATGTTTAATCGTTTTGTAAAAGTATGGAATTTTATAATATATATACAATACATACATATATTCGTTAGTATGAGATATAATATTTGTGTTTGTTTTCAAGTACAGTATGGGTGGTGATATATATATTGTTTTGATTGTGAAAAGGGTGGTCGAACATGCACTTATAGATGTCTGCCAGTAATATAATATATTATAAAGTATTTGAATGTTTATAGTTATATATTAATATTAACAAGTATAAAGTTAAATTATATATATGCTTGCTGTTTCAAAGCCATATATATTCTATTCATATAGAGAGGATATTATATATATTATATTGGTTTAAGCAGTTTTGGTTTACTTTTGTTTAACTGTGTTAGTATATTATTTTCATTAGTGAGCCTGGAGTTCATATGTATATGGGTTAGAATGTGCTTTTCTTTCGGCAGTATGATTTTATCCATAAGTTTGTTCGACTATATTTATCAATAAAATATTAATTTAATTATGACACACGTATATGCGTGATTTTATATATTTTTCACTGGGTATATGCAGCAAGTATATGTGTATAGAAATATAGGCCACGATTGTTATTTTAATTTTATTATTTAATGATTTCGATAAGATGTTTGTATGTGCTTATAGTACGTACACAAACATATATATATATATATATATATATATATATATATATATATATATGCAGTTTTCAATACAGCATTAAATTTTTATGAAGTATATTATATTGGTTTTATATTAATCATAAAAAAATATATGGAGATTTTAAGTTGTACATGTTTTAAAATTTAAGGTGGATTCTTGAATACATATATCATTGTTGCTTCTATCGTGTTGATTCTGTTATGTTCCCATCAACATCTTTATATATCCGCTTTGTTCGTTGGATTCGTGCCAATCATGCTCTGTTTTGAAATTCGTGCTTGGGTTCGTAATTCACTTTATTGTCTATCTCTCTAACCTCGAAAGGTGAGCAATCACTCATGATTAATGTTCTTTTATTTATTAAATTTGATTTCAATTGAAACGACAATTGAAATATGCTACTGTAGCTGTTTAAATTATTATATATTCTATTGTCTGTAACTTTTCCCTGTGGGATATATGACACCATATCTTATTGTTTATATTATATTGTTATTCATGATATATGCTTGTTATTTTTTTATATATATGTTATCACTCTGCAAGTTCCCTGTTAGTATAGAACTCACTATGGGTTGAAATGATACATACCCGAACGGACTTTAGAATAGGAGAAAATCTTTATGGGTTGAAATGATAGACCCAGTCGATTTTCATTTGATTTGAATTTAGGATTGCGGGTTTGAATGATATCTACCGTATATATTTAAATTACGGATTGAAATGATAAATATCTGTATCACTTGACCATAGGATTGAAATTTGTGTACAGACACCGTTGGTTTATTTATAAATATTTTAAAAATAATTTCTATGGTTTTGGAAAGAAATAAATGGTTTTAATAAATACTGATTCTTAAGATATTATATATAAATGGTAATTTTATATAAAGATTTAGTAATAATATTTAATTTAATTTAAGATTGATTTAATACATAAAATATGTTAAGTCCGACGTGTGTGGATGCGAATGGTTGAAAATATCGGGTCGTTACAGTTAATGATTAGTTTTTATTTATCATTTCAGTATTCATTGGAATTTTATTCAAGATATTATTTCCATTTTCAATTCATAAATTTTTATTTTCTTTAATTTTAAATTACAAAAATCTTATTAAATTAACAAATTTAATTATTGAAAATTTATGGATCGTTACACTCTTCTCCACTCAAAACTTTTCATCCCTAAAAAGGAAAAAGGAAGCTAAGAAGGAATTAAGTAATCAATATCTTAATCAAAAATATTAAATTTATAAATAGATAAATTCACAAAATTTAGTAATTTAAATAAAATATATTAATTTGTAACCATTAAATCCTTTTATATTCAAGTAACAAAATTTTTGGAAAATATTTCATAAAATTTTCTAAGTCCAAAATTCATGAAAAATTTCAGCAGAGTCTCCTTTGTACGGAGAGGCTCAGAAGAAAATATAATATCAAATATAACAATATATAACATGTAATTTCCAAAATAATATATCCCAATATGGGAAAACAATATAACATCGCTAGAAAACCGTAATCCGGGAACATACCTATTTGTCGGGAAAACAACGTTTAGTTATTAAACCAAAAGCAGTAGCAATTGCTTCCATAACCTGTATTTCTCTTATATAATCCAAAAAGAGTTAATAATTATATAAAATGAAATATTTAAAGTTGTTTCAATCAATAAAGAACAAATCAATACACCATAGCAACCATTATTTGCAAAGAAGCATACATTCATTACAAGGAATCAAAGTAATCAACCATTCATCCATAGTAAGCAAAACAAATGGTTTGTGTTGGTCTAGAAACTTTTAATTGCATAGAATGACGAACAAACTACTAAGTGCACCATTTACTCAACAACCTTAGGTAAAACTCAATAGATTATTCATACATCTTATCAATTAGAAGTATCCTATTCCAAACAACCCAAAAGCTAAACAAACATCAAATTCCAAGCAATAAATCAAGTTTATTCTTTTTAATTTCATTTCTAATTGATCATTTCTTTAGTTTACATTTATTTAATTCAATTTCCATTCATTCATTTATTACTTAATTTCATTTATTCATTTATTTATGTATTCATGTGCAATTCAATTAATTAGCATATCAATACATTAACTTAAGTCTATAATCATATATTTACAGTATTCATCTTTTCTACTTACTTTATTTATAAATAACTTCAACCATTTATGTAACGGCTCTGAATTTTTAACAATTTAAATTGTAAATATTTAATTTATTTTAAATATTTAAATGATGTTTGACTTGAATTTCAAATTATCAGAATAAATTGGCGATTAAATTTAAGAATTTAACCTATTTAAAGTTGAATAGAATTTGAATTTAACTTTGAAGTTGAAATTGAATATTGAATTTGTATTTAAAATTTGAACAAATGACTAGGAATAATAATTTGGATTTAAGAATTATTATTTATGAAAATTAATAAATTTGTGGTTAGTCTCAATAACATTTTTCATTTACTTAAATAAAATAGAATAAAATTTTATCAACACAAAATAAGAAAAAAATAAAATAAAAAGAAGATTGCAAGATCTCTAGTACAGACATATCTATCATCAGCTACAAACACGCCGTTACTCACGCCTTCACTTACGCCTTTCATCACGCCCAAAAAAATCGTGCCCCTCCACTTCAAAGCAGATCGATACCCTTTTCTCCATCATTCCAAAATCGAACGAGAAAATAAATTAAAAATGGCGGCCTCTCTCCGAAACTCGCTCGTCCCTCTTTGCTGAAAAGAAAAATTATGGTTCTGCTTCGTTCACCTCCAAATTACCTTCGTCTCGCTCGCGTCGCCTTCGTGTTCGATTCCTCCGCCCCGAGTTCGATCGATTCTCGCGTGATCGCTGGTCTTTACTTCCTCCATCGACAACTTCGCTCGTCGGTGCTTCCCTTCGCGTGCTCGCATGCTCCTCTACAAAGCGAAGGTGAGTACTTTGGTACTCGCATCTAATTCAAACGTTTTCGTGTTTGCTAGCTTATTTAATTTCGCGATTTTAGTCGCTCGATTTATTGATCCTCATAATTTTGAAACCATGTTGACTTCGGTCTCGATTTTTTTAGTTTTGCTGTGATAAAATTTTCTGGGTCCATTGTTTAAATTTCTGGAAATTTAATGTTGTGATTTCGACATTGTTTTGGCTTCGGTCACTTGATTTCTTAGAATATTGAACTGTATCATACCATCGCATAATTTTGGTAGTCGATGAATTCTAATGGTTTCGGCCTTGGATTGAGATTGCTGTGTTGTCACTATTAAATACTTCGAGTTTTTTTTGTGATTGCCCTAGGTCTTCCTAGAGGTGATGCACGTATATATGTTCTTTGAGTTCACCTTGCTTTGATCACTGTGATTTTGGTTCTAGATAATTGTTCGACTTTGTTTTGGGTCGACTTCGACATTGACCTGATTTTATTTAGTCTTGTTCGACTTCTGTCATTGTTCAAACTGCTACTGGTCTCTTGTTTATGCTCTGTCTACTTGTTATTCGAGTAGTACATATATGTATTTGGTGTACATTTGTTTTGGGTGCTTTGTTGGCCTATAGCTCCATGCTGCCACCCCTTTGTCATTTTTACTTTGAGGCAAATTGTTTATCTAAGTAGCTTCGAGCTCTGCATAGTGCTTATGCATTGAGTCATGTTGCTATAGAGGTTTTGTATTGTTGAATTTGGTTTGGCCTGTTCATAGTGATGCCTCACAACTGCATTTAGTATTCATGAGTTCATGCCTGTAATCACTTGCACTGAGTTCGTTCATCCTGTAGCATATTTTTTGAAGGAACCATATGCATTTCCCTTGTATTTGAAACTGCCAGTGGAAAAAAAAAGATTATTCGACCTGGATTTAGTTGAAATTTGGCTTTGCAATTATTTAGAATTGACCCTCTGCCCTTTTTGTTTCAGTTAGATATACACCCTTAACCTGTTGCACTATAACTACACATGTGAATAAGCACTTTGCATTTTTGAAATGTTTTACTTCCTAGCTGCATGCTTGAGTAATTGTTTTTGCAAACATTTAAATGTTTATCTTTGATTGGGTTGAGCTCGTCACTGTGTTGCACTTGCTTGACCTAGTTTGGATGTTGCCACTTTGCTTCATTTGAATAGCTCAGTGGTGCACTTGTTTTGTCATTGTGTAGTTCTGGGTGTACTTGTCATCTTCACTGTGATGTTCACCATGTTGTTACCTGTACTTGGTGCATTGAGCATTTTCATTTGAGCATTTGTCTGCACTGTTAGTCGAGCTTGTTGTTCTCTGCATTTACTTGATTGTTGACACTGGTCAAACATGTGCTTAATTGCAGTTTTTGATTTGTCGAAGCTTTGTATTGATATACTTAAGTCTTTGCTCTGCTTTCACCTTCCAGTATGCAATTTTTGATTTAAAATTTCAAATCTTGTGATCTTGTCTCTGTTTAAAATTAAGTTTCAAATGAAACTTGTTTGCTAAATCATAAATTTTAGTTTTAAAATTTTTATTTAAGTTGAAATAATAGATAAATCCCTCTGGAAGCTATAACAGATGATCAAACTTTAAATAAGTGAAGATCCAAACATCATGAACTTCAATTTATATTCTGTAGTCACTTATGCACTGATTCACTTATTCATGCATTCAACATTGCCATGTTATTCACTGTTCATTTGTTTCATTTGGTATTGCTGCATCCATTCTGTTGCACTGTTTCTGGCTTTAGTCTTGTTTCATGTTTGAAGCTGTGCCTCCATTGACATGTTGTGGCCTGTACTTATATATAGCTATTCATTTTCTTGGTCTCTGTAGTTCTTTGATAGTTGCACTCTATCTACTGTTTGGTTTGCACTTTGGTTTATTCATGTGCATGAGTTACTTGCATTGGTGCTGTTGCATTTCATTGATATTGATACCTGTAGTCTTCATTTGTGCTCGACGCTGACCTGCTGTATTTTCCCCCGTAGCTTGATTTGTACTTGAGTTTCATTGTTGCAGTGATATTTTGAATTTTGGTCGAGGCCGTTTGTACTTGCGTTGAATCTCATTTTGATTTGACCTTGTGCACTCGAGTTGGCGAGGCAGTGCACATGTATGTACGTGTGAACTGCAGCCACACCGCCTTGATTTTATGGGTATTTGACCTGCAGTTCATTTTTATGAAAATTTTGCACTTGTTGAAATGTGCAGTAATAAGTTGTTTGGAAACTTGTTTTATTTCACAAGTTGTTGTGGCGAGGCAGCGCACGCGTGCGTGCACTGCAGCCACGTAGTATCGACATTTTGAATCCATATTTGGACCTTCATTGATTTTGGTTCGTTGACCTTTTGAGTACGTCATCACGATAGTGGCAAGGCAGTGCACGCAAGCGTGAACTGCAGCCACACGATATTGATTTTTATTGATATCCTATTTTGTTTTGATTTATGATCTTTTGCATATTTCATTACGGTAGTGGCGAGGCAGTGCACGCAAGCGTGAACTGCAGCCACGGAGTTGACATTTTAAATGTGGCGATTATACGCGTGTGTACTGTAGCCCTACCAAATTTAATGTTTAAATTTATGTTTTCTTTTTGATGAAAATTATTTTATGTTGCCAATTCAACATATTTTAAATCGCATTTGATGATTTTGTTGTAAATTGCCGTTTAGGCAATTCTGATGTTTTTTTTTTAAATTTCCTTCATTAAGAATCCTTCCATCTATCTTCATTGATAATCTGAATCTACCGATTGATTGTTTAACACTGTTAAGTGTTATATTTACCGTTATCCGATTTCTTGTAAAGGATCGGATAGGTAAATTTATATTTGACTGTCGTCTAATTGTTGTTTGATTATTATTGCCTCTATGCACTAATAACTGAGTTTGAATTAGACTGACCTGTGTATTATTTTCTTTTGAATATAATACTCGGGTCAGACCGAGTATTTTTACAGCTTGAAGATTTTCAGACAGCGAAGTTAGAGAGAGAGGGGAAAGCACTCCACTAAAGTTTTTCTAGAAAATTATTCTTGTACTTAAGAATCAAAGATATATTCCGCTGTATAAAGTATAATGCATTGTACAAACTCTGATATATGTATAAAAAAAATCCATTTATGTAAAATATTATGATTATTCTGTGATTCTGTGGCTGATTCTGTTTAAACTCTATAAACTGACTAACAATCCGTCGTTTTGAACGTTTCTAGTTGGTTTAATTACCGACTGGAGGCGGTCAGGGCGGCGGGTCATTACAAAAGTGGTATCGGAGCTTTGGTTTACTCAAAGCTCAGTTTATGATGTTTAATATGAATAGTTACTAGAACCACTTTAAAGAAAAATGTTTTCAAATCTAAAGAAGTATGAAATTGTTTTCTTTGAAAAATAAAAGTTAAGTGAAGTGAATTAATGAATTGGTTTGAATCAAATATTGTGAATATCTACAAAATAATAATTGTGAAATAAAATAATATTTCAATTTAGTTATAGCCAAGAGGATAATTAAACTATAACTTGGGAATTTGATTCTGAATTCTTTTGAAAAATTAATTTCAAATGTTTTGAAGAACGAGTTGATAAATAAATGGATTATAAGTATTTAACTTATAAATGGACTTTTCGTATATAATTGAGTTATATAAATTGAATTGAATTGAATTAATAAAGAAGATTTATAAATCGAAGTTTTATAAATAGAAATGGAATTTGTAAAGATTGTTTATAAATTCGAAACCAATTGAATTTGATAAATGAAAAATAGAAGTTATTGAAGGAGATTTATTCGTGATTTTGGACAGCGAATTATCCTTTAAGTTAAATATTGTGATAATAAATGTTGATTGGGAATTTTATCCACGATTTTGGACAGTGGATAATCTTTTAAATAAAAGTGTAGAAACACTGAATTGAATAGATAAGTATATTCACGATTTTGGACAGTGAATATATTATTAACTAAAACAGATATGTTTTAGGGAAGTGATATTATGAAATGAGGTTAATGTGGAAATATAAATTTAATGGAACCAAGTTGATGAATGGCTTACTACAGAACTAGTTGATTATTTTTGAAATAGAAAGCAAATGCAAAGTTCAAATGAAATTTAGATTTCAAGTTTGAAGTTGTCAACATGATAATCGATTATAGATTTGATAAATTCAGTGATGAATTTGAATTTAAACGTGCGGAAAATTTAATTAAGTGAAAAACTTAATATTGAAAAGTTTGACATTGGTTTAGAACTAATATTGTGAAAAGTAGGAGGAATTCAAACTATGAATTAAGTTGAAGTTGAAAAAGTTAATAGTTTTAAAGATGTTTTAAAATGCATTAAGTATCGAATACATAGATTTCAACATTCAATTGTTGAAACAGACGTTTTCGAGAGAAAAATAAGGAAATGGTGGACTATAACATTGTTGTTATAGTAAATGGTTTCCGGAAGGAAATGTTGTTTATAGTATTGGGATTTATATATCTATTTTAAATCCGAATCCCTATACTAGTGATTTTGAGTTGTCGTAACGATGTTTTACGCAACATTCGTTTTGACTCAAATAAATGTGTTTAAAAGAATGATTTCCTTAAAGAATGGAATATATACTTAATTTTGATTCAAGTATATTGAATATTTTCCAAGTGTTGAAAATAAATGAACTTGTGAATTACTTATTATTTAATAAGTATGGAAATATTTTCCAATATGAAATGAAAGGTTTGAAATTTTATCTTTTAAAGATAAATTGAAAAATGAATATTTGAAATTTGTTTCAAATGGCTAAGTGTGAAAATTATATATCTTGTAAAGATATTATTTTGAGAAATATGAACAATCAGTTCAACTTGAATATTTTCCAAAGAAGATTGAATCTTGAGTTAAATTGAGTTTAACTTCGACATCAAAAACAATATAAGTTGAGCTTTGAATTTTGGATAGTCGATTGGGATTGTATGTCTAACATTGTGAATTGATGACATAGAAATTGATCTCTATTAAATATATATCTGTGGTGGCGGAGAATTTATTCTTTTAGCTTAACACCCTTCTCTGAGACATACGAGCTTAGAGGTTATATATCGATAGACATCAATTATGTGTTGAGAATTGACGATGTAACGTGAAATCCAAATCGAATGTGAAGTCAACAATGAATTGGATTATGAATGTGAATTAGGTTTGAGATAACCTTAAATTTTCAAATCGATTTAGAGGAAAATTTTAAACGTGATGGAAAATTTGGAATCCTCTATTTTGTGATGAATGTGAATTGAGTTTTCGTAACTTATATATGTGAATATAATAATTCGAAAACCATCAGTTTGGAAAGTCATTATTATGAAAAGTCCTATGTAGGTTTACATAGGCATGATATGTACGAAATGTGAAATGAAGTACTATATGTATATGACATATGTTTTCTAAAAACTGAGGATATGGAAATGTACCTTCCATTTATTATTTGTGAAGGTGATTGGAACTCGGTGGAGTGTCCATTGGAAATCGTAGCTACGTAGAATTTCCATTAGTGGAATGTCCATTGGGACTGACTGGGATCCCCCACGATGGATCATCGTGTTTGGGATTAGGTGAATTGATGCTGGCGTAATTCGTGGGGCGTGATGCCTACATTTACAAGCGATTCCACTGGGATAGTGGCGCAACCGCCGTGTAAACTGCGATCTAGAAACCGAAGCGTAATTCGAGGGGCGAGATGCCTACGGCCACGAGCGATTCTACTGGGATAGTAGCGTAACCGCCGTGTGGACCGCGATCTAAGGCGACAACCATGGCGAAATTCAAGAGAGATGAGAAATCTAAGGTTACAAGCGATTCTACTGGGATAGTAGCGTAACCGCCGGGTAAACTGTGATCCATGGGGGAACGTGCTTTCCATATCCATTTTTAAAAGAATTTTAAAAAAAATATTTTCACTGGGAGTTGAAGCAGGTATATTTAGTACTTGGAGATTTTTAGTCTTGCGCCTGGCCAGCGTATGCCTAATGTCTGTAAGAACGACGGTGGACTTGTTAAACTTCGAGTTATCAAGTATTTTCAAACTTTGAATAGGAAATCAATAATCTGAAATTAGAATTACATAATTCTAACTTAATGAATTAAGGAAGAAGATCTTTAAAAATATCTTGAAAGCACACAGCTTTGGAAATGATGTAATATGCAAATATTTAGCATGAAAGAATTTCAAGTTCAAAAATTTGAGTTTTGTAAGTCAAAAAAAAATTTGGTAAAAGACTTTTGTGTCTTGATTATTGAAATCGATGAACAAAACTAGTGAGATAAAATAAATGGAATGAATCCTATAATTATTTGTGAGTTTGAAACTTGATAAAATTGTGTAGGGTATAAATATCGGTGAGATTTTGGCAATCGTTTTTCCTAACTTATAATTTCGGGACGAAATTCTTTAAGGAGGGGAGATTGTAACGGCTCTGAATTTTTAACAATTTAAATTGTAAATATTTAATTTATTTTAAATATTTAAATGATGTTTGACTTGAATTTCAAATTATCAGAATAAATTGGCGATTAAATTTAAGAATTTAACCTATTTAAAGTTGAATAGAATTTGATTTAACTTTGAAGTTGAAATTGAATATTGAATTTGTATTTAAAATTTGAACAAATGACTAGGAATAATAATTTGGATTTAAGAATTATTATTTATGAAAATTAATAAATTTGTGGTTAGTCTCAATAACATTTTTCATTTACTTAAATAAAATAGAATAAAATTTTATCAACACAAAATAAGAAAAAAATAAAATAAAAAGAAGATTGCAAGATCTACATATCTATCATCAGCTACAAACACGCCGTTACTCACGCCTTCACTTACGCCTTTCATCACGCCCAAAAAAATCGTGCCCCTCCACTTCAAAGCAGATCGATACCCTTTTCTCCATCATTCCAAAATCGAACGAGAAAATAAATTAAAAATGGCGGCCTTTCTCCGAAACTCGCTCGTCCCTCTTTGCTAAAAAAAAAAATTAGGGTTCTGCTTCGTTCACCTCCAAATTACCTTCGTCTCGCTCGCGTCGCCTTCGTGTTCGATTCCTCCGCTCCGAGTTCGATCGATTCTCGCGTGATCGCTGGTCTTTACTTCCTCCGTCGACAACTTCGCTCATCGGTGCTTCCCTTCGCGTGCTCGCATGCTCCTCTACAAAGCGAAGGTGAGTACTTTGGTACTCGCATCTAATTCAAACGTTTTCGTGTTTGCTAGCTTATTTAATTTCGCGATTTTAGTCGCTCGATTTATTGATCCTCACAATTTTGAAACCTTGTTGACTTCGGTCTCGATTTTTTTAGTTTTGCCGTGATAAAATTTTCTGGGTCCATTGTTTAAATTTCTGGAAATTTAATGTTGTGATTTCGACATTGTTTTGGCTTCGGTCACTTGATTTCTTAAAATATTGAACTGCATCATACCATCGCATAATTTTGGTAGTCGATGAATTCTAATGGTTTCGGCCTTGGATTGAGATTGCTGTGTTGTCACTATTAAATACTTCGAGTTTTTTTTGTGATTGCCCTAGGTCTTCCTAGAGGTGATGCACGTATATATGTTCTTTGAGTTCACCTTGCTTTGATCACTGTGATTTTGGTTCTAGATAATTGTTCGACTTTGTTTTGGGTCGACTTCGACATTGACCTGATTTTATTTAGTCTTGTTCGACTTCTGTCATTGTTCAAACTGCTACTGGTCTCTTGTTTATGCTCTGTCTACTTGTTATTCGAGTAGTACATATATGTATTTGGTGTACATTTGTTTTGGGTGCTTTGTTGGCCTATAGCTCCATGCTGCCACCCCTTTGTCATTTTTACTTTGAGGCAAATTGTTTATCTAAGTAGCTTCAAGCTCTGCATAGTGCTTATGCATTGAGTCATGTTGCTATAGAGGTTTTGAATTGTTGAATTTGGTTTGGCCTGTTCATAGTGATGCCTCACAACTGCATTTAGTATTCATGAGTTCATGCCTGTAATCACTTGCACTGAGTTCGTTCATCCTGTAGCATATTTTTTGAAGGAACCATATGCATTTCCCTTGTATGTGAAACTGCCAGTGGAAAAAAAAAGATTATTCTACCTGGATTTAGTTGAAATTTGGCTTTGCAATTATTTAGAATTGACCCTCTGCCCTTTTGTTTCAGTTAGATATACACCCTTAACCTGTTGCACTATAACTACACATGTGAATAAGCACTTTGCATTTTTGAAATGTTTTACTTCCTAGCTGCATGCTTGAGTAATTGTTTTTGCAAACATTTAAATGTTTATCTTTGATTGGGTTGAGCTCGTCACTGTGTTGCACTTGCTTGACCTAGTTTGGATGTTGCCACTTTGCTTCATTTGAATAGCTCAGTGGTGCACTTGTTTTGTCATTGTGTAGTTCTGGGTGTACTTGTCATCTTCACTGTGATGTTCACCATGTTGTTACCTGTACTTGGTGCATTGAGCATTTTCATTTGAGCATTTGTCTGCACTGTTAGTCGAGCTTGTTGTTCTCTGCATTTACTTGATTGTTGACACTGGTCATACATGTGCTTAATTGCAGTTTTTGATTTGTCGAAACTTTGTATTGATATACTTAAGTCTTTGCTCTGCTTTCACCTTCCAGTATGCAATTTTTGATTTAAAATTTCAAATCTTGTGATCTTGTCCCTGTTTAAAATTAAGTTTCAAATGAAACTTGTTTGCTAAATCATAAATTTTAGTTTTAAAATTTTTATTTAAGTTGAAATAATAGATAAATCCCTCTGTAAGCTATAACAGATGATCAAACTTTAAATAAGTGAAGATCCAAACATCATGAACTTCAATTTATATTCTGTAGTCACTTATGCACTGATTCACTTATTCATGCATTCAACATTGCCATGCTATTCACTGTTCATTTGTTTCATTTGGTATTGCTGCATCCATTCTGTTGCACTGTTTCTGGCTTTAGTCTTGTTTCATGTTTGAAGTTGTGCCTCCATTGACATGTTGTGGCCTGTACTTATATATAGCTATTCATTTTCTTGGTCTCTGTAGTTCTTTGATAGTTGCACTCTATCTACTGTTTGGTTTGCACTTTGGTTTATTCATGTGCATGAGTTACTTGCATTGGTGCTGTTGCATTTCATTGATATTGATACCTGTAGTCTTCATTTGTGCTCGACGCTGACCTGCTGTATTTTCCCCCGTAGCTTGATTTGTACTTGAGTTTCATTGTTGCAGTGATATTTTGAATTTTGGTCGAGGCCGTTTGTACTTGCGTTGAATCTGATTTTGATTTGACCTTGTGCACTCGAGTTGGCGAGACAGTGCACATGTATGTACGTGTGAACTGCAGCCACACCGCCTTGGTTTTATGGGTATTTGACCTGCAGTTCATTTTTATGAAAATTTTGCACTTGTTGAAATGTGCAGTAATAAGTTGTTTGGAAACTTGTTTTATTTCACAAGTTGTTGTGGCGAGGCAGCGCACGCGTGCGTGCACTGCAGCCACGTAGTATCGACATTTTGAATCGATATTTGGACCTTCATTGATTTTGGTTCGTTGACCTTTTGAGTACGTCATCACGATAGTGGCAAGGCAGTGCACACAAGCGTGAACTGCAGCCACATGATATTGATTTTTATTGATATCCTATTTTGTTTTGATTTATGATCTTTTGCATATTTCATTACGGTAGTGGCGAGGCAGTGCACGCAAGCGTGAACTGCAGCCACGGAGTTGACATTTTAAATGTGGCGATTATACGCGTGTGTACTGTAGCCCTACCAAATTTAATGTTTAAATTTATGTTTTCTTTTTGATGAAAATTATTTTATGTTGCCAATTCAACATATTTTAAATCGCATTTGATGATTTTGTTGTAAATTGCCGTTTAGGCAATTCTGATGTTTTTTTTTAAATTTCCTTCATTAAGAATCCTTCCATCTATCTTCATTGATAATCTGAATCTACCGATTGATTGTTTAACACTGTTAAGTGTTATATTTACCGTTATCCGATTTCTTGTAAAGGATCGGATAGGTAAATTTATATTTGACTGTCGTCTAATTGTTGTTTGATTATTATTGCCTCTATGCACTAATAACTGAGTTTAAATTAGACTGACCTGTGTATTATTTTCTTTTGAGTATAATACTCGGGTCAGACCGAGTATTTTTACAGCTTGAAGATTTTCAGGCAGCGAAGTTAGAGAGAGAGGGGAAAGCACTCCACTAAAGTTTTTCTAGAAAATTATTCTTGTACTTAAGAATCAAAGATATATTCCGCTGTATAAAATATAATGCATTGTACAAACTCTGATATATGTATAAAAAAATTCATTTATGTAAAATATTATGATTATTCTGTGATTCTGTGGCTGATTCTGTTTAAACTCTATAAACTGACTAACAATCCGTCGTTTTGAACGTTTCTAGTTGGTTTAATTACCGACTGGAGGCGGTCAGGGCGGCGGGTCGTTACAATTTACTTAAGTTTATTATCATTTATTTATAATACATACATTTATATTACATTAAATTAGTAGCATTTCAATCATAACTTAAGTTTATAACCACTATAACATCAAATTCTTATTTATAAAAGTAATTAATTGAACCTTTCTATTACATAAGTTTTACTTGCAAATTTTTCCATCACATTTTCTTATTAGACATTTCAACTTTTAAATCTATTGGTAAGTTATATATATGCTTTTTAAGAATGCAATTGAAAATTATAAAAGTTTGTCTCATTTCTTTTAAATTAATTTAATATTCAAAAATCATATCTTTTGTTTTTGTAGGCTACAAATCTCAACTTTTTTGAAATTTCAATTAGAAGTTCCAATTATTAATTATTTACATTCCATTTCACTACAATAATTGAAACTATTAATTAACAGAAACTTAAGAACTAAAAAACGGGACAAATTTCAAATCATTTTAAAATAATAGATAGATGTATACATTTACAATTTATATATCCAACAATATTTAAAACAATTTGACACTTAAATTTGTTTATCCAAATAAATCTGTAGTAAAAGTACTACAATGGCCTTCCCACTTTGAAACTCGAAAATGAATGTCGATGATGCATGCACTCATCACCGAAATTATTTCCCAGCGACATAGAGGGGAGTACGAAACTTATTTCTTTCCAAAGTTTCTTTAAGACAATTCTTTCAAATTATATTGAAATATTTATATCAGAAAATACTTTTAACTAATATTATTATTATATTCCAAAATCGTTCGAAAGAAATTTTCAAAAACCCTGGGACTTTGGTTCTAAATTTCCAATTTCATTTATTTATTTATTTTAAATCTTATTTCCAACCAACATTTATAAATTTCACTACCTAACAACCAATATACTACAACCATTATATCCCTTACGAAATATATTATGTTTTACATAAATATACAATTGGCAAAATTAATTCATTTACCTATATTTCAAAATAAATATTGTGTCGGTCTGTCCTATTAAGTGTTTGGAAATCCCTATCGATGTCACAGCGTCCTACACACCAACCAGAATTTATTAATACAAAACGACACAATATCAAAACCCTTTTATAACACTAACAAATATGCTCTCTCATATATACACACTTAGTGACTCATCATAGGGTATTACCATCATAGGGTATTACTACCCTATTGATAAAGAGTCAGACCCTACAAAGCTAATGTTTTCGCTAAATCAAAGCTCTGATACCAACTGTAACATCCCGCCTTTTTGTACGTTTTAGGCAGACACACATGTCGACTCAAACCATACAGAAGGGCGGATTGTTATTGGGGTGAATAAGAAAAAGCAGAGAAAAAACGAAACAGATCTCTCAACGGAGTGACAAAATATAATGATCAAATAACCATTCATGAAGGTGTTTTACAAAAAACATTTGATTATACTTATACAACAGCGATCAGAGTTACATATACAAGAGAATAATAAATAATGTAGTGGAATACACGATGCAGTGAAATATAATAAATAATAATTATACAATCTTCATCTTCGTCCTCCGGCAATTTGGTCTTAAAAGTCTAAAATGCTCAGGCTGACCCGAGCGAATTGAAAAGAAAAAACACTCGAGTCAGAATTAAAAGATCTTATGTAAGTTATATCAACGGTAAAATATGAGTGGAATGACGTTAGAGAGGTTTAAAAGGTTTGACATCTCCTATCCAGTGTCTAACGTGAGTGTAGTGACTTAAGAGATGTTCGGGATTTACATCTCCTAAGAATCTGTTAAACTATCTACTATGTAGTAATATACACTATTATAATAATGGTAGAGTAAAGTATAATATAATTTAAAAATAGCACCAAGGCTTTACATTTTCCACCTTAACACACTTTTATATTCCCATAGTCTATACAGTACCGTAATCTCCCTCGTATTGGGCATTGTCAGAGGGCACTCATAGGTATGGTACAAAAGAAAATCGTATAAGGCACGCTAGGATAGTGACATGGCACAACTAGGCAATGCCAGGGTAGACATACCAATTACGCATCCGGACTGGTGGTAACGCATAGCAGACATTACCGCCCACCTCGAGCCACACTGCCAAAATCAAAGGTGCAACCAATCAATCACAAAGTAATAGAATGGTATTGAAGAAGTGTCTCCGATAAGAGGAGCTACCTCATTGGCCAGGAATCGCTCTTATTTTAGTCACCTTATGCCAACTCACGGAAGTCGGGTCTAGGTATATACCTTAATAGAACGTCACCCCTATCCTACTTCATTCTGGAATCTCCACCGCGTATACTGTTGTTAAAGTGGTTTTCGAAGTTGGAAGAGAGTATGACAACTTTTGATCCCGGTCTCTTCAACAACCAAACGTTATTAAACACCGCGATCATTAGAAAATAATTTATACTTTGAAAACCAAAATATCATTGCCATTTCAAAATCAAATACGATATCATTTCCATTTCAAAACAAAGTAAGATATCATTTCCAAAAATCATAGCACTTTCAAAGTTATAACATTATCGAAACCAAACACTTTCAAATTTCACAAATTAATTCCAAATCAACTCGAATTCCAAAATTCAACTTTAATCAGATCTCAAATCATTAATTCCAATTTAGCTTCTAAATAAACCATTCAAATTATATCGATTTCAAATACAGATTTGAACCACAAATAAACCATTTCGAAATATATATTTCAAAGCTTTAAATATTCTATAATTTTAAAACTGCATGTGATAATTTTATACATATCTTAATTCAATTTACTATAGTTTAGTTTTGAAATATTTACTTAATAAATTCAATATCATTTAAATAAAACTTAAACTTGAAATATTTATTAATCACTTTAAACCAACATCAAGTTATAAAATCATATCCTTTTAAAAATCTCAAATTCAATAAGTTCCAAATTGATTTTAATTAAATATAGTTCTTAATTAAATACAATTTCAAATCAATTTCCAATCCATCTTCTCCACCTTAATTTGTTAAAATCATTATAAACTATATATTAAAATATAATTTAAATAACGACTTAACCATATTATATTTATATAAAATCAAACTTCATTATTAAACATATTTTATATTAAACAAATTTGCACATGGCTTAAATTTGAGAATTTAACTATATATACAAAATAATATTTTAATATTAGGAAAATCAATATTTATTAAACCATTTATTTCTGTCCAAAGCCATAGAGATCATTTTCAAAATATTTATATATATAGACCAACGATGTTTGTATATAATTTTCTATACTATGGTCATTATCATTTCGATCCGTAATCTAATAATTTACGGTTATATGTCATTTCAGACCGCAATCCTGAATAAGTCCACAACAAACTTGCAGTTTATACAAATACAAAATAAAACATTCATTCATCAAATTCATTAATTAAGCATTCATCACAACATCATCCATTTTATCAATAAACATCAATAGATAACTTATAATCAATATAGGTATTAAATTGACAACTTAAAATTAAATATTAAATTAAATGATAATTAAATGCAATAAAAGTCAATTTAAATTAGAACAACCATTTAACACAACAAACAGCAACCAATAAATTTCTAATTACTTTATAGATTCAATTTAACAAACATAAGAAATTTTAGAAGTTGTGAGTGGGTTAAAATACTCACCTTTGAATTTAAATTGAATTTAAATTCAAAAAAAGCCCAAAATTTAAACAATCTTAGAATTCATCCAAACTTGTGCCAAAATGTCCGAAACTCTAATACGATCGTAGCAGAACCAACCACACGTGAATCAGACCTCGTATGTAAAATTATATAGGTTAGAATGTTTAAATTTTGAAATTAAATAAAAAAACAAAATAAAACCTATCCACGTCACCTTCTCCTTCCAGGCCACCAAACCCTACCTGAACCCGTTCGTTTAACCTAAAATTGCGCACCGCCACTTTGCGCTATCACCATGCCTCCCACGGCAAGGCGCAAGCCTCCCAACCACTGCCGACCTTGCAAAGGCCACGCGACCACCACGCCGTTGCTTGGCACACGAGCATTTCGCTGGATGCCGCCTCCAATACGAAGCCCTAATCAATTATTGGCGCAGATTCGACCGTCAAATCAACGAACTATGTGCATCGATGAACTCCGCAAAACCCTCTCAACACCATTATACCTTTGATTTGTCGATCAGACGAAGATGATCGTCGCGTGATGAACGGCCGAGATTCATTTTTCCCTTTCTGGATAAACAGTGATTCGACTCGGAAAACGAATAACAGATCTTAGATGCGCTCATTGAGAGCTTCAGATTGATATACAATTTGTTGTTATTTGAGGAGATTGAATTTTTTATGTGGAATTTTGAATTGAAACTGGATTGTGAATTTTAAGGTTTGTCTGCCATTGAGAAAGAGGAGCAAAAAAAATTTCTGTACGTACAAAAATAAGAAATACAAAGGTTGCTAGGGTTTATAACGGTATATATATATAGGCAGAGCAAAATAGAAACAAACAGGCTTGATTAATTTGGAAAATTGAACGATAATGACCCGAAAAGCCCGTTTCGAGTCCGGAACGAAAATGCGTCAACCGATATATCAGATTAGATGTTTTAAAATATTTTAAAATCAATGGAAAAGATTTCATATCCTAGTTCCATCGTATGCAGAAGTTATGTCAAACTCAGCTTATTTCAAATTGATTTCAACTGATTTCAATTAAATTGATTTCTTGGCGTGCCAAGCCCGTACGATCAACAAGTTCGATCATTACGAAGCTTGAAATCCTATAATTATTCAACATTACGGATCCGATGACTATTTTTCAGTTAATTAGGTAAACTAATATTAAATTAGATCAATTCAACTTTTCAATTCAAATTCTATAATTTAAAATTTCTATCACTTCGAATGAATTAGGAATTTTTAATCCCTTGAAACCCATTTCTTCATTAATTTAAATTTAATTAATTCACCACTTACCGTATTTAATTTCAATTTCAGTAATTCATAAATTATCAATTGAAACTCCAATAAATCCATTCATTTGCTTTTAAATCTTATTATTCAATCAATTGTTAACTTATCATCTTATAGGTAATATTAACATTGGTTTCTATACTAATACATCAATAATTTCCCAATTCATCCAAATATCAATTGTCATAGTATTTAACTTCATTTATTATGAATTGATTTCCTTTTAATTATAATAATTCCAAATAACTGATTTGATTCGATACCAATCTTTTTATTAAGTCTATTACTACTCTATAACCCTAGTTAGTATTTGTTTGTCTTTAATTACATTAATATATTAAATTTCCATCTTTCCTTTGTATTAACTGTTGTTTTCAATTATATTGAATTTGTCAAATATATACATTTACTATAATTAAAACCCTCAATTAATTTATTCAACTTGGTTTCAATCCTTTATTTTATCTTATGAATAAAATAAACTTTTCCATTCATTATATTACATCCAAACTTTACAATTACTGTCCTAACTCACATTGATGAACATTTACTTACATTTAAATATAATTGATTTCTAATAAATTTTATAGACTAATTAAAAAGGTAACTTATAACGATCGTTATCATAACCTTTAATTACATTTATGAATCCATTATTTATAAACAAATGTTCCAATTCTTATAAAATATTGATTTTATTTAATTATCATTAACTCTCTATTTCATACAACAATTATATATTTACATTTGTTTCTTATGTTCAATCTCATAACCAAGTATAACCATCTTCATTATTTCGTCATTGAAATTTCATTTCAATTGTTAATGATTAGTTTTTAATTACCATTTCAATATTCATTGGAATTTCATTGAAGATATTATTTCCATTTTCAATTCACAAAATTTTATTTTGTTCAATATTAAATTACAAAAATCTTATTAAATTAACAAATTTAATTATTTAAAATTTACGGGTCATTACATAACACATCACATTA
This sequence comes from Allium cepa, assembly GCA_030765085.1. Lineage (NCBI taxonomy): Eukaryota > Viridiplantae > Streptophyta > Magnoliopsida > Asparagales > Amaryllidaceae > Allium > Allium cepa. The sequence continues at coordinate 141,280,024 of CM060937.1, read as the reverse complement.
AAGCATCTAATAATTATTCTCGCACATTGAAAACAAATTATGAATATCTTGTAAACGTCGGTAATAGATAATCCTCCTTTAACAATTAAGCCATTAGGAGAATTGACTCTACAATATGGTATGATGCGCAATTTCAAAATGAATTCCAAGTACAATATCAATATGATTTTGATAGTTGTAACAAAAGGGATGTTATCCATCGACTGTGATTGTGTCTTTGATAGCAAGACTAATGCAGTTGAAATTTAATGAGCAATATTGATAAGAATAATTTCATAAATCTCAATTGTTGAAATTAGCATAATAGATACGTCATACAATGTGTACAAGTTAATTCAGATTTACTCATAAAATTATGGCTTACTGTTCTGGTACATATGTATTGAAATGGAAAATTTTAAATAATGATTTAGAGTTAACTATTTTCACATAACACGCAAAGTGTCTTGAAGTCGGTGGGAGCGATATTAAGTTTGTGGTTTTTTGGATATGATCCAATAATAGATACAAAAGTGTAATCCGACATGCACCAAAATTTGAACAAATGTTTTTGTAGAAATATCAAATAGGTTGATTATCATTCAAAATGTAGAGGAAGCATGTGCTCATAACAAAGAGTGTTAAAATGTAAATTTATATTTCTAAACTATGAGCAAACAACAGGTCGCTAATTTTTTACCAATGTACTTATGTCAAAATTAGCCTTAGTTATTTTAATACTCGAGTTGGATCTATGGTGTCTTTTATGGTGAGTACAAAAGATATTTAGAATGTCTCAAATGATATGCAAGGACATCTTATTACAATGTTTAACGTGGAACATGTAAGAAGGATTCCTTAATTATTGGCAATAGGAATTATCATGGATGTTATATTGTCTAGGATATCATGATTTGTTTGCATATTTGATATGTGAAGCAAATATCAAATCTATTTTGGTATTACTAAATGGTTGTTTTAGGTTTTCTTGTGTATGTATAAAATACTAGAGAATTGTTTATGGAAACAACAAACTCCTTATGAAGGAATGTTCAGACTCAAATTTTCACAAGTGATATTGAGTATAATATGTCAATAATAAATTCAAGTTAAGAATCATTGAGTTGCCATTCTTCCAGATGAAAGACTATGACCTATTCAATGAAAAAGGCTAAGTACATCACCTTATATAGAGCCGCAATGAAATTAATGTGTATAAATATAAGTGCACAAATTTATAACTGAGCTAAAGGTGATTCCAAATCTTGAGAATCCTAAAACATTGATACAAAAAAATGTGATGATATGTTTCATAAAAAAACTTAAGTTCGTTAGAAGTTGAGAGACGTACTCTGAATTGTTCCATATGATAAACTTAGTTTATCAGCATCGAAAAGAGTTGATTGACAGAGGGAAAATTGAAACATACATACCCGTTAACTGAGGGACCGGCCCAATTGGTCTTGAGAAAATCGATTGAGAAGTTGGAATGATATGATCCCAAGTACAAGTGGGAGATTAATAGAGTTAGGTATATGCCGTTAGGGCAATTATGTAATTTGTTACATATATCTTACTCGATAACCAATTTTGTTCAAAATAAAATGTGTTTTCATTATATATTTGATATAACATGTTATGTACTAATCAATTAATTTAATTAAAAGTATATTTAATACAAAATCTATAAATGGTATGTTTTGTGATAATAGTTACAAAGGGTTGTAATCATGAGTAATTTATCACAATGAAAATAAATATTGCATTTTAACTATTCCCAGTCAAGATGTATCGAGACTGGATGTCGATACATCCGTTGAGACTGGAGCACATAACGCTCTGCAAATGTTGGGCAGTGTGTTACATGTGTGTAAAATCCCCAACTTTGACACCCGAAGCTAAGCCCTACAGATGATGCATTCATCTATAGTATTAACTTTCGGTGACAAAATATCTTAATGTTAACGGTGTCCATAACATCAGAAGTACATAAATACGAAATTAAATTAACATTGATTTCAAAAACAGTTTTCTGATTACGTAACAAATAATATTTCATATTCAATACATAATCCTAAATTGAAACCTAGGTTTTGATCAAATATAATTATTACAAATTACGCCATGAGCAACATATGAACATGCCCCCTCGGACGATTAGAGTACTAGATAGACATATTAGTCATAAATACATCACAGTGGAAATACTATTATATAGTTCCTACATAGCTAGATTTGCCTCCTACACATCTCCGTAAGCTTATTCGTCCAACCAACTAAACCTAAAACTCCTTAACTCTCGGTCTACTCAAATTAATTTTGAGCACCAGAAAGTTTAAGAGAAAAATATAAACTACGATTAAAACATAAAGTTTGGTGGGAATATCACTATTACATCTCGATTTACTGATATTAAGTGAAACTACGCCGCTTAGCAGAATGTGTTTCCCCCCACTAATATCCTTTTAAACGCATATCTTTTGCAAATGAAAATCCTATAATCAAATTGATTATAATAGCAAGGGTAATAACATATATGCATATAAATCAGGTAATTAAGGACTATCTATCCAACATCGTATTTTATCTAGCTAACTATTAACCATTGGCTTACTCGGGCCTACCATACATAATAAATAATCTAACTTATGTTAGACACAATACTGGATGGTCTGTCCTTAACTTACTTCTCCTAGGGTCAACTGATCCTAATGGTTTTACAGGCTCAACAATAACCTATCTTTTCTCTGTAAATTTCTTTCTGTATGTAACATTATTTTTGTCTTACCTGTGATAGAGCTTTACACACTAGAATTTTGGACTAATTCCGCTAGGTACTAATAGCTAAAGTATAAGGCGCGATCCCATACCATCCAAATATGGTCTCCTGATATCTAAGTCATAAACTTAGGGTTAACTACACCATCCATTTTTCCTTGAAAATATTTCTTTCAAATTGATTTAATTTTTTTAAATCATACTTAAAAAAGGAAGATATATCATTTGCTTTACTCAACATACCTTTTCCATGATATATGCTTTACATAAAATAATGTTGATGAAACTCATATCAATAGAGTTATCTATCCCATTAAAACAAGTTAAAGTCGTTTTTAACTTAGAAAATATTAGGTTTTAAAGCCAAGACATCGCCTTTGAAACCCTTGTTTAAAAACATAAACAATACCTTTCAAAATCATTGAAAACAACCATTTCAAAAACATAACTTAAAACCTTAGACGTCCTTTTTCCAAATCATTTAAACTTATCTTTCGAAACACTTAAAACATATCCTTTGAAACAATTTTAATATACCTTACGAAAGCAATGGGTTCAAGTAAAGGTTTGTTGAAACGTTGCTTTGAAACCATTTAAAGTTATCCTTTTCGAAACCATTAGACTTAATATCTAATATAACTATGGGTCATAAAAGAATAGAGGCGAGAGCATTACTTTCAGAAACATTAATCTCAATAAAAGAAAAAGGATAGTTTCGACACCTCCTTTCAAAACCATTGCCTCCGAAACCATTTTGAATATAGCTACAGGACCCTTTCGAAAGCGTTAAGGAGGCAGTTCAAAGTACAAAGGCGAAAGCACCCTTTCAAATACATTGTTTAAAGGATATGAAGAAAAGCGGCCTTAGCTAGCTCGAAAGGTATGAATGCGGCATCGTGAGTTTCGAATAGGTTCAAAGTGTCTATCCCTTCAAAAGCTTCTTTTTAAAAAAAATGGCGACAACTCTTTCTAAAGCTCTTTCTAAAACAAAGGCAAGCTGATTGATTTGAAAGCTAGTACAACCCATTCGAAAGCAACCTTTATAAACAGAAGCAATTCAAAGTTCATAAGAGTAGCTCCTACCCATTCGAATGCTAGATTTCGACATTGTCCCTTCTTCCTTTCTCCAATGCACTATGTATCAATTGCTTGATTCCGTGAGCATTAGTTTGAATGGGTTCTTTGGCGAAGGTATGGTGTCGAAAGCTAACAGATGGAAGTGGCGAAGTAGTAAATCCAAGTAAAATAAATTTTTAGCCTTTAAAAGAAAGTTCTTCTCACCTAATTTGCCTTATTTGTCAAAATGTAATTGGTTGCGATTTCTTTATCAAAAATGCATTTCTAATAGTGCTGCCAAATTCAAAATTTTCAATTAAAAACATTTTAACAATTAAGCCATTCTCCTTGATAAAACATATAAAAAATTTAAGTCATTTAACTTAAATAATTTTATAAGTACAATAAAATACTTAGGAAACTTCCCCAAAAATCATCATAATTCACTTTCAATATGTTTTCTAACATTTATAAATTTCTGAACCGAACTCATTATATAATTGCTTTAAATAATTTAAACCCAACATCAACTATTTTCATTCATAGAAAATTCGCAATAAATCCACAACAACTTCGAAAATTAAGAAACTTGAAACCCACTTCTAAGATAATGTTTTTGATCATGTATCAAAAAGCAAGTCATTAGGATGTCATTTAATTGGTTTTTCCAATCTAAAATTGTCATAAAATCTGTGTGAAACAATATAAATCATGAGCAAGCGTATATATCCATTCAAAAAATATAGCTGGCATATTATTTGCAAAATAATTTGGCCCTAATCAAAAACCAAAATCATTATCAAAATGAGATGTAAATCTATTATTCACCTTAGTTTGATGTTAAGAAGTTTGAGATTTACTTTTTGATTAACTTCTTCAAGCTTCCTACTTGATTCCTAGGTTATCTTCTTTTGATTCTTCTTAATTGTGGCCGACCGATCTCTTTGGTGGTTTAAGTCTTGCTTGTAATTATTGAAATGAATCAGAAATGAAGGTAAGAAGGGTTTAGGTTATAAGAATAATGAGTATTCCTGATTTGCCCTTATAATATTCCTCTTTCTTATTTTCTATTTCCTTTGGTTTATACATTCATTAAGGCACCACCCATTTTAGTAATTTACAAACCTCAATCCCTTAACTACCTATATTATTTCACTTAATTTATCTAATTAAATGTGGCAAATAATGTGGTTCAAAATTAGGGTCATTATAGACTTCCCTCCTTAGACTTGCAAATCAGGATAAGTATCTTTAGTCTTGCTCTCAGTTTCCTAAGTACAGTCTCTTCCATCGTTACTTCACTAGACTTTGACTAATCTGACAGTCTTGTTCCTTAGTTTCTTCTCATCTCCTGTGACACACGAGCTGATTTCGTAATTATAGTCATATCTGGTTCCACTGCTAGATCATCTAACAAAGTCAGTGCAAGAGTAGTTTCAAGATCTCATACACCTTCCTTAGATGAGAAATATGGAAAATGTTGTGGACTCCTACCAAACTATTCGGTAACTCTACTCCATACGCGAATTTCCTAATTCTTTCTATAATAGGAAATGGTCCAACGAATCTCGGTGCCAATTTTGCTAACTTTCCAAATTAGATTATACCTTTCATCGGTGATATTTTGATGAAAACATGATCTCCGACTGAGAACTCAAGTCTTTCCATCTTTTATCAGCATAACTCTTTTTCCTAGATTGAGGTTCCCTCATCCTAACCCGAATCAACTCAATCTTCTCTATAGCTTCTCTAACAAAGTCCAGACCAAGAACTAACCTAACTCCGGTCTCTAACCCACAAACGAGAGATTTGTATGGCCTTCTATACAAAGCTTCAAATGGTGCCATCACTATATTTGTCTGATAACTATTGTTATATGAAAACTTTGCCAAATGCAGGTGGTCATCCCATGATCCCCCAAAATCTAGCACACAAGCTCTTAACAAATCCTCTAAGTCTTTGTTAACTCTTTACGTTTACCCATCTTTCTACAGATGGTAAGTGATACTCATTTTGAGCTTGGTACCCAAAGTCTCTTGTAGATTCTTCTAGAACTCGCTAGTGAATAAGGAATCTCAATTGCTTACTATGCTACTAAGAATTCCATGCAATCTAACTATAGTATTCATGAATAACTTAGCTAAAACGAGTACCGTCATAGTTGACTTAACTGGAATAAAATAGGCACTTTTGGACAATCTATCCACTATAACCCATATACTTCCATTTCCTATAATCGAACTTGGCAATCCATCTATGAAATCCATTGAGATAGAATCCCATTTCCAAATTGGAACATCTAAAGGCCGATGTAACCCACTCGGTTTCTAATATTCAGTTTTTACCCATTGACAGTTCAAACACCGCCTCACCTATAAGCCAACATCTCTCATCACGCCTTCCTAAAAGAAACTCCTTTTCATATCCTGATACATCTTAGTTCCTTCCGCATGAATAATGAACTTTGAATGATGGCATTCTCCAAGAACTTCCTTCCTAATATTTCCCACATTCGAAACACATAGTCGTACTTTCTTCCTCAAGAACCCTGGTTAAGACTATAACCTTTCAAGTCATCGCTTTCTGTCTCATTCCTTAACTTTGTAATCTATTCAACTAATAATGGATCTCTCCTTGCTTAGAAGCGATCCTTTCGATCATCACTAGTCGAAATTCAAAATAGGACAACACATCAATTTCCTTACTAGAACTAGCTTCAGATCTCCATTGTATTCTGCATGTAGTCAATGCTTCTAAATCTTTCCACCCAGCTATCACCGTTAATACTGCATTCTGTTGTTTCCTACTAAGTGCATCTGCAATGTTAATGTGTTTTCCTGGTGCGTACTCAATTCCAAAGTCATAAGCGGTTAAAAAATTTGACCACCTCTACTGTCTCGTATTCAACTCCTTCTGAGATAATAAATATCTCAGCGACTTATGATCCGTAAACACCTCGAATCTTTCTCCTAAATGGTAATGTCACCAAACCTTCAATGGGAAAATTACAGCTACTAATTCCAAATCATGAGTTGGATACATCACCTCATGTAGTCTAAGCTGTCGTGAAACATATGAAATCACTTTACCATCAACATAGCTCCTAATCCTGTTCTACGTGCATCCATATACACCACTAAGTCCTGATTCCCTTCTAGAACTACTAATAAAGGTGCATTAGTCAATATGTGTTTCAGTGTCTAGAATGTCTCCTCACTCTTATCAGTCCGGACAAACTTCATATCTTTCTGAGTTAGCTTAGTCATCGGTGTCTCTATCAGTGAAAAATCCTTAATGAATCTCCGATAATAACCAGCTAATACAAGAAAACTCTTTATTTCAGTCGCTTTCTCAGGTATCTTCCAATTATCCACTGCTTCGATCTTGGCCAGATCTACGAACAACGCTTTCTCTGAGACTACATGACCAAGAAACTTCACCCACTTCTTCTAGAGTGACACTTCAAAAATTTCGCTTTCAATTGATGCTGCCTCAACATCTCAACCACCACTCCAAGGTAATATTCATGCTCCCTTTCATCTTTAGAGTATACCAAAATGTTGTCTATGAATACTAACACAAATCTTCCAAATGCTCCCAAAAGATTCTGTTCATCAAATCTACAAAAAACGCCGGTGCATTAGTTAGTCCGAATGGCATCACTAACCATTCACACGATCCATATCTTGTCCTAAATGCCATCAAAGGAGTACTACTCTCTGCTGCTCTAAGCTGATGGAACCCAGTGGCAAATCCAACTGAGAAAATACTTTGACTTCACTCAATTGGTCAAATAAATTGTCAATTATAGGTAATGGATATCGATCCTTTATCACCTTAGCATTCAACTTATGTAATCGATACATAATAAAATTCCTACAATCTAAATTGACCAACTGCACTTTTAGCTCCTTCATCTCGGTAGGTGTCATTCTACACGACGGTTTACTCACTGGTTTAGTTCTTAGTATTGAATCTATTTGAAACTCAATAGTTCATTTTGGTGGCAGTCCTACTATGGGTTCAAAGACACTAGCGAATTCTTTACAAACGAAGCCTCGATTCAACTCATCTTCTTCCTCTATAAGACCTAACAAAGCATTTACCTTAAAAATAGGATTTTCTACGGAGTATATAATATGATCACTACAACCGAGGTGTCTAAGTGACATTTTCCTATCGTGGCAAAATATCTTAGAATCATACTTACTTAACCAATCGATACCCAAAATAAATCCGAACACTACGAAATCAAATACATGCAAACTGCAAGCAAATACATGAACTAAAACCTCAAACTATAAGTGGTCACATTTCATCCCAAGAGTGCATACCCTCCTATCAAATTAACAACCCTTAGGGAAGTAACTGGGCAAGAGAGTTCCAGGGTAAGCTTATCTGCCAAACAATGAGATATAAACAAATGCGATGTACCAGTATCAAATAGAACTCTAACTGATATACCATGAATCAAAAGCGTACCTCTCACCATAGCTTTTCCTTTCTCCACTACTGTTGGTATTGAGGTAGCTGGATCCAATGCAAACATCTTGCTTTTTCCATCCTAGGCTGGTTCCTTGAACTGGTTTTTATAATGTCCAATCTGATCATAGTTTAAGCATCTCACTTCCTTCTTATTAACAGCCTTCTTCCCTTTGCATATCCGGCACTCATGAGCATATTGTCCCTTCTTATCGCACTTATAGCAAACTACATCGGCCTCCCTATTCTTGGCTGGTCCTCTTTTCTAAGTGTCTTTCTTATGGAAAAACTTTCTCTTCTGGTTCTGCCCACCCTGAGCTTCCTCTGCTTTATTACCATCATGAAAACAAAGCATCCCCTCCTGCCTCAAAGCCATCTCAACAACTATATCACACAGATCCCTAATTTGTGGAAAAGTTGCTTTAGCAAGTTCAGGTTTTAGTCCGCGGATGAACTTCTCATTTCTTTTGAAAACCGTATCAACCGTAGCATACCCATATCTTGATAGCTCCTCAAGTTTGATTTCATACTCAAGGACAGTCATATCTCCCTGCTCCAACTCCACAAACTTCCTAAGCAGAGTTAACTTGGCAATCTCTGACATGAATCTCTCCTCAAACCTTCTTTTGAATTTCGCCCAATTCATGGTCTCTTCATTTACTCCCACAGTAACATTGTTCCCCCGGTATAATGCTACTCCTTGCAACTGCCTAGAAGCAAGTCTCATCTTCATCTCATCATTAAGCCCTAAATCAGCAAAGATCCTTTCGTAATGAAGTGTTTAGTCTGGCATTTCCATTGGTTATGGTGCTTCCTCCACCAATGTTAACCCTTTCACTCCTAGCATCCATATCTTACTTCCTTAAAATCCGCATTTGAGCCTATGTAAGATACAAAAGAATAGCCTAAGAAAGATGGAGAATAGAGAAAAAGCGTATACTTATATATACAACAAATACAAGTAAGTAACTATAGTGTTATCCATAACATAGTCTTTTCTCTAATTCCTTAGGATTATGTTTTCAGAATCATTTTAAGTTTAAAATTTCTTTTAAGTTATCATAAACCAAAGCTCTGATACTAGTTGTAACATCCCCAACTTTGAGGCTTGAAGCTAAGCACTACCGATGCTGTAGTCATCTATTGTATTATCTTCTGGTGACAAAATACGATAATGTTAATGGTATCCATAATACGAGAAGCACATGAATATGAAACAAAATTAACATGGTTTTGAAAAACAGCTTCTTTGATTACATTTCAAATCAATATTTTATATTCAGTACATAATCCTAAATCTATCCCTAGGTTTCGATCAAATATAATTATTACAAATTACATGAAGAGAGACATATGAAGATTTCGCTTGGATGATCAAAGTACTAGATGGACATATTAGCCATAAATACATCATAGTGGAAATACTATTAACTAGTTCCTACATAGCAAGCTTTGCCTCCTGCACATCTTCGAAAGCTTATTCGTCTAACCTACTAAACTTGAAAATCCTGAACTCTCAATCTACAAAAATTAATTTTGAGCACCCAAAAGTTTAAGAGGAAAACATAAACTTTAATTCAGACATAAAGCCTGTTGTGAATAATACTATCACATCTCGATTTACTGATATTAAGTGAAACAACGCTTCTTAGCCATATGAGTTCCCCTCACTAATATCCTTTTAAAAGCATATCTTTTGCAAATCAAAATCCTCCAATCAAACTGATTATAATAGTAAGAGTAATAATATATATGCATATAAATTAGTTAATCAATGGACTATCTATCAAACGTTATAGTTTTATTTGGCTGACTATTAACTGTTTGCTGAGTCGGGCCTACCAGACATAACAAATAATCTAACTTCTATTAGACACAATATTGGACAGTCTGTCCTTAACTTATTCTCCTAGGGTCAACCGGTCCTAATAGTTTGGCGGGCTCACCTATAACCTATCTTTTCTCCGTATATTCCTTTATATGTGTAACATCATTTAATTCTTAACTATGACAAAGCCCTACACATACCAGTCCCATTCGCTCTTCTAATATTAGAGTCATAAACTTAGGGTTAACTACCCCATCTATTTTTCCTTAAAATATTTCTTTCAAATTTATATAACTCTTTTAAATCATACCTAAACAAGGAAAATATACCCTTTGCTTTACTCATAATACGTTTGCCATAATATATGCTTTACACAAAACAATGTTGAGGAAAACTCATATCAAAAGTGTTATCTATCCCTTTAAAATAAGTTAAAGCCTTTTTAACATAGAAAATATTAGGTTTTAAAGTAAAGACATCGCCTTTGAAACCCTTTTATAAAACCTTAAACAATACCTTTCGAAGTCATTGAAAACAACCCTTTCAAAATCATAACTTAAAGCCTTAGACATTGTTTTTCCAAACCATTTAAACTTATCTTTTGAAACACTTAAAACATATCTTTTGAAAAAAAATTAATATTTTTTTTGAAAGCATTGGGTTCAAGTAAAGGTTTTTAGAAACATTTCTTCGAAACCATTCAAAGTTTTCTATAGTGCCCCATCCCGAGACCTACACTAACAGAGGGTATTGCGGTATAATACTGTCTGCTAGTGCAGAGAATAAGGCTGGTTAGGAGTAACAATCCGTATGCTTTGTCTTAGGCAAATGTTGAATACATCGATTGGGTGTACTATTCCTTTTCTTTTACCTTTATCATATGGATCGACATACTCAATAAATGTTCAATACAAAACTACAGTGGCTAAGGAATCTATCCATAACAAAATAAAATAACAACAAGCATAACAGATCATAGAACAGTAGATACATATATAGATACATCATATGTACAATACATAGCAATACATAAGTAGGTGGTTACATGGACCACATACACACATCATGTCTCATATACATAAATATTAGAGTACACAAATAAACTAGATGATAACATAAAACATGACTGGGCATCCAAAAAGGATGATAAGATGAACCACGGTAGAAGTAGTTAAGTGGATATCAATAGCAGGTGAATAAACTGAAATAACCCAGTCTGATCCTAGTATATAAAATACATGGGTCGGTCTAGCTTAAATAAACTGATTAGAACATATTTGGTGATGTATAAGGATAATAGATGATAATTCTTCTCAACATAGAAGAAGCAACAACAACGTATATCAACTTATAATACATGAGATGGTAACAACTAAAACGTCATATGAAGGTTTCATGAAAGAGGAAATATCAATAACAACAACAACTAAGTCATGTATAAATGCCCCGTATCATCGACATCAACAACATCATATAAAAAAGGTTTCCATTAACAATGGGGAGTTAGGCTCTACGGCTAAGCCATGTATAAAATCTCAAACAACAACAAAACAAGAAGATGGAAATCGCATCATAACACCTATAGGACACGTAAGGTCCAAACAACCACATAATGTATTCACCGTAAGAAAATCTTCGAATAGCACATAGGCTACATATATAACTCCAACAACAACAATATGGTGAACATATGGAAGACAACAAAATCTAGAAATCAATAGGAATGAAATCCAGAAATAGCAACAACAATGGTATGGATCCATAACAACAACTGCACGTGCATATAATAAGTGTCCCCCCGGCCTTGCCAAGTACTATAGTAGTGCGCTTAACAATGTTGTCTCTCCCCGGCCTGATGTATATATTTGGCCCTCCCTGGCCTAGCGCTAGTGCCCCCTCCCACCAGCCTTGACCCCCGGCCTAGTACTAGTAACAACAATGGAATGTGTCACCAACTTCCAAATATGTGTAGCTTCAAAGGAATAAGTCCAAAATTAACCAATATAGCAAATCTACGTGTCCCATACCACATGGTTTATTATATCATTTAAGTCGCTTCCTCGTTCTCTCGATGTAACACCCCGCGTTAAATTACAATTATATATTCAAATAATTTAATTAAGTTATACACATTGGAAATTTTAAAACAAAGAAATGCTTGTAAATGGGGAAACTAATTAATGTTATTTGGAATACATATATATTTGTGTAAAAAATAAACTAGAGATAGAAATTATATAAAATCAGTAAATAGGGAAGATTAATTAACGATGTTTGTTTAAAAGGAAAATTAATATTCAATTAATTAGTAGAGGTGATTAATTGACAGGAATGGACAAGAAAGAGGACATATATTGTAGCAAATAATTGATATGATTACAAACATATATGTTAGTGCAAGAGAATAAAATGGAGGAAGAGTAATTTATGCAAGTAATCTATTATCAATTAATAATCATGAAGACTTATGGTACATATATAATTAAGACTGTGATTCAAAATTCAATTGCAGAATATTTGCATGCAATAATTATGGGAATAAAATAAATTAATATGCATATATGTGGCGAATTAATATGGTCCTGATTGGCATATTAATTTGGTAAGAAATCACAGTGTAGGCAGCGATTAATTGGATAGTAAATTAATTCTAAGTTTATATGAAATCTATTAATTGGGTGATTAATAGGGGATCTTATTTAAAGAAACGTCACATTTAAAAATATATGTTTCCATAGATTGTGAGAGAGAAGGGGAAAGTGATTAATGAAAAGATTGTTGGAGAATCAATTTGAAATAAAAACAAACGCAGAAGAAAACATATTAATTTAATGTCCATAGATTGAGTGTACGATTTTGATTTTAGGGTTATAAATCTAATGGTTAGCACCGATTTGAAGCACTATAAGTATAGGTGCAGAGCCTCATTTTTATTCTCATTATTTTTCTCTTGCCTTCAGAAGCTCTGCAATTTTTCTAACTCTTCCACACTTTCTTAAATTTTTTTTTAGATCTAATTCACATAAATATAGATCTAAATAGAAAGAGAATAGAATTAATTAGGGAACTAAGAATTGGTTCAAATAAGAAGGCTATGTGAAAGGCAAAACCCTAGATGTAACATCCCGCCTTTTGTACGCTTTAAATCGAGATAAAGCACACACGTCAGACTCGAACCATACAAAAGAGCGAATTGTTATTGGGGTGAATAAGAAAAGCAAAGAAAGAAATAAAACAAAACAGAACCTCACAGCGGAATGAAAAAATATAATAATCAAATAACAGTTCAAGAAGCTGTTTACAAAATATTTGATTACACTAGTTCAATACTGAATCAGAGTTACATATAACAGAAATGAACAACAATGCAGCGGAATAGTATGAAAGTAGTGGAATAATATAATAAATAATAGTAATACAATCTTCGTCTTCGTCCTCTAGAAATAAGGTTTTCAAAATCCTTTAATACTCAAGCTGACCCAAGCGAATTGAAAGGATAAAACACTCGAGTCAGAACTAAAAGATCTTATGTAATTTAAATCAACGGTAAATAAATATGAGTGGAATGGCGTCAGAGATGTTTATGGTGTTTAACATCTCATATCTAGTGTCTAAAGTGAGTGTAGTAACTTAAGAGATGTTCGAGGTTCACAACTCTTAAGGATCCATTAAACTATCTACTATGTAGTAATATACGCTATTATAATTATGTCTAAAGTAAAGTATAATATATTTAAAAATAGCGTTAAGGCTTTACATTTTCCACCTTAACACATTTTGTATATTCCCATAGTCTATACAATACCGTAATCTACCCCGTACAAGGCGTTGTCAGAGGGAACTCCATAGGTATGGTACAAAACAAAATCCTATAAGGCACGCTAGGGTAGGTGACACGGAACGATTAGGCAATGCTAGGGTAGATATACCAATTACACTTTCGGACCTGTGGTAACGCATAGCAGCCACTACCGCCCACCTCGAGCCACACTTCTAAAAATCAAAGGTGCACCCAATCAATTACAAAGTAATAGAATGGTATCGAAGGAGTGTGTCCGATCAAAGGAGCTACCTCATTAGCCCGTCAATTGCTCCTGTTTTAGCCACCTTATGCCAATTCATGGGAGTCGGGCCCATGTATATACCTCAATAGAACGTTGCCACCATCCTACTTCATTCAGGAATCTCCACCACGTACACGGTTGTTAATGTGGTTTCCAAAGTTGGCAGAGAGTATGACAACTTCTGGTCCCGGTCTCTTTAACAACCAAACGTTATTATAACACCGGGTCATTTCAAAATAGTTTATACTTCAAAACCAAAATAACAGTATCATTTCAAAACCATATCAATTTGATATCATTTTCATTTCAAAAATATCCATTTTCAGAATCATAGCATTTTCAAGGTTATAACACTTTCGAAACCAAACACTTGAAAATATAACATTTTCAAAACATGATACTCTGAAATTAATAGCTTCGAAACCATAACTTTCAGCACTTAAACAGTTTAGATATTCAAATGATATATATAATAAATAGTTTTAAAATTTAAAATTACTTTATAAAAAAAATAATTTCCCCAAGTTCACAAATCGATTCAAATCAACTTGAATTCAAAATTCAATTTATATCAAATCTCAATTCATAAATTTCAACCCAATTCAGTATTCAATAAGCCATTTCAATTTATATCAATTTTAAATATAGATTTGAACCTCAAATAAACCATTTCAATTTCCATATATTTCAAAGCTTTAAATATTCCACCATTTCAAAACTAAATTTGATAACTTCATATATACCTTAGTTTAACTTCATTATTATTCAGTTTTGAAATATTTACATAAAAAATCCAATATCTTTTAAATAAATCCCAAATTCCAAATCACTAAATGTTCCTTCAATTAATTTAAACTTGAAATATTCATTTTAAACCATCTTAAACAAAATCAAGTTATAAAATCATATCTTTTAAACTTTCAAATTTAATAAATTTCAAATCAAACTTATTTTAGTTTAATTCTTAAATAAATTCAATTTCAAATTTATCTTCCAACTTTAATTTATTTAAATCATTATAAACTCTATATTAAAATATAATTTAAATAATTAACCATATTATCTACAATAAAATCAAACTTTATTATTAAACTTGTGCTGTATTAAAAGAAATTCATACATAGCTTAAAATCACGAATAAAATAACATTTATATAGTATCTACAATCAGTATTTATATAAAACCATATATTTCTTTACAAACCATAGAAATCATTTCAAAATATTTTTTATATAGACCACGGTGTCTTTATATAATTTTCTATCCTATGGTCAAGTTATACGGATATTTATCATTTCAATCCGCAATTTAATATTTTACGATTGTATGTCATTTCAAACCGAAATCCTAAAATAAATGAAAATTCCAAAACGAACTTGCAGTTTATAATTTGCTGTTTATATCGATATAAAATAAAACATCCATTCATCCAATATCAACAATCAAACATTTATCACAAACATCATCCAATTCAGTCTATAACATCCATATAGAATAGATAATAAATAGCACGTATTTACTGGCAGTTTATATTTAGTAATAAATTAATTAACTATTTAATCCAAATAAATTCAAATTAACTGAGATGATGATTCAAAATATGCCAAACAATCATAAACAGATTTCTAATCACATCATAAATCAATTTAACCAACATAAGAAATTTTAAAAGTTGTGAGTGGGCTAAAACACTCACCTTTGAATTTAAATTGAATTTAAATTCAAAATAAGCCCAAAATTCACTAGTCTTAGAATCCATCCAAACTTGTTCCAACGTCTCCAAAATTTCGATACGATCCTAGAGGAGAAAGCCACGGCCAAAGCCGAGCTCGTATGTAAAAGTTATAACCTTTAGAACATTCGAAGTAAAAAAATTAAATTAAATAACATAATCGTATAAGCCAATCACCTCCTGCCACGTCATCACGCACATCACGCGTTCATCTTCCATATTTCGGATGAAACCCTGTCAATTCTCTCACGCACGACATTAAACACCGCCACCATCGGTGATCGCACGCGAACACTGCCGCCGCCCAGTCACGACCACGCCGTGTCAGGCGCATGCTGGCGTGCAGCCTCGCGACTCCCCACCTTGACCACGACGTAGGCTGTAGCCATCAAAACCCATAACCTTCATCAAATTATTGCCAAGCATCCAACCTTTGATTCAATGCAAAAACTATGCCGATGAACTCCCCTTCGTCCACTCTACCAAATTGCAACTTCGATTTGTCGATCAGCCGCAGTCAACCGCGACGAAATAAACGGCGGAGAACAGATCAACAATTTCTGGCCACACCGAAACCCAGATTGAAAAATGAATCATATATTTGACTTACTCTCATCGAGAGCTTCAAATCCATATATAATTCGATGTATATTGAGGAGTTTGAAATTTTGGAATTAAATTTGGAGTTGAAATTGCGATTTGAATTTAGGGTTTTGATTGTCTGGCATTAAGATGAGGAATTGAGAAAGAGATATACGTACAGACAAATGAATATGAGAGTGGCTACAGTTTATAACGAGATATATATAGGTAGGTTAGAAAATAGAAATAGCGGATCAGATTTGATTTGGGCTAGGACGATAAACGACCCAAAGAGCCCGTTCTGCCTTCGGACGAAAATGAGTCAACCCATATATCAAAATAGATGTTTTAAGTATTTTAAAATCAATGGAATAGGTTTCAAGTCCAAATTCCATCATATGAAGAAGTTACGTTAAAATCAGTTTATTTCAAATTGATTTCAATTTAATTGATTTCTTGCCGTTTTAAGCCCGTATGATTAACCGACAAGCTCGATCGTTATGAAACTTGAAATTCTACAATAATTCACTATTATGGATCCGATGAAACTGGTTTAACCGAAATTCGAGTCGCTGTCCAAAATGGCTATTTTTCAGTTAATTAAAAAATAAATTATTAATTAATTAAATCACCTTTTAATTCAAATTCTATAATTGACAAATTTTATCAATTTTGATTGCTTAGACATTTATAACACTTTAAAACAAATTCCATGTTAACTATTTCACTAATTCTCATGTTTACTCATAATTCAATAATTTCAGTAATTTCACATTAAATATCAATAATTCCATTTAATTGACTTTTCACCTATTATTCAATCCCTTATTGTCAAATGGATAAAATTAACATTGGTACATGATTTATTACAATAATATTCTTAAATTTCATCTTAATTTCCATTTATGAAAATTTTAAAATATTTAATTCGTTCTTTTGCAACTAATCCAATTATTACAAATTAAATCCCAGTTATTTATAATTAATTTCAATTAAACAGATATGATTCAATTCCAATCTTTTTATTAAATCTATTATTACTCTATAAACCTAGTTACTATTGTTTACCTTTCATTTACTTAACATATTCTCATTCCCATCTTTTATTCGTATTAACCACCATAATTCCGCTTATATTGAAATTTTATCAAATCTCATACATTAATTATAATTAAAATCTCAATTAGTGTATTCAACTTGGTTTCATTCTTTTATTTTATCTTATGAATAAAATATACATTTCCATCCATTTTATTATGTCTGTTATTACTTATGAATAAATTTACGTTTCAACTTATTTTATTACATTCACACTTTTACAAGTTTATCATTTCCAAACCGATATTATAATTACCTATAGAACATTGAATTTATTCAACATTATATATTAATTCATTAATTAATTCAATATTTACGTTTGTTTTCTAATATTTAATTGATAACCAAGCATAGCATTTAAATGACAATGAATTAGAATTTCATTCAGATTGTTAACAGTTAACTTAAATTAACATTGTTTCATTTTAATATAGTTATTATTTCATTATGAAATTATACATTTTTATTTCCTTCAATATTAAATTACCAAAATCTTATTAAATTAAAATTTTTAAATTATAGGAAAAATTACGGGTCGTTACACTCTCCCCTACTCAAAACTTTTCCCCGAAAAGGAAAAAGAAGAGAAACGAAGGAATTAAGTAGTTAACGTATCTAATTTAAAATATTAAATTTATAAAAAAAAAATTTAAAAAATAAAATAATTTAAATAAAATATATAAAACGTTTTTATAAATTTTCTAAGTCTAAAGTTTATGAAAAATTTCGGTAGAGTCTCCTTTGTACGGAGAGGCTCGGGAGAAATCATAATATCAAAATACCAATATACAACATATATTTTCCAAAATAATATATATCCCAACACGGGAAAAATAATATAATAACGCTATAAAACTGTAATCCGAAAATGTACCTATTTGTCAGGCAATTAACGTTTATTTTATGAAACCAAAAGCAGTAGCAATTGCTTCCATAGCCTGTATTTTACTTATATATTCCAAAAAGAGTTAATAATTATATAAAATGAAACATTTAAAGTTGTTTCAACCACTAACAAACAAATCAATATAAACAACAATCACTTGCAACCAATATACAATCATCATACAAAATCAACACGAATCAATTATCCATTCATATCAAACAAAACAAATAGTTGTTTGAGTTCAAAAACTTTAAATTGTACAAAATGAAAAATAAACTACTAAGTGCACCATTTACTCAACAGTCTTAGATGAAACTAGATAGATTATTCATACATCCAAACTATTTTAAAGTATCCTTGCCCAAACAACCATAAACCAAACAAACAATGACCCCAAGCATAAATTAAGTTCATACTTATTAATTTCATCTCACAACATTTATTGCTTCACTTCCTTTTCATTAATATAATAATTTATCTTTTTGGTTTACATTTTATTTCTTACAATTTTCATTTCCATTCTTTTGTTTTCGTAAGTTATCTTCATTTCTTACATATTGTGATAACCCGACTTTCTCACCACAAAAAATTGTATGATCTTGAAGAAAGAAAGGGATAAAAAAGAGAAAAGAAAGAAGAGAAAGAAGAAACAACACTAGAATCTCAACAGCGGAACGAATAAATTATATTAATAACATAAGTATTTACATAATATACATAATCAATCAGAGTTACACAACATACACAAAATATACTAGACAATTATAAATACCTGTCTAGTATTTACAGCTTAATACAAACACAACACAGAGAACACACATCGGAAACTATATATCTATAACGCTGAAGCCTCCTGCTCTATTGCTCCTCCAACATTCATTCAAGCCAACCTGAATCCCTTGGCTACTCGTAAAAATTTGAGTACCCAAGAGTTTAAGAAAACAAAAGATAAACTCCGGGTCAGACACGGGTCCGGTGTGAGTAACAGGTTAAGGTTGCTTAACTTTAAAAACCTTTTGAAAAGAAAGGTATCACGTAAGACTTCCACACGTAAACATGGAAAAGTTTTTACCTTACCTAACCAAAACATTTGATAGGAAATTCGATCATATTATAATAGTGTCTAGGGTTTCCAACTAAAATACAGAAATAGCTGGAATGCTTACATCTAACGTTCCAACATAGTTGGGCACAACTAATAAGTATGACACTCATTGGATTTTGGATTCCATCAATGGCAAGGCTACTGGGGTACCGCCCGTCACAGTATGTGGCCTAGATCACTGTACCGATGATCACTCCCAATCCCCTACAACACAAGGCCGGAAGCATTCCTTACCGAACAGTCCCGAACAAGACAACCGGCAGCTGTTGCAATCAACCGCTCACACAGCCGAATATAAAGGGACCTCTAGACAAGGGAAAATCTCGTCCTACTTGGGCATGACCCACTTAACCTTGCTGCACCTCCCCTGTTTTAGCCATTCCCGGTTGATGAGGCTTGAGGCTACGATTAACTTTAGAGAACACATCTTTTAGAATGCTCATCATCCACCTGACGATGTTCTAAAAGCATTCTATCCATACAAGTTCGTTCCGGGTTCGAACGAAACCGAAGGCATTATCTCGTTACACTCATTTTGGAATCACCCTCAGAGTTAACAACGATAACCCTGCACTCTGAATCTTCATCTTCACTTGAGATTCATGACCTATCATTAATTTGGATCGGTGTGGTTTTCGGATATCCAAATATGGAAACCCGATCCTGGTCTCATCGAAATCCAAATCGCCATCTTTTAGGTCCAAGTTGTTTTAAATGTTTAAAACAATTCAATTCAATATTATCTATATACACATAAATAGATAATTCACAACAGATAATCCATATTATCATCCCAAAATTCATATTATCTACTCAAATGCAACCATAGCATCCAAATCACACAACATCACTTATCTCATATCTGAGATCTTAACCATTCAGGGTAATCAGTATTAATCACATTCACAAGCAATGACTTATTAATCACTTTATATAATTAATTTAAAAATGAATTAAATTAATTACTTCTTCCTTAATTAATTTAAAATAAATTAAGTTAATTACTTCATCCATATAAATCTTGTTTACATATCCATTAATTAATTGCAAATCAATTAATTAATTACCCTCATCAAATTACCCTAATTAATCATCCTTGATTAATTATCCTATAATTACATTCAAGTAATTAGCTTTTAATTAATTTCGCAAATTAATTATTCTAAACCAAATCCAGTAATTAACCTGCAATTATTTAAATAATTAATTATAATTAATTACATCAATCCCTAATTAATTACATTAATTAATTCCTTCATTGATTAATTATTCTTAATTAATCCATCCTTAATTATATCATTAATTATATAAGTTAATGATCACTAATTATTTACTTATAATTACCCTATTAAATTAATTATCAATTATCCATATTGATTAATCACTCTTGATTAATCACATTAAGTAATTAATTATATTAAATTAATTACATTTCTTTATTATCTTTAAATAACTCAATTAACAAACCTAAATTAATTACACTAAGTAATTAATTATTAATTACTTCCCTTAAGTAATTATTCTGCAAACTAATTACATATTAATTACACAAAGTAATTAATTTCCAAAACTCCTTCATTACCCAATTATCCTTCAATTTAATTACATCCAGTAATTTATCTTCTTAATTACTTCACTAAGTAATTATTCATTTTTAATTACATTGGGTAGTTACTTCTCAAATTAACCAGTGATTATTTTAAATTAATTAAACTTAATTAATTAACTTAACTAATCAAATAAACTTAATTAATTACAATTAGTAATTAATTTTCTTAATTACTTTCATTAAGTAATTCACTTAAACAATTCAAATGATTATCTTAAATTAATTAATCCAATTAATCATTAAAATTAATTACATTAATTAATTATTAAATAATCCTAAGTTAATGACCTTCATTAACCAATAACAAATCTTTAATTACTTCTCTAAAGTAATTAACTGAGATTAATAAATTTAATTATCTATAAAACCCATTTAATTAATCTCTAATTATTTAAATTAATCAAGTGATAATCAAAAACATAATTAATTTTTAATTACTTGATTAATTAATTCAAATTATTAATTAAATTAAATCAAATCTTATCTAATTAATTGATTTCTTAATTACTATTTAATCAATCTTAATTAACTTACATAATCCTTTAATTAATTAAATAAAACCCTTAATTATTTAATTAATTAGCATAATTATTAATTAATTAAATTAATTAATTATAAAACTTAATTGCCTTAATCATTTAATGAAATATAAATTATTAAGTTCTAATTTAACTTTAATATAAACATAAATCTTATTAATGATTAAATTATCATTAACAAAGTAATTTAAAAACAACTTGTTTTTAAATTTTCGCTAAATTCCGTTTTAAATTAAGATTTAAAATGAATTAAATTTTAACTTAAATAAGGTTTAAGTATTTAAAACCCTTTTAATTTCATTTTAAAGAATTACTTACCTCCTAAGGTAGATTTAAAAATAGTTCTAACCCTTATTCAATTTAAATAAATTTTAAATAAATTTTAAATATTTCAAGTGGTTTTGAAACATTTAAATTCAAAAACTTATTTAATTTCATACTAGAATTCAAATCATGTTTTGAATTCAGATTTTAAAACTTAAATTTAAAATCCTATTTAAATCCTATTTTCAGGTTTTAAAAACTTGTTATAAAATACTTTAACATTCAACTTATTTACAACATTAGAATTTATAAGCTTTATTTTCTTTTTAAAACTTTAAGATTCAAATTCAAATTTGAATTCAGATTTACAATTCAAATTTGACTTAAATTTAAAATCTTGTTTTAAATCTCATTTCAGATTTATATAACACTTTATAAAATACTGTGCAGGTTTTTAGTTGTTAAACATTCCATTTATTTAGAATTATTTATTTTGAAAACTAAAATTCAAATTCATTGTTGAATTCATAATTTAAACTTGTTTCAACTTTTGGTTTAAATCTTTCTTTACTTCCTTTATTTAAATTTGGTTTAAATTTAAAAACCTGCATACTGTCAGGTTTCAGAAAAACCTGAACTAAAAAAAACAACTCGAGCTAGAACCTAAATTACTCAGAGTCAACCTCCTCTCTACTTCGGGCAAAACATCCATATGACCTAAGCATTTTACAAGAATAACTCACCCATGCAAGAATCCTTCACCAGTAAAAAGAAATGCACAGTTGTGACGCCCCACCTCTATACCCACGCTAGCCAAGAACATTACGGTGAATGCTGTCGACTAGCACGGAGAATAAGGCTGTTGAGGAGCGACCATCCATGTAATTTCTTTGCGCGAGCACCGATATTTCAGATAATATAACATGCATTCTATTTCAAGAGGAAATCCGACATACCGACACAAACTCAAAGCTACTACACGGTGGCTATATAAATCCTTCGAAAAACAAATATAGAAATAAGCATAACACAAATCAGTCACAGACAATTCATATCACAAAGGCGGAATAAGATATGAATATTACACTAGAAAGTGTACATCAGAGTAGTGGTCTAAAAAGATCCACAATATCACAAAAGAATAGTTACACGAACTACACAAAAGAATAAGTATACATTAAGGAGTCTATATCTCAAATGTATACAACAAAATAACTACTAATCTAAGTAGTTAACCCAAAAGTCAAGGAGTTAATCCCGGATGAGAAGTCAAGAAGAAGCACCTGTAACATCTCGGTCTGACCCGAGTATTATTTAATAAGAAAATAATAAACGGATCAGTCTAACTATAAATATCAGATGAAACGATATAGAATAAGAGATATGACTAAACACATAATAATCACAATGCCAAGCTGTGATATGTATATATATATACTTAGTTGATAATCATCAAGAGATTAATCAATGTCACCAAATCTACACAAGAATCAAAGAAACGTCATACTCCTTATTTCGTTTACCATACCATAAATATTGACGATAATATCAATGTCAATCACAAAAGTCAATGACACACAAATTCCAGAAGACTACACAAGAAATCAAGAAATCACAAAAGTCAAGGACACACAAATTCCAGAAGACTACACAAGAAATCCAGAAATCATAAAGTCAATGACACACAAATTCCAGAAGACTACACAAGAAATCCAGAAATCACTAAAGTCAATGACACACAAATTCACCAATGCACAAATATTGATAAAACTTATCAATGGAAATCACGAAAATTGGTGAAACACAAATTCTAGGAATCTACACAAGAAATCCAGAAATCACAAAGGGGGGAGGCCTATCACAAACGGGAGCATGAAAACTCACCAATAGCTGTAACACATGAACGAGAAGCTATCTCATGGTAACTAGCCATTAATTTGACACACGAATGGTCCGAAGACCTGACACACGAATGGTCCGAAGACCGTGGGTTGCTACCCCACAATTTAGACACACGAACGGGGTTTAGTCTCCCACACAGACAAAGAGACATCGCACATTGCTAGTCTAAATCACAAAAATGATCGTCATGATCATCGAGAAGTGTCAATTACACTAAGAAAGTAAATATAAAAGTTTAGCTTCATGTCCCATAACCACTTGCTTAACTTAAATATTTACGAACAAACTGTAGATTTCCACTAGAAAATTGTCATAAGAGATTCAATCGAACAAGTCCAAGAATTAACCGACGAAGTAAACGCAAGCGTTTCATACCACTTGTTTTACTAAGCTGTTTAATTAGATTTCTCATACGAGTGAGGTAAAGGTATGTATATACTAATAGATTGGAAAACGGTTTTATAAACGAATTTGGTATTAAAATAGAGTTGAAATCGTTTTAAGGGAAGAGTTTTGTATTTACTACTAGTATAGAAAACCTTTATATTTTTAAAGTGACAAATCACAAAAATGATTGTAGAACAGTCATCCACCAAAATTCACATTCAAAGACGCGAATAAAGATCCAAAGAAATCGATCCGAATTCATCAAAATGGATATTCCCAAAAATCTCAAGAATAGAAGTCATTAAAGTCGTAGCAACAACAAGTGGGAAATAACACGAATCGATGAAATTTGGAAACCAAGCAAAAATATGCACAAATTGGCATAATAAGGCAAATTGGTGCAGGTCAGTGGACTGACACAAAGGTCCAGTCGACTGAACCAGAAGCAGGAAAAATAATTTCCTGCATTCAGTCGACTGACCAAAAATTTCAGTCGACTGAATGCAGGAAATCAGAGGACCCGAGCCTCTGTTAGCTGCCTTCGGAATGCCTATGTGCTACAGCCAGTCGACTGACCCAAAGGCCCAGTCGACTGACTGGCACCAAGGCTGTTTTCTTAGTCTATGAAATGAAGATGCAATCTTCATCAAAATGCAATCGAGCGAGCATGGTCACTAAGGGTTTATGCAAATCGACTATCCGGTCCAATAAGCGCTTCGATGCATCACCAAAAACAAGTTCAAACAACAAAGCTATGATTTTTGAAGATTTGAACTCAAAAAACTAAAATTTGGAATGGTCACAAAAACTATCCAAATCAAAATCAAATACACATGAATATGTGTTAGGAATTCATACCTAACAATCAAAGATAATCATAGACCTAGATGTGAGATTAAAAATCTCACCTTTTCACAAAATCAAACAAGAAGAAGCTTGAAAGAAAAATGGAGAATCACCCTCTCTTCAACACAACCCAATTGAGCTTGAATCTAAGCTCAAAAACAAGAACATTCCCAAAATTAGGTTTAGGAATTTCTGAAATTGGTAAGAGAATAAGTTGGACAAGAAGAGGAGAAGCTTACCAATGGTTCTTCTTGAGTTTGGAGCTAGGAATTTGATTTGCAAGGGAAACTAGGGTTTTGGAGTTTTAATTTCCATTCTCTCTAACCATTAATACTCTAAAAACTGAAATGAGAAGAGAATGAGGGTGAGTGGGGAAGAGTGACTCAGATTTGAGCATAAGTTAACATAGGGCTGAGCCCAAACCAAACCCAAAGTGAAAAGTAGCAAAAATCAACTTTCTCCAAACATATCGAAGCTTATACTCAAAAAGGTCGCAAACGGCATTTTAAACTCAATGGGAGTGGTCCCGAGTCCTAATTCGACCGTATGCAAAATGTAGCTTTTCGGACTAAAATCCGACTAACGATAAAATATTTAAATAAAATATTTAAATATAAAATCGATAAATATGCGGGTTGTTACAGACTCCCCTCCTTAAAGAAATTGCATCCTTGCAATATTTAAGAAGAAGATGTATATATAGTAACAACCATAAAAGCATACTCAACACAAAAGAAGTTTGAAATAAGAAGTTCACCTCAAAGAGCACGAGAAAGTAAGTCCGGATGTGTACGCTCGATGTACTCTCTAGATTCCCAAGAACAATCCTTAGGATTTGAAGACCATTGAACTTTAACAAGCGGAACATCTTTATTTCGAAGTTGTTTGACTTCCGAAGCAATGATACGAATAGGATGTTGCTCATAAGTTAAATTAGGCGAAACTTCAATCTCTTCCACAACACCGGGCTCAAGAACGGAATTGGAATCTCGAAGACATTTCCGAAGTTGAGAAACGTGAAACACGTCATGCATAGCAGAAAACTGAGCCGGTAATAAAAGGCGGTAAGCCATGGAACCAATACGTTCGGTGATAGGAAATGGCCCAATATATCGAGGCGCTAGTTTTCCCGATCGACTGAAACGTACAACACCTTTCATAGGTGAAACACGAATGAACACAAGATCTCCCACAGAAAATTCTAATTTCCTTCTCCGGTTATCGGCATAGGATTTTTGTCTACTCTGGGCTTCTTTCATCCTATGACGAATAAGATCAATCTTTTCTGTAGAATCCCGAATAAAATCTGGACCTAAAACCAGCTTCTCACCGGCCTCAAGCCAACAAGAAGGAGATCGGCATGGCCTTCCATAGAGTGCCTCAAAAGGTGCCATACCAATACTAGATTGGAAGCTATTATTATAGGAAAATTCAACAAGTGAAATATGATCTTTCCAACTTCCACCAAAATCAAGAACACAAGCACGAAGAAGATCTTCAAGAGTTTGATTCACACGTTCGGTTTGTCCATCGGACTGGGGATGATAAGCGGTGCTAAAATTAAGCTTCGTTCCCAAAGCTTTTTGAAGACTCTTCCAAAATCCACTAGTAAACAATGGATCACGATCGCTAACAATTGAAGTAGGAACCCCATGCAATTTAACAATTTCTTTAATAAAGAGTTTGGCCAAAAGAGGAACGGTTCGGTTAGACCGAACGGGAATAAAATGGGCGGATTTAGTAAGTCTATCAACAATTACCCATAAGCTATCATAACCCGATCGAGAACGGGGAAGGCCATCTATAAAATCCATGGAAATTTGATCCCACTTCCAAACTGGAATTTCTAAAGGTTGCAATAACCCTCCGGGCCTTTGATGTTCGGCCTTAACGAGTTGGAAAGTCATGCAACGTTTAATGAAGTTAGCGATGTCAAGTTTCATTCCCTCCCAATAATAAAGTCGCTTCATATCCGCATACATTTTACTACTACCGGGATGAATGGTAAATTTAGAGTGATGAGAATCTTCTAAAATATCTTTACGAAGATCCCTATCATTTGGCACGATAAATCTACCAAATTTCCGAATGCCGCCACGAGAATCGATATCAAAGTCTTTCAAACCTTCAATATCAATTTTATCCTTAATATTTTGGCCAAGAAGAACCAATTCAGTATCTAGCCTTTGAGCTTCAAGAATGCGGTCTAAAAGAGGTGGATGAGCCTCAAGGCTACATAAAACAAATGATGAGCATAAATCGGAAACACGGTTTCGAATTTCGCAAGTGGATAAAATCTCGAGATCGTTCCATTCGGATATCATCATAGAAACAACAACTTGTTGTTTACGGCTAAGAGCATCGGCGACAAGATTACCCTTACCGGGAGTATAAAGAATATCAAGATCATATGGAGCAAGGAACTCGAGCCAACGCTGTTGACGCAAATTAAGTTCCTTTTGAGAGAATAAATATTTCAAAGACTTATGATCTGTGTAAAGAACAAATTTCTCTCCTAAGAGATAGTGACGCCAAATCCGAAGAGCAAAAACAATAGCGCAAGCTCTAAATCACGAGTGGCATATCTAGTCTCAGCAGGCTTTAATTGCCGAGAAGCATAAGCAATAACGCGTTCCTTTTGCATAAGAACGGCACCCAAACCAATGCGACTAGCATCGGTATAAACAACGAAATCTTGATTCCCATCGGGAATAACAAGAATAGGAGCATCAGAAAGAAGTTCTTTTAATTCTGAAAAGAAGCTTCACATTTGTCTGACCAAATGTATTTAACAGCTTTCTTCGTCAAGCTAGTGAGAGGCACGACAATTTTAGAAAAGTCTTTAATAAAACGACGGTAATAGCCCGCCAATCCAAGAAAACTACGAATCTCTGTCACACTCTCCGGTCTCTTCCAATCTTGAATCACTTCAATCTTTGAAGGATTCACGGAAATTCCGGATTCAGAAATAATGCGACCGAGAAACTTCACACGAGATTGCCAAAAGTGGCACTTAGAAAATTTTGCCTTTAATTGATTACTCCTAAGAGTTTCCAACACAATCCGAAGATGTTTTTCATGCTCCTCCTCGGTTTTAGAATACACAAGAATATCATCGATAAAGATGAGAACAAACCGGTCGAGAAAGTCTTTAAAAACTCGATTCATTAAGTCAACGAAATAAGCCGGGGCATTTGTTAACCCAAATGGCATAACAAGCCATTCATAAGATCCATACCGAGTACGGAACGATGTCAAAGGAATGCTATCCTATGCAATACGAAGCTGATGAAAACCAGTAGCCAAGTCCAATTGTGAAAAGACTCTAGCACCACTAAGTTGATCGAATAGATCATCAATCCGAGGTAAAGGATATTTATTTTTGATAGTAAGATCATTAAGCTTGCGGTAGTCAACGCAAAGCCTAAGTGTACCATTGGATTTCTTCACAAAAATAGCTGAAGCACCCCAAGGCGAGGAACTAGAGCGAATAAATTGCTTCGTTTCCAATTCAGATAATTGTTTACGCATCTCCTCGTTTTCTTTATTGGACATACGATAAGGAGGACGAGTGATAGGTTGAGCTCCCGGAATAAGATTAATTCT
Source organism: Allium cepa (assembly GCA_030765085.1). NCBI lineage: Eukaryota > Viridiplantae > Streptophyta > Magnoliopsida > Asparagales > Amaryllidaceae > Allium > Allium cepa. The sequence goes on along the minus strand of CM060937.1, from coordinate 141,251,281 downwards.
GAACTCAATTGCTCGCTTATGTGGTAATCCTAAAACGGGCTCGAATATGTCGGAAAATTCACAAACGACGTGAATAAGAGAAATAATATCACCCTCATCATTATCATCGTCATCACGAGGATTTAAAGAATATAAAGATGCAACCAAAGCAGAATATGAATCTTTAAGAATAACAGAAACCTGATTAACAGATTGAGGATGTCGAAGATGAATAGTCCGCTCAGGACATAGGATATGAGCTTCATAATGGTTAAGCCAATCCATTCCCAAAATCATTCCAAAGCCTAAATAACGCATGACATGCAAATCGGCTCGGAAAGAAAAATCACACAAAATAATCTCGACATCTTTACACAATAAACTGATTGTTGCGGATCCACCAACCGGATTCGCAATTCTCAAAGAAGTCATTAAACACAAAACATCCAAGGACAAAGTATCAACAAGTTCTTTTGATATAAAAGAATGGGACGCACCCGTATCAAAAAGAACTCGAATAGGATGATCACGAAATAAAATAATTCCGTCCAGAATAGAATGAGAAATACCTTGGCCACGAGATGTGTTGCCAGGGGCTTGAGCAACATTTAACTTTCCCTCCCTCCTATTTTGAAGTTTGGGACACACATGCATAAAATGGTCCGGGCTTTTGCAATAGCGACAAGTACGAGGCTTTGAACACTTGTTCGCAAAATGGTCTTTCGAACCACAATTATAGCATTTCCCTTGAGTAGAGGAAAAGGTCTTTTCAGCAGGAGTTGCTTGCCTCCCTTTCTTATTGGGATAAGGGCCTTTAAATTTGTTTGGCCTCTTCTTGTTGTTGAAGTTTGGTTTGGAACCCACCACTTCAACATCATTCTCCTTATCCGCCTCTTCAAGACGAAGAGTGATGCAGCTAAGGCCAGAGAAGAAATTGTGCAATCTTTAATTCCTGAAAGCATGAGTTTGTGGTGTAGTTTGATGAGTCGTCCACGACTCATTGAAAACTTGAGTCATTTCCGACCTAAGGAGTTACAGGGGGAAGTGATAAACATAGGTCGAATGGAGGAGGTATCGGACTTGAGTCGTTCACGAGTCAATGGAAGCATGAGCCGTTTCCGAGCTAACTGGATATCAGAAGGAGGCTGTGCCGAGACAACGAGATACGACTCATGATGAGTCGTCCTGATTGAGTCGGTAAGGAGTTATGCCGCAATGTGTTCTGTTGAAATATGAGTATGTATGTTGAGTCAGTCAATTGATGAGTCGGTTGAGTCATGTTGTAAGGTAATTGTTTTGAGTCGTGTGTTGTTCTATTGAGTCGTGGCATTTTAAAGTCGTAAATGTTGTACTGATTGTATTTTTCCTAGGTCATGTATTGAGTCGTATGTAGTTGGGTCGTCTACTGCCAATGAGTCGCTACCGACTCAAGATGAGTCGTGAGTCGTGGGGGAAGATGAGTCATGAGTCGTAGGGGAAGATAAGTCGTGAGTCGTAGGGTATGAGTCGTATACGACTTAAGGCTCAGGCCGAGGAAACGCTATAAATAGGGGTGCGTTGTACATTGTTGGTAGTTGATTTTGAAATAAAATTTCTTGTTGATTGCTTTGCGCTTTCTTCTCCAATTGGTAGTTGAGTGTAATCTCCTATCTCCACTTACGTCATTCGAGTGCGCTCGAATCCACGTTTGTTGAAGCCGATTCACGGAATCTAGTGCGCTAGATCAACGTACGAAGAATCGTAGATCTTTGAACACGGTATAGTGCGCTATCAACGTGTTTGAGATAGCTAGAATTCGGTATCTTCGGATCAACGAATTTGGGCATTTCGGTATCTTCATTCCATCGATCGGTACTTTCACCAATTGAAGTTTGTTTCGAATTATCCGCTGCACCATTATTGGTATCAGAGCCATACTTAGCCAATCATAGCTAAGTTGATTCTTGGAACCAAGTATTTGAAGTTGAAGTTTGAAGTTGTGTTCATCTTGAAGTTGCAACAAGTTTGGAGTATTTGATCTATAGCATTTTGAATCAAAGTGTTGGAGAGTGTTTGAATTTGTGAAGAGATTTTTGCGCGCCAAGTGTAGAAGAGTGTGAGCCGTGCCTTATGTTCGAATTGAAGCCGACTTAACCTTGAGCCGAGCCAAGTTAAGTCGTGAGGATCAAGCCAAGATAAGATTGAGCCGAGCATTGTTGTTTGAAGTTGAAGTTTGAAGCCGTGACTTGAAGTTCTATATTGTTTGAATCATGCCGCCTAGGAGAGCTAACCGTCATCAAAATGTTGAAGCGTTGTATCGAAGAGAAGAAGCCGAGCTTATGGAACAACGTATTAATGAGAAATTTGATGAAGGCATTGGGAAGTTGGAGAAATTGATGAATGATTTGAATCAAAAGAGGAGATCACCAAACTCGAACCATGGAGGAAACCGAGTTTCGCCATCGGTTACGGAAGCGAGGAGGGTATCACCACATTCTTGTAGAGATAGAAGAGAAACGTCAATTTCATCACGAAGAGAACATCATGACTATACACATGAAGAGAGAAGAAGTCGCCGTGAATTTGACAATGAAGCATATAGAGAGGAAGAGAGACATAGTCAAAGAAGCATGCATGAACGGAGGGATGATAATGGTCGAGATCGATGTAGGCGTACTTTTGATTTTGATGAAGAGGGTGATAGAGCAAGTATTCATTATCGAGATCGAGATCAAATTCGAAATTCTTACCGGGATGTTGAAGATGATCGTCGTTGGGAATCGGGAATGAAGACGGAAATTCCAGAATTTAAAGGAGGGATGGTAGCAGAAGAATTTCTTGATTGGTTATCTAATATGGAAGAGATCTTTGATTTTAAGGAGGTTCCTGAGCATAGGAGAGTGAAGTTGGTTGCTACTAGGTTGAGGGGGAGAGCTTTGGCGTGGTGGCAGCAAACTAAACTTACCAGGGAAAGAATGGGGAAGTCAAAGATAGAATCTTGGGAGAAGATGAAGAAATTGATGCGAGCTACATTCTTACCATACAACTATCAATCACTTATGTACCAGAGATTGCAGAATCTGAGGCAAGGGACGAAGTCTGTTAGTGATTATGCTGATGAATTTTACCAACTCATTGCCAGAAATGATATCATGGAAACGGAAGAACAGCTAACTGCTAGATTCATTGGGGGATTGAGAATGCAGATCCAGGATATGGTTAATATGTTTGATCCTAGATCAGTTGCAGAGGCACATCAAAAAGCGTTGGCTTGGGAGAAACAAGGAAGGCGTGGAGGTGGTGTGTTTACTAATTCCAATAATCAAGCAAGGGGTGTTAGTGGAGGTTCTAATGTACCTAAACCTGTCAATAAGCCAGTGGTGAAGGAGGCTGAGAAGGCGAAGGTTAACAGTGGTTTCAAATGTTATAATTGTCAGGAGTTGGGTCACAAAAGCAATGAATGTCCGAAGCCGAAGAAGAGAGCAATGGTTGCTGAGATTGAGGATGATGGTGAGGAGGCAGAATGTTCAAATGCACCTTATGTTGAGGAGGAAGAAGAATTGTCTGGAGATGAAGGTTGCAATCTTATGATGAGGAGGTCATGTCTTACACCAAAGTAAGAGGAGGATTGTAGTTGGTTGAGGAGTAACATATTTCAGTCGACATGCACTATTCTGGGAAAAGTTTGCAAGTTCGTTATTGATGCTGGAAGTTGCGATAATATTATTTCTACCGAGGCCGTGAAGAAGTTGAACTTGAAAACTGAGAAACATCCTAAACCGTACAAGTTAGCATGGTGAAGAAAGGGTGGTGAAGTGAAGGTGTGTCGAAGGGCTTGTGTGAATTTTTCTATTGGGAAGAAGTATAAAGATGAAATTTGGTGTGACGTTGTAGACATGGATGTGTGTCATCTGTTGTTGGGCAGACCATGGCAGTTTGATAGATCAGTTCAACATGATGGTCGTGCCAATAGTTACAGTTTCATGTTCGAGGGTACTAAAATCACTTTGGTTCCCAAGAAGCAACAACAGAAGGAGAGCAAGCTGGAGGAGATTGAGGAATTGAAAACTTTATTATCTTTGAAGGAGTTTGTTAAAGAAGTTGAAGAGGAGCCTGAAATCTTTTTGTTGATTGGGAGAGAGAGTAGTGAAGAAGTTGAGATTCCAGAAGAAGCAAAGCCAATTTTGAAAGAATTTGAAGATGTCTTTCCAAGAGAGTTGCCTAAGGAGTTACCGCCACTGAGAGACATTCAACATCAAATCGATCTTGTTCCGGGAGCAGTATTACCACATAGATCACATTACCGAATGAGTCCAAAGGAACATGAGGAGTTACGAAGGCAGGTGGAAGAGTTACTGGAACAGGGACGTGTTCAGGAAAGCTTGAGTCCTTGTGCTGTACCAGCTTTGTTGGTGCCGAAGAAGGATGGAACGTGGAGAATGTGCACTGATAGTAGAGCATTGAATAAGATTACGGTGAGATATAGATTTCCTATGCCAAGGTTGGATGACTTGCTGGATCAGTTGAGTGGGGCAACTATCTTTTCGAAGATTGATTTGAAGAGTGGTTATCATCAGATTCGAATTAGACCGGGAGACGAATGGAAGACAGCTTTCAAGACAAGAGAGGGGTTATACGAATGGTTGGTAATGCCATTTGGTTTATCAAATGCACCTAGTACATTCATGCGGGTGATGAATCAAATCTTTAGACCATTCATTGGGAAGTTCGTGGTGGTTTATTTCGATGATATTCTGATATATAGCAGGAGTATGGAGGAGCATGTTCTACATTTGAGGGAAGTGTTGATTATTCTTCGTGAGGAACAATTTTATGCAGCCACGAAGAAATGTGTGTTCATGACGAGAAGTGTGTTATTTTGGGATATGTTGTATCTGAGAAGGGAATCCAAGTGGACCAGAGTAAAGTTGAAGCTATTAGAAATTGGCCACAACCGAGAACTATCACTGAAGTTAGAAGTTTTCATGGATTGGCATCATTCTACCGAAGGTTTATTCCACACTTCAGTAGCGTGATGGCTCCAGTTACTGATTGCATGAAGGGAAAACAGTTTGTATGGTCAGAGGAAGCGGGAGTTGCTTTTGAACGAATTAAAGAACTGTTGACGACAGCACCAATTCTTGTTCTACCTAATTTTCAGTTGTTGTTTGAGCTACATACTGATGCATCAAAGGTGGGGATTGGAGGGGTGTTGAGTCAGCAGGGGAGACCTATTGCATATTTCAGTGAAAAGTTATCAGGGGCGAAGATGAGATACAACACATATGACGTTGAATTCTATGCTGTGGTGCAAACGATTAAACATTGGAGACATTATCTATTTCAGAAGGAGTTTGTTCTGTACACTGATCATGAGGCGTTGAAGCATTTGCAGGGGCAGGACAAGATTTCAGCGAGACATGCGTCATGGATCGCGTATTTACAGCAGTTTACCTTTGTTGTTAAGCACAAATCTGGGGTGACGAATCGGGTAGCTGATGCTTTGAGTAGAAGGAGTCATTTGTTAACAACATTGAAGGTTGAAGTGACGGGTTTTGAATTACTGCCAGAGATGATTGAAGAAGATCCTTACTTTGTGAAATATGTTGAGAAAGTGAAGGAAGGGAGTACTGATGAATTTATGATGATTGATGGATTTTTGTTTAAAGGAAATCGGTTATGTATTCCTGAGAGCAGCTTGAGAATGAAAATTATCAAGGAGTTGCATGAAGAAGGCCATGTGGGTAGAGATCGTACGTTGCAGTTGATTTCTCAATCTTACTTTTGGCCGTCGATGAGGAAAGAAGTCGAAAGGTTTGTGGAGCGATGTCATATTTGCCAAGTTTCGAAAGGAACCGCGACCAATGCTGGGTTATATATGCCGTTGCCTGTACCGGCTAGACCATGGGTTGATGTGAGTATGGACTTTGTATTGGGATTGCCGAGAACGCAGCGTGGTAATGATTCTATATATGTAGTGGTTGACAGATTTTCTAAAATGGCACATTTTATTGCTTGCAAGAAGACGACGGATGCTGTTCGTGTTGCCCAGTTATTTTTCAAAGAGATTTATCGACTCCATGGACTGCCAGAATCTATTGTTTCTGATCGGGATACTCGTTTTCTGAGTCACTTTTGGTTAAGTTTGTGGAAGATGGTGGGAACGAAGCTGAAATTTAGTAGTGCTTATCATCCGCAAACTGATGGACAGACAGAAGTTGTAAACCGGTCATTGGGAAATTTGTTGCGATGTCTTGTACAGGATAATCTGAAGAGTTGGGACATGAAGTTATGCCAAGCCGAGTTTGCACACAATCATGCAGTGAATCGTAGCACGGGATTAAGTCCATTTCAGATTGTATATTCAAATTTACCCAGGGGAACGTTGGATTTAGCGGTGGTACCACAACCGAAGGGGACGGTTAAACGGGCTGTTGATTTTGTTGATGAGTTGACTGAATGTCATAAAATTGTTCAAGAACGATTAGAAAAGTCAAATGAGAAGTATAAGCGGGCTGCAGATTTGAAACGACGGAGTGTTGAATTTAAGGAAGGTGATTTGGTTTACGCAGTATTGACGAAGGATCGTTTTCCGGTGGGTGCTTATAACAAGTTGAAGGAGCAGAAAATTGGTCCAATTGAAATCGTGAAGAAAATTAATGAAAATGCTTATAAGTTGAAGCTGCCAGAAGATGTTTACACGTCTGAGGTGTTCAATGTTAAACATCTTGTTCCATATTATGGAGGTAAACAATCAGATGGAGAAGAATGTACAAATTCGAGGACGAATTTTTCTCAACCAGGGGAGGATGATGCAGCTAAGGCCAGAGAAGAAATTGTGCAATCTTTAATTCCTGAAAGCATGAGTTTGTGGTGTAGTTTGATGAGTCGTCCACGACTCATTGAAAACTTGAGTCGTTTCCGACCTAAGGAGTTACAGGGGGAAGTGATAAACATAGGTCGAATGGAGGAGGTATCGGACTTGAGTCGTTCACGAGTCAATGGAAGCATGAGCCGTTTCCGAGCTAACTGGATATCAGAAGGAGGCTGTGCCGAGACAACGAGATACGACTCATGATGAGTCGTCCTGATTGAGTCGGTAAGGAGTTATGCCGCAATGTGTTCTGTTGAAATATGAGTATGTATGTTGAGTCGGACAATTGATGAGTCGGTTGAGTCATGTTGTAAGGTAATTGTTTTGAGTCGTGTGTTGTTCTATTGAGTCGTGGCATTTTAAAGTCGTAAATGTTGTACTGATTGTATTTTTCCTAGGTCATGTATTGAGTCGTATGTAGTTGGGTCGTCTACTGCCAATGAGTCGCTACCGACTCAAGATGAGTCGTGAGTCGTGGGGGAAGATGAGTCGTGAGTCGTAGGGGAAGATGAGTCGTGAGTCGTAGGGTATGAGTCGTATACGACTTAAGGCTCAGGCCGAGGAAACGCTATAAATAGGGGTGCGTTGTACATTGTTGGTAGTTGATTTTGAAATAAAATTTCTTGTTGATTGCTTTGTGCTTTCTTCTCCAATTGGTAGTTGAGTGTAATCTCCTATCTCCACTTACGTCATTCGAGTGCGCTCGAATCCACGTTTGTTGAAGCCGATTCACGGAATCTAGTGCGCTAGATCAACGTACGAAGAATCGTAGATCTTTGAACACGGTATAGTGCGCTATCAACGTGTTTGAGATAGCTAGAATTCAGTATCTTCGGATCAACGAATTTGGGCATTTCGGTATCTTCATTCCATCGATCGCTACTTTCACCGATTGAAGTTTGTTTCGAATTATCCGCTGCGCCAAAGAGCAATATCAACGAGTTGGTCGAAAGAAACTTCTAATTTTAGGAGTAATGGCTTCTTGAGACTTTTGTTTAAGCCATAGACGAACCTCTGGTTCTTCTTAAGAGGGGTGTTGATGTATTCAACCCCATATTTGGAAAGCGACTCGAAGGAGGCGACGTAATCAGTCACGGAGGACTCACCTTGAACAAGGTCTATAAACCGTCGAGCCAATGTCACTTTCTCTGCTTCCGGTACAAATTTCAACTCGAAGCGTTCTCAGAATTTCTCCCAGGTGAGATCCGCTTCATTAATCTCAGAAATAAGAAGCTCGTACCAATCCAATGCTCTTTCTCGGAGCATACTAGAGGCCACCTGAACTCGGTGAAGGTCAATAAGATTCATGCGCGAAAAGATGCGATCGCATGTTCTTAGCCAAGCCTGTACTTCAATAACAGTTTCGGAACCTTTAAATGGCTCCCTACCCAAATTAGTGTAATCGCTACACAAGCGTGCAAATCCCGACTTTGGTGAGTAGGTTCCGGGTTAGCTCCAGCTGCTTGAGCATTTGTTACCAAATCAAGAAGCTGTTGAGCAGTCATAAAAACTCCATCCTGGGGTGGAGTGCTAGATGGCACGGCTCTGGGGCGGCCAGGTCTAGACATTTCTCTTCCTTTAGAAAGAAAGAAGAGGAAGAAAAAGGTTATTCACCAAATTGAATATCAAGCGATCTTCATAGAAAAAACATGGAATCATAAAAGAAAATAGGATAGAACGGTATGTAGACCCGAATAAAATCCTAAAGCACGACTCCTAAGATGAACTTAGGACGATGATCCATGTTATAATATTCCATATTGTTTCGAAGTTTGGCTCTGATACCAAGCTGTGACGCCCCACCTCTATACCCACGCTAGCCAAGAACAATTACGGTGAATGCTGTCGACTAGCACGGAGAATAAGGCTGTTGAGGAGCGACCATCCATGTAATTTCTTTGCGCGAGCATCGATATGTCAGATAATATAACATGCATTCTATTTCAAGAGGAAATCCGACATACCGACACAAACTCAAAGCTACTACACGGTGGCTATATAAATCCTTCGGAAAACAAATATGGAAATAAGCATAACACAAATCAGTCACAGACAATTCATATCACAAAGGCGGAATAAGATATGAATATTACACTAGAAAGTGTACATCAGAGTAGTGGTCTAAAAAGATCCACAATATCACAAAAGAATAGTTACACGAACTACACAAAAGAATAAGTATACATTAAGGAGTCTATATCTCAAATGTATACAACAAAATAACTACTAATCTAAGTAGTTAACCCAAAAGTCAAGGAGTTAATCCCGGATGAGAAGTCAAGCAGAAGCACCTGTAACATCTCGGTCTGACCCGAGTATTATTTAATAAGAAAATAATAAACGGATCAGTCTAACTATAAATATCAGATGAAACGATATAGAATAAGAGATATGACTAAACACATAATAATCACAATGCCAAGCTGTGATATGTATATATATATATATACTTAGTTGATAATCATCAAGAGATTAATCAATGTCACCAAATCTACACAAGAATCAAAGAAACGTCATACTCCTTATTTCGTTCACCATACCATAAATATTGACGATAATATCAATGTCAATCACAAAAGTCAATGACACACAAATTCCAGAAGACTACACAAGAAATCCAGAAATCACTAAAGTCAATGACACACAAATTCCAGAAGACTACACAAGAAATCCAGAAATCACTAAAGTCAATGACACACAAATTCACCAATGCACAAATATTGATAAAACTTATCAATGGAAATCACGAAAATTAGTGAGAAACACAAATTCTAGGAATCTACACAAGAAATCCAGAAATCACAAAGGGGGGGAGGCCTATCACAAACGGGAGCATGAAAACTCACCAAAAGCTGTAACACATGAACGAGAAGCTATATCATGGTAGCTAGCCATTAATTTGACACACGAATGGTCCGAAGACCTGACACACGAATGGTCCGAAGACCGTGGGTTGCTACCCCACAATTTTGATACACGAACGGGGTTTAGTCTCCCACACAGACAAAGAGACATCGCACATTGCTAGTCTAAATCACAAAAATGATCGTCATGATCATCGAGAAGTGTCAATTACACTAAGCTAGTAAATATAAAAGTTTAGCTTCATGTCCCATAACCACTTGCTTAACTTAAATATTTACGAACAAACTGTAGATTTCCACTAGAAAATTGTCACAAGAGATTCAATCGAACAAGTCCAAGAATTAACCGACGAAGTAAACGCAAGCGTTTCATACCACTTGTTTTACTAAGCCGTTTAATTAGATTTCTCATACGAGTGAGGTAAAGGTATGTATATACTAATAGATTGGAAAACGGTTTTATAAACGAATTTGGTATTAAAATAGAGTTGAAATCGTTTTGAGGGAAGAGTTTTGTATTTACTACTAGTATAGAAAACCTTTATATTTTTAAAGTGACAAATCACAAAAATGATTGTAGAACAATCATCCACCAAAATTCACATTCAAAGACGCGAATAAAGATCCAAAGAAATCGATCCGAATTCATCAAAATGGATATTCCCAAAAACCCAAGAATAGAAGTCATTAAAGTCGTAGCAACAACAAGTGGGAAATAACACGAATCGATGAAATTTGGAAACCAAGCAAAAATATGCACAAATAGGCATAATAAGGCAAATTGGTGCAGGTCAGTGGACTGACACAAAGGTCCAGTCGACTGAACCAGAAGCAGGAAAAATAATTTCATGCATTTAGTCGACTGACCAAAAATTTCAGTCGACTGAATGCAGGAAATCAGAGGACCCGAGCCTCTGTTAGCTGCCTTCGGAATGCCTATGTGCTACAGCCAGTCGACTGACCCAAAGGTCCAGTCGACTGACTGGCACCAAGGCTGTTTTCTTAGTCTATGAAATGAAGATGCAATCTTCATCAAAATACAATCGAGCGAGCACGGTCACTAAGGGTTTATGCAAATCGACTACCCGGTCCAATAAGCGCTTCGATGTATCACCAAAAACAAGTTCAAACAACAAAGCTATGATTTTTGAAGATTTGAACTCAAAACACTAAAATTTGGAATGGTCACAAAAACTATCCAAATCAAAATCAAATAAACATGAATATGTGTTAGGAATTCATACCTAACAATCAAAGATAATCATAGACCTAGATGTGAGATTAAAAATCTCACCTTTTCACAAAATCAAACAAGAAGAAGCTTGAAAGAAAAATGGAGAATCACCCTCTCTTCAACACAACCCAATTGAGCTTGAATCTAAGCTCAAAAACAAGAACATTCCCAAAATTAGGTTTAGGAATTTCTGAAATTGGTAAGAGAATAAGTTGGAGAAGAAGAGGAGAAACTTACCAATGGTTCTTCTTGAGTTTGGAGCTAGGAATTTGATTTGCAAGGGAAACTAGGGTTTTGGAGTTTTAATTTCCAATCTCTCCCACCATTAATACTCTAAAAACTGAAATGAGAAGAGAATGAGGGTGAGTGGGGAAGAGTGACTCAGATTTGAGCATAAGTTAACATAGGGCTGACCCTAAACCAAACCCAAAGTGAAAAGTAGCAAAAATCAACTTTCTCCAAACATATCGAAGCTTATACTCAAAAAGGTCGCAAACGGCATTTTAAACTCAATGGGAGTGGTCCCGAGTCCTAATTCGACCGTATGCAAAAAGTAGCCTTTCGGACTAAAATCCGACTAACGATAAAATATTTAAATATAAAATCGATAAATATGCGGGTTGTTACAACAGTGCACGTGCACCGTGACGTTGATCACCTCCGGCCTCTCACCATGGCTTCATCTCATCCACAACCACCCATGCTCTAATCTTTGATCATCAGAACTTCACCACTCACCTGGAATAAAAAACAGCCTCAATCCAGAAACCTGGAAACTCATAGCTCCTCAAAACCCCAAACCAGTCAACGGCCAAATCTCCGTCCTCCGACGACCGTAGAAGTTGAAACTCCAGCCACATCCTCGTCATGGACCCAGCTACCATTCCCCAAAGCTGCTTAACACTCGATCAAACATTGTGACAGAATCGAACCAATTTCCTAACTAGTTCATAAACTAGGGTTACAGAACTAACTCCCTCACCGCTGCTAACCCAATGATTTATCCACCAATTTGATAATTTTTTTGAAGTGCCTGATAACTCTACTACATCCAGAAGAAACTTCAAACCTCCAGAATTTCAAGATCAACAGAATTTCCCAAATCCCTCTTTGTAGTTCATCACAGAACTACTTCCCAAATCCTAAACTAAAAATTGTGTTTTCTGATTTAAAAATCATGTTTTCTTATAAGGTTGCATATCACAATCTTAATTTAATAAATCAAGGAATTTAAGTTTTAAACAAATTCATGTTTTCCTGATCATTTTGGGTTTCCAGAGAAAGTTGTATTTGTTTTAACTTAATTAAAAATTTAAACTTAAACTTATGATCACACAAACAATTTTATTTGTAACTTAATTCATAACAATAATTAGATCAAAAGATAGGGAATTTTAATCATGTTCATAGCCTAGGAACAAAACAGAATAAAACACACATATATACACAATAGGCATTCTTTTTAAAAAAATCATATCAAATTGCCACTTGTATATTCATGCAATACCTATTCATTTCAAATATATTAACATGCAACCAAATTATGTTCTTAAATTTTAAAAAGTTACTCACTAGTTTTCTTCAGAAAAACAGAGCCTCAATGATTTAGAAAAGCTTTCGAATCCTGTTAACACTCATGCATGCAGGCTCTTTGATCTCAAAGTTGATTCCAGGTTGCTTGCTGACAATTTCAAGTGGAAATACAATTGCATGCAGGCCTTGATTTCTTTAGTTTTCGAAAAATGCAGACTTTGATCTACTGGTTGTACAAATACAGGTTTGCTTGCTAATTTTCTTGATGTATTTTGAAGAATTGGTTTGAGGGATTTTCAGATTTTGAAGTGTGACGTGTTTCTTTGATTCACTTTAGCTTTTGGTTAGAAGATAGGAAAAGCTAATGAAGGGAAAATGAAAATGTTTAAGGGCTGAAATTATTTTAATCAAAATAAAGAAAAAAAGGAAATCAAAATACAATGACACTTGTCATGTTGTTAAATTTATTAGCTAACACATGTTAATTTAGATTACTTAATTGTTAACACTTGTAATTTGATTATTTCATAAGTTAACACATGTCTCTAAATTTAATTAGTTATATTTTAAATGTTAATGAAGAATTTTACTTAATTTATCTTATACTTATGTGAATTTCTTATTTAAAGAAAATGTAAATAAAAAAATTATAAATCAAAACTTATTCAAATATTTTAAAGAATCTATATTTTTTAATTTCAAAATCAATTCCAATTCAAATTAAACTTTTGAAATCCAAATTAAAATCAATTTATTCAATTTAAAAAAGAAAATTATATTTTCTTATTTTAATTCTTTTTATATTTATGGAAAAATAATACATTATAAATATGGCTTGAAAATAACCAATTTAACAAATTTTAAATGATTTATAAAGAGATTAGAAATCACTTTTATTATTATTAAATAAATTAAAACCATATTTTACATTATATTTTAAACTTATATACAAATTTCCAAATTATAATATGTCCAGTAATATTTAAAAAGAAATAAAACAACTTTTTATTTAAATTTTAAAATTAACCAAGTTAACATTTATCTTAAGTATATACAAATCATATAATTATTAATTAAATAACATTGATAAACTTAAAATTAATTTAAAACATAATTTCCCAATTACTAAATATATTATTAGAATTTGAAAACAAAATTTAATTTATTTATTAAATTCCAAAACAAAGACTATTATACTATATATACAAATATATATACATTATAATTAGAAAATTTATTTAGCTTTTTAAAAGATAAAAATCTCTAATTAAATATTTATTTAATCAGATTATTAAGCCAATTCATATTTTATTGATCAATATTATCAAATCAATTTAATTTTATATAAAGATTAATAAATTGATATTGCCAAAAATTCCAGGATATCACATTCCTTCCCCCTTAAAAGAATTTCGTCCCCGAAATTTAAAACAAAGGTAATTTAATAATCTATCCAAGATTTTTAATTTCAAAACACAAGCATATATCAAACATGTGCTAACAACCATAGCAATCAATTCACCCAATCAAACAAAATTAACTATCCGGACAAAATTCTGGATAGAGTTTCCTCGAGTTTCCCAAGTATACACCGAGATACTCGCTCTATAGAACCTAAATGATCAACATTACAAAGCTACAGAGCTCCTACTCATCTGGATCTATAACTAAACAAGACGTCAGACTAAAGGCAAGTCTGACTCAACAACCAAATCTCCCAGAATAGCTGATTCCAAAACTAGAAATAGATCATACACGTACTCCCTCAGAGACACATGAAACGCATCGAATTCCAGTTGTCTAAACTGGCAATTCAATCCAGAAAACCCAACACTTATCCATAACAGAACATAGAAGAAATCCAAAACATCTCGGAGCTAGCTTACCTAATCTTACCCAAATTTATAGCTCCTAAAACCGGAGAAAACATATCCAAAATCAGATCTCCGACTTCAGATTCACAAAACCCTTCGGATGATCTCGGGCTGCCTACATCCTACCTGATCAGCTCAATCCTTGCCGATGTCGTAAGAAACAAACTGGACCAAACCCAATCCACCAGAATGATCCTCCATGATCAACCAAGAACAAGAACAAGCTCCACTCACAATCATCAGAAGAAAACAAACTTCTCCTATCCGGAAAAGAAAAGCAGATGCACTCCCAAACTGCTTTCGCTACACAACTCTGATCTGGAGTAGAAAAGAATGATGACGAAGAACACAAGCACAAATGAACAACACCACCAAGAGAAAATCTCTAATAACCTAGAGAAAATTCAGAAGTTCCTCCAATTCTGAGTTGCTTCAACAAACTCCATCGCAATGAACCAACTTCAACTGGTTGAACCACTGGCACCACACTTGGAATCCTGGTCGATAAGAAAACTGAATCTCTAGATGCGGACAACCTCTGACTTCCCTGAAAATTTCCAAAAAAAGTCTCCAACAATCCAAGAGAATACTCTATTTTCGCAAGTCACTTTTGCGATCAATCTAAACTAAAATCCAAAGATAACTGTTCTCTCTTTACCAATCAGAACAGCCTATGCTGGTCTTTCCAATCCATCGAAGAAATGGACTCGCTCAGCTGATTTTGAACTCCACCTCCAGAAAACTGCTAAGCCAGAAAACTCTGCCGACACACAGAACACTCCGAGCTACACTGCTGACACCAATGCCAAAGAATTCCCAATCCATACCTCTTCGAGAAACTCGGACTTCAAACAAAACAGAAACACCCTGCCGAACTTAGACACAACACCGAAGCAGACCTACTTCCTTAAACTTGTTCCAAAGAAATCATCTTCATAAACATCCATAGTCACTGCATCTCATCACGCAGCTACTACTCCCTGAGGTATCAAGATACCATCACTCGCTTCTGCTCAGCCAACAGATCCAAACTCTACTGATCCAACTTCAAAGATGAACTCCGAACCTTAACAGGTTACCTTCAGAGGTCAATGAAGTCCTTACACCACAACAAAGCTCACTTGAGACGATATTAGTTCTACAGTCTCAACAGATACACTTCCAACCTCAAACATTCAAACTCCTACCAATGGTAGTCGTGTTACACACACCACTAGCTTATCTACCTTTATAACCTATACTGGAAAACCCGAACAGTTAACCCAATAGATAGGTAGAAATAAATAAATAAATATAAATATATTAAAAATTACAAATACGCTCTCTCAAGATAGACACCACTCCAGAGCCTAGGTATTCACTCAACCTAATGCTCTGATACCAAATGCGACGACCCGACTTTCTCACCATAGAAAATCGTATCATCTTGAAGAAAGAAAGGGATAGAAAAGAGAAAAGAAATAAGAGAAAGAAGAAACAACGCTAGAATCTCAACAGCGGAACGAATAAATTATATTAATAACATAAGTATTTACACAATATACAACATCAATCAGAGTCACACAACATAAACAACATATACTAGACAGTTATAAACACCTGTCTAGTATTTATAACTTAATACAAACACAACAAAGAGAACACACAGCGTAAACTATATATCTATAACGCCGAAGCCTCCTGCTCCATTGCTCCTCCAATATTCGTCAAAGCCAACCTGAATCCCTTGGCTACTCTTAAAAATTTGAGTACCCAAGAGTTTAAGAAAACAAAAGATAAACTCCGGGTCAGACATGGGTCAGGTGTGAGTAACAGGTTAAGGTTGCTTAACTTTAAAAACCTTTTGAAAAGAAAGGTATCACGTAAGACTTCCCACACATAAACATGGAAAAGTTTTTACCTTACGCTAACCAAAACATTTGATAGGAAATCCGATGATATTATAATAGTGTCTAGGGTTTCCAAGTAAAATACAGAAATAGCTGGAATGCTTACATCTCACGTTCCAACATAGTTGGGCACAACTAATACATACGGCACTTATTGGATTTTGGATTCCATCAATGGCAGGGCTACTGGGGTACCGTCCGTCACAGTACGTGGCCTAGATCACCGTACTGAGGGTCACTCCCAATCCACTGCAACACAAGGCCGGAACCATTCCTTACTGTACAGTCCCGAACAAGACAACCCCGACAGTTGTTGCAATCAACCGCCTACACAGGCGAATATAAAGGGACCTCTAGACAGGGAAAATCTCGTCCTACTTGGGCATGACCCACTTAACCTTGCCGCACCTCCCCTGTTTTAGCCATTCCCGGTTGATAAGGCTTGAGGCTACGATTACCTTTAGAAAACACATCTCTTAGAATGCTCATCGTCCACTTGACGATGTTCTGAAAGCATTCAATCCATACAAGTTCGTTCCGAGTTCGAACGAAACTGAAGGCATTATCTCGTTACATTCATTTTGGAATCTCTCTCAGAGTTAACGACGATAACCCTGGCGCTCTGAATCTTCATCTTCACTTAAGATTCATGACCTATCGTTAATGTGGATCGATGTGGTTTTCGGATATCCAAATATGGAAACCTGATCCCGGTCTCATCGAAATCCAAATTGCCATCTTTTAGGTCCAAGTTGTTTTAAATGTTTAAAACAATTCAATTCAATATTATCTATATATACATAGATAGATAATTCACAACAGATAATCCATATTATCATCCCAAACAGATAACTCATATTATCAACTCAAATGCAATCATAACATCCAAATCACACAACATCACTTATCTCATATCTGAGATCTCAACTATTTAGGGTAATCAGTATTAATCACATTCACAAGCAACGACTTATTAATCGCTATCCTATAATCAATTTAAAAATGAATTAAATTAATTACTTCTTCCTTAATTAATTTAGAATAAATTAAATTAATTACTTCATCCATATAAATCTTGTTTACATATCCATTAATTAATTACAAATCAATTAATTAATTACCCTCATCAAATTACCCTAATTAATCATCCTTGATTAATTATCCTATAATTACATTCAAGTAATTAGCTTTTAATTAATTTCGCAAATTAATTATTCTAAACCAAATCCAGTAATTAACCTGTAATTACTTCATTAATTAATTAATTATAATTAATTACATTAATCCTTAATTAATTACATTAATTAATTCCTTCATTGATTAATTATTCTTAATTAATCCATCCTTAATTATATCATTAATTATATAAATTAATGATCACTAATTATTTATCTATAACTATCATATTAAATTAATTATCAATTATCCATATTGATTAATCACTCTTGATTAATCACATTACGTAATTAATTATATTAAATTAATTACATCTCTTTATTATCTTTAAATAACTCATTAACAAACCTAAATTAATTACACTAAGTAATTAATTATAAATTACATCCCTTAAGTAATTATTTTGCAAACTAATTACATATTAATTACACAAAGTAATTAATTTCCAAAACTCCTTCATTACCCAATTATCCTTCAATTTAATTTCATCCAGTAATTTATCTTCTTAATTACTTCACTAAGTAATCATTCACTTTTAATTACATTGGGTAGTTACTTCTCAAATTAACCAGTGATTATTTTAAATTAATTAAACTTAATTAATTAATTTAACTAATCAAAATAAACTTAATTAATTACAATTAGTAATTAATTTTCTTAATTACTTTCATTAAGTAATTCGCTTAAACAATTCAAATGATTATCTTTAATTAATCTAATTAATCATTAAAATTAATTACATTAATTAATTATTAAATAATCATAATTTAATGCCTTCATTAACCAATAACAAATATTTAATTACTTCTCTAAAGTAATTAACTGAGTTTAATAAATTTAATTATTTATAAAACCCATTTAATTAATCTCTAATTATTTAAATTAATCAAGTAATAATCTAAAACTTAAATAATTTTTAATTACTTGATTAATTAATTCAAATTATTAATTAAATTAAATCAAATCTTATCTAATTAATTGATTTCTTAATTACTATTTAATCAATCTTAATTAACTTACTTAATCCTTTAATTGAATAAATAAAACCCTTAATTATTTAATTAATTGACCTAAGTATTAATTAATTAAATTAATTGATTACAAAACTTAATTACCTTAATCATTTAATGAACTATAAATTATTAAGTTCTAATTTAACTTTAAGATAAACATAAATATTATTAATGATTAAATTATCATTAATAATGTAATTTAAAAACAACTTGTTTTTAAATTTCCTCTAAATTCCATTTTAAATTAAGATTTAAAATGAATCAAATTTTAACTTAAACAAGGTTTAAGTATTTAAAACCCTTTTAATTTCATTTTAAAGAACTACTTACCTCCTAAGGTAGATTTAAAAATAGTTTTAACCCATATTCAATTTAAATAAATTTAAAATATATTTTAAATATTTCAAGTGGCTTTGAAACATTTAAATTCAAAAACTTATTTAATTTCAAACTAGAATTCAAATCATGTTTTGAATTCAGATTTAAAAACTTAAATTTAAAATCCTATTTAAATCCTATTTTCAGATTTTAAAAACTTATTATAAAATACTTTAACATTCAACTTATTTATAACATTAGAACTTGTAAGTTTTATTTTCTTTTTAAAACTTTAAGATTCAAATTCAAATTTGAATTCAGATTTAGAATTTAGATTTGACTTAAACTTAAAATCTTGTTTTAAATCTCATTTCAGATTTATACAACACTTTATAAAATACTGTACAGGTTTTTAGTTGTTAAACATTCCATTTATATAAAATTATTTATTTTGAAAACTAGAATTCAAATTCATTGTTGAATTCATAATTTAAATTTTTTTCAACTTTTGGTTTAAATCTTTCTTTGCTTCCTTTATTAAATTTGGTTTAAATTTAAAAACCTCCATACTGTCGGGTTTCAGAAAAACCTTAACTAAAAAAACATCTCGAGCTAGAACCTAAATTACTCCGAGTCAACCTCCTCTCTGCTTCGGGCAAAACATCCATGTGACCCGAGCATTTTACAAGAACAACACACCCATGCCAGAATCCTTCACCAGTAAAAAGAAATGCACGGTGCACGTGCACCGTGACGTTGATCACCTCCGGCCTCTCACCATGGCTTCAACTCATCCACAACCACCCATGCTCCAATCTTTGATCATCAGAACTTCACCACTCACCTGGAATCAAAAACAGCCTCAATCCATAAACTTGGAAACTCATAGCTCCTCAAAACCCAAACCTGTCAACGGCCAAATCAGCCGTCCTCTGACCACCGTAGAAGTTGAAACTCCAACCACATCGTCGTCATGGACCCAGCTACCATTCCCCAAAGCTACTTAACACTCGATCAAACATTGTGACAGAATCAAACCAATTTCCTAACTTGTTCATAAACTAGGGTTATAGAACTAACTCCCTCACTGCTGCTAACCCAATGATTTATCCACCAATTTGATAATTTTTTTGAAGTGCCTGATAACTCTACTACATCCAGAAGAAACTTCAAACCTCCAGAATTTCAAGATCAACAGAATTTCCCAAATCCCTCTTTGTAGTTCATCACAGAACTACTTCCCAAATCCTAAACTAAAAATTGTGTTTTCTGATTTAAAAATCATGTTTTCTTATATGGTTTCAGATCACAATCTTAATTTAATAAATCAAGGAATTTAAGTTTTAAACAAATTCATGTTTTCCTAATCATTTTGGGTTTCCAGAGAAAGTTGTATTTGTTTTAACTTAATTAAAATTTTAAACTTAAACTTATGATCACACAAACAATTTTGTTTGTAACTTAATTCATAACAATAATTAGATCAAAAGATAGGGAATTTAAATCATGTTCATAGCCTAGGAACAAAACAGAATAAAACACACATATATACACGGCAGGCATTCTTTTTAAAAAAAATCATATCAAATTGTCACTTGTATATTCATGCAATACCTATTCATTTCAAATATATTAACATGCAACCAAATTATGTTCTTAAATTTTAAAAAGTTACTCACTAGTTTTCTTCAGAAAAACAGAGCCTCAATGATTTAGAAAAGCTTTCAAATCCTGTTAACACTCATGCATGCAGGCTCTTTGATCTCAAAGTTGATTCCAGGTTGCTTGCTGACAATTTCAAGTGGAAATACAGTTGCATGCAGGCTTTGATTTCTTTAGTTTTTGAAAAATGCAGACTTTGATCTACTGGTTGTACAAATACAGGTTTGCTTGCTAATTTTCTTGATGTATTTTGAAGAATTGGTTTGAGTGATTTTTAGATTTTGAAGTGTGATGTTTTTCTTTGATTCACTTTAGCTTTTGGTTAAAAGATAGGAAAAGAGAATGAAGGGAAAATGAAAATGTTTAAGGGCTGAAATTATTTAAATCAAAACAAAGAAAAAATAGAAATCAAAATACAATGACACTTGTCATGTTGTTAAATTTATTAGCTAACACATGTTGATTTAGATTACTTAATTGTTAACACTTGTAATTTGGTTATTTCATAAGTTAACACATGTCTCTAAATTTAATTAGTTATATTTTAAATGTTAATGAAGAAATTTACTTAATTTATTTTATACTTATGTCAATTTCTTATTTAAAGAAAATGTAAATAAAACAAATTATAAATTAAAACTTATTCAAATATTTTAAAGAATTTTTTTTTTAAATTTCAAAATCAAATCCAATTCAAATTAAACTTTTGAAATCCAAACTAAAATCAATTTATTCAATTTAAAAAGAAAATTCTATTTGCTTATTTTAATTCTTTTTATATTAAATTAATTACATCTCTTTATTATCTTTAAATAACTCAATTAACAAACCTAAATTAATTACACTAAGTAATTAATTATTAATTACTTCCCTTAAGTAATTATTTTGCAAACTAATTACATATTAATTACACAAAGTAATTAATTTCCAAAACTCCTTCATTACCCAATTATCCTTCAATTTAATTTCATCCAGTAATTTATCTTCTTAATTACTTCACTAAGTAGTCATTCACTTTTAATTACATTGGGTAGTTACTTCTCAAATTAACTAGTGATTATTTTAAATTAATTAAACTTAATTAATTAATTTAACTAATCAAAATAAACTTAATTAATTAAAATTAGTAATTAATTTTCTTAATTACTTTCATTAAGTAATTGGCTTAAACAATTCAAATGATTATCTTTAATTAATCTAATTAATCATTAAAATTAATTACATTAATTAATTATTAAATAATCATAAGTTAATGATTTCATTAACCAATAACAAATATTTAATTACTTCTCTAAAGTAATTAACTGAGTTTAATAAATTTAATTATCTATAAAACCCATTTAATTAATCTCTAATTATTTAAATTAATCAAGTAATAATCTAAAACTTAATTAATTTTTAATTACTTGATTAATTAATTCAAATTATTAATTAAATTAAATCAAATCTTATCTAATTAATTGATTTCTTAATTACTATTTAATCAATCTTAATTAACTTACTTAATCCTTTAATTAAATAAATAAAACCCTTAATTATTTAATTAATTGACCTAAGTATTAATTAATTAAATTAATTAATTACAAAACTTAATTACCTTAATCATTTAATGAACTATAAATTATTAAGTTCTAATTTAACTTTAAGATAAACATAAATATTATTAATGATTAAATTATCATTAACAATATAATTTAAAAACAACTTGTTTTTAAATTTCCTCTAAATTCCATTTTAAATTAAGATTTAAAATGAATCAAATTTTAACTTAAACAAGGTTTAAGTATTTAAAACCCTTTTAATTTCATTTTAAAGAACTACTTACCTCCTAAGGTAGATTTAAAAATAGTTTTAACCCATATTCAATTTAAATAAATTTTAAATATATTTTAAATATTTCAAGTGGTTTTGAAACATTTAAATTCAAAAAATTATTTAATTTCAAAGTAGAATTCAAATCATGTTTTGAATTCAGATTTAAAAACTTAAATTTAAAATCCTATTTAAATCCTATTTTCAGATTTTAAAAACTTGTTATAAAATACTTTAACATTCAGCTTATTTATAACATTAGAACTTGTAAGCTTTATTTTCTTTTTAAAACTTTAAGATTCAAATTCAAATTTGAATTCAGATTTAGAATTTAGATTTGACTTAAACTTAAAATCTTGTTTTAAATCTCATTTCAGATTTATACAACACTTTATAAAATACTGTACAGGTTTTTAGTTGTTAAACATTCCATTTATATAAAATTATTTATTTTGAAAACTAGAATTCAAATTCATTGTTGAATTCATAATTTAAATTTTTTTCAACTTTTGGTTTAAATCTTTCTTTGCTTCCTTTATTAAATTTGGTTTAAATTTAAAAACCTGCATACTGTCAGGTTTCAGAAAAACCTTAACTAAAAAAACAACTCGAGCTAGAACCTAAATTACTCCGAGTCAACCTCCTCTCTGCTTCGGGCAAAACATCCATGTGACCCGAGCATTTTACAAGAATAACACACCCATGCCAGAATCCTTCACCAGTAAAAAGAAATGCACGGTGCACGTGCACCGTGACGTTGATCACCTCCGGCCTCTCACCATGGCTTCAACTCATCCACAACCACCCATGCTCCAATCTTTGATCATCAGAACTTCACCACTCACCTGGAATCAAAAACAGCCTCAATCCAGAAACTTGGAAACTCATAGCTCCTCAAAACCCAAACCTGTCAACGGCCAAATCACCCGTCCTCCGACCACCGTAGAAGTTGAAACTCCAACCACATCCTCGTCATGGACCCAGCTACCATTCCCCAAAGCTACTTAACACTCGATCAAACATTGTGACAGAATCGAACCAATTTCCTAACTTGTTCATAAACTAGGGTTACAGAACTAACTCCCTCACCGCTGCTAACCCAATGATTTATCCACCAATTTGATAATTTTTTTGAAGTGCCTGATAACTCTACTACGTCCAGAAGAAACTTCAAACCTCCAGAATTTCAAGATCAACAGAATTTCCCAAATCCCTCTTTGTAGTTCATCACAGAACTACTTCCCAAATCCTAAACTAAAAATTGCGTTTTCTGATTTAAAAATCATGTTTCCTTATATGGTTTCAGATCACAATCTTAATTTAATAAATCAAGGAATTTAAGTTTTAAACAAATTCATGTTTTCCTAATCATTTTGGGTTTCCAGAGAAAGTTGTATTTGTTTTAACTTAATTAAAATTTTAAACTTAAACTTATGATCACACAAACAATTTTGTTTGTAACTTAATTCATAACAATAATTAGATCAAAAGATAGGGAATTTAAATCATGTTCATAGCCTAGGAACAAAACAAAATAAAACACACATATATACACAGCAGGCATTCTTTTTAAAAAAAATCATATCAAATTGTCACTTGTATATTCATGCAATACCTATTCATTTCAAATATATTAACATGCAACCAAATTATTTCTTAAATTTTAAAAAGTTACTCACTAGTTTTCTTCAGAAAAACAGAGCCTCAATGATTTAGAAAAGCTTTCGAATCCTGTTAACACTCATGCGTGCAGGCTCTTTGATCTCAAAATTGATTCCAGGTTGCTTGCTGACAATTTCAAGTGGAAATACAGTTGCATGCAGGCTTTGATTTCTTTAGTTTTTGAAAAATGCAGACTTTGATCTACTGGTTGTACAAATACAGGTTTGCTTGCTAATTTTCTTGATGTATTTTGAAGAATTGGTTTGACTGATTTTTAGATTTTGAAGTGTGATGTTTTTCTTTGATTCACTTTAGCTTTTGGTTAAAAGATAGGAAAAGAGAATGAAGGGAAAATGAAAATGTTTAAGGGCTGAAATTATTTAAATCAAAACAAAGAAAAAATAGAAATCAAAATACAATGACACTTATCATGTTGTTAAATTTATTAGCTAACACATGTTGATTTAGATTACTTAATTGTTAACACTTGTAATTTGGTTATTTCATAAGTTAACACATGTCTCTAAATTTAATTAGTTATATTTTAAATGTTAATGAAGAAATTTACTTAATTTATTTTATACTTATGTCAATTTCTTATTTAAAGAAAATGTAAATAAAACAAATTATAAATTAAAACTTATTCAAATATTTTAAAGAATCTATATTTTTTAATTTCAAAATCAAATCCAATTCAAATTAAACTTTTGAAGTCCGAACTAAAATCAATTTATTCAATTTAAAAAGAAAATTCTATTTGCTTATTTTAATTCTTTTTATATTTATGGAAAAATAGTACATTATAAATATGGCTTGAAAATAACCAATTTAACAAATTTTAAATGATTTATAAAGAGGTTATAAATAACTTTTATTATTATTAAATAAATTAAAACCATATTTTACATTATATTTTAAACTTATATACAAATTTCCAAATCATATATATGTTCAGTAATATTTAAAAAGAAATAAAACAACTTTTTATTTAAATTCGAAAGTTAACCAAGTTAACATTTATCTTAAGTATTTACAAATCATATAGTTATTAATTAAATAACTTGGAGAAACTTAAAATTAATTTAAAACATAATTTCTCAATTACTAAATATATTATTAGAATTTGAAAACAAAATTTTATTTATTTATTAAATTCCAAAACAAAGAATATCTATACTATATATACAAATATATATATACACACACTATAATTAAGACATTTATTTAGCTTTTTACAAGATAAAAATTTTCTAATTAAATATTTATTTAATCAGATTATTAAACCAATTCATATTTATTGATCAATATTATCAAATCAATTTAATTTTATATAAATATTATTAAATTGACATTGTCAAAAATTCCGGTATATCACACATATGTTACTTATATGCAATTTAATTTAAACATATGTAAGCATATTCTTATAGTACTATATAAGCTTCTTTGTAAATAATTTCACGTTCATTCATTCAGTCTTATTTTCATTTATTTCTATCCACTACCTACAAATTCATTTACATTTATCCATATAATGCAAAATTCTTTTATTTGCATTACATTCATTTATTCATTACTTAATTTCATGTATTTACAGTATTCATGTGTAATTCAGTTATTTAGCATTTCAATATATTTACTTATGTTTCTAATTACTCATTTACAATACTTAGTTTCTATCTCATTTTATTATAGTAACATTTCAATTATAACTTTAGTTTATAACAGCTATAACACTAAATTTCTTATTTGTAAAAGTAATTCAATGAACACTTTCATTACATTAAGTTTACTTGTACAATTTCCATTACATTTTCTAATTAAACATGACAACTTATAATATTTTGGTAAGTTATATATATTAAAGAATGCAAATTGAAAAATTATATAAGTTTATCTCATTTCTTTTAAATTAGTTAAATCTTCAATAATTTCTCTTTTGTTTTATGAGTTACAAATTTCAACTTGCTTGTAATTTCATTCATAACCTAGCATTAAGTCTCTTATTTCATTTAGAGGTTCCAAGTATTAATTAGTTACATTCCATTTCACTACCATAATTGAAACTATTAATTAATAGAACTTAAGAACTAAATACTGGGTTTAGTTTCAAATCATTTTAAAATAATAGATAAATATATATATATACTTACAACTTGTATATCCAATTATATTTAAAGCAATTTAAAATTTATATTTGTTTATCGAAATAAATCTATAGTAAAACTACTACAGCGGCCTTTCTACTTAGAAACACGAAAATGAATGTTGATGATGCGTGCACTCATCACCGAAATTATTTTCCAGCGACAGAGAAGGGAGTACAGAACTTATTTCTTTTCAAAATTTCTTTAAAGCTATTCTTTCAAATCATATTGAAATATTTATATCAAAAACTACTTCTAAATAAAATTATTATTATATTCCAAAATCATTTGAAAGAAATTTTCAAATACCCCGGAACTTAAGTTCTGAATTTCCAAATTTCGTTTATCTTATTTTTAAGTCTTATTTGCAACCTATATTCATAAATTTCACTAATAACAACCAGTATATTACAACCAAATATATCCTTTATAAATCATTATTTTATATATAAAAATGTACAATTGGCAAAATTATTTCATTCACCTATATTTCAAAACCAATATTGTGTCGATCTGTCCTATTAACTGTTTAGAAATCTCTATCGATGTCATAGCGTCCTATGCACCAACCAGAATTTTTATACATATAAAACAGAATAAATTAACACAATATCAAAACCTTTTATAACACTAACAAATACGCTCACTAATATATATATATATATATATATATATATATATATATATATATATATATATATATATATAGACACACACACGCACTCAGTGACTTATCCTAGGGTATTACTGCCCTATTAATAAAGAGTCAGACCCCATAGAGCTAAGGTTTATCACTAAACCAAAGCTCTGATACCAACTGTAACATCCTGCCTTTTTGTACGCTTTAAATCGACGATAAACCACACACGTCAGACTCAAACCATACAAAAGAGCGGATTGTTATTGGGGTGAATAAGAAAAGAAGAGAAAGAAATAAAACAAAACAGAATCTCACAGCGGAATGAAAAATATAATAATCAAATAACAGTTCATGAAGCAGTTTACAAAACATTTGATTATACTAGTACAATAGAGAATCAGTGTTACCTATAACAGAGATGAATAAAAATGTAGCGGAACAGTATGAATGTAGTGGAATAATATAATAAATAATAGTGATACAATCGTCGTCTCCGTCCTCCAGAAATAAGGTCTTCAAAATCCTCTAATGCTCAAGTTGACCCGAGCGAATTGAAAAGACACAACACTCGAGTCAGAACTAAAAGATCTTATGTAAGTTAAGTAAATGGTAAATAGATATGAGTGGAATGGCGTCAGAGATGTTTACGAGGTTTGACATCTCATATCCAGTGTCAAACGTGAGTGCAGTACCTTTAGAGGTGTGCTGGATTCACAACTCTTAAGGATCCATTAAACTATCTACTATGTATTATATACACTATCATAATAATATCTAAAGTAAAGTATGATATATTTAAAAATAGCATTAAGGTTTTATGTTTTCCACCTTAACACATTTTATATATTCCCATAGTCTATACAGTACCGTAATGTCACCCGATCTGGGCGTCGTCAGTGGGGGCTCCGTAGGTATGGTACAAAACAAAATCGTATAAGGCACGCTAGGGTAGGAGTAACGACCCTGACTCGACCTTCGAAAATCGGCACCGAATACGACACTCGTATTCAAATCCCGCAGATCCAAACATCGAACCTGGTTCGCCGGAGCTTATAACACAATTAAGTATAACAACACAGCGGAAGAGAAATGAATATCATATACAATTCCAAATGAATACAACAATATCCAATGATACAACAATGATATCAATACGATATAGGAATATCAGAGACAATAAACAACAACGGAAAACGAATAGCAAAAGAGATAACTCCAATATCAAACTGCAACTCCAATCCAATGCTCCAAAACCAAAACTCCAAACACTTGCGAGAACCACCATCACGTTGCACAAAGATAAGCAAGTCTCGTCCATGAATCTGAAGACTCCAATATCCAAGATCTCCAAAGAATACCCAAGAGAAAGTCGAAAGCTACATAATCGATATCTATATCTGAAAAACCCAACTCTAGACTGGCCATGTGGAAAATAGTGGCACCTAGAATTTAGGAAGGGAACAATAAACTCCAGGTCAGTCATGGGATTGGTACGAGAAAACGAAAATATTTTATCTTTAAGAACAAACAAAAGAATTTAAATTTGAAATTCGAAATGCTTTTTGAAAAATGAAAATTCCATAAGGCCTCCCGCCACACACACCATGCAAATGCAGAAATGGGGGAGATTTCTCCCTATGATAGTCTAATATGCTTGATACGCGAAAATCATTTTGATATTATTATTAGTGCATAGTGGAAAACATTTCGAAAGTATAATATTAATCTTAGCCAACATAGACATTCTAAACTGTGCCTACTATAGCTACCATCTAAACAGTGGGGCACCACCATAAGCAGATGGTAGGTAATACAACTAAAACCTTACTGGGCGCGTATTGGATGATTGGATTTCCAACAAATGGTCAGGCTAAGGAACATCCTGGGCCACATGGGTACGCCTCTAGAGGGACGCCCCGAGAACCTAACCGGATCTCTGCCAACACAAGGCCAGGTTAACTCTGTAATTAGGTAACTACTACACAAG
This sequence comes from Allium cepa, assembly GCA_030765085.1. Classification (NCBI taxonomy): domain Eukaryota; kingdom Viridiplantae; phylum Streptophyta; class Magnoliopsida; order Asparagales; family Amaryllidaceae; genus Allium; species Allium cepa. The sequence goes on along the minus strand of CM060937.1, from coordinate 141,222,638 downwards.
TATGCCATCCCCCGGTCATAACCAACCTTTATCCGAGCGCTCGATACCAACAACCACAAAGTAATGTATTTGTAGCAACCACATAGGTTAAATATCTGGGCTCCATACCATGATATCACCTCTATCAAGAAGGAAATGAACATACCCTTAGGGGGTGCTACCTCCAAATAACCTTGCCGCATTCTTCCTGTTTCGACCATTCCGGGCTGTGAAGTTCGATGAAGTCACGTCCACAAAGCTACGCTTTTCACAAAAGCCATTCTTTGATCGACAAATGATCAACAGCACTTCGTATGCCACATTACCAAATTGGGAATGTATCATTAGTAACCATCAATTACATAACCTCTGAGCTCATACTCTCAGAAAGGGTGTTAAGCTAAGAGAATAAAGCTCCGCCACCAAATAGAAATGTATTTGATAGAAACCGATTTTACATCTCAAAGTGTAATGTCAGACATACATCCATACATGTCTGTTCCGGGTTCGAACAGAGCCGAAGGCACTTCCAAAGAAGCCCTTGCAATCCGAGAATCCACAATCCCGATCGGACTTCCCATCACTTAGGGAATCTCTATACCGTAGCTACTCGGTGCAGAGACAATCGATAGGTCATCCTATCATTCTTGCAAATACCCGGTCTTCATCACCGGTCTTCAAATGCTATCCATAACGTCGTATCACTATTCGGAATGGGTTATATGACACAAGGTCCTCTCCTGGCTAAACCGAATATTGAGCGCAATATTTAAAAACATATGGATATTGGGATCTCAGTTAAATCACAGCTTAAAGCCCAAAACCTTTCATTCAAATGGTTAAAACAAATTACCATTTCTAATCTTTTAAACAAAAAGATTTATTTCAAAACCCTTCAATGGGTTGAACAATCTCCACATTTAAATCTTTTAAACAAAAGATTCACTTTTAAGACCCCTTTCAATTTAAAACAAGGTTCACTAATCTTTTACAAAGATTCATTCATAGCTTTTCAAAACAATTTCCATTCCAATTAGGATCAACTCATCAAATCTTCAAGTTAAGGATTTAACTTATAGCCTTCAACTAGTCTCCATATCTCTGGAAAATCATTTTCATTTTAACTTAAAATCCCTTTAACACAAATCAGAAGTTCATTATTTATGTGAAAGCTTTTATTAGTTGAAAACAAATAGTTTCCATTTCAGAAAGATCTAATTATATTCGCACGAGTTAAAGCTCTTAAATTAATTTCACATTCCTAAATCAATATTTTTAAAATAGTTTTACCCATATATAACGGGTATAACATCTTTAGTCCCTAGTTTCCAAACATAGAATTCAATTTCAAAAACTTTCCACTATAAACCCAAACCATTTCCAAAACCATTTCCAAAACCATTTGGATTTAAATATTCGACTTTTAAAACTATTTTGAATTAAATTCAAATATCTGTGACTTAACCGATCTCCTTGTGAAATCCATATTTGTGTGTGTATAAGTGTGGTCTAGGGGTTTGATACAATAGTGCAATATCATTCAATCATCATAGATCAAAACACAGAAATATGGTTGATAAGTGGTATAAACTATAACGCTTATCGTTTATTAACAGATTCATAGATAATAACAAATGTATCAGAAATAGATAAATAAATTACACACAGCTCAATCCACAGAACAAAATATCACAGATCAGATAGGACAACCAATTTAAGGCATCTCATACAATACAATCATTCATAAGTAAGGTCAAGCATCCAATGATCGTTTAAAAGCAGGATTAATTAATTGTTTAGTCCTAATTAAATCAATTATTTCTAATTAAATTAATTACTTATGAATTAATTATCCAATCCTAATTAATTAATTAAAATCATTTGATACAAATTAATTAATTAATTACCTTAATTAATTACATCAATTAATCATCTCATTATTAATTATTCCTTAATTAGTCCATTATAAATTACATCATTAATTATATTAATTAATGATCTCTAATTATATTTAAATTAAACTACTTTATTTAAATTAATTACATTAAGTAATTAATCTTTAATTAAACACAATTATTAATCACCCTTGATTAATAACAAAAGTAATTACCCAAATTACTTCATTTATAAATCATATTCACTAATTACCTCCCAGTAATTATCATTTACTACTTCCCTAAGTAATTATCTCCATTAATTACACTAAGTAATTACACTTATCCAATTATCAAATGATTTTCTTAAATTAATTAAACTAAAATATAATTAACTTAAATTAATCCCATTACCAAAATTAATTACAATAAGTAATTAATCCCTTAATTACTTTCATTAAGTAATTACATTCAAAAATGTATAATTGATTATCTAAATTAATTAATCTAATTAATTATTAAAATCAACCACATTAATTTAATTACTTAATAATCCCTAGTTAATTATCTTCATTAATTAATAACATTTATTTAATTACTTTCTTAAGAAATTATCTTAGATTAATTCATTGTTAATCGTTTCTAATTATAAATTTATCTAAATTATTTATTTATAAATTAAATAAATCATTATTTAATTAACTTATTAATTAAATCATTTTATTACCTTAATTATCTCTAAGATGATTAATTTCTTTATTAATGATTTCATTAACATTTAAGTGTATTTTGAACATTACATTTTAAATTTAAATTCAAATTCTATTTTGAACTTAAGATTCAAATGACTATATATTTAAACATTTACCAAATTTAAATATCCACTTATAACCCTATATAAGAAAAGTTCTAACTAATTTACTTAAATTTTTATAAAATTTAAGCTTTAAAATATATAACATTTTATCTTGCAAATTCAAGTTAAAACAATTTATTTAACTCTTCACTCAAAATTAAGAAAACCTTTATAATAGAATTTTATCAAAATCAAGTTAGACATTTGTTTGAAAACAAATATAGTTCTAAAAGCTATTTAGTTTAAACTTGTTTAAAACACATTCAGATTTAAAACTAATTTAAATTTCCAGATTTGGATTCAAGGGACTTGAATCGATTTTATTTTTATTTTTATTTAAACTTTGATTTTAAACTTGGTTTTAAAATCTTAATTTAAAACCTTAATTTAAAACCCAATTTTCATTTTAAAACTTGAAGATTTAAAAGTTTATTTGAAAACTGAACTTAACTTTGAATTTAAAACCCAGTTTAAATTATGTTTTTCAGATTTTAAATTAAATTTAAAAATCTGAAAGCTGTCAGGTTTTAAAAACCTGAAAAAACCCACTTTTAATTATTTTAAAACTTTTATTTCATTTCAGATTAGAATTCAAAAATAAATTTGAATCCACACATCAAACTGATTTAAACCTGGAAACTTCACCGCATTCCCAATTCCGACCACCGGAGTTCCACCACCTCCTGCCATAGCTTTCTCTACCACCCCTCTAGCCACCTCTAAAACCCCAAGCAACTCGATGCACCGGAGAAAACAAACAGACCCAAATTCAACCCAGACCCAAAACTAGGTTTAGGAATAAAATCCAACAACCCTCGTCACCACCGGCCACTAACCATCCACCTGCCTTTTTTTCCATACTCTCCAGTCATCTCACTATCTCCAGTGAAGACCCCAAACTCACAGATCAACTGGATTACCAGAGGCAACTTGTGACGACCCGGAATTTCTAACAATTTAAATTGGAATAATTAATTGATTTTAAAATATTTAAAGGTTTATTTTAACTTGAATTCAAAATATTAATATTTACTTGATAATTAAACCATTGAATTATATATAATTTGAAATTGGGTACATGGTTGAATCTAGAGTTTTAAGCCCATTAAAAATAATATGAAGACATATAAAATTTAAAATGATGATACTGAATATAATAGAATGGTTGAAATTTAATTTAAAGGTGGTTTGTTCAATTTTAATGATATATCGTTTAAATCGACATCTAAAAATAGTCTTTCGAGGCACAGTCCCGGAATTCGACGAAACAAGTTCCATTGGATCCGTAATAGTTAGTTATTATCGGATTACAATTTTTGGAGCAATCAGAGTTGTCGTTTGACCTTGGCAGCTCGAAACGCTTAGATTTATTTTAATCGATTTAATTTAATATCGATCGTTTAATTCCGTTACTCACGGATATGATTGAATTAGCTTCCGAAACACGTTCCATGTGTTTGGAACATGGGTAAAACCTTATAAACGTCTGTCGGCATGTTTGATTCGGGGTTCGGGATTTCGCGTTATGGAAAACGTGATATTTGCATATTTAATTATATGATAATCAGGCGTATTCAAGACGCCACTCCTATCTATATTTTACGTCTTCATTCCTCTCTATCTTGCAGCCGAACAAATTGAACACGAAGAACTAAAATAAAAATAAAAAATAATATCTAGCTCCTTGGTAAAAATGGCGTCCCTCTTCACTTCAATTCAATCACAGAAAAAAATATCGGCAAAGAAGAAAATAAAGGCCGAGTTATTTTCACCTCTTTCTCCCTTCTTACTTCATAGCATTCCTGTCCTAGCAACGAAATCGATTTCGATTCGATTCGTATAAAAAACCCTAAACTCTCGTTCGAAATTTTTGAATGGACGCAGCCGCGTGATGGGGAAGGAGGAGAAGCCGATGCAGATTCGAGAGGTACATGGTTCAATAGGGGAGTACGAGTTCGATTTGAACTCGAAGGTACCGCCTTACTCGAATCGTTATCGCGCAAAGCGAGGGAGGAAGGTCGAGCCGACCGCTAGCCTTGATATGGGTTGTGATGTGTTTGTGGGCAAAGAATTGAGGGTCGCGAACATCAATCTAGAGGCGGCAGGCAATGCATGACAAGGCGAGAGCGTGCTGAGTTGGCGCGCGTGGTTAGTGGTGGGTGTTACCTCAGACGAACGAGGAAGAACTTGGCGATCTGTTTTCAGCTGAGTAGCCTGGTGGTGTTGCGCCAGTGTTCGTTGTTAAGGTTTGGAATTTTGGATGTGGCTCCCCTGAGCACGTGAGGGGCAAGCCACGATTTCTTTTGGGTATGATTCCTTTTCCTTTCGAATTGTTAAAATACAGGTAGAAAATATTTTTACTGTAAGATAAATTTCTGTTATTTTCAGAACGGAAAAGCTTTGAAAGATAGGAATTTTTTTTAACATAGTAATATAGATATATATTCACATACATGCTTTGATTTAAACAGTAAATGTATATACATACATATACATACATACATACATACATACATACATACATATATATATATATATATATATATATATATATATATATATATAGGAATATGATTTTTTGAAGGATAATTTTAATAAAACTAAATGTTTGAAAATTTATATGAATTAGATTTTTATGAAGTCTATATAGATTATTTTACAAATACATGGTTCATAAAAAAATAAATATTTTCACGTACTGGTTAATTTTAAACTAATGTGTTATGGAGATTAATTGTCTAACTAATCTATTTAATTATCTTAGGCACAAAAATAATAATAATATAAATATACACCTTTTTATTAACTATTCTACTTTAAAAGCTTGTATTTTAGTGACTAATTTGATTAATAAACTTATTTAGTTTATTTAGCCACGAAAGGATTTTTAAGAAGGAAATTTTCGTTTTAAAATAAATTAATTAATTAATTTAAGTATTAAATGGTAATTGATTTTTCGATTTGTTCAAATATTAATAACTACCCAATTATTTATACAAGGTCAAAGATCGAAGAAAACAAGGCAATTTTGAGGTGGTTTGCAAATAAAAGCAAAGGTGAGTAAATCTCATTCTGTTGGATCTCTATTTAGATTTAAATGGTTAAATTTAAATAATTGGTTGATTGTATGTGTGTTGATGTTATGGTGACTTTGGTTTTGGTTGGTTCTCGAGTTAATTGTTGTTTAACTCGAAGCATTTGGGTTTTAAACTTAAATCATAAATAAGAGGATGGTTCATTTTAAAATCATCAAGGTTTAATGATTGGTGATTCATTAAATAGGTAGGATAAATTAAATGAATAATTATTTATCGATTTTCATTAATTAATTAAGTTTAAACTAATTAGAATGATCATTTGGTGGTTTAATAAGTAATTATTTAATGCAATTAATAAAATATAATTATTTTGTGTAATTAATCAAGAGATAAATTAAGATAATTAATTAAGGAGAATTAATCCATTTAATGAAGTAAATAAAAAAGGTAGATAATTTCAGGTGGAGATAAATAAAAAAAGGTTAATACTGTGGTTTAATAATTAATTAATTCAGATTAAGATAAATTGAAATATAATTGGAAATCAATAATTTATATAATAAATGATGTAATTAAAGACTGGATTAATTAAGACTAATTAATCCGTAATAAGAGACTTATCAGAAATTAATTAATATAAGTAATTGAGGATTAACGTAATTAAATAGTTAATTAATTTATAAAGTAATTAAGATTACTTATTGATTTGGTTAAGAATCATTAATATCGTGTAGTTAATTAAAGATAATTACTTGAATGCAATTGAAAGATAATTAATCCAGTGTGATTAATTAAGATGAATAATGAAGAGTTGATTAATTAATTGATTTGGAATTAATTAATATTTAATAAAGAAATCGAAGTGGATAAGGTCAGTAATTCAATCAGGATTAATTTAATTAATTTGGAAGTGATTAAGCTTTGCTTATTGATGATTGAATGGTATTGGATGCTTGATTGAGCTGATACCTATGATATGAAATGTTGTGTATTTCATTTAGATAACATGAGACTCGAAGAGGCCAGGATCGGGTATTGGGAAATGCCCGAAACCACTTCAAATTCTTATAAATTGTTATGTGAAATTAATAGTTGGGATGAAATGATTTAAGTGAATTGGACTATCTGATCTAAATGTTTGGCACTTAGAAAACTCATGTGTGGAATAAGTGAAGTCTATAATAAACTGTGGTTTTGTGAATTGAAATGAGTTACCCCGGGTTTTATATAGTGGTAAGCTTGTATTCCATGTTAGTGGGTTTACTCACGCTGGTTTCCAGCCTTACCCGGGTGTTACTTTGGTATAATGCTCGGGTCAGACCGAGTATTATAGATTTCCAGGTTAGGACGTTCTAGAGCTCAGGAGGCGAGCTGGATGGCAATAGCGTATAGAGTATTTCCGCTGTATTTATATTATTGTTAATCTGAGACATGATTATTGTAAATATTCAGTGACTGTATATAATGTGAAACTCTGCTGTATTAGAATGTAACCGACAGATATAATATTCTTTGTAGACTGTTATTATTTATTATTATATTTTATCCGCTGCGAATGTGAGTTGATGATGTTTCTGTTCTTCTTCTTCTATCTCTTTCTTCTTTTTCATAACTATCTGGAATTTTCGGCTTCGAAAATTTCGAGTCGTTACATTTGGTTTCAGAGCGAGGCTAAGCAAGAACCTTGGCTCTGGTGGGGATTACTCACTTAATAGAGTCTGTAGTACTCTAGAATGAGTTGAGAATATACATACATACATACACACACACACATAGATATATATATATATATATATATATATATATATATATATATATATATATGAGCGCGTACTTGTTATTTTCTTATATAAAGATTCCAAATGATTTTATATAAAAGTATATTTTGATATATAAAATAATATTTCCTTCTAATAAATATTTAGGTGATTGGTTGTTAATTATTGAAATTAAAATTAAGAAGTAATATAATACAACCAAACTGAAGTCTAGAATTGGAATTAAATTAAGTCGAAATAGAAATACAACGCAACTAAAATTTAATGGATTGAAAATGAAATTCTAAATCGGATCCCAGAATTTGAAAGTTTGTTTCAAAGTAACGAAAAATAATAAATAAGTATTCTTTGGATAACTGGGACTTGTTGCAAACAATGGGTTGTTTGAAATTTGATTTGAATTTAAAACCTTGGGTGGTTTAAAATTTTAAAACATGGCTGGGAGGGCCAAGAAATAAATATGTATATATGTATGGATATACATGATATCAAAGATAATTTGAAATAAACTCTAAGAGGTTGAGTTTTGTTTTTTCCCTGAGGTGTGATGTAAAAACCCAAAGTGATATAAGTTTTGAACTTATAAGAGGAAAAGAATTTTGAAGTATGAAGCGGGAATTCAAATTGAGTAAGGTTGATAGGATTATGTAAATTGGAATTTAACTTGGGAGAAGTTAAATAAGTTTGAATGAACAACTTAAATTGGAAATTTTAAGATGAAATTGGAATTTAACTTGAAAAGTTAAATGGTTAATATAAATTGGTAGTTTGTGTGATCTTAAAATGGGTTTGAGATTTGAAAATTGGAAATGGATAGACGTTTTAAAATAAATTGGATAATGTCATCCTATAGTATGGAAAAAAAAAAATCCTTCAATTGCGAATTGAATCTGTTTAAATGAATGAGAAATGAAGTGTGGTAATATAACCATTATTGAGACAAAAGAGGAATCTAAATTTAATTTGAAATTAAGAATATGGAATCACTTTAAACTAAAATTTGAATAATTGAGTTTGTAAATTAAAATTGTTTAAGAACTAGCTTAAACTAGAAAATAAAATTTAATAATAAAAATTGTGTTGAACACTTATTTGAACCTTGAAATACATAAGTTAAGATAATTTAAAATGGAATTTTGAGAATTGAACTCAAAATTAAATTGTTTAAAAATTTCAAATAAAAGTTAATTTGGTTGAAAGAGTTAAACCAACCTTTGAGAATTCAACTCGAATTTATATAATTTGGGATGGGTTAAAGTTGAACAGGATTAAAATCAAATGGAATTTGATTTAAATTGGGAGAGGAATCAAGATTGATTCAACTTGAATTGGGCTTAAATAAATTGCAAGAAAAATTGAAGTTATTCAAGTTAGAATTGAGTCAGTTAAATGGAAATTAGTTGGGGAAGTGAACAGTTTGACTCTTGACTATTTTTAATATAAATTGCTTTAATATAAACTTATTTTTCTAAGCCATTAAATATATACAATGTTTCTTTCTTAAAGCCAAATTATTTTATACTTGTTTTACAATTAGTTTTGGAGCTATTTAACCATTTTTCAATTGTTTTCTAAACTAATTACCATTTTCAACTATTTTACAAGTAAATTATTATTTTCCAACTATTTTGCAATTATCTAAAATTTCTGAAACTATTTAACTATTTTCAACTATTTTACAATTAGTTAACTATTTTATAGCTATTTTGCAAATTAATAATTATTTTTCAACTACTTATCTATTTTTAAAATTTTCAAGCTATTTTCTAAATATAAACTAGTCGGAGTTCAAACTGTTATTGATTTACATACCCAACTGAGATAAGAATTGAAATGATAATTCAATGAGAATTTAAGGCAATTGTGAATAAGTGAAAGGGAATTAATGGAAATGTGAATAGGAAGAGAAATTGATTTGGTTAAAAAAAAATTTAATAAAATTAAATACGTAGGATGTACGTATATTATTCTATTCGCATAGTGGTTTGATCCAGATTCGAGCACAGAATTTCGAGATAGTTTATCGATCCGAGTTGGGATTTTCACTCGATTTTCGACGGCGAACCTGGATATGGATTGTTGATTGGTTCTGGATGTTCTCTATCATAGTTATGGCTATGCAAGGAGAATGACGGTTTCTAATCAGGAAACCAGATCTGAGTCCGCACTAGGAAGTCGGGTGGACGATACTAGTTCGGAAGTGAAATTGTGTGATCGAGTGAGCGATCAGATTGATATGAGTACGGATGGTATGTGTACATCGTACGGATTTGAATAAAGTTGATATTGGAAAGAGTAACTAAATTTGAATATTTCATTTTAAATAAACAAAGTTATATATCTTTGTTATATATAAGATTAAGCTCTCCTTATTAAATTTATGGCTGGAAGAAAAAGGATTTTTGAAAGTGTTTGAAGTATAAAAGGAATTTTATACAAGTTTGAAACGATCCAAGGTTTTAAAAACTATACATATTTGAATGTATATATATAGAGGATCTTATGAGGAATTTGGAAAAAGGTTTTGGGAACCTTTAGAGTTGGAAAGGCTTTTGATTTTTGGGTAAAATCGATATTGAATTTGGAAAGCCTAGTTTGAGAATTATCGATTTTGGGATAATCGATTTTGTGTAAAGGAGCTTTGTAAGATATCATATTAGGTGTATGGTTTGGAAGATACTATATATGTGTAGTATAAAATGTTTTTATGATGGTTCTGGGGAAAAAGACGCTCCCCTGAAATGAACTTCTCAGGAGTGCCACCGGGTGGTGCTGCCATGAGCCCCAAGATGGGGTTCTAAAGTTGATCCTGTGAGGAGTCCAGACAAAACTAGTTCCTGGGGATTATGAGTAGTGTATACCATAGTGGAAGTCATGTGTGCCGCTGAGAGCCAACAGTCTGCGTTTGATTTTATATCGGTAGACTGCGACCTATGGTATAACAAAGCAAAAGTCGTGTGTGCCTTTGAGAGCCAACAGTCTGCGTTTGATTTTATATTGGCAGACTGCGACCTATGTAGGAGTGGAGATGTTTCATTTCGACAGTGAAAATCAGAGGCCGCTGAGAGCCTACAGTTACATGGACTTTTGCTGTGATGGCAACGTAACCCTGGATGTAAATGTGATCTGTTGTGTGGGATCCATGGCGTAATCGAGAGGCCGCGGAGAGCCTGCAGTTACATGGACTTTTGCTGCGATGGCAACGTAACCCTGAATGTAACTGCGACCATGGATGTGGGTGATGTTTTCCAGAGAATTCTCACCAAAGATATTTCCTCTATTTTCAAAAATTGTTTTCTATATTTTAAATAAAATTATTTTCCAAGTATTTTCACTAGGTGTTGAAAACGGGTTTACCAAGTACTTATAGATTTTCAATCCTACGCCTGATCAACGTATGACTGAATTTATGTGAGAACAAGGATGGACTGATTGGGACATCTAGTTATAAAAGGTATTTTTATAAAGAGCTATTTTATTAAGTATGATGTGAATTTAGAAGAATTTCTAAATTTTTTAAATAAAGATGTTAGAATTTTTGCGAAATAAAAGGAAATCCAAATTGGAATTTTAAAGAAGTGATTTTGTAATTAAAAATCGAATATTGATTTAGAGATTGGAAGAAAGCTAATTGGTTAAATAATTATTCGATAGAGTATATTAATAAAGTTTAACTCGGATAAATAAAATGAATTATAAGTTAATAATGGAATTTTAAAATGAATTCAAATTGTAAATAGAATTCAACTTGGATTTGATAATGAAGTAAATAAGTGGAGATGTTGTAAAAATAAATAGAGTTTGATCGAAGTAGTGATGGTTTGAATTACAAATAAAATTCAAGAGTGTTATGAATAATATTAAACGTAAACTGCAAGTAAATTAGATATAATGGAAGTGTTATCATATGAGATGAAATTGAATTATAATAGAAATGGTTTGAGTTGCAAAACAAAACCCAGGTGAATTTAAAATTTAAAATGGGGTGGATAAATTGGTTAATTGAGATAAATAATAAATGGATGAAGTTTGATTGAATGGAAATTAAATAAAGGTTTTAGTTGGAATTGGATTGTCAGAATGGACTTAAGTTATGAGACGATTAAATATGAAGTAAAATTTCTTAAATCAAAGAAAGCTTGGATTAAATTAAGTTGGAAATGGTCATTAATTTATAAGTTTGAATGAGCAAAGCCTAATAAATTGTTTTGGATGAATCGAAGGTTGAGATAAAATGGAATGCAATGAATGGCTCGTAAATAATTTAGAAAAGAAATGCAATTAAATGCAGAATGGGTTGAAATTAATTTAAAATAGTTATACAACTAAATAAATACTCTATTAAGTGAATATTGTCAAATTTGTATAGAATGTATCATCGTACGACGTAAACAAAAGTAATTAAAATTCTATCAATTAATAGAGGAAAATAAAATTGATTTTAAACCAATTGAATTGAATATGAGCTTGTTTGGATAAAAAAATTAATTGAATGGCAGTTGAGTTGTAAGCCAATAAGATTGAACGAAATGATATATGAATCGGTGGAAAACAATTGAATTAGGTTTGGAAACATACTAATTGCTTGTGGAAGTTTTTTTTGAATGCATTTCTTTTGGAGTTGAAGTGTTATAGTTGTTTAAGTAAGAGAAATGTGGTAAACTTCATATATATAGTACTTATACGTTTAAATTGAGTAAGTACAGGTACCTGAAGGCCGTTTGGCTGGATTTGGATTGCACTAATTGCTAAAATAAATAAGTTGCTTGCTTAAAATGCTAAATAAGGTACACCTATGCAATACAAATAGGGAATATGAACTGTTTTTGTTTTTTCCGACCGGGTGGGTTGATGTATACATATTTATATCTTTTGTCAAATTGCAAAATCTCCTCCGTATAAAGGAGACTCTGCCAAAAAAATTTCGAAAATTTTGGGAGTTAGAAATTTTTTGAAAATTTTGGAGAAATTTTTGTTAAGAAATTAAACGATTTCAAATATGAAACTGAAATAGATTAGTTGATGGAACTAATAAGACTCGGTTATAAATGGAAAATAAAAAAATTTAATATTCAGAAGTGAAGACAAATTGAAATCATATGGAAATGGGAAAAACTAAATTGAAATAATACGAAACCTATGTAAGAAAATGTATAAAATGATTGGAAATGTTACGATTGGATATTATTGTTAGATAAGATATGCAGGGATTATAAGGGAAGAGAGAATTGGATTTGATTTCAGGAGATAATGTGATTGCCCGACAAAAAGGTATGTATTTTAACTTCTGTAAGAATTGGATTGGGTTTTCGATCTGCCCACTTGGCTTTTGTTTTCTTTTGGAAATTTAGGAGCCCGTAGAGGTCTTTTGTAATTGTACCGAGCTAGCCGCGCAAAGGAGACGCTGGCAAAATTCTCAGAAATTTAGGGAGTTAGAAAATTTTGAGAAAATTTTGATAATTCAAAATTTGGTTTTAAATTAAAATTTGAATAAGTGGAGTGAGTAACGTTGTTGAAAAACTATAGGAGAATGCGGGAAGTTTGTAAAGAATGATAAGGGGTCTTTAATAAAAGATAGTTGGTAGAATGTTGAATTGTGAGTTTTGGGAAAAGAAAATGGGTATTGGACCATTCTTCCTAACTAGTAATTTCGAGGACGAAATTCTTTTAAGGGGGATGAATGTGACGACCTGGAATTTCTAACAATTTAAATTGGAATAATTGATTGATTTTAAAATATTTAAAGGTTTATTTTAACTTGAATTCCAAATATTAATATTTACTTGATAATTAAACCATTGAATTATATATAATTTGAAATTGGGTAAATGGTTGAATCTGGAGTTTTAAGCCCATTAAAAATAATCGGAAGGCTTATAAAATTTATAATGATGATACTGAATATAATAGAATGGTTGAAATTTAATTTAAAGGTGGTTTGTTCAATTTTAATGATATATCGTTTAAATCGACATTTAAAAATAGTCTTCCAAGGCACAGTCTCGGAATTCGGCAAAACAAGTTCCATTGGATTTGTAATAGTTAGTTATTATCGGATTTCAATTTTCGGAGCAATCAGATTGTCGTTTGACCTTGGCAGCTCGAAATGCTTAGATTTATTTTAATCTATTTAATTTAATATCGATCGTTTAATTCCGTTACTCACGCATATGATTGAATTAGCTTTCGAAACACGTTCCATTGTTTTCGGAACGCGGGTAAAACCTTATAAACGTCTGTCGGCATGTTTGATTCGAGGTTCGCGAATTCGCGTTATGGAAAACGTGGTATTTGCATATTCAGGCGTATTCAAGACGCCACTCCTATCTATATTTTTCGTCTTCACTCCTCTCTATCTTGTAGCCGAATAAATCGAACATGAAGAACTAAAAAAAAATATATCTAGCTCCTTGGTAAAAATGGCGTTCCTCTTCACTTCAATTCAATCACAGAAAAAAAAAATCGGCAAAGAAGAAAATAAAGGCCGAGTTTTTTTCACCTCTTTCTCCCTTCTTACTTCATGGCATTTTTTTCCTAGCAAAGAAATCGAATCCAATTCGATTCGTATAAAAAAACCCTAAACTCTCGTTCAAAATTTTGGAATGGCCGCAGCCGCGTGATGGGGAAGGAGGAGTAGCCGATGTAGATTCGAGAGGTACATGGTTCGATAGGGGAGTACGAGTTCGATTTGAACTCGAAGGTGCCACCTTACTCGAATTGGTATCACGTAAGGCGAGGGAGGAAGGTCGAACCGACCGCTAGCCTTGAGTATGGGTTGCAATGTGTTTGTGGGCAAAGAATTGAGGGTCGCGAACATTAATCTAGAGGCGGCAGGCAATGCACGACAAGGCGAGAGCGTGTTGAGTTAGCGTGCGTGGTTAGTGGTGGGTGTTGCCTCAGATGAACGAGGAAGAACTTGGCGATCTGTTTTCATCTGAGTAGCCTCGTGGTGTTGCGCTAGTGTTCGTTGTTAACGTTTGGAATTTTGGATGTGGATCCCCTGAGCACGAGAGGGGCAAGCCACGGTTTCTTTTGGGTATGATTCCTTCTTCCTTTCTATTTGTTAAAATACAGGTAGAAAATATTTTTACTGTAAGATAAATTTCTCTTATTTTCAGAATGGATAAGCTTTGAAAGATAGGAATTTTTTTTAACATGGTAATATAGATATATTTATATTCACATACATGCTTTGATTTAAATAGTAAATGTATATACATATATATATACATATATATATATATAGGAACATGATTTTTTTTAATTTTTAAAGGAGAATTTTAATAAAAATAAATGTTTGAAAATTTATATGAATTGGATTTTTATGAAGTCTATATAGATTATTTTACAAATACATGGTTCATAAATAAATAAATATTTTCACGTACTAGTTAATTTTAAACCAATATATTATGGAGATTAATTGTCTAACTAATCTATTTAATTATCTTAGGCACAAAAATAATAATAAGATAAATATACACCTTTTTATTAACTATTCTACTTTAAAGCTTGTATTTTAGTGACTAATTTGATTAATAAGCTTATTTAGTTTATTTAGCCACGAATGGATTTTTAAGAAGGAAATTTTCGTTCTAAAATAAATTTATTAATTAATTTAAGTATTAAATGGTAATTGATTTTTCGATTTGTTCAAATATTAGTAACTACCTAATTATTTATACAAGGTCAAAGATCGAAGAAAACAAGGCAATTTTGAGATGGTTTGCAAATAAAAGCGAAGGTGAGTAAATCTCATTCTATTGGATCTCTATTTAGATTTAAATGGTTAAATTTAAACAATTGGTTTATTGATTGGGTTGATTGTATGTGTGTTGATGTTATAATGACTTTGGTTTTGGTTGGTTCTCGAGTTAATTGTTGTTTAACTCGAAGCATTTAGGTTTTAAACTTAAATCATAAATAAGAGGATGGTTCATTTTAAAATCATTAAGGGTTAATGATTGGTGATTCATTAAATAGGTAGGATAAATTAAATGAATAACTAATTATTGATTTGGATTAACTAATTAAGTTTAAACTAATTAGAATGATCATTTGGTGGTTTAATAAGTAATTATTTAATGAAATTAATAGAATATAATTATTTTGTGTAATTAGTCAAGAGATAAATTAAGATAATTAATTAAGGAGAATTAATCCATTTAATGAAGTAAATAAAAAGATAGATAATTTTACGTGGAGATAAATCAAGTATGGTTAATACCGTGGTTTAATTAATATAATTAATTCAGATTAAGATAAATTGAAATATAATTGGAAATCAATAATTTATATAATAAATGATGTAATTAAAGACTGGATTAATTAAGACTAATTAATCCATTATAAGCGACTTATCAGCAATTAATTAATATAAGTAATTGAGGATTAACGTAATTAAATAGTTAATTAATTTATAAAGTAATTAAGATTACTTATTGTTTTGGTTAAGAATCATTAATATCGTGAAGTTAATTAAAGATAATTACTTGAATGCAATTGAAAGATAATGAATCCAGTGTGATTAATTAAGATGAATAATGAAGAGTTGATTAATTAATTGATTTGGAATTAATTAATATTTAATAAAGGAATCGAAGTGGATAAGGTTAGTAATTCAATTAGGATTAATTTAATTAATTTGGAAGTGATTAAGCTTTGCTTATGGATGATTGAATGTTATTGGATGCTTGATTGAGCTGATATCTCTGATATGAAATGTTGTGTATTTCATTTAGATAACATGAGACTCGAAGAGGCCGGGATCGGGTATTGGGAAATACCCTAAACCACTTCAAATTCTTATAAATTGTTATGTGAAATTAATAGTTGGGATGAAATGATTTAAGTGAATCGGACTATCTGATCTAAATGTTTGGCACTTAGAAAACTCATGTGTGGAATAAGTGAAGTCTATAATAAACTGTGGTTTTGTGAATTGAAATGAGTTACCTCGGGTTTTATATAGTGGTAAGCTTATATTCCATGTTAGTGGGTTTACTCACGCTGGTTTCCAGCCTGACCCGGGTGTTACTTTGGTGTAATGCTCGGGTCAGACCGAGTATTACAGATATCCAGGTTAGGACGTTCTAGAGCTCAGGAGGCGAGCTGGATGGCAATAGCGTATAGAGTATTTCCGCTATATTTATATTATTGTTAATTTGAGACATGATTATTGTAAATATTCAGTGACTGTATATATAATGTGAAACTCTGATGTATTAGAATGTAACCGACATATATAATATTCTTTGTAGACTATTATTATTTATTATTATATTTTATCCGTTGCGAATGTGAGTTGATGATGTTTCTGTTCTTCTTCTTCTATCTCTTTCTTCTTTTTCATAACTATCTGGAATTTTCGGCTTCGAAAATTTCGGGTCGTTACACAACCCAAAATTCCTAAAACAATCAAACTAAAAATACCTAATCAATACTTAACTAGAAAATATGAATTTAGTTTTAAAAATGCTAATTTCAGATAAGAATTCATGTTATAACCCTGAATTAATAATTTAAGATGATTGAAATTTCACTCATGTTAATCACTAACTGTTATTAGGTTTTTACAAAACAGTTCTGCTTTATTTAACTAAAATACAAAATTCAAAATTTACTTTATGATCAAACAAACATATCTTTTAAGATACTAAGTCCTAACAACCAATAGATCAAGCAGAAATGATTTTTGGAAGTGAAGCATGAGCTTAAAATCTTAAATACAGAGGTGTATTACATGTTATCATCATGCAGGCATCATATCTCACAAAATTTCACAGAATAATGCATATATAAATATTCACACATATATACTTTTCAGATATTAACATGCAACTAGTTTTAAAACTTAAGTTATTAAAAGTGTTACTCACCTGCTTCCTGAAAGAACAAAGAAGAATAGAGCATGTTGTTTTGATTTGGTCTGCTTTGATTTCCAGATTCAAAACTTGATCTTGTTTCTAAATCTAAGAACTGAAATTTGCGTTTCCTCTAATCAGGGATTGAGTTTGAACTTCGATTCAAATCCTCATTTCCAGGTTGATTGTTTGTTTTGAACTTATTGATTCTTTGCTTCCAGGTTTTCAAAATGCTTCAGATTTTAAATTTGCTTACTTGAATCCATTTTTAGGTTTTAGTTTTGATCAATTTGCTTGAGGAAGTATTCAAGTTTCCGGTTTTAAGTTTGATAATTTTTTTTGAGATGGAAGAAAACTTGATACATTAACTAGGTTAGTTTTCTTAATACATGTTAACAAAATTAAGTTTAAAAGAAAAATTCGAATGCCACTTGTAATTTACAAATCATATTAGGCTTGCATTTGTTAATGTCATGTTTTAAAAATGTTACACTTTTTAAAATATGTATTTTTATGTTTAAGCCCTTAATTTTAATTAATCTATCAATTTTTGTTTAAACCCTTTATTCAATTTAATTTACATATGTAAATGTTTCACATCTTTAAATTCAAAAATGTAAAAACTATATTTATTCTTTTATTTACAAATCATGTTTTCACATTTATTTTCAAAAGATAATTTAATTACTTATACTTATATATATCTTTCACATCAAAAATGCACATTTACAAAAATTAGAAAACAAGATTTTTTTAGTTTCAAATATATAGAAATTTTTAAATTTATGTTTAGTCCTTATTTTTAAATACTTTTAAACCCTTAATTATTCATATTTTATAACCTCTATAACCTTTAACTAGCAATTCAAAATATCTATATAAAATAAATTTGGACTATAATTTGAAAATATAATGTTTTCAAACCCAATATATTTATAAGATTTTTAATTTTGAATTTTATTTCCAAGATTTAGTTTAAACTAAATTTATAAATATAAATAAATAACATAACCTATCTTTAATAAATCTTAAAACTTTATAATTCTATTTAATCTAAAATATATGTATTTATCCCAGAAAATTCTAATTAATTCACAAATAGACTCACAATTTAATTTCAAAAATTAAATTAATTATCAAATTATCCTAGATAAAATTCAGGGATGTTATAGATTCCCCCCTTAAGAAAATTTCGTCCCAGAAATTTATAAGGGAGACAACAAAGGATGGATACACAAAGACAGAGAAACAATTTTCAAAACAAACTGGGTATCTATTCTGCATTTGTCTTACCAAATCAGAATATCAATAATGGACACAAGAATGAATCAAGATACTCAGGTCACCAGATCTACGAATATACAAGGGTATTGATTAGTTCAAAAGATAACTAACCACTCGTAGAACATATCTGGACCTCGAAGAACAGACAGATATATGGATGCAATCAAAAAAAATTAGTTTAAGCAACCAAAATATACCTATCAACAATAGCAACCAAAGCAAACAATTTATCCAAATAAACAATTCTAACCCATTTGGAGTTTGTATCCCATGCAAATATATCAAAGCTTTTTCCTAGAGCTGCCAGGAATCATCAAAGAATTGAAAAGACGAATCAAAGGAGATTGATAGAGAAAGTTGTTTCCGCTATTGCAGGGTACTGACCATTTGTAGTGGTATTTCCATGTCACCTATCTCGTCCTCTTCTTGCACTCATACTCACTATCAGTGGATAGTAAGAGAATTTATTGAGCCATTCGAACGGATATCTTAGGGATATACTCATTCTAGGGTATACTTCATCCTATCTCTAATGAGTTACCTAATGTGTTATACTCCTGAGCTAAAGTTTCAACCTTCAGCTCTGATACCAGAAGTAACGACCCTGACTCGACCTTCGAAAATCGGCACCGAATACGACACTCGTATTCAAATCCCACAGATCCAAACGTCGAATCTGGTTCGTCGGAGCTTATAACACAATTAAGTATAACAACACAACGGAAGATAAATGAATATCATATACAATTCCAAATGAATACAATATCCAATGATACAACAATGATATCAATACGATACAGGAATATCAGAGACAATAAACAACAGCGAAAAACGAATAGCAAAAGAGATAACTCCAATATCAAACTGCAACTCCAATCCAATGCTCCAAAACCTAAACTCAAAACACTAGCGCGAACCACCATCACGTTGCACATAGATAAGCAAGTCTCGTCCATGAATCCGAAGACTCCAATATCCAAGATATCCAAAGAAACCCAAGAGAAAGCCGAAAGCTACAGAATCGATATCTATATCTGAAAAACCCAACTCTAGACTGCCCGTGTGGAAAATAGTGGGCACCCATAGTTTAGGAAGGGAACAATAAACTCCAGGTCAGTCATGGGACTGGTGTGAGCAAACGAAAACATTCTATCTTTAAAAACAAACAAAAGAATTTAAATTTGAAATTCGCAATTCTTTTTGAAAAATGAAACTACCATAAGGCCTCCCGCCACACACACCATGCAAACGCAGAATTGGAGGAGATTTCTCCTTATGATAGTCAAAGATGCTTGATACGCGAAAACCATTTTGATATTATTATTAGTGCATAGTGGAAAACATTTCGAAAGTATAATATTAATCTTAGCCAGCATAGACATTCCGAACTATGCCTACTATAACTACCATCTAAACAATGGGGCGCCACATAAGTAGATGGCAGGTAATACAACTAAAACCGTACTGGACGCGTATTGGATGATTGGATTTCCAACAAATGGTCAGGCTAAGGAACTTCCAGAGCCACATGGGTACGCCTCTGGCGGGACGCCCCGAGAACCTAACCGGATCTCTGCCAACACAAGGTCGGGTTACCTCTGTGACTAGGTAACTACTACACGAGTATGCCATCCACCGGTCGTAACCAATCTTTATCCGAGTGCTCGATGCCAACAACCACAAAGTAATGTATTTGTAGTAACCACATAGGTTAATATCTGGGCTCCATACCAAGATATCACCTCAATCCTAAAGGAAATGAACATACCCTCAGGAGGAGCTACCCTCAAATAATCTTGCCGCATTCTTCCTGTTTCGACCATTCCGGGTTGTGATGTTCGACGAAGTCTCGTCCACAAAGCTACGCTTTTCACAAAAGCCAAGCTTTGATCAACAAATGATCATCGGCACTTCGTATGCCACATTACCAAATTGGGAATGTATCACTAGTAACCATTAATTACAACACCTCTGAGCTCAGACGTCTCAGAGAAGGGTGTTAAGCTAGGAGAATAAATCTCTGCCACTAAACAGAAATGTATTTGATAGAAAATGGTTTTACATCTCAAAGTGTAATGTCAGACACAAATCCATACAAGACTGTTCCGGGTTCGAACAGAGCCGAAGGCACTTCCGAAGAAGCCCTTGTAATCCGGGAATCCACAATCCCGATAGGACTTCCCATCACATAGGGAATCTCTATACCGTAGCTACTCGGTGCAGAGAAAATCGATAGGTCATCCAATCGTTCTCGCAAATACCCGGTCATCATCACCGGTCTTCAAATGCTATCCATAACATCGTATCACTATTCAGAATGGGTTATATGACACAAGGTCCTCTCCCGGCTAAACCGAATAATGAGCGCAATATTTAAAAACATATGGTTATTGGGATCTCAGTTAAATCACAGCTTAAAGCCCAAAACCTTTCATTCAAATGTTTAAAACAAATTACCATTTCTCATCTTTTAAACAAAAAGATTTATTTCAAAAACCTTCAATGGGTTAAACAATCTCCACATTTAAATCATTTAAACAAAAGATTCACTTTTAAGACCCCTTTCAATCTAAAACAAGGTTCACTAATCTTTTACAAAGATTCATTCATAGCTTTTCAAATAATTTCCATTCCAATTAGGATTAACTCATCAAATCTTCAAGTTAAGGATTTAACTTTTAGCCTTCATACTAGTTTCCATATCTCTGGAAAATCATTTTCATTTTAACTTGAAATACCTTTAACAAAAATCGGAAGTTCATTATTTATGTGAAAGCTTTTATTATTTGAAAACAAATAGTTTCCATTTCAGAGAGATCTAATTATATTCGCACGAGTTAAAGCTCTTAAATTAATTTCACATTCCCAAATCAATATTTTTAAAATAGTTTAACCCATATATAAAGGGTATAACATCTGCAGTCCCTAGTTTCCAAACATAGAATTCAATTTCAAAATCTTTCCACTTTAAACCAAACCATTTCCAAAACCATTTGGATTTAAATATTCGACTTTTAAAACTATTTTGAATTAAATTCAAATATCTATGACTTTACCGATCTCCTTGTGAAATCCATATATGTGTGTATATAAGTGTGGTCCATGGGTTTGACACAATAGTGCAACATCATTCAATCATCATAGATCAAAACACATAAATATGGTTGATAAGCGGTATAAACTATAACGCTTATCGTTCATTCACAGATTCATAGATAATAACAAAATATCACAGATCGGATAGGACAATCAATTTAAGGCATCTCATACAATACAATCATTCATAAGTAAGGTCAAGCATTCAGTGGTCGTTTAAAAGCAGGATTAATTAATTGTTTAATCCTAATTAATTCAATTATTTCTTATTACATTAATTACTTATAAATTAATTATCCAATCCTAATTAATTAATTAATTACAAATCATTTGATATAAATTAATTAATCAATCACCTTAATTAATTACATCAATTAATCACCTCATTATCAATTATTCCTTAATTAGTCCATTATAAATTACATCATTAACTATATTAATTAATGATCTCTAATTATATTTAAATTAAACTACTTCATTTAAATTAATTACATTAAGTAATTAATCTTCAATTAAATACAATTAGTAACCACCCTTGATTAATAACAAAAGTAATTACCCAAATTACTTCATTTGTAAATCATATTCACTAATTACCTCCCAGTAATTATCATTTATTACTTCCCTAAGTAATTATCTCCATTAATTACACTAAGTAATTACACTTATGCAATTATCAAATGATTTTCTTAAACTAATTATACTAAATTAATTAATTAACTTAAATTAATCCGATTACCAAAATTAATTACAATAAGTAATTAATCCCTTAATTACTTTCATTAAGTAATTACATTCAAAAATGTATAATTGATTATCTAAATTAATTAATCTAATTAATTATCAAAATCAATCACGTTAATTTGATTACTTAATAATCCCTAGTTAATTATCTTCATTAATGAATAACATTTCTTTAGTTACTTTCTTAAGAAATTATCTTAGATTAATTCATTATTAATCGTTTCTAATTATAAATTTATCTAAATATTTATTTATAAATTAAATAAATCATTCTTTAATTAGCTTATTAATTAAATCATTTTATTACCTTAATTATATCTAAGATAATTAATTTCTTTATTAATGATTTCATTAACATTTAAGTGTATTTTGAATATTACACTTTAAATTTAAATTCAAATTCAATTTTGAATTCAAGATTCAAAATGATTATATATTTAAACATTTACCAAATTTAAATATCCACTTATAACTCTATATAAGAAAAGCTCTAACTAATTTACTTAAATTTTTATTAAAAATTTAAGCTTTAAAATATATTACATTTTATCTTGAAAATTCAAGTTAAAATAATTTATTTAACTCTTCACTCAAAATTAAGAAAACCTTTATAAAAGAATTTTATCAAAATCAAGTTAAACATTTGTTTGAAAACAAATATACTTTTAAAAGCTATTTAATTTAAACTTGTTTAAAGCACATTCAGATTTAAAGCTAATTTAAATTTCTAGACTTGGATTCAAAGGCATTTGAATCCATTTTCTTTTTATTTTGATTTAAAATTTGATTTTAAATTTTGTTTTAAAATCATGATTTAAAACATTAATTTAAAACCCAATTTTCATTTTAAAACTTTAAGATTTAAAAGTTTATTTGAAAACTGAACTTAACTTTGAATTTAAAACCCAGTTTAAATTCTGTTTTTAGATTTTAGATTAAATTTAAAAGTCTGAAAGCTGTCAGGTTTTAAAAACCTAAAAAAAAACCCACTTTTAAATATTTTAAAACTTTTATTTCATTTCAGGTTAGGATTCAAAAATAAATTTGAATCCACACTTCAAACTGATTTAAACTTTGTTTAAATCAAGTACACAAATTTAAATTCCATTTAAATTTGTTTTAAACCCTTAAATTGCTGTCAGGTTTTTTATAAACCTAAAATAACAACTGACCCGAGGCAAACAAGATTTTGCTTCGAGTCATCCCCTCTTCTGCTTCGAGAAACCCCTAAATTTAGTCGAGTAAATTCGAGTTCAAAACTTCCCAAAATCCAAAGTTCATCAGAACTTGTTGCACAATGCACATGCACTGATCATCCACCAGACTCCGATTAAATCTGATGGCTTAAACAAGTCATCAATCACCAAAGCATCCCACCACAATCACCACACTTTGATTTCTCCTCGAAAATCAAAATCTAGGCATTCAAACCAAACCTGGAACTTGACACTGCACATCATCCAAAACCTGGAAACTTCGCCGCATTCCCAATTCCGACCACCGGAGTTCCACCACCTCCTGCCATAGCTTTCTCTACCACCCCTCTAGCCACTTCCAAAACCCCAAGCAACTCGATGCACCATAGAATACAATCAGACTCAAATTCAACCCAGACCCAAAACTAGGTTTAGGAATAAAATCCAACAACCCTCGTCACCACCGGCCACTGACCATCCACCTGCCATTTTTGCCATACTCCCCAGTCATCACACTATCTCCAGTGAAGACCCCAAACACCTAGATCAACTAGATTACCAGAGGCAACCCAAATTCCCAGAACAATCAAACCAGAAATGCCTAATCAATACTTAACTAAAATGTCAATTTAGTTTGAAAAATCCTGAATTCAGATAAGAATTCAAGTTATAACCCTGAATTAATAATTTAAGATGATTGAAATTTCACTCATGTTAATCATTAACTGTTCTTAGGTTTTTACAAAACAGTACTGCTTTATTTAACTAAAATACAAAATTTAAATTTACTTTATGATCAAACAAACATATCTTGTTAAGATACTAAGTCCTAACAACCAATAGATCAAGCAAAATTGATTTTTGGAAGTGAAGCATGAGCTTAAAATCTTAAATACAGAGGTGTATTACAGGTAATCAACATGCAGGCATCATATCTCACCAAATTTCACAGAACAACTGTGACGACCCAAAACTTCTAGACATTTGAAACGATAATATTCAATTAATTTTAAATATTTAAAGTTAATTATTAACTTTAATTTCAAAAGAATCAATATTTATTGTATAATAAATTGTTAAATTAAATTATCGGAATTGGGTAATTTATTGAATTTGAAATTTTAAGCCGATTAAAAATAATTTGAAGGCTAGTAAAATTTATATTGATAATACTGGAAATAATAGAAGTGTTGAAATTGAATTTAATAGTGTTTTGTTCAGTTTTAAAAACATATCGGTTTAAATTGAATTTAAAAATAGTCGCCCGAGGCACAGTCTCGGAATTCAACGAAACCAGTTCCATTGGGTCCGTAATATTGAATTATTATCGGGTTTTGAATTTTGTATTGATCGGGGTTTCGGTGTGAGCATACGGCGGGTAAACAGGCATAAATCTATATCGAGTAGATAAAAATAAAAATAAATTGACTTCAATCTTCTTCCATACGCCTTCGTTTTCTTCCTTTGTTCTATTCAAAGCCGTTTTGGGGTGTTCCTTTGAAAAGAAAGATAACGCTGCCGTCGCTTAAAAAAAAAATCGCATCTTCCCCTATCTTTATTCAAAATAAAATACCCGAGCGAGTTCCCTATTCCCTTCAGCCCAGTACGATTCAAATCGAAGGGGGAAAACGAACGTGGCACGTTCGATTAGTGAGGGAGGGTACGCGGCGACATAGTGGGGTCATGTTGGGCAAAGAGAAGCGTAGAGCGATGGAAATCGCGACGAAGGGGGTTCGAACTCGAGATTTGGGAAGGGGCGACAAGGCTAGGGTTTTGTTAGGGAAAGTGTTCGAGGCCGCGTTCTCGATCGAGCGATGGGCTTGGGAGGCGCGCGTTTGGCGCGAGGCGGCGGCAAACGAAGGGTGGTGGCGACTCGTGCGTGGGAAGCTGGAAAGCTCGTACTCGAGCTACAACTGGGAAATCACCTTGAAGGCAGCGGGGTTTCGCGATTCGAGCGAGGTGGACTGTCTAAGCTTGTTTTTCTAGCAAGGTGTAAATTTTACAACTGGTTAATTCACTATTTGCATTTCAGTTTAGATTAGGATAATTAGAAGTCAGGAAACAAAAGATTTTACAGTAAATGATTATAAATTTATTATGTTTTATAAAAATAAATAACAATAAAATTTGGGTTGGTAGATTTAAATTTTATATAGGAAAATTTTCGATTATAGGATGATAAAAAAAAATGATTATTGAATTTTAGAGTTCACTGTAATAAGATAAATTATTTTTATATACAATTTGGATGGGAAATTATCAGTTTAAATAAATTTTCTAGTCACTTAAATTAATAAATGAAAATAAAATTATTCGGTTATTCTAATTACTAAGATAAGTGATTAATGGAATTTAGTTAAAATTAATTTGTTAGTTTGAAAGCAAATGTTTATTTTAAATTAAATTGTTGGCCAATTTAATTTATTAAATAGTAATCATTGTAGAATATCTCGGATATTGATAAGAATCACAATATTTATACAAGGTCCATATCTGACAGAAAACAAGTCGGGATAAAAGTGGGTTGCGAAACAGGAATCAAAGGTGAGTTAATCTCACTCAGCTGCATTATAATTTAAATTTAAATTGGTTAAAGTTAAATAATTGATTGATTTATTGGCTTTGGTGTGTTATAGTATATATAGTAATATATATATTACACCTTGGAATGATTGATTTCCCACATTATATAGCAGAGATATTTTATGTGGTGCTAACATCTGTGGATGCAGGGAAAACAAGTTGGAGGTATCCAACTGGACCCCTCAACATTTACTTAAATTATTTGGTATTCTCTGTTTTGATTATTTGATATTCTACGATGAATTATGTGGAAATATTGATGCTGTAGTTGATTGGAAATATTTGGGTATAACGAATTACCAAAAATATATAATTTGGATTTTTGAAGAAAATAAAAGAAGTAAATTTGTAAGTAAATTAATTATAGAAAATTGAATGAATTGAAAGAATGAAAATGATATTTAGATACTAATAAATTAAATAATTCCAAATATGGGAAAAGGAAGATTTAATAAATAGAAATAAATGAATTATAAGTTTTAAATAATATCAAATTAAAGGAATAATGAATAAAGAAGTAATTTGAGAAATCTAAAATTGGTATTTTCAGTAAAAGTAATTTAACTCATAATTAAGGAAATAAAATATGAAATTAATGGATTTTGAAATAAAATGGAGTAAATTGGAAATCAATTTGGAAATTGATTCAGATGTTTGAAATTGGAATTTCAAGAAGAATGTGAAGGGAAGTATATTTCCCTGGATAGCCAAGCACGGTATCAAAGTAAAATTTAAATATAAGTGAAGGCTTTAATGTTTGTTTTTGTTTAAAAAAATGGCATGTTTTAGAAATTTATTATTACTGAGTGTTTAAAATTCATAAGTAAATATTTTTCGAATCTATTATTGTAATAACTATTTAAAGGTGACTTAGTATTTTATTTTAAAAGAGTGAAAACTTAGTTTTATATATATATATATCTTTTCAAGTAGCCTTATTTTCAAATATTCATATAGTATGTATTTTAATAAATTATTAAAGTAGTTTTTAACTTAAATGTTTTAAAATATATTTCAAAGTAAAGTGTTTTTAAATTATTTTAAAAATCTTAAGTTTTGTGCTTGGCGATTTCAGTGGAAATAGAAACTATTTGGGAAATTGATTTTGAGAAAGGAAGATAGTTTTAAACTGTTTTCAAAAGGGTTGAAAAGTGAAAATATATCTTGTGAAGATATTTTTGAGGATAATAAATAATTCGGGAAAATTATTTATTGGTTGATGGTTGATTGTGAATATAAATTGATAGTTAAATAACCGACTATCAATATTGGCCAAATGCGCTGATCGTTTCGAAGAGACCGGGATCGAGATTTATTTCTCAAAAACCACTTCGATCCGGTTTGTACGTTTCGTGCGAAAAACGTGTTCGGAGTCGAAGATGGAGCAGTGAAGTGCAAGGGCTAGTCGCTACTAATCCTGAGGATATTTCCAAAATGGATGTAGTAGGAGTAGTGCCTTCAGTTCCGTTCGAACCCGGGACGGACTTGTATGGATGAATGCTTGCGAAAACATCGTCAGGTGGGCGATGGGTATTCTAAGTGAAACGTTCTAAAGGTAACGCTTAGCCTCAAGCCTCATCAACCGGGAATGACTGAAAATCAAGGGATATGCAGCAAGGCTTCGTGGGTAGCCCCCACTTGAGAGTAAGGCCATCCCTGTCTAGATGTCCCCTTTTATTTCGGCTTAGTGGTGCGGTTGTCGATCCCAACCGTGGGGTGTTCTTATTCGGAACTGTCCAGTAAGGGATGGGTCCGGCCTTGTGTTGCAGGGGATGAAGGGAGTAATCCTCGTTACTGTGATCTAGACCACGTACTGTGACAGGTGGTACCCCAGTGCCTAGTCATTAGTTGGAATCCATCTTCCCTACGAGCCTTGTACGAGTTTTGTTTGTATTACCCACTCTGTGGTTAGTAGCTGGAATTTAATAATGTAACAATTTTGGCTATTTTATAAGTATTTGTATATAGACCCTATTATAATATCAGAGGATTTCTATAAAAAGTGTTTTAGCTATCGTAAGGTAAAAACCCGACATGTTTATTTGTGGCGTGGTCTTACGAGATGCTTTTGTTTTCAAAGGATTTTGAAACTTTAATAATCAATTGGGTGTGATTTTCTCACGCTGGTATTCCAGACTGACTCGGGTGTTATTTAACTGTAATGCTCGGGTCAGACCGAGTATTATAGGATACAGGATATGATGCTGTGGAGCTCAGGAGACGAGCTGGATGGTGATACATAATCACGTACTTGTTTTATATATATATTCCGCTGTGTTGAGTAGTTGTGTATCCGGTTGTATGTTATTGATGTTGAGTTGTGATTGATGTACTCTGATGATGTATGTATAAACATATAAAGTTTTGTTTTACATAAAGAGCATTATTATCTATTATATTTTATTCCGCTGCGATGGCTAGATTCTGTTGTTGTTTTCTACTTCCTTCCTCTACCTCTTCTTCTTTAAACCAAATGGTTCGTATTACTGTGCAACTTGAGTTGATTTAGGTAGAATAGTGTTGACTCAAGGGGTGCGGATTTGCGGGTCGTTACATTTGGTATGAGAGCATAGGTTGGTGATAACCTTGGCCCTGGTGGGGATTACTCGTAGAATAGAGTCCATAGTACTCTAGAATGAGTTTGAGAGTATTAATAGTATGAGCGCGTATTTGTTAGTGAATAAAAATTTGTTTTATATTGTGTTGATTTATCGGTTGAGTGTTTATAGATTCTGGTCGATATGTGGGACGCCATGTTATCGATAGGGATTTCTAAACTCTTAAACAAGATAAACCGACACAGTATTGTTTTAAATAGGGTAAATGGAATAATTTTACCCAAATTATTTTTGTATATAAAGGAAATAATTTTCTTAAATCATTATAGTATATATGGATGCTTGGTTGATAGGCAGTGATAATATGTAATTGTTATCATTATGGTATGAGAATTGAATAAGAAATTGAAATGATAACCAAAGATTGAGGAATAAATTAATAAAGTAAATGAATGAAATTTGTAAAGGTGATTCATAATTGAATAAAGGATTGAAATCATAATTAAGAACTTAAGAAACAAATTCATAAACAAATGAAATTGTTAAGTACAAATTATAAATGTAAATTATAGGGTGATTAATGATTAAAATAAGATAAAATTCCAAGGTAATGTTTAAATATAAATTTAAAGAATTTGGAATTTGGGAAACAAATTGGAAATTTAAGTTTCCTTTGAATTAGAAGATGTTTTCTGGAAGTTCCAGAATAATGCTTTGATGGATTTCAAATTTGGGGTTTTGGGAAAATTTTTGAGTTAGATTTGAACTCTGGGGAGTTTGGAATTTTTGAAAGGATTTTAGAAAGAGAATAAAAAGCATTGAACTCTTTTGGTCGCTAGAAAATAACTTCGGTGATGACTGCAGCACCATCGATGTTCATTTTCGAGTTTCCAAGAGAGAAATTGCTACCAAATTGTTTTGAATCGAAATTGTTTGCAAAGGGTAAATTTGGTTTTAGAAATGCAAGGAATTTTGGATATAGGCGATTTCGAAGGGAATTTTGCAATGTTGAAAGATTGTTTAAAATCTAGAATCCTATCTAAGAAGGTTGATGGCATATAATAAGTTGATAACTTATAAATTTGGAATTTGTTGAAATAAAATTATACTTTGTAAGTAAGTAAAGTGAAACTGAGTACTGGAATTTAGAATTGGATTGTGTGGAGTTATGTGGAATGGGAAAATTAGTCAAGATGGACTAAAAATAATTAATGTTTGGGAGTAAAATTTATTGGTCAAATAATGAATTGGTGAATGAATAAATGGATCAACTATTGTACTTATAAAGTGAAGTTGATATTAATAAGAAGAAATTGGAAAATTGTAACCCGGGAATTAAATTTAACTTAAGTAAATGAAAGTGAAGGAAATATATTCGAATTTAACTTGAGATAAGTTAAATAAAATTGAAAATTGAAATTTAATAAAATTGGATAGAAAGTTGGAAGGCCAAATGATTATAATTCTGAAACGAAAATTTATACCTTAAGCTAGCAAGTGTTATATATATAATCTGGAATTTGGTTAAAGATGAAATGAATCAATGAGCAATGTAAGCTTTTAAATAAATAAGTTTCGAACACATATTAAGAAATAAAATTTAGTTAAATTTGGATTGAATTGAATCAAAAGTTAGTTGTGTCATGAATGTTGTTAAGTGGAATTAAATCCTTGCTTAGCAAAATTCAGAAGAGAATGGTTTAGCTAGATTTAATTGGAGTTAAGCTAAATAATTTGGGTTGAAATAAATTCAGTCGAGTTATAGATACTATTGAATGGAATAAAAATTCTACTCAAACAAATAGATGTAAATAATCCAAACTTGGGATATAAAATAAGACTGAACTCATGGAAATCAAATAAAATGATTGTCGAGATAAATGAAAAAGAAAATCAAGTATGGAATTATAAATTGGATGTGTTGTTGAATGAAATTTGAATTGGATTAAATTGGATATGGTGTGAAATATAAACAAATCCAATTCAAGCCTAAATTGAATGGCCCTATTATTAATGAATTCAATAATGAATTGTTAATGTGAATTAAAATTTAAAAAGGATAAAAGAATAAACTAATTGGATAAAATAGTGAAATGGTTGGGATTTGATCAAAGGAAAATCAAATCAAAGATTGTGGATAGGTAATGGAGTTTGAAAATAAAGTTTGAGTTGTATGGAATTGGATTAAAATCAAAATATTTTAAGATGAAAATAAATCCAATTCGAGTATGGATAATTTAAAAATGAGAATGAACTTAAGTTTTGAAATGAGAATGAATTGAAGTAAATTAACTTAAGTTTAAAAGTTAATAGAAGTTGGTTGAATAGAATAAACTTAAGTTATTGGGTGTAATAGTTGAAGAAAATAAATAACTTAAGTAAATTATGAGAAGGTTATTGGGTGTCGGGTTTAATAAAACGGTTTGAGATCAAATTTTTAGATATGAAAATTTAAGCAATGAAAATGCAATGAAAGGTTTGTGAATAAATTAAAAAGGAAAGGCAATGAAAGTTTGTAAATAAGCTAGATTGGAATGGGATTTATATACATTGAGTTGGAATCAATGTAAATTGGTTATAAAGCTTATGTTATTATTTATTCACATTAATATCATCGAATTGCTTTAGAAAATTTGTCGTTCGACGAAAACGGAAGTAAACAAATTATATGAATCAATAGCAGTTTAATAAATTGATTTTGGCATCAATTGAAACGAATAAGTTCGTTTCATTTAAAAATGAACTGAATGGATTGCCATGTAATTTGGATGCAAACAATTTAAAACTAGTGTCGAAACCTTGCATATATACTTATGGAAATTATATAACATGCTTTATATGTAAAATCTACGTGTTTGCTATTGAAAGTAATTGAAATATTAATAAATTGCATATATTTAGTACTTACATTTTCAAATTGAGTAAGTACAGGTTCAGGGAAGCCATTTGGATGGATTAGATCGCGCTAAATGCAAATTAAGTAAGCCGCTCGCTTAAAAAGGCTAAATAAAGGTACGCTTACGCAAAAGAATTTAAAATAGGAGATATGAACTGCATATATCGATATATATTGTGATTTCCGGCCTGAGGCCGATGTGTATATATATATATATATATATTTGTGTATCCTGCGATATCGCAGAAGTCCATCCGTACAAAGGAGACTCTGCCAAAATTTTCCGTAAATTTTGGGAGTTAGAATTATTTTTAAAATTTCTGCCAAGGACAAAGAATTTAAAATTAGTAAGCAACTAAATATGGAACTGAATATTTAAAATCTAATATTAAAGCGAGCAAGTAAAGTAAGTGAAATTGAAGAAGTTGTTTGAAGAAACTAAAGGAAGAAAAGTTTGCAAGTAAACTTTTAATTAAGATTTTAAATAAATTAGTAAGTAGAACTAATAAAAGAAAATGACTAATTACAAATGGTTTGAGATAAGGCGAATACAAATCAATATTCAAAGTTTGAAGATGAAATTGAATTCAAATAGAATCGGAAAATGGAAATCTGAATAGAAATTTGGAAAGGTATTTAGATTGAAAAGCAACTAGTAAATTAAAACCAATTGAACTCAAATTGGATTGTTAAGGCATAGTGAATGGAAATGGATGTAAACTACAATAGTAAGGTGAAAATCAATAAAGAAGCATATTACACGCTTATACTAAACTTAGAAAAAAAATGGTGAATTCTTAGTTGGAAATTGATACTGCAAATATATTCTAAGTTGATATTTGAATGAATAGATATTGACATTGGATAAAAAAAGTCGATAACATGTTTTGAATGTTGTGATTGGATATTAGTGCTAAGCAGGATATGTAGGTATTATAAAGGGAAAGGAAATTGATATTTTGATCCCGAAAGATAAATTTGAAATGCTCGACTAAAAGGTATGTGTTTACATTTCCGTATGAAATTAGATTGGAATTTTGATGTAGCCACTTGGCTTTTGTTTTCTTTTGAGATTTGGGAGGCCGTAGAGCCATTTTGTAGTAGTACCGAGCTAGCCGCGCAAAGGAGACGCTGGCGAAATTTTTCTAAAATTTAGAGAGTTAGAAAAATTTTGAGAAAATTTTGATAATTCAAAATTGATTTCAAATTTAGATTTGAATTGATAAATGAATAGCATGGCGAGGCTTAAGGTTGGAAGGTTAAAATGAGGAATAACGTGTTCTTAATTAACTGATGGTTTTGTGAATTGGTTAAAAACTATTTGGATTGAGAAATGGTTAATGGGTTACGGATCATTCTTCCTAACTAGTAATTTCGGGGACGAAATTCTTTTAAGGGGGGAGCAATGCGACGACCCAAAATTTCTAGACATTTGAAACGAGAATATTCAATTAATTTTAAATATTTAAAGTTAATTATTAACTTTAATTTCAAAAGAATCAATATTTATTGCATAATAAATTGCTAAATTTAATTATTGGAATTGGGTAATTTATTGAATTTGAAATTTTAAGCTGATTAAAAATAATTTGAAGGCTTGTAAAATTTATATTGATAATACTGGAAATAATAGAAGTGTTGAAATTTAATTTAATAGTGTTTTGTTCAGTTTTAAAAACATATCGGTTTAAATTGAATTTAAAAATAGTCGCCCGAGGCACAGTCTCGGAATTCAACGAAACCAGTTCCATTGGGTCCGTAATATTGAATTAGTATCGGGTTTTAAATTTTGTATTGATCGGGGTTTCGGTGTGAGCATACGGCGGATAAACATGCATAAATCTATATCGAGAATTTAGATAAAAATAAAAATAAATTAACTTCAGTCTTCTTCCGTACGCCTTCGTTTTCTTCCTTTGTTCTATTCAGAGCCATCTTGGGGTGTTCCTTTGAAAAGAAAGATAACGCTGCCGTCGCTTAAAAATAAAAATCGCATCTTCCCCTATCTTTATTCAAAATAAAATACCCAAGCGAGTTCCCTATTCCCTTCAGCCCGGTACGATTCAAATCGAAGGGGGAAAACGAACGTGGCACGTTCGATTAGTGAGGGAGGGTACGCGGCGACATAGTGGGGTCATGTTGGGCAAAGAGAAGCGTAGAGCGATGGAAATCGCGACGAAGGGGGTTCGAACTCGAGATTTGGGAAGGGGCGACAAGGCTAGGGTTTTGTTAGGGCAAGTGTTCGAGGCCGCGTTCTCGATCGAGCGATGGGCTTGGGAGGCGCGCGTTTGGCGCGAGGCGGCGGCAAATGAAGGGTGGTGGCGACTCGTGCGTGGGAAGCTGGAAAGCTCGTACTCGAGCTACAACTGGGAAATCACCTTGAAGGCTGCGGGGTTTCGCGATTCGAGCGAGGTGGACTGTCTAAGCTTGTTTTTCTAGCAAGGTGTAAATTTTACAACTGGTTAATTCACTATTTGCATTTCAGTTTAGATTAGGATAATTAGAAGTCAGGAAACAAAAGATTTTACAGTAAATGATTATAAATTTATTCTGCTTTATAAAAATAAATAAAAATAAAATTTGGGTTGTTTGATTTAAATTTTATACAGGAAAATTTTGGATTATAGGATGATAAAAAAAATGATTATTGAATTTTAGAGTTCACTGTAATAAGATAAATTATTTTTATATACAATTTGGATGGGAAATTATCAGTTTAAACTAAATTTTCTAGTCACTTAAATTAATAAATGAAAATAAAATTATTCGGTTATTCTAATTACTAAGATAAGTGATTAATGGAATTTAGTTAAAATTAATTTGTTAGTTTGAAACCAAATGTTTATTTTAAATTAAATTGTTGGCCAATTTAATTTATTAAATAGTAATCATTGTAGAATATCTCGGATATTGATAAGAATCACAATATTTATACAAGGTCCATATCTGACAGAAAACAAGTCGGGATAAAAGTGGGTTGCGAAACAGGAATCAAAGGTGAGTTAATCTCACTCAGCTGCATTATAATTTAAATTTAAATTGGTTAAAGTTAAATAATTGATTGATTTATTGGCTTTGGTGTGTTATAGTATATATAGTAATATATATATTACACCTTGGAATGATTGATTTCCCACATTATATAGCAGAGATATTTTATGTGGTGCTAACATCTGTGGATGCAGAGAAAACATGTTGGAGGGATCCAACTGGACCCCTCAACATTTACTTAAATTATTTGGTATTCTCTGTTTTGACTATTTGATATTCTACGATGAATTATGTGGAAATATTGATGCTGTGGTTGATTGGAAATATTTGGGTATAACGAATTGCCAAAAATATATAATTTGGATTTTTGAAGAAAATAAAAGAAGTAAATTTGTAAGTAAATTAATTATAGGAAATTGAATGAATTGAAAGAATGAAAATGATATTTAGATACTAATAAATTAAATAATTCCAAATATGGGAAAAGGAAGTTTTAATAAATAGAAGTAAATGAATTGTAAGTTTTAAATAGTATCAAATTAAAGGAATAATGAATAAAGAAGAAATTTGATAAATCTAAAATTGGTATTTTCAGTAAAAGTAATTTAACTCATAATTAAGGAAATAAAATATGAAATTAATGGATTTTGAAATAAAATGGAGTAAATTGGAAATCAATTTGGAAATTGATTCAAGTGTTTGAAATTGGAATTTCAAGAAGAATGTGAAGGGAAGTATATTTCCCTGGATAGCCAAGCACGGTATCAAAGTAAAATTTAAATATAAGTGAAGGCTTTAATGTTTGTTTTTGTTTAAAAAAATGGCATGTTTTAGAAATTTATTATTACTGAATGTTTAAAATTCACAAGTAAATATTTTTCGAATCTGTTATTGTAATAACTATTTAAAGGTGACTTAGTATTTTATTTTAAAAGAGTGAAAACTTAGTTTTATATATATATATATATATATATATATATATATATATATATATCTTTTTAAGAAACCTTATTTTCAAATATTCATATAGTATGTATTTTAATAAATTATTGAAATAGTTTTGAACTTAAATGTTTTAAAATATATTTCAAAGTAAAGCGTTTTTAAATTATTTTAAAAATCTTAAGTTTTGTGCTTGGCGATTTCAGTGGAAATAGAAACTATTTGGGAAATTGATTTTGAGAAAGGAAGATAGTTTTAAACTGTTTTCAAAAGGGTTTGAAAAGTGAAAATATATCTTGTGAAGATATTTTTGAGGATAATAAGTAATTCGGGAAAATTATTTATTGGTTGATGGTTGATTGTGAATATAAATTGATAGTTAAATAACCGACTATCAATATTGGCCAAATGCGCTGATCGTTTCGAAGAGACCTGGATCGAGATTTATTTCTCGAAAACCACTTCGATCCGGTTTGTACGTTTCGTGCGAAAAACGTGTTCGGAGTCGAAGATGGAGCAGTGAAGTGCAAGGGTTAGTCGCTACTAATCCTGAGGATATTTCCAAAATGGATGTAGTAGGAGTAGTGCCTTCGGTTCCGTTCGAACCCGGGACGGACTTGTATGGATGAATGCTTGCGAAAACATCGTCAGGTGGGCTATGGGCATTCTAAGTGAAACGTTCTAAAGGTAACGCTTAGCCTCAAGCCTCATCAACCGGGAATGACTGAAAATCAGGGGATATGCAGCAAGGCTTCGTGGGTAGCCCCCACTTGAGAGTAAGGTCATCCCTGTCTAGATGTTCCTTTTTATTCGGCTTAGTGGTGCGGTTGCTGATCCCAACCGTGGGGTGATCTTATTCGGAACTGTCCAGTAAGGGATGGGTCCGGCCTTGTGTTGCAGGGAATAAAGGGAGTAATCCTCGGTACTGTGATCTAGACCACGTACTGTGACAGGTGGTACTCCAGTGCCTAGTCATTAGTTGGAATCCATCTTCCTTACGAGCCTTGTACGAGTTTTGTTTGTATTACCCACTCTGTGGTTAGTAGATGGAATTTAATAATGTAACAATTTCGGCTATTTTATAAGTATTTGTATATAGACCCTATTATAATATCAGAGGATTTCTATAAAAAGTGTTTTAGCTATCATAAGGTAAAAACCCGACATGTTTATTTGTGGTGTGGTCTTACGAGATGCTTTTGTTTTCAAAGGATTTTGAAACGTTAATAATCAATTGGGTGTGATTTTCTCACGCTGGTATTCCAGACTGACTCGGGTGTTATTTAACTGTAATGCTCGGGTCAGACCGAGTATTATAGGATACAAGATATGATGCTGTGGAGCTCAAGAGACGAGCTGGATGGCGATACGTACTCACGTACTTGTTTTATATATATATATATATATATTCCGCTGTGTTGAGTAGTTGTGTATCCGGTTGTATGTTATTGATGTTGAGTTGTGATTGATGTACTCTGATGATGTATGTATAAACATATATAGTTTTGTTTTACGTAAAGAGCATTATTATCTATTATATTTTATTCCGCTGCGATGGTTAGATTCTGTTGTTGTTTTCTACTTCCTTCCTCTACCTCTTCTTCTTTAAACCAAATGGTTTGTATTTCTATGCAACTTGAGTTGATTTAGGTAGAATAATGTTGACTCAAGGGGTACGGATTTGCGGGTCGTTACAACAACGCACATATAAATATTCACACAAATATACTTTTCACATATTAACATGCAACTAGTTTTAAAACTTATGTTATTAAAAGTGTTACTCACCTTTTTCTTGAAAGAACAAAGAAGAACAGAGCATGTTGTTTTGATTTGGTCTACTTTGATTTCCAGATTCAAAACTTGATCTTGTTTTTAAATCTAAGAACTGAAATTTGCATTTGCTCTAATCAGGGATTGAGTTTGAACTCTGATTCAAATCCACATTTCCAGGTTGATTGTTTGTTTTGAACTTGTTGATTCTTTGTTTTCAGGTTTTCAACATGCTTTTGATTTTAAATTTGCTTACTTGAGTCCATTTTCATGTTTTAGTTTTGATCAGCTTGCTTGAGGAAATATTCAAGTTTCAGGTTTTAAGTTTGATAATTTTTTTGAGATGGAAGAAAACCTAATACATTAGCTTGGTTAGTTTTCTTAATACATGTTAACAAAATTAAGTTTAAAAGAAAAATTCAAATGCCACTTGTAATTTACAAATCATATTAGGCTTACATTTGTTAATTTCATGTTTTAAAAATGTTACACTTGTTAAAATATGTATTCTTATGTTTAGCCCTTAATTTTAATTAATCTATAAATTTTTGTTTAAACCCTGTATTCAATTTAATTTACATATGTAAATGTTTCACATCTTTAAATTCAAAAATATAAAAACTATATTTATTCTTCTATTTATAAATCATGTTTTCATATTTATTTTCAAAAGATAATTTTAATTACTTATACTTATATATATCTTTCACATCAAAAATGCACATTTACAAAAATAAGAAAACAAGATTTTATTAGTTTCAAATATATGGAAATTTTTAAATTTATGTTTAGTCCTTATTTTTAAATGCTTTTAAACCCTTAATTATTCATATTTTATAACCTCTATAACCTTTAACTAGCAATTCAAAATATCTATATAAAATAAATTTGGAAAACGAATCTTTATAAATTGAAAATATAACATTTTCAAACCCAATATATTTATAAGATTTTTAATTTTGAATTTTAATTCGAAGATTTAATTTAAACCAAATTTATAAATATAAATAAATAGCAGAACGTATCTTTAATAAATCTTAAAACTTTATAATTCTATTTGAAATCTAAAATATTTATTTATCTCAGAAAATTCTAATTAATTCACAAATAGATTCACAATTTAATTTCAAAAATTAAATTAATTAAAAAAATTATGCTGGATAAAATTCAGGGATGTTACAGTAGGTGACACGGCAGAACTAGGTAATGCCAGGGTAGATATACCAATTACACTTCCAGACCGGTGGTAACGCATAGCAGCCGCTACTGCCCACCTTGAGCCACACTCCCAAAAAGCAAAGGTGCACCTAATTAATCACAAAGTAATCGAATAGTATTGAAGGAGTGTGTCCAATAAGAGGAGCTACCTCATTAGCCCGTCAATTGCTCCTTTTTTAGCCACCTTATGCCAACTCACGGGAGTCGGGTCCACGTATATACCTAAATAGAATGTCGCTACCATCCTACTTCATTCTGGAATCGCCACCGCGTACACGATTGTTAAAGTGGTTTTCGAAGTTGGCAAAGAGTATGACAACTTCCGATCCCGGTCTCTTTAACAACCAAACGTTATTACAACACCGCGGTCATTTCAAAATAGTTTATAATTCAAAACCAAAATATCATTGTCATTTCAAATCAATATCAATACGATATCATTTCCATTTCAAATATATCCTTTTTTAGAATCATAGCATTTTCAAGGTTATAACACTTACGAAACCAAACACTTGAAAATATAACATTTTCAAAATATGATACTTTGAAATTCATAGCTTCAAAACCATAACTTTCACCACTTAAACAATTTAGATATTCAAATAATATATATAATAAAATAGTTTTAAAATTTAAAATTTAAAATTACTTTATAAAATAGAATAATTTCCTCAAGTTCACAAATCGATTCAAATCAACTTGAATCAAAAATTCAATTTATATCAAATCTCAATTCATAAATTTGAACTCAATTCAGTTTTCAATAAACCATTTCAATTTATATCGATTTCAAATACAGATTTGAACCTCAAATAAACCATTTCAATTTCCATATATTTCAAAGCTTTAAATATTCCACCATTTCAAAACTAAATTTGATAACTTCATATATACCTTAATTTAACTTCATTATTATTATTATTCAGTTTTGAAATATTTACTTAACAAATCCAATTCCTTTTAAATAAACCCCAAATTCCAAATCACCAAATGTTCTTTCAATTAATTTAAACTTGAAATATTCATTTTAAATCATCTTGAATAAAATCAAGTTATAAAATCATATCTTTTAAAATTTCAAATTTAATAAATTTCAAATCAAGCTTATTTGAGTTTAATTCTTAAATAAATTCAATTTCAAATAAATTTCAAATTTATCTTCCAAATTTATTTGTTTAAATCATTATAAACTCTATATTAAAATATAATTTAAATACTTAATCATATTATCTTCAATAAAATCAAACTTTATTATTAAACTTATTCTATACTAAAACAAATTTATACATAGCTTAAAATCAGGAATAAAATGACATTTATATAATATCCAAAATCAATATTTATATAAAACCATTTATTTCTTTACAAACCATAGAAATTATTTCAAAATATTTTTATATATAGACCACGGTGTCCGTATTTAATTTTCTATCTTATGGTCAAGTGATACGAATATTTATCATTTCAATCCACAATTTAATATTTTGTGGTTGTATATCATTTAAAACCGCAGTCCCGAAATAAATGAAAAATCCAAAAATAACTTGCAGTTTATACTTTGCAGTTTATAACGATATAAGATAAAACATCCATTCATCCAATATCAACAATCGAACATTTATCACAATCATCATCCAATTCAGTCAATAATATCAATATAGAACAGATAATAAATAGCAGGTATTTACTGGCAGTTTATATTCAACAATAAATTAATTAACTATTTAATCCAAATAATATCAAATTAACCGAGATAATGATTCAAAATATGCCAAACAGTCATAAATAGATTTTTAATCACATAATAAATCAATTTAACAAACATAAGAAAATTTAGAAGTTGTGAGTGGGTTAAAACACTCACCTTTGAATTTAAATTCAAAATAAGCCTAAAATACAACAGTCTCAGAATCCATCCAAACCAGCATCCAAGTCTTCGAAATTTCGATACGATCCTAGAGGAGGAAACCGCACCCAAAACTGAGCTCGTATGCAAAAGCTATAACCATTAGAACATTCGAAGTAAAAAACTAAACAAAATAACACAATTGTATAAGCCAATCACCTCCTGCCACATCGTCACGCGCATCATGCATACATCTTCCTGATTTCGAACGAAACCCAGCAGTTCGCTTACGCACGACACTAAATGCCACCACCAACGATGATTGCACGCGATCATTGCCGCAGCACAGTCACGGTCATGCCGTGCCAGGTGCACGCCGGCCTGCAGCCTCGTGACTCCCCACCTTGACCACGACGAAGGCTGTAGCCACCGAAACCCATAATCTTCATCGAATTATTGTCGAGCATCTAACCTTTAATTCGATGCAAAAACTATGCCGATGAACTCCCTTTCGTCCACTGTAACAACCCGCATAATTAACGATTTTATATTTAAAATGTTTTATTTAAATATAGCGTCGTTAGTCGGATTTAGGTCCGAAATGTTACTTTCTGCAAATGGCCGAATTGGGACTCGAAACCATTTCCATTTGTTCCAAAATGGCGTTTGCGATCTTTTTGAGTGTAAGCTTTGATATGTTTGGAGTAAGTCGAATTTTTCTATTTGCTAAGTGGGGTTTGGGTTTGGGTTTCACCCAAACTGTTCTATTAACCTCAACTCAGCCCTTCTCTCCTTCCATTCACTTATTCATTTCATAAAAGCTTAAGAAAAAACTGAAATCGGGGAAGAGAAAGGAAATTAGAAACTCCTAGCCCTAAATCCATTTGCAAACACCAAATTCTTGCTCCAAAATCAAAGAGAATCCATTGGTAAGTTCTTCTTCATCTTCTCCAACTCTTCTCTTCTTTAATTTCAGAAAATTTTCTAAACCTAAATTGGGAAATATGTTTTTTATTCTTAGATTGAAGCTTGTTGAGTTGAAGTAGTGTTTGGTTGGTCTTCTCCTTGATATTGAACTCCTTCTTCTTTGTTTTGGGTTAAAGGTGAGTTTTGAACTCACATCTACTTCTTTTGATATCATTGATGTTAGGAATGAATTCCTAATACTTGTTCATGTGCATTTGTTTTCGATTTTGATTGATTTGGTGAAATTGCCAAATTATGAATTTTGAAGCCAAATCTATGAAAAACCTTATATGGTTGATGTTTTTGTTGTTCGGAGTGTTTGGAGGTGTTGTTAAGGTTGGGTAGTCGTTTGACGCAAGCCCATAATCAACACGCATCCAATTGCTTTCGATTTGCTTGGCCATAGTTGGCCTAGGTTCAGGAATTGCCTGACCATCTGGTTTCAGACGTCTGAAACCCTATTTTCAGACGTCTGAATATTGTTCAAGGGAAATTTCAATCCCCAGATTCAGACGTCTGAATTTATATTCTAGACGTCTGAATTCGCTAAAATTCGACCAGAAAGGAAATAGGCAAAATATTGCCCATTTCAGACGTCTGGATGTTAGGATTCAGACGTCTGAATTCTGTTTTGGAAAAAAATTGATTTCCAGATTCAGACGTCTGAATCCCTTCTTTAAGACGTTTGAATATGCTGTTTTTGGCCAATTTGCCTTGTTCATTTAATTTTCCAAATTTGATCGATGCATATTGATTCCAATTAGTTGTTTATGCATATTTGACCTTGATAATTTCTTTTTGAATTCATTCACGGGTTTTTATAAATTATTTCTTCAAATTGTATTAAAAGTTCGCTTCTCCGATTTATAAATTCTATTTAAACCACACGTACAATTTCACACTTCGAGCGAAGTGGAAGGGTGATTAAATGGTTGGGCAAAACACGGACCATGAATCTGTGCGTTTATCTTTCCGATTAATCCCCGACCTATTCAATTGATCGTTTTAACCTTCGGGTTTGGTTTATCGATGATATGAGGTAAACTTTGTACTTCTTTGAGTGTGAAAGTGGCTGACGGATAGTAAACCGTTTAGTGCGAACGAGTGGTTATGGGACATACGTTAACACTTTTCGGATTCCTTTTCGAGAGTTGTGACACATTCCTCCAGTTAGTGGTGTCCATTACTGGGCCTCTGACCTTCACCACTACGGTTTGTTGCCTTCGGGTATGTGCCTTCGGGTTTGTGCCTTTGGGTTTGTTACCCTTTAGTATCGCTTCCGATGTTGGTCGTTATGAGCCGCATGGGTGATATTGGGTTGCCCTTTAGTATCGCTTCCGATGTTGGTCGTTATGAGCCGCATGGGTGATACTGGGTTTGGAGTCTTCGGGCTCATGGATCCTTGTTTATACAGTACTGAGCTCGAGCAATATTCTGATGTTTCATTCATATGTATATTCCCTTGGTATCGCCCTTCGGTGTTGGTCATTATGAGCCGCATGATGCGTAGCGTTTACCTTGTGGAACTTGTATTCCTTATTGGTATTGTTATTGCCTTTTGGCTTGTTTTGGGATATTCGTATCCTTTGTTTCTATATGTTGCCGATGAGATGAGGCTTGTTATCATATGATTCATCTTTTGTTAGATGATTGTGTTATCTCTTTTAGAGATATTTGCTATACCTTGTAACCTTGCAGGTTTATTGTTGTTCAGTTTATCTAACTGATTTGTTTAGCTAGACTGACCCGTGTATCTTATACTCGGGTCAGACCGAGATGTTTCAGGTTAGGTGCTTTTGGACTTAGCCTATTT
Source organism: Allium cepa (assembly GCA_030765085.1). Taxonomy (NCBI): domain Eukaryota; kingdom Viridiplantae; phylum Streptophyta; class Magnoliopsida; order Asparagales; family Amaryllidaceae; genus Allium; species Allium cepa. The sequence goes on along the minus strand of CM060937.1, from coordinate 141,179,344 downwards.
TGCTTCCGCATGGACTACTCCGCTAGCTTTTTTTTGTCATAGCTTTTTGTGTAGTCCCATTTTGTTGTAACTCTGATATGTGTTCTTTTGACTCGCCTGTATATGGTGGTTTGCTATACCACTTGATATGTATTATTTTATAACTCTGTTATGTATCTGTATATGTGTATATGATAATTTACTGCTCTGTGATGTATATTACATTTGAGTTATTATATTCTGTTCTGATAGATCCAACCACCTATGGTTTTATTTTATGTATTCATTGAGTATGTCGACCTGCTTGGTATGTTTATTGTCGGTGTATTCAATAGATTGTTAGAGCAAGGCTATAGATGGTCGCTCCCAACCAGCCTTATTCTCCGTGTTAGTTGACGGCATTACCCTGTAGTGTCCTTGGCTAGCATGGGTATAAAGGTGGGGCGTCACAGCGTGGTATCAGAGCTGAGTTCAGAACAAAATATGATAAACACAGAATAGACGCACATATTATGGTACATCAAAGTGTATAAGTGATACAAATCTTTGAATCATTGTGTCTCTTTATTCCATCAAGGTTAGATAGAGTTTGGAAATACGTCTAGGAATGTATTTTATTCCGTAGCATTCCATATTGCAATATCTACCCTGTGAATAATCTTGTTCTTATCTTACCTTCAGCGTATGGCTGGAAGAGGCAAGGGACGATGTTCGGGTGCTGGGCAATCCAGTGGCTCACATTCGGATGGCGTATATATGTCTGCTGATCAGTTTTTAGAGATGTTTAGGAGCACTCAGCCTCCAGTTCCTCCTCGAGTGTCTCCACCTCGCAAGTCTGCCTTTGCACGTCAGTGTAGTGATTTTTCTCATCTTGGAGGAAAGCCGTTTAAGGGCTCCGAGTCCGTTCTTGAAGTCCAAGCTTGGCTTCGCACGTGCGAGCGTATCTTCTCTCGCATGGATCTTTCTGACCATGATAGAGTTCTTGTGACTTTTAGTTTATTACAAGAGCGTGCTCTTGATTGGTATGAGCTTTTTGTAGCCGAGATTGATGAGTCTACTCTTTCTTGGACTCAGTTTCGGGAGCGATTTGAACTCAAGTTCGTTCCTGAATCTGAAAAAGTTTTATTGACCCGTCGCTTCCTTGAGTTGAAGCGAGGGAAATCTTCTATTTCTGAGTATGTCGCATCGTTCGAGGCTTTATCTCAGTATGGTCTTGAATTTATCAGTACTTCTTATAAGAAGAATTTGAAGTTTGTTTCTGGTCTTAAGAAATATCTTAAGAAGTCTTTGTTGCTCCAGCTTAAACTTTCTTTTGAGGAGTTGGTTGATTCGACACTTCATCTCGAGACCGTCGAGAAGGAGTGTGATAGTGATGTTGATGTTGAGGTTTCCAAGAACCCCAACAAGAGGCCGTTTTCAATTCAGAAGAAGCCTTTTCCTTCTAAGAAGAAGAAGACCGGCGGTCCTAGCTCTCAGCCTCAGTCTTCCGGAACACCTTTCGTTCGAAAGTGTTTCAATTGTGGTTCTCCTGATCATATTATTCGAGCTTGTCCTAAGCCTCTCTTCTGCCGTTATTGCAAGAAGGAAGATCATCATGTTTCAGCTTGCCCTACTGTTCCGGCTAGTGCCAAGTCTAGCAGGCTCTATGCTGCTAAGGCTTCTGAAGGTCCTTCTCAGCCCAAAGGTATATCTTCATCTATTTTGGAAGGTTCTATTTTATTTCATGACCATAGTATACGAGTTCTTTTCGATACGGGTGCATCACATTCTTTCGTATCAAAAAAGCTCGTTGATGATTTATCTTTGGATGTTTCTTGTATGGTTACTTCTTTAAGGATTGCAAATCCAATTGGGGGATCCGCGACCCTTAGTTTTCTTTGTGATAATGTTGAGGTTGTTTTATGTGGCTTTTCTTTCCGTGCGAATCTGCACGTTATTTCTTGTCTGGGATTCGATATGATTTTGGGTATGGACTGGCTAGTGAGATATGATGCCAGGATTATTTGTTCGGAGAGAACTATATATCTTCGACATTCGGATTCGCCTACTCAGCTATCTCTTATTCTTCGGAATGTGGATAATTCCAAGATGGCTTTATATTCTCTTGACTCGCGATATGATGATGATATATCTCGTATTCCGGTTGCTTGTGACTTTTCTGATGTTTTTGAGCCTGTATCGGGTTTGCCACCCAAACGGGCAATTGAGTTCCGCATTGATCTCATTCCAGGCGCGCAGCCAGTTAGTCGTCCCCCCACGAGGATGTCTACAAAGGAAAATGAGGAACTCAAGAAGCAGCTTTTGGAGCTTGAGTCCAAGCAGTTGATTCAGTCCAGTTTTTCTCTATGGGGATCCGCGGTCGTCTTCGTGAAGAAGACTGATGGAACTCTTAGGCTTTGCATTGATTATCGCAAGCTTAACGAGTTAACCATCAGGAATAGGTATCCATTGCCTAGGATCGATGACATGTTCTATCTATTGAGTGGTGCTAAGGTCTTTTCTCAACTCGACCTTGCCACGGGTTTTCATCAATTACGAGTCGCGGAGGATAGCATACCTCTTACAGCTTTCCACACTCGATATGGTTCTTTTGAGTGGCTCGTTATGCCGTTTGGTTTGACGAACGCTCCTGCTTTCTATGTCGATCTCATGAATCGAGTATTCCGGGAATATCTCGATAAGTTCGTCCTTGTGTTCATTGATGATATCCTTATTTATTCTAAGTCTGAAGCTGAGCATGCTAATCACTTGAGAATTGTCTTGAGTGCCCTCCGTCGTCATTAGCTTAGAGCCAAATTCTCCAAATGCCACTTTTGGGAGAATAAGGTTAAGTTTTTAGGCCATGTTGTATCTTCCGATGGCATTTCTGTCGATCCCTCAAAGATCGAGGCCATCCAGAATTGGAAGAGGCCTGAAAATGTTCATGAGATTCGTAGTTTCCTTGGATTGGCGGGTTATTACCGTCGGTTCATTAAGAACTTTTCCCGAGTTGTGCTTCCTCTCACTTGCCTTACTCGGAAAGGCATTCGTTTTGATTGGTCCGACAAGTGTGAAGCTTCCTTTCTGACATTGAAGGAACTTCTCACTAATGCTCCTATCCTTGTGGTTCCTGAAGGGAATCATGATCTTGTTGTCTACACCGATGCTTGTGGTAGTGGTCTCGGTGCTGTTCTTATGCAGAAGGATCGGGTAGTTGCTTATGCTTCTAGGCAACTGCGTCCGAATGAAGTTCGCTATGCCACTCATGATCTTGAGTTAGCCGCCATTGTCTTTGCCTTGAAGATTTGGCGACACTATTTGTTGGGCGAGCGCTTCATTCTCTATACCGCTCATAAATCTTTGAAGTATTTGTTCACTCAGAAGTAACTCAATATGAGACAACAGCGTTGGCTCGAGTTTCTTTCTTCTTATGACTTTGATATCCAGTATACCCCTGGTAAGGGTAATCGTGTTGCAGATGCGCTTAGTCGCAAACATTCGGCTGTTATTTCTATAATGTTTGCCGAATGGGATGTTCTTAAGACTCTATCTTTTTGTGAAATTCGTGATCGAGGTTCATCTTCTGATTCTCCTATTCTATTATTTAGTTTGGGAGCTCGACCTATTTTATTGGATCGTATTGCCGATGGTCAGCGGCGTGATCCTGAGTTGTTGCATCTTGTTCAGCTTTGTGAGTCTGGATCTTGTGATGAGGCATTGCAAGATTTCAACATTGATTCTTATGGATGTCTTCGCAAGAAGAACCGTCTTTTTGTGCCTTCTGATCTTACACTTAGGCATGACATTGTTGATGACTGTCACCGTTCTAAGTATACCATTCATCCCGGTAGTAGTAAGATGTATGCAGATATGCGTCGTCTTTATTATTGGGAAGGCGTGAAGCGCGATGTGGAGAGTTATGTGAGCAATTGCATAAGTTGTCAGCGTTTTAAAGCCGAGCATCAGCGTCCTTCAGGTCTTCTTCAGCCTCTTGAGATTCCATTGTGGAAATGGGATCAGATTTCTATGGATTTCATTGACGGCCTACCTCGTTCGAGATCTGGCCATTCTAGCATTTGGGTTATTGTTGATCGCCTCACCAAGTCTGCTCATTTTATCCCTATTAAGTCTAATAGGACTGCTTCGCTTTTGGCTAAGTTATATGTCAAGGAAATCGTGAGACTTTACGGTGTTCCTAGTTCTATTATGAGTGATCGTGATCCTTTATTCACGAGTCATTTTTGGAAGAGTCTTCAGCAAGCTTTGGGGACAAAGCTTAATTTTTCTACAGCTTATCATCCGCAGTCTGACGGGCAGACTGAACGGGTGAATCGCATCTTGGAAGATCTTCTCCGTATTTGTATTTTTGATTTTGGTGGAAGTTGGGAAGATCACCTACCTCTTGTAGAGTTCTCCTACAACAATAGTTCTCAGTCTAGTATTGGTATGGCTCCTTTCGAAGCCTTACACGGAAGGCCTTGTCGATCACCTTCATGTTGGTTGTAATTTGGAGAGAAGCTTATTCTTGGTCCAGATTTTGTTCGTCATTCTTCTGAGAAGATTGATCTTATTCGATTGAGAATGAAAGAGGCATAGAGTCGTCAGAAATCCTACGCGGACAACCGTAGGAAGCCTCTCGAGTTCTCGATCGGCGATCTTGTTTTTATTCGCGTTTCTCCTTTGAAGGGGGTTATGCGTTTCAGTGCGACTGGGAAATTGGCTCCTCGCTTTATAGGACCATTTTCTATTACTGAACGTATTGGCCCTGTGGCTTATAGAGTTTCACTTCCAGCACATTAATCTGGCATTCATGACGTGTTTCACGTCTCGTATCTTCGGAAGTGTCTTCGGGAGTCGGATTCTGTTATTACTTCTCCTGATTTGCAAGAACTTCAGATCTCACCGGACTTATCTGTTGTACAGCAACCTATTCGCGTGCTTGACACGGAGGTGCGACACCTTCGGAACAAGGACGTGTCGCTCGTTAAAGTTCAATGGTCCGCTAATCCCAATGACTGTACTTGGGAAACCAGAGAGTATATCGAGCGATCTTATCCGAGTTTTCTATCCTTTCTTGTCGATGGCGAGATTATCTTTTCGTTTTTAACTTGTTTCCCTCTCATTTGAATGTTGTATGTATGTAGTTGTTACAAATACCGTCTCTAGAATTGCGGGGACGCAATTTTGTAAGGAGGGGAGATCTTTAACAACCCGCATAATTAACGATTTTATATTTAAAATGTTTTATTTAAATATAGCGTCGTTAGTCGGATTTAGGTCCGAAATGTTACTTTCTGCAAATGGCCGAATTGGGGCTCGAAACCATTTCCATTTGTTCCAAAATGGCATTTGCGATCTTTTTGAGTGTAAGCTTTGATATGTTTGGAGCAAGTCGAATTTTTCTATTTGCTAAGTGGGCTTTGGGTTTGAGTTTCACCCAAACTGTTCTATTAAACTCAACTCAGCCCTTCTCTCCTTCCATTCACTTATTCATTTCATAAAAGCTTAAGCAAAAACTAAAATCGGGGAAGAGAAAGGAAATTAGAAACTCCTAGCCCTAAATCCATTTGCAAACTCCAAATTCTTTCTCCAAAATCAAAGAGAATCCATTGGTAAGTTCTTCTTCATCTTCTCCAACTCTTCTCTTCTTCAATTTCAGAAAATTTCCTAAACCTAAATTGGGAAATATGTGTTTTATTCTTAGATTGAAGCTTGTTGAGTTGAAGTAGTGTTTGGTTGGTCTTCTCCTTGATATTGAACTCCTTCTTTGTTTTGGGTTCAAGGTGAGTTTTGAACTCACATCTACTTCTTTTGATATCATTGATGTTAGGAATGAATTCCTAATACTTGTTGATGTGCATTTGTTTTCGATTTGGATTGCTTTGGTGAAATTGCCAAATTATGAATTTTGAAGCCAAATCTATGAAATACCTTATATGGTTGATGTTTTTGTTGTTCGGAGTGTTTGGAGGTGTTGTTAAGGTTGGGTAGTCGTTTGACGCAAGCCCATAATCAACACGCATCCAATTGCTTTCGATTTGCTTGGCCATAGTTGGCCTAGGTTCAGGAATTGCCTGACCATCTGGTTTCAGACGTCTGAAACCCTATTTTCAGACGTCTGAATATTGTTCAAGGGAAATTTCAATCCCCAGATTCAGACGTCTGAATTTATATTCTAGACGTCTGAATTGGCTAAAATTCGACCAGAAAGGAAATAGGCAAAATATTGCCCATTTCAGACGTCTGGATGTTAGGATTCAGACGTCTGAAATCTGTTTTGGAAAATAATTGATTTCCAGATTCATACGTCTGAATCCCTTCTTTCAGACGTCTGAATATGCTGTTTTTGGCCAATTTGCCTTGTTCGTTTAATTTTCCAAATTTGATCGATGCATATTGATTCCAATTAGTTGTTTATGTATATTTGACCTTGATAATTTGTTTTCGAATTCATTCACGGGTTTTTATAAATTATTTCTTCAAATTGTATTAAAAGTTCGCTTCTCCGATTTATAAATTCTATTTAAACCACACGTACAATTTCGCACTTCGAGCGAAGTGGAAGGGTGATTAAATGGTTGGGCAAAACACGGACCATGAATCTGTGCGTTTATCTTTCTGATTAATCCCCGACCTATTCAATTGATCGTTTTGACCTTCGGGTTTGGTTTATCGATGATATGAGGTAAACTTTGTACTGCTTTGAGTGTGAAAGTTGCTGACGGATAGTAAACCGTTTAGTGCGAACGAGTGGTTATGGGACTTACGTTAACACTTTTCGGATTCCTTTTCGAAAGTTGTGACACATTCCGCCAGTTAGTGGTGTCCAGTACTGGGTCTCTGACCTTCACCACTACGGTTTGTTGCCTTCGGGTATGTGCCTTCGGGTTTGTGCCTTCGGGTTTGTTGCCCTTTAGTATCGCTTCCGATGTTGGTCGTTATGAGCCGCATGGGTGATATTGGGTTGCCCTTTAGTATCGCTTCTGATGTTGGTCGTTATGAGCCGCATGGGTGATATTGGGTTTGGAGTCTTCGGGCTCATGGATCCTTGTTTGTACAGTACTGAGCTCGAGCAATATTCTGATGTTTCATTCATATGTATATTCCCTTGGTATCGCCCTTCGGTGTTGGTCATTATGACCCGCATGATGCATAGCGTTTACCTTGTGGAACTTGTATACCTTATTGGTATTGTTATTGCCTTTTGGCTTGTTTTGGGATATTCGTATCCTTTATTTCTATATGTTGCCGATGAGATGAGTCTTGTTATCATATGATTCATCTTTTGTTAGATGATTGTGTTATCTCTTTTAGAGATATTTGCTATACCTTGTAACCTTGCAGGTTTATTGTCGTTCAGTTTATCTAACTGATTTGATTAGCTAGACTGACCCGTGTATCTTATACTCGGGTCAGACCGAGATGTTTCAAGTTAGGTGCTTTTGGACTTAGCCTATTTTGCTTCCGCATGGACTACTCCGCTAGCTTCTTTTTGTCATAGCTTTTTGTGTAGTCCCATTTTGTTGTAACTTGATATGTATTCTTTTGACTCGCCTGTATATGGTGGTTTGCTATACCACTTGATATGTATTATTTTATAACTCTGTTATGTATCTGTATATGTGTATATGATGATTTACTGCTCTGTGATGTATATTACATTTGAGTTATTATATTCTGTTCTGATAGATCCAACCACCTATGGTTTTGTTTTAAGTATTCATTGAGTATGTCGACCTGCTTGGTATGTTTATTGTCGGTGTATTCAATAGATAGTTAGAGCAAGGCTATAGATGGTCGCTCCCAACCAGCCTTATTCTCCGTTTTAGTTGACGGTATTACCCTGTAGTGTCCTTGGCTAGCATGAGTATAGAGGTGGGGCGTCACATCCACTCTACCAAACTACAACTTCGATTTGTCGATCAGCCGCAGTCAATCGCGATGAAATAAACGGCCAAGAACAGATCAACAATTTTTGGCCACATCGAAACCCTGATTGAAAAATGAATCATATATTTGACTTACGCTCGTCAAGAGCTTCAAACCCATATATAATTCGATATATATTGTGGAGTTTGAATTTTTGGAATTAAATGTGGAGTTAAAATTGCAATTTGAATTTAGAGTTTTGATTGTCTGCCATTGGGATGAGGAATTGAGAAGGAGTTTTGTGTATAGACAAATAAATATGTGGAGTGGTTAGGGTTTATAACGAGATATATATAAGTATGTTAGAAAATAGAAATAGAAATAGCGGATCAGATTTAATTTGGGTTGGAACGATAAACGACCCAAAAAGACCGTTCTGCCTCAGGACGAAAAATGGGTCAACCCATATATCAAAATAGATGTTTTAAATATTTTAAAATCAATGGAACATGTTTCAAGTCCAAATTCCATCGTATAAAGAAGTTACGTTAAAATCGGTTTATTTCAAATTGATTTCAATTGATTTCAATTTAATTAATTTCTAGGCGTTTCAAGCCCGTATGGTCAACCGATAAGCCCGATCATTATGAAACTTGAAATCTTACAATAATTCACCATTACGGATCCGATGAAACGGGTTTCATCGAAATCCTAGTCAAGGGCCAAAATGGCTATTTTTCAGTTAATTAAATAAATAAATTATTAATTAATTAAATCACCTTTCAATTCTAATTCTATAATTGGCAAATTTTATCAATTTTGATTGCTTAGACTTTTATAACAATTTAAAACAAATTTCCATGTTAACTATTTCAGTAATTCTCATGTTTACTCACAATTCAATAATTTCAATTCACATTAAATTTCAATAATTACATTTAATTGAATTTTCATCCTATTATTCAATCTCTTATTGTCAAATGGATAAAATTAACATTGGTTCATGATTTATTACACTAATATTCTAAAATTTCGTCCTAATTTCCATTTATGAATTTTTTTAAATATTTAGTTTCCTTTTTTTGCAATTAATCCAATTATTACAATTTAAATTCCAGTTATTTATAAATAATTTCAGTTAAACAGATATGATTCAATTCCAATCTTTTTATTAAGTCTATTATTACTCTATAAACCTAGTTACTATTATTTACCTTTCATTTACTTGACATATTCTCATTCCTATCTTTTATTTGTATTAACCACCATAATTCTACTTATATTGAAATTTTATCAAATCTCATACATTAATTATAATTAAAATCTCAATTAATTTATTCAACTTGGTTTCATTCTTTTATTTTATATTATTAATAAAATATACATTTCCATCCATTTTATTATGTCTATTATTACCTATGAATAAATTTATGTTTCAACTTATTTTATTACATTCACACTTTTATAAGTTTATCATTTCGAAACTAATATTATAATTACTTACAGAACATTGGTTTTATTCAACATTATATATTAATTCATTAATTAATTCAATATTTACATTTTTTTTCTTATATTCAATTGATAACGAAGCATAGCATTTAAATGACAATGAATTAGAATTTCATTCAGATTGTTAACAGTTAACTTGAATTAACATTGTTTCATTTTAATTTATTTATTATTTCATTATGAAATTACAAATTTTTATTTCCTTCAATATTAAATTAGCAAAATCTTATTAAATTAACAATTTTAAATTATATAAAAAATTACGGGTCGTTACACTAGATCTAAGTTTTTTTTGGCTATTTCTAATCCAATTTTCTTCCTTTTCTTTTTCAAATATTGTAGATCTATAAATTTATCGTTTGTAATTACAAATAAGGATTACAAGGGAGGTGAATATAGATGTTACGAATAGATCTGAAATAAAAACAGAGAGATTTGGAAAGCTAGCAATGTGAATGGATTTATTTATATATCTTTTAAGTTTAAGATATATTATCGTTAAATTCCCATTTAGATAATTTTATTCAATGATTAATCCTACTAATTAAGTTATGCTAAACTATAAGGAATTTATAGTTTATTTACAGTATTAGTATTTATTTACATCTATTTCTACGTTTTGAATTTCTATGCAAGCATCATTCTCTTCTATTTTCTCCTCTTTCTTCGCGTATGAATTAGAATAGATTAAATGTGAATATGGATTTAATAATTAAGAATACTGAAATGAAGAAAATAAGATGTAAAGTAATAAAAATTTGAGGAATGGAATTACTATGATAAGTTACATTAAAATGATAAAAATTAATTAATCTAATAACTGGATTTGGGAGTAACTAAAACGTTAATTGGTTGGTTTAGAAAATAGGATACATTTCAATAATATAATATTTAAAAGACAACAATGAACGTAATTGCTAGAATAAAAGAAAGAAAAATCCACTCTACTAGTAAAGGAAATATCTAGCAGTTATGGATTATTTTTTATAGTATTATTTAATATTAAAATGCGAAAATGGATTTTTAAATATAGTTTTCATAACCAACCAAATAAAATAGAATTACTTCCTATAATACAAGATAATATAGAAAAGTATGACATGAATCAAGTAAATTATCAGATAAGAACTTGAAGCTGTAAACGATAATGAACCTAGGTCTGCATTCACTGTGCATGACTGTTTAAGAAGGTAGTTTTATGATAAGTGAATTATATAATATAAGAGAATAAAAGAATATTCTATATCATAATAAAAGAAGGCAGATTAGAACAGAGAAGAAATGCTGGAATTATGTACGGACTATAAAAGAAGAGAAAATGACAATTACAGGTAGAATTATAACATTGGCAATAATGAAGTAAAAAGAAAACAAAAGCTTATTTTGAGGCTTTGAATAAATTAATGAGCAGTAATAATGGTAGAAGCTTATTTAGATAATTTATATTAAGTCAATAATCAAATAAAGAAGGAATGTTAAAAGAGGCTTATTTTAATGAACTTACGATTTATATTAAGTTAAATAAGCAAGATAATGAATGCTGCTTATACCAAAAGCATTCCCTATTAAATAAAGGGAAATCTCACAATTGATAGAGGTGAGACGAGGGAAAGAATATGATAATTGGGGTAATTAAGTAGCCAACGGAATAAGATAGTAAACTAAACGCAATTAAAAGATTAGACTTAGGGTCTAATAAAAGAATCGAGATGCGTTTGTAGCAGCCCAAAGGATGTAACCTCTTACGAAGTAGTTCATCATGGATTTCAAAAATGGAGAAGCACGTCTAACTTATTATTTTTTGGCTTCAATGAAGTATGAGACTTTAACAGGGCGTGAGGATACTCTAGGATGGACCTCTGGGTAGGCTTAACGAAGCTGCATCCACAGAGATAGGTTTGTAGGTGTTCCATCAAGAGAGTACGCCTTGACTGCATTTGCGTTGTAGGCCTAACAAAGCAGACCTTTATAGGCAGTCAGAAGGGCTTGGTGTTCGGAGTATGGTATTCGTGTGTCCAGTACTTGCAAGTAAGTTTAAGGATAGTCGCATGCGGATATCAGCCAGCATCAAGACCAACAGCGATTACGGGAAAGACTAGAGTTATTCAATCAAGCCAATGAATCTTTCACTATCAAGACATTGGATGAGGGGCGTCACTATTTAGATGTTAGATTATTTGTAGTAGGGCACGACCACTTAACTCTTTCGAAGTTTTCCAGTTAGTTGAGGGGTGCTGTGTGGGGCAATAGCCACGATGAAAAAGTGACAGACCAATTAGAATATCTGTATTGCAAGCCTGATGAAGAGACCTTTACAGATATAGAAAATTTCCGATTGAATTCCGTACAAGGTAGACCTTTTTGGTGGGATTTAGATGGTAGACAGAACGATTACGCAGTCCTCAATGTACGCACTGGGTGGTACATTGTGGATGTCCGAGCACTGGCATAGACTAGTGCGGATGCGATTTACTTTTTCATTGTAAGCAGTGGCGTATCTGTATTTTAGGCCTTACGAAGCAGTTCTTAACAAATATAGCTACGGAGCAAGACGATGGAGCATCTATATTGTAGGCCTTACGAAGTAGTCCTTTATAGATGTAGTTACCTAATGCTCTTGAAGCAAGATGATGGAGCCCTTTACGAGGAGGATACGGAAGGAACCATCAGTGGTACCTAGGACCAATATGGTAATTGGGAATATAGCTACATATATGTATATTTTAGTTATTAGGTTTTATTCTACTATGGAGTAGATGGGCACGGTTCACAAACATAAGCGAGAGTATTATAACCTAATGAACCTAATATAAGAATAAATGGAAATAAAACGATATATGTAGAATCAAGCCTAGAAGTATATAATTTATTCATTCACCTGAACTTTTGTTATGACCCCCTCCTTATAACATCCTACAGGTTCGGTAGATGGTAGAGACTTCTCAGCTTTATGAAACTTGCTTAAAAAGTGTTATCATTTGGGTGAGTATTTACTTACTATTATATTTTAGTCAATCCTGCTGTAAGATAAATTACTGAGCTTTAATATATTTTTCTTTGCCTGTTTGCAGGATACAAGATACCCAACTCGGGCTTCAGTGGTCTCTGTTTTTAGCATTTTTGTGAAAAATCCAGACCATTGGAATTCAGGTTGTTATACTCGAAGATTGCAAATATGTGTATTTTTATATAGAAAAACTTACTTCAATAAACGGGTTTTAAAACTATTTTGGAAATTATTTGGAAATTGTTGCTTTGAAATTTTCTTCGTTACAGAGAATACATATATATAAATAGCTTCAAAAATAATTATAAATTTTTTTGAACATTTATTTTGATAGCTTTTTCATTTTAAAAATCATTTCTAAAACGGTTTAGAAAACACATGCACTGGAACAGCAAAAATCAACGAAAATTCAATAAAATTAGCATACGGCAAAACCCAAATGAAACCATCAATTCATAGTACGAATTGACGGTAATGTTGGATTTCTTATTACTAGGAGTTATCCTTCTAGAACCATCTCAAAACAATGCTCAAAATCATCGAGTCCAAGAACAATTCAACGGAAACTGCCCAAACTTTGCAAAAGAATTCAGGCCTACGGCTTATTTAGTCGCTTTGCCCCTTTTAAACCCAGAATTTGAGAAAACATGAAACATGAAAGTTGTAGAAGTTAGCCTAAGCTTTCAAAAACATCAAAAACTAATAAATTCCGTCAAGGAATGAAAAAGCTATGACTAAATTTTTTTCTCAGATCTGAAGTTCACTATTGCTGTCATTTTAGTCTCGAGACAACGACACTAGAATGAACTTTCGACTATATTAACATCAAAATTTAACAAAACCCTAAACATAAAAGTTATAGCAGAAAATCTAAGCATTTCGAATCATGAAGAGTCGTCAAATTTGGACACCAAATGAGAAAGATATGCTAAAATTACCAACATTTAGCTCATAATATTACAGTTTTACAGTGACAGGGTAGCGAGTTTGCATCAGGTCTTTCTACCATATATGCGTAGAATTTTCGAAAGTGTTTAACATGAAAGTTTACACTCTTTTTAAGCTTTCCGAAAATTTAGAAAAAATATTCTACTTCCAATAAGAAACAAAAGAGATATGCCTAATTTACAAACAGTGATTCACAAATGGACATGCAACAAATAAAATTGTGATTTTTACCTTGAAATCTCAATCTAAGCTAGAATAGTGAGTTTTCAACTCACCTTAGGATTTATTTGCAGCAAATAAGCGGATTTAGTAAGCAAAGTAGGGAGCTTTGGCCTCGATTTGGTACTGGAAACCTGTAAAAGAAGAAAAAACAAGCATGCAATTAGAAAAGTGATGTTACAGTAGCTGGTTTCTTAAAAATTAGAAAGGAGGATGAAATAATGTTTAATTTTATTTTGATTACTTATAAGAAATTGATTTTTCAAAATTTCCTTCAATGTTATTTAATTTTTGGTGAGAAATTTTGTAAATTTCAAAGTAGTGGCCATTTTTGGAGTTTCTGGAGAAAAGTAAAAGGAAGATGGAGAATGATGTGGGTATTGAAGTTTCTTCTCACCTCTTACCCTTTTCCAGAAATCTCCTTTAGGTCTAGGTTTGCACCCAAAACCTACCCAATAAGTCATGTTAATCACTTAGACAATATTAGGCTATATTACTCTATATTAAAAATATTTTTACACCCAAATATTGTTTCTAATCAATATTCCACATTTTAATTCACAATATTTATTTAATAATATAGTGTGATATAGCCTAATATAGTCTAAGTGATTAACATGACATATTGGGTGGAGTTTGAGTCCAAACCCAAACCTAAAGGAGATTTCTGGAAAAGTCTAAGAGGTGAAAAGAAACTTCAGTATATACATCATTCTCCATCTTTCTCCTACTTCTCTCCAGAAACTCCAAAAATGGCCACCACTTAGAAAATTACAAAATTGCTCTCCAAAAATTAAATAAAATTCAAGAAAAATTTGTAAACTCAATTTCTTACAGGTAAACAAACACAAAATCAAAATTTATTTCATCATCCTTTCTGATTTTCATGAACGGTTACTGTAACATTATTTTTCTATTTGCACGCTTGTTTTTCCATCTTTTATAGGTTTCTAGCACCAAATCAAGGCCAAAGCTCCCTACTTTGCTTGCTAAATCTACTAATTTGCTGCAAATAAATCCTAAGGTTAGTTGAAAACAAACTCTTCTAGCTTAGATTGAGATTTCAAGGTAAAAAAACTCAATTTCGTTTGTTGCATGTCCATTTGTGAATCGCTATTAGTAAATTGGGCATATCTCTTTCATTTTAATCGAATAAGAATTTATTTGATCTTCCGAAAGCTTAAAAAGAGTGTCTTAACTTTCATGTTAAACACTTTAAAAAATTCTAAGCATAGAGAGTTGAAAATTTTGATGCAAACTTGCTACCCTGTTACTGTAAAATTGTAATATTCTGAGCCAAATGTCGTTGGTAATTTGAGCATATCTTTCTTGTTTTTGTCTAAATTTGATGATTCTTGATGTTCCCAAAAGCTTAGATTGTCTGCTATAACTTTATGTTTTGGGTTTTGTTAAATTTTGATGCTTACAAGCTCGAAAGTTCAATCTAGTGTCGCTGTCTCCTGAGACTAAGACGACAACAATAGTGAACTTAGATCTGAAAATTGTTTTAGTCATAACTTTTACATTCCTTATCGTAAATCAATAATTTTTGATATTCTGGAAAACGTAGGATATCTTTTACAACTTTGTTGTTTCATTTTCTCAAATTTGGGATTTAAAAGGAGTATATCGGTTAAACATGCCGTAGGCCTGAGTTGTTTTGCAAATTTTGAGCAGTTTCCATTGAATTATTCTTGGATTCGATGATTTTAAGCATCGTTTTGAGATGATTCTAAAAGGATAACTCCTACTAATATAGGAAAATCGACATTAACGTTAATTCATACTCTAAATTAACAATTTCATTTGGGTTTTGTCGTATGTTAATTTCATTGAATCTTCGTTGATTTTTGATGTTTCTGTGCACCTGTTTTCTAAAATGTTTTCAGAATGATTTTTAAAAAGAAAAAGATTTCAAAATAAATGTTTTACAAAAATGTATAATTATTTTTGAAGCTATTTATACATATATGTATTCTCTATAATAAAGAGAATTTCAAAGCTACAATTTCAAAATAATTTCCGAATTCAATTAAATACCCATTTTTCGAAGTAGCTATTTTCTATATAAAAATACACATTTTTGCGCTACAAGAGAGCAAGAAAGCGACTTAAATGATTTAATAAACCATGTGTTATGGGACACATAGGTTTTCTATATTGGTTAATTCTAGACTTATTCCTTTGAAGCTACACATATTTGGAAGTTGGTGAGATATTCCATCGTTGTTACCAGTACTAGGTTGTGGGGCCACTAGCGTTAGGTCGGGGGGTCACGTATATACATCAGGCTAGGGGCCAACGTTGTTAAGCACACTATTATAGTACTTGTCAAGGCTGGGAGGCCAACTATTATTTGCATATGTAGTTGTTGTTGTTATGGATCCATACCGTTGTTGTTGCTATTTCTAGATCTCATTCATATTGATTTCTAGATTTTGTTGTTTTTTCATATATTCACCATATTGTTGTTGTTGTAGTTATATATATATATGGCCTATGAGCTATTTAGAGATTTTCATATGGTGAATACATTATGTGGTTGTTTGGACCTTACGCGTCCTATATGGTGTTATGATGAGGTTTCTATTTTGTTGTTTTGTTGTTTTTTGAGATATATACATGGCTTAGCCTTAGAGCCTAGCTCCCCATTATTGATGCAAACCTTTTATATATGATGTTGTTGATGCCAATGATATGAGGCATTTGTATGTGACTTAATTGTTGTTGTTGTTTATATTGCCTCTTTCATGAAACCTTCATATGACGTTTTAGTTGTTACCATCTCATGTATTATAAGTTATATATGTTGTTGTTGCTTCTTCTCCGTTGAGAAGAATTATCATCTATTATCCTTATACATCACCAAACATGTTCTAATCAGTTTATCTAAGCTCGACTGAGCTGTGTATTTTATATACTCGGGTTAGACTGAGTTATTTCTGGTTAGTCACCTGCTGTTGATATCCACTTAGCTGCTTCCGCTATGGTGCATCTTATCATCCTTTTTGGTCGTTTAGTCATGTTTTGTGTTGTCATCTAGTTTATTTGTGTACTCTAATAATTATGTATATTCTTTTGGGACATGATGTATATATGTGGTCCGTGTAACCACCTACTTATGTATCACTATGTAATGTACATATGTGTATCTGTATATGTATGTATATGAATCTGCTGCTCTGTGATCTGTTATACTTGTTATTATGTTTTGTTTTGGATAGAACAATTATCCATCGTAGTTTTGTGTTAAACATTTATTGATTATGTCGATCCCCATGAGAAACGTAAAGGAAAAAAATATAGTACATCCAATCGAAGTATTCAATACTTGTTTAGGACAAAGCTTACGGATGGTCGCTCATAACCAGCTATATTCTCTGCAGTAGCAGATAGTATTACACCATAATACCGTTTATTATTTTCGGTCCTGAGGTGGGGCTTTACAGCTTTCATGATAAACACTTTCGAAAATTTTGAGCGTAGAGGGTGGAAAAACCTGATGCAAACTCGCTGCCATGTCACCGTAAACTGTAATATTCTAAGCTAAATATCATTGGAAATTTGAGCATATCTTTCACTTTTGACATTCAAATTTGATTATTTTTGATTTTCCAGAAAGCCTAGATTGCCTACTATAACTTTTATGTTTTGGGTTTTGTTAAATTTTGATATTTACATGTCAAAAATTCATTCTAGTGTCGCTGTCCCGAGGTTAAAACGAGAGCAGTAGTGAACGTCAGATCTGAAAATTGTTTTAGTCATAACTTTTTCATTCCTTATTGGAATTCAATAATTTTTTATACTCTGGAAAACAGGATATCTTCTACAACTTTCATGTTTCATGTTTTCTCAAATTTTAGGTTTAAAAGTGGGGCGAAGGCTAGGGGGCCATTAGCACTAGGCCGAGGGGCCACATATATACATCAAGTTAGGGGGCCACTAGCGCAAGGCCAGGGTGGCCATATATATACATCAGGCTGGGGGGCGAACGTTGTTAAGTGCAATCTTATAGTACTTGGCAAGGTCGGGAGGCTAGTTGTTATATGCATGTGCAGTTGCTGTTGTTATGGATCCATACCGTTGTTGTTGCTATTTCTAGATTTCATTCTTATTGATTTTTAGATTTTGTTGTTTTCCATATTTTCACCATATTATTGTTGTTGGAGTTATATAAATAACCAATGTGCTATTCGGAGATTTTCATATGGTGAATAGATTATGTGGTTGTCTGGACCTTACATGTCTTATAAGGTGTTATGATGTAGTTTCCATCTTGTTGTTTTATTGTTGTTTGAAATTTTGTACATGGCTTAGCCTTAGAGCCTTTCTCCTCACTATTGATGGAAACCTTTTATATACGAATTTGTTGATGCCGATGATATGATGCATTTATAGGTGACTTAATTATTGTTGTTGTTGTTGTTGTTTATATTGCCTCTTTCATGAAACCTTCATATGACGTTTTAGTTGTTACCATCTCATGCATTATAAGTTGATATACGTTGTTGTTGCTTCTTCTCTATTGAGAAGAATTATCATCTATTATCCTTATACATCACCAAACATATTCTAATCAATTTATTTAAGCTCAACCGACCCGTGTATTTTATATACTCGGGTCAAACCGAGTTATTTCAGGTTAGTCACCTGTGTTGATATCAACTTAGCTATTTCCGCTTTGGTTCATCTTATCATCCTTTTTGGACACTTAGTCATGTTTTGTGCTGTCATCTAGTTTATTTGTGTACTCTGATCTATATGTATAATCTTTTGAGACGGGATGTATATACGTGGCCCCTGTAACCACCTACTTATGTATCACTATGTATTGTACATATGATGTATCTGTTTACATATCTAATGTTCTATGATATATTATACTTGCTGTTATTATGTTTTGTTCTAGATAGATCCATTAGCCACCGTAGTTTCGTATTGAGCATTATTGAGTATGTCGATCCACATAAGAAAGGTAAAAGAAAAAAATATAGTACACCCAATCGACGTATTCAATACTTTTCTAGGATAAAGCTTACAGTTGGCCATTCCTAGCCAGTGCTATTCTCTGCACTAGCAGACAGTATTACATCGTAATACCCTCTGTTGGTGTGGGTCTCGGGGTGGGGCGTTACAAGTATAGGTTTCTAGCACCAAATCAAGGCCAAATATCTCTATTTTTCTTGCTAAATTCACTAATTTGCTGCAAATAAATCATAGGGTAAGTTGAAAACTCACTCTTCTAGCCTAGATTGAGATTTCAAAGTAAAAAATCTCAATTTTGTTTGTTGCTTGTCAATTTGTGTATCGCTGTTAGTGAATTGTGTATATCTCTTTCGTTCTTAATCAGAATTAGAATTTCTTTTGAAGTTCAGGAAAGCCTAAAAAGAGTGCGTTAACTTTCATGTTAAAAACTTTTCAAAATTCTGAGATAGAGAGTCGAAATACCTGATATAAACTCGCTGCCCTGTCATTGTAAAACTTTAATATTCTGAGCTAAAAGTCGTTGGTAATTTGAGCATATCTTTATCGTTCGGTGTCCAAATTTGATGTTTCTTCATATTTCGAAAAGCTTAGATCATTTGGTATAAATTTTATGTTTTGGGTTTTATTAAATTTTGATGTGTACATGGTCGAAAGTTCATTCTTATGTCGTTGTCCCGAGACTAAAACAACAGCAGTAGTGTACTTCATAACTGAATATTGGTTTAGTCAAAACATTTTCATTCCTTTTTGAAATTCGAAAACTTTTGATGTCCTGGTAAGCTCAGGATATCTTCTACAACTTTCATGTCTCACCTTTTCTCGAATTTTGGGTTTAAAAGGAGCAAACAGGCTAAACAAGTCGAAGGCCTGAGTTCTTTTGCAAAGTTTGGGCAGTTTCCGTTGAATTGTTCTTGGATTCGATGGTTTTGAGCATTGTTTTGAGATGGATCTGAAAGACTAACTCCTACTAATAGGAAAGCCGACATTAACGTCAATTTTTACTACGAAATAGTTTCATTTGGGTTTTGTCGTATGTTAATTTCATTGAATATTCGTTGATTTTTGCTGTTTCTGTGCATGTGTTTTCTAAACTGTTTTTGAAATGTTTTTTAAATCGAAAAGCTTTCAAAATAAATGTTTAACAAATATTTATAATTATTTTTGAAGTTATATATATATACACATATGTTTGTATTCTCTGTATTAAAGAGAATTCTAAAGCAACAATTTTCAAATAATTTCCAAAATCATTTAAAAACCCATTTCTCGAAGTAAGTATTTTCTATTTTAAAATAAACATTTTTACATTCTTCGAGAAAATAAGGAAGCGACTTAAACAATATAATAAACCACGTGGTATGGGACACATAGGTTTTCTATATTGGTTAATTCCAGACTTGTTCCTTTGAAGCTAAACATATTTGGAAGTTGGTGACACATTTCGTTGTTGTTGCCAGTGCTAGGCCGGGGGAGGGGCACTAGCGCTAGGCCGAGGGGGCCAACTTTGTTAAGCGCATTATTATAGTACTTGGCAATGCCGGGGAGGGGCACTTATTATATGCACGTGCAGTTGTTATTGTTGTGGATCCATACCGTTGTTGTTGTTATTTCTAGATTTTGTTGTTTTCCATATGTTGAGCACATTGTTGTTGTTAGAGTTATATATATATATATATATATATATATATATATATATATAGCCTATGTGTTATTCGGAGATTTTCATGTGGTGAATACATTTGTCATTGTTTGGACCTTATGTGACCTATATGGTGTTAAGATATGGTTTCCACCTTGTTGTTTTGTTGTTGTTTGAGATCTTATACATGGCTTGGCCTTGGAGCCTCTCTCCCCATTGTTGATGGAAACCTTTTATATATGATGTCGTTGATGTCGATGATATAAGGCATTTATACATGACTTGATTGTTATTTCTGTTGATATTGCCTCTTTCATGAAACCTTCTTATGACGTTTTAGTTATTACCATCTCATGTATTATAAATTGATATACGTTGTTGTTGCTTCTTCTCTATTGAGAAGAATTATCATCTATTATCCTTATACATCACCAAACATGTTCTAATCAGTTTATATAAGCTAGATAGACCTGTATATTTTATATACTCGGGTTAAACCGAGTTATTTCAGGTTAGTCACACGTTGTTGATATCCACTTAGTTACTTCTGCTATGGTTTATCTTATCATCCTTTTTGGATGCTTAGTCATGTTTTGTGTTGTCATTTAGTTTATTTGTGTACTTTGAACTTTATGTATATTCTTTTGAGACATGATGTGTAGACGTTGTTCGTGTAACCACCAACTTATGTAACGCTATGTATTGTACATATGATGTATCTGTATAAGTATGTATATGTATCTATTGTTTTGTGATCTATTATACTTGTTTTTATTCTTTTTTGTTCTTGATCGATCGACTATCCATCGTAGTTTTGTGTTGAACATTTATTTAGTATGTCAATCAGCATGAGAAGGATAAAAGAAAAAAATATAGTACACCCAATCGACGTATTCGATACTTGTCTTGGACAAAGCTTAGGGAAGGTCGCTCTTAACCTGCCCTATTCTCTACACTAGCAGATAGTATTATAATGCAATACCCTCTGTTAGTGTGGGTCTCAGGGTGGGGAATTTCAGCTTGCTTTTATCTAATATTTCACCATTTATTTTCACTAATTTAACTAAATATTTTACATGCTAACAACTTTATTTTATTTTCTCCATTTTAAATTATAACCAGCATTATAATTTATTTTCACAGGTAATCACAAAACCAGGGTTGTTACATTTTCCCTTTTAAGACCATTGGACTTAATATCTAATATAACTAGGGGTCATAAAAGAACAAATGTGAGAGCATTACTTTCAAAAACATTAATCTCAAGTAAAAGAAACGATTAGTTTAGAAACCACCTTCCGAAACCACTGTTTTCGAAATCATTCAGAAAACAGCTATAGGGTCCTTTCAAAAGCATTAAGGAGGCGGCTTTAAAGTACAAAGGTGAAAGCTCCCATTCAAATACATTATTTAAAGTCTATGAAGAAAAGTGGCCTTAGCTAGATCGAAAGGTATGAAGGCGGCAGCATGGGTTTCAAATAGGTTCAAAATGGCTATTTCTTCGAAAGGTATTTTAAAAAAAAAACAGCAGCAACTCTTTCGAAAGATGTTTCTAAAACAACGGCAAGATGGTTGATTCAAAAGCTAATAAAAGCCCTTCGAAAGCGTCCTTTATAAATAGAAGTAATTCATGTTTGTAAGAGTAGCTTCTACCCCTTCGAAAGCTAGATTTCGACATTGTCCCTTCCGCCTTTCTCTAATGCACTACATATCAATTGCTAGATACCATTTGCATTGGTTCACAATGGGTTCTTTAATGGAGATATGGTGTTGAAAGCTACCATATGGTAGTGGCGAAGTAGTAAATCTAAGAAAAACTGATTTTTAGCCATTAAAAGAAAGTTCTTCTTACCAAACTTGCCTTAATTGAAAAAATGTAATTAGTTGCCATTTCATTATGAAAAATCCTTTTCTAAAAGTTCTACCAAATTCAGAATTTTCAATTAAAAATATTTTAGCAATTATGCCCTTTACTTTGATAAAACATTTAAGTCCCTTAACTTTAATAATTTTATAAGTATAATAAAATACTTAGGAAAATTCCCCAAAAATCATCATAATTCACTTT
Organism: Allium cepa; assembly: GCA_030765085.1. Lineage (NCBI taxonomy): Eukaryota > Viridiplantae > Streptophyta > Magnoliopsida > Asparagales > Amaryllidaceae > Allium > Allium cepa. The sequence continues at coordinate 141,157,138 of CM060937.1, read as the reverse complement.
CAATATGTTTTCTAACATACATAAATTTCTGACCCAAACTCATTATATAATTTTCTTTAAATAATTTAAACCCAATATTAACTATTTTCTTTCATAGAAAATTTATAATAGATCCATAACAACTTAGAAAATTGAGAAACTTGAAACCCACTTCTAAAGTAATGTTTTTGACCATATATCAAAAACGCAAGTCATTTGGATGTTATTTATTTGGTTTTTCCAATCTAAACTTATTATAAAATCTATATGAAACAATATAAATCACCAATGAGCATATCTATATATCTATTTAAACAAATAAAGCATGGCATATCATTTGCAAAATAATTCGACCCTAATCAAAAACCAAAATCATTGTCAAAATGAGATGTAAATCTATTATTCACCTTGACTTGGTGTTAAGAAGGTTGAGATTTTCTCTTTGATTGACTTCTTCAAGCTTCCAACTTTATTCCTAGCTTATCTTCTTAATGGTTGTCGACCGAGCTCTTTGGGGTTTTTAGTTTCGTTTGTAATTGTTGAAATGAATAAGAAATGAAGGTCAAAAGGTTTAGCATATAAGAATAATGACAATTCCAATTTTTCCCTTATCATACTCTTCTTACTTAATTATTTTCTTTTTCCTTTTGTTTATACATTCATTAAGGCACAACCCCTTTTATTAATTTGCAAACCTTAATCCCTTGACTACCTACATTATTTCATTTAATTTATGTAATTAAATGTCCCAAACATTATTGGTCAAAATTATTATCATTACATTATGGTCGCCGAGGGCACCAAGGATTACATACTTATAATTATTTTATAACTATGGAACGACTCACTCGATAGTTTTTTGTTAATTAATATAACTAAAATTAAGAAGAACATATCAATGTGACTGATTTGCATAGTTCTCTTGACTTAAGAATACCGCTGATCTTCCTTATGAAAGCTTAGCTTTTATTATAGTTAAATTGTGTCACGGTAACCGTCGAATGACTATAGTTGGGTCGAGTGGAAGCATTACAATTGAAACACTATGTAAGAGAGAGTTCCACTGCTTAATTATATGAGGTTAGTATCAAGATCAACTGAAGTCAACTCAAAGTCAAAGGCTCTAACCCGAGCTTTCTGGTTAGTAATAATTGTTATTATTGAATCAAGGATTTTGTGTTGGACTATAACGCTGAATATGCATGATATTGAAATTTTGACCAATATAGTTTTGACGAAGAGAATTTGTATAAATAATTATCACTATAGGGTACCACTTATGATAAATAAAATTGGATTTTACCAAAGACGTGTAAGCGATAAATTTAGCCAAAATGTCATGCCACTAGATAAGGTGACATGTAAGCGTTAATATTCGAATTGTTCGATTTCAGTTGCTGATCAAATTTACATCTTTGAGTCGCGTAATCGTATAATGAATTCTCCGAAAAAATCACACGATTTAATTATTTATAAAATATTTTAAATTGATTAAACTAATTAATATTTAAGAAATATTAATTAATATTTAATTTATTTTATGTTTGGGAGTTTTTATAATTATTTGAGTGCATTTATAAAGATATATTTGCACGCATTAATATACGATACCGATGTAATTTAAATTGGTAAATAAAAGATAATTGCATGAAGTAATTAATGAAAATTTAAACAATTTGATGGCATGTAATTTCGGCCATGCTATGTAAAGGAAGAGGAGTAGGGAGAGATAGATAATCAAGGGATTTAATTTGGGAAGTTTTAATTAAATAATGGAAAAGGTTTCATTCTTTGTTAAAAAACATATTCACTAATTGATTTCTATAGACAATCTGTTCTTTCTCATTCATATTTTATTCTTCTCTCCTTCTAAACTTCCATGGCAGAAAGTAAATAAAGTTTTCAACTCCAAATCAAATGAAAATATTTAAAATGCTAATGGAATATAAGTGGTTCATCCATCTCTTGCAAGGATCGGATGTAGATCCGAGGAGATTTATTCACTCAAGGTGTTTTTCCTAGCCTACTTCTTACGGTATTGATCTAATCTCAATTTTAATTATAAATAACATCTTTTAATGTAGATGATATCCCTCATATTTTACAATCATTTTATACATGCAAATGTTGTTAATTATAACCGTTTGAATCAACATATGTATATGTGTTTATATATATATATATTTAAACCTTTTATGCGTTGTAATATCATTATTGGAGTTTTGCATTTAATAAAAATTAGGATCTGTTTGTTTAATATATATATATATATATATATATATATATATATTATATTTGTACATACTTTAAACAATGATAACTTTAATACTATATGTATATTTTACACACAATGTTTATTTTAATCGTTTGTGCTTTAAAAATAAAGATGTGTTATAATATATGTAAATATATAAGTGAATATGCTTTTGCGTTTTTCTATTAGTCCCACGTCATGGGATATGTTCCATCTCATGCTCCAATGCCTATATATAAAGGAGCCTGTGTAATGTAATTATATGAATCAATTTGATATAACCAATCTCTGAATGAATAAAATATCTCCATTCTTTTACTCTAATGGCTTCTGCTCTTATTTCTTTATAACATATTCTTATTTGTTCATAACACGTTATCAGCACGATCTACAATTGTGATAATTTATTATGAAATCAGATCTATTCTTCTCCAGATCTAATTATAGATCTCAAAACGGCAAGTTATTTTTCTATTATGATTGATCTAATCTTCCAAATTATTATTTTTTATATATCTCATTCCATTCTAGATCTACTTCTTCATATCTAAATCTATTGTATTATTTTTTAGATTTTATTATACTAGTCTTATAATTTTATATCTTATATAGATCTAAACATTGAGATCTAATTCTTATTTTGTTGGTTATTATATTTCAGATCTAATTTGTTTGTTGTTGCTATTTTTCTGATCATATTATATTGTTGATCTCAATATCATGCTTATTTGTATGTTTTATAGTTCATTTATTTTGGAATGCAAGTTTGAACTTGACAAAATTTGATATTGTTGCTTCAACAAATTTATTGAATTTGATTGCATTTAGTTTGGATATGGATTTGAGAAATCAATCATGGTTGGTAAATGAAGTTTTCATTTTGAAAACATTTTGATTTGATTTAGATTTGATTGAAGGCTTTGAAAATTATTTTGATATATGATTCATATTTCCAGAAGAAATATTTTATTATTTTTTAGAAATAAGTTTGAACAACCTGAAGTTGTGCAAAGATTTTTTTTTTTCCAACCAGAAGTTGTATAACTCAAAGTCCAAGACCTGAAGTCTTGAATTATGAAAAGATTTTCTGACAATGTTTTAGAGATTTATTTATATTTATATTGCAAAATCTAACATCCCAGAAGAGATGTTATAGGAATTTTATTTTAAAATTATGTGAAAGGATTGTCTAGTAATACTAACCTGAAGTTAGATCATTTTTTCGAAGATGAAGGAAACTTCATTAATGATGAAAATCTAAGTGCAATAATAAATGATATGGTCGAATTGACCAATAATAGCAGCCTGAAGTCTGCTATGTGGATTTTATTTATTTCAGTTCAATAAATCAGTTTGAAGTTGGTAAAACCCAAGTTTTGATAATCTTTGGGTGCGTTTGCCAAACTATATATTTGAAGACGTACATTTTAATATTCTCCAGAAGAGGTAATCCATATGACATACTCTTGAAGAGATGTTTTATGATTTTTATATTTCAAAATCCAAACATCCTAGAAGAGATGTTGTAGAATTATGTCAATTATGTAGAAAAAGATATTGATTATTGATGACATGAACAATGCATATAAAGTATCTTTAGAAGTGATATGTACCACTCTAGAAGCGGTGTTTATGAAATATCCCCAGAAGTGATATTATATCATCGTATAGCACTATAAAAGAATTGCCTATAAAATATTGTCAAATGTGATAATAAATTATCCAAAATTCAATCGTCTATTGTCATAGACCCGTAGCTCCATTAGAAAAATAGTGATATGTAACCTTTTACTTTTCAGAACTTACGATGAATCAAATATTATATGCAAAACTATTCTTGAAGAAATATCTTTATATATGCTCCTGAAGAGATAATCTATATGTCGTATCATAATTTTCACTAAAGCTATATAAATACGGTCTTGAACAAATCGTTATGTGCAACCATTATAATTTCTTATTTTTATAATATTTCAAGGGTCCAGAAGATACTCTTATTTATGTTGTAAATATATCTATTTTACTGAACTCTCTAGAGGAGATGTTTATATATAATTATAAATTAGTATATATTTTCTAATAAACAATCATAATTAATGTTCAATAGTAATGTTAGAGATATAATCAAGGAATAATGATATAATTTTTTTTTAGTAATAACAATAATTTATTAAAAAAAAAGAATAATGATATTGTATACCAATGTTACACTCCAGAAGTAGTGGTTTTATCTCTTGCATCTTACTTTCAGTTGGTGAATCTAATTTTGTCACTGTATTTAAAGTTTGATATGCCATTTTAAAAGCAGTTACAACAAAAATCTCCAACATGGATATTTTATGCTACTGTAAAAGTAGTAATTATGTAATATGTATAAAATAAACAGTGTATATTGATATGGCATTCAAATAGTGCATATATCTAGAAGAGAAAGTTCACTCCAGAAGTGGTGATACTAATATATCTCTAGAAGAGATTTATAAATTTGAAAATGATAACATATCTCTAGAAGAGATTTATTTATATATTTGGTAATTTTATTAAACCAAATAAGTGTACATAAATTTGATTATAAAGGATCCTAATTTAGCTTAGATTAGATACTAAAAGTTTGAGAGCTAAGAGGAAATCTGTATTTGTAACATTCCAAGCATCTAGAAGATACTATTATTATTTTTGCTGTAATTTTTTTTTATAGAACTCTCAATAGAGATGTGTAGAAATGTCTATATGCAATTAAAAATTACTCCTTGATAAGTAATCATACTTAGTGTTCAAAACTGATATTTGAGATATAATTGAGGAATAAAACTTAACAACTTGAAGTTGTGTTATATTTTGTTCGAACCAGAAGTTCGATATGGTTTCAAACCAAACGTTTTGAACATTATCATGCGGTTTTGACAGGTTTGCGTTGCAATTGATTTATAAATAGAAATTAATAGTTTTGATCCTTGTAATAGTTTGTTCCAAAAATCACTAATTCAAATGAGAAAGAATATGAAAATTTTACAATATACATGTGATACGTGGACGCACGTATACATCCATATATGTAAATATTTAGCTAACAACCTGAAGTTTGTGATAAGCTATTATTTAGTGATTATGCATAGATATTATTTAGTGATTTAAAATTCAATCAACATAAATGTTGAATGACCTGAAGTCGTGTATGTATTCAAATGATCTACACAATAAGTAAATTCCTCCAATAGCTTAGATCAATGAATGAGAACAAACTCTAATAATCAATATCAATTGAATGCATCTTATCAATGAATAAAATAATTATCCTCCTATTATTAATATGTATGGTGTATTTGCTAGTAGCAATATCATAGTGGATCAAAATAAGAATCCAAAGATGATTATTATTTAATGTGACAATGTTTGTCAACATTGAGGGGGAGGATAAAGGGATACAAGCTCATTTTGATCATCAATGTTAAATATTTGTTAAAATATACAATGATGCAAAATATTAAGTAACTTGAATAAATTATCAGTAATATCCCTAGTAGACTTTCTTCAATATTGATTTGAATCCCTGAAGGATCAAAATTTTTAAACCACATTTGAAATATGGTTCAAAAGTCAGTTCAAAATATTTTTGGAGTAAGTGATAAAGATGCCAAATAAAGGAGCTGAGTGTTCTTGAAGAAACACATAAGGATGCTCTGAAAGAGATTCATGACATGATTCTCAAATAACCCTAGAAGTGGGTTAGGTACCTAAAACATGATAATTAAAGAGATCTCAATAAATCATGTCTAGAACTGACAAGAAATAATCATCGATGATAAATTTGTAAATAATAAAGCGCTTATATTTATAAATAGATTAAGAATCTTGAATTAGGGGAAAACATGACTGGCCATCATGAACCCTTTAATAGTAGAGAAATATGGACATGTAGTCCACAAAGTACCGAAAGCACTTGAAATGCTTAATATACCCTGAAGGTATAAATGTGGTTTAAAATCATATTAAATAATGAAAGTATATAAATTCCTGAAGAATATAAATAACTTTCATTGTTATAAACAATGCAAAGAACAAGGAGAGTAAATTTCAACCTACTTTTAAGTATTGTTGTAATGAAAATCTTGATATAACTCAAGATGAGTAGATTACTTCCTACTTTTTAGTAATGTTGTAATGAAATTTTTAATATTCATGAAAAATGTATAGTCGCAATGCGCAAAACTAATTTGAAGCGCAAAACTAATTTGAAGCACGAAAATGAAAACATGTGAAGTGTTTTTCATAAAAGTAGCATACAAATTGCATAAAATGCAAATTATATTTGAAAGAAACTGTAACGTCCCGAAAATTTTCGACTTTCGAAAATTCAACGTCGATACTCACTTTATCGACTGCCGAGAAATCGAAGGCCGGAAACCCGAAATGTTATGGTTTAAGAAAAAGAAAAAGTAGAAAAGAAGAGAAGAAAAGATAGAGAGAAAAGAAAACATAGAAAATAGAACAGAATAGAAGATAGAACATTTTAAAATAGAAGAAAAAGAGAATAGAGGAAAATGAAAAACAGAACGGAACAGAACACAACAGAACAACATCAGAATCTCACAATTCGCAGCGGAACAACATATAATAATAAATGAATAATCTTTTAAACAAAGAACTATACCAGTTATTACATTATATCACATTTCATTACATCATATCATCAGAGTGTACAACAACATACAACATCAAACAGCGGAAAAAGAAATACTATATACTAGTAATACGCCATGCCATCCAGCTTGCCTCCAGCAACTCCAGAATATCCTGATAAACCTTAACCCTTGACTGCCCGTGTGGAAATTGGTGGGCACCCAGAGTTTAGGAAGGAAAACAATAAACTCCGAGTCAGTCATGTGACTGGTGTGAGAACTCAAAACAGTTTATTTATCTTTAAAATCAAAATAGAGGAATATTTTCAAAGTCAATTCGCAATGCTTTTAAAAATGAGACTACCATAAGACCTCCTGCCACACACACAATGCAAACACAGACTTGGAGAAGATTTCTCCTTATGATAGTCAAAGATGCTTGATACGCATTTAAAAAGAACATTTCATATTATTATTAGTGCATAGTGTAGGAAACAATTTCGAAAGTAGAATATAAATCTTAGCCAGCATAGGTACCATTATAGTATGCTTACTATAGCTACCATATTAGATGGCAGGTTCTACAACTAATACCGTACAAGTTTCGTATTGTTTCTTTGGATTTCCAACGAATGATCAGGCCAAGGAACTTCCCATTGCCACATGAGAATGCCTCTGGATGGACATCCCCGAGAACCAAACCGGATCTCTACCAACACAAGGCCGGGTTACCCCTAACTGAGTAACAACTGACCGAATATGCCATCCCCCAGTCCTTTGGGACCTTTTCACCGAGCGCTCGTAATCAATTCACACAATCATAACAAAGTGTTTTCAACATGAGTAAGTATCTGGGCTCCATACCATGATACCACCCTTTTCCAGAAGGAAATGCACACATCCTAAAGGGCGCTACCCCTCATAACCTTGCTGCTTCTTTCCTGTTTTGACCATTCACGGGGTGTGAGGCTCGACGGAGTCACGTCCACAAAAACATAATTTATACAAAAGCCATGCTTTGGGTCAACAAATGATCATAGAAATGATCACCAAGATAGACGATCAAATAAACGATCCTATCACAATAATGAACACAATGATCATTTACAGCAACACTCAGCATGTCACATTACCAAATTGGGAATATATCACTGATAACTTCAACTATATAACCTCCGAGCTCGTACGTCTCAGAGAAGGGTGTTAAGCTAAAAGAATAAATTCTCCGCCACCAACAGAAATATATTTGAAAGAAATCGGCTTTATATCTCAACTTGTAATGTCAGGCATACAATCCATACAAGTTTGTTCCGGGCTCGAACAAAACGGAAGGCACTTACGAAGAAGTCCTTGCAATCCGGGTATTCACAATCCTGATCGGATTCACCATCACATATGGAGAACTCTATACCGGAGCAACTCGGTGCAGAGTCAATCGACAGGTCATCCTATCGCTCTCGCAAATATCCGGTCTTCAACACCGATCTTCAAATGCAATTCACAACGACGTATCACATATTCGGAATGGGTTATACGACCCCATGGTCCTTTCCCGGTTAACCCGAATAGTGAGCGCTTATTCAAAAATAAGTGTAGCATTCACATTCAAACAAATCACATCAATTACCCATTCAAAGGTAAATATTGATAGTCGGTTATTGAACTATCAATGAATATGCACACATCACCAGATTCCAAATAAATTTCCAAATTATTTATTTCACAAAATATCTTTACAAGATATAAAATTTCAATACTTCAAAAATAAATCAATATTTATTTTTAAACAAGTTCCCCTTCTTTTATAAATTCCATAGTGAATTTATATTTCAAAATATCTATGAATATACGATTTCAATTATTCATTTCAATTTATCTTCAAAAAGATAAATTCACAAAATATTCACTTTATATTGGAAAACATTTCCATACTTATTTAATAAGTAATTCACAAATTTTATTTATTTTCAACACTTAGAAAACATTCAATACACTTCAATCGAAATTAAGTATATATTTCATTCTTTAAGGAAATCATTCTCTTAAACATATTTATTTGGGCCAAAACGAATGTTGCGTAAAACATTGTTACGACAACCCAAAATCACTAGTATAGGGATTCGAAATTAAAATAGATATATAAATCCCAATACTATACAAAACATTTCCTTTCGGAAATCATTTACTATAACAACAGTGTTATAGTCCACCATTTCCTTCTATTTCTCGAAAACGTCTATTCCAACAATGAATGTTGAAATCTATGGTTTCGAATCTCAACACATTTTAAAACATCGTTAGATCGTTTTAATTCTGTTTAAAATATCACGTTCTAAACATTTCCTTTAACATATTATTCACTATTCAAAAACGTGAATATACTACGTTAACAATTTTTCATCCTTTTATTCATTTTAATTCAAAGGATTATTCACATTCAAAAATGTGAATATAACTCCATTAATAGGTTTCAACAATTAACTTATCAAAATAAGCCGTTTGCAAATTTATAAAACAACGTTTATAAATTCCTTTACTATTTATTTTATAACAACTCCTTTTATAAATTCCTTTATTAACCTATATTCAATTCATAACTCAATTATAAACCAAAAGTTCACATTATAAGTTAAATGCTTATAAAACGATTTTTTTACAAAATCGTTCTTTTAACTTCATAATTATAAATCTTATAAATTATAAGATTGTTTATTTATCCAAAATTCGTTCTTTCAATAACTTTATAAATTTTATAAACCTACTGTTTATAAAATTCCATTTATAACTTCACTGTTTAAAATTCTATAAATTTCATTCCATTATGAAATTCATTTTCACTTCATTCAAACACTTATAAAAACTCGTTTTAAAATGTCAATATTTCAATTTATAAATATCCATTTATAAATCTCTTAATATAATTCAATTTGTATTATTCTTTTAAAACGTCTTTAATCTCCTTTATTATTTCACCATTTTGATTCATAAAATAATTAAATTTTATAAATCCTATATTTAAACTTTTCATAATAAATTCAAAAATCCCGATTAAACTATTTTATAAAATCATTAGCCCTTATTTCTCAAAAATCAGCTTTTAACTATATTTCACAAAACCCAAAATTTTATAACTTTGAAAATTATAACGTTTATTTATTTAACATGGATCAATTCCAAAAATATAGTATATTTTCAAAAATCACTTTTAAAAATCATTTTTAAATTTTCAAAGTTTGGTCCAATGATGCTACATACCAAATAGCCAATCACGACAACAACGATATCATATATCGATATGATAATCCATCAAATATCAAAATATCTGAAATCAAATAAATACTGTTGAGGAATCCAGTTGGATCCCTCCAACCTGTTTTCCTGCATCCACAAACATTAGCACAATACCAATTCCGTTCTAGTACGAAATTATCGCCGTATATGTTCTTATTAAATATTATCCGCTTAATAACGGCGCAATAGGGTCTCATCCGCTAAACAAAAAAATGCGGGAAATCAATAACTCCAATATATACATATGCCAATATATATATATTGCTATTATATATAATACCAATTTCACTGTTTATGAAATATTCGCGGTATATGTTTTTAATAAATAACATCCGCTTACTAACGGCGTATAATGTCTATTTTAACAATCAATAGATAACAATCATCATTCAAACATGCATTCAAATATTTTAAATCTAACTATTTAAAATAAAATCGAAACTGATTCGATTGAGTGAGAAGTTCTCACCTTGATTTAAATTTCGTTTTAGCGATTTATTTCGAATAAAATTAAACAGACGTTTAATTTTACCCAAAATTCTCACTAACTCCAAACGACTCCAAATCAGTTGCATCGCGTAGTGCTCGTCCATACGATTCCAACGCAACTGGTTTCGCACGTTTTCGACCTCGTATGAAAAAGTTATTGATTTTTGAAGTTTACACAAATTTTAATATAATAATTACAACATTAACTTAAATTTCTTTTACATACCCCCATCATCACCCTTCATTCCCAATCCTACGGCTCTCCCCCCTTCTTCCTAACACACGCAACAACTCCAGTAACTCACGCAAGCTCAAACCCATGAGCATAGAATTAGGGTTCGACTTTGCTCCTCGATCACTCGATTAAAACTCGATCAGCGACTTGCAATATGAAGCTCATCTCCTCCCCTATGTTCGGCCATAAGCATGAGAAGCTCGGCCCCTTGATTCCCCTTGAAACGCGTGCGCAAGCTATGACCGACGGCCCCCCTTAGCTCCCCCTCCGATGCTCCAAAACCCATCAAATCCGTATAGATTTCAAGATCTCATCGTGCTCTATAATGTTGTAGTTAACAACTTTGGCTAAAACTTCACGGATTGGAAGAGATTAAGGAAAGAAAATCGAAAAATTCTGGCCATTCATGCTTGAACTGGCGGCTAGGGTTTTAGGTTTTATTTTATTTTATTTTTTTATGAGAGAGAGGGGTGTTGGTCTATTTATAAAGAAAAATCGAACACTATTCATCCGAAAATTCCGAACTCCGATTTACGCGCCGTAACCAGCGTTTCTAGGGTAAACCCCGCGTTCTGGACACAATGGAACAGGTTTCGGAAGCTAATTCGGACATCTGTGCGAGTTATGGCTGTAAACGCTCAATTTAAATTAAACCGATTTAAATCGATTTCTAGGCGTTTTAATTCGTACCGGAAAAACGGTAAATCCAATTGACTTGAAATTTGAAACCTTACAATAATATCACATTACGGATCCGATGAAACTGGTTTCGTCGAAATCCGAGACTTTTTGAAAAATGGCTATTTTAACTCGCCAAATTAAAATTAAAAACAATTCGATGCGTTTCGAGCTGCTACGCTCAAACGATAACTCCGATTGACACGAAAATTGAAATCCGATAATAACTAACTATTACGGATCCAATGGAACTGGTTTCGTTCAATTCTGAGACTGTTCAAAAATTGACTATTTTCACTAGTCGATTTAATATTAAAATATTCAATTTTCACAAATTTACTCTAAATTTGATTTTAAAAGTTCTAAAATATCATTCTAACTTCAATATGATAAAATAAAATTTTACAAATCATTTTCAATCATATTTAACCCAATTTTCAATTATTTCCATAATTTAACATATTAAATTATCGATTTAATTATTCAATTAAATCCAATAATTCAAAATAAAATTTATTTGACTTAAAAATTCACTTATTAATATTTAAAATAAATTAAATATTCAAATTTTAATTATCAAAATTTCTGGGTCGTTACAATCTTCCCTCCTTAAAAGAATTTCGTCCTCGAAATTAACAAGTAAGAAAAGTACAGAATTTATTAACTTTCCATAAAATCCATAGTTAAACTTCTTATAATAACTTTACTAAGTTTTCAAATCATACTTAGTTATCTTTTCAAAAACAACTACTATGGTTTTAACTTTCAATTCCAATTTAAAGTTAAAGTTTTCAAAATTTCCCAACTTTCTCAAAAATTTTCTAACGCCTTAAATTTTCGGAAAAATTCGCCATAGTCTCCTTTGCGCGGCTCGATCCGAAAAAAAAAATGACAGTATATATATATCACAAATATACATCTCATCAAGTAATGAGGCATCCCGTAGGGAAAAATTTGTAAAAGTACGATATTTAATCCGAGATATGTACCTTATATTTTATTAGCGAGCATATACGGCTAATATAGCGCGAAAGCGAGCTCCAAATGCGAAGCAAACGCGATCCACACCTACTAATCACTCAACAAACAACATGAGAACATGCATATAGATAATAGTATCGATATACATCATATAACAACATAATAACTATATATGCCAACATAGCAAATGCAATAAAAGCAAACATCAACCAACTAGCATCCAACAAGCATTCATAACCAATATATATTCATTCATATTCTTATTAATATTCAATGAAATGGTTTTCAATTTAATCACATTTGATTCATTAACAGTGGATGTTCTTACTAACATTCATTTTCAATTAGTTTATATTCACTAATTCATATTCAAGTTGGTTCACTACCAAATCAAATTCAATTCTATTCAAATTTATTTACTTCTAATTTGAATTCAATTTACTTTAGCTTTCCATTTCATTAACACTTAATGAATTTTATACAATCAACTAACAATCATATATCAACCAAAGTATATTCATTACAACCAAATTCTTTTGCTTATATTCATTTTGGTTCAACTCCTTAAATTAAATTGACTTCCATTCAATTTATTAAATTTTTCAACTTCCAATAACATTAGATTTTAATGAATTAACACTTATATTCATCATTTCATATTAATTATTCACATTCAATTGATTAACATTCAATCCTGTCATTCAATTCAATTACAACAGTTGAATTTCATTTACATAACTTTAGTTCACATTCATTTTTATTTACAATTCATATTCATAAATATATATTCATATAGTTTTACTTCTTATATATATATAAGTTTATTTCACAATTGTAAATCACTTTAATTATAATTCAATTCTTATAATTCTTTTGCTTATACAATTATTCTTTTATTTAGATTATTCAAACAACTAAACAATCAACTTATATAGACTTTAATAATTCTGAAAAATTATTCCTTTATATATAAAATATAATCAAGGTAAAATTATTTCATTTATCAAATTTAAAACAATATTACGTCGAATTGTTCTATTCAAGTGTTTAGAGATTCCTATCAACAACGTTAATTACTCGTATTAACCAGAATCTATATACCACTCAACAAACCAATCATCACAATATAAAACAATTTTATATTCACTAACAAATACGCTCTCATAGCTATTATTACACTCAAACTCAGTCTAGAGTACTACTGACTCTATCTCTAATGAATAATACCCAACAGAACCATGGTTGTCGCTTAACCATATGCTCTGATACCAAATGTAACGTCCCGAAAGTAGCGGTCACAACCGGTAGGCTTTTCAACCATCCCAGCCCCACCGTGGCTTACACTGGTACCCCAGACCTTGCTTTTACGGCCAGCCTCTCGACTGTCTCAGGTTACACCTAACCAACCCCCTAAAAGAGGATGTGTGGGAGTAAGAGTCTCCCGTTCGCCACCTAACCGCGAAGCGAGAACCCCCCATCACATATGTAACGACCCAGAATTTTTAGAAATTAAAATATGAATATTTAATTAATTTTAAATATTAATAAGTGAATTTATAAGTCAAATAAATTTTTATTTGAATTATTGGATTTAATTGAATAATTAAATCGATAACTTAATATGTTAAATTATGGAAATAATTGAAAATGAGGTTAAATATGATTGAAAATAATTTGGAAAATTTTATTTAATCATACTGGGGTTATAGAAATATTTTAGAACTTTTAAAATCGAATTAAAAGTTAATCTGTGAAAATTGAATATTTTAATATTTAATAATTGACTGTAAAATAGCCAATTTTTGAACAGTCTCAGAATTGAACGAAACCAGTTCCATTGGATCCGTAATAGTTAGTTATTACCGGATTTCAATTTTCGTGTCAATCGGAGTTATCGTTTGATCGTGGCAGCTCGAAACGCATCGATTATTTTTAATTTAAATTTGGCGAGTCAAAATAGCCATTTTTCAAAAAGTCTCGGATTTCGACGAAACTAGTTTCATCGGATCGGTAATGTGATATTATTGTAAGGTTTCAAATTTCAAGTCATTTGGATTTACCGTTTGTCCGGTACAAATTAAAACGCCTAGAAATCGAGTTAAATCGGTTTAATTTAAATTGAGCGTTTACAGCCATAACTCGCACATACTTCCGAATTAGCTTCCGAAACCTGTTCCATTGTGTCCGAAACGCGGGATAAACCCTAGGTACGCTGGTTACGGCATCTAAATCGGAGTTCGGAATTTCCGGGTGAATAGTGTCGAACGGTTCCTTATAAATACACCCATTCTCTTCACAAATTGATAAAAAAAAAATAAAACCTAATTTTAAAACTGCATAGCCGGCCCTAACCCTTCAATGGCCAGAATTTTCTCAACTTCATCCCTCCAAATCTTCTAATCTACTCATCGATTCAAGAAAGTTTCAACTAGAAACTCGTAGAGGGTGGTGAGATCTTGGATTTCAACGGCTATGATCGCGAATGGCTTCACGGATTGGCGGCAAATTGGGTTCAAAGGGCTGGGGTTCATTCTCGAACTGCGTGCTACAGGGGTGGCCGAGCTCCACCAGGTTTGGGCCGAACCTAGAGGGGGAGAGGAGCTTCAAAATGCATGTGTTTTGATGGGATATCGTTGAGAAACAAGGTTGTAATGTTTAAACCTAAATTGAAGCTTAATGGGTTCGGTTTTGAACAAGGAGGGCTGTAGCATATGCGTGAAAAAGGACGTAGGGGGGGAGATGCAATTCACGGCCTGATGGTGTGGGCTTTGGATCCTATGGCTCAGATTGAATCTAGGTTGTAAATTAGTTTATATGTGTTGAAATTTTTAAGTATAAACTCGTGAAACTTGTAAAAATCATAACTTTTTCATACGAGGTCGAAAAAATGCAAACTCAGTTGCGTTGGAATCGTATGGACGAGCACTACGCGATGGAGTTGGTTTGGAGTCGTTTGGAGTTAGTGAGAATTTCGGGTAAAATTAAAACGCGCGTTTAATTTTATTCGAAATAAAAGCTAAAACGGAAATTAAAACCAAGGTGAGAACTTCTCACTCAATCGAATAGGTTTCGATTTTATTTTAAATAGTTAGATTTAAAATATTTGAATGCATGTTTGAATGATGACTGTAAATTATTGATTGTTAAAATAGACATTATGCGCCGTTAGTAAGCGGAGGTTATTTAATATAAACATATACCGCGAATATTTCATAAACAGTGAAATTGGTATTATATATAATATCAATATATATATATTGGCATATGTATATATTGCAGTTGATTGATTTCCCGCATTTTTGTTTAGCGGATGAGACCCTATTACGCCGTTATTAAGCGGATAATATTTATTAAGAACATATACCGCGATAATTTCGTACTGGAGCGAAATTGGTATTGTGCTAATGTTTTTGGATGCAGGAAACAGGTTGGAGGGATCCAACTGGATTCCTCAACAGTATTTATTTAATTTCAGATATTTTGATATTTGATTGATTATCATATCGATATATGATATCGTTGTAGTCGTGATTGAATATTTGGTGTGTAGCATCATTGGACCCAGATTTGGGATTTTAAAATGATTTTAAAGTGATTTTTGAAAATATACTATATTTTTGGAATTGATCCATTTCAAATAAATAAACGTTATAATTTTTAATGTTATAAAAATTTTGATTTTTAAGAAATATAGTTAAAAGCTGATTTTTGAAAATAAGGAATTAATGACTTTATAAAAGAGTTTAAATTGGGATTCTGAACTTGTTATAAAAAGTTTAAATATAGGATTTATAAAATTTAATTATTTTATAAATCAGTATGGTGAAGTTTTTAAAAGAATTTAAAGACGTTTTAAAGAATAATATAAATTAATTTATATTAAGAGATTTATAAATGGATATTTATAAATTGAAATATGGACATTATAAAACGAGTTTTTATAAGTGTTTGAATGTAGTGGAAATGAATTTCATAAATGAATGAAATCTATAGAATTATAAACTGTGAAGTTATAAATGAAAATTATAAATAGCAAGATTTATAAATTTAGTGAAATTATTTGAAGAATAGATTGGTTAAATAAATGAATCTTATAAGTTATAAAATTTATAAATTGAAAAGTCTTTAAAAAGAACGATTTTGTAAAATAATCGTTTTATAAGTAGTTAACTTATAATATG
The DNA here is from genome assembly GCA_030765085.1 of Allium cepa. Taxonomy (NCBI): domain Eukaryota; kingdom Viridiplantae; phylum Streptophyta; class Magnoliopsida; order Asparagales; family Amaryllidaceae; genus Allium; species Allium cepa. The sequence goes on along the minus strand of CM060937.1, from coordinate 141,140,431 downwards.
AACTTTTAGTCTATAATTGAATTATAAACTGAATAGGTAAATAAAAGGATTTATAAAAAAGGAAGTTTTTATAAATAAATAGAAAAGGAATTTATAAACGTTGTTTTATAAATTCGCAAATGACTTATTTTGACAAGTTAATTGTTATAACTTAGAAATGGAGTTATATTCACATTTTTTAATAGTGAATAATCCTTTGAATTAAAATGAATAAAAGGATGAGATTTGTTAACGAAGTTTATTCACATTTTTGAATAGTGAATAACACGTTAAAGGAATTGTTTTGAATGTGATGTTTTAAATAGAATTAAAACAATCTAACGATGTTTTTAAACATGTTGAGATTCGAAACCATAGATTTCAACATTTATTGTTGAAATAGATGTTTCGAGAAATGAAAGGAGATGATGGACTATAACACTGTTGTTATAGTAAATGATTTCCGAAAGGAAATGTTTTGTATAGTATTGGGATTTATATATCTATTTTAATTTCGAATCCCTATACTAGTGAATTTGGGTTGTCGTAACGATGTTTTACGCAACATTCGTTTTGGCCCAAATAAATATGTTAAGTGAATGATTTCCTTAAAGAATGAAATATATACTTAATTCGATTTAAGTATATTGAATATTTTCTAAGTGTTGAAAATAAAAGAGATTTGTGAATTACTTATGAATAAATAAGTATGGAAATATTTTCCAATATGAAGTGAATATTTAGAATTTATCTTTTTGAAGATAAATTGGAAATGAATAATTGAAATCGTATATGCATGAATATTTTGGAATATAAATTCACTAAGGAATTTATATGTGAAAGTGAAACTTGTTAAAAATAAATATTGATTTATTTTTGAAGTGTTGAAACTATATATCTAGTAAAGATATTTTGGAAAATAAATAATTTGGAAAATTATTTGGAATCTGGTGATGTATGCATATCAATTGATAGTTCGATAGCCGACTATCAATATTTCCCTTTAAATGGGTATTTGATGTGAATTGATTGAATTTGAATGCACACTTATTTTTGAATAAGCGCTCACTATTCGGGTTAACCGGGAAAGGACCATGGGGTCGTATAACCCATTCCGAATATGTGATACGTCGTTATGAATTGCATTTGAAGATCGGTGTTGAAGACCGAGTATTTGTGAAAGCGATAGGATGACCTATCGATTGTCTCTGCACTGGGTAGCTCCTGGTATAGAGATTCCTTAAGTGATAGGAAATTCGATCGGGATTGTGAATACCCGTATTGCAAGGGCTTCGTAAGAAGTGCCTTCGGTTTTGTTCGAGCCTGGAACAGACTTGTATGGATTGTATGCCTGACATTACAATTTGAGATATAAAGCCGATTTCTTTCAAATATATTTCTGTTGGTGGCGGAGAATTTATTCTTTGCTTAACACCCTTCTTTGAGACGTACGAGCTCAAAGGTTATATAGTTGAAGTTATCAGCGATATATCCCATTTTGCTAATGTGACATGCTGAGTGATGCTGAAATGATCATTGTGTTGATTATTGTGATAGGATCATTTATTTGATCGTCTATCTTAGTGATCATTGTGTTGATCATTTGTTGACCCAAAGCATGGCTTTTGTATAAAGTATGTTTTGTGGACGTGAATTCGTCGAGCCTCACATCCCGGAAATGGTCAAAACAGGAAAGAAGCAGCAAGGTTATGAGGGGTAGCACCCTTTAGGATGTGTCCATTTCCTTCTGGAAAAGGGTGGTATCATGGTAGCCCAGATACTTACTCATGTTGAAAACACTTTGTTATGATTGTGTGAATTGATTAGAGAGCGCTCTCGGAAAAAGGTCCCAAAGGACCGGGGGATGGCATATTCGGTCAGTTGTTACTCAGTTAGGAGTAACCCGGCCTTGTGTTGGTTGAGATCCGGTTTGGTTCTCGGGGATGTCCATCCAGAGGCATTCTCATGTGGCAATGGGAAGTTCCTTGGCCTGATCATTCGTTGGAAATCCAATTCCCAATACGAAACCCTGTACGGTATTAGTTGTAGAACCTGCCATTCACTTATGGTGGTCACCACTGTTTGGATAGTAGCTATAGTAGGCATAGTTCGAAATGTCTATGTCGGCTAAGATTTATATCTTTATTTTCGAAATGATTTGTTATACATTATGCACTAATAATAATATCAAATGTTATTTTAAATGCGTATCAAGCATCTTTGACTATCATAAGGAGAAATCTCCTCCGATTCTGCGTTTGCATGTGTGTGTGTGCGGGAGGCCTTATGGTAGTCTCATTTTTTAAAAGCATTGCGAATTGATTTAAAAATATTCCTCTATTTTGATTTTAAAGTAAATAAACTGTTTTGAGTTCTCACACCAGTCACATGACTGACTTGGAGTTTATTGTTTTCCTTCCTAAACTCTGGGTGCCCACCAATTTCCACACGGGCAGTTAAGAGTTAGGTTTATCAGGATATTCTGGATATTCTGGAGTTGCTGGAGGCAAACTGGATTGGCATGGCGTATTACTAGTTTATATAGTACTTCTTTTTCCGCTGTTATGTTGTTGTATGTTGTTGTACACTCTGATGATTTGATGTAATGAAATGTGATGTAATGTAATAACTGATATAGTTCTTTGTTTAAAGATTATTCATTTATTATTATATGTTGTTCCGCTGCGAATTGTGAGATTCTGTTGTTGTTCTGTTGTTTCCTTTCTGTCCGTTCTATTTTTAAAATTTTCTATCTTCTGTTTTTCTAATTCTCTGTTTTCTAAAAAATTGTCTATCTTCTTTTCCCTCTATTTTTCTTTTTCTTTCTTCTTTTTCTCTCTTCTTTCTTTTCTTTCATTTTTAAAACCCATAACATCTCGGTTTTCGGCCTTCGATTTCTCGGCAGTCGATAAAGGGAGTGTCGATGTCGAATTTTCGAAAGTCGAAAATTTTCGGGGCGTTACATTTGGTATCAGAGCTTATGGTTAAGCGACAACCATGGTTCTGTTGGGTATTACTCATTAGAGATAGAGTCAGTAGTACTCTAGAATGAATTTGAGTGTAATAATAGCTATGAGAGCGTATTTGTTAGTGAATATAAAATTGTTTTATATTGTGATGATTGGTTTATTGAGTGGCATATGAACTTTCGTCAGCACAGCCTCGAAACTGAGCCGAAGGGGTTTCTAAACACTTGAATAGAACAATTCGACACGATATTGTTTTAAAAAAATTGGGTAAATGGAATAATTTTACCTTAAGTATATTTTATATATGAAGGAATAATTTTTCAGAATTATTAGAGTATATAAGTTGATTGTTAGGTTGTTTGAATAGTCTAAATTGAAGAATAATTGTATAAGTAAAATGAATTATAAGAATAGAATTATAATTAAAGTGTTTACAATTGTGAAATAAACTTATATATATAAGAAGTAAAATTATATGAATATGAGTTGTAAATAATCAAGTGGATTAAATGAATATGAACTTGAGGTATGTAATAGAATTCAACTTTAGTAATTGAATTGAATTAATGGATTGGACGATAATCAATTGAATGTGAATAAAGTTGATATGAAATAATGAATATAAGTGTTAATTCATTAAAATCTAATTTTATTGGAAGTTGAATAAAATTGAATGGAAATCAATTTAATTAAACCAATTGAGAGTGATGGTGTTAAACCAAAATAAATGTAAGTGAAGTAAAGGAATTTGGTTGTAACTAATATTGATTGGTTATGGATGTCATTGGTTGATGGTTGAATATATATTGCTTTAGTTGCATTTGCTATGTGACATGTATAGTTATGTTGCTATATGTTGTATATTGAGATTATTTGCATATGTGCATGATTCTCATGTTGTTTGTTGAGTTTAGTAGGTGCGGATCGCGTTTGCTTCGCATTTGGAGTTCGCTTTTGCGCTATATTAGCCGTATATGCTCGCTAATAAAATATAAGGTACATATCTCGGATTAAATATCGTACTTTTACACTTTTTTCCCTGCGGGATGCCTCATTACTTGATGAGATGTATATTTGTGATATATATACTGTCATTTTTTTTTCGGATCGAGCCGCGCAAAGGAGACTATGGCGAATTTTTCCGAAAATTTAAGGCGTTAGAAAAATTTTGAGAAAATTTGGAAAGTTTTGAAAAATTTAACTTTGATTTGAAGTTGAAAATTTAACAATGTAGTTTGTTTTTGAAAAGATAACTAAGTATGATTTGAAAACTTAGTAAAGTATGGTAAGAAGTTTAATTATAAATTTTGGGAAAATTAATAGATTCTGTAATTTTCTTACTTGTAATTTCGAGGACGAAATTCTTTTAAGGGGGAAAGATTGTAACGACCCAGAATTTTTAGAAATTAAAATATGAATATTTAATTAATTTTAAATATTAATAAGTGAATTTATAAGTCAAATAAATTTTTATTTGAATTATTGGATTTAATTGAATAATTAAATCGATAACTTAATATGTTAAATTATGGAAATAATTGAAAATGAGGTTAAATATGATTGAAAATAATTTGGAAAATTTTATTTAATCATACTGGGGTTATAGAAATATTTTAGAACTTTTAAAATCGAATTAAAAGTTAATCTGTGAAAATTGAATATTTTAATATTTAATAATTGACTGTAAAATAGCCAATTTTTGAACAGTCTCAGAATTGAACGAAACCAGTTCCATTGGATCCGTAATAGTTAGTTATTACCGGATTTCAATTTTCGTGTCAATCGGAGTTATCGTTTGATCGTGGCAGCTCGAAACGCATCGATTATTTTTAATTTAAATTTGGCGAGTCAAAATAGCCATTTTTCAAAAAGTCTCGGATTTCGACGAAACCAGTTTCATCGGATCCGTAATGTGATATTATTGTAAGGTTTCAAATTTCAAGTCATTTGGATTTACCGTTTGTCCGGTACAAATTAAAACGCCTAGAAATCGAGTTAAATCGGTTTAATTTAAATTGAGCGTTTACAGCCATAACTCGCACATACTTCCGAATTAGCTTCCGAAACCTGTTCCATTGTGTCCGGAACGCGGGATAAACCCTAGGTACGCTGGTTACGGCGTCTAAATCGGAGTTCGGAATTTCCGGGTGAATAGTGTCGAACGGTTCCTTATAAATACACCCATTCTCTTCACAAATTGATAAAAAAAAAAAAAACCTAATTTTAAAACTGCATAGCCGGCCCTAACCCTTCAATGGCCAGAATTTTCTCAACTTCATCCCTCCAAATCTTCTAATCTACTCATCGATTCAAGAAAGTTTCAACTAGAAACTCGTAGAGGGTGGTGAGATCTTGGATTTCAACGGCTATGATCGCGAATGGCTTCACGGATTGGCGGCAAATTGGGTTCAAAGGGCTGGGGTTCATTCTCGAACTGCGTGCTACAGGGGTGGCCGAGCTCCACCAGGTTTGGGCCGAACCTAGAGGGGGAGAGGAGCTTCAAAATGCATGTGTTTTGATGGGATATCGTTGAGAAACAAGGTTGTAATGTTTAAACCTAAATTGAAGCTTAATGGGTTCGGTTTTGAACAAGGAGGGCTGTAGCATATGCGTGAAAAAGGACGTAGGGGGGGAGATGCAATTCACGGCCTGATGGTGTGGGCTTTGGATCCTATGGCTCAGATTGAATCTAGGTTGTAAATTAGTTTATATGTGTTGAAATTTTTAAGTATAAACTCGTGAAACTTGTAAAAATCATAACTTTTTCATACGAGGTCGAAAAAATGCAAACTCAGTTGCGTTGGAATCGTATGGACGAGCACTACGCGATGGAGTTGGCTTGGAGTCGTTTGGAGTTAGTGAGAATTTTGGGTAAAATTAAAACGCGCGTTTAATTTTATTCGAAATAAAAGCTAAAACGGAAATTAAAACCAAGGTGAGAACTTCTCACTCAATCGAATAGGTTTCGATTTTATTTTAAATAGTTAGATTTAAAATATTTGAATGCATGTTTGAATGATGACTGTAAATTATTGATTGTTAAAATAGACATTATGCGCCGTTAGTAAGCGGAGGTTATTTAATATAAACATATACCGCGAATATTTCATAAACAGTGAAATTGGTATTATATATAATATCAATATATATATATTGGCATATGTATATATTGCAGTTGATTGATTTCCCGCATTTTTGTTTAGCGGATGAGACCCTATTACGCCGTTATTAAGCGGATAATATTTATTAAGAACATATACCGCGATAATTTCGTACTGGAGCGAAATTGGTATTGTGCTAATGTTTTTGGATGCAGGAAACAGGTTGGAGGGATCCAACTGGATTCCTCAACAGTATTTATTTAATTTCAGATATTTTGATATTTGATTGATTATCATATCGATATATGATATCGTTGTAGTCGTGATTGAATATTTGGTGTGTAGCATCATTGGACCCAGATTTGGGATTTTAAAATGATTTTAAAGTGATTTTTGAAAATATACTATATTTTTGGAATTGATCCATTTCAAATAAATAAACGTTATAATTTTTAATGTTATAAAAATTTTGATTTTTAAGAAATATAGTTAAAAGCTGATTTTTGAAAATAAGGAATTAATGACTTTATAAAAGAGTTTAAATTGGGATTCTGAACTTGTTATAAAAAGTTTAAATATAGGATTTATAAAATTTAATTATTTTATAAATCAGTATGGTGAAGTTTTTAAAAGAATTTAAAGACGTTTTAAAGAATAATATAAATTAATTTATATTAAGAGATTTATAAATGGATATTTATAAATTGAAATATGGACATTATAAAACGAGTTTTTATAAGTGTTTGAATGTAGTGGAAATGAATTTCATAAATGAATGAAATCTATAGAATTATAAACTGTGAAGTTATAAATGAAAATTATAAATAGCAAGATTTATAAATTTAGTGAAATTATTTGAAGAATAGATTGGTTAAATAAATGAATCTTATAAGTTATAAAATTTATAAATTGAAAAGTCTTTAAAAAGAACGATTTTGTAAAATAATCGTTTTATAAGTAGTTAACTTATAATATGAACTTTTAGTCTATAATTGAATTATAAACTGAATAGGTAAATAAAAGGATTTATAAAAAAGGAAGTTTTTATAAATAAATAGAAAAGGAATTTATAAACGTTGTTTTATAAATTCGCAAATGACTTATTTTGACAAGTTAATTGTTATAACTTAGAAATGGAGTTATATTCACATTTTTTAATAGTGAATAATCCTTTGAATTAAAATGAATAAAAGGATGAGATTTGTTAACGAAGTTTATTCACATTTTTGAATAGTGAATAACACGTTAAAGGAATTGTTTTGAATGTGATGTTTTAAATAGAATTAAAACAATCTAACGATGTTCTTAAACATGTTGAGATTCGAAACCATAGATTTCAACATTTATTGTTGAAATAGATGTTTCGAGAAATGAAAGGAGATGATGGACTATAACACTGTTGTTATAGTAAATGATTTCCGAAAGGAAATGTTTTGTATAGTATTGGGATTTATATATCTATTTTAATTTCGAATCCCTATACTAGTGAATTTGGGTTGTCGTAACGATGTTTTACGCAACATTCGTTTTGGCCCAAATAAATATGTTAAGTGAATGATTTCCTTAAAGAATGAAATATATACTTAATTCGATTTAAGTATATTGAATATTTTCTAAGTGTTGAAAATAAAAGAGATTTGTGAATTACTTATGAATAAATAAGTATGGAAATATTTTCCAATATGAAGTGAATATTTAGAATTTATCTTTTTGAAGATAAATTGGAAATGAATAATTGAAATCGTATATGCATGAATATTTTGGAATATAAATTCACTAAGGAATTTATATGTGAAAGTGAAACTTGTTAAAAATAAATGTTGATTTATTTTTGAAGTGTTGAAACTATATATCTAGTAAAGATATTTTGGAAAATAAATAATTTGGAAAATTATTTGGAATCTGGTGACGTATGCATATCAATTGATAGTTCGATAGCCGACTATCAATATTTCCCTTTAAATGGGTATTTGATGTGAATTGATTGAATTTGAATGCACACTTATTTTTGAATAAGCGCTCACTATTCGGGTTAACCGGGAAAGGACCATGGGGTCGTATAACCCATTCCGAATATGTGATACGTCGTTATGAATTGCATTTGAAGATCGGTGTTGAAGACCGAGTATTTGTGAAAGCGATAGGATGACCTATCGATTGTCTCTGCACTGGGTAGCTCCTGGTATAGAGATTCCTTAAGTGATGGGAAATTCGATCGGGATTGTGAATACCCGTATTGCAAGGGCTTCGTAAGAAGTGCCTTCGGTTTTGTTCGAGCCCGGAACAGACTTGTATGGATTGTATGCCTGACATTACAATTTGAGATATAAAGCCGATTTCTTTCAAATATATTTCTGTTGGTGGCGGAGAATTTATTCTTTGCTTAACACCCTTCTTTGAGACGTACGAGCTCAAAGGTTATATAGTTGAAGTTATCAGCGATATATCCCATTTTGGTAATGTGACATGCTGAGTGATGCTGAAATGATCATTGTGTTGATTATTGTGATAGAATCATTTATTTGATCGTCTATCTTAGTGATCATTGTGTTGATCATTTGTTGACCCAAAGCATGGCTTTTGTATAAAGTATGTTTTGTGGACGTGAATTCGTCGAGCCTCACATCCCGGAAATGGTCAAAACAGGAAAGAAGCAGCAAGGTTATGAGGGGTAGCACCCTTTAGGATGTGTCCATTTCCTTCTGGAAAAGGGTGGTATCATGGTAGCCCAGATACTTACTCATGTTGAAAACACTTTGTTATGATTGTGTGAATTGATTAGAGAGCGCTCTCGGAAAAAGGTCCCAAAGGACCGGGGGATGGCATATTCGGTCAGTTGTTACTCAGTTAGGAGTAACCCGGCCTTGTGTTGGTTGAGATCCGGTTTGGTTCGCGGGGATGTCCATCCAGAGGCATTCTCATGTGGCAATGGGAAGTTCCTTGGCCTGATCATTCGTTGGAAATCCAATTCCCAATACGAAACCCTGTACGGTATTAGTTGTAGAACCTGCCATTCACTTATGGTGGTCACCACTGTTTGGATAGTAGCTATAGTAGGCATAGTTCGAAATGTCTATGTCGGCTAAGATTTATATCTTTATTTTCGAAATGATTTGTTATACATTATGCACTAATAATAATATCAAATGTTATTTTAAATGCGTATCAAGCATCTTTGACTATCATAAGGAGAAATCTCCTCCGATTCTGCGTTTGCATGTGTGTGTGTGCGGGAGGCCTTATGGTAGTCTCATTTTTTAAAAGCATTGCGAATTGATTTAAAAATATTCCTCTATTTTGATTTTAAAGTAAATAAACTGTTTTGAGTTCTCACACCAGTCACATGACTGACTTGGAGTTTATTGTTTTCCTTCCTAAACTCTGGGTGCCCACCAATTTCCACACGGGCAGTTAAGAGTTAGGTTTATCAGGATATTCTGGATATTCTGGAGTTGCTGGAGGCAAACTGGATTGGCATGGCGTATTACTAGTTTATATAGTACTTCTTTTTCCGCTGTTATGTTGTTGTATGTTGTTGTACACTCTGATGATTTGATGTAATGAAATGTGATGTAATGTAATAACTGATATAGTTCTTTGTTTAAAGATTATTCATTTATTATTATATGTTGTTCTGCTGCGAATTGTGAGATTCTGTTGTTGTTCTGTTGTTTCCTTTCTGTCCGTTCTATTTTTAAAATTTTCTATCTTCTGTTTTTCTAATTCTCTGTTTTCTAAAAAATTGTCTATCTTCTTTTCCCTCTATTTTTCTTTTTCTTTCTTCTTTTTCTCTCTTCTTTCTTTTCTTTCATTTTTAAAACCCATAACATCTCGGTTTTCGGCCTTCGATTTCTCGGCAGTCGATAAAGGGAGTGTCGATGTCGAATTTTCGAAAGTCGAAAATTTTCGGGGCGTTACATTTGGTATCAGAGCTTATGGTTAAGCGACAACCATGGTTCTGTTGGGTATTACTCATTAGAGATAGAGTCAGTAGTACTCTAGAATGAATTTGAGTGTAATAATAGCTATGAGAGCGTATTTGTTAGTGAATATAAAATTGTTTTATATTGTGATGATTGGTTTATTGAGTGGCATATGAACTTTCGTCAGCACAGCCTCGAAACTGAGCCGAAGGGGTTTCTAAACACTTGAATAGAACAATTCGACACGATATTGTTTTAAAAAAATTGGGTAAATGGAATAATTTTACCTTAAGTATATTTTATATATGAAGGAATAATTTTTCAGAATTATTAGAGTATATAAGTTGATTGTTAGGTTGTTTGAATAGTCTAAATTGAAGAATAATTGTATAAGTAAAATGAATTATAAGAATAGAATTATAATTAAAGTGTTTACAATTGTGAAATAAACTTATATATATAAGAAGTAAAATTATATGAATATGAGTTGTAAATAATCAAGTGGATTAAATGAATATGAACTTGAGGTATGTAATAGAATTCAACTTTAGTAATTGAATTGAATTAATGGATTGGACGATAATAAATTGAATGTGAATAAAGTTGATATGAAATAATGAATATAAGTGTTAATTCATTAAAATCTAATTTTATTGGAAGTTGAATAAAATTGAATGGAAATCAATTTAATTAAACCAATTGAGAGTGATGGTGTTAAACCAAAATAAATGTAAGTGAAGTAAAGGAATTTGGTTGTAACTAATATTGATTGGTTATGGATGTCATTGGTTGATGGTTGAATATATATTGCTTTAGTTGCATTTGCTATGTGACATGTATAGTTATGTTGCTATATGTTGTATATTGAGATTATTTGCATATGTGCATGATTCTCATGTTGTTTGTTGAGTTTAGTAGGTGCGGATCGCGTTTGCTTCGCATTTGGAGTTCGCTTTTGCGCTATATTAGCCGTATATGCTCGCTAATAAAATATAAGGTACATATCTCGGATTAAATATCGTACTTTTACACTTTTTTCCCTGCGGGATGTCTCATTACTTGATGAGATGTATATTTGTGATATATATACTGTCATTTTTTTTCGGATCGAGCCGCGCAAAGGAGACTATGGCGAATTTTTCCGAAAATTTAAGGCGTTAGAAAAATTTTGAGAAAATTTGGAAAGTTTTGAAAACTTTAACTTTGATTTGAAGTTGAAAATTTAACAATGTAGTTTGTTTTTGAAAAGATAACTAAGTATGATTTGAAAACTTAGTAAAGTATGGTAAGAAGTTTAATTATAAATTTTGGGAAAATTAATAGATTCTGTAATTTTCTTACTTGTCATTTCGAGGACGAAATTCTTTTAAGGGGGAAAGATTGTAACGACCCAGAATTTTTAGAAATTAAAATATGAATATTTAATTAATTTTAAATATTAATAAGTGAATTTATAAGTCAAATAAATTTTTATTTGAATTATTGGATTTAATTGAATAATTAAATCGATAACTTAATATGTTAAATTATGGAAATAATTGAAAATGAGGTTAAATATGATTGAAAATAATTTGGAAAATTTTATTTAATCATACTGGGGTTATAGAAATATTTTAGAACTTTTAAAATCGAATTAAAAGTTAATCTGTGAAAATTGAATATTTTAATATTTAATAATTGACTGTAAAATAGCCAATTTTTGAACAGTCTCAGAATTGAACGAAACCAGTTCCATTGGATCCGTAATAGTTAGTTATTACCGGATTTCAATTTTCGTGTCAATCGGAGTAATCGTTTGATCGTGGCAGCTCGAAACGCATCGATTATTTTTAATTTAAATTTGGCGAGTCAAAATAGCCATTTTTCAAAAAGTCTCGGATTTCGACGAAACCAGTTTCATCGGATCCGTAATGTGATATTATTGTAAGGTTTCAAATTTCAAGTCATTTGGATTTACCGTTTGTCCGGTACAAATTAAAACGCCTAGAAATCGAGTTAAATCGGTTTAATTTAAATTGAGCGTTTACAGCCATAACTCGCACATACTTCCGAATTAGCTTCCGAAACCTGTTCCATTGTGTCCGGAACGCGGGATAAACCCTAGGTACGCTGGTTACGGCGTCTAAATCGGAGTTCGGAATTTCCGGGTGAATAGTGTCGAACGGTTCCTTATAAATACACCCATTCTCTTCACAAATTGATAAAAAAAAAAAAAACCTAATTTTAAAACTGCATAGCCGGCCCTAACCCTTCAATGGCCAGAATTTTCTCAACTTCATCCCTCCAAATCTTCTAATCTACTCATCGATTCAAGAAAGTTTCAACTAGAAACTCGTAGAGGGTGGTGAGATCTTGGATTTCAACGGCTATGATCGCGAATGGCTTCACGGATTGGCGGCAAATTGGGTTCAAAGGGCTGGGGTTCATTCTCGAACTGCGTGCTACAGGGGTGGCCGAGCTCCACCAGGTTTGGGCCGAACCTAGAGGGGGAGAGGAGCTTCAAAATGCATGTGTTTTGATGGGATATCGTTGAGAAACAAGGTTGTAATGTTTAAACCTAAATTGAAGCTTAATGGGTTCGGTTTTGAACAAGGAGGGCTGTAGCATATGCGTGAAAAAGGACGTAGGGGAGGAGATGCAATTCACGGCCTGATGGTGTGGGCTTTGGATCCTATGGCTCAGATTGAATCTAGGTTGTAAATTAGTTTATATGTGTTGAAATTTTTAAGTATAAACTCGTGAAACTTGTAAAAATCATAACTTTTTCATACGAGGTCGAAAAAATGCAAACTCAGTTGCGTTGGAATCGTATGGACGAGCACTACGCGATGGAGTTGGTTTGGAGTCGTTTGGAGTTAGTGAGAATTTCGGGTAAAATTAAAACGCGCGTTTAATTTTATTCGAAATAAAAGCTAAAACGGAAATTAAAACCAAGGTGAGAACTTCTCACTCAATCGAATAGGTTTCGATTTTATTTTAAATAGTTAGATTTAAAATATTTGAATGCATGTTTGAATGATGACTGTAAATTATTGATTGTTAAAATAGACATTATGCGCCGTTAGTAAGCGGAGGTTATTTAATATAAACATATACCGCGAATATTTCATAAACAGTGAAATTGGTATTATATATAATATCAATATATATATATTGGCATATGTATATATTGCAGTTGATTGATTTCCCGCATTTTTGTTTAGCGGATGAGACCCTATTACGCCGTTATTAAGCGGATAATATTTATTAAGAACATATACCGCGATAATTTCGTACTGGAGCGAAATTGGTATTGTGCTAATGTTTTTGGATGCAGGAAACAGGTTGGAGGGATCCAACTGGATTCCTCAACAGTATTTATTTAATTTCAGATATTTTGATATTTGATTGATTATCATATCGATATATGATATCGTTGTAGTCGTGATTGAATATTTGGTGTGTAGCATCATTGGACCCAGATTTGGGATTTTAAAATGATTTTAAAGTGATTTTTGAAAATATACTATATTTTTGGAATTGATCCATTTCAAATAAATAAACGTTATAATTTTTAATGTTATAAAAATTTTGATTTTTAAGAAATATAGTTAAAAGCTGATTTTTGAAAATAAGGAATTAATGACTTTATAAAAGAGTTTAAATTGGGATTCTGAACTTGTTATAAAAAGTTTAAATATAGGATTTATAAAATTTAATTATTTTATAAATCAGTATGGTGAAGTTTTTAAAAGAATTTAAAGACGTTTTAAAGAATAATATAAATTAATTTATATTAAGAGATTTATAAATGGATATTTATAAATTGAAATATGGACATTATAAAACGAGTTTTTATAAGTGTTTGAATGTAGTGGAAATGAATTTCATAAATGAATGAAATCTATAGAATTATAAACTGTGAAGTTATAAATGAAAATTATAAATAGCAAGATTTATAAATTTAGTGAAATTATTTGAAGAATAGATTGGTTAAATAAATGAATCTTATAAGTTATAAAATTTATAAATTGAAAAGTCTTTAAAAAGAACGATTTTGTAAAATAATCGTTTTATAAGTAGTTAACTTATAATATGAACTTTTAGTCTATAATTGAATTATAAACTGAATAGGTAAATAAAAGGATTTATAAAAAAGGAAGTTTTTATAAATAAATAGAAAAGGAATTTATAAACGTTGTTTTATAAATTCGCAAATGACTTATTTTGACAAGTTAATTGTTATAACTTAGAAATGGAGTTATATTCACATTTTTTAATAGTGAATAATCCTTTGAATTAAAATGAATAAAAGGATGAGATTTGTTAACGAAGTTTATTCACATTTTTGAATAGTGAATAACACGTTAAAGGAATTGTTTTGAATGTGATGTTTTAAATAGAATTAAAACAATCTAACGATGTTCTTAAACATGTTGAGATTCGAAACCATAGATTTCAACATTTATTGTTGAAATAGATGTTTCGAGAAATGAAAGGAGATGATGGACTATAACACTGTTGTTATAGTAAATGATTTCCGAAAGGAAATGTTTTGTATAGTATTGGGATTTATATATCTATTTTAATTTCGAATCCCTATACTAGTGAATTTGGGTTGTCGTAACGATGTTTTACGCAACATTCGTTTTGGCCCAAATAAATATGTTAAGTGAATGATTTCCTTAAAGAATGAAATATATACTTAATTCGATTTAAGTATATTGAATATTTTCTAAGTGTTGAAAATAAAAGAGATTTGTGAATTACTTATGAATAAATAAGTATGGAAATATTTTCCAATATGAAGTGAATATTTAGAATTTATCTTTTTGAAGATAAATTGGAAATGAATAATTGAAATCGTATATGCATGAATATTTTGGAATATAAATTCACTAAGGAATTTATATGTGAAAGTGAAACTTGTTAAAAATAAATGTTGATTTATTTTTGAAGTGTTGAAACTATATATCTAGTAAAGATATTTTGGAAAATAAATAATTTGGAAAATTATTTGGAATCTGGTGACGTATGCATATCAATTGATAGTTCGATAGCCGACTATCAATATTTCCCTTTAAATGGGTATTTGATGTGAATTGATTGAATTTGAATGCACACTTATTTTTGAATAAGCGCTCACTATTCGGGTTAACCGGGAAAGGACCATGGGGTCGTATAACCCATTCCGAATATGTGATACGTCGTTATGAATTGCATTTGAAGATCGGTGTTGAAGACCGAGTATTTGTGAAAGCGATAGGATGACCTATCGATTGTCTCTGCACTGGGTAGCTCCTGGTATAGAGATTCCTTAAGTGATGGGAAATTCGATCGGGATTGTGAATACCCGTATTGCAAGGGCTTCGTAAGAAGTGCCTTCGGTTTTGTTCGAGCCCGGAACAGACTTGTATGGATTGTATGCCTGACATTACAATTTGAGATATAAAGCCGATTTCTTTCAAATATATTTCTGTTGGTGGCGGAGAATTTATTCTTTGCTTAACACCCTTCTTTGAGACGTACGAGCTCAAAGGTTATATAGTTGAAGTTATCAGCGATATATCCCATTTTGCTAATGTGACATGCTGAGTGATGCTGAAATGATCATTGTGTTGATTATTGTGATAGAATCATTTATTTGATCGTCTATCTTAGTGATCATTGTGTTGATCATTTGTTGACCCAAAGCATGGCTTTTGTATAAAGTATGTTTTGTGGACGTGAATTCGTCGAGCCTCACATCCCGGAAATGGTCAAAACAGGAAAGAAGCAGCAAGGTTATGAGGGGTAGCACCCTTTAGGATGTGTCCATTTCCTTCTGGAAAAGGGTGGTATCATGGTAGCCCAGATACTTACTCATGTTGAAAACACTTTGTTATGATTGTGTGAATTGATTAGAGAGCGCTCTCGGAAAAAGGTCCCAAAGGACCGGGGGATGGCATATTCGGTCAGTTGTTACTCAGTTAGGAGTAACCCGGCCTTGTGTTGGTTGAGATCCGGTTTGGTTCTCGGGGATGTCCATCCAGAGGCATTCTCATGTGGCAATGGGAAGTTCCTTGGCCTGATCATTCGTTGGAAATCCAATTCCCAATACGAAACCCTGTACGGTATTAGTTGTAGAACCTGCCATTCACTTATGGTGGTCACCACTGTTTGGATAGTAGCTATAGTAGGCATAGTTCGAAATGTCTATGTCGGCTAAGATTTATATCTTTATTTTCGAAATGATTTGTTATACATTATGCACTAATAATAATATCAAATGTTATTTTAAATGCGTATCAAGCATCTTTGACTATCATAAGGAGAAATCTCCTCCGATTCTGCGTTTGCATGTGTGTGTGTGCGGGAGGCCTTATGGTAGTCTCATTTTTTAAAAGCATTGCGAATTGATTTAAAAATATTCCTCTATTTTGATTTTAAAGTAAATAAACTGTTTTGAGTTCTCACACCAGTCACATGACTGACTTGGAGTTTATTGTTTTCCTTCCTAAACTCTGGGTGCCCACCAATTTCCACACGGGCAGTTAAGAGTTAGGTTTATCAGGATATTCTGGATATTCTGGAGTTGCTGGAGGCAAACTGGATTGGCATGGCGTATTACTAGTTTATATAGTACTTCTTTTTCCGCTGTTATGTTGTTGTATGTTGTTGTACACTCTGATGATTTGATGTAATGAAATGTGATGTAATGTAATAACTGATATAGTTCTTTGTTTAAAGATTATTCATTTATTATTATATGTTGTTCCGCTGCGAATTGTGAGATTCTGTTGTTGTTCTGTTGTTTCCTTTCTGTCCGTTCTATTTTTAAAATTTTCTATCTTCTGTTTTTCTAATTCTCTGTTTTCTAAAAAATTGTCTATCTTCTTTTCCCTCTATTTTTCTTTTTCTTTCTTCTTTTTCTCTCTTCTTTCTTTTCTTTCATTTTTAAAACCCATAACATCTCGGTTTTCGGCCTTCGATTTCTCGGCAGTCGATAAAGGGAGTGTCGATGTCGAATTTTCGAAAGTCGAAAATTTTCGGGGCGTTACAACATAGCCCAAAGCTTAGCAAGACTGGTGTGAGAACTCAAAACAGTTCATTTATCTTTAAAATCAAAATAGAGGAATATTTTCAAAGTCACTTCGCAATGCTTTTAAAGATGAGACTACCATAAGACCTCCTGCCACACACACAATGCAAACGCAGACTTGGAGAAGATTTCTCCTTATGATAGTCAAAGATGCTTGATACACATTTAAAAAGAACATTTCACATTATTATTAGTGCATAGTGTAGGAAACAATTTCGAAAGTAGAATATAAATCTTAGCCAGCATAGGTACCATTATAGTATGCTTACTATAGCTACCATATTAGATGGCAGGTTCTACAACTAATACCGTACAAGTTTCATATTGTTTCTTTGGATTTCCAACGAATGATCAGGCCAAGGAACTTCCCATTGCCACATGAGAATGCCTCTGGATGGACATCCCCGAGAACCAAACCGTATCTCTACCAACACAAGGCCGGGTTACCCCTAACTGAGTAACAACTGACCGAATATGCCATCCCCCGGTCCTTTGGGACCTTTTCACCGAGCGCTCGTAATCAATTCACACAATCATAACAAAGTGTTTTCAACATGAGTAAGTATCTGGGCTCCATACCATGATACCACCCTTTTCTAGAAGGAAATGCACACATCCTAAAGGGCACTACCCCTCATAACCTTGCCGCTTCTTTCCTGTTTTGACCATTCACGGGGTTGGAGGCTCGACGAAGTCACGTCCACAAAAACATACTTTATACAAAAGCCATGCTTTGGGTCAACAAATGATCATAGAAATGATCACCAAGATAGACGATCAAATAAACGATCCTATCACAATAATCAACACAATGATCATTTGCAGCAACACTCAGCATGTCACATTACCAAATTGGGAATATATCGCTGATAACTTCAACTATATAACCTCTGAGCTCGTACGTCTCAGAGAAGGGTGTTAAGCTAAAAGAATAAATTCTCCGCCACCAACAGAAATATATTTGAAAGAAATCGGCTTTATATCTCAACTTGTAATGTCAGGCATACAATCCATACAAGTCTGTTCCGGGCTCGAACAAAACCGAAGGCACTTACAAAGAAGTCCTTGCAATCCGGGTATTCACAATCCTGATCGAATTCACCATCACATATGGAGAACTCTATACCGGAGCAACTCGGTGCAGAGTCAATCGACAGGTCATCCTATCGCTCTCGCAAATATCCGGTCTTCAACACCGATCTTCAAATGCAATTCACAACGACGTATCACATATTCGGAATGGGTTATACGACCCCATGGTCCTTTCCCGGTTAACCCGAATAGTGAGGGCTTATTCAAAAATAAGTGTAGCATTCACATTCAAACAAATCACATCAATTATCCATTCAAAGGGAAATATTGATAGTCGGTTATTGAACTATCAATGAATATGCACACATCACCAGATTCCAAATAAATTTCCAAATTATTTATTTCACAAAATATCTTTACAAGATATAAAATTTCAATACTTCAAAAATAAATCAATATTTATTTTTAAAGAAGTTCCCCTTCTTTTATAAATTCCATAGTGAATTTATATTTCAAAATATCTATGAATATACGATTTCAACTATTCATTTCAATTTATCTTCAAAAAGATAAATTCTCAAAATATTCACTTTATATTGGAAAACATTTCCATACTTATTTAATAAGTAATTCACAAATTTTATTTATTTTCAACACTTAGAAAACATTCAATATACTTCAATCGAAATTAAGTATATATTTCATTCTTTAAGGAAATCATTCTCTTAAACATATTTATTTGGGCCAAAACGAATGTTGCGTAAAACATTGTTACGACAACCCAAAATCACTAGTATAGGGATTCGAAATTAAAATAGATATATAAATCCCAATACTATACAAAACATTTCCTTTCGGAAATCATTTACTATAACAACAGTGTTATAGTCCACCATTTCCCTCTATTTCTCGAAAACGTCTATTCCAACAATGAATGTTGAAATCTATGGTTTCGAATCTCAACACATTTTAAAACATCGTTAGATCATTTTAATTCTATTTAAAATATCACGTTCTAAACATTTCCTATAACATATTATTCACTATTCAAAAACGTGAATATACTACGTTAACAATTTTTCATCCTTTTATTCATTTTAATTCAAAGGATTATTCACATTCAAAAATGTGAATATAACTCCATTAATAGGTTTCAACAATTAACTTATCAAAATAAGCCGTTTGCAAATTTATAAAACAACGTTTATAAATTCCTTTACTATTTATTTTATAACAACTCCTTTTATAAATTCCTTTATTAACCTATATTCAATTCATAACTCAATTATAAACCAAAAGTTCACATTATAAGTTAAATGCTTATAAAACGATTTTTTTACAAAATCGTTCTTTTAACTTCATAATTATAAATCTTATAAATTATAAGATTGTTTATTTATCCAAAATTCGTTCTTTCAATAACTTTATAATTTTATAAACCTACTGTTTATAAAATTCCATTTATAACTTCACTGTTTAAAATTCTATAAATTTCATTCCATTATGAAATTCATTTTCACTTCATTCAAACACTTATAAAAACTCGTTTTAAAATGTCAATATTTCAATTTACAAATATCCATTTATAAATCTCTTAATATAATTCAATTTGTATTATTCTTTTAAAACGTCTTTAATCTCCTTTATTATTTCACCATTTTGATTCATAAAATAATTAAATTTTATAAATCCTATATTTAAACTTTTCATAATAAATTCAAAAATCCCGATTAAACTATTTTATAAAATCATTAGCCCTTATTTCTCAAAAATCAGCTTTTAACTATATTTCACAAAACCCAAAATTTTATAACTTTGAAAATTATAACGTTTAGTTATTTAACATGGATCAATTCCAAAAATATAGTATATTTTCAAAAATCACTTTTAAAAATCATTTTTAAATTTTCAAAGTTTGGTCCAATGATGCTACATACCAAATAGCCAATCACGACAACAAGGATATCATATATCGATATGATAATCCATCAAATATCAAAATATCTGAAATCAAATAAATACTGTTGAGGAATCCAGTTGGATCCCTCGAACCTGTTTTCCTGCATTCACAAACATTAGCACAATACCAATTCCGTTCCAGTACGAAATTATCGCGGTATATGTTCTTATTAAATATTATCCGCTTAATAACGGCGCAATACGGTCTCATCCGCTAAACAAAAAAATGCGGGAAATCAATAACTCCAATATATACATGTGCCAATATATATATATATATATATATATATATATATATATATTGCTACTATATATAATACCAATTTCACTGTTTATGAAATATTCGCGGTATATGTTTTTAATAAATAACATCCGCTTACTAACGGCGTATAATGTCTATTTTAACAATCAATAGATAACAATCATCATTCAAACATGCATTCAAATATTTTAAATCTAACTATTTAAAATAAAATCGAAACTGATTCGATTGAGTGAGAAGTTCTCACCTTGATTTAAATTTCGTTTTAGCGATTTATTTCGAATAAAATTAAACGGACGTTTAATTTTACCCAAAATTCTCACTAACTCCAAACGACTCCAAATCAGTTGCATCGCGTAGTGCTCGTCCATACGATTCCAACGCAACTGGTTTCGCACGTTTTCGACCTCGTATGAAAAAGTTATTGATTTTTGAAGTTTACACAAATTTTAATATAATAATTACAACATTAACTTAAATTTCTTTTACATACCCCCATCATCACCCTTCATTCCCAATCCTACGGCTCTCCCCCCTTCTTCCTAACACACGCAACAACTCCAGTAACTCACGCAAGCTCAAACCCATGAGCATAGAATTAGGGTTCGACTTTGCTCCTCGATCACTCGATTAAAACTCGATCAGCGACTTGCAATATGAAGCTCATCTCCTCCCCTATGTTCGGCCATAAGCATGAGAAGCTCAGCCCCTTGATTCCCCTTGAAACGCGTGCGCAAGCTATGACCGACGGCCCCCCTTAGCTCCCCCTCCGATGCTCCAAAACCCATCAAATCCGTATAGATTTCAAGATCTCATCGTGCTCTATAATGTTGTAGTTAACAACTTTGGCTAAAAATTCACGGATTGGAAGAGATTAAGGAAAGAAAATCGAAAAATTCTGGCCATTCATGCTTGAACTGGCGGCTAGGGTTTTAGGTTTTATTTTATTTTATTTTTTTATGAGAGAGAGGGGTGTTGGTCTATTTATAAAGAAAAATCGAACACTATTCATCCGAAAATTCCGAACTCCGATTTACGCGCCGTAACCAGCGTTTCTAGGGTAAACCCCGCGTTCTGGACACAATGGAACAGGTTTCGGAAGCTAATTCGGACATCTGTGCGAGTTATGGCTGTAAACGCTCAATTTAAATTAAACCGATTTAAATCGATTTCTAGGCGTTTTAATTCGTACCGGAAAAACGGTAAATCCAATTGACTTGAAATTTGAAACCTTACAATAATATCACATTACGGATCCGATGAAACTGGTTTCGTCGAAATCCGAGACATTTTGAAAAATGGCTATTTTAACTCGCCAAATTAAAATTAAAAACAATTCGATGCGTTTCGAGCTGCTACGCTCAAACGATAACTCCGATTGACACGAAAATTGAAATCCGGTAATAACTAACTATTACGGATCCAATGGAACTGGTTTCGTTCAATTCTGAGACTGTTCAAAAATTGACTATTTTCACTAGTCGATTTAATATTAAAATATTCAATTTTCACAAATTTACTCTAAATTCGATTTTAAAAGTTCTAAAATATCATTCTAACTTCAATATGATAAAATAAAATTTTACAAATCATTTTCAATCATATTTAACCCAATTTTCAATTATTTCCATAATTTAACATATTAAATTATCGATTTAATTATTCAATTAAATCCAATAATTCAAAATAAAATTTATTTGACTTAAAAATTCACTTATTAATATTTAAAATAAATTAAATATTCAAATTTTAATTATCAAAATTTCTGGGTCGTTACAATCTTCCCTCCTTAAAAGAATTTCGTCCTCGAAATTAACAAGTAAGAAAAGTACAGAATTTATTAACTTTCCATAAAATCCATAGTTAAACTTCTTATAATAACTTTACTAAGTTTTCAAATCATACTTAGTTATCTTTTCAAAAACAACTACTATGGTTTTAACTTTCAATTCCAATTTAAAGTTAAAGTTTTCAAAATTTCCCAACTTTCTCAAAAATTTTCTAACGCCTTAAATTTTCGGAAAAATTCGCCATAGTCTCCTTTGCGCGGCTCGATCCGAAAAAAAAATGACAGTATATATATATCACAAATATACATCTCATCAAGTAATGAGGCATCCCGCAGGGAAAAATTTGTAAAAGTACGATATTTAATCCGAGATGTACCTTATATTTTATTAGCGAGCATATACGGCTAATATAGCGCGAAAGCGAGCTCCAAATGCGAAGCAAACGCGATCCGCACCTACTAATCACTCAACAAACAACATGAGAACATGCATATAGATAATAGTATCGATATACATCATATAACAACATAATAACTATATATGCCAACATAGCAAATGCAATAAAAGCAAACATCAACCAACTAGCATCCAACAAGCATTCATAACCAATATATATTCATTCATATTCTTATTAATATTCAATGAAATGGTTTTCAATTTAATCACATTTGATTCATTAACAGTGGATGTTCTTACTAACATTCATTTTCAATTAGTTTATATTCACTAATTCATATTCAAGTTGGTTCACTACCAAATCAAATTCAATTCTATTCAAATTTATTTACTTCTAATTTGAATTCAATTTACTTTAGCTTTCCATTTCATTAACACTTAATGAATTTTATACAATCAACTAACAATCATATATCAACCAAAGTATATTCATTACAACCAAATTCTTTTGCTTATATTCATTTTGGTTCAACTCCTTAAATTAAATTGACTTCCATTCAATTTATTAAATTTTTCAACTTCCAATAACATTAGATTTTAATGAATTAACACTTATATTCATCATTTCATATTAATTATTCACATTCAATTGATTAACATTCAATCCTGTCATTCAATTCAATTACAACAGTTGAATTTCATTTACATAACTTTAGTTCACATTCATTTTTATTTACAATTCATATTCATAAATATATATTCATATAGTTTTACTTCTTATATATATATAAGTTTATTTCACAATTGTAAATCACTTTAATTATAATTCAATTCTTATAATTCTTTTGCTTATACAATTATTCTTTTATTTAGATTATTCAAACAACTAAACAATCAACTTATATAGACTTTAATAATTCTGAAAAATTATTCCTTTATATATAAAATATAATCAAGGTAAAATTATTTCATTTATCAAATTTAAAACAATATTACGTCGAATTGTTCTATTCAAGTGTTTAGAGATTCCTATCAACAACGTTAATTACTCGTATTAACCAGAATCTATATACCACTCAACAAACCAATCATCACAATATAAAACAATTTTATATTCACTAACAAATACGCTCTCATAGCTATTATTACACTCAAACTCAGTCTAGAGTACTACTGACTCTATATCTAATGAATAATACCCAACAGAACCATGGTTGTCGCTTAACCATATGCTCTGATACCAAATGTAACGTCCCGAAAGTAGCGGTCACAACCGGTAGGCTTTTCAACCATCCCAGCCCCACCGTGGCTTACACTGGTACCCCAGACCTTGCTTTTACGGCCAGCCTCTCGACTGTCTCAGGTTACACCTAACCAACCCCCTAAAAGAGGATGTGTGGGAGTAAGAGTCTCCCGTTCGCCACCTAACCGCGAAGCGAGAACCCCCCATCACATAGCCCAAAGCTTAGCAAGACTGGTGTGAGAACTCAAAACAGTTCATTTATCTTTAAAATCAAAATAGAGGAATATTTTCAAAGTCACTTCGCAATGCTTTTAAAGATGAGACTACCATAAGACCTCCTGCCACACACACAATGCAAACGCAGACTTGGAGAAGATTTCTCCTTATGATAGTCAAAGATGCTTGATACACATTTAAAAAGAACATTTCACATTATTATTAGTGCATAGTGTAGGAAACAATTTCGAAAGTAGAATATAAATCTTAGCCAGCATAGGTACCATTATAGTATGCTTACTATAGCTACCATATTAGATGGCAGGTTCTACAACTAATACCGTACAAGTTTCGTATTGTTTCTTTGGATTTCCAACGAATGATCAGGCCAAGGAACTTCCCATTGCCACATGAGAATGCCTCTGGATGGACATCCCCGAGAACCAAACCGTATCTCTACCAACACAAGGCCGGGTTACCCCTAACTGAGTAACAACTGACCGAATATGCCATCCCCCGGTCCTTTGGGACCTTTTCACCGAGCGCTCGTAATCAATTCACACAATCATAACAAAGTGTTTTCAACATGAGTAAGTATCTGGGCTCCATACCATGATACCACCCTTTTCTAGAAGGAAATGCACACATCCTAAAGGGCACTACCCCTCATAACCTTGCCGCTTCTTTCCTGTTTTGACCATTCACGGGGTGTGAGGCTCGACGAAGTCACGTCCACAAAAACATACTTTATACAAAAGCCATGCTTTGGGTCAACAAATGATCATAGAAATGATCACCAAGATAGACGATCAAATAAACGATCCTATCACAATAATCAACACAATGATCATTTACAGCAACACTCAGCATGTCACATTACCAAATTGGGAATATATCGCTGATAACTTCAACTATATAACCTCTGAGCTCGTACGTCTCAGAGAAGGGTGTTAAGCTAAAAGAATAAATTCTCCGCCACCAACAGAAATATATTTGAAAGAAATCGGCTTTATATCTCAACTTGTAATGTCAGGCATACAATCCATACAAGTCTGTTCCGGGCTCGAACAAAACCGAAGGCACTTACAAAGAAGTCCTTGCAATCCGGGTATTCACAATCCTGATCGAATTCACCATCACATATGGAGAACTCTATACCGGAGCAACTCGGTGCAGAGTCAATCGACAGGTCATCCTATCGCTCTCGCAAATATCCGGTCTTCAACACCGATCTTCAAATGCAATTCACAACGACGTATCACATATTCGGAATGGGTTATACGACCCCATGGTCCTTTCCCGGTTAACCCGAATAGTGAGGGCTTATTCAAAAATAAGTGTAGCATTCACATTCAAACAAATCACATCAATTATCCATTCAAAGGGAAATATTGATAGTCGGTTATTGAACTATCAATGAATATGCACACATCACCAGATTCCAAATAAATTTCCAAATTATTTATTTCACAAAATATCTTTACAAGATATAAAATTTCAATACTTCAAAAATAAATCAATATTTATTTTTAAAGAAGTTCCCCTTCTTTTATAAATTCCATAGTGAATTTATATTTCAAAATATCTATGAATATACGATTTCAATTATTCATTTCAATTTATCTTCAAAAAGATAAATTCTCAAAATATTCACTTTATATTGGAAAACATTTCCATACTTATTTAATAAGTAATTCACAAATTTTATTTATTTTCAACACTTAGAAAACATTCAATATACTTCAATCGAAATTAAGTATATATTTCATTCTTTAAGGAAATCATTCTCTTAAACATATTTATTTGGGCCAAAACGAATGTTGCGTAAAACATTGTTACGACAACCCAAAATCACCAGTATAGGGATTCGAAATTAAAATAGATATATAAATCCCAATACTATACAAAACATTTCCTTTCGGAAATCATTTACTATAACAACAGTGTTATAGTCCACCATTTCCTTCTATTTCTCGAAAACGTCTATTCCAACAATGAATGTTGAAATCTATGGTTTCGAATCTCAACACATTTTAAAACATCGTTAGATCGTTTTAATTCTATTTAAAATATCACGTTCTAAACATTTCCTATAACATATTATTCACTATTCAAAAACGTGAATATACTACGTTAACAATTTTTCATCCTTTTATTCATTTTAATTCAAAGGATTATTCACATTCAAAAATGTGAATATAACTCCATTAATAGGTTTCAACAATTAACTTATCAAAATAAGCCGTTTGCAAATTTATAAAACAACGTTTATAAATTCCTTTACTATTTATTTTATAACAACTCCTTTTATAAATTCCTTTATTAACCTATATTCAATTCATAACTCAATTATAAACCAAAAGTTCACATTATAAGTTAAATGCTTATAAAACGATTTTTTTACAAAATCGTTCTTTTAACTTCATAATTATAAATCTTATAAATTATAAGATTGTTTATTTATCCAAAATTCGTTCTTTCAATAACTTTATAAATTTTATAAACCTACTGTTTATAAAATTCCATTTATAACTTCACTGTTTAAAATTCTATAAATTTCATTCCATTATGAAATTCATTTTCACTTCATTCAAACACTTATAAAAACTCGTTTTAAAATGTCAATATTTCAATTTACAAATATCCATTTATAAATCTCTTAATATAATTCAATTTGTATTATTCTTTTAAAACGTCTTTAATCTCCTTTATTATTTCACCATTTTGATTCATAAAATAATTAAATTTTATAAATCCTATATTTAAACTTTTCATAATAAATTCAAAAATCCCGATTAAACTATTTTATAAAATCATTAGCCCTTATTTCTCAAAAATCAGCTTTTAACTATATTTCACAAAACCCAAAATTTTATAACTTTGAAAATTATAACGTTTAGTTATTTAACATGGATCAATTCCAAAAATATAGTATATTTTCAAAAATCACTTTTAAAAATCATTTTTAAATTTTCAAAGTTTGGTCCAATGATGCTACATACCAAATAGCCAATCACGACAACAATGATATCATATATCGATATGATAATCCATCAAATATCAAAATATCTGAAATCAAATAAATACTGTTGAGGAATCCAGTTGGATCCCTCGAACCTGTTTTCCTGCATTCACAAACATTAGCACAATACCAATTCCGTTCCAGTACGAAATTATCGCGGTATATGTTCTTATTAAATATTATCCGCTTAATAACGGCGCAATAGGGTCTCATCCGCTAAACAAAAAAATGCGGGAAATCAATAACTCCAATATATACATGTGCCAATATATATATATATATATATATTGCTACTATATATAATACCAATTTCACTGTTTATGAAATATTCGCGGTATATGTTTTTAATAAATAACATCCGCTTACTAACGGCGTATAATGTCTATTTTAACAATCAATAGATAACAATCATCATTCAAACATGCATTCAAATATTTTAAATCTAACTATTTAAAATAAAATCGAAACTGATTCGATTGAGTAAGAAGTTCTCACCTTGATTTAAATTTCGTTTTAGCGATTTATTTCGAATAAAATTAAACGGACGTTTAATTTTACCCAAAATTCTCACTAACTCCAAACGACTCCAAATCAGTTGCATCGCGTAGTGCTCGTCCATACGATTCCAACGCAACTGGTTTCGCACGTTTTCGACCTCGTATGAAAAAGTTATTGATTTTTGAAGTTTACACAAATTTTAATATAATAATTACAACATTAACTTAAATTTCTTTTACATACCCCCATCATCACCCTTCATTCCCAATCCTACGGCTCTCCCCCCTTCTTCCTAACACACGCAACAACTCCAGTAACTCACGCAAGCTCAAACCCATGAGCATAGAATTAGGGTTCGACTTTGCTCCTCGATCACTCGATTAAAACTCGATCAGCGACTTGCAATATGAAGCTCATCTCCTCCCATATGTTCGGCCATAAGCATGGGAAGCTCGGCCCCTTGATTCCCCTTGAAACGCGTGCGCAAGCTATGACCGACGGCCCCCCTTAGCTCCCCCTCCGATGCTCCAAAACCCATCAAATCCGTATAGATTTCAAGATCTCATCGTGCTCTATAATGTTGTAGTTAACAACTTTGGCAAAAACTTCACGGATTGGAAGAGATTAAGGAAAGAAAATCGAAAAATTCTGGCCATTCATGCTTGAACTGGCAGCTAGGGTTTTAGGTTTTATTTTACTTTATTTTTTTACGAGAGAGAGGGGTGTTGGTCTATTTATAAAGAAAAATCGAACACTATTCATCCGGAAATTTCGAACTCCGATTTACGCGCCGTAACCAGCGTTTCTAGGGTTTACCCCACGTTACGGACACAATGGAACAGGTTTCGGAAGCTAATTCGGACATCTGTGCGAGTTATGGCTGTAAACGCTCAATTTAAATTAAACCGATTTAAATCGATTTCTAGGCGTTTTAATTCGTACCGGACAAACGGTAAATCCAATTGACTTGAAATTTGAAACCTTACAATAATATCACATTACGGATCCGATGAAACTGGTTTCGTCAAAATCCGAGACTTTTTGAAAAATGGCTATTTTAACTCGCCAAATTAAAATTAAAAACAATTCGATGCGTTTCGAGCTGCTACGCTCAAACGATAACTCCGATTGACACGAAAATTGAAATCCGGTAATAACTAACTATTACGGATCCAATGGAACTGGTTTCGTTCAATTCTGAGACTGTTCAAAAATTGACTATTTTCACTAGTCGATTTAATATTAAAATATTCAATTTTCACAAATTTACTCTAAATTCAATTTTAAAAGTTCTAAAATATCATTCTAACTTCAATATGATAAAATAAAATTTTACAAATCATTTTCAATCATATTTAACCCAATTTTCAATTATTTCCATAATTTAACATACTAAATTATCGATTTAATTATTCAATTAAATCCAATAATTCAAAATAAAATTTATTTGACTTAAAAATTCACTTATTAATTTTTAAAATAAATTAAATATTCAAATTTTAATTATCAAAATTTCTGGGTCGTTACAGAAATAATCTTAGAAAATTTGATTGTATTGAACGAAACTATTAATAAATTGTATTATTAATGAGACACATATTTATAGATCCAGAAGTATCTATAACCAATTTGAGTTATCGAAAGACGAATACAAATTCAGAGAAAACTTTAAATCAGGGGGAGCATCTATAAGTATTTTATAATGCACTCTTTTTCCTTAACTAAGATTTTTCCCACTGGGTTTTTATTAGTAAGGTTTTAATGAGGCATTATCTTGATCCAGAAGTATCAACTCCCTAGTAACATTTGAAATAAGCTATAATGTACTCTTTTTCCTAATTTAAGATTTTTCCCACTGGGTTTTTCTTATTAAGGTTTTAATGAGGCATTATCTTGATCTAGAAGAATCAAACGTCTTTTCAAGAAATAACATCTCAAATATGTTATTTAAGTTAAATTATATTTTTATCCTTGACTAAGGTTTTTCCCATCGGGTTTTCCTTTGTAAGGTTTTTACTGACGTATTAAATTGATCCAGAAGTATCAAACTCTATGTGATGCAGTAAATTATTGAAATATGACATACTATATTGTACTCTTTTTCCTTCACTAAGATTTTTCCCATAGGGTTTTACTTAGTAAGGTTTTAATGAGGCATTAGTTTGATCCAGAAGTATCAAGCTTTATTTAAGAAATAAGAAAATAAATTATGTCATTGTACTCTTTTTTTCTTCACTAAGATTTTTCCCATTGGGTTTTTCTTAGTAAGGTTTTAATGAGGCATTATTTTGATCCTGAAGTATCAAACTCTTATAAGGAATATCATTTTTAGTATGATATTTATGATTTCACAAGTTGCACTCTTTTCCTCGTTCAAGGTTTTTTCCCATTGGGTTTTTCTAATAGAGGTATTTAATGAGGCAACAGACAATATCTATATCAACTGAATGGATGTATGATAGCAAGATAATAATGATAGGGAGCAATTGTTATGGACGTTTTAAAAGAAACAATTTCTAGCAACCATATGAGCATCCAAGATTTTGAAGACGCATATTCAAGGGGGAGTGTTATAATATATGTAAATATATAAGTGAATATGCCTTTGCGTTTTTCTATTAGTCCCACATCATGGGATATGTTCCATCTCATGCTCCAATGCCTATATATAAAGGAGCCTGTGTAATGTAATTATATGAATCAATCTGATATAACCAATCTCTGAATGAATAAAATATCTCCATTCTTTTACTCTAATGGCTTCTGCTCTTATTTCTTTATAACATATTCTTATTTGTTTATAACAAGATGACACTATTCAGGCCACCTTTTATGTTAGGAATTATTATTTTTTGTGTGTGTACTTATGCACATATGTATCTTAATTTGACATTAAATTTCTTTAACTATTATTGTTTTCTACTTGAAAAATCATTTACATAACAATAATTGATGTTTTGAACCTTAACTTTGAATCATATTTGTTGACTTAGTCAAATATATTTAAATAGCTTAAATGAATTATTTCATGTAATATGTAAATTAGTTTTGATATATACATATGTATGTGTGTGTGTTTATAATTAATTACATACAAGTTCAAAATGTTTTGAAAACAAATTAAGGAAAGAAAAAAGAAGGCTATAAGATTTCCGTCTTTACATTTTATTAATTGCCATTTAATTTTTCTTTTAATTCCACTTTAATGCACCACTACCCATTCATTTAGACCTTTTTGTTTCAAATCTATTCAAACATTAAATTATTCATTTCATTTAATACATAAGATAATTTTGGTATATTTATATATAAACATTGCAATATATTTTAAATTATTTTACGACAACTGTTGCGTATATAAATGGAGAATATATTCGTTACAGACGTAAATCCCAATATCTATATACATATATATTAACTATGTACACCTTTTGCCATGTTGCACTTACACATGTTATATTGGAGTATATTTAGATATACTCACAATCTATGCCTAGTATAAATTTGGTCATAAATGTTATTTAATAAGTCAATCAACTTAAGTAAAGAGAGATGAAAATTTTCTCTCTCTAAATAGGACAAATATTTTTTTTAATTAACTTCATAAACTAAGAGAGAGAAACAAAAGGTTTTATTTTCTAAATTAATTTTAACTTAACATACATTTACACATAAGAGTATTTGATATACAACATTTGATATAAACATCTCATATTGATTAAAATATAAATATTTAAATCCTTTTTAAACAAAGTTATGAAAAATTATTAAATTTGATATAATATGCACTTAGACTTCATAGGTCCAATAGAGATCCAAAATGGTAGAAACTTTTGAAATCCACTCATTTCTTCCGCTGCGGACTGGCCGACTTCTAACACACTTTTCATAAGAATTAAACTATTTGGGTTTCGGAGTAAATTTTAGAATGTTATTATTGAAATATTAAGTTAATTGGATCATTTTTTTCTCTTAATTACTTGATGTAATAAGTCCAAATCTTAGAACTATATTATGACGAAGTCTTATCTAGAAATCTCTTTCTAGATAAGTACTTAGAATTGTAGAAATAAAGATAAATTTAGTAATATGGAGAAATTTTTGAAGTTAATTATAACCCTTAGACTGAAGTTGTGTTGGTAAAATACTAACCAATGTTTAGGTGGTGCTAAAAAAATAAATAAGGGAGAAGCCTTTATGTTTGTGTAGAACAAAAAAGGTTTTCAATAATAAAAATCTTTTTCATATATTCTCTTCGTCTTTCTCATAAAATATTCAATAAATATGTATTAGAGCTTGAAGATCCTCATGAAAAATGGTGAATAGCGGTGTTCCCTTCCAAGTCCCAATCTCTCCAAATCAACTATGATAATTGGAGCTTAAGGATGATGGCTCTCTTTGCAACACACAACATATTGGAGATAATTGGGAAAGACTACATTAATTATGAGAATAAAGGTAGTCTATCTTAAACTCAAAGAGATAGTTTAAGAGACTCAAGGAAGAGAGACAGGAAGGCTCTCTATCTAATCTATCAAGAATTCGATAAAGATACTTTTGAGAATGTTTCAAGGGCAAAGTCAGCAAAAGAAGCATGAGAGAAGCTTCTAACATCTTATAAAGGAGCTGATCAATTCACAGAAGGTAAGTCATAAAAATTTAAAAGGAGAGTTTAAAACCTTGCATATGAAAGAAGGTGAACTATCTCTGATAACTTCTTGAGAATTTTAACAATTAATAATAGTATAAAGAAATATTGAGAAGATAGATGGTCTAAGAATTACAGAAGATTCTTATATCATTAGATCCGAAGTTTGAACATATTTTCACCATCATTTAAGAGAGAAATAGGTTGGAGGCCATGGTAATAAATGATCTTTTTGGCTCATTGCAAGCTTATGAAGAAAATAAAAAATAAAGGAAAAGACATGGAGTAAGTACTCAAGACATGGATTGATACGAAAAAGGAAGAAAGAAATCAAACCAAACAAAGATGAGGTAATAGTCAAGAACAAGGACGAGGTTGGAGCCCGATAACGAAAACAACAATAACAATAGAAACCAAAGAGGAGAAAGATCAACAATAGTTCATGGAAGAGAAAATTCAAAATCAAGGTATGATATGTGGCGCGTCAAATGATACAACAATGAAAATTTTGGAAATTATGCTTCTAAATGCAGAGCTCCAAGGGAGAATGCCAACTATAGTGACGAAAGAATTAAGAAGATAGTACTTTACTACTGGTTTATAAGGAAAATTAAAGAGGTAAGGATAATAAGAGATTGCAGTGCAAGAAACCAAATATATGGTGGAAGAAGCATGTTCGTGAAGCTTAATGATGAAGGGCAACAAGGCATTCGGTGATGAATCCAAAGTAGCAGCGAAAGTTAAAGCAAACGTTCTCATTCAATTAAAGAATGGAGATAATCAATTCATTTCCAATGTTTACTATGTGATAAACTTGGAGAGAAACATCTTGAACCAAGGGTAACTCTTAGAGATAGGTTTTGGCGTTCGATTAAAAGATAATAACATTTACATAAGAGATGGTGCAAGTAACTTCATCGCTAAGGTGCTGTGACGACCCAGAATTTTTGACAATGTAGAATGGGATAATTGAATTGATTTTAAACATTTAAAAGTTAATTTTAACGTGAATTTGAGATATAAGTATTTACTTGAAAATTAAATCATTGAATTATATAGTTTAAATATTGTATTTAATAATTGAAATTGGGTAAATTGTTGAATCTGAAATTACTAAGCCTGTTTAAAATAATTTGAAGGCTTATAGAATTTATAATGATGATACTGAAGATAATAGAATGGTTGAAATTTAATTTAAAGGTGATTTGTTCGGTTTTGAAAATATACTATCTACACCATCTCTATTTTATTTATATTTATGTATGCTTTTAAATAATACAAAAGGTATAAGTATGTATACATTTATAAGTATAGGATAAGTGGCATGCCATGGTGAAGACAAGTGACATAATATGGACCATACACCTATCTTAAGATGAAATAGAATTATGACACATATATCACTTTGGTGTACATTTCTAGAACACCTTAAATGATTACTAAATAAGGTATGTGTCATGAAATAAGGCTTGCATAAAAAAATGAAGGACATGTGTCACAAGATTAAATAAAATAGTGACACATAAGCCCATTAGGTGTCCATGTGTAGAAACACCTTAAGACACCTAAGTAGACATGTGTCAACATTCTAAAGCTTGTGCAAAGAGATATAGACAAGTGTCCAAAACTAAAATTACCAAACTAGCCTCGAAAATTACTATATAAAGGGTGGAAATGTTCGCTTATTTTTCTTTTTCTTACTTTCACAAAGCAAAAACAAAAGTAGGATAAAGTGAAAAAGCTTGGAGAAAGCTAAGGAAAAAGAGTCAAGTCAAATACACAAGTTTAAGGTGAGAAAAACAATTTAAATTTCTACGATTCATGTTATTCTTGAATAGATGATAGTTGTAAGTAAAAGTGGCTCCGTTCTATCAAAAACGCAGCTTAGTAATTTGACCATAACTTTCTCAATTATTAATGAAATTTCGATTTCTTGGATGTTTTGGAAAGCTTATTTCATGTGCTACAACTTTTATGTTTTGTGTTTTCTGTAATTTGGATGTTAGCTATGTAAAAATTGAATTTTTCTACTGTAATGCCGAGAGCAAAACCAATATTAGCTCTATGCTTAAGGCTGAAACTAAATTGGACATAACTTCTTCGTTTCTCAACCGATTTCGATAAATTTAGATGCTGCAGAAAGCTTAGACTTTGTTCTAAAACTTTTAAGTTTTGAGTTTTCCAAAATGTCGATGTTATCTTGGCCAAAATTATAATTGTTTATCGTTGTCCCGAGACAAAATGACAGAAGTTGTGAAATTTAAATCTCAGAATTGTTTTATCCATAACTTATACAATTCTTATCTGAATTCGGTAATTTTTAATGTTCCAGAAAGTTTAGAAACTAAGCTACAACTTTTGCTTTATTCATTTTGTCTGATTTCGGTGTTTTCTATGCTAAAGTTTGAAATTGTTGATCGCTGTCCTGCAAATACATAAGTTCAGGCTAAGCTTAATATTTGTAGTAAAATGGTCATAACTTTTGAAACGTTGACCCAAATTCGATGATCTTAGTCACTCTGGAAAGCTAACGGAAAGGCCTATAACTTTCATTTGTATCACTTTTTAAAATTCGGCCATCTATATATATGAATGTGAGGTGCAAGCTCGGGTTAAATTTCTGCCCGAAATGAACATGTTTGTTTCTAAGAAAATGCCTTACTTGTTAGATTTTTATCTTTGATTTGATAAACAATTTGATGGGTTTCTTTTCATGGTGGTTGAGTATACTAAGTAAATTACTTTAAAGAAGTATTTTCACAAAGAAGAATTAATCGAGGATGCAGTATAATACCATAGAAAAGATGGGTGTTAAATATAAGTACACAATATTGAATATAATTCAAATCTTGATAGTCAAAATATAAAATACAAATGTAAATAAAAGCACGAATTACGTAATTTTGATATTCTTGTAACATAAGCTGAAATTGTACACACAGATGCAAAGTTAAAAAAAATGTCAGAAGAGTTGAGGACACTCGGGTATTGTTGAGTAATGCTCGGTTTTCCTCGGGTATAATTGCTTATGTTTCAGGTGTTAAAGATAACATAAATAATTTTTTCTATTATTTCACTTAAATCGATATTTTAAGTAAAGGTGTTGTTTCAACAGTTAATGATAATTTAACTTCAAGATAATTTAGTGACTTTGTTAATGGAAACTAAGAAGTTAATTAAGATGAGTAGTTAATGATTGTGAACAATTAATATAATATAATCAATTAAAGGTTAATTAATTCTAGAGTAATTAATAATTTGGAATAATCAATGATTGATAAGGTAATTAATCAATGTAGTTAATAGAATTTACTAATAAAAGAAATCGAAGAAAAATTACTTAATATCATAAATCAAAGGGGGTAATTATTGGTAATTACTTAATTGAGGATTAATTACTTGTTTAATTTGTGTAACAAAATTTATGGAGGGTTATTAAATTTATGAGCATGATTAATTCAAGGATTTTAATCAATGTAAGTGATTGTAAGTTAATGAATCTGAGAACTTAATCAAGGATAGATGTGATTATTGTGAAAAGGGAAGGTAAATTAATAACATTGAATTCGAAGAGACCGGAGTCGGGTATTAGTTAATACCCGAAATCACTTCGATTCTTTACAAATTGATATGTAGAATCAATAGGGTATATTGGAATGATTTTAAGTGAATTGGACCATAAAAATCTAAGTTCTGGCACTTAGAAATTGATGTATGGAATAAGTGATGTCTATAACAACTTATGAAGTGGAAATTGATATAAGTTACCCGGGTTTATTTGGGTTGTAAACTTTTGCATTCCATGTTAGTTGGGTTTACTCATGCTGGTTTCCAGCCTGACCCGGGTGTTACTTCGGTGTAATGCTCGGGTCAGACCGAGTATTACAGATTTTCAGGTAGGGACGTTCTGGAGCTCAGGAGGCAAACTGGATGGCAGTAACGAGTAGAGTATTTCCGCTATATTTATATATTCGTTAATCTGAGACATGATACTTGTATTTATTCAGTGACTGTATATGTGTGGAACTCTGATGTATATTAAATGTAATCAACAGATATAGTATTCTTTTGTAGACATTTATTATTTATTATATTTTATCCGCTGCGAATGTGAGATGTTTGGTGTTTCTCTTCTTCTTCTATCTCTTTCTTCTTTTTCATAACTATCTAGAATTTTCGGCTTCGAAAATTTCGTGTCGTTACATTTGGTATCAGAGATGAAGGTTAAGCGAGAACCTTGGCTCTGGTGGGGATTACTCATTAAATAGAGTCTGTAGTACTCTAGAATGAGTTGAGTATGCATATATATATATATATGTATATGTATATGTATATGTATATATATATATATTTATATATATATATATATATATATGAGGGCGTACTTGTTATTTTCTTATGAAGATTTTAAATGTATGTATAAAGCAATATTCCCTTCTAATGAATATTTAGGTGATTGGTTGTTAAGTTATTGGAATTAAGTTAAGAAGTAATATAAAATACAACCAAATTGAAACTTATAACCAAAGTTGAAGAATAAACTTATATGACAAAATGGAATTTGAATTATAGATTGTGAATGTAATTTATAAATTGAAATAAACTTCATAATAAATGAGATTATAATTTGAAATGGAATTCCAGAGAATATTTGGAAATAAGGTATGATGAAAATTCTAGAGTAATGTTTAAATATGAATTGGATGGATTGGGAATTTGGAATTTTTGGGAAAATTTAAATTTCCTTTGGATTTGGAAGTGGTTTCCAAAGGTTTTGGAAAAATAATAGAATTATTTCAAAAATATTTTTTTGTGTTGAATTTGAAATCTAGGAGATTAGAAATTAAAAATATTCGGAAATGTTTTTAAAGAGATAAAAGCATTGAACTCTTTCGGTCACTGGAAAATAACGTCGGTGATGAATGCAGCATCATCGATGTTCATTTTTGAGTTTCTAGAAGAGAAATTGTTACCAAATTGTTTCAAATTGGAGTTGTTTATGAACTGGATTTGGTTTTGAAATTCGAAAGGATAATTGAATTTGCTAAAGAATTTTGGATATAGTTGAATTCTAAGGTAATATTGAAATCTTGAAAATTTGTTTAAACTCTGGAATCTTGATTTAAAATGTTTATGGAATAATATATTGGCTAAATAAAATGTATAATTCCGAGTTAAAAGCAAAATGTGAATGTAATTGATTATAAATAGAAATTGTAAGACAGAAATTGTAATTAAAGTTGTACAAGTTTAAAGATCAACTGGAATCTGATTTGAAGTTGGAAGGAAATTGAGAATCAATTCAACTTGAATTGGGATTAAATCAATTTCAATGGAAATTGAAGATTATTCAATTTGGAATTGGGTCAATTTAAATGGGAGTTGAAATTTAAATTGAAATGTTGGGGCAGTGAACAGTTTTGACTCTGGATTGTTTTCAATATAAATTGTTTTAAAATAAACTTATTTTTCCAAGTTATTAAATATATATAACCCTTCTTTCTTAAAGCCAAATTATTTTATACTTGTTTTACAATTATTTTTGGACCTATTTATTCATTTTTCAACTATTTTCTAAACTAGTTACTATTTTTTCAACTAAGTTACGAATTAATTATTATTCTACAACTATTTTGCAATTATCTAAGATTTCAATAACTACTTAGCTACTTTCCAACTATTTTATAGATATTTTGTAAGCTAATAATTATTTTTGAACTACTTCTCTATTTTCAAAAAATTTAAGCTGTTTTCTAAATATAAACTGGTCGGAGTTCAAACTGTTATTGATTAAATGCCCAACTGGGATAATAATTGAGGTAATATTCCAAATAGGGATTAAGGCAAATGTGAATAAGTGAACGAAATTTTAGGTGAATGTGAATAGAAAGGAAATTGATATTGGAAAGAGTAATCAAATTTGAATATTTGATTTTGGGTAAACAAAGTTATATCTTTGTTATATATTCTCCCCTTGTTGAATCTATTGTTGGAAGAAAAAGGATTTTGGAAGTGTTTGAAGTATAAAAGGAATTTTATACAAGTTTAAAGTGATCCAAAGTTTTAAAAATTATGTATATCTGTATATATATAAAGGATCTTATGAGGATTTTGGAAAGGGTTTTGGGAACCTTTGGATTTGGAAAGGCTTTTGATTTTTGGGTAAAATCATTATATGCAATTTGGAAAGCCTATTTTGAGAATTATCAATTTCGGGATAATCGAATTTGTGTAAAGGAGCTTTGATAAAAAATCATACTAGGTGTATGATTTGAAAGATACTATATGTGTATAGTATAAAGTGTTTTAATGATGGCTCTGGGAAAAAAGGCGCTCCCTTGGAATGAACTTCTTAGTGGTTCCACCAGGTGGTGCTGCCTTGAGCCCCAAGGGGGTTCTAAAGTTGATCCTGTGAGGAGTCCGGACAAAACTAGTTCTTGAGGATTATGAGTTGAGTATACTATAGCGAAAGTCGTGTGTGCCGCTGAGAGCCAACAGTTACATGGACTTTTGCTGCGATGGAACGTAACCCAGGATGTAACTGCGACCTATGGTATAACATAGCGAAAGTCGTGTGTGCCACTGAGAGCCAACAGTCTGTGTTTGATTTTATATCGGCAGACTGCGACCTATGTAGGAGTGGAGAGGTTTCATTTCGACAGCGAAAATCAGAGGCCGCTGAGAGCCTGCAGTTGCATGGACTTTTGCTGTGACGGCAACGTAACCCTGGAATGTAACTGTGACCATGGATGGGGGTGGTGATTTTCAGAGCATTGTCACCAAAGATATTTCCTCTATTTTCAAAAAACGTTTCCTATATTTTCAATAAAATTATTTTCCAAGTATTTTCACTGGATGTTGCAAACGAGTTTACCAAGTACTTATAGATTTTCAGTCCTACGCCTAATCAACGTATGACTGAATTTCTATGAGAACAAGAATGGACTGGATGAGACATCAAGTTATAAGAAATATTTTTATAAAAGCTATTTTAATAGTATGAGGTGGATTTAAAAGCATTTCTAAATTTTTAAAATAGAAGTGTTGAAATTTTGGGAAAATAAAAGGGAAACTCCAAACTGGAATTATAAAAATAACTTTGAACTCAGGAAAATTTAATGAAGTAATTTTCTTTGTAACAAAAGTTGGAAGAAAGCTAATAAATAGTTATTTGATAAAGTATGTTAATAAAATTTAACTCGATTAAACAAATAGATTGTAAATTAATAATGGAGTTTGGAAATGAATTCAAAGTTGTCCATAGAATTCGACTTGGATTTGATAATGAATTAAATAAGAAGAGATGTTGTAGAAATAAAATAGAATTGGATTAGAAAATTGATGGTTTGAATTACAAATAAAATTCAAACGTGATATGAATAATATTTAACGAAAGTTGCAAGTAAATTGAGAATATCTTTGTATAAATAAAATAAATTCGCAAACAAATTAAGAAAGTGAAATATAAAATGAGTTAATGGAATTAAATAATAAATGGACGAAGTCTGATTGAATAAAAAAAAAACTAAATCAAGTTTGTGATTGAAATTGGATTATCAGACTGAACTTAAGTTCGGTGGCATATTGATTTGAAGTATAAATGAGTTAAGTATAGGCTTGGATATTATTTTGATAAATTGTGGAGTTGAATTAAAATGAAATGGTGGGCTAACTGAGTTTAATGGAATTTGATTAAATGAGAATCAAATAGAAGTAAACTTAAGTTTGATGTTGGAATAAATTTAAGTAATGTAACTTATGTTTAAATTAAAGGAAGCTTGCCTTCGAATAAGGGTAAAAGCCATTAAATAAAAGCTCGGTTTAAATTAATTTGGGAATGGTTAATAGTACACAAGCATGGAATGTGTCGAGCTAAATAAAATGATTGTGAATAAATTAAAAAGGAATTGAATTAATTAAAATTGAGTTGGAATCAATTTTAATTGGTTATAAAACTTAAGTAATTATTTATTCACATGGATATTATCAAATTGCGTAGAAATGATTGTCGTTTAACGTAAACGAGATTTAATTAAATTCTATGAAATTAGTGGAAGCAAATATAATTGCTTTTTGAATCAATTGATATGAATAGGAGTTTGTTTTGCTTACAAATTAATTGAATGTAAGCAATAACATTGTAAACCATTAAAATTGAATGTAATGGCATATAAATTTGGTTGGAAGCAATTGGATTAACTTTAAATTATATCAATCGCTTATGGTAAGCGTTTGGTGTTTGTTGCTTTCAAAATGTTTAGCCTTTAAAAGTAAGTGAAATGATAATGGAATTTCTATATGTGGCACTTACATATTTAAATTGAGATAGTATAGGTACTTGAAGACTGTTTGGTTGGTTTGGATTGCGCTAATTGCTTAAATTTATAAGCTGCTTGCTTAAAATTATAAATAAAGGTACGCTTGCGCAATAAAAATAGGAAATATGAACTGTTTTTGCTTTTTTCGACCGTGTGGTTCGATGTATACGTATTTATATCTATTGTCAAATTGCAAAAGCTCCTCCGTACAAAGGAGACTCCGCCAAAATTTTCCGACAATTTTGGAAGTTAGAAATTTTTTGGAGATTTTTGAAAATTTTTCGTTAGCGACGAAACGATCACAAATTGGAAATTAAAATAAATTAGTAGATGAAACTAATATGAATCAGTTATAAATGGAAGTTAAAATCCAATATTCAAAATTGAAAATAAATTGAATTCGTATGAAAATGGGAAAAAACTAATTTTCATAGAAGTATATGTGAAAACTTCTGTAAACAGTTGTATAAAATAATTTGAAAGGTTGCGATTGAATATTGTTGCTAAGTAAGATATGCAGGTATTAAAGGGAAAAGAAATTGGATTTGATTCCAAAAGATAAATGTGAATTCCTCGACAAAAAGGTATGTATTTAAATTTCTGTATGAAATTGGATTGGGTTTTTGATCTAGCCACTTGGCGTTTTGTTTTCTTTTGGAATTTGGAAGCCCGTAGAGGCCTTTTGTAGTTGTACCGAGCTAGCCGCGCAAAGGAGACGGTGGTAAAAATTGTCGGAAATAGAGAGAGAAAAATTTTGAGAAAAATTTGATAATTCAAAATTTGATTTAAAATTGAAATTTAGATGATTGAGCAAATGGATGTTGTTTGAAACTATAGAAGGTTTTAGGAAATTA
The DNA here is from genome assembly GCA_030765085.1 of Allium cepa. Lineage (NCBI taxonomy): Eukaryota > Viridiplantae > Streptophyta > Magnoliopsida > Asparagales > Amaryllidaceae > Allium > Allium cepa. Next base: position 141,099,161 of record CM060937.1, on the reverse strand, counting down.
GTTAAGGTGATAGTGGGATTTTAATAAAAGATAGTTGGTAGAGTGTTGAATTGTGAACTTTGGAGAAAAGGTAAACGGGTATTAGTCCATTCTTCCTAACTAGTAATTTCGGGGACGAAATTCTTTTAAGGGGGAGGAATGTGACGACCCAGAATTTTTAACAATGTAGAATCAGATAATTGAATTGATTTTAAACATTTAAAAGTTAATTTTAACGTGAATTTGAGATATAAGTATTTACTTGAAAATTAAATCATTGAATTATATAGTTTAAATATTGTATTTAATAATTGAAATTGGGTAAATTGTTGAATCTGAAATTTCTAAGCATGTTTAAAATAATTTGAAGGCTTATAGAATTTATAATGATGATACTGATGATAATAGAATGGTTGAAATCTAATTTAAAGGTGATTTGTTCGGTTTTGAAAATATACTATCTACACCATCTCTATTTTATTTATATTTATGTATGCTTTTAAATAATACAAAAGGTATAAGTATGTTTACATTTATAAGTATAGGATAAGTGGCATGCCATGGAGAAGACAAGTGACATAATATGGACCATACACCTATATTAAGATGAAATAGAATTATGACACATATATCACTTTGGTGTACATTTCTAGAACACCGTAAATGATTACTAAATAAGGTATGTGTCATGAAATAAGGCTTGCATAAAAAAATGAAGGACATGTGTCACAAGATTAAATAAAATAGTGACACATAAGCCCGTTAGGTGCCCATGTGTAGAAACATCTTAAGACACCTAAGTAGACATGTGTCAACATTCAAAAGCTTGTGCAAAGAGAAGTAGACAAGTGCCCAAAACTAAAATTACCAAACCAGCCTTGAAAATTACTATATAAAGGGTGGAAATGTTCACTTATTTTTCTTTTTCTTACTTTCACACAGCAAAAACAAAAGTAGGATAAAGTGAAAAAGCTTGGAGAAAGCTAAGGAAAAAGAGTCAAGTCAAATACACAAGTTTAAGGTGAGAAAAACTATTTAAATTTCTACGATTCATGTTATTCTTGAAGAGATGATAGTTGTAAGTAAAAGTGGCTCCGTTCTATCAAAAACGCAGCTTAGTAATTTGACCATAACTTTCTCAGTTCTTATGAAATTTCGATTTCTTAGATGTTCTGGAAAGCTTATTTTATGTGCTACAACTTTGATGTTTTGTGTTTTCTTTAATTTGGATGTTAGCTATGTAAAAAGTGAAATTTTCTACTGTAATTCCGAGAGCAAAATCAATATTAGCTCCGTGCTTAAGGCTGAAACTAAATTGGCCATAACTTCTTCGTTCCTCAACCGATTTCGATAGATTTAGATGTTCCAGAAAGCTTAGACTTTGTTCTAAAACTTTTAAGTTTTCCAAAATTTCGATGTTATCTTGGCCAAAATTATAATTGTTTATCGCTGTCCCGAGACAAAATGACAGAAGTTGTGAAATTCGAATCTCAGAATTGTTTTATCCATAACTTTTACAATTCTTATCGGAATTCGATAAATTTTAATGTTTCGGAAAGTTTAGAAACTAAGCTACAACTATTGCTTTATTAATTTTGTCTGATTTTGGTGTTTTCTATGCTAAAATTTGAAATTGTTGGTCGCTGTCCTGCAAATGCATAAGTTCAGGCTAAGCTTAATATTTGTAGTAAAATTGTCATAACTTTTGAAATGTTTACCCAAATTCGATTATCTTGGTCATTCTGGAAAGCTAACGGATAGGCCTATAACTTTCATTTGTATCACTATTTAAAATTCGGCCATCTATATATATGAATTTGAGGTGCAAGCTCGGGTTAAATTTCTTCCCGAAATGGACATGTTTGTTTCTAAGAAAATGCCTTACTTGTTAGATTTTTATCCTCGATTTGATAAACAATTTGATGGATTTCTTTTCATGGTGGTTGAGTATACTAAGTAAATTACTTTAAAGAAGTATTTTCACCTAGAAGAATTAATCGAGGATGCAGTATAAGACCATAGAAAAGATGGGTATTAAATATAAGTACACCATATTGAATATAATTCAAATCTTGATAGTCAAAATATAAAATACAAATGTAAATAAAAGCACGAAGTAAGTAATTTGGATATGCTTGTAACATAAGCTGAAATTGTACATACAGATGCAAAGTTAAAAAAATATATCAGAAGAGCTGAGGTCACTCGGGTATTGTTGAGTAATGCTCGATTTTCCTCAGGTATAATTGCTTATGTTTCAGGTGTTAAAGATAACATAAATAATTTTTTCTATTATTTCACTTAAATCGATATTTTAAATAAAGGTGTTGTTTTGACAGTTAATGATAATTTAACTTCAAGATAATTTAGTGAGTTTGTTAATGGAAACTAAGAAGTTAATTAAGATGAGTAGTTAATGATTGTGAACAATTAATATAATATAATCAATTAAAGGTTAATTAATTCTAGAGTAATTAATAATTTGGAATAATCGATGATTGATTAAGGTAATTAATCAATTTAGTTAATAGAATTTACTAATAAAAGCAATCAAAGAAAAATTACTTAATATCATAAATCAAAGGGGGTAATTATTGGTAATTAATTAATTGAGGATTAATTACTTGTTTAATTTGTGTAACAAAATTTATGGAGGGTTAGTAAATTTATAAGCATGATTAATTCAAGGATTTTAATCAATGTAAGTGATTATAAGTTAATGAATCTGAGAACTTATTCAATGATAGATGTGATTATTGTGAAAAGGGAAGGTAAATTAATAACATTGAATTCGAAGAGACCGAAGTCGTGTATTAGTTAATACCCGAAATCACTTCGATTCTTTACAAATTGATACGTGGAATCAATATGGTATATTGGAATGATTTTAAGTGAATTGGACCATAAAAATCTAAGTCTGGCACTTAGAAATTGATGTGTGGAATAAGTGATGTCTATAACAACTTATGAAGTGGAAATTGATATAAGTTACCCGGGTTTATTTGGGTTGTAAACTTTTGCATTCCATGTTAGTTGGGTTTACTCACGCTGGTTTCCAGCCTGACCCAGGTGTTAGTTTGGTGTAATGCTCGGGTCAGACCGAGTATTATAGATTTTCAGGTAGGGACGTTCTGGAGCTCAGGAGGCAAACTGGACGGCAGTAACGAGTAGAGTATTTCTGCTATATTTATATATTCGTTAATCTGAGACATGATACTTGTATTTATTCAGTGACTGTATATGTGTGGAACTCTGATGTATATTAAATGTAATCAACAGATATAGTATTCTTTTGTAGACATTTATTATTTATTATATTTTATCCGCTGCGAATGTGAGATGTTTGGTGTTTCTCTTCTTTTTCTTCTATCTCTTTCTTCCTTTTCATAACTATCTGGAATTTATGGCTTCGAAAATTTCGGGTCGTTACAGGTGCCAATGTCAAAAAATAGAATGTTCATGCTCAACATTCCAAATGATGTTGCACAATGTCATAAGGTGTGATACAAATGCGCTTCTTGGCTTTGGCCTCTTCACGTTGGGGTCCCAATTCTAAGGGATTAAAGCTGCTCTCCAAGAATGAAATGGTAAGAGGATTACATTACATCAGCCATCCCAATCAAATGAGCGAATGATGATGTCTACGTGGAAAGCAATTTAAAATAAGATTTCCGAAAGAGTCATACTCAAGGGCTAAATAACCATTGGAACTCATATACACGGATGTGTGCGGTCTGATCAAGCCAAGTTTACTTGGTAAGAGTAACTATTTCCTTCTTTTCATCTATGATTTTTCAAGAAAAATGTAGGTATGTTTTTTAAAGGAGAAATCAGAAGTGTTTGAGAAGTTCAAGAAGTTCAAAGCCTATATTGAGAAGGAAATTGGCCTCGTGATCAAAGCCATAAGATCTAAACGTGAAGGAGAGTTCGCACGAACAGAACCCCGGAAGTATTACGAAGATAATGGAATTCGACGACATCTGATGGTGCCAAGATCCCCCTAATAAAATAGAGTAGAAGAAAGGAAGAATAGGGTAATCCTTGATATTTGCGAGGAACATGATCAAAAGTAAGAGGCTTCCAAATGAGATTTGGATAGAAGTAGTTACATGTTTGGTTTTTTATTAAACCGACCTCCAATAAGAAGTTGTGGGGGAAAACACCATAAGAAGCATGGAGTGGAAGGAAGCTTACCATTTCCCGTCTAAGTGTCTTTAGAAGCATAGCTCACGTACTTGTACTGGACGAGAAGCAAAGCAATTTAGATGAAAAAATGAGAAGTATATCCTCATTAGTTACGATACCAATTCTAAAGGCATTAAGCTCTATAATCCTGATAATCATTAGTTGAGATGTCGTGTTCGATGAAAAAGGAGAATGGGATTGGAATCAGATAATGAAGACTATATCTTCTTTCCACAATTTGAAGAAGATGACATGCAATAACCATGGATGGAACAATCAAGAGATTAGCCTACTTCCCTACCAGCTTCACCAGCCATGAGTTGCCATGAAGACAAAAGCTTAATTGAAAGGGCTCTATTCTTTTGAAGCCTTTAAGAAATTCACAAATTAAATAAAATTTATCATAATTGTACTCTTTTTTGTCTGTTGAAGGATTGTGAGCCTATGAACCTCCAAAAAGCTTTACAAAAAAAAAGGGGGAAATGCTATAGATAAAGAGATAAAGGCGATCAAGAAGAAGGGTACATGGGAGTTAGCTTCATTTCCAAAGGGCATAACTTAATCGATATGAAATGGGTATACAAAGCAAAGAAGAACTTCAAAGGAGAAGTTTTTAGATATAAGGCGGGATTTGGCGGCAAAAGATTAAAGTCAAATAGCCGACATTGACTATGGTAAGGTAATTCTGTATAGTGAAAACCCCACAAAATCCTCAATATAGCATGTAGTGCCCTTCGACCACTATGCCTTTTCAACATAGCACTATTAAATAGTAGATCCACTTTAAGCCTCGTTATTTTCTACTACATCCGCTAAACTAAATCATTTTAGCACCTGCTTTGGCATTAATATAAAAAGGTTGATTTGAATAGTTCTATTTTGATTCAAATAACCAAAGTTAGGGTAAAGACATAATTTATGGCATAAGTGCTCAATATAAATTTGAAATTAATTGCACTCACCAAATATGGACTATATGGATCATGATGTTCTTCAGATTCGTTATATAAGATTAAAAAATATTTATTTTTCCCACAAAAAATGACGTGAGAAGGAGAAATAATTAACTTTTAAAATTTTGTTTTAAATTCAATGAATTTTTTTGCAGCACCGCTATTTTCAGCTATATTTCTGCTTTATCCCTCACTACACCATAAACGATAATTAGAAACGGCTAAAAGCCATATCTAATTAACTTAGACACGGCTATAAACCGTATTAAAATATGGCGTTCTTAATAATTAGATACGACTTTAAGCCGTTTCTAACTTGTAAATTAGATACGGCACATAGTGGTAACTAAGTGGTCAATAAGATACGGCTTAAAGCCGTAGCTTACTGACATCATAGATACGGCCTAAAGCCGTATCTAATTTACACACTAGATAGGGCTTTAAGCCGTATCTAACTGACCCCATAGATACGACTTAAAGCCGTGTCTTAATAAGCCCTTTCTCATTAGATACGGCTTTTAGCCATGCCTAAGTTGACAATTAATCTGCACCCATTTTTCAACTACATAATGCACATATACAATCAATTTATATAATCACACACATACAGTTAAAGTTCGTACCTAATACCCAATGCAATGATGCATATTATATAATACATTACAGAAATACATTCAATTCAATGCAATGATGCATATTATACAATAAATTACTGAAATACATTCAGTTACATTCTAAAACAGAAATACATTTAGTTACAATACATATTATCACTACCAATCCACCCTTACATATTTGGTTACTTAGGTTCCCACACAGTCATTCATTTCATAGTTACTTCAATTATAAATAGTTCATAGTTATTTCATTACACTAATACAACATGTCAAGCATCAACAACTACACAGTCAGCTTCACCGCTTCAATCTTCAGTCTCCACTTTCTATTCTCCAAGTCTATCCATACAAAAATAATTGTTTGTATTAGCAAGCATGTACTGCAACTGAATATGAATACAACAAATTAATGAACATGAACACTGATATGAAGTTGAAACTGAGGCATCTCAAAGATTACTAAAGGAAAAATAATTGATTGAAATTTAGTTAATTATCTAACTTTCAACAAAAAGAAAAGAACTTAAAATTTACATGTTTGCAGGTACCTGCATCTACATGGTTTGATAACTTCAAATATGTCATGTAGCACAGAGATTGGTTTATTGTTGGTTGGCAACGCATGAAAAGTGGTTGAAATAGCCTACAAAAGTATTTTAGTTATTTAGGCTATCCTATTCAAAATGAACATACAAATTCTAAACAACATCGAATTCTTTTGGATGAAACCTACTAAAATACTATCCGTAGTTACTATATGAATTTTATCCATAATTAATGATCCTTGTCCATTGGCGTCATCCACTTCATTTTGTCGTATTCTTTGTTCGACCATTCTTTCAATTCATGCAACGAGCAAACTAATAACTTTTTACAGGGAAAAACTAAAGGCGTCATACAGGAGATGTAACGACCCGTAAAATTGAACTAGTTTTAATAACGTTGTTTACTGAAATTTTGTGGAATTTTAAGCGATAAAATTTTGAAATAAAAATTTTATGCTTGAAATGCGTCTAGTTAAACATAGCAATTGGTAAATTTTCGTCCGAAAATATGAAAGTTTATTTCGTGTGTAAATTTACTTCAATTTAATCAGTTAAAAAGCGATGAAAATAAAATGTTTTCGGAACCTAAGTATTTTTACATAAAAATATTCTAAACCATCTTCTGAGCAAAACGTCATTTTTCGTTTTTTCAAATTCGGACATCTTTAGCTCCGTCGATCTTATGTTTTTGTGTTTTTCATGCATTTTCCGCTAGTAGGAAAATTCGAAATTTTATAATTCAATCGAACGACTAATAGTTGTATACCGTTTCGATCATCTCGAAACGCTGATCACTACGGTATATTCATTTCGGTGTTTTGAAGTGTGGCAAGCTGTGCGAACTACGAATCGTTTACCATATCGGTACCCGTTCGTTACCCTTCCGGTCTTGCGACCATTGGTTATCTATCGTGAACTGTATAGACACTAGCCTTTTATTATTCCTAGAAAATTTAATAATTTGGCGTTCAAATTTTCTGGTGCAAATTTATTGTAATCGGTGCGTGTGCACTCTTTATTCAACTTCTAAGCTTGGGTTACAAATAATAAAATACTGATGACATTAGTTTCATCTAATCTACGTATTGTAAGAGAGATAGAACTGTTCTTCTTCCACTCTCACTCCACTTCTCCCCAAAACCCAAGCCCGCCTCCAACTCAATCCACAACACGAACGCAACTCCCTCCCAAAGCCATAAGCCATCACCGCTGCCACCATACCAATGCCTCTATCACCCTCCTCCGTGTTCTCCCATGGATCCACCCTATCTCCAATACATCCCGACCACACCTCACCACCAGCTGGCCAACCAACCTCCCACGTCGGCTACATCCACCAAGTACCCTACCGTCCTTCACGTGTACCCTTCATACTTCAGAACCTCAACCCAAAGGCATGTCTCCACTTTCTTGGCATCCCCACAGCCTCCACCATCCTTGCCGCCTTCATGCCACAAGCATCGATCTTCCCTCTACATGTCGGCCTCTCTCCTCCGCTCGAGCTCCAACCTATCGCTCTCCTCCGCCCGCTCGCTTCCTCTCCAGCCACCCCCTGCTCCCTCCGAGCACGTAACCTCCACTGCTCCACTTGCACCGATGCCTCCCCACCCAGATCCACCACGTCATGTCGCCACAACCGGACATCAACCCGTATACCGAAGACTGACCTCCTCACAGCCACCTACCTTCTTGGTCGTGAGTCCCCTTTTTCTTTTAGCTTGTTTAAAATTTGAGTTATACATTATACCTATAATAATATATATAAGTTTAAAAGATACAGTTTATATATTATAAAAGGTATTGTATATGTAGTTCCGTTCTTTTGTTGTATAAATTTCGATTACAGATCATGTATTTTCACAGTAAAGCATGCGTGTTAGCAAACATATTATATACCAAGTTTCAGTTATATGATAAGTTTTGATATAAGGTAGTAGGTTAGTTAGTTATATTATGTATAAATATATATGGGTATGTGGCACTGGAGATTATGCATGTGTGTGTATTTTTATATATGCTCTCTGTTGGTTTATAAGTTCTCTTCGTCTGTTAAGTTCATACTTGTCTATCTATATACTAATATATATATATATATAAATTGGTTTACGTGTATATACGTACATAATACTTTATACGTATTTAAACAAATGAAGTTAACAGTGGTATTCACTATTTGTTTGTATATAGTTAATATAAGTTTAGTCTGTTACTTTAGTATTGCTGAGAATGGATTTCAAAGGTTTTGTATATATGAACATTAATAAAAAAATTCGTCTTCTTTTCATTTACTACTATGATCTATAATCAACCAGTTTATATAAGTGTCAATATATTAGTTTTTCTAAGTTATGTAATATGTTGTTTTATGCATTGGGTTGCAGTTTTATAATTTGTATGATATATTATTGATATTATTTAAATTAGTGTTCGATCTTTATATGTATATTTTGCCAGTACTTTTATTTTATTCAAATATTCTTTGGTGTATGTTCTGTATATAGCATCTGTAAGTTCTATGTATATATTTTATATCTTATATATATTAGAATAACTATTTGTTAGTTATATTTAAAGTTATGTTGGTTTATACGTTTGTTTATATCAGTGTCATCTATGGCCGATTATATAATTAGTTATAGATATAAGAATAAATTGTTGACTGTAGTTATATATTGGTTATTTATATATAAGTATTCATAGTTTGAATTTATGATTTAAAATAAAATATGGAATGATTATAGGGGTTTTATGTTATCATTTGAATTTTTCAAAGATAAGATAAGGGTTTGTTTTATGTTATATGGTGATAATTTAAATATTGAAAAAGTATATGTTTTAACTTTTAAATTTACGTGTGTTATATATATATATCATTCTAAATATGTAATTTAAATTGAATACTGGTTTAAGAAAATAATAACAATAATAACAACAGCTCATATATATACTTATATATATTCCATGTGTATCGAGATAATTTGATTCATTCTCATCGATTCTTATTCGTCAGCCCTGTTCATCAAATTCATGCCAATCTTTCTTTGTTTTGGAATTTGTTCTTGGATCCGTAACTCATCTTAACCTCGTTTTGTTGAATATGCGCTTATATGATTTTTGTTTGATGATAATAAACATATATATACATATTCATTTAAATGTATTTGTTAATGTAATATTTTATTTTTCATAGATTAAATAAATATTTGTTGAATAAAATAAATTACATCGAATTTGAATTCAAACAGAAATTTTATTCAAACAAATATTTATTACAATTTTGAATAGTACAAATTCAAGCTCTCACTATACATATGCAATTTTGATTTTAATTACATCACAATTCAATTTACATAAATGCCTCACTACATATCACTCACACTCGTAGTTTATCTTCAAGTTTATTCCAGTTATAATCCAGCATCTGAGAAATCTGCAAAAATATTCACTAACGCAGTAAAATTGAAAAAGAAATATTTTTGCAATATCAAATGAAATATGATTTTTGAAAATATGATTTGCCTCAGTTATTTGGGTTGTTCGTCATCATTCACATTTGAATTCATCATACACGAACAATGTGACATGCACAGTGTATCACTGTAAATGCCACAAGGCCGTGCACATCGATATACACTTGTATTCTCTACAGGGACAGGTGAGCACAGGTCAAACCCAAATGAAAAGCCGGGTTCAACTCAGGTGCAATATATTCAAAATCTCATCAGCAGCACAAGGTCAAGCTCGAGTTTTTAAAACTGGGTGCAACACAAGGTCAATGCACAGACTGAAGAGTCAAGAAGGCACCAAACAATCAAACTGATACATGCAACAATGTAGACCATTATACAATCAGTAAACAATCAAAGCTCAAGTGATAAAACAATTGTCCAGACTGAATACAAATGCCAGACCAAGCTGCTACAAAATACACATATGCAGACTCGACTACAAGAGCACCACAAGTATATCGACTCAACAACAGCCAGTGCCAACAAAGAAAAGAGACTCAAGGCCAAGACTACAGTGTCAAAGCACAGAGCAACCTAGTGTCAACAACAATGCAATAGTGTCACAATGTCACAGCAAACAAGGTGCACCAGACCAGGCTACGTGATGATCAAAGTCAAAAGTATCAATAACAAGTGCAGTAGCTACAACTTCAACCACAAAACCAAAATATGAGTGCAATGAAAACATATATGTGTATGCAACCAAATAGTGAACCTCAGTATGGAAATGAGACAGGAAGCAAGCAGTGCCATGCTACAGATTATACAATGAAAACATCAATTGAAGTCCAGGTTAAACCAACCAGAAAAGATGACCAGAGACGAAGCTCACAGGGGCCGGAAAACTAAAGCCCTAATTCACAGTGAAGTCAACAAGGAAATTCACGAAAAAAAATCGACCGAGATCAAAATGTTAAACAAATCTCAAATTCCAGTGATGCAAACAGTGAATAGCATGGCAATGTCGAATGCATGAACAAGTGAAGCATTTGTGTCAAAGCAGAGCAAATGTCAACAGTGAAGTAAAATCAGGAGACAAAGCTCAAAGTCAAAGATCAGAAATAAACATGTTCAAAGACGAAGAATTTAATGCAGACGCAAACAAAATTCATGTTTAAAAAGTCAAGTGCCGAAGTCCAGATGAAATAGAGTTGATGCCAGAGAAATCGAATTCAAAAGTCAAGTGCGTATATGCAATCTTTGAAAAAGTCAAAAATCAAAAGAGGAAAGTTTTTGCCGTATGACTCAAGGCAATCGAACGTTTCATAATCAAAGCCGTGCGCATCAGACAATCGAGAATTAGGAAAGTGTAAATGAATATGAACAAATTCGAGTGTCTCGGAATTCATATAAATACCAAACCCCAAATTCATCATCGGCATCGAGTTCAAGCAAGCATTAAACCAACAACGAAAGGGAAGTGAATACATACCACAGTCTATCGAACTCGGTCAACAAAGGAGCAGCTGCGAACAACTCAAGTACAGCAAGCCACCAATCATCAGAGAAGCAGTGAGAAAAGAGCATCACAAACCAGAGAAATCGAAATTGAAGAAAGCCCTAATTTTCGCAAGGGAACGAAGCCTAATTCAGATCAAACGAAGCCGTCATAGCAAAAGAAAAAAGAGAACGGGCTAGTGAGTAATAAAAGGGCCGACCTTGTTTTATTATAAAGGGCTTTAATTTTTTTTGGGTTTATTTTTATTAAAGGGTGTTTTTGTTTATTAGTTTTATTTTTTATCTCTTCTTTTCGAATCAAGTCTTGGAAAATCACCACCTAGGTTTTAGGCAGTGTCAGACTGTCTAGTTAGAATTAGTTCAGTGAGCAGGGTGTGCGAGTATGCAAAACTCTATAGGCGGTAGCAGGGCGTGCGAGTGTGTTAGAGTGTTTGTAAGCGGGAGACTGTTTAATTCTAATAGAAATCTGGGAATGCAGCAGTAGGAAGGGGTTGCCGGAGCTGGGTAAATTTTGTGTGTGATTTAATTTTTAGCATATCTAGTTCTGTGACGACCGCCCATGACTCCGCACCAAAAACAAGGAAAATAGTGCGCTGAAATGCGTGCCAGGCAGCCATGGACGATGGTCAGGGTAGAATAAAATAGAAACTCTATCGTACAACTCACAGCGCATGGATAAAATACAATAGAGAAATATATAGTGAAGCTCCGTAACAGAAAATCATCATATAAGTATCATAGTAGTTTTATACAAACATATGAATCATCCATACATCAAAGCCTCGCTACATAACACTCAATCAGATACAACAGCGGAACACCCAGTACATATAGTAAGGAAATTAATATGCAAAGCCTCCTGCTCGTTTTCGTCATCATCAGCGTAGATTTCCAAGAACAGCACCTGTCACCTGCTACCTAGTCTGCCCATCCCAAACATGGATGAACAGCCCAAGGTAATAAGAGGAGACATAAAACCTTGAGTCAGACAAAGTCTTAGTGAGCAGTAAATTAACTACCAAACATACCAAAAGAGCATAAGGGATAAAAGGAATAGGAACCAAACCATCCCACTCCACCTCTTTCTACAGTGATAGCCCCCAGACACACACTAAGGAGAAGCAAGCATAACATAACAAACAATTAAGGTAAGCAATAATCACTCGAGTCAAGGTCGATGTTCTCCAAATACAAACCCCCAAGGCCTAAACCAAGATAAGATAAGCACCCAGAAAACACCGCTCTTGAGACCGAATGATGATACAACCAAACATCCAAACATCCATGACTCTGGCTATCACTGTTATCCTTGCCTTGATTTCACCGTTAATTGAATGACCACCTGTCAAGGGCTAATGGTAACCCCGGTTTTAGACATAACTCTGCACGTCATCATGACCCGTGCCTAAGCCGAACGCATCAGCCCAGAGTACTAGCACGTCATCGTGACCCGTGCTTGGAACGTCATCGTGACCCGTTCCAACGTACCCTTGCTTTGAGTATGCTAGAACCTTCAACAACGATGAGATCTTAGCCTCCTAGTCATCCTCCTTGACGACTCTTTCCATACTAGCTCAAGCGCCTCTCAAGCTAACCATTGTCCATCCCAACTCGGACCGCATCACCGAGTTATAACTTCGCACGTCGTCATGACCCGTGCTTGGAACGTCATCATGACCCGTCCCATCTCAACATATGCCTTGCCCCATCACATCATAGCAAAGTCCCATCTCAATATCATGCTTTGCCTTCTCGCATTATGGCAAGGTCCCACATCCTCGAATCCATCCATATGAGCTTCCACATCCGCTTCATATGCCACAGGCAGCTTTCCTTATTCAAGAGCCTTTCCACTTGGCTTTTGAATCACCATCAACCATACTTGTCCAAGTCAAGTAATCGATCAACTAATCAATCAAATCAAACATTAATCCAAGCAATCAATCATTCAACAAGATCTAAATAGACAATCAAATAATCAAACATGATATAAATAGGCATTTATAATTACAATGGCAATTTCGTAAATAAATGAGCATAGATCTAACTTACATGAATCATGGGTCTTTAGCATAGATCTAACAAATATAAATCATGGGTTTTGTCTCTACAACTAGATGAATGAACTTGCAAAGGTAAACATCTTCATAAGTAATGGATCTACACTTGGATCTAAGGAAAAATGCATAAAATCACTATCTACAACACTCCAACAAACCACCAATCCAATATACTCCTTTGGGTCCGCGTGAGAGATAACTACCACTCACCAAATCACCTAAACACCTCAATAACAATCAACTCCAGATCTGGACAGCGAAGAACAAGGCTTGATCCGGCAAAATCTCGCTTCAATTGATGAAATCTCACTTCAACAGATGAAGATCTTCAACTTTGGCCCTTGAATCTTCGATCTTGATCTTCGATCTTGGATGGATGTTAGGACTAGATTGGAATGGAGAAAAGAAGATGAAGAAATGTTGTAGTCTAGTTCCCAAAATGGCAGCACTTCGTCGCTTCAAAAACCGGTGCCAAAAAGTGAGCCAAACCCCTCTATTTATAGGCTGAAATCACCCTTAGGTCGTCGCCCTATAGGTCGGTCACGACCTATCCATGAGTCGTTCACGACTCATCATCATCCTACGACCTAAAACAAGCCGCCCTTACAACCTAGCGACCTACTGACCTAACAGCACGCGGCATAGCGACTTAAGCCCCTTCACGACCTAACGCCTTAACATCCCACACGGCTTAGCTTAGTGCCGACCTAAAATCTTCCCCGACCTAACTTAGGTCGCTGCCGACCTATCTCTATGCCGACTCAACTCCCTGCCAACCTAACACAACACAGGGTCATACGACCTAAGTTCCCCAACGACTTAACGACATACGACCTATGAACACGGCCGACCTAACTCCTATCCAAGCTAACTCTAAGTCGCTAACGACTCAAGTCCTGCCGACTCAACACACAACCTAGGTCATGCACACGACCTAAGACACACACGACTCAGCTGTGGTATGACTTACGACTTAGACGAATCACTCGACCTAACCCTTAAACGACCTAACTCTAAGTCGTTCAAATGACTTAACACTGAGTCGCACACGCGACTTATCTCCGCTAACTCCTAAGTCGGTCAATTCTATAAGTCGGCCAAAGACCATAGGTCGTCTACTTCCATGAGTCGGCTACACTTCCTAACTCGAGCCAACGACCTACGCTATGCACTGAGTCGCCCAAACGACTTATCACCTTAAGTCGTAACCTGTTAGCTACCGGCCCAACCTAAGTCGCTACTGCTAGGTCGTCCACGACCTAACTTTCTTAGGTCGTTAATCTCATGAGTCGGTAAATCCCATAACCCGGTAACCCTAGGTCGCTAACTACCTTAGGTTGTTCTACCGACCTAACTCCATCACGACCTAAGCTATGGTTGAGTCAACTCTAAACAACTTAACAACATTAACGACCTAGTGCAACAAATTTTACGATTTAATCGACACGTAAAATACGGGTCGTTACATTCTCTCCTCCTTAGGAATTTCGCCCCCGAAATTCCAAACAAACAACAGCAATCAAAACTATTCCGCATGCCTACCATCCATAGCAATCAACAGACCATGCATCCAATTTCTAGCCTAGCATGCAGAATTCTGAAATTAGATCAAGATGCAAATTCATGAGATGTTACGACACCTTAGGGCCATACCTTGAAGAGTTCAGGATGAGCTGCCTTCATCCTCTCTTCCTCCTCCCACGTACAGTCGTTAACATCATCACTCCATTGTACCTTGAGCAACGTAATCATCTTCCTCCTAAGCTGTTTCGTGTCGGTCTCAACAACACGAAGCGGCTTACGAGGTCTTCTAACCACTGGATCAACCTCTAAATCTTCACAGCTATCAGCAGAAACCACAGTACTTGGGTCATGCACACATTTCCGTAGATACGATACGTGAAAAACATTGTGCACACCCGCCATCTTCCCCGGTAACTCCAATCTACACGCGAGCTTTCCAATTCGCTTGATAATCGGGTATGGTCCAACAAATCTCGGAGTTAACTTCCCTTTCTTCCCAAATCTTATAATATTCTTTAATGGAGAAATCTTTACAAAAACCATATCGCCTACGCCGAACTCCAAATCCTTACGACGATTATCGGCATAACTTTTCTGACGATCTTGGGCTGCTTTCATTCGTTGCCGAATGATCTCTATACAATCTGAAGTCTGTCGAATCATCTCTGGCCCAAGTATCAGTTTTTCTTCAGTTTCCAACCAACATGTCGGAGAGTTACACGGTCTTCCATATAAAGCCTCATATGGTGCCATACCAATACTCGACTGATAACTGTTATTATATGCAAATTCCACCAAATGAAGGTGATCTTCCCATGATCCTCCGAAGTCCAAAACACATGCTCTAAGAAGATCTTCCAAAACTCGGTTGACTCTCTCAGTCTGACCATCTGTTTGAGGGTGATAAGCTGTGCTCAAACATAACTCGGTTCCCAAAACTTCCTGGAAGCTCTTCCAAAATCCACTAGTGAACAATGGATCTCGATCGCTTACTATACTCTTCGGAATACCATGGAATCGAACTATCCACTTAACATACAACTCAGCCAACTTCGATGCAGTCCTAGTTGATCGAACAGGAATAAACCTTGCACTCTTGGTCAACCGATCTACTATGACCCAAATCCCTTCATTCCCTGCTCTGGTTCTAGGTAGGCCATCGATAAAATCCATCGATACTTGCTCCCACTTCCATGTAGGAATCTCTAATGGTTGAAGCAATCCACTGGGCTTCTTCTGCTCAGCTTTCACCAACTGACAGTTCATACATTTGGAAATAAAACTTCCAACATCTTTCTTCATACCTTCCCAGTAGTAAGTTCTCTTCATATCCCGATACATCTTATTTCCACCTGGATGAATTGTCAACTTCGAGTGATGACTTTCCCTCAGAACTTCATCTCTCAATCCATCTACATCGGGAACAACTAGTCGTCCTTGCTTTCGAAGCCAACCCTCTCGATCGACCTCGAATCCTTTATCCTTTTCTGGTTCCAATCCAGATTCCAAATCTTGGATAATCCAGACAAGCTTATCATCTCGCTTTTGGCTCTCGCCAATTCTCTCCACAAGAGTAGGTCTTATCGATAAGTTTGCCAACATCTCAGGTTCCAATTCACATCTAGGCCTGAAGTCAAATCCAGCCAAATACTCAAGACTCTTCCATTCCGAAAACATGGCTCCCAATCCTGCATGTCTTCGACTTAACGCATCTGCCACTGCGTTACCTTTTCCCGGAGTATAGGCTATACCAAAATCATAAGATGCTAGAAATTCTAGCCACCGTTGCTGTCGAAGATTCAAATCCTTTTGGGAGAACAGATACTTCAACGACTTATGATCCGCAAACAACTCGAATCGAACTCCCAATAGATAATGTCTCCACATCTTCAAAGCAAACACAATCGCCGCTAACTCCAAATCATGAGTCGGATAATTCCTTTCATGCGGTTTCAGTTGTCGACTAGCATACGCAACAACTTTATCCTTCTGCATTAGCACCGCTCCAAGTCCAGTACCACTTGCATCGGTGTAAACCACCATCTCATCATTCCCACTTGGAATAGTCAAAACAGGAGCACTCGTCAGTCGCTCTTTCAGGATATCAAAAGCTTGGTCACACTTAGCATTCCATTTGAACGCCTGGTTCTTCTTCGTCAATCCTGTTAACGGTGCAGCTATCTTGGAAAAGTCTTTGATAAACCGACGGTAATATCCTGCTAATCCAAGAAAACTTCTCATATCAGATGCATTCTTAGGTCTAACACAATCCTGGATTGCTGCCACCTTAGCGGGATCAACCGCTATTCCATTTCCAGAGATAACATGGCCTAAGAACCTCACTTCACTCTTCCAGAAGTGACACTTCGAAAACTTAGCCTTCAGCTGATGTTTCCGCAAGATTTCCAAAACAATCCTCAAGTGCGTCTTGTGTTCCTCCTCAGTTCTGGAATAAATCATAATATCATCCACGAACACAAGCACAAACTTATTCAACTAATCTCTGAACACTCTATTCATAAGATCCACAAAATATGCTGGTGCATTGGTCAATCCAAACGGCATTACCAGCCACTCATAAAAACCGAATGGTGTCCTAAAAGCAGTCTTCGGCACACTATCCTTAGCCACTCTCAACTGGTGAAATCCCGTTGCCAAATCCATCTGAGAAAACACCTTAGCCTCGTGAAGCTGATCAAACTAGTCATCGATTCTCGGCAATGGATACTTGTTCTTCTTAGTCACTTTATTCAGTTCACGATAATCGACACACAACCTCAACGATCCATCCGCTTTGGTTGCGAACACAACTGGTGCACCCCATTCGGACACACTACGCCGAATGAATCCTTTCTACAAAAGGTCATCAACTTGCACCTTCAACTCTAGCTGCTCCCTAGGCGCCATCCGCCTAAGAGGCATCACAACAGGTCTGGCTCCCTCAACTAGATCGATACGAAACTCGATCTCCCTATGCGGCGGTAACCCTTTGACTTCATCAAAGACGTCCTCAAATCCATTCACAATAGGCACCGATGACAGTCCATCCCATGGAACAACCAGCGAATACATGAAGCTCATGAAGACGCCTTCCTCATGCTTACATCGTATCACAACCTTTCGCCCTTCCACATTCCCGACTGTCACCTCCAGCCTTTCACAGTCAATCCTTGCCGCATACTTCCTAAGCCAGTCCATACCCAAAATAATTCCGAACCCCGCAAAGTTCAGAACAAAGCAATCACAAACAAACGAGCAATCATGACTCGATACAACTAGACCACGGCATAACATACACAAACAAGTCGAACCCCCAACTGGATTAGTCACAACCAATGGCCTATCAACAATATCCGGTTTCAAACCTAACCGGCCTACCAAATCATCACAAACAAAAGAGTGCGACGCTCCAGTATCAAATAACACTCTAACTGGAACACCACAAATGGAAAGAATACCTTGAACCACCACACTCTTCCCCTTCTCTTCAGCAGTAGGAGCCTTTGAAGACGACGGCACAGCTCCCAAAGCATAAGCTTGCACAATCTGCTTATCTTTCCTCGGCTCTGGACAGTCTTTTTTGATATGTCCGAGCTTATCACAGTTGTGACACTTCAACTACACCTTTGGATTCTTGCAATCCCGGGAGAGATGACCCTTCTGTCGGCAGTTGTAGCAGGTCACTTCGCCCTTTGGCTTCTTCTGGCCATCCTTACCCTTCTGTTGCTGCTGCTTCCTCTTCTTATTTCCACTATGGTCCTTGGTCACAGCAACAACAGAACTTTCCCTAGGAAACAAACTCTCATGCCTTAGAGCTTTCTCCACAAGCTTCTCAAACGGATCATCCAAATGATCCACTAACTGCCTCCCCAGATAAGCGTCCAAATCAGTCACAAACTTTTCATTCTTCTGATAGGGAGAATCAATATACGACCTGGCATACTTAGACAAAGCTTCAAACTCAGAAATATACTCAAGAACTGGTCTCCCACCTTGCTTGAGCTCCACAAACCTCTTAAACAATACAGATTTCTGAGCCGTAGAGATGAACTTAGCTTCAAATCTGACTTGGA
Organism: Allium cepa; assembly: GCA_030765085.1. Taxonomy (NCBI): domain Eukaryota; kingdom Viridiplantae; phylum Streptophyta; class Magnoliopsida; order Asparagales; family Amaryllidaceae; genus Allium; species Allium cepa. Next base: position 141,080,258 of record CM060937.1, on the reverse strand, counting down.
ATTGCTCCCAAGTGATCTCGTCTTCTAGAGTATCAATGGTGATAGAATTCCACCAATCCGCAGCTCTTCCTTGAAGTTGCCTTGATGCAAGCTTCCTCTTAGTTGCATCCTCAATTCCCAAATCACAAAAAATCCTTCGACAAGCATCAATCCATCTCTACACTTCAATGGTCGACTCCGTTCCAAAGAAAATCTTTCCTCCAAGAGAAGTATAATCCTTACAAAGCTTAGCAAAATCCACTGATCTTGGAGCTTGAACTTGAACTCCCACATCCACTGATGATCCTGAAGCTGGTATCCTTCTCATGATCGAAGTCATCATCGCTTCGAACATAGTTCCATAATCAATAGCTCCTTCAGTAGCACGGCCTTCCCTTGCAGTTGGTCTCCCTCTTCGCCTCATCTTTAGTATCTAGAAAAAGGAATGATTAGAACACCTTAAGAAACAACTGCATAAGGAGTTCAAATCCTTCTAAGCTACTATATTATGTATAGTAATCATCCATCAAAATACAATTACGTCTCTCATACGTAGTTACGTTAGCGAGCGTTGGCTAAAATCGATTAACCAAAGCTCTGATACCAAATGTGACGACCGCCCATGACTCCGCACCAAAAACAAGGAAAATAGTGCGCTGAAATGCGTGCCAGGCAGCCATGGACGATGGTCAGGGTAGAATAAAATAGAAACTCTATCGTACAACTCACAGCGCATGGATAAAATACAATAGAGAAATATATAGTGAAGCTCCGTAACAGAAAATCATCATATAAGTATCATAGTAGTTTTATACAAACATATGAATCATCCATACATCAAAGCCTCGCTACATAACACTCAATCAGATACAACAGCGGAACACCTAGTACATATAGTAAGGAAACTAATATGCAAAGCCTCCTGCTCGTCTTCTTCATCATCAGTGTAGATTTCCAAGAACAGCACCTGTCACCTGCTACCTAGTCTGCCCATCCCAAACATGGATGAACAGCCCAAGGTAATAAGAGGAGACATAAAACCTTGAGTCAGACAAAGTCTTAGTGAGCAGTAAATTAACTACCAAACATACCAAAAGAGCATAAGGGATAAAAGGAATAGGAACCAAACCATCACACTCCACCTCTTTCTACAGTGATAGCCCCCAGACACACACTAAGGAGAAGCAAGCATAACATAACAAACAATTAAGGTAAGCAATAATCACTCGAGTCAAGGTCGATGTTCTCCAAATACAAACCCCCAAGGCCTAAACCAAGGTCAGATAAGCACCCAGAAAACACCGCTCTTGAGACCGAATGATGATACAACCAAACATCCAAACATCTATGACTCTGGCTATCACTGTTATCCTTGCCTTGATTTCACCGTTAATTGAATGACCACCTGTCAAGGGCTAATGGTAACCCCGGTTTTAGACATAACTCTGCACGTCATCATGACCCGTGCCTAAGCCAAACGCATCAGCCCAGAGTACTAGCACGTCATCGTGACCCGTGCTTGGAACGTCATCGTGACCCGTTCCAACGTACCCTTGCTTTGAGTATGCTAGAACCTTCAACAACGATGAGATCTTAGCCTCCTAGTCATCCTCCTTGACGAATCTTTCCATACTAGCTCAAGCGCCTCTCAAGCTAACCATTGTCCATCCCAACTTGGACCGCATCACCGAGTTATAACTTCGCACGTCGTCATGACCCGTGCTTGGAACGTCATCATGACCCGTCCCATCTCAACATATGCCTTGCCCCATCACATCATAGCAAAGTCCCATCTCAATATCATGCTTTGCCTTCTCGCATTATGGCAAGGTCCCACATCCTCAAATCCATCCATATGAGCTTCCACATCCGCTTCATATGCCACAGGCAGCTTTCCTTATTCAAGAGCCTTTCCACTTGGCTTTTGAATCACCATCAACCATACTTGTCCAAGTCAAGTAATCGATCAACTAATCAATCAAATCAAACATTAATCCAAGCAATCAATCATTCAACAAGATCTAAATAGACAATCAAATAATCAAACATGATATAAATAGGCATTTATAATTACAATGGCAATTTCGTAAATAAATGAGCATAGATCTAACTTACATGAATCATGGGTCTTTAGCATAGATCTAACAAATATAAATCATGGGTTTTGTCTCTACAACTAGATGAATGAACTTGCAAAGGTAAACATCTTCATAAGTAATGGATCTACACTTGGATCTAAGGAAAAATGCATAAAATCACTATCTACAACACTCCAACAAACCACCAATCCAATATACTCCTTTGGGTCCGCGTGAGAGATAACTACCACTCACCAAATCACCTAAACACCTCAATAACAATCAACTCCAGATCTGGACAGCGAAGAACAAGGCTTGATCCGGCAAAATCTCGCTTCAATTGATGAAATCTCACTTCAACAGATGAAGATCTTCAACTTTGGCCCTTGAATCTTCGATCTTGATCTTCGATCTTGGATGGATGTTAGGACTAGATTGGAATGGAGAAAAGAAGATGAAGAAATGTTGTAGTCTAGTTCCCAAAATGGCAGCACTTCGTCGCTTCAAAAACCGGTGCCAAAAAGTGAGCCAAACCCCTCTATTTATAGGCTGAAATCACCCTTAGGTCGTCGCCCTATAGGTCGGTCACGACCTATCCATGAGTCGTTCACGACTCATCATCATCCTACGACCTAAAACAAGCCGCCCTTACAACCTAGCGACCTACTGACCTAACAGCACGCGACATAGCGACTTAAGCCCCTTCACGACCTAACGCCTTAACATCCCACACGGCTTAGCTTAGTGCCGACCTAAAATCTTCCCCGACCTAACTTAGGTCACTGCCGACCTATCTCTATGCCGACTCAACTCCCTGCCAACCTAACACAACACAGGGTCATACGACCTAAGTTCCCCAACGACTTAACGACATACGACCTATGAACACGGCCGACCTAACTCCTATCCAAGCTAACTCTAAGTCGCTAACGACTCAAGTCCTGCCGACTCAACACACAACCTAGGTCATGCACACGACCTAAGACACACACGACTCAGCTGTGGTATGACTTACGACTTAGACGAATCACTCGACCTAACCCTTAAACGACCTAACTCTAAGTCGTTCAAACGACTTAACACTGAGTCGCACACGCGACTTTTCTCCGCTAACTCCTAAGTCGGTCAATTCTATAAGTCGGCCAAAGACCATAGGTCGTCTACTTCCATGAGTCGGCTACACTTCCTAACTCGAGCCAACGACCTACGCTATGCACTGAGTCGCCCAAACGACTTATCACCTTAAGTCGTAACCTGTTAGCTACCGGCCCAACCTAAGTCGCTACTGCTAGGTCGTCCACGACCTAACTTTCTTAGGTCGTTAATCTCATGAGTCGGTAAATCCCATAACCCGGTAACCCTAGGTCGCTAACTACCTTAGGTTGTTCTACCGACCTAACTCCATCACGACCTAAGCTATGGTTGAGTCAACTCTAAACAACTTAACAACATTAACGACCTAGTGCAACAAATTTTACGATTTAATCGACACGTAAAATACGGGTCGTTACAATTTCTCTGCAGTTTGTGTTTTGTGTTTAATTCGAGAAAATTTGCTATAACCCTATTCACCCCCCCTCTAGGGTTAATCTAGATCCTATACGTTCATCTCTAGCCCTCAGAAGGTGAGCAATCACTCACGATTAATGTTCTTTTAGTTATTAAATTTGATTTCAATTGAAACGACGATTGAAATATGCTGCTGTTAGTTATTTACACTGTTATATATATGTTATTACCTGTATCAGTTCACCTGTGACACCTGACACCATTATCTGTTAATTATTTATGCGATGATAATACAGTTTGGTTGTTAATTGATTGATTGTTTGATGTTTACATTGGACGTTAAATTGTTAATGTATGAAGTGATAAATAATTTTAAATTGAATTTGATATAGGATAGCTAATAATTTAAATTGATAGGTGATGAATTTGACAAATTAAATTTGTAAAATATGACCCCTTAATTTTAAATTAATCGACACGTAGAAATTAGTTAAGTACACCCTGAACCATTGAATGTATGATGCATAAATTGATATAGTATGAAATCGAATAATAAATGTCAAGTGTAGAACCGTATTGACATTAGTGCAATAATCCTTAATCTACATGAAATTATAGTGTAGATCTAGAAATAATTATATTAATTTGCACAAATAACAATGTAAATTAATACGATTATTTCAGCATTATTTGAATTAATTATTAGGTTGTTATTGATTGTTGTCATTGCTTGTTTATTTACTTTGACACCATCCTAGTTATCATACTGCAAGTTCCCTTTGCTGTGTTTTTTTTTGTTAATTGTGGAATCGGGTTGAAATGATAAATACCCAAATAAAATTTGACTTAGGCTAGAGAATTAAATAAAACCTGATTGGTCAATAATTTGATTTAAATGTAATAAAGATTTTATTTGAATAAACAATAAGGGTTCGAAATAGAATTGGAGTTTAAATTTTAATAAAGGGAAATGTTAATGTTCGAAATTTGAAAAAAAATATTAACGTAGAAATTGATGAAAGAACGTGTTTTCAAAAAATATATTATTATTTAATAATTAAATTTGGAATTATTAATAATTAAGTTTGAAATTATTTAATAATTAATTTGGAAATTATTTAATAATTTAGTTTGAAATTATTAGGTTTTGAAATTATTTAATAATTAAGTTTTGAGATTATTTAATAATTGAATAAGATTGAATTAATTGATAACTAAATAAAATTTGAATTCTTTGATAAGAGAAATTGAACTTTTTGAATAAGTGAATTTGAACTTCGTTAATAAATAAAATTGGGTTTCTTTATTTATTAAGTTTTGGAAAATTATTTAAGTAAGTTAATAAATGAAATTGAACTTCTTGAATATGTGAAATTTAGCTTCTGTATTAATTGAGTTTTGAAATTTATAAGTGAAATTGAATTTCCTTAACAAGAACTAAAATGTGATATATTGAAATTAATGTAAGATTTGTAATTTAATGAATTTGATTTGTCGAATCCAATTTAATTAAATTTGTAAGCTTTGACAATGAAATTGAACTTAAGTAATTGACTTAATAAATTGGTAATTTAATAGAAATTGTTTTGAATGTTAAATTTACTTAACGAATGTTGAAGGTAATTGATAAATGAATTTAAAATTGATTTGAATGTTAAATTGAATTTATTTAAATGATTACATAATGAAACTTATATACGAACTTGAATAAATATTTGAATTGTTTTAAATAAAATTTGAAATTGATTTATAAGATTTTGAAATGGTAATTTGGAAGTTTTAAACGTAAATTATGGAAATTGATTTAGAAAGACGAATGAATGTTGATTTATAAATTCTAATTGGAATTGAGATTGATTTGGTTTTGAAATCTATTAAACGACCAATCGGTGTAATAATTATGAAAGTTATTAAAGAAACCGGAATCGGTTAGGGACATGCTCACTGTCTAAAACGAAAACTACTTTAATAACTATACGCGGAGTGTGATCCAGAATGAAGTGGTTGGAATGATGTACGTGATGACTGAAGAAAGAGAACGATAATGGATAGCCTTGACACTTGTGTCAAATTGGAAATGACTAAAATAGAAACCGTGCCGGGCCAAATGGGGTTAGCCACCTCGAGCGAACACACTTCTTCGTAAACTACTCATTACTTGTTATTGATTGGTGCACCCTCTTACTTTTGGGAGTGTTGTTTCGCGGTGTTACGATCGTTGCGGCGATGCGTCTTCACCAGTCTGGATCAGGCAAAAGGTAGTTTCACTACCTTGGGTATTGCCTCATGTGTCTTGTCATACTTGTATCCCTATATACGCGACCACTACGAATTTGTTTTGTGTTATACATATGGAGTACTCCCTGATATCCCACTAGTTTACGGTGGAGTTTACAGTGCTGTATAGTCTATAACGCTTATATAAAATGTGTTAAGGGGGATAATGGTAACGCCTTAACACTATTTTGATACTTTATATTACTGATAGACATTATCTATTTAGCGTATACTACTACATAGTAGATAGTTTAACGGATCCTTAGGGGACGGTTATTCCAACATCCTTTGAGTTATTTGTATTTCAATTGTTATTTCACTTGAGTTGGATTTATTGATATAAGCATGTTAATCCCGACATGAGTGTTTTGTGTTTTGCTTTACGCTCGGGTCAGACTGAGTGGTTCAGCTTTTGAGACTCACCTTTGGAGTTGGAGCTTCGCTTGGAGATCTGGCTATCTATCCAGCTTTCAGATATTCAGTTGATTCTAGTGACGTATTCTGATTCGTGTATTTGACTATTGTGTTCGAGACTTCTGTTGTAGCTCATTAACTCTGTTATATATATATATATATATATATATATATAGTAGCTTCATGAACTACTATCTTTTGCTTCTGCTGCATATTATTACTCTGTGTTTGTGATTCTATGATTATTTATTTACTGTATATCTGAGTTTTGCCCAATTTAAATTAACAATTCGGTATTTTGAATTATTCAAGTCCGAGATGTGCAGATGCGAATGGTCCAAAATAGCGGGACGTTACATGAGAGTATTGAGGACTTAGGTGTTTTGCATGCTGAAAAAAAGAAGTGAGCGCCTCAGCATAAAGTAGAAATCCCAAGAGCCCTACTAAAGTATATTTGATGCATAGTGGCAGTGTCGATGGTAAGCAGAAGGGATGGTGAAGGTTGTGAGATATGGTCAGGTTGTTTTGCTGTAAGGCGACTAGTTCAGTGTGGAGGTTTTGATGCAAAGTGTTGTATGAAGAAGGTCAGTGGTATTGGAGGTTCAGTGGTGAAGTCAGAAGGCAATGTGATAGGAAGAAGTTGACATAAAAAGAAGGAAGTGCACTGGTATGTTTTGTATATGGTCAGAGGAGAGATTTGAAGACCCAGTGAACGTGATGTGATGTTTGTAAAGGGTGAACTGTTGCTGGCGACAGAGGAAGGCAGGAGGATGTCCCTTTGATAGTTTTGTGGAGTATATTGTAGGTGAATTATTGTTCAATGAATTGATGGTTTATGTGGTTTTTGATGGGTGAAGTGGTGATAATGGAAAGTGGAACTATGAAGTGGTTTGTGTGATGTGCAGAAATTTGATGATGCAGGCAGTAGTTTGATGATGTTGTAAACTGGTATATAGAGGAGGATGTTTGATATGAAATTTGATAGTGAGATATACAAGCGTAGAGGGATGATGTGCACTTGTTGTATGATATGTGATTGACAAATGTCAATGGTAACTATTGAGATTATGGACAATAAATCTACACGAAATATTTGCTGCTATTTCAATGGGAATAGCTCTGCTTAGAATGTTACCGAATAGACCTCTACTGATAACAACTATCTACTCACTTGCATTTGCGATTTCAAGTCCGATTGGGGTAGGCGTTGGAATTGGAATTAACGCAGTAACTCAAGGCAACATAGCTGATTGGATATATGCAATATCGATGGGACTTTTAAATGATGCTAAAAGCAACCAACTCTTACAGAAATCACTGAAGTTAAAGAAAATATTGATGTTAGTGAACCGACAAATGCCGAAAAGTCCAAAATGCACAGTGGAAAAGAGAATGAGTATGTCAGTGCAGAAAACCAAAATGAGACACAAACAGAAACTATAGATCTTGAAACTGAGGGAAATGGTGAATAAGATAAATTAAGTGTGATTACCAACATGCTAGAAATTTACATAAGCGTAAAAAACCGGATGAAGCATAATTACCTGATTTTCTAAATACAAATATCCCGGAAGAAATTTTACCTGATACTATCATAGAAATCGCAGCAGGTGTTATCAATGAAGAAGTGCCTGAAAAAAAACCAAACATGTCCACTTATGTTAATACAAATAATGATTATAGAAACAATACTGCAACTAAATCTATAATAGTTGTGAAAGCTCATGTTAAAAGAAGTTTGAGGAGCAGTGTGACAGGTAGATAAGTATTATTACATAGAATGTTAGGGGCATGCGCAATGACAAAATAATACAAGACATTCTCATACTCCTAACAAAATTGTACATCAAGATACAGTATGTACATCAAGATTGAGATTATGGCGATTGAAGATAAACTATCAATCTTTCAACATGCAAACCACCACAGGAAGAACCAAATCACATTATTACTATAGTCACACTAGAGAGACACACTACTACTACCAATATACTCAACCAGTCCCTCTGACAGCAATCACATAGTGCTTCACAACAATTCAAGCACCCACCACTGCTTGCCAACAACAACCATCACTACCATACATCTTTTACTTTACTCGCCACCAAAACATACACCAGCCTTCACATCTCCCCAGTTCGCCAACCCCTACTACTTTATACATCATAACCAAACCATACCCTTCAAACTGCACTTCAAACTAACACATTGCACCACTACAGCCGTTACAACATTACTATAAACCTCAACTCAACTCACAACAGCATCTGAACTCACAACATCACTGTCAATAAATTTCAACCCACAACAACAACTCAACTCCTTCTGCTGCTATCAAATTGTTGGTGCCTAAACCATTCAACTGCTGCACCAGTGTTCTGCTACCAAAACCATCCCTCTGTCAGCACCCTATCTCTCATTGTAAACTCAGATTTACGTAACGAGTCAAATGTAACGACTCCTTCCCATAACTGCTTTAACTCGTCTATCAACGGCTGTAAATAAACATGAATATTTTTTCCTGGTTGTTTTGGCCCAGAAATCAACAATGTTAACATTGAGAACTCCCTTTTCATGCACGTAGATGGAGGAAGATTATATGGTACTACAATTACTGGCCAACAACTGTAAGGGTTAGAGAGAGAAGCATGTGGACAGAAATCATCTGTTGCTATTCCAAGTGTGACATTTCGTGGCTCGGCAGCAAAAGTTTGGTCAAAAGAATCTACGGCTTTCCACTGAGAAGTGTCACATGGATGACGCATTACGGTTGGATCAGACTTGGTACGACCATGCTAGGTCATCGCATCTGCAATCCATGGTACAGTATACAGTCTCTTCAATCTAGAAATTAAAAGAAAATGTCTTAATGTCTTTCGAGGTACTTTGGTGCATTTTCTCCCTTCGTTTAATGATGTCATATATCTAGGTTCATTGCAATTTGTACAAGAAACTTTGTTCTCATCATCTTTCCAGTACAATATGCAATCATTGATGCATGCATCATAAGTTTTGTAATTCATCCCTACTTGCTTAATGATCATTTTCACGTCGGAGTACTTTGTCGGCAGCGTGTTACCTTTAGGGAGTAACTCCTTTATTAGTTCGAGAAGTGCAGTCACACCATTATCTGAAAAGCCGTATTGGGTCGTCAAGATATTCACTTTCACAATGGCATACAGCTTCGTAATCCCTTTTGAACATGAAGGATACAGTGGCTCTTTTACGCTACCAAAAAGTGATTTATACTTCTTACTTTCATTGGCCTGCCAATCTGGATAATCAGTAGACCGCTCTCCAACATTAGCATGATCAGGAAACAGATTTGTAGTTTGAAAATGATGAAATCTATCTGCATCATTGACCAGATCTTCCATCCTAATATGTTCAGACTCATCAGTAGTTGTGTCATGACTAACTGGTTGTTGTTTTCCATCTCCGCCCTTTTTTCCCCTTGAAAATACCATACTGTATATCATTGGATGATACCCCATCTAAGAAAATGAAAATGAATTTCATCTAATTTGATCGTCTTCATATTTTTGCACCGGGTGCAAGGGAATAAATACACTCCTTTCTTACCACCGTTTTCTTCAACAAAACTAATGAACTTCTGCACCCTGTCTATATAGTATGTAGATCTTAGATCTGATTCAGTTATCCATTGTTTGTCTATCTGAAAGACATATTGCCCTCCTATATCATATATAACAGAACATGAGACTTGCCCTTTAATGGGTCCTCGTTCCAATTGCTCGAAAAGAAATTTTTTGAAATATTCAAGTGGGAAATTATTGGAAATTGTTTGAATTGAAATGAATTATTAAAAATACGAGAAGGGAATAGTCCCACATTGTAAGGTAAGCGTCATGTTTTTAGATGTGTGAAGTATATTGATGTAGACTATTTTCTATGATACTCTTAATTATAAAAATAGCATTTCGGTCAAAGTTAACATTCGCACCAAACTGTTTCCAAAAATTTTGCCATTACAACGGCGCTATTTTGTAGCACCGGAGTAATGTCTATGCATTACCCCACTCCTGACTTAGCTTGCACCATTAACAACAATTTTGTTCCTAATATTAACACGCTGACCATCTACAACACATGAACAAAAAATCTTAATTCCTAAATTCATAATGGGATCATTGTAAATGCATTCAATTGCATCTAGTTTTATAAATATCATTCTAATAACATCATACATATTGACATAATAAATGAGTTTTGAATCCTACTTTCATTTCAACTTCTATCCTACAAATAATAACATCTTTATATGCAGTAAGAAATAAAAAATTTCAAGTGTTAGTATTTATAACTCAGATATTTTACTACTTAAAACTATGACATATGTTACATCCACATGGTAGAAGTTCAGTTTCTACAGATGAGTGGAGGTTATGTTTTGTAACAACATTAAACAATGTCTATAAAGCTGCAAATATGGTCCACAAATAACATTTCGGCAAAAGGAAAATTTAATACTAATCCTAAACTCTGCAACGAAGTTAAAATATGCTTTAACTTTTCACCTGTTTGTTACAAAAGCAAAAATAAACATTTATATTTTACAGTAGGATCATTTCACATAGGTATTACCTTGGAAATAAAACCCAAAAATTGATCAGGCATTGTGTCAAAATAGGATATCGACAATTTCTTGTTTATGAATGAGTCGAAAAACAATTGAGTAAAGGACTTTTATGGTAGAATTACAGAAATCAAATACAGAAAGCAAAGGAAAAAGAAACTTGAACAAATGAATGAAGACGGTTCAACAAATTGAAAATTTTCGATCAAAAAAACAAAGACTTACGCTAAAACATATCAATTGAATCAACTTTCAATCATAAGGAACAGAGACTGAAGTTGGAATAAATGAAAACAGTTAAAAAAAGCGAGGGCAGAAACATCGTATCTGAAAAGTAGTTGTTCTGGATGATTGAGGCAGCAATCAAATATTGGAAAACAAAGCGCCATAGCAAAGCAATGAAAATAAGCAGAAGCGTTAAAGCGATTCACAAGTAGCAAGACGAATATAGGAAGAAGAGCAACGTTACCTGATGTTGATTCGGATGTGACGAAGAACACGAAAAATAACAACGGTAGGACGACTATGGATATATAGGCAAAAGGAGGGGGATGATTTCAACCTTAAGAGGCGGATTGAGGGGAGCCAACAACGATTTGCGATGGGATAGGAGAGCACGAGATTGATATGAATTGGGAAAACGAAGAGATTGATATGAATTGGGGAGCCAGCAACCCTATTGTAGAAGAAATGGAATTTGGGGAAAATTATAAGTATGGGGCATGTTTTGCCTGTAAAAGTTTCTCACCAAAAATAGGCACAACAAGTGATATGGCTAAAGACCGTATTAGATATGATAGTAGGCACAAAATTGGATACGGTTACAAGCCTTATCATATTTGATACGGCTATTAGCCGTGTCCAAACAATTAGGTAGGTCTTGGAGCCGTATCATATTTGATACGGCTTTAAGTCGTATCTAAGAGGCGGATGGAGGGGTGGCTAAAACTGTTTTTTTGGTGTAGTGCCTGCTATAACCTTTTGCACCTCCATCGCTATAGAGAAGCTAAGTGCTTTAACTACACAGTGAGGTATTCGCACCAGCTGCTCAACTAGAAACTCTTAAACATAATTTCATTGGTAGCTCAATAAAATTGGAAGATACATCAAATGGACGTGAAATCTGCCTTCATAAATGGTCTTCTTACGGAAGAAGTTTGCATCGAGCAGCCAGAAGGCTACGAAATCAAGGGAGAAGAAGATAGGGTCTTGAAGCTAAAGAATGCACTTTATGGATTGAAACAAGCCCTAAGAGCTTGGAACGCTCGAATTGATAAGTTCTTCCAAGAGAGAAACTTCATCAAGTGTCCATATAAGCATGCACTCTAGATCCAAATCCATAATGGTGATACGTTGATTGTATGCTTGTATTTATATGACATGGTCTTCACCTGTAGCAATCCTAGCATGTTTAATGAGTTTAAAAAGAGCCGACAAAGAAGTTCGAGATGACCGATATTGGGCCCATGTCTTACTACCTCAGCATTGAAGTAAATCAATAAGCTGAAGGCATCCTAACAACTCAAGAAGGCTATTCTAAGGAAGTGCTGAAGGAGTTCATGATGGATGACTTTAACCCGGACTACTCGCCATGGAATGTGGAATCAAGTTGTCAATGCATGTGGAAGGAGAAAATAGAGACCCAACACTCTCTAAGAACATGGTCAGAAGCTTACGATATTTAGCGAGCATAAGACACGACATTCTACATGCGGTAGGGGTTGTCTGTCGATATGTATAGAATCCAACAACAAATCATTTGATGGCAGTAAGAAGAATTTTTCTCTATGTCAAAGTGACAACAAAGTTTAGCTTGTACTACTCTTTTTCTGAAAATTACAAGCTTGTTGGAAATAGTAATAGCAATAGGAATGGAGATATGGATGACCATAAGAGCACAAGTGGCTTCGTGTTCTATAGGGAGACATAACCTACACATGAATGTTGAAGAAGCAATCAATTGTCACTCTTTCCGCATGCAAAGCGGATTTGTGCTACTTTAGATGTTTTTCATGCAATTTGATTACGAAACCTGTTGACAGAGTTGAATTTGCTAAAAGCGTAGATAACCAAGATTTTCATGGACACCAAATCAGCAATTGCTTTGGCTAAGAATGCAATCTTCCATAATTGAAGCAAGCACATTGATACATGTTATCACTACATTAGATAGTGTTTTACCAAAAATGATGTGCAATATATTACATGAAGACGCATGACCAAGTAATTGATGTCTTCACCAAACCTCTCAAGCACGAAGATTTTATCAAATTATGGAGTCTTCTTCGAGTAGCAAAATCAACTTTAATGGGGGGTACTGAAATATTAACTTGATTTTTAGTCTTTGTTTTTTTCTTAGTTATCTGATGTAATAAGCCCAAATCTTAGAAATATGTTCCAAAGAAGTTTTATCTACCAAGCTCTTTCTAGATATGTGTTTAGAATTGTGCAAAAACAAAGATGAGTTTGGTAATGTGGAAAAAATTCTAGAAGTTAATTATAACCATTAGATTAAAGTTATGTTGGAAAAATCCTAACCATTGTTTACGTGATGCCACTAGTATAAATAAGGGAGAAGCCGACGTGCTTATATCAAGCAAAATAATGTTTTCAATAATAAAATGTCCCTTTCGTGTAATCTCTTCGTCTTTCTCCTAAAATTATTCAACAGTTATGATGATTAGTGAATGTGAATTAAATCGAGAATTTTCTACAAATTTGAATAGAATCTTAAGTATTCCGATCATTGGAATGGTAAGTAGTGTATGAAATTAATACTAAGGTACATTCCTCTTTTTCTTTATGTCTTCATGTTTGAATTTTTTAGATTTTCACAATGACATCATATCACTGATATTATTTAGAATGTATTGTGTTTTAAGAAATTACTTTAGTTAATGATATATGCTAATCATAGCAATATAAATTTGATATGTTATGGCGTAAAATGTATTTTCTGACGTATAAAAGCTTATGATAAAAGAAGTATTAAGGTTATGGTAAAATTTTCAAATAGATGCATGAGACTAAATAGTATATACTTAAATCTTCTTTATAAGAAAATTTAAACATTATAATTATGTATCTTTGATTTAAATTACCGCATTCAATATATGCAATGTAATAATGAGTTAGATATTGTGTGTAATAAAATTCAATCATTATATAGTATTGTTAAATTTATAGTTAATAGCCACCGGTATGAATTGGTATGAACTTATCATATAATAAAAGAGACAAATGCAAAATTATATGTTTCGTGGATTCAAATTTATCTTAATTAAAGACTTTTCATTTATGAAATCATTCCAATGTAGACCATTAATTTAAAATGTAAGCATTTAATGAAAAATTAATAGTATGAAATATTCACAATTATGAGCTACTAAAACTCTTAATATAAAGTATAATATTGTTCTTTCATTTCTAAAAGGAGTTAAAACAACATTTATAAATCATTAATGCTTGCTGACATTATATTGTTAACTTAACAATTCATGACATTTTCTTAAGTAATTATTACTATTTTATGATAATAAAATTTAAGTATCCAAATGCATAGACTTGCAAATTAAATTACATGAATTTCTATTAATATATTTAAGAGTTGAAAATAAAAATATAACCATTTATTTCTAATATGGAGTTAGCACATAAGTTGTGCTTTACTTGTGAATCCGCAAATGCATAAATAACATATAAGTAAATGATAAACATATAGATTTGTTTCAATTAATTTTATTAAGAATTTTGTAGCCATTAAAACATGATATTTGAACTTTACATAATTTATTTTTGAATTTATGGAAGCAAATTATGAGCATTCAATTCTTTTGTAACATCCGTGATTCTCAACCCTCGAAAATCGACACTAATACATCCTCTGTATTCACGTAGCGCAAATCCTAGTGGCAGAAAACCCGATTATTAGGGGAAAAAGAAAATAAAGATAGAACAGAATCTCACATGAATGAAATAACATATATTTTTTCTACAATAATGTTTACAGTGGAAAATTTTAAATACAATATCAGAGTCTAATCTTGATTCAGCCTAAACAGCCATAAATTCTCTATCCTTTTAAATGATGAAAAATAAAAAAATGTAATAGGTGTGGTGGATAATAAAATACGTCCATACGTAGATGATGATCTCAAGCTCTTCTTTGGAAACTCCAAGCATCATCAACTAAAACTGAAACTACTCGATATTACCCAAGTATTTAAAGTACCAGGATCAAGCTTGATAAACCAGCGTGAGATATATGAAATTTTAATTATATAGATCATGCAGATGTAAATCCAAACCTTTGAAAAAAAGGGTATCTTATAAGACTACGCCCACACATAAATACAGACAGGTTTTTACCTTATGTTAAACAAACACTTTTATACCAAAATAATTTGATATTATATTAACGACATTCCTTCGAAAACACTTTTCAAATAATATATCAAGATAGCCAAAAAATTTACATCGATTAAATTTGACGGCTTATTAGCTGCTTTTAAAAGTAGGTTCTACATTCAAAACAGTAAAGGCAACGTATTGGAATTGGATTTCTAACATGATAGGGAACAAGTGACTGTTCATACCTGAAAATTCCATGCATAACCCATAGTTTTCGCATGGCTTTACACGATCTCTGTCAGCCTCCGAACTATGTTGTTGCACTACTATGGAGTAGAGTATTGCTCGGCTAGTGTGACGCCCCACCTCTATACCCACGCTAGCCAAGAACATCATGGTGAATGCTGTCAACTAGCACGGAGAATAAGGCTGTTGAGGAGCGACCATCCGTGTAATTGCTTTGTGCGAGCATCGATATGTCAGATAGTATAGCATGCAATTCTTTTCAAGTGGGAATCCGACATGCCGACACAAACTCAAAGCTACTACACAGTGGCTATTATATCTTCGGAAACAAATATAGAAGTAAACATAACATAAATCAGTCACAGAAAATTCATATCACAAAGGCGGAAATAGATATGAATATAACACATGAAAGTGTTCATCAGAGTAGTGGTCTAAAAAGATCCACAATATCCCAAAAGAATAGTTACATGAACTACACAAAAGAATAAGTATACATTATGGAGTCTGTATCTCAACTGTATACAACAAAAACTACAAATCTAAGTAGTAAGCAAAAGGTCAGAGTGATGGATCCCCGGAGAGAAGTCAGGTCGAAGCACCTGCAACATCTCGGTCTGACCCGAGTATTATTTATAAGAAAATAATAAACGGATCAGTCTAACTATAAATATCAGATAACATGATATAGAATAGGAGATATGACTAAACACATAATAATCACAATGCCAAGCTGTGATATATATAAGTAATTGAAAATCAATCAAGAGATTAATCAATAACACGATAATCTACTCAAGATAAAAAGTAATGTCATACTCCTAATTTCATTCACCAAGCCACAATAAATGACCTATAAGATATGGCATAGACGTATAATATCCATAACGGCATACTACTATAAGTATGTAAATGATAATCAACAAACGATTAATCAATATCAAAGAATCTTCTCAAAGATCCAAAAAGGGTATCATACCCAAAACTTGTATTCACAACAAGTTAATGACACACAAATTCACCAATGCACAAAAATTGATAAATCATATCAATGAAAATCACTAAAATTGGTGAAGCATAAATTCTAGAAATCAACACAAGAAATCCAGTCAATGACACACAAATTCACCTATACACAAGAATTGATAAATCATATCAATAGAAATCACAAAAATAGGTGAAGTATAAATTCCAGAATTCGACACACGAAATCCAGAAATTTCACAAAATAAGGGGGGGAGGCCTATCACATGAACGGGAGCATGAAAACTCACCAACAGCTGTAACACATGAACGAGAAGCTATCTCATGGTAGCTAGCCATTAATTTGACACACGAATGGTCTGAAGACCTGACACACGAATGGTCCGAAGACCGTGGGTTTCTACCCCACCAATTTGAGTCGAAACTCCACAAAACGGGGTTTAATCTCCCGCGCAGTCAAAGAGACATCGCACATTGCTAGTCTAAATCACAAAAATGATCGTCATAATCATCGAGAAGTGTCAATTACACTAAGCTAGTAAATATATGAGTTTAGCTTCATGTCCCATAACCACTTGCTTAACTTAGATATTTACGAACAAACTGTAGATCTCCACTATAAAATTGTCACAAGAGATTCAATCGAACAAGTCCAAGAATTAACCGACAAAGTGAACGCAAGCGTTTCATACCACTTGTTTTACTAAGTCGTTTAATTAGATTTCTCATACGAGTGAGGTAAAGGTTTATATATACTAAAGATTGGAAAACGGTTTTATAAACGAATTTGGTATTAAAATAGTATTGAAATCGTTTGAGAAAAGAGTTTTGATATTTACTACCAGTATAGAAAACCTTTATATTTTTAAAGTGACAAAACACAAAGAAGATTGTAGGAACAATCAATCACTAAAATTCACATACGAAGATGTGAATAAAAATCCAAAGAAATCGATACCGAATCCATCGAAACGGATATTCACAGAATTCCCAAAGAAAATAAGTCATCAAAGTCAATAACAACTGATAACAACAAATAGGGAAATAAGACAAATCGATTAGAGTTGGATATTTAAGCAACAAGGCAAAGCATGCAAAAATCATCAGGTCGGTCGGCCGGACTCCCTGATTCGGTCGACCGAACCTAAAACAGAAAGTGCTTATGCACTTGGAAGTAGGTCGGTCGACCGGACCAGAGGGGTCGGTCGGCCGAAGCAGAAACAAAAGTGCAACTGCACATTTGGAAGCAGGTCGGTCGACCGAAACAGGGGGGTGGGTCGGCCAGACCTGTTTCCAGCCTCTTCCCTGCCTATTATAAATGAGGTTCAATCTTGAACAAATTGCATTTTCTCGAGCAACGGCGCTAAGGGATTATGCCAATCGACTACCTGGCCCTATATGCTCCTCGATGCGTTACCAAAAATATGTTCAAACATCAAAGTTAGGATTTTTAACGAATTGAACTCAAAACACTAAAAATTGGAAAATACACTAATTCAATCAAATCCAAAAGCAAATGCACACGATTAAGTGTTAGGAATTCATACCTAACATTCGAAGATAATTCATAGACTTAGATGTGAGATTAAAAATCTCACCTTTTCACAAAATCGAACAAGAAGAAGCTTAAAAGCAAATGGAGAATCAACCTCTCTTCAACACAACCCAATTGAGCTTGAATCTAAGCTCAAAACAAGAACATTCCCAAAATTAGGTTTAGGAATTTCTGAAATTGGTAAGAGGATAAGTTGGAGAAGAAGAGAAGCTTACCAATGGGTTCTTCTTGAGTTTGGAGCTAGGAATTTGATTTGCAAGAGAAACTAGGGTTTTGGAGTTTTAATTTCCAATCTCTCCCACCATTAAAGCTAAGAAAAGTGAAAAGAGAAGAGAATGAGGGTGAATGGGGAAGAGTGGCTCAGATTTGAGCATAAGTAAAACATAGGGCTGATCCCAAAAAACCAAACCCAAAGTGAAAAGTAGCAAAAATCGACTTTCTCCGAACATATCGAAGCTTATACTCAAAATGGTCGCAAACGGCATTTTAAACTCAATGGGAGTGGTCCCGAGTTCTAATTCGACCGTATGCAAAAAGTAGCTTTTCGTACTAAAATTCGACTAACGATAAAATATTTAAATAAAATATTTAAATATAAAATTGACAAATATGCGGGTTGCTACAGATAGGCTTTACACGATCTCTGTCAGCCTCCGGTATCTGTCCATTTATACAATAAGGCAATAAGTGCCAAAAGGGACATTTTCCCCTAATAATAGCCCAAAATATGTCGTTCAGACCACATAGTATCACGTAACTTTCCTAGGATGTGAGGCTTATGAAGTTAAGTTCCACAAAGCCATGCTTTGATCAAAACAAGTTCCACTATGAATGGCACTTTCCATTCCACAATCACACAATTGATTTCTACAAACTTATGACCTCTGAGTTCGTACGTCTCAGAGAAGGGTGCTAAGCTAAGAGAAGTTGCCTTCTCTGCCACCAAACGGATGACATGTTTTATAGAGATCAATCAATGTGATTAGTCCTGCAACGTTAGATATTCATCCATACAAGTTTGTTCTAGGACTGAACGAAACCGAAGGCACTCCTCCTACTACCATTAGTAGCTAGTCCTTGCATCAAATATTTTCACAACAGAGCACTGTTGCCACTATAAATATATGATATGTCAAATTTTACGATTAGTGACAAGCAGCCCTATATTATGAAGATCTCCGTCTTCAAAAATCATTATCTTCGTCATGTCTTCACTTTCGAACATATACGATTGTTCGAAGTTGTTTTTGAATTGGACTTAGCAAATTCCGACCACGGTTCTTCCAAACCAATCATTGATTAAAAAGATGTTAAGCTCATATGTGATTATCAATCATTGTTCAATTTAGTTCATCCTTTTATTCATTCATAAATATCACTGAGAGTATATTCTTTTAAATTTTTCCACTTACCTTTTTAATAGTATATGGAATCATTAAGCCTTACTTATCATATTCATTGGGTCAATTAAACATTTTTGAATTAAAACCATTATTTGCAAAAGTTAGTAAAAAAATGCTGCGAAAATGTACTACAAATAGTGTTTTAAAAGCTATAACGATCAAATGAATTTTCTACCTTTTGGAAATTCATTTATATAACTCAAATCTCTTTTAAAACATTTCCAAAGATTTATAAAATTTATTATATATTTTTAAAGAATTTAGAAATGTCATTTTAAAGCAATTCCCTTTATGGATTTCGAACTGCAAAACCGCGATTATTTAGAAAACTTGTTTTGGACTTGTTTAACAATATAGAAGATGAAACCTTGATTTTCTTTCTTCATTTAAAAACTATGGACATAATAGTCTGGAAAATTCTTATCTCGAAGAATTCCAGGCTTTATTCCATTGCATATGATCATTTAACTTTTTCGACGCGAAATCGGAACTATTGTTACACGAAGCACCTTATTTTGACATACTATTCACAACTTGTCAAAAATTCTCCAAATTGATTTTTATTGTTTTTAAAACATTTGTAAACCATTTTCAAATCATTTAAACAAATATTTGCATTATTAAATCTTATATTCACTATTAAACCATTTCGTAAAAGTATATTAATATAATATTCATTACCAAACTTATTCTATATTTTAAAACCATTAAAAGACTAAAAAACTCCAAACATGTATTATTTATGGATTGAATTTCCATTTAATTTATTGTGAGAAAATACTAAGCATTTCTCTTATCATTTATCAAACCAAGTTATCAACCATATTACAACCACATAACCAATCATAATATCAATTAAATTATTATCCAATATCAAACAATATTTAACATATTAATCTCAAATTTAACATGTATATTATCACTTTAAGTTTTATTTACATAAAACTAAGATTGAGTACTCACAATTTATATTCTGTGATAACCCAAATTTTAGGATATTTGTTAATTGATAATTAACCGGGCTAATTAATGGGAATACTTATTTATAGATCGAACAAATAAGTCTGATAATAAATATTTATATCTGGATAAATATTTATTTGATAATCTCCTAATATATTTGCTTAAAATTGATAAATTATTCTTTAAAACACAAATAATATTGATTGTTTATATATAGATATAAGAAGATTTTAAATAGAAAAATTATTATTTCAAACAAATTAAATTTGTGTTTGTTTAAATGTGTGTGTATATATATATATATATATGAGTAGACTTTAAATTAGATTTTAAATTGAAATTGAATTTGATTTGGAAATTCAAAAGATAAATATCTTAAAATAATGCATTTACTTAATAGAAAAAGTATATATATATAAGTTTTGTAAAAACCATTTAAAATTTATTAATTTAAGGAAATTACACATGCAAGTTAAGTGTATACAGTTTAGCAAATGCAAATCAATTAATACATGCTAATGACAAACGTTAACAAGTTAAACAAGTGTCACCATGTTATTTTATTTTTCTTTTATCTTTAATAATCATAAAATTACGACTATATATAATCAATATCTTCTCTTCTCCATTCTTTTTCCATCTTCAATTTGAAAAACTCAAAGAATCAAAGCCTGTAATAAAAATATACGTATCAGATCAAAATCAAAGCCTGTATAAGAAAAAAAACCTGTAATCAGGAAAAAAGAAAATAAATATCAAGCAATCAACTACCTCAAATCATTTAAGTTTTAAGCAAGTATTAAGGCTTCAAACGTGAAAATTCAAACTCAATTTAGAGATCATAATCAATATCAAGCCTCAGTATTAACACATCAGTACACATCAAAGTTCTTTTCCTCTATTTTCTGTTCAAGCTATATAAAGGTGAGTAAACATGTTTTCTTTTAAAACAATTTCTTTTATATCTCTGTGAATGTAAAATATGATTTAGAAAATGACTGGGATTTGATTTACCCAGTGGAATGAATGTGTTTGTTAGAAATATAGAAGGAATAATGTATGCATGCCTGTATATGTAAATGCATGTTCCTGTTTGTTATCACCAGGCCAAAATTTCTTTCAAAAGAATTCGTTTCTTTTTACTCAATTACTTATACCTTAAGAAGTTTAAAGGAAAAGTGTTAGCAGACAATAAATCCCATTTTTAAAAATGCATTCAAGTAAAATTAGTGAATATAATTATCTAGAATAGTAAATTTACAGAGATAGATCAATATAGGCTAGAAATCAATTAATTGAATTGTATGTTTTTCATACATGATTGAATTCATGTTCAAATTTGATGATTTATGGTGGAAGTACTGTGATTTTTATATAAGTATTTGGAAAGGAATCGTAGATGATCGAAATTTGGGATTTTGGCCAAATTAGGATGGTAGAGTCGATTTCGTGGTGGCAAGCTCAGAGCAGAGGTAGCTGAGGTGATGGGGTGTCGAGAAAAATAGTCTGACATATTTCAAGGGGTCGTGATGGTCGTGCGAGGCGAAGGTAGGGTTTAAGGCTATGGTTTTGGGTTTGTCAGTTTCAAGCTTGGGGTGGCATGACGGTAAGGGTAGCACCGTGCGCACCTAGGGGAAAGGTTGGAGGTGGTCATGGAAAATGTCGCGGTGAAGTTTTGTGGTTTACGTCGGCGCGTGGTGGCGTAGAGAGGCAGGGATAATGGCTTGGCTCTGATCATTGTTTGGGTCACAGTTCGAAATTTTGATCTAGGCACGAGCGAGGTGTTTTAGTGTGCCGATGGGACATGGAGGTGCTAGGTGATGGTTGTGGATGCTCAGGGGTAGGGTGATGATCGTCAGTCATCAGGACATATGCGTAGATACGTGTGTGCACGAGTGTATAGTTAAGAAGAAGGAGAAGAAGGAGGGCTTCGGGGAAGATGGTGTTTTACTTTGGGTCGATCTCGTATCTGATCGGGTAGAGATTTGGATTGTTTGGCTCGGGTGAAAGATGGTGTGGGTTTGGGCCTGTACTAAAGTATTTTGCATAGTTGAGGGTAAATACATAAAACAGGTCTATAAGCAAAAGTAACTTTGTCAAGTTTTCAAATATAAAGTAAGGTCTAAATGTTTTATCTTGTATTAAATTAAGATCTTTGGGTAATTATAGACAAATTAAACTAATGAAGTAATTAAAAAAATTACTAATTATTGATTAAGGATTAATTAGTTATAATTGAGGGTTATAAATTAATTAATTTGAAATTAATTAATTAATTGTTAGTCAGAGATTAATTAATTAATTATAGATTAATTAATTTTTAATTAGAGATTAATTAATTGTTAATTAGAGATTAATTAATTGGTAATTAGAGATTAATTAATATAAGTAATTACTTGAAATATAATTACTTAATGTAAAGGATTTATTTGTTAAGGGTAATTAATTTAATTACTTATTAAAGGTTAATTAATTATTAGAGGGTAGTTACTTATTAATTGAAGGTTAATTAATTGAGGATAATTAACCAATGAAATAATTAATTGATGGAAGTAATTATGGATAATTAATGGGTATTTAAAGAATGATTAATTAATGGTTTGTAATCAATTAATGATTAAGTAAGCAGGATTTAAAAAGTGATTTATGTAACTAATTTAATTTACTTAAATTAATTAGAAATGGCGTGACTAATTAATCTTGTTGATGAATGATTGAATGATATTGAATGCCATAGATTACGTGATATCTCTCATATGTGATATGTGCTGCCATTCGATGTTTTCGTTGAATTGTGATAATACGAATTATCTATATGTTATAATGAAGAGTATATATCTGTATGAATATGTTATTCTAATTTATAAATTAAATTGTTAAAACTTAAAACAATTTGGGTTAAAGATGACATTGGATTTGAAGAGACCGGGGTTGGGTATAAATACCCGAAACCACTTTGATTTGTAATCTTCAATAATTCTTTATAGGTTTGATATGTGAAATCAATAGGCTGGAATGGAATAATTTACGTAAACCAGACCATTGGAACTATATAGTGGTAATTAGGGATTGATTTATGAAATAAGTATTTGACTATATGAAATTAAGAACTTGTAGTGAAGTACGAGTTACCCCGAACTTCAAATATGTTTATAACTTAGTATTTTCAAGTTATATGGTTTTACTCACGCTGGTTTCCAACCTGACCCGGGTGTTACTTTGATGTAATGCTCGGGTCAGACCGAGTATTACAGATTTTTAGGTTAGGGTGTTCTAGAACTCATGAGGCATCCTGGATGGCAGGAACGTATGGAGTATACCGCTGTGTATAGAGTTTGTATTTTAGATAGTCCAGGACAGGTTGATATAACTATCCAATTTATTTGTAAATGGTTGTACTCTGATATATTGAATGTAAAGTAACATTTACAGCTTTATTTGTAAATGCTATTATTTGATATTATATTTTGATCCGCTACGAATGTGAGATGCTATTGTTTTCTGTTCTTCTTCTCCCTTCTTCTCCTTTTCTTTAACAATCTGAGATTTCTGGCATTCGATTGCTCGGTACTTCTACAACAAATGTATGAATGTCGAATCTTCAAGTTCGAAAATTTTGAGCCGTTACATTTTGGTATGAGAGCAGAAAGTTAAGCGAGAACCTTGGCTCTGGTGGGTTTACTCATTAAGGATAGGGTCAATGGTACCCTAGAATGAGTTGAGTGTAGTATATGTGAGAGCATATTTGTTATTTTCTTATATAAAGATTTTAAATTGGTTTTAAAAATAAATGATTATATTTTGATATATAAAGCAATATTTCTTTCTAATTATTATAAATATTAAGGTAATTGGTTGTTGAATCATTGGAATGAAAAATAATAATAATAATAATTAAGTGGTAATAGAAATACAGCCAAATTGAAATGGAAAGAAGATAAGTTTGAACTGGATCCAAACTGAAATTAAAATTTGGATTTGTAGAAGTGTTTTCAGAATAAGATAATATATAGTGAATTGGTTTTCTGATATGATAACCTTGGTTGTTATCCTAAAATGTTTGTTGTATCTTGATAATGAAATGTTTGCTAATGATTAAGCAAAAATGAAATGTTTTAAGGAAGTAAATATTTAGGTCAGTATGACTTATAAGTTGGAAATGAAGATGATCTAAATTATAAAGTTTTAAAATCTAAGTCCAGAATTTGGAATTTGTTTCAAAGTGTTAAAAATAATAATGATAGTATTGTCTAAAATGTAATTGAATGAAAAGGGCCTATCTAAAAAACAAGAGTTGTTGGAAAATTTTAAAAAAAAATTGATTTGAATTTAAACCAAGGTTGGTTTAAAATTTAAAGTATAACTTGGTGTGCAAAGGAAATAAATATGTATATATGAGGGATATACGTAATATCAAAGTTGATTTGAAATAAACTCTAAATGTTGAGTTTTAATTTTTTTCCTTGGAATGTGATATGAAAACCTAAAGTGGTAGGTTTTTGAACTTATAAGTGGAAAGATTATTAATATGAAGTTTAAAATTTGAAATGGGAATTCAAATTGGGTAAAGTTGTCTGGATTAAATTGAAATGAATTTAACTTAGGGGAAGTTAAACAAGTTTAGAACAAACAACCTGAATAGGAAATTTCAAGATGAAATGGAGATTTAACTTGGGAAGTTAAATGGTTGATTTGAATTGGGAGTATGTGTGATATCAAAATAGGTTTGAGATATGGAAATAGGAATTATATGCTATTGATGAATGTTTTAAATAATTTGGATATTTATCTATTTTGACTTATCTTAATGTAATCTCATTGTTTCTAATAATCTATGAAACTGAGAATTGGATTATTTTAAATAAGAAATGGATTGAGGTAATATACATCCATTACTAAAATAAAATTGAAATAAGATTGAACTTATGAAAAGGGAAATTGCTTTTAACTTAAAGATTTAAATGTTAGAAATGAGCTTGCTAAAAATTTGTTAAGGTTTGGTTACGAAGTTAAAATTGGGTAATACATTGGATTCTGAAGATTAAATCATTTAAAAAGTTTTGAACTCTAATTTGAACTTTGAAATAAGTTAAGTAAAGATAATTTAAAATGGAATTTTGAAATTTGGACTCAGAATTAAATGCTATAAAAAATTTAAGTTAAAAATATAGGTTGGTTTGATTTAAAGGATTAAATCAACTTTTAAAAATTTAACTCGAATTTATGAAATTTGAGATGGTCTTAAGTTGAGATTTAAATAGAGTTAGTTCAAATTGAATTTGATTTGAATTAATTGGAATTGTGATTAAAGATGGATAAGCATAAAATTCGTATGGAAAATTTGAATTGAATTAAATGGAAATGAGATTGAAGTTGAATAAGTTTAAATTCAAATGGGAACTCATTTGAATTTGGGTTAGGAATTGAAGATTATTTAATTTAAATTGAAATTGAATCAATTTAAATGGAAGTGAAAATTTAAATTGAAGAGATTGAAATGGAGATTGGGAAGTTGAACAGTTTGGCTTTGAACTATATTTTTTCAAATAAATTATTTTAATATAACTAATTTTAAATCTATTTTTCCTAGCTATTTACTATACAACCTTTCTTTTAAAACCCCAAACTAGCTTATACATTTTTTCAACTACTTTAAAGCTAATTTCTATTTTACAACAATTTTTCATCTGTTTTTCAAACTAATTACTATTTTATAAATATTTTGAAACTATTTGACTATTCTACAATTATTTTGCAATTATTTAACTATTTGCACCTACTATTTACAACTAATAGCTATTTTACAACTACTTATCTATTTCAAACTTTTCAAGCTATTTTCTAAATCAAGTGGTCAGAGTGCAAATTGTTTATATTTAAGGTGATTAATCTAGTAGAATGGAGCAATTGTGAATAAGTAAATAGAATTAAAATGAAGGTTAATATAAAAGAGAATTGATTTAGTTAATGATCAATGAAGATAAATATGTAGGATGTACGTATATTGTTCTATTCGCAGAATTATTTGATCTAGATTCGAGCATATAATTTCGAGATAGTATATCGATTCGAGTTAGGATTTTTCACTCGATTTTCGACGGCAAACCCTGGATATGGATTTTTGATTGATTTTGGAAATTGTCTATCATAGTTAGGCTATGCAAGGAGAATGACAGTTTCTGATCAAGAAACCAGATAAGAGTCCGCACTAGGAAGTCAGGTGGACGATACTAGTTTGGAAGTGAAATTGTGTGATCGAGTGAGCGATCAGATTTGATTTGCGTACGGATGGTATATGTACGTCGTATGTGCTTAAATGTAATAGATATTGTAATTTTGAAAGAAATGAGAAATGGTTTTGAAAGGAAAGGTATATTTTGAGAAGACTTTTGGATGATTTAAGTGGAAGTTGAATATCTCTATTATTGATATGTACTTTCTGAAAAGTAAGCAGTATGGTGAACAAATTTATAAGGGAAATCAAAATCGAATATTTTATTTAGTATAAATAAAGTTATATATATTTGTTATATATGATAAGCTCCTCCTGCGTTGAATCTAAAACTAGAAGAAGGGTTTTTGGAAATATTTGAATTATAAAAGAGAATTTATGTAAGTATGAAGTGATCTGGGATTTTTCAGGATTATATATATCTATCTATATATATAAGTGGTTTTATGAGAATGATTTTGGAAAAAAGGTTTTGGAACCTATGGATTTGCAAATGGCTTTTTGATTTTTGGGAAATCAATTTTGGGTGTTTGGAAAGCCAAGTTGGAACTATCAATTTGAGATATCGATTTTGGGTAAAGGAAATTTTGATGTGAATCATAAAGGGTATGATTTAAAAGATATTATAAGTGTATAATATAAAGTGTTTTGAGATTGGATCTGGAGAAAAAGGCGCTCCCATTGAAATGAACTTCATGGGAGATCCATAAGGTGGTTCTGCCTTGAGCCCTAAGGGGGAGACTCTAAATTGAATCCTGGGTGGAAGTACGGACAAACTGAAGTTCTTGAGGATTTTGTGTTGTAGGTAGTGAAATTCGAGGGCGTTGATGCCTACAGAGACGTTTAGGTTATGTTGTGAGGACAGTGTAACTCGATGTCATTGTGATCTACTACGGACCATAGCGGAAGTCGTGTGTGCTATGAGACCCAACGGTCTATGTTTGATGTTGTCATGATGGCAACGTAACATCGGTAGACTACAACCTATGGAGACATAGCGAAAGTCGAGAGGCCGTGAGAGCCTAAGGCTTTATTGGGACTTGACTGATGTAGTCTACGACCTATGTAGCAGTGGTGAAGTTTCATTTGGCAGTGAAAATCGAGGGAGCCGATGCCTACAGCTACATGGACTTTTGCCATGATGGCGACGTAACCAGGGATGTAACTGCGATCTATGGCGGGTTCCATGGCGTAATCGAGGGGCACGGAGTGCCTACAGTATCTATGAATTTTGCCGAGATGACAAGTAACCATCGGGTTAACTACGACCAAGGAGGAGGTGATGATTTCCAGAGCATTCTTACCAAAAATGTTTTCTATTTTCTCAAAAATTGTTTTCTATATTTTCACAAAGTTTTCGAAAATGTTTTCCAAGTATTTTCACTGGTGTTGGAAACGGGTTAACCAAGTACTTATTGATTTTCAGTCCTACGCCTGATCAACGAATGACCGAATTTCTGTAAGAACAAGAATGGACTTGTGGAAACATCAATTTATAAAAAGTATTTTTATAAAACTTTTTGGTAACATTATATAGATTTTAAAGTGTTTTTAAAATTATTAAATAAAGGATTTATAGTTGAAATAGTCCAAGATCAATATAAACTGACAAAAAACATTTTAATTTTTATGGCTTTGTTCCTTTTCGGGACGAAAAGATTCAAATGAGGGAGGAATGTGATAACCCGCATTTTGGGATATCTATTAATTGATAATTAACTGGGTTAATTAATAGGAACACTGACTTATAGATCGAACAAATAAATCTGATAATAAATATTTATATCTGGATAAATATTTATTTGATAATCTCCTAATATAATTGCTTAAAATTGACAAATTATTCTTTTAAAAACAAATGATAATGATTGTTTATATATAGATATAAGAAGATTTTAAATAGAAAAATTATTATTTTAAACAAATTAAATTTGTGTTTCTTTAAATGTGTGTGTGTGTATGAGTTTATTTTAAACTGGATTTTAAATTGAAATTTAATTTGAATTGGAAATTCAAAAGATAAATGTCTTAAAATATTTTCGATTTAGAAATATATTATATATGAGTTTATTTCTTTTATATAATTGGTTTTATATTAGTTTCTTTAAAAAAATTATTTATATAAATTAAGATAATGTATTTACTTAATAGAATATATATATATATATAAGTTTTATAAAAATCATTTAAAAATGTATTAATTCAAGGATATTACACTTGTAAGTTAAGTGTATATAGTTTAACAAATGTAAATCAATTAATACATGCAAATGAAAAATGTTAACAATTTAAACAAGTGCCACAGTGTTTTTTTATTTTTCTTTTATTTTTAATAATCATAAAATTAAGTCTATATATATCAATATCTTCCCTTCTCCATTATTTTTCTATCTTCAATTTTCAAAAACTCAAAGAATTAAAACCTGTAACAAAAATACACAAATCAGAACAAAATCAAAGGCTGTAAAAGAGATAAAACCTGTAACCAGAAAAAAAGAAAATAAATATCAAGCAATCAACTACCTCAAATCATTTCAGTTTTAAGACAGGATTAAGGCTTCAAACATGCAAATTTAAACTTAATTTAGAGATTAAAATCAATATCGAGCCTCAGTATCAACACATCAATCCACATCAAAGTTCTTTTCCTCTGTTTTCTGTTCTAGCTATATAAAGGTGAGTAAACATCTTTTCTTTTAAACCAAATTCTTTTATATCTCAGTGAATGTAAAATATGATTTAGAAAATGACTGCAATGAATGTGTTTGTTAGAAATATAGGAGGAATACTGTATGCATGCCTGTATATGTAAATGCATGTTCCTGGTTGTTATCACCAGGCTAAAATTTCTTTCAAAAGAGTTCATTTCTTTTTACTCAATTACTTATAGCTTAGGAAGTTTAAAGGAAATGTGTTAGTAGACATGAAATCCCATTTTTAAAAATGCATTCAAGTAAAACTAGTGAGTATAATTATTTGGAATAGTAAATTTACAGAGATAGATCAATATAGGCTAGAAATCAATTAAATGAATTGTATGTTTTTCATAAATGATTGAATTCAACTTCGAATTTGATGATTTTTGGTGGAAGTATTGTGATTTTTAAGTTAGTATTTAGGAAGGAATCGTAGATGATCAAAATTTGGGATTTTTTCCAAATTAGGATGGCAGAGTCGATTTCGTGGTGGCGAGCTTAGAGCAGAGGTAGCTGAGGTGATGGGGGTGTCGAGAAAAATAGTTTGACATTTTTCAAGGGGTCATGATGGCCGTGCGAGGCGAAGGCAGGGTTTAAGGCTGTGGTTTTGGGTTTGTCAGTTTCAAGCTTGGGGTGGCGTGACGGTAAGGGTAGCGCCGTGCGCACCTGGGGGAAAGGTTGGAGGTGGTCATGGCGAACATCGCATTGAAGTTTTGTGGTTTACGGCGGTGCATGGTGGTGTTGTGATGTAGGGATAGTGGCTCGACTCTGATCATTTTTTGGGTCACGGTTCGAAATTTCGATCTTGGCTCGAGCGAGGTGTTTTAGTGTGCTGATGGGACATGGAGGTGCTAGGCGATGGTTGTAGATGCTCAGGGGTAGGGCGGCGATCATCGGTCATCGGCACTCATGCACAAATACGTGTGTGCACGGGTGTATAGCTAAGAAGAAGGTAAAGTAGGAGAAGAAGGAGAAGAAGGAGGGCTTCGGGAAAGATGGTGTTTTACTTGGGGCCGATCTCGAATCTGATCGGGTAGAGATTGGGATTGTTTGGCTCAAGTAAAAGATGGTGTGGGCTCGGGCATGTACCAAAGTATTTTGCATAGTTGAGGGTAAATAAATAAAGTAGGTTTATAAGAAAAAGTAACTTTGTCAAGTTTACAAATATAAAGTATAGGTCTAAATGTTTTATCTTGTATTAAATTAAGATCTTCGGGTAATTATAAACTAATTAAACTAATGAAGTAATTAAAAAAATTAACTAATTAATGATTAAGGATTAATTTGTTATAATTGGGGGTTATAAACTAATTAATTTGAGATTAATAAATTAGAGATTAATTAATTGTTAATTAGTGATTAATTAATTAATTAGAGATTAATTAATTAATTAGAGATTAATTAATTATTAATTAGAGATTAATTAGTTGTTAATTATGGACTAATTAATTGTTAATTAGAGACTAATTAATTGTTAACTAGAGATTAATAAATTGTTAATTAGGGATTAATTAATTGGTAATTAGAGATTAATTAATATAAGTAATTACTTGAAAAATAATTACTTAATGTAAATGATTAATTTGTTAAGGCTAATTAATTTAATTAGTAATTAAAGGTTAATTAATTATTAGAGGGCAATTACCTATTAATTGTAGGTTAATTAATTGAGGATAATTAACCAATGAAATAATTAATTGATGGAAGTAATTATGGATAATTAATGAGAATGATTAATTAATGGTTTGTAATTAATTAATGATTAAGTAAGCAGGATTTGAAAAGTGATTGAAGTAATTAATTTAGTTTACTTAAATTATTTAGAAATGGTGTGACTAATTAGTCTTGTTGATGAATGATTGAGTGATATTGAATACCTTGGATTTGTGTCATGACCTGAAATCCGGCATTCAAAAATCGACATTTATACTTCACCCATGTTCGAATGCCGCAGATTCAAATGTCGAACTCTAGTTCGGATGGAGCTTATAACACATTAAGTACAACAACACAGTGGAAGAAAAAGAATAACAATATTGATATACAACATTTGATACATCAATGATGCAATGAATATCAATATCTCTCAGAGATATACAACCGCAGAAAGACGAATCTCAAGTGTTATCTTCTAAAGAATAGAAAGAAAGATAGAATCCAGAACTGCAACTCCATAGCCAAAGCTCCAAAGATCTCCAATCCAAAAGCAGTTATATCCAAGCCACAGGCTCGAACCACCATCATCACGTTAACTAAGCAAGGTCAGTCATCGATGCGATATCCAAACTCCAATGACTCCAAAGATATCGAATCTACATCTACTAGCTGACTATCTGAAAATCTAACTCTAGACTGCCCATGTGGAAAATTATGGGAACCCAGAGTTTAGGAAGCGAACAATAAACTCCGGGTTAGTTATGGGACTGGTATGAGCAAACAAAAATAGTTTATCTTTTAACAAGAGAAAAACAATAGAATTTAAAAGAAATCCGCAATGCTTTTTGGAATATGAAACTAACATAAGGCATCCCGCCGCACACATAATGCAAACGCAGAATAGGAGGAAATTTCTCTTTATGATAGTCAAACATGCTTGAAACGTAAAATTCTTTTGATATTATTATTAGTGCACAGCATAGAAAACATTTTGAAAGTATAATATTAATCTTAGCCAGCATAGACATTTCTAACTAGGCCTACTATAGCTACCATCTAAACACCGAGGTGCCACCATAAGTAAATGGCAGGTTATACAACTAAAACCATACAAGGCGCATATTGGTCAATAGATTTCCAACAAATGGTCAAGCAAAGGAACTTCCTGGGCCACATGGTTACGCGTCTGGAGTGATGCCCTGAGAACCTAACCGGATCTCTGCCAACACAAGGCCGGGTTGCCTCTGTAACTGGGTAACTACTACACGAGTCTGTCATCCCCCGGTCGTAACCAACCTTTATCCGAGAGCTCTCAACCAACAACCACAAAGCAATAGATTTTCAGCAACCACATAGGTTAAGCATGTGGGCTCCATACCATGATACCACCTCTATCCAGAAGGAAATGGACATACCCTCAGGGGGCGCTACCCCCAAATAACCTTGCTGCATCTTTCCTGTTTCGACCACTCCAGTTTGTGAGGCTCGACGAAGTCACGTCCATAAAACTATGCTTTTCACAAAAGCAATGCTTTGATCAACACATGATCAGAAACATTTCACATGCCACATTACCAAATTGGGATTGTATCACTAGTAACCATCAACTACATAACCTCTAAGCTCATATGCCTCAGAGAAGGGTGTTAAGCTAAGAGAATAAATCTCCGCCACCAAACAGAAATGTATTTGATAGAAACCAGCTTTACATCACAAAGTGTAACGCCAGACACACATCCATACAAGTCAGTTCCGGGTTCGAACAGAACCGAAGGCACTTCAAAAGATGCCCTTGAAATTCGGATAATCCTTAATCACGTCCGGACTCCCCATCACAAAGGGTGATCAAATCTCTATACCGAGGACCAGTCGGTGCAGAGGCATCCGATAGGTAATACTTTCACTTTTCAAAATATTCGGTCTTCGCCACCGGTCTTCAAATGTTATCCATAATGTCGTATCATTATTCAAAATGGGTTTTATGACATAAAGTCCTCTCCTGGCTAAACTGAATAATGAGTGCTAAATTTTAAGGCATATGGATATTAGGATCTTAAATTCACAATAATTTCCAAAACCTTTTCCTTTAAATGGATTGAACAAATTCCATTTTAATCTTTTAAACCAAAAGATTCAACTGTAAAGAACCTTTTCAACTTGAAAACAAAGTTCCTAAATCTTTCACAAAGATTCATTCACAATATACAAACAAAAAATCTATCATTGAGATCTTCTTTACTTTGAAAAAAAATTCACTAAATCTTTAACAAAGACTCATTTATAGCTTTTAATCTTTAAAAGTTCCACTTCAGTTCAACAAATAAGTTTAAATCTTTAACATAGATAGCTTTCAGTCCATTTGCTTTTCAAAAGCGATTCACCTATTCATATCTGTACCAAAACTCAATTCATAGCTTTCAAAACAATTTCCATTTCAAATGTGATTTAAATCATAATTTGGAAATCCTTCAATAAAACTGGGAATTTTTTTCTTCATATATGAAAGCTATTATTATTTGAAAACAAATGTTTTCATTTAAGAACAATCCAATTGTGACGACCAAGAAATTTTAACAATTTAAAATTTGAATATTTAATTTATTTTAAATATTAAGAAGTTAATTTTAAATTGAATTCCAGATATCAATATTTACTTGATAATTAAATTATTGAATTATATAATTCGAAATTGGGTAAGATGTTGAATATGGATTTTTAAACCTGTTAAAAATAATTTGAAGGCTTATAAAATTTTTAATAATGATACTGAAGATAATAAAATAATTGAAATTTAATTTAAAGGTAATTTGTTCAATTTTAATAATATATCGTTTAAATTGAAATTTAAAAATAGCCTTCCGAGGCACAGC
Source organism: Allium cepa (assembly GCA_030765085.1). Classification (NCBI taxonomy): domain Eukaryota; kingdom Viridiplantae; phylum Streptophyta; class Magnoliopsida; order Asparagales; family Amaryllidaceae; genus Allium; species Allium cepa. The sequence continues at coordinate 141,046,449 of CM060937.1, read as the reverse complement.
CTCGGAAGGCTATTTTTAAATTCAATTTAAACGATGGAACCAGTTCCATTGGATCCGTATTAGTTAGTTATTATCGGATTTCAATTTTCTTAGCAATCGGAGTTGTCGATTGACCCTGGCAGCTCAAAACGCTTAGAACTATTTTAATCGATTTAATTTAAAATTTATCGTTTACTTCCATAACTCGCGCATATGATCGAATTAACTTCCGAAACACGTTCCATTCTGTTCGGAATGTGGTTAAAACCTTATAAACGCTTGTCGGCATGTCTGATTCGGGGTTCAAGATTTCGCGTTATGCGTAACGAGATATTTTGGAAATTTAATAATTTTAAAAATATAACAGTCAATCAGCCACCCTACCTCCTGAAACGCGCAGACCTACTTTCCTCCTTTCTCATGTAAATCGCTGCAACCTTCCTCTACACGCCATTATCAACGCTCCTCCTTCTTTTATATTAACAGACGAGACTCAAAGAAAAATATAACAATACAGCTTTTTAAATCAATGGCCGAGTGTCTCCTTCTCTCTTCCTTCTGTTTCAAATCGCGATTTTTTTTAAAAAAAGGGTGGCTGCTAATAAAAACTTCCCCTCTCTTTCATTCAATCCCCAAAACATATTCAACTCAAAAACAAAAGAAATTGAACAATTCGTTGGAAGGTTGTCGCTCTAGCCTGGAGCTCGCTTTCGTGATGAGACCGGTAGGCGGAGGCGCATGGGAAGCATTGCACGGGCGAGGGCAGTTGTAACCGCCCAAGATTTTTACTAGCACTTTATTCTTTTATTTATAAAACCTTGAAGTTATTATAATATAAATCTTTAATTTGATAAAATCATTTCCCAAAATCTAAATGTAAAATAAAAGTTTCTGAAATTTTTAACTTTGTTTAAAGGATAAATCTAATTGGAATTTTAATAAAAACTGGATTATGTACTTTCTTTAAAAATTTGTAATATTTTGTCCATTTGAATAATAAATCGCTTTGTAAATGGTAATAGGAATCAGAGAAGAATGTAACCAAAATTTTATCATTTATTTGAGTAATAAATGTAAAAAACTGTTAATTTAGGCGTTTGAAAGGCACGTTATTTGATGGAATAAATAACGTATAAATAGGAAAGAGTATTAATTCAAAAAGCGTTACCTTTGTATAAATTTGGGCGTATATTTTTTTGCGTGGGTTCTTCGCATTTTTAAAATTCATACCGCAATATATATATATATATGGATAAATAAATCGGTTAGAAAATTTCTATAGCTAAACGTTACACTTCTCATAAATTTCATTTGTTTTAAAATTGGGTATAAAATCTTTATCCAAGAACCGTTCCAAATCTTGCCAATAATTTTTATTTTCTTTCTGTTACTTTTCTTAATTCACTCAACCTATTTAATTGCAAAACACGCAACCTTTTAAATAATGCAATGCAGTGTTTTCGTTCTCTTCCTTTTACGTTCTAAATTTAAAGAGTCTTACCGTTCTTTTATCAATCAATGCAAATAATTATTTCTTGCCATACTCCCTTCCGCAATCAACTCTTCTTACCTAAAATTTTTAATAACATTCAAATCTTCATTTATTTCTTGACCGGTCTCTCTCACAATCAAGGTACTATCAACGCACGCAAATTTTATTTGCACGGTACAACTTTGAACCCATTGTGGAGCTACTAAAACTATAATCTGCTTAATAATCAAATGCACAAGCCGTGCAATAGTTTTACTATACAATTAAAATTTTAAAACTGAATATCATTAATATATGCGTAGAGATGGGTATGGGAACATGATGTTTGCGGTCATTTATGTAATGAGTTGATTTTCCAAAATTCTTTGCATAAATGAAATTCGTTAAAATTTATCATTCTTTCCATTTTCCCCTGATCAATGCAAGCCTCTCATTTATAACACGTTCGAAAATTGATTGCATACCGTTCCTGCTTCCCCTAAAATCAAGACTTCGTTCTGTTAATGTTCAAAACGAATTATATTTCTTGACCAAAATTTATCACTTGCCTTTAATCTCGCAACTCCCTAGTTATAAATACAAAAGCCATCGTCCTTCAAATTCATTCATCTCTTTGGGTTCACTCTCATGCTTCTTCAGGTAATAATGTCAAACCTTCTTTTCCTTTTTTTTCTTCTTGGTTTCATTTTTTCCACTGTCCACCGCAAGACTCGTCCATACATCACCACCAATCGGCTTGCATCCCATTTCATTTTCTCCTCCTTCTTTATTATTGTATTGTGCGAGAACTTCATTTATCATTTTATTATCCACTTATTTCTTTGCCTAACTAATGAAGTTTCCATTGTTGGATTTGTGTTTCGGGTTACTCGGCTATTCATATATTTTAAGCAACAAGCTATTAATTTCAGTTTTAAGGAATAGAGTTAACCATTTTAAAAAATAATAATAATTACTAATGCAAATAATATAACATCAATTCATGATACAAAGTGCATGCGTGCATGCTTTTTGATATGTAAGGCCGTGCCTTCTTGTAGTAGCGATAGCAAGTGAATCTTGATAAGTGCAGTTGTGTAGGAAGGAAAAATTATTCCGAGTAATACTAAAAAAAGGGTTTAATTATTATAAAAGGAGGTTCAGTGTTTTGCGTGCGTGAGTGGGGGGAATTTGGCAAGATTTGACATGTAATAGGGATTTGTTATTCTTGCGTACATATTTTCTTTTCGGTTTGAAAAAAAATTAAATTTAATAAATAATGGGCAGGCCGAGTTTGTTTTGGTGAGTTAAGTCATGCGGTGGAGCGGTCGAGTCAAGTGATTCCATCTACCCAGTTTGCTTCAAAATTCCGTGTTAAAATTTTGCATAGATTTGATTTATAATCGTTTCATTTTTTCCTTTTTCAAAGAATAAAAAATCTGGTCGCAGCCTCCGCAACAAATTTGATCGTGCTTCTGTGCATTTTTTTTTCAAGTGTTACCATCGTTTTGAATCAAACCTTCGACGGCATTCAGGTGAGTATTTCTCACCAGACAAACGTACTTGTATATCTGTGAATTAATGACAAGTGTAATTGTAAATCCATTTTATTTAAATTTTATCTGCCCGTGGTATAAACTTATGATGTTAAAACCCCATTATTTAATTGACACATCATTAGTTGTATTATTTATTGTTATATTTTGCAGTTATACTATTTGTTATTTACTATTTAAATCACACAGCAAGTTCCCTGTAAAAATAAAGATCATTATAGGCTGAAATGATAGGCCTGCACAACATTTATATTTCATTTATTTATTTAGTCATTTTAACTTGGGATTGCGGGTTTGAAATGATAGAACCCGGTTTTCTTTGGAATTTACGGATTGAAATGATATAGTATCGGTATCGCTTAACCTAGGCTAGAAAATATTATACAGACCCGTGGTTATATATATATATATATGTATTTTTATTAAATGTTTAAATAATTCTTTGTTTAAAAAATGGATTTAAACGATTTTTATATGTTTAGTATTATACTAGTCAAATATGTAAACAATATTAGAATTCAAAGTATGGGTTTAGTTGAAATTTGGACTTGTGAAACAAGTAGAATTTAAGTTAAGAAATAATTTATGAAATTTGGTATAACTTGAATATAAAGCGGATAAAATAAATTAATTTTTCTATGAATTAAATAGTTAGATTTGTAAAAGATGGAAATTGAAATTTAACTTGATTTAGAAATGGAAGGTATTTTTGGAAACAAAGGTAAGGTAAGAAATTAATTGGAAATTTGTTTATTTTGGATATGGGAATTTAACTAAATTACAAGTAAAATTTATATAAATTTTTGCACCTGATTTTATTAAGTAAAGTATAAGAGAAGTTAGATATTTATTTATAAAATATACTTTTTAAAAATCATAATTTACCTACTAATTTAGATGACTATTTAAGAGGTGGAAATATGATTCATAAATTAAATTGGGTTAATTATTTTTGTAACCATATTGAAGTTAAAATTTTAGGTTACTCAAATGAACTAAGGTATAACATTGGAGCTTTATTGGATTTTTATTTTAACTTCACCTTTTTCAATATAGCATTTGATTCAAATATAACTATTTTGGAATTTATAAACCATGGGTAATAATAACATTGGTTGTTAAAGAGACCGGGATCGAATATGGGCATACTCTCTGTCGATACCGAAAACCACTTTGACAACCGTGTACGCGGTGGAGATTCCAGAATGAAGTAGGATGGTGGTGACGCTTTCTTGAGGTAAATACGTGGACCCGACTCCCGCGAGTTGGCATAAGGTGGCTAAAACAGGAGCGATTGACGGATTAATGAGGTAGCACCTCTGATCGGACGCACTTCTTTGTATGCCATTCTATTACTTATGTCATTGTATTGGTGTGCACCTTGATTTGGGAGTGTTGTTCGAGGTGGGCGGTAGCTGCGCGCTACGCGTTACCATCGGCCCGGAAGCGTAATTGTTATATCTACCCTGGCATTGCCTAGTTGTGCCGTGTCACCTACCATAGCGAGCCTTGTACGAGTTTGGTTTTCTCCCGTAGCCCGTGTGGTATCCTCTGGTGGCTTCCCGATCAGGAGGGACAATGATATTGGATGGACTACTGGGACTATTACGTGTTAAGGGCTATATGGATAACCCCTTAACGCTATTTAAAAGTAAGTTTATTTTACTAATAGACATTATTATAATAGCGAAATATTACTACATGGTAAATAGTTTAACGGATCCTTAGAGGATGGGCGGTCCCAAGCATCCTTTATGTTATTTGCTCTATATTACAGTATGCTTGAATTGCTTACAATGTATAAGTATGTATGTCCTGACTCGAGTGTTTTTGTTTTATTTCATGCTCGGGTCAGCCTGAGTTGCAGTTCAGTCTTCATCCCGGATCTAGGATTTCTGTAGATCACTTTTCAAGCTGCTGGCAACTTTCCTTTCAGTTCTTATCTTTTTGTGTAATCAAGACTATTGGATATTGAGATTTTCTATTATTGATGCAACTATATTTGGGTTTAAAGACTATGTAAAATTTTATCTGTTTTGGAGACTATTAATAGTGGCTTCATGAGCCACTAGGTTATTTTTTAAATTTCCGCTGCGAGTATTCTGATTTCTGTGTCTGTGATTCTGTGATTAGATTTCATTTGCTCCAAATTTATTTACAATCTATTGTTTTGAACTGTTCAAGTTTGACAAGTTTTAAATTATCGTCGAATTTGAATGGTACAAAATAATGGATCGTTACAGTTGGTATCAGAGCTTTGGTTTAACCATAGCCTGAGGAGCAAAAACTCATTAGAGATAGGGTAGAAATACCCTAGAATGAGTGAAGTCAGATCTAGAATCCTTTCCTTGTGAGAGAACATATTTTAAAAGTATAAAATGATTTTCAAAAGGGTTTTTCAAAGAAGTATTTGATATAAAAACTTTCCTGTTTTAAAATAAAAATTCCAATTACTTATTTCTCTTTCTCCATCGTACATAATTAGGGCCTTAGTTAAATGCCTGTTCCAGTTAAACTTTATCTTATCTAAAATATCTTGGCATCTTTAATTTCCTCTGTCCTTAGTTTCATTCTTGATTTCTCAAGATGAATCGAGGAAATATCAAAGGTAGGGGACGAGCTGATGCCCCAGCTCCCCCACCCGCGGCCCTTGTTAGATTTACTAAGCTATGCAAAGATTATACCGAGCTTGGTGGCACCAAGTTTATTGGGTCTGAATCCATTATAGAAGCTCAAATATGGTTGAGAGACATGGAGAGAATCTTCTCCTGTCTCGAAATCATAAATGCACAGCAGTGGCAATTGGTGGCCTGGCAGATGAAGGGAGCCGCTTTAAATTGGTGGCTATCCATTACTGGTCACACCAATGAGGCGAACATCACCTGGGAGAAATTTAGGGAGGCCTTTCTGGTCAAATGGATGCCCGAAGCGGGTAAGTCTCAGCTATATCGAGATATTATGGATCTAAAGCAGGGCGATATGTCCTTCACGGAATACAAGAGAAAATTTAATGAGCGCTCGCAGTATGGCCTGAATTTGATAAACACCCTGCTTAAGAAGAATGATAAATTTATCGCTGGTGCTCGCCCCCAGTTCTACGATCGACTTATTACCCACGTGCATGGGATGTTCACCACTCTGATGGACATGGCTCTCCGGTATGAGAACCCCACCTCTAGGGCCACTCCAGCTGCCCATTCTACACCATCTCAGTCTTCTGGAAATTCTAAGAAAAGGAAGTCCAACTTCTATCGTCATAAGAGGAATAGGACTCCAGGGCTTGGATCATCATCTTCGTCGTCCCAGAGGCAGCCTGTGGATCTATCTATCATTACTTGCCACCGATGCGACAAGAAAGGACACTACGCTAATAGTTGTCCTACTTTGGGTGCTGCTATTCCACCTCCTTCTCAGTTGGCTAGACGAGACCTCTGCCACATCTGCCTTCAGCCGGGATACTTCAAGAGAGACTGCCCTACCCAGAAGAAGGGCACGGCATCAGGGATCTTTGCGGTGACTTCTGTATCCTCCCCAGCCCCGCAGCCGGCACCTGAACCTGCTCCAGCTCCTAGCAATTCTCAAGGTACACTCCAGAGTTCTTTTACCTTGCATTATTTTCCTGTAAGAGTTCCCTTCGATACCGAAGCTTCCCATAGCTTTATCTCGGTAGACCTCTGTAATAAATTTGAAAATCTTCTGTCTCCCGAATTTTCCACTGTACCATTATGTGTTTCAAACCCCATCGGTGGCCCTGCGAACCTTAGTAAAGTTTGTAGGGATGTGAAACTCTTCCTTGGAAATTATCAATTCACTGGTGACTTTTATGTTTTGGGGTTTGACGCTTTCGATCTTTTGCTTGGGGGTGATTGGTTAGATAGGCATGATGCCCATATCTCGTGCAGTTCTCGAACTGTTGACCTCAAAGATGATTTTGGAAATCCATTAGAGATCCAGTGTAAATTGCCTCAAGAGTTCGCTGGTAGCTTCATCTATTCTCTCGACACTTTCCCTGATGATATCCATTCGACCCTTGTAGTCAAACTATTTCCCGATGTATCTAGTGAAGTCATCTCTCTACCTCCAAAAAGGGAAATTGATTTCTGTATCGATCTCATTCCTGGAGCACGACCTGTAGTTCTTCCACCAAGAAGAATGGCACCACGGGAGAAGACCGAATTAAGGAAGCAGATTCAAGACTTATCATCCAAAGGTCTTATCAGACCCAGCTTTTCAGAATGGGGAGCAGCTATGGTTTTCATCACTAAATCAGATGGTTCCCTCTAGATGTGTGTTGATTACAGGGAGCTAAACAAGCTCACTATGGAAAAAAGATATCCTATGCCCCGCATCAATGATATGTTCGATCAACTCTATGGAGCGACTGTTTTCTCTCAGCTTGATTTAGCCACAGGTTTCCACCAGCTTAGAATTGCTGAGAAGAGCATACCCAAAACTGCTTTCCGTACTGAGAGTGGTTTCTTCAAATGGCTAGTAATGCCTTTTGGATTGACTAACGCTCCTGCCTTCTTCGTGGACTTGATGAATCGTGTCTTCCGCGATGTGCTCAACAAATTTGTCCTTGTCTTTATTGATGACATCCTTGTCTTCTCTAAAACCAGTGATGAGCATGAGTCGCACTTGAAGTATGTTTTAGAGACTCTCAGAAATCACTAATTAAAGGCTAAGTTTTCTAAATGTCATTTTTGGGAAGAGGAAGTCTGATTCCTCAGATATATTGTCTCTAGTGAAGGAGTTTCTGTTGATCCAGTCAAGATCGCTGCGATCAATGATTGGGAAGAACCTAAGACTCCAACTGATATTCGCAGTTTTTTGGGCCTTGCCGGTTACTATCGAAGGTTCACTGAGAACTTTGCTCGGATTTCTGCACCTCTGACTGCTCTGACTCGAAAGAATGCTAAGTTTATATGGAGCAATAAGTGCAAAGCAGCATTCCAAGAGTTAAAGGATAAGCTCATCTCCGCACTAGTGCTTACTGTACCAAATAGAAGTGAGAGATTAACGGTATTTACCGATGCTTGTCGAGAGGGTTTGGGTGCAGTTTTAATGCAAGACGGGAAGGTAATTGCATATGCTAGTCTTCAGTTGAAGAACCATGAGGCAATTTATGCGGCTCATGATTTAGAAATGCTAGCGGTTGTCTTTGCATTGAAGCTTTGGAGACATCATCTATTGGGCGTTATGTTCGAACTCTTCACCGATCATCAGTCTTTGAAATATATCTTTACCCAGAAAGATTTAAATCAGAGACAAGTATGGTGGCTCGAATTTCTTGCGTCTTATGATCTCGACATCAACTATACTCCTGTGAAGGCAAATGTAGTGGCAGATGCGTTGAGTAGGAAGAAATCTTTGTTGTGTCAAATTTTTGTTTCTTCTCCCCTTTTGGATCGGATCATGGTTAAGCAGGATGATGACGAGATGCTTAGGCGTATGAAGGGAAGTGTTCGTAGCAGGGTTGGAGGTAGTAATCTTGATGGTAGTGGAGCTCAGATTGACGAAAAAGGGATTTTAAGGATCAATAATCGGATTTGTGTCGCGGGTGCTGTTGGTTTAAGACAGGTGTTGCTTCGGGAACATCATCAATCCCGACTTTCCATACATCCCGGCGCAGCAAAGATGTATCAGGTTTAAAGAAACTTTACTGGTGGAAGGGTATGAAGCGTGATGTCTCTATCTTTATTAGTAGGTGTGCGACTTGTCAGCAAGTCAAGGCAGATCATCAAAGGACACCAGATTGTTGCAGCCTCTGGAGATTCCGAATTGGAAGTGGGAGCAAGTTTCTATGGATTTCATCGATGGTTTACTGAGATCTAGGAGGGGAAATGAGAGCATATGGGTTATTGTTGATAGGATGACTAAGTCCGCTCATTTTATTCCAGTCAGGTCTACCCGTACGGCTTCGAGCTTATCTGATATTTATATGAGGGAGATCGTTCGTCTCCATGGCGTTCCCCTTAGCATTATTTGTGATCGAGACCCTATATTCACTTGCCAGTTTTGGAAAGCTTTCCAAGAATCCTTGGGTACTCGCTTGAATCTGAGCACTGCTTACCACCCACAGACTGACGGTCAAACGGAAAGGGTAAATAAGATTCTAGAGGATCTTCTTCGTGCCTGTATTTTGGATTATGGAGGATCATGGGAAGATCATCTCCATCTTGTGGAATTCACATATAACAATAGTTATCAGGTATAAATTCCAATCCTATATTCTTATCTTATTTTAATTCCCTATCTATCTCATTTTATCTTTTCAGGCTAGTCTTAAGATGTCCCCGTTTGTTGCTCTTTATGGGCGACCCTGTAGATCTCCATCCTGCTGGATTGAATCCAGTGATCGCTTAGTTCTTGGTCCCGAAATGATTTTGGAAGCTTCGAAGAAAGTGGAGGAGATTAATAGAAGGTTAAAGATTGCTCAGGATAGACAGAAGAAGTACGCGGATCGTCGTAGAAGAAGCTTGGAGTTTGTTGTTGGTGATTTGGTTTTTCTTAAGGTTTCCCCTTTAAGAAATGTGGTTCGGTTTGGGCTTAGAGGAAAGCTTGCTCCTAGGTTCATCGGTACAGTCTGCATCTTGGAAAGGATTGGATCTCTTGCTTATCGACTGGATTTACCCGAGAAATTTGCTGGAGTACACAATGTGTTCCATGTATCCTACCTTCGTCGCTGTTTTCACGATCCATCTCTTATTATCCAGCCTACTACTCTTGACAGTTTGGACATCGAGCCTGACCTAACTATTGAAAGGAAGCCGCTTCGTATCGTCAATCGATGTACGAAACAGCTAAGAAGAAAATCTGTCTGTCTGGTCAAAGTGCAATGTAGCAATGATGAACGGGATTGCACATGGGAGATGGAGGAGTGCATTCGTGCTTCAAATCCAGAATTATTCGTTTAAGCTACCTTGCCCTTTCATTCTATCTTCCTTTATTTCCTTTCTTCGTTACTTTTCGAGGATGAAAAGTTCTGAGTGGGGGAGAGTGTAACAGCCCAAGATTTTTACTAGCACTTTATTCTTTTATTTATAAAACCTTGAAGTTATTATAATATAAATTTTCAATTCGATAAAATCATTTCCCAAAATCTAAATGTAAAATGAAAGTTTCTAAAATTTTTAACTTTGTATAAAGGATAACTCTAATTGGAATTTTAATAAAAATTGGATTATCTACTTTCTTTAAAAATTTGTAATATTTTGTCCATTTGAATAATAAATCGCTTTGTAAATGGTAATAGGAATCAGAGAAGAATGTAACCAAAATTTTATCATTTATTTGAGTAATAAATGTAAAAAACTATTAATTTAGGCGTTTGAAAGGCACGTTGTTTGATGGAATAAATAACGTATAAATAGGAAAGACTACTAATTCAAAAAGCGTTACCTTTGTATAAATTTGGGTGTATATTTTTTTGCGTGGGTTCTTCGCATTTTTAAAATTCATACCGCAATATATATATATGGATAAATAAATCGGTTAGAAGATTTCTATAGCCAAACGTTACACTTCTCATAACCTTCATTTGTTTTAAAATTGGGTATAAAATCTTTATCCAAGAACCGTTGCCGTTACTTTTCTTAATTCACTCAACCTATTTAATTGCAAAACACACAACCTTTTAAATAATGCAATGCAGTGTAGTCATTCTCTTCCTTTTACATTCTAAATTTAAAGAGTCTTACCGTTCTTTTATCAATCAATGCAAATAATTATTTCTTGCCATACTCCCTCCCGCAATCAACTCTTCTTACCTAAAAAATTTAATAACGTTCAAATCTTCATTTATTTCTTGACCGGTCTCTCTCACAATCAAGGCACTATCAACGCACGCAAATTTTATTTGCACGGTACAACTTTGAACCCAATGTGGAGCTACTAAAACCATAATCTACTTAATAATCAAATGCATAAGCCGTGCAATAGTTTCACTATATAATTAAAATTTTAAAACTGAATATCATTAATACATGCGTAGAGATGGGTATGGGAACATGATGTTTGCGGTCATTTATGTAATGAGTTGATTTTCCAAAATTATTTGCATAAATGAAACACGTTAAAACTTATCATTCTTTCCGTTTTCCCCTGATCAATGCAAGCCTCCTATTTATAATACGTTCGAAAATTGATTGCATGCCGTTCTTGCTACCCCTAAAATCAAGACTTCGCTCTGTTAATGTTCAAAACGAATTATATTTCTTGCCTAAAATTTATCACTTACCTTTAATCTCGCAACTCCCTGGCTATAAATACAAAAGCCCTCGTCCTTCAAATTCATTCATCTCTTTAGGTTCACTCTCAAGCTTCTTCAGGTAATAATGTCAAACCTTCTTTTTTTTTTTCCTGGTTTCATTTTTTCCACTGTCCACCGCAAGACTCGTCCATACATCACCACCAATCGGCCTGCACCCCATTTCATTTTCTCCTCCTTCTTTATTATTGTATTGTGCGAGAACTTCATTTATCATTTTATTATCCACTTATTTCTTTGCCTAACTAATGAAGTTTCCATTGCTGGATTTGTGTTTCGGGTTACTCGGCTATTCATATATTTTAAGCAATAAGCTATTATTTTCAGTTTTAAGGAACAGAGTTAACCATTTTTAAAAAAAATATATATTAATTACTGATGCTAATAATATTACTGATGCTAATAATATAACATCAATTCATGATACAAAGTGCATGCGTGCATGCTTTTTGATATGGAAGGCCGTGCCCTCTTGTAGCAGCGATAACAAGTGAATCTTGATAAGTGCAGTTGTGTAGGAAGGAAAAATTAGTCTGAGTAATACTAAAAAAAAGGGTTTAATTATTATAAAAGGAGGTTTAGTGTTTTGCATGCGTGAGTGGGGGGAATTTGGTAAGCTTTGACATGCAATAGGGATTTGTTATTCATGCGTACATTTTTTTTTTTGGGTTTGAAAAAAAAAATGAAATTTAATAAATAATGGGCAGGCCGAGTTTGTTTTGGTGAGTTGAGTCATGTGGTGGAGCGGTCGAGTCAAGTGATTCCATCTGCCCAGTTTGCTTCGAAATTCCTTGTTAAAATTTTATGTAGATTTGATTTATAATCGTTTCATTTTTTCCTTTTTCAAAGAATAAAAAATATGGTCACAACCTCCGCAACAAATTTGATCGTGCTTCTGTGCATTTTTTTTCAAGTGTTACCATCGTTTTGAATCAAATCTTCGACGACATTCAGGTGAGTATTTCTCACCAGACAAACGTACTTATATATCTGTGAATTAATCACAAGTATAATTGTAAATCCATTTTATCTAAATTTTATCTGCCTGTGGTATAAACTTATAATGTTAAAACCCCATTATTTAATTGACACATCATTAGTTGTATTATTTATTGTTATATTTTGCAGTTATACTATTAATTATTTACTATTCAAATCACACTGCAAGTTCCCTGTAAAAATAAAGATCATTATAGGCTGAAATGATAGGCCTGAACAACATTTATATTTCATTTATTGATTTAGTCATTTTAACTTGGGATTGCGCGTTTGAAATGATAAAACCCGATTTTTTTGGAATTTACGGATTGAAATGATATAGTATCCATATCGCTTAACCTACGCTAGAAAATATTATACAGACCCATGGTTATATATATATGTATGTATGTATTTTTATTAAATGTTTAAATAATTCTTTGTTTAAAAATTGGATTTAAATGATTTTTATATGTATAATATTATACTAGTCAAATATGTAAGTAATATTAGAATTCAAAGTATGGGTTTAGTTGAAATTTGGACTTGTAAAACAAGTAGAATTTAAGTTAAGAAATAATTTATGAAATTTGGTATAACTTGAATATAAAGCGGATAAAATAAGTTAAGTTTTCTATGAATTAAATAGTTAGATTTGTAAAAGATGGAAATTGAAATTTAACTTGATTTAGAAATGGAAGGCTATTTTTGGAAACAAAGGTAAGGTAAGAAATTAATTGGAAATTTGTTTATTTTGGATATAAGAATTTAACTAAATTATAAGTAAAATTTATATAAATTTTTGCACCTGATTTTATTAAGTAAAGTACAAGAGAAGTTAGATATTTATTTATAAAATATACTTTTTAAAAATCATAATTTATCGACTAATTTAGATGACTACTTAAGAGGTGGAAATATGATTCATAAATTAAATTGGGTTAATTATTGTTGAAACCATATTGATGTTAAAATTTTAGGTTACTCAAATGAACTAAGGTATAACATTGGAGATATATTGGATTGTTATTTTAACTTCACCTTTTTCAATATAGCATTTGATTCAAATATAACTATTTTGGAATTTATAAACCACGGGTAATAATAACGTTGGCTGTTAAAGAGACCGGGATCGGATATGGACATACTCTCTGTCGATACCGAAAAACACTTTGACAACCGTGTACGCGGTGGAGATTCCAGAATGAAGTAGGATGGTAGTGACGCTTTCTTGAGGTAAATAAGTGGACCCGACTCCCACGAGTTGGCATAAGGTGGCTAATACAGGAGCGATTGACGGATTAATGAGGTAGCACCTCTGATCAGACGCACTTCTTCGTATGCCATTCTATTACTTATGTGATTGTATTGGGGCGCACCTTGATTTGGGAGTGTTGTTCGAGATGGGCGGTAACTGCGCGCTACGCGTTACCATCGGTCCGTAAGCGTAATTGGTATATCTACCCTGGCATTGCCTAGTTGTGCAGTGTCACCTACCATAGCGAGCCTTGTACGAGTTTGGTTTTCTCCCGTAGCCCGTGTGGTATCCTCTGGTGGCTTCCCGATCAGGAGGGACTATGATATTGGATGGACTACTGGGACTATTACGTGTTAAGGGCTATATGAGTAACCCCTTAACGCTATTTAAAAGTAAGTTTATTTTACTAATAGACATTATTATAATAGCGAAATATTACTACATAGTAAATAATTTAACGGATCCTTAGAGGATGGGCGGTCCTAAGCATCCTTTAAGTTATTTTCTCTATATTACAGTACACTTGAATTGCTTATACTGTATAAGTATGTATGTCCTGACTCGAGTGTTTCTGTTTTATTTTACGCTCGGGTCAGCCTGAGTTGTAGTTCAGTCTTCATCCCAGAGCTAGGATTTCTGTAGATCACTTTTCAAGCTGCCGGCAACTTTCCTTTCAGTTCTTATCTTTTTATGTAATCAAGACTATTGGATATTGAGATTTTCTATTATTGATGCAACTATATTTGGGTTTAAAGACTATGTAAAAATTTATCTGTTTTGGAGACTATTAATAGTGGCTTCATGAACCACTAGGTTATTTTTTAAATTTCCGCTGCGAGTATTCTGATTTCTGTGTCTGTGATTATGTGATTAGATTTCATTTGCTCCAAATTTATTTACAATCTATTGTTTTGAACTGTTCAAGTTTGACAAGTTTTAAATTATCGTCGAATTTGAATGGTACAAAACAGTGGGTCGTTACAGTAGTCTCAAGCTCGAGGAGGTGGGGACGGTCGAATTCTTCCAGTCGCTTTCTAATAAAGGGAGAGCAGCGACATCGGCGGCTAGGGTTTTCACTGGAGTCGCATTCATCGAGGTCATGGCGCTCGAGATAGGGGTGTAGCTATAGGTGTCGCGTCATTATCGACATGGCATAGCTCGAGCTAGGGCTTTGGGGTTCCTGTTCGAATTAAGTAAATTCAACTCTTAATACACCTTTATTAAACTTATACCTAAGTAAGGTCGTGAATAAATTATAATTATCACTTATCAAGACTGCAGTAAATTATAAGACAATTTTGGTTGTAAATCGTTATGCTATGGACTGATGTATATAGATGCAGATGTTTCAGTTAATATGTGATCTTGGATGCTTTATAGGAATTTTTGTAAATGTGGAAGGGTTATTTAAAAAACAAATTGGATTCTGGATCCACATAAGTCATTTATTATATATAGCTTTTAAAGAAAAGGATATATATATATATATATATATATATATATATATATTTTAAACAAACTTTTTAAGCAGGGAAACATATATATGTTATTTTAAATTTACTAATATATTAAAGAAAGAAACGAATGATGTATTATGTTAACTAATATGTTTAATCAATCTATTTAAATATTTTTATTAGTAAATATCTATTTATTTTAAGGAAACATGTTTAAAAATCAATTCATTCGTTATAAAACCAGACGATTTTTCAAACTAAATTATTGGTCAATTTAATTCATTGAATTATAAATTACTTAGAGGTTATTTCAGATGTTAATAAATTATGTAATGTGTACAAGGTCTAATACTGTGAAGAGAACAAGTCAGGATTGGAGTGGATTGCAAATTTAAGGGGCAAAGGTTGGTAAATCTCACTCTGTTGGATTATTATTTAAATTTGAATGGTTAAATTTAAATAATTGGTTGAGTGATTAAATTGATTGGATGTGCACTAATGATGACGAGACTTTGGTTTTGGTTGGTTCTCGAGTTAAATGTGGTTTGACTCAAAGTATTTGGGTTTTAAATTGTTTTTAAACTTAAGTCGTAAATAAGAAAATATTTTCATTTTTTTTTTTGGCATGGCCGACGGGGTTAATTGGTCCCCGACCAATTTATTACTCACGAAAACATAAAGTACAAATAGAAAACAAAGAAAACAGAGAAACATTAAGGAACACTCACACAAGCAATACTCAAACACACAAAGGCAGAGACACACAAACACAAACTAAGACAAAAGGAGGACTGTGCACTAGAAATGCATAAACATGTGTATACCGGGATCATGAAAAAACAGCATATCCAAGGAGCTCTTCACTTCATGCCTAATCCAAAGTTTGAATGACACAGCAGACTTACTCTTGCTAGAATCAAAAATTCTAATATTCCGTTCATTCCAAACAGCATAAATAAAGCTTTTTAGAGCCACAGTGAAAATACGCTTACACTGGTTCCTTCCCTTTGTCTTGTTTTGAATTCTGTTCCACTCAACATTGCTGTCAGGAGAAGGAGTACCTCCTTCAATGCAAGCCATGATATCATTCCATCTGCTCAGCACTATGTCACAGTTAAAGAATAAGTGATTAGCAGTCTCTTCATTGATACCGCAGAAGGGACACATCACAGCAATGCTCATGCCCTTGCTAGCCAATTTAACCCTAGTTAGTAGAGCATCCTTCAGAACCTTCCATAGTATCAAATTATGTTTCATACTACTATCTTTACTCCAAACAGTTTTCCACCAAGGCCAGCACAGATTGTCACTGTTACATTGTAATCTCTCATAAACTTCACCAACTTTAAACTCATTATTCTTTTCACCCCATACAATTCTTGCATAGGTAGGCTGCATAGGAGTAAAGTTTTTTATCTTATCCCAAATATTTTGCAAACGCTGATTGGAAGAATTCCTGCCTCCACCCTGAAAAGTGTATAGAACATCCATAACCCTAGCAGAGAGATGAATGCCAGATTGCATTATTTCATTGTAAGTCAGTTCTCTTTTTAAAATGTACCCCTTATCAAGCCAAGGGTCTTCCCAGAAGCTAGCCTTATAGATAGGATCAGTATTCATTTGTATTAGAGGGAGGATAGTGTCCCTTAGTTTGAAAATGCACTGCCAAGTCCAGCTTAAATTTTGTGGTTTGTTCATACTCCACAAGTTTTTTCCTTTGATTACATTATTTTCAGACCAGGAAGTCCAAATGCTAGCAGTATTATTGAAATAAGTGTCAATATGTTTGGCAAAGGCAGTTTTGTTCCACTGTTTGAGATTGAAAAGACCAAGTCCTCCCTTATTTAAAGGTGCCTCGAGAGCATTGAATTTAACAGGAGTAAGATACCTGCCCACAGTCTTGCCAGTCCAAAAGAATTTCATAATTGCACTTCTGATCATTTTAATAAGCTTGAAGGGAAGAACAAACATCCTGGCCCAGTACACTTGCATAGCAAAAATGATTGATTTGATTAGAGTAAGTCTTCCTGCTTGGCTAAGCTTTCTGGTGGTCCACAAATTCATTCTAGCAGTAATTCTTTGATATAAAGGAAGACACTGAGAAATAGTAATCTTGGAAGAAGATAGAGGCAAACCAAGGTAAGAATCAGTGGCCATGCTCAGAGTTAAACCAGAGATACTGACTAATTGAGAAATTTGTTGCACACTCACACCAGCTACAGATATAGAAGATTTTTGAATATTCACTTTAAGACCAGTCATGTTGTAAAAATGATTAAGAGTATTCATAACTTCCTGCACAGTGTCAAGATCAGGAGCACAAAACAATATAAGGTCATCAGCAAACATTAGAGTAGAAATCTGAGGAGCAGCACATTTAGGGTGTAGCCTAATTCTTTTAAGTTGAATGGCATCATTAATCATTCTAGTAAGAAGCTCCATAACTAAAATAAAAATATAAGCAGAGAGAGGATCCCCTTGCCTAATACCCTGTTTGCTTCCAAAAAATCCCTTCATCACACCATTGATGTTAATGGAGAAGGTTGGAGTAGACATACATTCGTAAACCCATGCAACAAAATGTGGAGGGAAATTCATATATCCCATTATGCGAACAATACTATCCCACTGCAGCATATCAAAGGCCTTCATGATATCAAGTTTCATCATAGCTTTAGGGGCAGAGTTTTTATTATTATAGCCTTTAAGTAATTCATGAGCAAGAAGAATGTTATCAAGAATACTTCTGCCAGGCAAGAATGCAGCTTGGTTGCTAGAAATAATAGTGGGAAGGACTAATCTTAATCTAGAGGCTATAATTTTCGAGATACACTTATAAATAGTGTTACAACAGGATATAGGACGATAGTCTTTAACATGCAAAGCATTCTTGATCTTGGGCACTAAGGCAATATTAGTATAGTTAAATGTCCTAAACAGTTTGGATTTTTTGAAGAAAAGACAGATGGCTTTACAAACATCATCAGCAACTATGGGCCAGCAGGCAGTGTAGAAGCATGCATTCATTCCATCAGGTCCACCACATGAGTTAGTTTTTAAAGAGAACATAGCATCATGAATCTCAGCAGTGGTGACTTCAGAGCACAGATAATTATAGTCATTCTGAACAAGTTTAGGTAATACTTCAGAAGGAATGGAATCAATATCAGGCTTGAAATTATTAGAGTTACCAAGCAGAGATTTGAAGTAGTTTTCAAAAGCTTGTTGCACTCCTGCAGAAGTAGAATGTTGAACTTCATCTTTATCAACAACAGTAATTAAGTTCTCTTTGCTCTGATTGTTTTTAAGGCATGCATGAAAATAGGCAGTGTTCCTATCTCCTTTATCCCACCATTTAATTCTAGACTTTTGCCTCATCATCTCTTTTTCAACAGTTAATGCTTCATAGTATTGCTTGGTGAGAGCAGCTTCTGCTTCAGAAAGTTGAGAGTTATTAACATCATTCATCATTGCTTTCTGAGCTTCTCCAAGCTTCAACAGAATAGAGGCACTTAGACCATTCCCTTTACCATACTTGTTGTAAGCCCACTGCTTCAAAACAGCCTTTAAGTCCTTTAATTTTTCCTGCAAAACAAACATACTATTACCTCTTTTAGTCTTGTTCCAAACATTAGTAACAATTTGTTCAAAATCAGGTTCAAGAACCCAAGAGTTAAAAAATTTAAAATTTGATTTTCTTCTCATGTCCATAACTCTCAAGTGAATGATTTGTGGGGAATGGTCAGAGAGGATAGGAGGGGGAAGGAAATTATACAAGAGAGGCCATTGTAGAAGGGCTTTATGATTGGAAAAGGAATGATCAATTCGTGAAAATGTTCTAACACCATTTCTTCTTTTATTATTCCATGTGTATTGCATCCCAACAGAATTCACTGGGATAAGATCAGCATCCATCAGAGTTGAATTTAATGGTTGAATTTCATTTGGGGTCGGTGGGTTCCCTCCAACTCTATCAGATAGGTTTAAACAGCAGTTAAAATCACCAAAAATCAACCAAGGATGTGTATTCTGCCGCAAAGATGGGATGACTTCATGAAGAGTTTTCCTAGCATTAGCAGAGTTCGCTGCATAAACAAAGGTAATATAATAGGTAGAGTTATCATTGATATCTCGCGCATGACAATGAATCATTTGATCAGTGGATAGGAGAGAGGTTAGGTAGATGTGAAGGGGATTAAAGAGGATCATAATTCTCCCATATGGAGAATTACTTAAGTTATGAATGAGCTTCCACTCTTTATTTATGTATTCAGCAGCCTTAAGAGTAAGAGGAAGATTCAGTTTTGTTTCAAGAATAGCTAGGATTGATAAGTTGTTAGAAGCAATAAGGTGTTTGCATTGGTCAAGTTTGATTATATTATGACCCCCACGTATATTCCATGCGCCTATGGTGGACATCATCAGAGTTTGGGGGTATTAAGCATCTCTAACTTCATTTTCCTTGTTACTGCATGCTTTGATGCCAAGTAATTAGGAATAGTTGCTGATAGTGGGGTCAAATCATTATTGGAAGGTCTGTCTTTTATTGGAGATATGAGAGACTTATTGGGTAATGCTTGAGTTGAAGATTTGGGAGGTTTATAAGCCTTAGGAGGGATGATATCAGAATAATGATTGATTTGAAATTGACTGGGAGTAGTTGGATTATCAGAAAGATGAGAAGAGACATCTGTGCATGTCATTGGTATCTTGTGCATGTTATCAGCTGCAGACAAGGCATGGTGACCACCCTGATTTTGAGACATATGGATCTTCATACCATTAGATGTTGTAGCTACTTCATTTAACTTGAATTTATCCTTTTCACACTGCATGTTACCATTCCTAATAGCAGAATTGTATATTGACTGAAGTTCTTGTTGGTTTGCTTGTCTTTTTGGTTTTATTTTAACATGCTTGTTTTTGATACCACCTTGTTCTGCTAATAGTTGAATACATTCTGCCTTGCTTGGTGTTTTTTTTTCCTTTCCCTTAGTTTCTTGCTCTTCTACTTCTGTACTATTTTCATTTTCCTCTAGCATTGCATCCACATTCTCAGTGTCTTCAAGCTCCATCAGAGCATCGAATTTATTAGTTAACAATATGTCCTCAACTGTTACATCAACATTAGTTTCCAAATTATTGCCTATCCCTAATTCATTAACTTCCTCAGTCTCATCTGGAATACAGATTTCCTCCACATCTTCATCAGTTATTTCCCCTTGTTCTTTTGAAGTTTCAATAATAATATTGACATGGTCTTGCTTATTCCCTTCATCATTTTGATTTACTAGCGATCTTTTTTCCTCTACTTCAGAATACTCTTCTACCTTATCCCCCGCAGTATTAATTATGTCTTTATTCCTAATAAAATTGTCTGATTTCTTCCTTACAACTTTCTGCCATGTTCTATCATTCATATTAAGGGGAGGATTGAAGTTTCTATTCCCTTGAACCTTGTTCACTTTTGCTTCTCCAGGAGGGGGTCTATCCTTTTTGTTTCTCTCTTTGGTATTACTTGAGTTACCAGTAACAACAGCGTCACAGTTATTAGTTGCATGTCCAAACTTCTTGCATTTGATACAAACATCAGGCCTCCATTGATACTGTACATAAATTTTTTGAACCCCTCCTTCAACCAGTTTAACCAGAAATTCATGAGGGAGTTCTCTATCTGGTTTTACTTCTATCAAACATTTCGCATAACTCATTCTACTCTGTTTCTCAGTCATCTCATCCATACACAAAAGCTTGCCAAGGTGACTACTCAGCCAATTTATACCAAGAGGAGACCATGCATATAAGGGCAGATTATAGAAATGAACCCACACTGGAACAGAAGGAACAGAACCACTAATATTGCTGACTGTGGCATCATATGGCTTTATAATGAAAAGCTTGTTTTTAATAATAACTGGGTCACATTGTAGAATTTTTTCTCTATCATCATCACAAGAGAAGTTGAATAAAAATACCGTTCCATCAGATTTAACTCTTACTGACCCCTTAAGTTTCCATAATAACTTAAGTCTGTATACTACTGCAGTGTAAGAAAGAGGCTTATCCAAGAAGAAGCCAACCAGAGAGTCCTTCCATATCAAGTCACCAGCTTCTAAAACAACCTTCGGAGGCACCAGCATGTTGTTTTCATACACCGGGACCAGATCAACAGGGATGTACTTCCCCGCATTCAACGGTTTATGCTTAAAAAGGGAAGTCCATTTCTGTTGACCAAGAGTTGGATGGGACGAGTCAAAAGATGAAGATGGGTTCGAGTTGGATGCCAACAGAGTTGGAGGTGGGTCAGGAGGAACAAGTGGCAATGGAACTGGTGGAGTAGGGTCAGAGACAGCGGGACGGGGCACCAGGGGAGCCACATCACAAATGGCAGTGGTAAAAGGGAGAACAGAAGAGTTGAGGTGGACTGATGGAATAGATGGGAGAGAAAGGACGGGGTCGTTGGTGGTGAAGTTGGCAGAGTTAGGGGGAGAGGACGAGGGAAGGACAGGAAGTATGGGAATAGTACTGTTAGTAGGAGAGGAGGAATGGGATAGGACGTGGGTAGGAGAGAGAGGAACAGACATGAGAGGAATCCTGATGAGCTGATTTTTATTGAAAACTTTGGGGACAGGGAGACTATGTCGCCCTGACCTTTGGTTAGACTGGTTTTATAGTGCCCAGACCACTCATGCCTCATACTTTGTGGCCGCTGGGAATCGATCCGGTGCCACTACAACAAGATGTAGCCACATCCACTAAGTCGTAAACCACTGGACCACTAGTACTTGGCTAAACTTTGGGGACAGGGAGACTATGTCGCCCTGACCTTTGGTTAGACTGGTTTTATAGTGCCCAGACCACTCATGCCTCATACTTTGTGGCCGCTGGGAATCGATCCGGTGCCACTACAACAAGATGTAGCCACATCCACTAAGTCGTAAACCACTGGACCACATCCTGATAAGGACTTAATGATTTGTGATTCATCAAATTAGCAGGGTAATTAAAATGGATAATTAATTAATTCAATTAATTAATTATTCGGGTTAATTAATTTAGTAATTAAGAGTTTGAATTAATTAATTAAGGATTAAGTAAATTAATGAAGTTTATTAAATTAGAATAATCATTGGGAGGCTTAATGAGTAATTACTTAAAGTAATAAATAAAATATAATTACTTGCGAAATTAATCAAGAGATTAATTAAGATAATCAATTAAGGAGTAATTAATTTATTAATGAAGTAAATAAAAAGACAGTTAATTACAGGTTGAGATTAATCGGGAATGATTAATATTGTGGTTGAATTTTAATAATTAATTTAGATTAGATAAATTAAAATATAATTGGAAATCATTAATTTTTATAATTAACGATGTAATTAAAGATTGATTACTTACGATGAATTAAATCAATAATAAGTGACTTATGAGAAGTAAATTAATATAGGTAATCAAGGATTAATGTAATTAAAATAGTTAATTAATTCACGAAGTAATTAAGATTTTTTATTGATTTTGGTTATGAATAATTAATATCGTGAAATTAATTAAAGATAACTACTTGAATGCAATTGAAAGATAATTAATCCAGGGTGATGAATTAAGATGAATAATGATGGGTTGACTAATTAATTGATTTGGAATTAATTAATGTTAATAAAGGAATCTAAATGATTGAGGTTTGGAATTCAATTAGAATCAATTGAATTGGTTTGTATGTGATTATGCTTTGCTTATGGATGATTGAATGGTATTGAATGCTTTGAATGAGTTGATATCTCTAATATGAAATGTTGTGTATTTCATTTGGATAACTTGAGATAGGATGGCATGAGACTTGAACAGACCAGGGTCGGGTATTAGGAAATACCCGAAACCCCTTCGAATTTTTTTATAAATCGATATGTGAAATCTATATGCCGGAGTGAAGTGATTTGGAGGAATTGGGCTATTTTAAATCTAAATCCTTGGTATTTAGAAACTTATAGGTGGAATAATCAATAGGGTGGAATGAAATGATTTAGGTGAATTGGATTATTTTATCTAAGTTTGGTACTACGAAATTGACGTGTGGGATAAGTGTGGTCTATAGCCAATTATGAATTTGTTAATTTGATATAAGTTACCCGGGTTTATATAGGTTGTTTGCTTTGGTATTCAATGTTAGTTGGGTTTACTCACACTGGTTTCTAGCCTGTCCCGGGTGTTACTTTGGTGTAATGCTCAGGTCAGACCAAGTATTACAGATTTTCAGGTTAGGACGTTCTGGAGCTCAAGAGGTGGGCTGGATGGCAAGAACGTATGGAGTTCTTCTGATATATTATATTATTTTATATCTATGACATGATATAGTAATTGTGTATATTCCAGTGACTGTATATATGTGAAACTCTGTTGTATATTAAATGTAATCGACAGATATAGCATTCTTTTGTAAACTGTTATTATTATTCATTATTATATTTTATCCACTGCGAGTGTGAGTTGTTGATGTTTCTGTTCTTCTTCTTCTTCTTCTATCTCTTTCTTCTTTTTCACTACTATTTGGAATTTTCGGGTTCGAAAATTTCGTGTTATTACATTTGGTATTAGAGCGAAAAGGTTAAGCTAGAACCTTGGCTCTGGTGGGGATTACTCATTAAATAGAGTCCGTAGAACCCTAGAATGAGTTGAGTATGTATATACATATATATATATATATATATATATATATATATATATATATATATATATATATATATATATGAGAGCGTACTTGTTATATTCTTATATAAAAGGGTTTTAAATGATTTTATATGAAATATATTTTGATATATAAAGCAATATTTTCCTCTAAGAAATATTAAGATGATTGTTTGTTAAATCATTCAATTAAAATTAAGAAATAATATAATACAACCAAATTGAAATCCTGAATTGGAATTAAATTAGGTGATAACAGAGATACAGCCAAATTAAAATTAAATTAATTGAAAATGAAATTCTGGGATTAGAACTCAGAAATTAAATTATTTAAAAACTTCAAATGAACAAAGTTAATTTGGTTTAAAAAGTTAAACCAACCTTTGAGAATTTAACTCAAATTTATATAATCCGAGATGGTTTAAAATTGAGATTGGAATTGAATTAGTTCAAACTGAATTTGATTTGAATTAATTGGTTTTGTAATTGAAGACATATAAGTTTAAAAATTTTAATGGGAAATTTGAATTGGATTAAATTGAAATGATTTGATATTGAAGTGGGTTCAATTGATACTAGTCCAAATTGATCGAAATAATTTAAAATTATAATTAAAGTTGAACAGGTTTAAAATCAAATGGAATTTGATTTGAAGTTGGAAAGAAATTGAGAATTAATGCTACTTGAAGTGGGAATAAATCAAGTCCAAAGGAAATTGGAGTTATTTGAATTAGAATTGGGTCAACTTAAAATGGAGTGGAAATTTAAAGTGAATTGATAAGAATGGAGATTGGGAATTGCGCAGTTTTGACTCTGGACTATTTTCAATATAAATTGTTTTAATATAAACTCATTTTTTCCCAAGCTATTAAATATATACAACCTTTCTTTCTTAAAGCCAAATTATTTTATACTTGTTTTACAATTATTTTTGGAGCTATTTAACAAATTTTCAACTGTTTTCTAAACAAATTACTATTTTTCAACTGTTTTGCAATTATTTAAAATTCCTGAAACTATTTAACTATTTTTCAACTACTTTATAATTAGTTAACTATTTTATAGTTATTTTGCAAACTAATAATTATTTTTTCAACTACTTATCTATTTTTAAAATTTTCAAGCTATTTTCTAAATATAAACTGGTCAGAGTTCAAACCGTTATTGATTTTAATACCCAACTGAGATAAGGATTAAAGTGATAAATTAATGAGAATTAAGGCAATTCTAAATAAGTGAAAGGGAATTAAAAGAAATGTGAATAGAAAGGGAATTGATTTGGCTGATAATCAATGAAAATAAATACGTGGAATGTATGTATATTATTCTATTTGCATAGTGATTTGATCCAAATTCGAGCACAGAATTTCGAGATAGTTATATCGATCCGACTGGGATTTTTCACTCGATTCTCGACGGCGAACCTGGATATGGATTGTTGATTGGTTCTGGATATTCTCTATCATAGTTATGGCTATGCAAGGAGAATGACGGTTTCTGATCAAGAAACCAGATCTGAGTCCGCACTAGGAAGTCGGGTGGACGATACTAGTTCGGAAGTGAAATTGTGTGATCGAGCGAGCGATCAGATTGGTATAACGTATGAATGATATGTGTATATCGTACGGATTTGAATGAAATTGGTATTGAAAAGAGTAATCAAATTTGAATATTTGATTTTTAATAAATGAAGCTATATATCTTTGTTATATTAGACAAAACTCCCCTTGTTAAATCTATACCCAGAAGATAATGTTTTTGAAAATGTTTGAAGTATAAAGGGATTTTATACAAATTTGAAATGATCTAGAGTTTTTAAAAATTATATATATCTGTATATATATGTAAAGGATCTTATGAGGATTTTGGGAAAGGTTTTGGGAACCTTTGGATTTGGAAAGGCTTTGATTTTTGGGTAATATCAATATTGGATTTGGAAAGCCTAGTTTGAGAATTATCGATTTTGGGATAATTGATTTTGTGTAAAGGAGCTTTGTATGAGATCATACTAGGTATATGATTTGAAAATACTATATGTATAGTATTGTTTGTACCGAAATTGGGCACAACACCTTTCAGAAGTTTTTGAAGAGATAATAAACGAAGAATATAAGTTGAAAATGAGGATTATCTAACAAAAACTCCAAATAACAGTAAAATAAAGACAAAGACAAGCAATTTATAGTGGTTCGGCGCGTTGCCCACGTCCACCGTGAAGTTTTTGCGATTTTATTGATTCTCTTTCAACGTTTACAAGTGATTACTGCAAGCAACAGCGAATTACAACTGAAAATTCGTAATCAATCAGCGAGAATATGATGTAGGATGATGAAGATCTCGATTCGGCAGAGTCTGGGCGCTTGAGAGTCGAAAAGATCCCTTTCTTGTTGGCCTTGGGGCTCTATTTATAGGCGTAGGAAGCTGAAATCTCGTCCAAACTTTGTGAGACCTGGTCTGTCATGCGAGGGGATCCACGCGTCCGTTTCCTGAAAGTTTCGGCCCAATACGAGATCAATATGAAACCATTTTGTATCGATCAAGATGATGTCCAATTGAGCTGAAATTTGGTGTGGAGCTTCTTTGGCATGTGCGTAGTCTTCCTTGAAAATTTCATAGCATTTGGATCAGTGGATCGAGAGAAATGGTCGATACGAAATCAGGTTTTTCGGTTCTTGTCTGCTTCGAATCGATTCGTTCGAATCGATTGTTTCGACACCATCAGTTCACGTGCTCTCGTGGTAAGGTGGCTCGCGTCCTTCGCCTCGATCCGGTCTTTACTCCAAATTGACTGCATCGATTCCATATATATCTCCCTATTTGAATGGGTTGATAACACGTCACCCAAGCTTGTTGACTGGTGGATTCGAAGGAGGCACCATTTATGGATTCGAAGAAACCGTTGGCCATGGATTCGATCAGTAACAATACCGGTGGATACGAACGAACCAACCAGGATTGATGGCTTCGGATAAGCCTTTCTCCGATGGTTACGATCCTTGTAGCTTCTCCATGGATACGGGGTCAATTAATACGAACTCGAACCCTTCGATGGATTCGAACATGGGTGACTTGATGAATGCGAAGTAGGTTCTTGCTGATGGACACGAAGCGCTTTATTTCTCGATGGATACGAAGTCCATCGATACGAATTCGATGGATTCGAACATGGCCGCTCTTGACCGATGTGAACCAATAGGAGTTAACCGACATGAAGTAGATGATCTGCCGATGGATTCGAAGCCGATCGATACGAAAGCGATCGATTCGAAACCAGGGTCTTGTGATGGGTACGAGATTACCCACATTCATGGATACGAAACCCGGGGCTTTTCCCTTCAATTTGAATCGATCGTAACTTGAGCGTATGAACTCGGATTTACTTGAAATTTGAGATGCTGACTCCTATGACCTTTCTTGTCATGTCCTATCAATTGTAGCTCAATCCGGGCTCGGACAAAATTCGTCGATATCCATAGCAGGTCAAACTTGGCTCTCGATCGATTCTTGGTATTCCGGCCTTGCCAAAAAGGCAGGATAACATTTTCCCCCCAAAGTACGTCTTGTGGAAACATGACGTGCTTTGAAAAGCTTCCCTTCCTCCCTGAACAGTCATTTCTCTTCTGTCGAATGTTGTAACTATGCGTTGGTGTGATTGAATTACGTATTACAGTGTTCAGTTGTTCATCGGCTCTCTTGTGTCAGATGTTGTATTGATCTTCTCCTGAGTTGATGTAGGAGGTTGAATGGTTGTGTGCAAAATGTGCATTCGTATCGATCAAGATGGTTGAGTTGTGATGGATACGAAACTACCAGTGTTCGTATCGATATGTCTGTACCGCTTCCGGTTCAATGGGTGCAAGATGGACATTTCAAACCGATTCAGGTTGGGTGGATTCGTATCGATGGATGTTGGCGCTCGGAAGCGTCCCCAGGACATGATTCGATCGATACGGTTTGTATTAATGGCCTGTGGATGGAACCGAGTCGAGGAGTGGCTTTGAAACGATGAGGTCTGAAAGGAATTTCGCCTCGATGAAAGAAAGGCCCAACGAGCTCGAAAGAACTATTCGACAAGGCCCGCTTGGACTGGATGTGGCCGGTTACGCGCTCCGGAAGGCGAATCGACCCAGTCGCACACCATCTTCCCTATAAATACTCTGGCCTTCTCACTTTTTACCTTTTTTACAGCCGTCTCCATTTTTTGCTTCTCGGTTCGAAATATCAGAAGGGAAAAATTCAATCACGCCATCGATTTGTTCGATTTCGAATTCGCTACTCCTCGGATCCTTTCTCTAAATTAGGTAATCATACGTGATTCCAAGTAATAATCATCGTTTCAGATCCATCCTTCTTCCTTCGACCATCTGTTCTGGACTTAGGTAAAACCAGATCTGGTTTGGAGAAGAGTGATTGGACAGGGTAAGTTCGAATCGATCTGGGGGTTCAGCTTTCGAGTTGAGGAAGATGAGAATCTCTTTCGTTGAGTTTTGCATCGATCTCTGGGATGCTTCGATGGAGAAAATGTAGTTCGTACTGATGGCTACGCGAAAGATCGTGTCGATTCGAAACGATCGATACGAAAACAAGCTCATGGCCGATTTGGAGCCTTCAACTTTAGACCGATTCGAATTATGGTTTATGATCGATTCGAAGGGCATCGATTCGAAGGTGATCGATCTCCAGTTAAGGACCCCTAGATCGGTACGAACCAGGCAACCAGAGATCGATGCGAAAATACCCTATTCTGACCGATACAAACTCGGGCTTTGGAACATCGATTCAAAGTATGCTTCCGACATCGATTCGAATTGACTTTGGATGGATTCGAACAAGCCCCTGTTGATCGATTTGAAACCTCTTATGACGGATATGAGACTTTAGCATTTTCTCAGCATAACTCCAACGAGCTTCATTTTTGCATATGTGGACTTAATAATTAAACTGCATACTTGACTACCTTTCGAAGCTCGTCGATGGAACTATGACAACTTTAACTGCTTGCATATTCTTTTTAACTCTTCAACATTCTTCAAGTAATGCACACCATTGCACTGCATACATTCATACACTTTACACCGGGGAATGCACAGTTCTCTTGTCGTCTAACGATGGTTTCTCGTGAGTTAGCTAGTTATGGAGCCTTCGAGTTCGCAGCAGCAAGAAAACCCACAAGAAATTCAAAATATAGTTCCTTCGAGACTAGAGGTACCGGATATTGAGCCCGATGTAGTTGGTCCAGCCCCGGATGAACTACCCGATGCATCATTCATTCCCAATCCACGAGATTCTGTCCCGTCTCACATTTCTGAAGATATGTTGGGGAGAGTATGCTTGAGGCATGGCCTGTCGATGGACGACGTGCTATTGCCGGGACCAAATGATAGGCCACACAATCCACCGGAAGGATATAGTGCATTTAACCGTCATATGTGTGCCGCTGGAACGCTACCTCCATTTAACGATTATATAAGAGAAGCGTTATCATTCTTGGGAATTGCTCCATCTCAACTACATCCGAATGGGTGCTCAACAGCTTGTTTATCGTCTTCATGGAATACCTTCATGGGCCGCCAATCCTGAGGTCAGATATCTGTTCAACTTCAAAAGCCGAAACGATACTCCATCTTTTACATTTTTGGAAGCGGTTAGGAAATGTCAAGTGGTTACCGGGTCCTGGACTTGGCTAAGCTACTATAGGACATAATGGTTTTATGTCCGATGCCCTCCAGGGTTCGCCCGACGATGGTTATTCAGACGTGAGTAAACCTGAACTCTCAAGTAATTACAAAGGCGTTTGCAGTTGAAGTAAAATTCATATCTTTTTTCTCTTGTACAGCCGTAATTCAGCGACCAGAGGGTAGACATTTCGAGGAAATAGTTTGGGTGCTTCAAGAAATCCCGAGTGAAGATAGGAATATTGAACTGCTCTTGACTGATAGGACTCTTCGGATCCTTGGGCTGATTGAGCGAAGACAAAGCATACTGGTCGATGACGCATTAAAGACCGCCTCGAAAGAACGAGTTATGCGGAAAAAGTGCAAAGTTGTTGTGATTGAAGAAGCCGACTCTGAGGGGACTCATACTGATGAAGAGCCTTTGGGTGAACCTGCAGACGCAACCTAGGATATTGATGAGCAGAGAAAAGGCAAGGCCGCCGTCTCTGAACCATCTAAAAAAGGGAGATGGAAATCTGTGGTTACGTCTTGGTCCGCTCCTGGAGTTAGAATATCGGAAATGTCTCCCTCTAGAACGGAGAATCTTCACGAAGGATGTGTCGATCTTCCGGTTTCGGACGACACGTCCTTGCGGCAGGACGTCGGATTGGACGAAATCTCACAAGCGTTAGTTTTAAGCGAGTCTCTTCCCACTGGTGTGGCAGACACATCCGGTTGGTCGGGGGGTTGAACATTCATACATATTTCACATCACTACATAGCCCTTGACTGTAAACTATCTGTTTCGGAAGGTGATTAACTCTGCTTTATTTTGTTCTGCAGATACTATATCCGAGCGAGGTTCAATGTTAGGGAGTCTCCGACATGCGTGCAAGTCTTCATATTACGAGTCGCGCAGACGAGAAGGGGACAGAGATTACGGACAGGAACGCTCTGGGTATTCTGATTAAGAAAAATATGATAAAGATAAAGGCTATAAGCGTCGATCTCGGTCGCGTACTCCTCCTCCTCCCAGAGATCCCATATAGCCTCCTGCTTATGTCTCTCGTCCCTCTGAATCTTCTCACTACAAGTCGGCTTCTCAATCTTCTAGGCATGAATCCCGCCATTTTAGAAGCGAGATAATAACTGCTGTCGTTACAGGATAGCCCCCCGTGGAAATTTCAGGGGAAGGAGCAATCAAGCTTGCTCAGCTAAAGAAAGACTTTCCAAACATCTTCTTTGATAACTATATCTTTCCTCCACACTTAAAAAGGATCCCAGAGGAAGCCGAGTAGTTAGTGCATGACTACGTGCACGACTTTTATGCCCAGTACAAAGCGTTGGCGAAAGCGGCTGACAAAGCGTCGGCATTGACCTTTGAGCGTTGGGCCACCATCGCGAAGTTACAGGATGAGTTAGCTCAAAAGAGCCGTATTATTGAGGTGCTTAACACTGAAGCTGAATCTTCTCGGAAATCTGAAATGGAGGCCATTAAAAAAGCTGACGAAGCCCTGGCTACGATGGATAGGATGAAACGTGAGCATTATGCCATGGTAGAGGATATGGGCCATCGAAACACCATGGTCGCTGCCGAGAGGGACGCAGCCCTAAAGGAGCTAAATGAGCTTAAGTCCAAATTTGCCGAAATCGCCAAGGATAGGGATGATGCGAACAACGCAGCCCAGGAGGCGTGTGAACAAGCCATGATGCTTCGGACTGAATGGGATGCGGAGTAGCCAAGGTCCAGGCGGTCGAGACGGAGGTTGAGGAGAAAGTTCAACAAGCAGAGGCCAGGCTGGAGGCCGATATTGAAGATCTTCTCATCACTTACAATGCCAATGTGTTGAGACATAGAAATTTGGCCTGGCTCCAGGATTACCTAGTACACCTCTGTAGCGCGTGGGGTCGATTGGTTGAGGAAGAAGAGGAAGCGCATCCGGATGAATCAGTCGACCGATTTGAACTCGAAAACCGCTTGCTGATAGATGATGAGAAAAAGATCCTCCATGACGCTATTATTGTTCATGAGAAGGAGATGATTGGTGGCCGATCTTTGGAGGTTGGAGAGGGATCAGGTGTTGAGCTTCACGCTACTGTTCTTGAAATCACCGCTACACCTCCGTTAGAGCCTGTATCTGTGGCTGATTAACAATCCATTCCTGCTTATGACCCAGAACAGCCGCGGTTATTTCCTATTCGGGAGCACGTCTCTGAGGCCGTCCAACCGTCAACTTGTTAAACTGAGGAAGGTACTTTGAACATATCTCAAGTGTGTTTTGAAGTGATTGCTTATAACTCCTTCTCTTCTTTGCTCAATAACCGAAACTACTTCGACATCTTCGGCTCAGGAGTCTATTCAAGGGCAAAAGGCCATCACCACTGAAACGACTGTCGTGATGATGGTAGTGTCTACTGAGATGGCGCAGAGGTGATCCATATCTCTCGAAGAACAAATGGTGAGTGAGCTGCTTGGCCATTAGGTTGACCCTTTTACAGACTTTCCATTTATCATCAGTGATCTTCCGCCGGCCTCCAGTTTTGTAACGCAGACCACAGCTGCCCCCGGCCAGGCCCAATCAGCTCGAGACGAAGAAATCTTGGCCGAAATCAACGCCAAAATAGAGGCTGCGGGGCGTGAGGGAAATAGTGGAGTTAGGACTACGGTGCATAGTCCAACACCTCTAAATGTGATATTGCCAAGTGGCTCTTTGGTCGGTACTCGGGTGTCCTCCTCGTCTTCTGTTGCAAGTTCGGTCCCTTCAACTCCTCCGGCGGGGAGCCTTCATTTAAGTTCAAGTTCTGAGGAGGACGTTGACATTGTGCCCCCGGCCGAAGAGCAGCCACCGGAGAGGAAGCCCTCGAAACGAAGGATTTCTGTTCCTAGTGATTCCGATGACGAGCCGTTGATAAGGAGGTCGGAAAAGAAGAAATAGATCGGCCACTCAAGCAGATGTTTTGGTAGATAGGAACTTGTTTTCGTTTTCCTTTAGTAGGTCGTGTATAGATGCAGGTTCGGCCCCTGCTAGTAGGAATTCTTTTCTGGAAGAACTTATTTGTATGTAAGTCCTTGTTTCTAGTCAGTTGAAAAAAAATATTGCTTTTCTCATCCCAGCTGTTTTTTTAAGTGTTGTAATGATTGGTTTACGACCATGCTTTTTTGCGAATTTTAAGCGCATGTCTACACTCTGAAGACTTAGAATAATTTGCGGGAAATAATTCGGTTCATGCTCTAAGAGCCCAATGATTACCGATGCTTATGATACAGTTCACACTTTGGGAACTTGGAGTTAAGGCTTGTACTCCGGTCCAGGCTCCGGGGACTTAGAATTATTTCAAGGTTTATGCTCCAGTTTGCACTTTGGGAATCTGGAGTTAATGATTGTTTATGCTTCAGTCCGCGCTTCGAGGACTTAGAGTTATTTCAATGTTTATACTCCAGTTCGCACTCTGGGAATCTGGAGTTAGTGTTTATACTCCAGTCTGCGCTCCGGGGACTTAGGGTTATTTCAATGTTCACACTCCAGTTCGCACTCTAAGAATCTGGAGTTAGTGTTTATACTCCAGTCCACGCTCCGGGGACTTAGAGTTATTTCAATGTTTATACTCCAGTTCGCACTCTGGGAATCTGGAGTTAGTGTTTATACTCCAGTCCGTGCTCCGGGGACTTAGAGTTATCTCAATGTTTAGACTTCAGTTCGCACTCTGGGAATCTGGAGTTAGTGTAAGGATTGTCGTGTATCAATCCTTTTAGATATTAATGTGGTGACATGCCCCCGAGCTTGGGCTTCACATAGTGAGTGACCGGTCGTATCACAGTCACTCCCTACTTGAATTAAATCCCATCGTATGATGGAACTTGGCTCTCCGTGCATTGTGATGTTTTGTGGCGTATTCAATTAATCATAGCTCTGGCTTGAAGAGATAGCATTTTATTGCTGAAATAAGAAAATATGGCAAAGTCAGCTGCCTTATTACAAGTTCAAATTTCAAAATGAGAAAATAAAATGCTAAGGAAACAACGGGCTAAAACAAATAAAGCCTGTCATGTATAGTAGCGACGGAGACTCTCGCTATTCCAGGCTCCCGGTAAAGTAAAACCGTCAGCGGTCGATAATTTGAATGTGCCATCTCCGAGCTTTTGTAAAATCACATACAGTCCTTCCCAATTTGGATTCATGTGAGAAGGAACTGGATAAATTCTTCTGAGCACAAGGTTGCCGAGTTCGAAGGTCCGCGGTCGGACCTTGGCATTGTACATTCGGGCGACTGGACTCCGATATGCGGCTGCCCTCAAATCAGCCTCTTCACGCCTCTCATCGAGCAGATCCAAGGATTCGGCAATTAGTATGTCATTCATTTTCGGATCATAATATGTCACACGGTGAGAATGAACTTCCATTTCGATCGGAATAATGGCTTCAGAGCCATAAGATAGAGAAAATGGAGTGTGTCCGGTTGCAGTTTTGTGAGTCGTCCGATAAGCCCATAAGGCCATAGGAAGTGCATCAACCCACTTGCCCCCGGCCTTTTCCAGTGGTTTCTTCAAAATAGATTTGATAACCTTATTAACAGCTTCGACTTGGCCATTCGCTTGTGGGTGTGCAACCATGGAGAATTTCTTATGGATATGGAACCGCATACAGTTCTTGAATTTAGCGCTGTTGAATTGGGCTCCGATATCCGTGATAATAGTATGCGGGAGACCGAACCGACAGATGATATTGCGTACTACAAAGTTGATTACTTTCTTCGTCGTGATTGCTGCAAGAGGTTCGGCTTCGCCCATTTTGTGAAGTAATCAACTACGTCGATGGCATACTTCGTGCCACCTTTGGCCAAAGGCAATGTATCAATTATATCAATCCCCCATATTGCAAATGGCCATGGACTGACCATTTGGGTTATCTCAGTAGGCGGGGCTCTAGGAATCCGAGCATGTTTTTTGCATTTATCACATTTTTTGGCAAAGTCCATGGTATCGCGATTTACGGTAGGCCAATAATATCCATATCGGAGTATTTTCTTGGCAAGTGCTTGCCCCCCCCCCCCCCCCCCCAAGTGTGATCTCCACATTCTCCTTCGTGCAAATCGTGTAACACTCGTTTGATTTCGTCGTGTGTGATACACCGGAGAAGAGGAATAGAATACCCCCTTCGATACATAACTCCATTCTGCATGACAAATCGTGAGGCTTTTCGAAGAATTTGTCTTTATCACTTCGACGCTCGGGTAGTATGACACGTTCAATGTAATCTTGGTAGGGGTTCATCCATGATTCCCTGCTGGTAGTAGCCTCAAATGTGCAACCAGTTTCCATCTGACCAATGCTCGGAGAAGAAAGAGTTTCAACGGGAACGAGCCCCAACTGCCGAGCTTCGCCCGTACTTGCCAATTTTGCCAACGAATCAGCCTTCTGATTATGCTCCCAAGGGATGTAGAAAATGGCATAATAATCAAACTGATCAAGAATCTCCCGGACTCGAGTTAGGTAAGCATCTAATCTTCGATCCTTAGCCTGATATTCACCCCGGACCTGACATACGATTAATTGGGAGTCATAGTAAATTTCCACCGCGGTAATTTTCAGATCGCGGGCCAGCTTTAAACCAGCAAGTAAAGCTTCGTATTCGGCTTCATTATTAGTTGCACAGAACTCGAACTTTAAAGCATAACATATGGATCGGCCCTCGGGGGTTTCAACTACTACCCCAGCTCCGGAGCACTGATCGTTGGATGCACCATCAGTGTGTAGCTTCCAAATGTACTCAGGAGGTTTGCTGGTCTCAGGTAAGTCTTCAGGGACAGTGAACTCGGCTATAAGATCTGCTAGGACTTGACCTTAAATAGCTCTCCTTGGAGTGTAAGTAATATCAAATTGACTCAGTTCTATGTTCCATTTGAGTAACCTACCAGACGTCTCAGGCCGCGTGAGGACCTGTCGTAACGGCTGATCGGTGTATATAGTGATGGGATGAGCCTGAAAGTATGGACGGAGCTTCCTCGAGGCAATGACTAGGCAGTAGGCCAATTTCTCTAACTTCGGATAGTTTCTCTCAGCTCCGGTGAGTCGTTTGCTAACATAGTAGACCGGTTTCTGGACTCGGTCTTCTTTCCGAACAAGGGCAGCACTGATCGCGTTCTCTGATACCGCCTAGTAAAGATACAACTGTTCGTGGTTGATCGGCTTTGAAAGAATCGGCGGTGTGGAAAAATGTTGGACCAATGACTTGAATGCGTCCTCGCACTCCGTGGTCCATTCAAAGTTTCGCTTCCCTTTTCGGATCAAATCGAAGAATGGATGCATTTATCAGTGGACTTTGATATGAACCTACTCGGTGCTGCTACCTTTCCGTTGAGACTCTGGAGTTGGTTTATAGTTTTTGGAGTTTGCAAATTTCTGATAGCCCAGATCTTTTCGGGGTTGGCTTCTATTCCTCTGGCGTTGACGATGAACCCAAGGAATTTTCCGGATGTGACTCCAAAATGACACTTAAGCGGATTGAGCTTCATCCCGTATCTTCGAAGGGTATTGAACATTGAATCCAAGTATTTAATGTGATCAGTAGAGTATTGTGATTTCACCAACATGTCATCCACATAGACCTCCATTGTTTTTCCGATCTGGTCAGCGAACATCCGGTTAACCAATCGTTGGTAAGTTGCTCCGGCGTTTTTCAATCCGAAGGGCATGAAATTGTAGCAGTATAGTCCCAGATCGATTACGAAGCTCGTATGCCCTTGGTCGGGCACATGCATGGGTATTTGATTATAGCCAGAGTAAGCATCCATGAACGAAAGTAATTCGTGTCCGGCTGTTGAATCCACAAGTTGATCAATTCAGGGAAGTGGAAAGTTGTCTTTCAGACAAGCTTTATTTAAGTCAGAATAATCAATGCACGTTCTCCATTTCCCATTTGGTTTTCGGACAAGTACAGGGTTGGATACCCATTCTGGGTATAGAGCATCCCGGATAAACCCATTCACCTTCATCTTATCAACTTCCTCTTTAAGGGCGGCAGATCTCTTTGTATCCATACCGCGCCTTTTTTGTTTGACCGAGACATATCGCGGGTCAATATTCAGGGTGTGGCTCACGATGTCCGGCGAGATTCCACACATATCAGAGTGCGTCCAGGCGAATACGTCGAGATTCGCCCGGAGAAAATCAACCAATTACTGTTGCGTCTCTTAGCTTAACTGAGACCCAACCTTCAACATTCTTGAACCATCATCATCATTGTCGATTGGAACATCAATCGACAGCTCAGCCAGAGAAGCTTGACTCTCCATGGATTCCTCTTTGTTATCATTGTCTCTCGCGTCGAGATCTTTTTGGAATTGGTTGTGGTGCCCGGGCCAAGGACCAGGCACCAATTGTCAATTGTCCGCAAAACGGACGCAGTGAGATTCCTCTACGCCCTTTCCTTTCTCTTTTCGCTGCGCCTTGCGCAGCTGTGCAACATAACAGGCTCTTCCAGCAGCCTGATCTCCTTGAATGACTCCAACCCCACGATCAGTGGGGAACTTCATTGTTAAACACAACGGGGAGATTGCTGGCCTGAATTCAGCGAGGGCTGGTCGGCCCAAGAAGGCATTATACAGAGAGTGAATATCTAAAACAACAAACTGTAGCATTCGAACCCTTCGGCGTTCTCCAATTCCTAACTCCACTGGCAACTCCACCATTCCAGTGGGTAAATTAGCACTTCCATCGAAGCCATGGATTCTAGATTGACAAGGTTTTAAATCTTTGGCTTCCATCTTCATTTGATCATACGCTCTTTTAAACAAAATGTTCACCGAACTCCCACTGTCCACCAGGATCCTCTTCATCCAAGCAGGACCAACCTAGGCCGATATGACAAGTGGGTCAATGGTTGGGGCTTCGACCCTATCAGCATCTCGGTTTCTAAATACGATGCCGTCTGCCGTCGTTCTCTATAGTTTGGTCGGAGCCCCTTCATCAAAACTACTACAACATTCAAAATCAACATGCGTGATCGAACTGGCACATGACTCCATCTCCTTCCAGCTTCGGTCTGTCGGGTGGGGACCACCAGTGACTGTATTAATAACTAACCTCTCGCCTGTACGGGCAGGTTCCTCTCGTCTCTCTTGAGTTTGCACACGATTTTGATTGGATGGGCCCGCGTCACCAGACTGCGGCGCTCGAACGAACTGATCCAGCTTCCTCTCTCTGATCAACTTCTCAATGAGGTCCTGCAAATGTCTATACTCATTGGTGTTATGTCCATAACTTTCATGGAATCTACAGAACTTTCCTGTTTGGATCTGCCTCTCAGACAATGGTTTTGGAGCAGGCTTCTTATACTGCATAGCATTGCAAGTCTGTAGATACACGTTCTCCAACGACGTGTTCAGCGGTGTATAAGTATCAAACATCGGGGCCCTACATCGCGGGCCACGGTTCTGGTCTCGTTTTCTACTCTGACTATCATCGTTTCTCGGCTGTTGAGCTTGTTTATTCTGAACATTTAACTGGACTTTTCCTGAACTTTCACCAGATTGTTTAACTGCAACATTACTCTGAATCCCTTCATTGCTGGGTCTCGCATCGTCCTGTTTCCCAGATTGTTTTGCATCCTCTCGCCTTAAGAATTGAGCGGCTTTGGAATAGAAATGATCCAACGATGCGGGGGGCTTCCCAGCTAGCCATTTTCCAAACTCAGAATTGGGGTCAATCCCCTTAGTCAAGGCCATCAAGATTGAATTATCATTAGGGTTAGTGATCTCTGCACAAGCGGCATTGAATCTTTCCAAATATCGCCTGAGTGTCTCCCCAGGAGCTTGAGTGACACTAGATAAAGTATTGACATCTTTAGGCCTGGCGATATGCATACGAAACAGTTCAACGGACTTAGTAGCCAATTGATCAAACGAAGAGATAGATCGTGGAGGTAATCGTGTAAACCACATTGTCGTAATTCCCCTTAAAGAAATGGGGAAACTACGGCACTTTACTGCATCATCAGCTCTTGCAGCAGTCATCGACCATTCGTATTTCAGAATATGTTGGTTAGGGTTGGAACTTCCTTCATACATGGGCAGAGTCGGCATCCTTAATCGCCGAGGAGGTTCAGCATATAATATGTCATCGGTGAACTGAGTATGACTTCGAGAGATTCCCCAATCGTCATTTGTTAAGCACTGACTCTCGCGAATCATTTGGCTACCATGGCTGAGAGGTCTGGGGTTGCTACATTCTGAGGGTAGTGAGCCAAAGTGTGGTCGGGTTCCACATTGCGAGGTGGGATCGGGCGCTGTCGACGATCCGTATGTCGCCTCCTTGGTTCGATGTCTTCCGGGATATATGGTTCTGGAGCACGCTCCTGTTGGTGGCAATTATGATTGGAGTGATTTCGGGTAGCAACTCCTATGTCAACTGCGGTGGCTTGGTTATCCGTAGTATGTTGTGGAACAATGCTTCCTCGAGAGGAGGGTCCTGTATGAAAACTAGCAGACGGGCCAACTCTTATCTGTCCCACGATAGATGCTGGCTGGTGGTCAATGGTCTGTGCATAATTTCCCTCTAGTCTGGGATGGGTGAATCTGTGATTGTAGTCGGATGAAGCGGAGCTTTCAGTGGAGGAACGAGACGCATGATCCCTCCTGGATCTTCTACGCCCTTGGCGATCTAGTTGGTTAGCAAACTCAGTGTTAACCCGCAACTGCTCAGCTAGATGTTGCCGACTTTAAGTTAGTTCTTGGAGAAACGTTTGGAATTCTTGCCTGGTAACCGGACCTGATGGATCGGAATGCCCGGTATCATCTTGATTGGGTGGAGGTAGTTGCATGGGATTTTGTCCATCCTGACCTTTTTGACCAGCGGCAGAAGCGGTTCTTGTGCTAACCATTTTAGATAATGAACTCCTTTCCTAGACTTTGGAAAATCTGAATAGAACGGAAGGAATCTGAAATTGAAATCTGGATCTCTCCCGTAGATTTATGCAATCCGGTATCGGCGATAGATCCAAGGAGCAGGAGAAAAACTGGGTTTTCTCAATGAAAGCACCAAAGTATTTATACCGAAATTGGGCACAACACCTTTCGGAAGTTTTTGAAGAGATAATAAATGAAGAATATAAGTTGAAAATGAGGATTATCTAACAAAATCTCCAAATAACAGTAAAATAAAGACAAAGACAGGCAATTTATAGTGGTTCGGCGCGTTGCCTACGTCCACTGTGAAGTTTTTGCGATTTTATTGATTCTCTTTCAACGTTTACAAGTGATTACAGCAAGCAACATCGAATTACAACTGAAAATTCGAAACCAATCAGCGAGAATATGATGTAGGATGATGAAGATCTCGATTCGGTAGAGTCTGGGCACTTGAGAGTCGAAAAGATCCCTTTCTTGTTGGCCTTGGGGCTCTATTTATAGGCATAGGAAGCTGAAATCCCGCCCAAACTTTGTGAGACCTGGTCTGGCACGTGAGGGGACCCACGCGACCGTTTCCTGAAAGTTTTGGCCCAATCTGAGATCGATATGAAACCATTTCGTATCGATCAAGATGATGTCCAATTGAGCTGAAATTTGGCGTGGATCTTCTTTGGCATGTGAGTAGTCTTCCCTGCAAATTTCATAGCATTTGGATCAGTGGATCAAGAGATATGGTCGATACGAAATCGTGTTTTCCAGTTCTTGTCTGCTTCGAATCGATTCATACATCGATTCGTTCGAATCGATTGTTTCGACTCCATCAGTTCACGTGATCTCATGGTGAAGTGGCTCGCGTCCTTCGCCTCGATCCGGTCTTTACTCCGAATTGACTGAGTCGATTCCATATATCTCGCCCTATTTGAATGGGTTGATGACACATCACCCAAGCTTGTTGACTTGGTGGATTCGAAGGAGGCACCATTTATGGATTCGAAGAAGCCGTTGGCTATGGATTCGATCAGTAACAATACCGGTGGATACGAACGAACCAACCAGGATTGATGGCTTCGAACAATCCTTTCTCCGATGGTTACGAGCCTTGCAGTTTCTCCATGGATACGGTGTCAATCGATGCGAACTCAAAACTATCGATGGATTCGAACATGGGTGACTTGATGAATGCGAAGTAGGTGCTTGTTGATGGAGACGAAGCGCTTTATTTCCCGATGGATACGAAGTCAATCGATACGAATTCGATGGATTCGAACATGGCCGCTCCTGACCGATGCGAACCAATAGGAGTTAAACGACATGAAGTAGATGATCTGCCGATGGATTTGAAGCCGATCGATACGAAAGCGATCGATTCGTAACCAGGGTCTTGTGATGGGTAGGAGATTACCCACATTGATGGATACGAAACCCGGGGCTTTTCCCTTCAATTTGAATCGATCGTAACTTGAGCGTATGAACTCGGATTTACTTGAAATTTGAGATGCTGACTCCTATGACCTTTGTTGTCATGTCCTATCAATTGTAGCTCAATCCGGGCTCGGACAAAATTCGTCGATATCCATAGCAGGTCAAACTTGGCTCTCGATCGATTCTTGGTATTCCGGCCTTGCCACAAAGGCAAGATAACAAGTATAAAGTATTTTGATGATGGCTCTGGGGAAAAAGGCGCTCCCTTGAAATGAACTTCTCCGGAGTGCCAATGTGTGGTGCCGCCTTGAGCCCTAAGGGGGGTTCTAAAGTTGATCCTGTGAGGAGTCCCGACAAACTAGTTCCTGAGGATTATTGGGTAGCGAAAGTCGAGGGCGTTGATGCCTACATGGGCATTTGGGTTATGCTGTGACGACAGTGTAACTCGATTTCACTGCGATCTAATGTAGGGACCATAGCGAAAATCGTGTGGAGGATGAGTGCCAACAGTCTACACTTGATTTTGCAGAGAAGGCAACGCAACATCGGTAGACTGCGATCTATGGTCGAGTGGAGTGGAGAAGTTTCATTCTTTTGGTAGCCAAATTCGACGGCGCTGATGCGTGCAGTTATATGGGTTTTTGCTGTGATAGCTACGTAACCCCTGTTGTAGCTGCGATCTGTAGCGGGTTCCACGGTGTAATCGAGGGGCGCAGAGGCCTACAATTATCTATGGATTTTGTCGGGATGGCAACATAACCATCGGGTTAACTGCGATCATGGATGGGTGTGATGATTCCCAAAGCATTCTCACCAAAGATATTTCCTCTATTTTCAAAAACTATTTCGATATTTTCAATAAAATTATTTTCCAAGTATTTTCACTGGATGTTGAGAATGGGTCTGCTAAGTACTTATAGATTTTCAGTCCTACGCCTGATCAACGTATGACTGAATTTCTGTGAGAACAAGGATGGACTGGTTGAGACATCGAGTTATAAGAAGTATTTTTATAAAAAGCTATTTTAATTGTATTATCTGAATTTAAAGGCATTACAAAATTTTAAAATAAAAGTGTTGGAATTTTGAACGATGAAAGAAAATCTAAACTGGAATGATGGAAGATTTGAGCTCAGGAAAATTTAATGAAGTGGTTTTTGTAATAAAATCGAATATTGATATAAAAGTTGGAGGTAAGCTAATTTACTAAATAAATTATTTGATAAAATATATTAATAAAAGTTAACTCGGTTAAATAAAATGGATTGTGAATTAATAATGGAGTTTGAAGATGAATTCGAATTGTAAATAGAATTCGACTTGGATTTGACAATGAATTAAAAAAGTGGAGATGCTATGAAAATAGAAATAAAATGGTGTCGGATCGTAAGAGTGATGGTTTGAATAACAAACAAATTTCAAGTGTGATATGAATAGTATTTAACGAAATTTGCAAGTAAATTAGATATAAGAGAAGTGTTGTCGAATGAGATGAAAGTGAGTTATAATAGAAATGGTTTGAGTGCAAACAAAACCCAGATGAGTAGAAATAAACTGAGAATGGCTGTGTGTAAATAAAATAAATTAGTAAATGAATTAAGCAAGCGAGTTAAAAATTTAAATATGGGATGGATATTAATATAAGAAATGAGTATTGTCAAGCTCAATGGAGTAGTTTCGAAAATGGAAACGATGCGGAGATGAAATGAAATGTATATGTATGGTTAATGAATAAATTTGAGATGGAATTAAATACAGAATGAGTAGAAAATTAATTTAAAGTTGTTATAAACTAAAATAGATACTCAAATAAGTGAATGTCATCGAAATTGCATAAAAATAATTGTCGTTTAGCGTAAACAAAGGTAATTAAATTTTATGAGTTGATAAAGATTAAATAAATTGGTTTTAGAATTAATTGAAGTGAATATGAGCTTGTTTGGATTAAAAATCAATTGAATGTAAGAAATTGAGTTGTAAACCATTAAAATTGAATGAAATGGCTTATGAATTGGTTGAAAGCAATTGAATAGTTTTGAAGACATATAAATTCCTCGAGGAAGTTATTTTGAATGCATTTCTTTTAGAATTGAAGTGTTATAATTGTTTAAATAAGAGAAATGTTATAAACTTCATATATATAGTGCTTATATGTGTAAATTGAGTAAGTACAGGTACTTGAAGAGCCGTTTGGCTGGATTGGTTGCGCTAATTGCTTAAATTAATAGATGCTTGCTAAAAATGCTAAATAAAGTGTTAACCGCATTTGATCAACGAGTTAAGACCTGAGACGACTCACAACTTAAAGAAGCAGAGCGACTTAAGGGGTGGTCTGACTCAATAAGTAACCGACTTAACAAGTTAACGACTCAAGGGAGTTACACGACTTAACGAGTTAGGGATTGGTCGACCTAAAGGATTCAACAGCTTACGGAAGTGAACGACTTACGACATATAGGAGTCTACGACTTAACGGTTTAAGAAAGAAGGGATGGATCACGACTTAAGGTTTTTACGGCTTAAGGAAATCCACGGCTCAAGGACGGGATGGTCTAACGACTCAAGATAACTGCCTAAGCCCTAAGAAGGATACCGACTTACGACTCATTCTGAGTCGTTCACCACCCAGGAAAATGAGGGTAAGTTTGGTACAACTACTTAGCACGCAGCCTCTTGACTCGTACACGGCTCAAAACTTGTGCTATCACCTGAAATGAACAAGCCTACCACTTAAGCAACGTCCCACGACCTAACTTGAGTCGACCAAGACCTAAAACTACTAAGTTAAAATCCAATGTCGTGAAACTTATGCCGGATCATCTTAGTGCATTGGCGACTTAAGACTCATGACATGAATTCAGACAAGCTTGCTTCTACTAAACCGTGGACTTGACTCGGTA
Organism: Allium cepa; assembly: GCA_030765085.1. Taxonomy (NCBI): domain Eukaryota; kingdom Viridiplantae; phylum Streptophyta; class Magnoliopsida; order Asparagales; family Amaryllidaceae; genus Allium; species Allium cepa. Next base: position 141,002,914 of record CM060937.1, on the reverse strand, counting down.
GGTCGGCCACGACTTATCTTAAGTCGGCCACGACTTAGGACTTGATAATAATTCCTGCCCAGAATTCTCTATAAATACATGGCCATCTCCAACTTTCAGGGGACTTTTCCGATCATTTCAAGCGTCGATACTCTGCTGAATTCTCGACTCATTCAACACTTCAAGTACTCCAAACACCAAGGACTCTACGACGATCTTCAAGAGAAAATCTACATCATTCAACATGAATTCGGAAGATTATTCTCCATCAAAGTTTGATCTACTGGTTTAAAGTGTGTTGTAATTGAAGATTATTGTAAAGTTGTAATCAAATTCAGTAATAAAGAGAGTTAAAGTGGACGTAGGCTTCTCCTAAGCCGAACCACTATAAAAATTGTTGTCTTTTCTGCTTTTTCTGTGATTTTTCTACTTGTTCATTAGTTCCCGTGTTCACGGGTGGTGCTTTCGCTCAACTTCATTTTACACCGGGGTGTTAGCGTCTGATTTTTACGTTAACATTTTTGGTGTTTTCACTGAGAACCCAACACGGGAAATTTCCACAATTGCTCCGCAAAGGATTGTTGAAAGAATTTCTTTTAAAACCAGAAGTTTGTTGGAAATAATGGCTCCTGGAAGAAAAAGAAGTTCTGTAAGATCCAATAATGTTCAAGAGAACACCGCTACCTCTCCTCCTTCAAGTCAAGCAGCTCCAACTGTTGGAGTTACACGGGCAGAACTGGACGCCGTAGTTTTAGGATTGAATCAGCAATTGAATGCTCAGAATGCGCAGTTGGAAGCCCAGAATGCCCAAAACGCCATGATCTTGAGTAAGTTGAATGATCTACTTAGGGCAAATCGTCAACCAGCTAATAATGATGGGAACCCTACTGCAGGAGCTCAGAATGTTGAAGGAAGCATTTCTCAAAGAGCCGCAGACCCTGCAGAAAGAACTCCTCTTCAAGCCGGAGGATCAGGGCCACAGCCGACTCTCCGTGAACGGTTGTCAAGGCAGAGTTCAGAAAGAGTGGCTGATGTGTGCCCTCCAGAGCCTCTAAATGACGAAGAGTATTTTTGGGGTATGGTTCGTCAAATCATGAAAGAAAGTATGCGAAGAGATGAAGGCAAGAAAGTGTGGGGTTTTGCTCCAAGCAAAACTCCATTTACTGAAAAGATCTTGAAGGCGGAGTTCCCAAGGAAATTCGTTCCTCCTACTATTCCGGCTTACAAGGGCACGAGTGATCCTAACGAGTTTTTGTATAAGTACGACTGGCATATGACTGGTGCCAGGGCGTCTGATGAAATTAAATGCCGATACTTCCCGGTTTATCTAGAAGGCGTATCTCTATTATGGTTTACGAAGCTGCCGGTAAGGTCCATCGATCAATTCTCCGATTTGACCAGGAAGTTCAAGGAGCAATTTCGATTGTATGCTTCTAAAGAAAAGGATATAATGTCGCTATCAAGTCTAGAGAAAAATCCGGGAGAATCCATCAGATCATTTTTGAATCGCTTTAACATAGCATTGGCTGAGGTGGATAATGTTGAGCCACGCATGGTCTTGACATACTTGATGAGGACAATTGATAAGTCAAGCTAATTTGGAAAATGGTTGAAAATGAAAGAACCAAACTCACTTGACAAATTCTACAAGAAAGCAGATGAATTCATGCGCTTGGAGAACCTTCAAACGCCGGCTAAGGTGGTATCAGCGAAAGCCGGGAACAATGGCACTGCATTGAATAAGAAAGAACCTAACACTCAGAAAAGGGGAAACAATGGTGGGAAGAAACAAGGAAACTCTAAGAGAGGCCGTTCTTTCAATTTCACACCCTTGACCGATACCCCTGAAAACATCTTCTTCGCGACCAAAGATGATATCAATTATCCGGCGCCACCTAAAATGAGAGTTGCGATTAAGATGGAAAAAAGTGGAAGGTTCTGTCGGTTCCACAACCAGCCCGGCCATGACACCAACGAATGCCGTCAGTTGAAAGAGGTAATTGAACAGCTCTTGAAGGAAAAAAAAAACTCCAGCAGTATGTGAAAAGGAACAGAAATGCCCCAGCTTCGTCAACTCAAGGACAACAAGTTCCCGCTCACCGTCCTACCTCAAGTGAGAAGGCCGTGGAACATGAACCAGAAAGGCCTGTCATCAATATAATAACCGGAGGACCTCACCGAGCAGGCAAAAGCTGGGGCGAGATGGAAAGGTATGCCCGGGCCTTGAGGCATGTACCAGCTGAGGAGAATGTTTTTGTCTTAGAGAATGATGCGCCTTTAAAGCAACAAAAGACTTCCATAGATGATATCGTGTTCAGTGCCAGAGATTCTTTGGGTATTGAGGCCCCGACCATAGATCCTTTGGTCATATCCGCTGGTATTGGGCCGGCAACTGTGAAAAGAGTTCTGGTTGATTGTGGAGCTTCATGCAACATCCTCTTCAAGAGGACCTTCGATCAAATGAAAATCCCGATGGCTTACGTTCAAGCTTCATCACTTGAGATCGCTGGGTTCGCTGGAGAACCCAAACAGCCGATTGGGACCATAGATTTGTTCGTAGAACTCGGAAAGGGACTTAGGAAGGTGGCTCGAAAGCAAACCTTTATAATTGTTGAAGAATTCTCTGCCTACAACGCCTTTTTAGGCCGACCAACTCTTGCTGCATTCAAAGCTGTTCTTGCCCCATGGTGCTTGACTCTAAAATTCCCCACAGATAACGGAGTTGGTGTGATTAAGGGAGACCAAGATGCGGGGCGAGAATGTTATTTTGCAGAATTGCGAGAATCTAGGAAGAGAGAAATGGGAAAAGGTGCGGCGGCTCCAGTCCGCACCAAGGAATCGACCTTGTAGCAATTACAGGGTGGACCCTGCACTGGTGAATGTAGTGGTGCACGAAGAGAAATGGATCCAAGGAAAACCAGTGCAGGGGAGAATAGGGTGGTACCAGTAGAAGTAACAGTACCGGTGCCAGTAGACCCAAAGGACCCAAACAAAGTGCTTAATGTGGGTTCCCAACTCAATCCGGCAGTTCAGAATGTTCTGATTTCGTTTTTGAAGGCTAATTTGGATGTATTTGCTTGGACTCATGCTGACATGTGCGGAATATCCCCAGAGATTGCTATACATACTCTGAACATTGATCCAAAGTTTACATCTGTGAAACAAAAGAGAAGGACTCACGGTCCTGAAAGGACGGCGGCGTTAAAAGAAGAAGTGGATCGGCTCATGGAGAACGGGTTCATTAGGGAATCTACTTATCCAAATTGGGTTTCAAATCCAGTACTGGTTAAGAAAGCTAACGGAAAGTGGAGAGTGTGCATTGATTTTTCAGATCTGAACAAAGCCTGCCCCAAAGACTGTTTCCCGCTGCCCAGGATTGATCAGTTGGTGGATGGGACAGTAGGGCATGAATTGTTATCTTTTATGGACGCATACTCCGGATATAACCAGATTATGATGCATGCGCCGGATCAGGAGGATACAAGCTTCATCACAGATGTTGGACTCTACTGCTACAAGGTCATGCCTTTCGGACTCAAGAATGCAGGGGCAACTAACCAGAGGCTTGTTAACGCCATGTTTAAACCACAGGTTGGCAAGACAATGGAAGCATATGTTGATGATATGCTAGTAAAGTCTATGAAAGCAGTGGACCATATGGATCACCTGGCAGAGATGTTTGCAGTACTCCGCAAATACAGAATGAAGCTTAATCCCCTGAAATGTTCATTTGGAGTGGAGTCCGAAAAGTTTTTGGATTTCATTGTGAGCGCTAGGGGCATTGAAGCCAATCCAGCTCAGATCACCGCTCTGAGAGAAGTCAAGGCTCCTAGAACGAAGAAGGAATTACAAAGTCTCAATGGAAAGGAAAGAAAAACTTTGAGTGGACTCCTGAATGTCAGAAAGCATTTGATGAGTTGATTCGTCATATGGAAGTGCCTCCGATACTTTCAAAGCCTGATAGTGGTGAAGATCTCCTCATATAGTTGGCAATTTCGTCTCATGCTCTCAGTGCAGTATTGGTACGAGAAGACGCAAGGATTCAGTGCCCAGTCTATTATATCAGCAAAAGATTCATTGGGGCAGAGATGAACTACTCAAGGTTGGAGAAGCTCGCCTATTGTTTGTTAATTGCATCAAGAAAACTGAGGCCGTATTTCCAAGCTCATCCCATCAAAGTCCTCACTGATCAGCCTCTAAAGCAAGTCCTATTCCGTCCTGAGACTTCGGGCCGTCTTTTGAAATGGAATGTCGAACTTAGCCAGTATGACATCACTTATCATCCCCGGAAAGCAATTAATGGACAAGCTTTAGCAGGTTTCATCGCAGAATGTACGGATAAAGGTGATAGTGAGGAAGAAGTCATTGATAGCATCCCAATCCAATGGAAATTGTATGTCGATGGCGCAAGGAATGATTACTGTTCCGGAGCAGGGGTTGTCCTTGAAACCCTAGAAGGGCGATCACTATGTTATGCACTGAGACTAGAATTCCCTTCGACAAAAATGAAGCTGAATACGAAGCTCTCATCGCTAGTTTAAGGATCGCTAAAGAACTAAACATCAAGGCATTACATATCTTCAGTGATTCTCAACTTATTGTTTGCCTTCAAGAAGGAATTTCAAGCTAAAGGAGGGAATTTACCAGCCTATTTATCAAAAGCCTGGGAGCTCCTTCAAGATTTTGACAGTTATTCAATAAACCATGTCCCCCGAGAAGAAAATATGAAGGCGGATTCTCTTGCGAAGTATTCAAGTACTGGTGAAGCTCAACTATTGGGTTTAGTTCCCGTCGAAGTCTTGTCAGCTCCAAGCACAGATGAAATGGATGTTGATTGGATTATGAATGTATCCCAAGAGCAAAAATCATGGATGACTCCGATACTTGAATATCTACTCAATGGTTCTCTGCCAGAAAATTTAAAAGAGAGACAAAAGCTGATGAGGAAAGCCTCCAGATAAGTAGTTCAAGATGGTCATTTGTACAGACGAGGATTTTCAATGCCATTACTCTAAGTTGTGACAAAGGAAGAAGCTAAGACAATTCTAACTGAAGTACATGGAGGGGAATGTGGGGATCATACAGGTGGTCAAACTTTAGCAAAGAAAATCCTCCGTTATGGGTACTTTTGGCCAGAAATTAATCAGGATGCTGCTGACTATTCCCGAAAGTGTGATAAATGCCAGAGATTCGCTAAAATCCCTAGGGCACCTTCCACCGAGCTAACACAAATGGTCAGTCCATGGCCATTTGCCATCTGGGGAATAGATCTCATTGGGCCTTTGCCGACTACCACCACCAACTCACTTAACTATGAAGTATATTTCTTCGGATAAGGGAAGTTATTGGCAACTAAAAAGTGAAAACACTTACAAAAAGACAACGGGGATCGTCAACATGAATCAATAGCAAAGAGACATGGGCGAGCAAGCATCAATCAGCAAAAGTCCTCTTCAGAGGCATAAGCCCTCTTCGAAGGCACAACTCTTCGGAGGATAAAGACCTCGAGCGGGCCTAGCCAGAAAAAGAGAGATCTTTCTCGTTACAAAGTTACGGAATGATCGGTCGATACACTCCCGTGAATCCGTCCAACCGAGAGAAAGAAACTCCAAACTTCCAGGCAAAAGCCCTACTCAGAGGCACACGTTTCACCAAGATTGAAATAAAACTTTCAGGTGTTGAAACGTGAAAAGCCCTCTCCGGAGGCCTATTTCACCACAGTTGAAATGCTAAAAGACCTCGAGCGGGCCAACCAGAAAAAGAGAGATCTTTCTCGATACAAAGTTGCGGAATGATCGGTCGATACACTCCCGTGAATCCGTCCAACCGAGAGAAAGAAACTCCAAACTTCCAGGAAGTAACCCTACTCAGAGGCACACATTTCATCATCGGTCGATACACTCCCGTGAAATGAAATGTGAAAATCCCTCTTCGGAGGCCCGCTTCCCAGCGAACGGGGAAAAATAAAAGCCTCTCCTAAGGGGCCTTCTTCAAAGACACACTTTAATTCTCAAAGGAAGAATGATTCACCTATTTTGGAAAATACTCTTCCTTCAAAAGAAGTTAAAGTACCCTTCAGAGGCCCGCTTTACCACATAGAAGAATTCACTTGGTAAAATGTGTATATGCACAAAAGAAAAGGTGATATCTTCGAAGGATGAAGCGTAAAAACTTATGTGGAGGGAGTTGTACTCTATTTTTAACGAAATAATATTCCTCCAAGTATGGAATGATTATTCTCCAGAAAATAAAAGTACAAGTCCCCTCAAAATATAAAATATTGCAACAAGCTTATGGTATAGGGGCAACATGGTATAACTATATTGGTAAAATTACGCTCGAATAACATACCACAAGCTCGCTGCAATATCATGTAAAGAAACTTGTATTACAATGAATAATAAATGCATTCTCAGATATAGAGAGAAGTTTGTACAAAGAAAAAGAATCATTTTATTCAACACTGTTAAAATTTTATACAGGTACAGGTTTCAAAGTAAAAAGAAAAAGAAAAAAAAAGCGGGGGCCGGTACCCGCACAATCTCCGGCCAGTGCATGCAAAAAGCAAAAAGCGATATAGAAAGCGCAGGACCAAAGCCATTATTTCTTCTTCCTTTCGCCTTTTGAACCTGCGCCTGGCCGTATGATTAACTTCTTAGGCCGGTTTGTAAGAGTAGGAGAGGAAGGAGAAAGGGATACAGTAGGTTCTTCTCCCGCTTGCGTCTCGCTAGCAGAAGCCTCCTTCTTTTTCTTAGAGACTCCACGATTCCCTCTCTTCCTGGAAGAAGACCCACTTCCTGGAGATAAAAGTGTAGTTAATGGTTCATCATCGGAACCAGTTGCTTCTGGAGTCTTCTCACTCCCTTCAGTTTCTTCTCCCTTGTGTTCTTGTGAAGCAATGGGATCGTCCAAGTCTTGGAGAGCTTCTATTTGCTCCTCTTGTGATCCTGGTTGCGAGGCAGAAGGAGGAGTGACCTGAAGAGATGGAGGAGGAATAATTAGAGGAGGGGAAGTTTGACCAATGCTCGACGTTTTCTCTACAGAAGGAAAAAAGTTCAAGTCAGTAAAAAGAGGAGATAAAGGTTCGCTGAGGTTCAGGAAATAGTCAAGGAGATCATCAAGCTCGTAAGAAACAGATGAGCAGTCTACTTGGGCAAGATTAACAGTAGAGTTACCTGGAAAAGTCGGTTTCCTGACATCAACCTCATAAGCCTGTGCGATGGCACTCTCGTCACCTTCATCTCCACCCTGTATGCTTGTGATCTCGGTGGTAACTTTAGTAGGAGATGGAGAATGAGAACTGGAACCGATAATGTCGATTTCGGCCGAAGGAGAAGGCCGAGCTGGAGCAGTTGAGATAGGTTTTCCCGAATGTTCCCCTACCGCCATTTAGGCCCTTAATTTTGCAAGCTGTTCTCTTCCCCTGGCGAGAGCGGCACGAGGATCGTCATTAAAATAATGCTCCTCTAGAGCTGATTCGGCATAGCCAGCGCCTTTACCGCCAAGCATATCAAGTGCAGCCTCCCAAACTTCAGCCAGTGTAACTTCATATTTGGGGCCTAAGAAGGCGAGACTACCACGCCCCAAGATGCTGTGGTGGTAAAAGTCAAACAGTGTCGAGCTGATATTGGTCTTTGTTGCCTCGTGAGATTCTTCAGCTGCAATTTTACCGGCAACGGCCTCATCACGCTCTCTTTTAGTCTTGGAGAGTTGAAGCTTCAGCATTTGAATCTCCGCCTCTTGGGAGTTGGTTTTCTTCCGAAGCTCTGCAATATCAGCAATATAGCCCTCACTGATTCTTTTTTGCACTTCGAGCCTGTCTTCGGCGTCACTTTGGCCGGCATGAGCATCTCTCACTTGTTTTAGGAGAACTTCTTCTTTTTGAGTGTAGGAAGTAGAGGAAGTACCAAGCTCTTGTTTAAGTTCCTCAACTTTTGCTTCAAGCTCTTCATTGTAAGTAGAGATGCTCCTCATTTCAGTATCATGCTGCTCAAGAACCTTCTGCCATTCGGCTTTATCGTTCTCCATAGTAAGCATGGCCTCTATATTTGCATGGTTGACCCTTTGAAGCTCGTCTACAAGCTTTTTTCAGTTCGACATCTTTTCAATATCAAGCTTGACGGCATCGAGATTTCGTAGTATGGCAGGCTTGTCGATAGGGACCAAGTCAAGATCGAACCGCACTCCCTTCAGGCACCACTGTGGAAACCAGCTTTGCAAAGTGGCTGGGCCCGGTCCAACTTGGAATTTAGGCCTACTAATTATTGTTTGGATGTCTGTCTTCCCGAGAGCGGGAGAGCCAGAAGGAATGTCAAGCGAGACGGGAGCAGTGATCTTTTCGGGAGTTGTAGAAGTATGCTTCTCAACGTGTCGGGCACGTTTGCTTAATTCCTCAACCATATGACTTTTTCCCCGGTCATCGTAGGATTTTCTCTTATGGGAATCATCGCCTTTATGGGAAGAATCGTGGCGCTCCTCCCTCTCTTTTCTCTCAGAACGCTCTTCTTGCGCCCTCCTCTCCTGAGCCTTTCGGGCAGCTCTCTCTTCATCGGATTCTGTAAGAGGGGAGGTAGCGCCTATAATCATATTGGCTATGCCTCCCATAGCGCTGGAAGTCATCATAGTAGGAGCCGCTGCGTCCCATCGGAGAATCTGAAATAAAAAGAGATAATTTTTAGAAGTCTTCGAAGTACAAAGAGTCAGAAGCATAAAAGTGCCGAAAGATTCTAAGTGTGTGTGATGTGCAAACTACGCGCATCAAACTACGAACCACTCTTTAATTGTGGAGTAGTTGTGGGTGTAGTAGTTAGCGTCAACTCTTGAGTCGACGGAGTCTGTTGCAGAGTAGAGGTCGCCTCAGCTACCGAAGAAGCAACCCTGGTGGTAACGGGGTCGTCTTTAAAGAGCTCCTGTGAAGTGACAAACAGGTCGCTCAACCCTTCGAAAGTGTCATCTCCACTCTGTTTGGCAGGGCTTGTTTTCCCAGCTTCTTCGTCACCAGACTTCTTTGAATGCAGAGGAGATTCCCGAGGCTCTTCTTCTTCGATGACCAGGGCAAGTTTGCCAGATGACCCCGCGACATCAACAGAAGTGGAGCACTTCACTAGAGAAGCCTCAGAAGCAGGTTCTTTTGGTATGGATGTGTCAGTAGAAACTGGTGCATCCGACGCTCTAACCGGGGAGTCGGGGACATCATGGGGGTGAGTAGAGCGAGAAGCGTGCAAAAGCCCATGCTGATGTAAAAGTTCATCCCTCAATAAAAATTTTATGCTCCTCTCTTCTGCGGCCACAGCAGTCAATCTCTCAAAAACTTTCTTATGGCCTGGATCTCTAGAGGGGGGAGGAAGTGCTGAAAAAAGAAAGAGTGAAATTAATGATTAACAAATCGAAATTCGAAAAGCCTGGGAATGGAAAATAGAAGCAGGTAATCTTACTTCCTACTCTCCAGATGGTATAAAACCCTGGGGGGCAGCGAACAAAGAAAAACTGATTTAAAAATCCATGAACACTCTCGGAAAGGTCAGTCACGAGTTTGCGATTCCTAGCACTCCTTATGACGACAATAGAGGGATGGTCTTTAGTCTTGGTGAAGGAACATAAGTAAGAAATTTCTCCGAAGCTCGGTAGCCGATCCAGGGTTCTCATGAATAAAACACACAACCCCATTAGAATGGCGTAACCATTGGGGTGCAGTTGAAACGGGGAGATGGTCAATCGAAGTAGAAATTGCTGAAGAAACTCGTTGAAGGGGGGAATAGCACCGCACAAGCACATTTGGCGGTTGACAGCGACGAAACCACGGGGAGGTCTATCAGCAAAATCATTTGGCCTGGGCAATATAGCATCCGCTTCAACGATGCCAAATTGAGCGTGCAATAAGCTAAACGTCCGGTAGTTCAAGGAAGTTGAGACTCTTTCCGATGGAGTAGTCAGTGGAGCAGCTATTGGAAGAGCCTCTCCAATCTGTTCCGTTACTTCTTCTTGATGTGAGGCCATTCTACATAAGCAATTGGATATTCAAATTTGAAGGTGCACGTTTCCTAAAAGTGTGAAGTGTTGTGCAGAACTAATAAAAATAAACAAGTAAATATAACTGGAGTTAAGCTCGTCGACAATTGATTGACTATCAAATTTCAGGACTTGTTAATTTGAAGTTCAAGTACAGTGTTAAAGCAAACGGGAAAGTTTAATTGACTATTCCGATGTTGCCTTGGTACTTTGCCTGAATTCGTTGTTTTAAAGCACTTCGTTCACACAATCTGTTCGAGTTGATTATTTGTTATTAACTAATCTGTCATTTGATGTGGGAAGTCAGTGGCAGTATATTCGTCCCAATTTTCTGTAAATGTTATATTAGACAGGTTATTAGCTCGCAAGAATGACCTGTGAAAAAATGCAACAAAGTTTAACAAGCTAAAGTCCAAACAATTCAGTACTCAGGCAGTTTATTTCAGCACACCAAGTTAAAGTTCAAGTCAGAATTATGCTCCAAGACAATTCAATGTGGTAACTCGCCCATGAGTTAATGGTTATGAAGCGGCTTAGGTTAGGTCGTCTATGCTTTAAGTCGTTAACACAATGAGCCGGCAGTGCTTAAGTCATAAGTCATAAGAGAAATAGAAAAGGCTTCAGTCCAAAGCAACGTGAAATTCACCAAGTCCTATCCCGGCTACGACTAAAGACTTATGTCGTGAAGGTTGGTAAGTCGGTCAAAGGATAAGTCGCGATGGTTATTGAATCGCTCAAAATTACTGCGCTCAAGATCACTGAATCGCGTCCAAGCTAGCGTCACGTTTCCTTCAACCGACCAACCTCTTCTCAAGTTAGCAACCCGTTACCCTCCTAACTCCTAACCCATTATCCTTCTAACCCCTAACCCGTTATCCTCTTATCTCCTAACCCGATAACCCATACAAGACAGTATCATCTCCTCTAAATTCATGGATCAACTGACTCGAAATATAGAAATCCATCGTCTCCTCCTTGCAAATCGTCTAAAAACTCAAATCAAACCGCTCCAAGCTTGTCAGAAATCAATCATAACATGGCCCGAAATAAAGCACGGTGCGAGGATTTGGATTGAGGTTAAGAAATGGGAAGTCCATGAAGTAGAGCGGGCGATGAGTTTACTTACGTAGCGTAATGATAAAGATTGTAGGAATTTGGTTTGAAATGAGGTGAGCTAGATGAATTCGACTCTGAAAGCTCCGAAGGTTGCTAATGGCGGAAGTAAACAATTAAATAGAAAGGTGAAGTAGAAGGAGCGACTTAAGCCTTTTATACCCCAGGACAGTGGAACTCGAAACGGCACACGCGGGTCAAGGGAAAGTCGAAGCACGCGACCTACAACTTAGGCGCGCACTTCGAGGGGCAAATGTTAACCCCGTTTGATCAACGAGTTAAGACCTGAGACGACTCACGACTTAAAGAAGCAGAGCGACTTAAGGAGTGGTCCGACTCAATAAGTAACCGACTTAACAAGTTAAAGACTCAAGGGAGTTACACGACTTAACGAGTCAGGGATTGGTGGACCTAAAGGAGTCAACAGCTTACGGAAGTGAACGACTTACGACATATAGGAGTCTACGACTTAACGGTTTAAGAAAGAAGGGATGGATCACGACTTAAGGTTTTTACGGCTTAAGAAAATCCACGGCTCAAGGACGGGATGGTTTAACGACTCAAGATAACTGCCTAAGCCCTAAGAAGGATACCGACTTACGAATCATTCTGAGTCGTTCACCACCCAGGAAAATGAGGGTAAGTTTGGTACAACTACTTAGCACGTAGCCTCTTGACTCGTACACGGCTCAGAACTTGTGCTATCACCTGAAATGAACAAGCCTACCACTTAAGCAACGAACCACGACCTAACTTGAGTCGACCACGACCTAAAACTACTAAGTTAAAATCCAATGCCGTGAAACTTATGCCGGATCATCTTAGTGCATTGGCGACTTAAGACTCATGACATGAATTCAGACAAGCTTGCTTCTACTAAACCGTGGACTTGACTCGGTAGGTCGGCCACGACTTATCTTAAGTCGGCCATGACTTAGGACTTGACAATAATTCCTGCCCAGAATTCTCTACAAATACATGGCCATCTCCAACTTTCAGGGGACTTTTGGCCGATCATTTCAAGCGCCGATACTCTGCTGAATTCTCGACTCATTCAACACTTCAAGTACTCCAAACACCAAGGACTCTACGACGATCTTCAAGAGAAAATCTACATCATTCAACATGAATTCGGAAGATTATTCTCCATCAAAGTTTTATCTACTGGTTTAAAGTGTGTTGTAATTGAAGATTGTTGTAAAGTTGTAATCAAATTCAGTAATAAAGAGAGTTAAAGTGGACGTAGGCTTATCCTAAGCCGAACCACTATAAAAACTGTTGTCTTTTCTGCTTTTTCTGTGATTTCTCTACTTGTTCATTAGTTCCCGTGTTCACGGGTGGTGCTTTCGCTCAACTTCATTTTACACCGGGGTGTTAGCGTCTGATTTTTACGTGAACATAAAGCTACGCCTACGCAATAAAAATAGGAAATATGAACTGTTTTTGCTTTTTCCGACCGGGTTGGTCGATGTATTTATATTTATATCTCTTGTCAAATTGCAAAAGCTCCTCCGTACAAAGGAGACTCTACCAAAAATTTTCGAAAATTTTGGGAGTTAGAAAATTTTTGAAATTTTTTGGGAAAATTTTTGTTAACGACAAAACGTTTTTTAAAATATAAAACTGAAATAAATTAGTAGATGAAACTAATATGAATCAGTTATAAAGATAAATTCAATAATCAGAATTAAAGACAAATTGAAATCATATGGAAATGGGAAAAAATCAATTCAATTAGATGTGAAACCTATGTAAGAAAATGTATAAAATGATTGGAAATGTTACGATTGGATATTATTGTTAAGTAAGATATGCAGGGATTATAAGGGAAAAGTAAATTGGATTTGATTTCAGGAGATAATGTGAATTGCCCAACATAAAGGTATGTATTTAAATTTCTGTATGAAATTGGATTGTGTTTTTGATCTAGCCGCTTGGCTTTTGTTTACTTTTGGAATTTGGGAGCCCGTAAAGTCATTTTGTAGTTGTACCGAGCTAGCTGCGCAAAGGAGGCGCTGGCAAAAAATTTCAGAAATTTAGAGATTTAGAAAAAATTTAAGAAAAATTTGATCATTCAAAATTTGGTTTTAAATTGAAATTAGATGATTGAGCAAAAAGGGTATTGATTAAAACTATAGGAGGTTTTGGGAAGTTGGTTAAGGTGATAATGAATCTTTAATAAAGGATAGTTAGTAGGATGTTGAATTGTGGGTTTTGAGAAAGGGTAAACGGGTTTTGGACCATTCTTCCTAATTAGTAATTTCGGGGACGAAATTCTTTTAAGTGGGAAGAATGTGACGACTCGAAAATTTAACAATTTAAAATTTGAATATTTAATTCATTTTAAATATTTAGAAGTTTATTTTAACTTGAATTCCAGATATCAATATTTACTTGATAATTAAATTATTGAATTATATAATTCAAAATTGGGTAAGATGTTGAATAAGGAGTTTTAAACCTATTAAAAATAATTTAAAGGCTTATCAAATTTTTAATAATGATACCAAAGATAATAAAATAATTGAAATTTAATTTAAAGGTAATTTGTTCAATTTTAATGATATATCGTTTAAATTTAAATTTAAAAATAGTCTTCCGAGTCACAGTCTCGGAATTCGACGAAACCAGTTCCATTGGATCCGTAATAGTTAGTTATTATCGGATTTCAATTTTCGTAGCAATCAGAGTTGTCGTTTGACCCTGGCAGCTCAAAATGCTTAGAACTATTTTAATCGATTTAATTTAAAATTTATCGTTTACTTCCGTAACTCGCACATATGATCGAGTTAACTCCCGAAATATGTTCCATTGTGTTCGGAATGCGGTTAAAACCTTATAAACACTTGTCGGCATGTCTGATTCGGGATTCAAGATTTCACGTTATGCGTAACGAGATATTTTGGAAATTTAATAATTTTAAAAATATAATAGTCAATCAGCCGCCCTACCTCCTGAAACGTGCATACCTACTTTCCTCCTTTCTCGTGTAAATCGCTGCAACCTTCCTCTACACGCCATTATCAACGCGCCTCCTTCTTTAATATTAACACACGAGACTCAGAGAAAAATATAATAATACAGCTTTGTAAATCAATGGCCTAGTGTCTCCTTCTCTCTTCCTTCTGTTTCAAATCGCGATTTTTTTTTTAAAAAAAAGAGTGGTTGCTAATAAAAACTTCCCCTCTCTTTCATTAAATCCCCAAAACATATTCAACCCAAAAACAAAAGAAATCGAACAATTCGTTGAAGGTTGTCGCTTTAGCCTAGAGCTCGCTTGCGTGATGAGACCTATAGGCGGAGGCGCATGGGAAGCATCGCACGGGCGAGGGCAGTCTCGAGCACGAAGAGGTGGGGACGGTCGAATTCTTCCAGTCGCGTTCGAATAAGGGGAAAGCAGTGACATCGGTGGCTAGGGTTTTCACTGAAGTCGCAGTCATCGAGGTCATGGCGCTCGAGATAGGGGTGTAGCTATAGGCGCCGCGCCATTATCGACATGGCAGAGCTCGAGCTAGGGCTTTGGGGTTCATGTTCGAATTAAGGTAAATTCAACTCTTAATACACCTTAATTGAACTTATACTTAAGTAAGGCCGTGAATAAATTATAATTATCACTTATCAAGGCTGGAGTAAATTATAAGACAATTTTGGTTGTAAATCGTTATGCTATGGAATGAAGTATGTAGATGCAGATGTTTCAGTTAATATGGGATCTTGGATACTTTATAGGAATTTTTATAAATGTGGAAGGGTGAATTAAAACAAAATTGGATTCTGGATCCACATAAGTCATTTATTATATATAGCTTTTAGAGGAAAGGATATATATATATATATATATATATATATATATATATTTTAAAAACTGTTTAAGCATGGAAACATATATATGTTATTTTAAATTTACTAGTATATTAAAGAAAGAAATGAATGATGTATTATGGCAACTAATATGTTTAATCAATCTATTTAAATATTTTTATTAGTAAAAATCTATTTATTTTTAGGAAACCTGTTTAAAAATCAATTCATTCGTTATAAAACAAGATGATTTTTCAAACTAAATTATTGGTCAATTTAATTCATTGAATGATAAATTACTTAGAGATTATTTCAGATGTTAATAAATTATGTAATGTGTACAAGGTCTAATACTATGAAGAGAACAAGTCAGGATTGGAGTGGATTGCAAATTTAAAGGGCAAAGGTGAGTAAATCTCACTCGTTGGATTATTATTTAAATTTGAATGGTTAAATTTAAATAATTGGTTGAGTGATTAAATTGATTGGATGTGCACTAATGATGATGAGACTTTGGTTTTGGTTGGTTCTCGAGTTAAATGTGGTTTGACTCGAAGTATTTGGGTTTTAAATTGTTTTTAAACTTAAGCCATAAATAAGAAAATATTTTCATTTTAATGCTGATAAGGACTTAATGATTTGTGATTCATCAAATTAGCAGGGTAATTAAAATGGATAATTAATTATTTCAATTAATTAATGATTCGGGTTAATTAATTTAGAAATTAAGAGTTTGAATTAATTAATTAAGGATTAAGTAAATTAATTAAGTTTATTAAATTAGAGTAATCGTTGGGCGGTTTAATGAGTAATTACTTAAAGTAATAAATAAAATATAATTACTTGCGAAATTAATCAAGAGATTAATTAAGATAATTAATTAAGGAGTAATTAGTTTATTAATGAAGTAAATAAAAAGACAGTTAATTACAGGTTGAGATTAATCGAGAATGATTAATATTGTGGTTGAATTTTAGTAATTAATTTAGATTAGATAAATTAAAATATAATTGGAAATCATTAATTTTTATAATTAACGATGTAATTAAAGATTGATTACTTAAGATGAACTAAATCAATAATAAGTGACTTATGAGAAGTAAATTAATATAGGTAATCAAGGATTAATGTAATTAAAATAGTTAATTAATTCATGAAGTAATTAATATTTTTTATTGATTTTGGTTATGAATATTTAATATCGTGAAATTAATTAAAGATAACTACTTGAATGCAATTGAAAGATAATTAATCCAGGGTGATTAATTAAGATGAATAATGATGGGTTGACTAATTAATTGATTTAGAATTAATAATGTTAATAAAGGAACCTAAGTGATTGAGGTTTGGAATTCAATTAGAATCAATTGAATTGGTTTGTATTGATTAGGCTTTGCTTATGGATGATTGAATGGTATTGAATGAGTTGATATCTCTGATATGAAATGTTGTGTATTTCATTTGGATAACTTGGGATAGGATGGCATGGGACTCGAAGAGACCGGGGTCGGGTATTAGGAAATACCCGAAACCCCTTCGAATTTTTTTATAAATCGATATGTGAAACCTATATGCTGGAGTGAAGAGATTTGGAGGAATTGGGCTATTTTAAATCTAAATCTTTGGTATTTATAAACTTATAGGCAGAATGAAATGATTTAAGTAAATTGGATTATTTTATCTAAGTTTGGTACTTAGAAATTGACGTGTGGGATAAATGTGGTCTATAGCCAATTGTGAACTTGTTAATTTGATATAAGTTACCAGGGTTTATATAGGTTGTTTGCTTTGGTATTCCATGTAAGTTGGGTTTACTCACGCTGGTTTCCAGCCTGACCCGGGTGTTACTTTGGTGTAATGCTCGGGTCAGACCAAGTATTACAGATTTTCAGGTTAGGAGTTCTAGAGCTCAAGAGGTAAGCTGGATGGCAAGAACGTATGGAGTGCTTCCGCTATATTATATTGTTGTATATCTTTGACATAGTAATTGTGTATATTCTAGTGACTATATATATGTGAAACTTTGATGTATATTAAATGTAATCGACAGATATAGTATTCTTTTGTAAACTGTTATTATTATTTATTATTATATTTTATCCGCTGCGAATGTGAGTTTTTGATGTTTCTGTTCTTCTTCTTCTTCTATCTCTTTCTTCTTTTTCATAACTATCTAGAATTTTCTGGTTCGAAAATTTTGGGTCGTTACCCCAATTCAACTTATGTAAGTTGTAGCCTTTTAAAGTCAAATTTGGAAAATCCACGAACGTGCCTTATCCTAAGTAGATTCTATTTAAGTTACATTTGAATCCCCAAATAATTCATTTTAAAATACTTTAAAATGGTTTGGATTCACATATATATACACATTATAACTTGTATAATCTTTTTAAAACCATAGTTTTCAATGTTTAAAATCAATTATTTAAAACAATACTTTAAATGTAATTTCTCAAAATTCCACTTTAAAGTTTAAAAGCTTTTAGTAATCAATTAACCTTTATTGGAAAGAATTTCCAATTAAAAACTTATTTACACATAGAATTTAACTTAGGTTCTTTGAATTCAAATTCGAATTAAATTTCAAATTCCAAACCATCTTATATTAAAATGTTTCAATTTCAAAAACTTCCTTTTCCAAAAGCTCTTTATTTGAAAAACAATTTCATTTGCAAACAAATCTGGATTCAAGATTCAATTTCCAAAATCTTCACCATTTCAATATTTCCCTGAATTAACCAATATCCCGTGATATCCCTATTTGTGTGTATAAGTATGGTCCAAGGGTTTTACACAATAGCGCGATATCAACAACCATCACAGATTCAAGTATAGTAATATCGATAAGCGGTATAATCTATAACGCTTATCTATTTCATTCACAGATTCACAAATAATGTACAAATGTATCACAGATAAATAAATTATACACAGCTCAATTTACAAAACAGAATATCATAGATCAAATAGGATAATCAATTCAAGGCATCTCATACAATACAAACATTCATAAGCAATCCAAGCATTCAATAATCATTTATAGGCAGGATTAATTTATTGCTAAATACTTCATTAATTCAGTTTAATTTTCAAATAAAATGATTTCTTATGAATTAATTACTCAATCCTGATTATTACTTAAACCAGACTAACAAATTACTAATCCTGGTTAATTAACATTAATTAATTACAAACAATTTTAATTAATTAATCTTTAATCTTTTATTAATAAACCTTTTATAATAAATTAACTTTTACTTGTAAATTAATCAATCTTAATTAATAAGTAAATCAACCTTTAATCATTAAATAATTAACATTTACTTATTTAATTATCCTTTAATTAATTATTTTTAATTCAATTAATTAATTTACCCTTAATTAATTACCATTTAATTAATTATTTTTAATTAATAACAATAAATGATTATCCCTAATCACTTTTATTAATAAATCACAAATTAATTACATTGCGTATTTATTCTTTAATCGCTTGATTAGTCACCTCCTAATCATAAATTAATTACCTTTAGTTGATAACATTAATTTATTAATTAATCTTTAATTAATTATATTAATTAATAAATCACTTTGGTTAATTATCCCTTGATTAATTACTTCAATTAGTTAATTAATTATCCTCAAATTAATAACCTTAATTAATTAATCACATAAACTAAATATTCTTAAATTAATCATTCTTTAACTAATATCATTGAGTAATTAATCATCAAAATTCCATTTGAAAATCATTTAGAAATTAATATAATTAACCTATCATATATTTCTTTTAAAAACAAATCAATTTTTAACATTTAACTTAAAATTTGAAACTTAAAAACTTTGTATAAACACTTGTTTAAAAATTCATTTTAGCTTCTAAATTATAGTTAATTTATCTTGGAAACTTAATTAAATTCACCATTGCTTTTTAAATTTCGTTTACCTTCTTATATTCATCAAAACTTAATTTAAACCTTTACGATTTTTATACTTTGTTGATTACTTAATTTCAACTTTTGAAAACCTGCTATATTTCGAATAAACTGAGTCAAACCCTTATTTAACCCAAGCTCAACTTCGAGTTCCCCCACCATTCACTTGCTTCGAGTTATCTCGCGATCTTCTTCGGGTTCGTCGCCGGGACCTTTGCTTCTTCCGAAAATTTTAGATAGCACCAGATACAAATGATACGTGGTGCACGTTCACGGCCGGACGACGACGATCTGAACGTCGCTGAGACCTTCGATATGTTGTCGATGACTTCGCCCCCAGCCCGACCACTCAATGATTTCGTCGTCAGGCGAAACCGAGCTATCAACACTTCCCTAGAAACCAACACCTCAGATAAAATCGCCTCGTTGACTACCATTCCGATCACCAGACACTCTAAAACTCTGACCAAAGCTGCATCATGATTTGATTCATCGATCTCCTCAGGTACGATACTCTCCGATCAACTATGGAGGTCGTACAAATCACAAAATGTCGACGAACCCAAGATGGTACTTAAACCTTGCCAGCGCTTCCCCGCACCACCACAGCGAGTCAGACCATCGCATACTATTTTTCTACTAACACCCAACCTCCAACCCTGCTCCAGCCACTAACCCAACCTCCCTCTCCTCTTCATTCATTTTATTATTTCCTAACACTTCAAGCTTTTGTAAAAATGGGGGAAGAGAAAAGAAAATAGAAATTCCTAAGCCCTAGCTTTGATTAAGAAACTCAAATTCAAGTCCAAAATCCAAGAGAAGCTCAGGTAAGCATCCTCTCCATCTTCTCCATCTCAATCCCTTTTCCATTTTCAGAAATTCCTAAACCCTAACTAAGGAAATATTTTCTTATGAGCTTAGCTTGAAGCTTCTTGAGTTGAGATTGAAGAGTGGTTGATCTTGCCTTGTTTTAAAAGCTTCTCCTTCATTGCTTTTGGTTTTAAAGGTGAATTTTTGAACTCACATCTACAGCTTTATCTTTCATTATTGTTAGGTATGAATGCCTAACATCTATTCATGTTTATTTTCTTTTGATTTGAATTGATTTGGTGAATTTTCCAATTTTGGTGTTTTGAAGTCAAAATCTTTAAAGATCCTATCTTTGATGTTTGAATATGTTATTTGTGGCGAATCGAAGAGCCTATAGTGTCGGACCGCGAAAACATGGTTGTGGGAGAGCAATACAAGCGTCATGCTGCTAGGCGAAGCAGTGGAGTGCGGTTGTCGATTGGCATAAATCCCTAGCATCCATCGCTTGTTCGATCGCATTTCGGTTTGGATTTTCCATTTTTGTCTAGGTTTTTTTTTTCCTAGTAGAAAATTTCAGACGTCTGAAATTAAAAGCCAGAAGTCTGAAACCAAATCCAGACGTCTTGTTGAAAAACCCAGACGTTAGGAAAGGGGTCTATACCAGTAGTAAATACAAAGGTTTTTGTAATCATTTTTGTGGTTTTTCACTTTAAAATACAAAGGTTTCTATACTAGTAGTAAATATTCAAACTCTTTCACAAAGATGGTTTCAACCCTATTTTTAATACAAAGTTCGTTTATAAAACCGTTTTCCAATCTATTAGTATATACAAACCTTTACCTCATTCGTATGAGAAATATAATTAAACGGCTTAGCAAAACAAGTGATATGAAATGCTTGTGTTTTATTTATCGGTTAATTCTTGGACTTGTTCTATTGAACTCTTGTGACATCATTCGAGTGGAAATCTACAATCTGTTTGTAAATATTTAAGTTAAGCTAGTTGTTATGGGACATGAAGCTAAACTCATATATTTACTAGCTTAGTGTAATCTACACTTGTGGATCTATGAAGATCCTTTGGGGGAGCTTCGGCTCAATTTTGTGGGGTAGCGACCTATGGTCTTCAGACTGTTTTGTGGAGCTTCGACTCAAAGGTCTTCAGACCGTTTCATAGAGCTTCGGCTCAAAGGTCTACGGGCCGTTTTGTGGAGCTACGGCTCAAATTTGATGGTTAGCAACCATGGAATAGTGTTTCGTTTGTGATGCACGTGTTGGTGAGTATTCATGCTCCCGTTTGTGATAGGCCTCCCCCTTTTTGTGATTTCGGGATTTCTAATTAATGATTTCTAGAATTTGTGTTTCACCAACTTTTGCAATTGGCATTGATATGTTTGTCAATATTTGTGGTTTGGTGAATAAAATAAAGAAGATGACATTCTTTTTAGTGCTTTGAGATTTCATGAGGTATTGTATGATTTTTGTTGCTATTTAATGTATACTTGTCGCAATATTGCATTATTGTTATCATACATTTTTGTTAAATCCCTTGTCTTATCTCATTTTATCTAATAATTATAGCTAGACTGATCAGTTTATTATTTTGTTATTAAATAATACTCGGGTCAGACCGAGATGTTACAGGTGCTTTTGCTTAATTCCTTATCTGGAACCAATATCTGACTTTTGGCTAACTACTATAGCTTTATAGTTTTTGATGTTATACATTCAAGATAGAGACTCCTTGATGTATACATATTCTTTTGTCTAGCACTTGTACCTATTCTTTTGTGATATTGTGGATCTTGTTGACCACTACTCTGATGTACACTCCTATGTGTTATATTCATATCTATTTCCGCCTTTGTGATATGGATATCTGTGACTAATTTGTGTTATGTTTATTTACATTTATTTCCGAAGACCACATAGCCACTGTGTAGTAGTTTTGAGTTAGTATCCGTATGTCGAATTTCCTCTTGAAATGAAATGCATGTTATACTATCTGACAAATCGGTGCTCGCACAAAGCAATTACACGGATGGTCGCCCCTTAACAGCCTTATTCTTCATGCTAATTGACGGCATTACTCGTAGTGTCCTTGGCTAGCACGAGTATAGAGGTGTGGCATCATAGCTTGGTATCAGAGCCAAACTTCGAAACAATGTAGAATAATCTAGCAAGGATCATTGTCCTAAGTCCTTCTTAGGAGTAGTGCCTTAGCATTTATCCGATTCTTAGGACCCATTCTATCCTATTTTCTTTTGTGATGCCTTATTTTATCAACCATGATTGTTTGATATTCATTTTGAGAATAACCTTTTTCCTCTTCTTTCTTTCTTTCTTAAAGAAGAAGAGATGGTTAGTTCTTGCAGTCCTAGCGCTGGTCAATCCAATAGTCCTTCTCTTAATGGCATATTCATGTCAGTCCAACAACTTTTGGATCTTGCAAAGAATCAAAGGTTTATCTGTTCTTTGAGTAAGAACCCCACAAAGGTTTTACCTCTGAAACTAGAAGTTCCTTTTGATCAGCTTGTAGATATCACCCTACGAGAAGAAGAGGTCGATAAAGGAAACAATAGTGATGTTGGAAGTTTCAAAAAGGGCCTCAATAGCAACAAGAAGAGGCATATTAAATTCAAAAGCCCTAATCCCAAAAAGAAAGGGAGATAGGCAACTTCGGTAGGAAAGACTCCAATCCCTAATCGTGGAGAATGCTACATTTGTGGCTCTAAGGACCACTATGCAAGGGAGTGTCCAAAACCTCTTCATTGTCGTTATTACAAAAATTCAGGTCATCACATTTCTGCATGCCCCATACTTCAAATCAAGAAGAAAGAGGAACAAGAAACCCCGGTAGCAAAAGCTCCTACTTCTAGTCATGGACAATGCTACAATTGTGGTTCCATGGACCATTATGCTAATAGATGTCCGAAACCTCTCTTTTGTCGTTATTGCTAGAGTTCGGGTCATCTTTCATCTTCATGTTCCAAACTTTCAAGCAAGAGGGAGGGAAGGCTTAAGGTTGTGCAAACGCCTAGTAGCACTTCTCTTGGTCAAGGTATTTCTCATTCTGTCCTAGATGACATTTATTTTGTGATTATCCTATTCGAGTTCTTGTTGATATGGGTTCATCTCGTTATTTTTACATCAAAAGAATTTGTTGATTCTTTTTCTTTAAATATATTGGGCATGATGACTTCTTTGAGAATTGCGAATCCGGTTGGTGGATCCACAACACTCAGTTTGCTTTGAAAAGATGTCAAGATTATTTTATGTGATTTTTCTTCACGGGCCGATTTGCATGTTATGCGTTACTTAGGCTTTGGAATTGATTTTTGTGGAAGGATTGGCTTAATTATTATAAAGCCATGTCTCATGTCCCGAGTGGACTACCCATCTTCGACATTTTCAATTTGTTAAGCAGGTTTCTATTTTTCTAAATGATTTCGATTCCAATTTGGTGACATCATTTTATTTTCTAGACCCACTTGTTGAGGAAGATGTTATTCTCCTCATTCAAGTAATTCTTGAATTTTCCAGTACTTTTGAGCTTGTCTTAGGATTATCATCTAAACAATCTTTTGAGTGGTACTATGGTCTTTTCAGTTCGACTTTACCACCAGTTTTCATTAGCTACGAGTTACGGAAGATAAGGTTCCACTTCCCGCATTCCGCGCTCGTTATGATTCTTATGAATGACACATGATGTCTTTGAGTTGTCCAGCTTATTTCATCTATCTTATTGATCGAATATTCGACGAATATTTCAATGAGACCATCCTTGTGTTTATTAATTTTGGATGAAAACAACAACTTAAAATTTTGTAAATCTTTTTCATAAGATTTATTTATAAGTATAATTGGATTTTTGTTCTTAAAACGAGCAAAGAATATTCATAAAGTTTTTACGAGATATTTTTATCATAAAGAAGATGATTTTGTGTTGTTTTTCCCATTGACTGTTTTAAGAATTCTGGTCGATGCGCTTGATCAACGCTATCGATAGATATCTCCTAAACGCTTTGATGAGACAATCGGACATGGTAAATTGATTTTGAATAAGTAAATTTTTATAGAAAAATTGATTACATAAAGTTAATTGTAATTTTGAAAGTTTTAGATTTTCGGGAAAGAGGATCAATTAAAAGAACTCTTTTTTTTCGATACTCCTATTCCTGTGATTCCCGAAGAGAACCAAGATTTCACTGTTTGTACCAATGCTAGTCGTATTGGTTTGGGTGCCGTTCTCTTGAAAAAGGGAACGTGCTATCACTTATGCTTCTATACAATTAAAGCCTATCGAGACTAGGTATGCCACTCATGATCTAGTGTTCGCGGCTATTGTTTTCGCTTTTAGAATTTGGCATCATTATTTTTAGGAGAGAAATTTGTTCTCTACACCGATCAAAAATTTATGGAGTATTTATTTTCTGAAAAGGAACTTAATTTGCATCAACAACGTTGGCTCGAGTTCCTTGGATCTTATGATCTTGATACTCCTTATACTCCTAGAAATGGAAATCTTGTTGTCGATGCATTTAGCCGTAAGCAATAAGTGGTTGTTTCCGTGATGATATCCGAATGGTAGGATCTCAAGATTTTATCCCTTGTGAGATTCGAGATCGTGAATCCGATTTATGTTCATCTCTTGTTCTATGTAGGCTTGAGGCTCATCCATCTCTATTAGACCGCATTCTTGATGCTCAAAAGCTAGATCCCAAATTGGCTCTTCTTAGCCAAAATTGTAGGAATATAATTGATATTGAAGGTTTGAAAGCTTTGATATCGATTCTCGCGGCGGCATTCAAAAATTTGGTAGACTTATCGTACCAAATATTAGTGATCTTCGTAAAGACATTTTGGAAGATTCCCATCGTTCCAAATTCACCATTCATCCTGTTAGTAGAAAAATGTACGTGGATATGAAGCGACTCTATTACTGGGATGGGATGAAATCTGAAATTGCTAACATTGTTAAGTGTTGCATGACTTTCCAACTCGTTAGGGCCAAGCATCAAAGGCCCGGTGGGTTATTGCAACCTTTGCACATTCCATTTTGGAAGAGGGATCAAGTCACCATGGACTTTATTGACGGACTTCCTCGTTCTCGTTTGGGCCATGATAGCCTATAGGTGATAGCTGATAGTCTTACAAAATCCATCCATTTTATTCCTATTCGGTCCATTCGGACCGTACCTCTTTTGGCCAAAATCTATGTTAAAGAAATTGTTAAATTGCATGGAGTTCCTACTTCTATTGTTAGTGATCGCGATCCATTGTTTACTAGTGGATTTTGGAAGAGTCTTCAAAAAGCTTTGGGAACGAAGTTTAATTTTAGCACCGCTTATCATCCTTAGTCCGATGGATAAACCGAGCGTGTGAATCAAACTCTTGAAGATCCTCTTTGTTCATATATTCTTTATTTTGGTGGATGTTAGGAAGATCATATTTCTCTTATTGAGTTTTCCTATAATAATATCTTCCAATCTAGTATTGGTATGGCACCTTTCGAGGCACTCTATGGAAGGCCATGCCGATCTCCTTCTTGTTCGCTTGAGGCCGGTGGGAAGCTGGTTTTAGGTGTAGATTTTATTCGTGAGTCCATAGAAAAGATTGACCTTATTCGTCATAGAATGAAAGAACCTCAAAGTAGGCAAAAATCATATGCCGATAACCAAAGAAGAAAGTTAGAATTTCCTATGGGAGTTTTTGTGTTTATTCGAGTTTCACCTTTGAAGGGTGTTGTGCGTTTCAATCGATCGGAAAAATTAGCACCTCGATATATTTGCCCATTTCCCATCACCGAACACTTTGGTTCCATGTCTTACCGCCTTTTATTACCGGCTCAGTTCTCTGCTATTCATGACGTATTTCACGTCTCTCAATTACGGAAATGCCTTCGAGATTCCGATTCTATTCTTGAATCCGGTGTTGTGGAAGAAATTGAAGTTTCGCCTAATTTGACTTATGAGAAACATCCTATTCGTATCATTGCTTCGGAGGTTAAACGCCTTCGAAATAAAGATGTCCCGCTTGTGTAAGTTCAATGGTCCTCAAATCCTAAGGATTTCTCTTGGGAATCCAGAGAATTCATCGAGCAAACACATCCGGACTTACTCTCGCGTGCTCTTAGAAGTGAATTTATTACTTCAAATTTCTTTTGTTTTGATATGCTTTTATAGTTGTTTCTCTTTATTTTCTTCTTAAATATTGCAAGGATGCAATTTCTTTAAGGAGGGGAGTCTGTAACAACCCGCATTTTTCATGGTCGTATATTTAAATATTTTATTTAAATATAGCATCGTTAGTGGGAATTTAGTCCGAAAAGCTACTCTGTGCAAACAGTCGAATTAGAACTCGAGACCACTTCCATTAAGTTCAAAATGTCATTTGTGACCTTTTTAAGTATAAACATTGATATATTTGGAGTTGGCTAGAATTTCGACCTTTTCACTTAGGGCTTTGGGCTTGGGTTTGGGTTTCAGCCCACTAACCGAACTCATCTTATATCCTAACTCCACCCCCTCTCCTCTTTGTTCATTCTATTATTTCCTAACACTTCAAGCTTTTGTAAAAATGGGGGAAGAGAAAAAAAATAGAAATTCCTAAGTCCTAGCTTTGATTAGGAAACTCAAATTCAAGTCCAAAATCCAAGAGAAGCTTAGGTAAGAATCCTCTCCATCTTCTCCATCTTAATCCCTCTTCCATTTTCAGAAATTCCTAAACCCTTACTTAGGAAATATTTTCTTATGAGCTTAGATTGAAGCTTCTTAAGTTGAGATTGAAGAGTGGTTGGTCTTGCCTTGGTTTAAAAGCTTCTCCTTCATTGTTTTAAGGTTTAAAGGTGAGTTTTTGAACTCACATCTACGTCTATAACTTTTATTGTTGTTAGGCATAAACACCTAACATATATCCACGTTCATTTTCTTTTGATTTGAATTGATTTGGTGAATTTTCAATTTTGATGTTTTGAAGTCAAAATCTTTAAAGATCTTATCTTTGATGTTTGAACATGTTATTTGTGGCGAATCGAAGAGCATACGGTGCTGGGTTGTCTATTGGCATAAATCCCTAGCATCCATCGCTCGTTCGATCGCATTCGGTTTGGATTTGCCATTTTTATCTATGCAGTTTTTTTGCCTAGCAGAAAATTTCAGACGTCTGAAATTAAAATCTAGACGTCTGAAACCAAATCCAGACGTCTGGAAAGGGGTCTGGAAAATGAAGAGACAAAATCCAGATATCTGAAGCAAAATCCAGACATCTGAAACTAAATTCAGACATCTGGTTGAAAATTTCAGACGTCTGAAATGGTCCAGGAATTAAAAATAAAAGGGAGAAAAACACATATACTTCCAGAACCTAGGGTCAAACGTCTGGAAACACCTACCAGACGTTTGGAACTGTTTAATTTGCCTATTTTGGCTGTTTTTGTGTGGATTTCCAATTTTAATCGATTTTTGTTGATCCGATTTGTCATTATCATTTATTATCGACATTGATGACGTCCTTTTCGAGATTTTTGAGAATATCCAATTTGATGGATTCGGTATCGATTTCTATGGATTTGACTCACGTCTTCGTATGTGAATTTTTTTGATGATTGATTTTTTTTACAATCATTTTTGTGGTTTTTCACTTTAGAATACAAAGGTTTCTATACTAGTAATAAATATTCAAACTCTTTCACAAAGATGGTTTCAACCCTATTTTTAATACAAAGTTTGTTTATAAAACCGTTTTCCAATCTATTAGTATATACAAACCTTTACCTCACTCATATGGGAAATCTAATTAAATGGCTTAGCAAAACAAGTAGTATGAAACGCTTACTTTACTTTGCCGGTTAATTCTTAGACTTGTTCGATTCAACTCTTGTGACAACTTTCGAGTGGAAATCTACAATCTATCCGTAAATATTTACGTTAAGCTAGTGGTTATGGGACATGAAGCTAAACTCATATATTTACTAGCTTAGTGTAATTTACATTTGTGGATCAATAAAGATTCTTTGGTGGAGCTTCGGCTCAATTTTGTGGGGTAGCGACCCATGGTCTTCGGACCGTTTTGTGGAGCTTCGGCTCAAAGGTCTTCGGACCGTTTTTTCGAGCTTCGGCTCAAAGCTCTTCGGGACGTTTTGTGGAGCTTCGGCTCAAAGCTCTTCGGGACGTTTTGTGGAGCTTCGGCTCAAATTTGATGGTTAGCGACCATGGAATAGCATTCCGTTTGTGGTGCATGTGTTGGTGAGTTTTCATGCTCCCGTTTTGTGATAGGCCTCCACCTTTTTGTGATTTCTGGATTTCTAATTAATGATTTCCAGAATTTGTGTTTCATCAACTTTTGCGATTGGCATTGATATGTTTGTCAATATTTGTGGTTTGGTGAATAAAATAAAGAATATGACATTCTTTTTAGTGCTTTGAGATTTCATGAGGTATTGTATGATTTTTGTTGCTATTAAATGTATGCTAGTCGCAATATGGCATTATTGTTATCATACGTTTTTGTTATACATCTTATCTTATCTCATTTTATCTGATAATCATAGCTAGACTGATCCGTTTATTATTTTCTTATTGAATAATACTCGCGTCAGAAAGAGATGTTATAGGTGCTTCTGCTTGATTCCTTATCAGGAACCAATATCTGACTTTTGGCTAACTACTATAGCTTTATAGTTTTTGATGTTATACATTCGAGATAGAGAATCTTTGATGTATACATATTCTTTTGTCTAGCACTTGTACATATTCTTTTGTAATATTGTGGATCTTGTTGATCACTACTCTGATGTACACTCCTATGTGCTATATTCATATCTGTTTCCGCCTTTGTGATATGGATATCTTTGACTGATTTGTGTTATGCTTATTTTATATTTCTTTCCGAACACCACATAGCCACTGTGTAGTAGTTTTGAGTAAGTATTGGTATGTCGGATTTCCTCTTGAAATGAAATGCATGTTATGCTATCTAACATATCGGTGCTTGCACAAAGCAATTACATGGATGGTCGCTCCTCAACATCCCTATTCTTCGTGCTAGTTGACGACATTACCTCGTAGTGTTCTTGGCTAGCGCGAGTATAGAGGTGGGGCGTCACAAAACCATATTATATTAAAATGGTTTAATTTCAAAACTTCCTTTCCAAAATCTCTTTATATTAAAAACAATTTCATTTTCAAACAAATCTGGATTCAAAATTCAATTTCCAAAATCTTCATCATTTCAAAATTTTCCTGACTTAACCAATGTCCTGTGATATCCATATTTGTGTGTGTATAATTGTGGTTCAAGGATTTTACACAATAGTGCAATATCAACAACCATCACAGATTCAAGTATAGTAATATCGATAAGTAGTATAATCTATGACGCTTATCTATTTCATTCATAGATTCATAGGTAATGTACAAACGTATCACAGATAAATAAACTATACACAGCTCAATTCACAAAACAGAATATCACAGATCAGATAGGATAATCAATTCAAGGCATATCGTACAGTACAAACATTCATAAGCAATCCAAGCATCCAATACTCATTTATAGGAAGGATTAATTTATTGTTAAATTCTTAATTAATTCAATTTAATTTTCAAATAAATTAATTGCTTATGAATAATTATTCAATCCTGATTATAACTTAAATCGGATTAATAAATTACTAATCCTGGTTAATTAACATTAATTAATTACCAACCATTTAATTAATTAATTTTTAATCCTCTATTAATTAACCTTATATAATAAATTAACTTTTACTTATAAATTAATCAATTTTAATTAATAATTAATCAACCTTTAATCATTAAATAAGTGACCTTCAATTATTTAATGAACCTTTAATTAATTATTTTTAATTCATTTAATAAATTAACCCTTAATTAATTACCATTTAATTACTTAATTTTAATTAATTACAATAAGTGATTATCCTTAATCACTTTTATTAATAAATCAAAAATTAATTACATTGCGTAATTATTCTTTAATCACTTGATTATCCATAACCTAATCATAAATTAATTATCTATAGTTGATAACATTAATTTATTAATCAACCTTTAATCAATT
Source organism: Allium cepa (assembly GCA_030765085.1). NCBI lineage: Eukaryota > Viridiplantae > Streptophyta > Magnoliopsida > Asparagales > Amaryllidaceae > Allium > Allium cepa. The sequence goes on along the minus strand of CM060937.1, from coordinate 140,973,184 downwards.
ACATTAATTAATAAATCACTTTGGTTCCATGATTAATTACTTCAATTAGTTAATCACATAAACTAATTATTCTTAAATTAATCATTCTTTAGTTAATAACATTAAGTAATTAACCATCAAAACTCTATTTGAAAAGCATTTAGAAATTAATAAAATTAAACTATCGTATATTTATTTTAAAAACAAATCAATTTTTAACATTTAACTTAAAAATTGAAACTTAAAAACTTTGTTTAAACACTTGTTTAAAAATTCATTTTAGCTTCTAAATTATAGTTAATTTATCTTGGAAACTTGATTAAATTCACCATTGCTTTTCAAACTTCGTTTACCTTCTTATGTTCATAAGAACTTAATTTAAACCTTTACATTATTTAAATTTTGTTGATCACATACTTACAATTTTTGAAAACCTGTTGTATTTGAAATAAACCGAGTCAAACCCTTGTTTAACCCGAGCTCAACTTCGAGTTCCCCCACCTTTCACTTGCTTCGAGTTATCTCGCGATTTTCCTCGGGTTTGTCCCCGAGACATTTGCTTCTTCCTTAAATTTTAGACGGCACCAGGTACAAATGTTGCGTGGTGCACATGTATGGCCGAACGACGATGATCTGAACATCGCTGAGACCACCGGCATGTCGCCGATGACTTCGCCTCCCTGCCCGTCTACTCAACTTCGATGATTTCGTCGTCAGGTGAAACCGAGCTATCAACACTTCCTTGGAACCCAACACCTCCAATAAATTGCCTCGTTGACTACCATTACGATCACCAGACACTCTGAAACTTTGACCAGAGCTGCACCGTGATTTGATCCATCGATCTCCTCAGGTCCGATACTCTTCTATCAACTGTGTAGGTCATATAAATCACGAAATGTCGACGAACCCAAACTGCTACTTAAATCCTACCGCACCAACACAGCGAGTCAGACCATCGCCTATTATTTTTCTACTAACCTTCGACCTCCAACCTTGCTCCAGCCAAGACCCTGACTCCTATTACCCGGTTGATCGATGGCAATTGAAACTTAACTCAATTCCGATCATCTCGAAATTTCTCACCCATACCAAACTTTAAAATCATAATTTTTATACTAAAATTCATCACATTGCATTACGATTCCACTTATATGATCAAATCATAAAATTAAATTGGTAGTTTTATTTGATCTCAAAAGATTTTTCAGTAAAACTTTATTTTCGAAATTTTTGCTAAATAATTTCACTTGAAATAATATTAAAAAATAAGATTACATCCTTACTAACATCTTCCTTCTAATAATCATAGCCTAAAAGGAATTTGAGCAAGTGATTTAGATTTTTATTTGAACGGGTTAGTCTGTTGTATCAATAGAGACAAGCACCTTCATCCATTTCAACATGCACAACCATTTTCATGCATATATATACATGCAAATATATTCACACAAGTACAATTACATCACAACTTCAAGTATAAATCAAACATCAAGAGATATATCAAGTTCAAATGGTTTGCTCACGTTGGAAATGAAGACAGAGGATAACAGATCCTAGAAATGATTTTTGAAAAGAATCTGGGAACTTAGATTGAATTTGAAGCTAATTCACTCGAGTTTGGATCTGGAATTCATGCGAAGTTGAATTTTGAATGTTTGGTTTCTAGATTTGAAAGCTTAATCAGGTTGAACTACTTGCAGATTGAAAAACTGGAAATGATTTAGGCTTGATTAATTTAGATGATCTACTCTGCTTCTTGATATATTTTGATTTAAATCTTGTTTTTCTTGCTGTTTAAACTAAGTTGAATTGCATACTACTCTGAACTGCTCAACTAAAGCTTGAATTTGATCAGATTGTTGCTTGAAAATAGGTTTTGAATTGAAGAGGTTGTGGTTGTTTGAATTTGAAAAACTTTGGTTTGCTTCAGGTTGTGTTCGTAGTCGCATTCAAATTTTGATCTTAAAGAAAACTGGAATATGTGTTTGGGTTGTTTTGTTTTTCTATGGTTACAACTTATAGGTTTTTCAAACTGAGGTGTTGATTTTATTTTGATTTCTTTTGATTTTTCTTTTGAATAGTGGAAGAAAAAATTCAGAAATGAAGATAAAAACTGGAAATGGCTTTCTTTCTATCACTATATTTAAATTATTAAATTTTTAAAGAAGCAAAAATTGCCATTCGTAAACAAAGTTTACATTTGTTGATCAATATAGTTACTTATCTATCATTTTGTTAAAGCATATTTTGTCTATCTTCGAAATGTCATAGATTTGTGTTTTTATGTATAAATCCTTATCTTTAATTAATTTATAAATTTTTATCTTAAACTCTTCTGTTATTATAATTTACATTTGTTCGTTCATATTTTTGAAATATTTACACATGACTTTATGTTTTAAATAAAAATTTTATATCATATTTTAAATTTAAATAATCCACTTTCTATTACATACATATTTATATTTTTAAAGAATATGTTAACTCCGCCCCGGCCATGGCTCAACGACTTGAAAGATTACCGACCCAAAAGGCTTCCGACCTAATATGGATACCGACCTAACTGGTTTGAGAGGCATGCCGACCTAAGACTAAGGGGATACCGACCTAAGGCCTAAGAGGGATACCGACTTAAGGCTGAACAGTTGCCGACCTAATGCTTAACAAGAACGCCGACCCAACTGCCTAAAACAGGATGCCGACTTAAGATAGCTGCCGACCTAAGATAGCTACCGACCTAAGATAGCTACCGACCTAAGATGGAAGCCGACCTAACTATCCAGAGAGTTTGCCGCTCTAACTGCCCAGAACAGGGACAAGATCATGAACTATACCAAAGTCGCAACCGATCTATGACCTATTTTAAGTTGTTCACAACCCAAACAAAGGACGGCAAGTTCAATGCAGCTACTTGGCACAGTGGCCTATTAACTCGTACACGATCCAGGACTTACCAGTTAAGCCGTGGCTTGCGACTTGCCAGTTAACTCGTTCACGACTCACGACCTAGCTTGAGTCGTCCACGACCTAAAGCTACTAAATGTATGCCCGATGCCGTACTACTGATACTTGGTTGTGTTGACTCGGGGGCGACCTGGGACTTATACAAACAAACCTTTGTGAAACCATGGAGGGGCCGGATGAGTTGGACGCCGTAGTTTTGGGGTTGAATCAACAATTGAATTCTCAGAATGCGTAGTTGGAAGCCCAGAATGCCCAGAACGCCCTGATCTTAAGTAAGTTGAATGATCTACTTGGGGCAAACCGTCAACCGGTTAATAATGATGGGAACCCTACTGTGGGAGTTCAGGATGTTGAAGTGAACATTTCTCAAAGAGCCGCAGGCCCTGTAGAAAGGACTCCTCCTCAAGCTGGAGGATCAGGGCCGCAACCGACACTCCGTGAATGATTGTCAAGGCAGAATTCAGAGAGAGTGGCTGATGTCTGCCCTCCAGAGCCTTTAAATGATGAAGAGTATTTTTCGGGTATGGTTCGTCAAATCATGAAGGAAAATATGCGAAGAGATGAAGATGAGAAAGAGTGGGGTTCTGCTCCAAGCAAAACTCCATTTACTGAAAAGATCTTGAAGGCAGAGTTCCCAAGGAAATTCGTTCCCCCGACTATTTCGGCTTATAAGGGGACGAGTGATCCTAATGAGTTTCTGTATAAGTACGACTGGCATATGACTGGTGCCAGGGCGTCTGATGAAATTAAATGTCGATATTTCCCGGTATATCTCTAAGGTATGGCTCTATTGTGGTTTACAAAGCTGCCAGTCAGGTCCATTGATCAATTCTCCGATTTGACCAGGAAATTCAAGGAGCAATTTCGATTGTATGCTTCTAAAGCAAAGGATATAATGTCACTGTCAAGTCTAGAGCAAAATCCGAGAGAATCTATCAGATCACTTTTAAATCGTTTTAACATAGCATTGGCCGAAGTAGATAATGCTGAGCCACGTATGGTCCTGACATACTTGATGAGGGCGATTGACAAATCGAGTGAATTTGGAAAATGGTTGAAAATGAAAGAACTAAACTCGCTTGACAAATTCTACAAGAAAGCGGATGAATTCATGCGCTTGGAAAGCCTCCAAACACCGGCTAAAGTGGTATCAGCAGAAGCCGGGAACAATGGTGCTCCTTCGAACAAGAAAGAGCCTAACACTCAGAAAAAGGGAAATGATGGTGGGAAGAAATAGGGAGATGCTAAGAAAGGCCGTTCTTTCAATTTCACACCTTTAACTGATACCTCTGAGAACATCTTCTTTGCAACCAAGGATGATGTCAATTATCCGACACCACCTAAAATGAGAGTTGGGATTAAGATGGAAAAAAGTGGAAGGTTCTGCCGGTTCCACAACCAACCCGGCCATGACACCAACGAATGCCGTCAGTTGAAAGAGGTAATTAAACAACTTTTGAAAGAGAACAAGCTCTAGCAGTATGTGAAAAGAAATTGAAATGCCCCAACCTCATCGACTCAAGGACAGCAAGTTCCCGCTCACCGTCCTGGTTCAAGTGAGAAGGCCGTAGAGCATGAATCGGAAAGGCCTGTCATCAATATAATAACTGAAGGACCTCACCCAGCAGGCAAAAGCTGGGGCGAGATGGAAAGGTATGCCCGGGCCTTGAGGCATGTACCAGCTGAAGAGAATGTTTTTGTTTTAGAGAATGATGCGCCTTTAAAGCAACAAAAGACTTCCACAGATGATATTGTGTTCAGTGCCAGGGATTCTTTGGGTATCGAGGCTCCGACCATAGATCCTTTGGTCATATCTGCTCGTATGGGCCGGCAACTGTGAGAAGAGTTCTAGTTGATTGTGGAGTTTCATGCAACATCCTCTTCAAGAAGACCTTCGATCAAATGAAAATTCCAATGGCTGACGTTCAAGCTTCATCACTTAAGATTGCTGGGTTTGCTGGAGAACCCAAACAGCCGATTGGGACCATAGATTTGTTTGTAGAACTCGAAAAGGGACTGAGGAATGTGGCTCGAAAGCAAACCTTTATAATTATTGAAGAATTCTCTGCCTACAATGCCTTTTTGGGCCGACCAACTCTTGCTGCGTTCAAAGCTGCTCTTGCCCCATGGTGTCTGACTCTGAAATTCCCCACAGATAACGGAGTTGGTGTGATTAAGGGAGACCAAGATGCGGGGCGAGAATGTTACTTTGCAGAGTTGCGAGAATCAAGGAAAAGAGAAATGGGAAAAGGTGCGGCGGCTCCAGTCCGCACCAAGGAACCAACCATGTAGCAATTACAGGGTGGACCCTGCACTGACGAATGTAGTGGCGCACGAAGAGAGATGGATCCAAGGAAAGCCAGTGCGGGGGAGAATAGGGTAGTACCGGTAGAGGTAACAGTGCCGGTGCCCGTTGACCCAAAGGACCCAAACAAAGTGCTTAATGTGGGTTCACAACTCAACACAACAGTTCAGAATGTTCTGATTTCATTTTTGCAGGCTAATTGGATGTATTCGCTTGGACTCATGCTGACATGTGTGGAATATCCCCAGAGATTGCAGTACACACTCTAAACATTGATCCAAAGTTTACACCTATGAAATAGAAGAGAAGAACCCAGGGTCCTGAGGGAACGGCAGCGTTAAAAGAAGTGGATCGGCTCATGGAGAACGGTTTCATCAGAGAATCTACTTATCCAAATTGGGTATCAAATCCAGTGCTGGTGAAAAAGGCTAACGGAAAGTGGAGAGTATGCATTGACTTTTCAGATTTGAACAAAGCCTGCCCCAAAGACTGCTTCCCGCTGCCCAGGATCGATCAGTTAGTGGATGGGACGGCAGGGCATGAATTGTTATCTTTTATGGATGCATACTCCGGATATAACCAGATTATGATGCATGAGCCAGATCAAGAGGATACAAGCTTCATCACCGATGTTGGACTCTACTGCTACAAGGTCATGCCTTTCGGACTCAAGAATGCAGGGTCAACTTACCAAAGGCTTGTTAATGCCATGTTTAAACCACAGATTGGCAAGACAATGGAAGTTTATGTTGATGATATGCTAGTAAAGTCTAAGAAAGCAGTGGACCACATGGATCACTTAGCAGAGATGTCCGCAGTACTCCAAAAGTACAGAGTGAAGCTTAATCCCTTAAAATGTTCATTTGGTGTGGAGTCCGGAAAGTTTTTGAGTTTCGTTGTGAGCGCTAGGGGCATTGAAGCTAATCCAGCTCAGATCACTGCCCCGAGAGAGGTAAGGCTCCTAGAACGAAGAAGGAATTGCAAAGTCTCAATGGAAAGGTTGCTGCCTTGAGTCGCTTCATTTCCAAAGCTACTGACAAATGCATTCCATTCTTTGATGCTCTGAAGAAAGGAAGAAAAAACTTTGAGTGGACCCCTGAATGTCAGAAAGCATTTGATGAGTTGGTTCGTCATATGGAAGTGCCTCCGATACTTTCAAAGCCTGACAGTGGTGAGGATCTCTTTATATATTTGGCAATTTCGTCTCATGCTCTCAGTGCAGTGTTGGTACGGGAAGACGCAAGGATTCAACGCCCAGTCTATTATATCAGCAAAAGATTCATTTGGGAAGAGATGAACTACTCAAGATTAGAAAAGCTCGCCTATTGTTTGTTGATCGCATCATGGAAATTGAGGCCGTATTTCCAAGCTCATCCCATCAAAGTCCTCACTGATCAACCTCTAAAGCAAGTCCTATTCCGTCCTGAGACTTCGGGCCGTCTTTTGAAATGGAATATTGAACTCAGCCAATATGACATCACTTACCATCCCCGAAAAGCAATCAATGGACAAGCTTTGGCAGATTTCATCGCAGAATGTACGGATAAGGGTGATAGTGAGGAAGAAGTCACTGATAGCGTCCCAATCCAATGGAAATTGTATGTCGATGGTGCGAGGAATGATTACTGTTCCGGAGCAGGGATTATCCTTGAAACCTCAGAGGGGCAATCGCTATGTTATGCGCTGAGACTAGAATTCCCTTCGACAAACAATGAAGCTGAATATGAAGCCCTCATCGCTGGTTTAAGGATTGCTAAAGAACTAAAGATCAAGGCATTATAGATCTTCAGTGATTCTCAACTTATTGTTTGCCAAGTCAAGAAGGAATTTCAAGGTAAAGGAGGGAATCTAGCCGCCTATTTATTAAAATCCTGGGAGCTCCTTCAAGATTTTGACCGTTATTCGATAAGCCATATACCCCGAGAAGAGAACATGAAGGCGGATTCTCTCGCAAAGTATTCGAGTACCGGTGAAGCTCAGCTATTGGGATTAGTTCCCGTCGAAGTCTTGTCATCTCCAAGCACAGATGAAATCGATGTTGATTGGATTATGAATGTATCCCAAGAGCAAGAATCATGGATGACTCCGATACTTGAATATTTACTCAATGGTTCTTTGCCAGAAAGTTCAATAGAACGACAGAAGCTGATGAGGAAAGCCTCCAGATATATAGTTCAAGATGGTCGTTTGTACAGACGAGGATTTTCAATGCCATTACTCCGCTGTGTAACTAAAGAAGAAGCCAAGACAATTCTAACTGAAGTGCACGGAGGGGAGTGTGGGGATCATACAGGTGGTCAAACTCTAACAAAGAAAATCCTCCGTTATGGATACTTTTGGCCAGAAATTAATCAAGATGCTGCTGACTATTCCCGAAAGTGTGATAAATGCCAGAGATTCGCTAAAATTCCTAGAGCACCTTCCACTGAGTTAACACAAATGGTCAGTCCATGGCCGTTTGCTATCTCGGGAATAGATCTCATTGGGCCTTTGCCGACTACCAAATTGGGGATTAAATATGCTATCGTTGCTGTTGATTACTTCACTAAATGGGCTGAAGCCGAACCATTGGCTACTATTACCTCTAAGAAAATGATAAGTTTTGTGACTAAAAATATCATTTGCAGGTATGGTGTGCCTCAGAAGATAATCACAGACAATGGTACTCGGTTTGAAAGTGAGGAGTTCCAAGATTTCTACAAACGATTCAAGATCCGAAAAAGCTTCTCAGCAGTGGCTCATCCGTAGGAAAACGGGAAAGTGGAAGCAGTAAACAAAATCATCAAATCAACCATCAAAAAGCAGCTGGAAAAAGAAAAAGGTGGTTGGGTCGATAAGTTACCGCTTGCACTATGGGCATACAGAACCACCCACAAAACTGCGACTGGGCATACTCCATTTTCATTGGCATACGGATCAGAAGTGATGATTCCAGTGGAAACTGAAGTCCCCTCACACAGAAGGATCCATTTTGATCAAAATGAGAATGAAAAATTGCAATTGGAAGCACTTGACCTCCTCGATGAAAGAAGAGAAGAGGCTAGACTTAGAATTGCAGTTCACCAGCAAAGAATAGCCAGGCACTTCAATTCCAAAGTTCGTCAGCGCAGCTTTGAAGTTGGGGACTTAGTCCTGAAGAGAATTAGGACAGCCATAGGTGTGTTTGGGCCAAACTAGGAAGGGCCATATGTTATAGGCGCGAAACTCCTTGATGGCACATTCAAACTCACAACTGTCGAAGGAGAACCAATCCCAAGAGCTTGGAACAGCAATCATATGCGTCCCTATTTTACTTGAAAGCTTTGCTGAAATGTTGTAAAAGAATTATGAATATATGATTCTTGTATTGAAAGCAATTGTAAAGCAAGTGAATAATGAAAAGCTATAAAGTGGATGTAGGCCCAGTTTTTGGCCGAACCACTATAAATCTTGTGTTCTCTACAATTATAAACTACTTTGTTTTATTTCGACATATAAAATACGTTAACTGTGTTACTAAAATGTCGATTTAATAATGCATGCCATAAAAACAAAGCCCACCCATCGCAAGACCAAGCGATCTCCGACATCACCCAGCAAGCAAATGCTAAACCATTCAAAATTTCCATACTCAAATCCTACAAAAGAAGTGCTTCGAACAAAGGTTAGCGATGTGGATGGAAGTGGACCATTTCTAACTAACTGCAAATGTTTGTACAAACAAACAACCAGTTAAATAGCCTGTGTCTACCACCACCAACTCGCTTAACTATGAAGTATATTTCTTTGGATAAGGGAAATTATCGGCAACTAAAAAGGGATGACACTTGCAAAAGACAACGGGGATCACCAACATGAATAGATGGCAAAGAGACATGGGCGAGCAAGTATGAAACAGCAAAAGACCTCTTCGGAGGCACAAGCCCTCTTCAGAGGCACAACTCTTCGGAGGATAAAGACCTCGAGCGGGCTTAACCAGAAAAAGAGAGATTTTCTCGATACAAAGTTGCGGACTGATCGGTCGATACACTCCCGCGAGTCCGTCCAACCGAGAGAAAGAAACTCCAAACTTCCAGGTAAAAGCCCTACTCAGAGGCACACGTTTCACCGAGATTGAAATAAAACTTCTAAGTGTTGAAATGTGAAAAGCCCTCTTCGGAGTCCCATTTCACCACAGTTGAAATGCTAAAAGACCTCGAGCGGGCTAAATAAGAAAAAGAGAGATCTTTCTCGATACAAAGTTGCGGACTGATCGGTCGATACACTCCCGTGAATCCGTCCAACCGGGAGAAAGAAACTCCAAACTTCCAGGCAAAAACCCTACTCAGAGGTACACATTTCACCGTGATTGGTGATACACTCCCGTGAGATGAAATGTGAAAAGCCCTCTTCGGAGGCTCGCTTCCAAGCGAACAGGGAAAATTAAAAGCCTCTCCCAAGGGGCAGAAACAAAAGTCCTCTTCCCAGAGGCGCAATCAAACAAAAAGACCCCTTCCCAAGGGCACAATCAAACAAAAAGACCCCTTCCCAGGGGCACAATCATACAAAAAACCTCTTCCCAGAGGTGCAATCAAACAGAAAGACCTCTTCGGAGGCACACGTTTCACCGAGATTGAAATAAAACTTTCAAGTGTTGAAACGTGGAAGGCCCTCCTCGGAGGCACAACTCTTCGGAGGCACACGTTTCACCAAGATTGAAATAAAACTTCCAAGTGTTGAAACATGAAAAAGCTCTCCTCATAGGTACAACTTTTCAAAGAAGCATTTCACCAGAAATGCAAAGCAAAGATCAAAAGCCCTCCACCGAGGCGCAATAAAAAAAAAAGAGAAGAAGCCCTCTTCAAAGGCACACTTTAGCTTTCAAAGGAAGACTGGTTCTTCTATTCTTGAAAATACTCTTCCTCAAAAAGAAGTTAAAGTGCCCTTCAGAGGCCCGCTTTACCACATAGGATAATTCACATGGTAAAAATGTGTGAAAGCACAAAAGAAAAAGTGATATCTTCGAAGGATGAAGAGTAGAAACTCATATGGAGTGAGCTGTACTCTATTTTGAGCAGAATAGTATTCCTCCAAGTATGGAATAGTTATTCTCCAGAAAATAAGAGTACAAGTCCCCTCAAAGTATAAAATATTGCAAAGAGCTTATGGTATAGGGGCAACATGGTATAGCTACATTGGTAAAAATTACGCTCGAACAACATACCACAAGCTCACTGCAATATCATATAAAGAAACTTGTACAAAAATGAATAGTAAATGTATTCTCAAATACAGACAAAAGTTTGTACAAACAAAAAGAATCATTTTATTCAATACTGTCAAAATTTTGTACAGGTACAGGTTTCAAAATAAAATGAAAAAGAAAAGCGGAGGCCGGTACCCGCACAATCTCCGGCCAGTACATGCAAAAAGAAAAAAGTTAAGCTAAATCGAAGCAGGACCCCTTACTTCTTCTTGCCACCACCCTTAGAGCCTTCACCTGACCTAATAGGCAGCTTTTCAGGACGGCTTGGGAGAGTCGGGGATGAAGGAGAAAGGGTTACTGCCGGATCAACTTTCGCTTCCTCTTCAGAAACAAGAATGTCTTTCCTTCTCTTCTTGGAAGTGACACGCTTCCTCCTCCTCCTTGAAGAAGACTCACTTCCCGGAGTAATGAGAGCAGATAATTTTATGTTATCAGAAGTGGTTCGCTCCGGAGACTCATTGCCCTCTCCAAGCCCTTCTCCCCCATGTTCTTGAGAAGCAATAGGATCATCTAAGCCATGAAGAACTTCTATTTGCTCCTCTTGCGACCCGGGTTGAGAGGCGGATGGAGGAGTGACCTGGAGAACCGAAGGAGGAATAATTGGAGGAGGGGAAGTTTGAACAATGCTCGATGCTTTCTCTACAGAAGAAAAGAAGTTAAAGTCAGTAAAGAGAGGAGATAAAGGCTCATTGAGGTTCAGGAAATAGTCGAGAAGCTCATCGAACTCATAAGAAGCAGATGAGCAGTCTACTTGGGCAGGATTAACAGTAGAGTTACCTGGAGAAGTCGGCTTCCTGATATCAACCTCATAAGCCTGTGCTTCGGCGCTCTCTTCGCCTTCATCTCCACCCTGTGTGCTTGTGATCTCAGTTGTAACTTTGACCAGGGATGGAGAATGAGAACTGGAGCCGACAATGTTGATTTCGGCCGAAGGTGAAGGCTGGACTGGAATAGTTGAAGTAGTTTTTCCTAAACGTTCCCTTTCGGCCATCTCGGCTCTTAATTTTGCAAGTTGTTCTTTTCCCTTGGCGAGAGCGTCGCGAGCGTCGTCATCCAAATAATGCTCCTCAAGAGCTGATTCGGCATAGCCAGAACCTTTACCGCCAAGCATGTCAAGTGCGGCCTCCCACACCTCAGCCAGAGTAATTTCATATTTGGGACCTAGGAAGGCGAGGCTGCCGCGCCCCAAGACGCTATGCAGGTAGAAGTCAAATAATGTCGAGCTGATGCTGCTCTTCGTTGCCTCATGAGATTCTTCAGCTGTAATTTTACCGGCAACGGCCTCACCACGCTCTCTTTCAGCTTTGGAGAGTTGAAGCTTTAGCATTTGAATCTCTGCCTCTTGGGAGCTGGTTTTCTTCCGAAGCTCTGCAATATCAGCAATATAGCCCTCATTGATTCTTTTTTGCATTTCGAGCCTTTCTTCGGCGTCTCTTTGGCCGGAATGAGCATCTCTCACTTGTTTCTGAAGCACTTCTTCTTTTTGAGTGTAGGAAGTAGAGGAAGTGGCAAGTTCTTCTTTAAGCTTCTCGACCTTCGCTTCAAGCTCTTCATTATAAGTAATAATGCTCCTCATCTCAGTATCATGCTACTCAAGAACCTTTTGCCATTTAGCTTTGTCATTTTCCATAGTAAGCATGGCCTCGAGATTTGCACGGTTTACCCTTTGAAGCTCGTCAACAAGCTTTTGCCAGTTCGACATTCTTTCAATATCAAGTCTGACGGCATCGAGATTTCGCAGCATGGCAGGCTTGTCAATAGGGACCAAGTCAAGATCGAACCGCACTCCCTTTAGGCACCACTGTGGAAACCGGCTTTGCAGAGTGGCTGGGCCTGGTCCAATTTGAAATTTAGGCCTGTTAACTATTGCTTGAATGTCTGTCTTCCCAAGAGCAGGAGAGCCAGAAGGAATGTCAAGTGAGACGGGGGCAGTGACTTTTTCAGGAGTTGTAGAAGCATGCTTCTCACCGTGCCGGGCACGCTTGCTTGGGTCCTCAACCATATGGCTTTTTCCGCAATCATCATACGACTTTCTTTTGTGAGAGTCGTCACCTCTCTGGGAAGAATCATGGTGCTCATCCCTTTCTTTTCTCTCATAACGCTCTTCTAGAGCCCTCCTCTCCTGAACCTTTCGGGCGGCTCTCTCTTCATCAGTTTCTCTGTGAATGGGAAGGTAGCGCCTATAATCATATTGACCACGCCTCCCGTAGCGCTGAAAGTCGTCATAGTAAGAGCCGCTGCGTGCCATCGGAGAATCTGAAATAAAAAAAAGACAAGTCTTAAAAGTATTCAGAGAAAAGAAGTGTAACTTTAGAATCTTCAAAGTACAAAGAGTTAGATGCATGAAAGTGCTAAAAGATTCTAAGTGTGTGTGATGTGCAAACTACGCGCATCAAACTACGAACCACTCTTCGGTTGCGGAGTAATCGTGGGGGTAGTAGTTAATATCAACTCCTGAGTCGACGGAGCTTGTTGCAAAGAAGAAGTCGCTTCCCCTACTGAAGAAGAAACCCTAGTAATGACAGGGTCGTCTTTAAAGATCTCCTGTGAGGTGGCAAAGAGGTCGCTCAACCCTTCGAAAGTATCGTCCCCGCTCTGCCTGACAGGGCTTGTTTTCCCGGCTTGTTCGCCATACTTCTGTGAACGTTGAGGAGATCCCTGAGGCTCTTCTTCCTCAATAACTGGGGCAAGTATGAATTTTCCAGACGACTCCGCAACATCGACAATAGTAGAGCACTCCACCAGAGAAGTCTCAGGAGCAGGTTCTTTTGGTATGGGTGCGTCAGAAGAAACCGGGGCATCTAATGCTTTAGCCGAGGAGTCTGGGACCTCATGAGGATGTGTAGAACGAGAAATGTGTAAAAGTCCATACTGATGCAAAAGTTCATCCCTCAACAAAAATGTTATACTTCTCTCTTCTACGGCCACAGCACTTAATCCTTCAAAAACATGCTTATGGATTGGATCTCCAGAAGGGAGAGGAAGTGCAGAAAAGAGCAAAGAATGAAATTAGCAGTTGGTAGTTCGGATCTCGAAAAAGTTTGAAAATGAAGAAAATAGAAACAGGTAATCTTACTTCCTACTCTCCAGATGGCATAAAACCCTGGGTGGCAGCGAGCAAAGAAAAACTGGTTCAAAAATCCATGAATACTTTCGGTAAGATCAGAAATAAGCTTGCGGTTTCTAGCACTTCTCACAATAATGAGGGAAGGATGGTCTTTACTCTTTGCAAACGAGCATAAGTAGCGAATTTCTTCAAAACTTGGCAAGCGATCAAGAGTTCTCCTAAACAAAACACACAACCCCATCAAGATGGCGTAGCCATTAGGATGAAGTTGGAACGGCGAGATTGTCAACCGGAGGAGAAGGGTTCGAAGGAAGTCATTAAAGGGAGGAATCGCCCCGCTTAGGCACATTTGACGATTAACTGCGACAAAACCGTGGGGAGGACTGTCGACAGTATCATTTGGTCCGGGAAGTAGAGCATCATTTTCAGCAAAACCAAACTGAGTACGTAGCTGAATGAGCTCTCTCGGAGTTAGGATAGTCGAAGTTCTCTCTGGGGGATTCTCTACGGGAATAGCTATCGGAAAGGTCTCTTCAGCTTGAGCTACCCCTTCTTCTTCTTGGTGGGATGTCATTCTACACAAACAACTTGATGTTCAAAGATGAAGGTGCACGTTTCCTAAAGTGTGTGGAGTGTTATGTAAAATCAATCAAACAATAAGCAAATGCAACTGGAATGAAAACTAGCAAGTATTTGTCAGCTATAAAGTCCAGGGTTCGTTGTTTTAATATGCAAGTGTAATGTTGATGCAAATAAATTAGTTCAAGTTAGCGATGCTTTGCATTAATACTTCACTTTAGTTGATTGGTTCATAACATTTCATACAATGTATTTAAGTTTATTACTTTATGTCAACTAATCTGTCATTTGATGTGGGCAGTCAATGGCAGTATATTCGCCTTGGTTTTCTGTGATTGTTGTTTTCAGCAGGTTGTTAGCCTACAAGCTAGTGTGATCTGTGAAATAAGGCAGCAAAGTTAAAACAATCCAGGATTTAAGCAGTTCAGTCTAGTAGATTAAGTTAAGAATTCAAATTGAAATTATGCTTTTAAGTGAGAATTCGAATTGGGCATCCAAGTGTTAACTCGGCCACGACCCAAGGAATCTTTCACGAGCTAAGACCAAGTTTCTAATTTTTTAAATCAACAGTTCTTTAGGTCGTAAGAAGTAGGAAGGATAAATGCTCCGATTCAAAAAAGTGGTGCAGGATTCTCCAAGTGTTAGTTCGGCCATGGTTCAAGAGTTAGGTCGGCGAATTTCTCCAAGTATTAGTTTGGCCATGGTTCAAGGCTTAGGTCAGCGAATTTCCCCAAGTGCTAGTCCGGCCACGATCTAAGGATTAGATCGTATCAAATTAGGTCGGCCAAAAGATGGGTCGAGTTAAGAATCCAAAGGGTTGAGTCGCTCGTACAGCCTAAGTCCTAAGTCGTCAGGAAATCAATACGACCTAAAAGCTAAGTCGTGTGCAGCCGAGGTTGCAAGAAATTCCTACGTCGGTAGATTCAGAAGCTAACTAAGCCGTGAGAATTACAAGTCATCCCCTCGACCAGTATCTCACTCCACCAACCCGTTAACC
Source organism: Allium cepa (assembly GCA_030765085.1). Classification (NCBI taxonomy): domain Eukaryota; kingdom Viridiplantae; phylum Streptophyta; class Magnoliopsida; order Asparagales; family Amaryllidaceae; genus Allium; species Allium cepa. Next base: position 140,958,066 of record CM060937.1, on the reverse strand, counting down.
CGATAGCCACTCCCTCAACCAAAAAACCCTCATTTCATTTATGCTATGTCATGCTATCGGATCATCCAATAAACCAATTCAAAACCGCTACGAATTCAACACCTTGCAATCCTAACGCAAATCAAAATCAACTAGCCTGAATCAGTAAACCATCTTCATCGTCTCATCGGTCATTTAAAGATAAACCGAGCAACCTAAGCTCCATCAGCCGTGGGTCATGCAAAGAGGCGGTTTAAGTTTGAGTGACGGAATTCATGAGCCAACAGTGATCTATGATCGAAGAAGAAGGTTTACTTACGCGATGAATAGCAGAGGTTGTCAGTAATTGATTGGAATGAAATCGCCTTTTGGAGCTCGGGAAAATTTTTAGTGGAAGAATCAAGCAAGAGAGAAGGTATTGAGAAGGAAGAAGAAGATGTGACTTATACCTTGCAGTGGAAGGATCTGAAGCGGCACGTACGACCTAACTGTTAGGTCGCGTACGACCTACCGACTTAGAGAGTGGAGGGGTTAGAGGATATCGAAGCACACGACCTAACCAGTAGGCATATACTTCGAGGGGCAATTGTTAACTCCGCCCCGGCCATGGCTCAACGACTTGAAAGACTTCCGACCCAAAAGGTTGCCGACCTAACATGGATACCAACCTAACTGGTTTGAGAGGCATGCCGACTTAAGACTAAGGGGTTACCGACCTAAGGCCTAAGAGGGATACCGACTTAAGGCTGAACATTTGCCGACCTAATGCTTAACAAGAACGCCGACCCAACTGCCTAAAACAGGATGCCGACATAAGATAGCTGTCGACCTAAGATGGCTACCGACCTAAGATAGCTACCGACCTAAGATGGAAGCCGACCGAACTATCCAGAGAGTTTGCCGCTTAACTGCCCAGAACAGGGACAAGATCATGAACTATACCAAAGTCGCAACCGATCTATGACCTATGTTAAGTCGTTCACAACCCAAGCAAAGGAAGGCAAGTTCAATGCAGCTACTTGGCACAGTGGCCTCTTAACTCGTACACGATCCAGGACTTACCAGTTAAGCCGTGACTTGCGACTTGCCAGTTAACTCGTTCACGACTCACGACCTAGCTTGAGTCATCCACGACCTAAAGCTACTAAATGTAAGCCCGATGTCGTACTACTGATACAAGGTTGTGTTGACTCGGGGACGTACTGGGACTTATACAAACAAACCTTTGTGAAACCATGGAGGGGCCGGATGAGTCAGCCACGACTTGCCTTAGACCGGTCACGACTTACGACCTAAGGGGGTGGATTTCCCTATAAATACCAACCTACCTCAAACACGAAAGGGGACTTTTTTTGGCCGATCTCTTTAAGCGCCGATACTCTGATGAATTCTCGACTCACTCGACACTTCAAGTACGAAAGGCATCTCAACTAACTTCGAGAGGAAATCTAACGCAATCTACATGGATTCAAAGAATTCTTCTGCATCAAAGTTCTAGTTGTTTGTCTCATCAGAATTGTAATTGAAGATTGTTGTAAAGTTGTAATCAATTCAGTAATAAAGAGAATTAAAGTGGACGTAGGCTTACCCTAAGCCGAACCACTATAAAAGCTGTTGTCTTTTCTGTTTTCTCTGTGACTTTTCTACTTGTTTTTAGTTCCCATGTTCATGGGTGGTGCTTTCGCTTAACTTCAATCTACACCGGGTGTTAGCGTCTGATTAATACGTTAACAGAATATGATTTAAAATCAACTAAACATTAGTAAATAATTATATAATGTGTATATATTTGAATTTAACTCTTTAATTGGTTTTTGTAAATTTATTTATATCAGTTTCAAAATAAAATTTTCAAATAATCAATTCAAATTTGAGTCAAAAACTGGGAATGTTACATTATGTGATATCTTTGATATGAGATATGTGCTGCTATGTGATGTTTTGGCTGAATTGTGATAATATGGATTATCTATCTGCGATAATAAGGAGTATATATCTGTGTGAATATGTTATTCTAATTTATAAATTAAATTGTTAAAACTTAAAACAACTTGGGTTAAAGATGACATTGGATTCGAAGAGACCAGGGTCGGTATCAATAAACACCCTAAACCACTTCGATTTGTAATCTTCAATAATTCTATAAAGATTAGATATGTGAAATCAATAGGCTGGAATGGAATGATTTAAGTAAACTGGACCACTGAAACTATATAGTGGTAATTAGGGATTGATTTGTGAAATAAGTATTTGACTATATCAAGTTAAGAACTCGTAGTGAAGTACGAGTTACCCCAGAATTCAAATATGTTTATAACTTAATGTTTTCAAGTTATATGGGTTTACTCACGCTGGTTTCCAGCCTGACCCGCGTGTTACTTTGATGTAATGCTCAGGTCAGACCAGTATTACAGATTTTCAGGTTAGGACATTCTGGAACTCCAGAGGCGAGTTGGATGGCAGGAATGTATGGAGTATACCGCTGTGTATAGAGTTTGTATTTAACTATAGTCTGGGACAGGTTGTTATAACTATCTAGTTTATTTGTAAATGGTTGTACTCTGATATGTTGAATGTAAAGTAACAATTACAGCTTTCTTTATAAATGCTATTATTTGATATTATATTTTGATCCGCTGCGAATGTGAGATGCTATTGTTTTCTCTACTTCTTCTACATTCGTTTTCTTTTCTTTAACAATCTGAGATTTTCGACGTTCGATTGCTCGGCACTTCTATAGTGAATGTACGGTCGAAAATTTTGGGTCGTTACATATCCGCTCCACCGAACTTTTTCGTAGCTTTCTAGATCAAACCAGTGACACTTTGGCAGCACTTCCTCCACTTTTCCTTGCTCTGGAGCCCATTGACTTGCTTCCCTCTCCTTTGGTGCTCTCGGCCTTGACCACGGATGAGTGGTGCTCAGCGTTAGCTTAGGATATAGGGGTGGCATGAGTTGTAGAGGGGATAAGGAGGTGTATGCACTAGTTTTTGAGCTCGAATGATAATATATATATATGTATGTATGTATGTATGTATGTATGTATGTATGTATTTATGTATGTATGTATGTATGTATGTATATGTATGTATATTTTTATTTTCTCTTTGAAATTATTTCTTCATAATTTTTCTAAGATGGAAGCCATTAAAAAGTTAAAGAAAGAAAAGGAAGGAGATGAAGAAATTAGTGAATGAAAGTGTATTGACGCTTGTATTTATAGGCACAAAGAAGTGAAAAAAATGTCTAAAACACCATAATTATCCATCACCATGTGCACCCACTCCCTCGTTTTCCATCATGTTCCCCACATTACTAACCCCCTCCATGTGCCTCCATCACTTCACTCTCTTCCAAGCCATCCATTCATATCCTTGGTTGAATTAAGGTTGCTTAAAGGTTAGTATTTAAGAAATATCTTAGAATTTTTCTTATATATGTTTATATATAAATGTATTTGTATATTTGTATGCGCGTGTATATATATTAATGTGCACAAATGTATGGTACATATGTACATAACATATAATCAAGTTGCGCCAACTTTCAAACAACTTCTGTTTGTTAAACTGTTGAAAACCGAGAAACTAATTACCAATCATATTTTCACTTATAAGTTAATATATATATATGTGTGTGTGTGTGTGTGTGTGTGTGTGTGTGTGTGTAAATAAAATTTTAAAATAAATTTATAATCATTTTTAATAAATAAAAAAATGTCATTTTTATTATAAAATAATATAAATCGATAATAATAATTATTTACAAAAATTGCTATTATTCAAGATAATGTGATTTACATTTTCCATATATTTATTCAAATATATATCTTTATGAAACCATTATAAATCATTTATTATCACGTTATAATGAATTGAAATGAATTATAATCATTTGAAACACATTATTTTAGATAATTAAAATAATTATTAAAGCATTAAATCTAAATTTAATAAATCAATAATTAAATATTAGGGCATCACTAATGATGTCATAAATACTTTTCTTTTTTCTAGAAATAAAATAAATAATTTTATTTCATATTCTTTTTAAAAATTAAAAATAAGTGTATGTATCTTGCTTTGTGCGTGACATTTTACGATTTTAGAGCTATTTATCGATAAAATAGTTTTCGGCTATTTTATTGGTATTTTTCCAAAGCAAATATTTTTTGGAACATTTTTCCTAAATAAGTATTTTATCATTATCCATCACTTAAAAGTTAATTATTTGAGGAATATAATCTATATTTGAATATTTAAATAATTAAATATCCCAAACTAAAGTGACCAGATTTCAGATCGTTACATACTTTCCCCCTTAAAAGAATTTCATCCTGAAATTACACCAAAGCAAAACCCAAAGGTATTTGCCCAAAATATTTATTTTTAAATTAACATCCATACGATGTGTATAGATCATTCCATATCTAAATTGATCTACTATTTGAATCCACTACTGTACTTTTGAACTAGTATCGATCCACCGATCCTCTAGTGTGGACTCTGATCTGGCTTTCCAATTAGATTTTTTAGCTTTTCTTGCATAGCTCTCAACTATGATAGAAAATGTAAGTATCCAAACATAAACCCTTATCAACGTTCCACATCAAGAATCAAATGATAAATCCTTTTTCGGACCGGTGTAAACACCCCAAAGTTTTGTACTCGAATCTCAGATCAAAATCGTATGACAAAATGATCTACTTACATATTATTTACCTTTGTCAGATCTTCAATAAAACTGTTATCCTTTGTTTAAATGCCTTTCAAACCATGTTTTTCTTCAAAATATTTATACCAAATATTTCTATCCTTTTCCAAAGAAATCAATTATCTTTCAATTCGAATAATATTATATTTCAAAACTCTTTTGGCATTTCCTTGTTATTACACCTCATTATAATTTCAAACATTTGGATATGATTTCTTAAATCCACCTTTCTCCAACATCATTTTTATTTTTGCTAATTACACTATATTTTTTAAAATATACTTCTATAAAATACTTTCTTAAATAATTTCTTAAATTAGATACTTTTTAATAAGTCGTTTCTAATATTCCTTTAGACTTTTTATTTCTAAGTATCTTATTAAATTGATTTGATGAAAGAGAGAAGAAATACATAGAAAGAATGATCAAAAGAAATTTATTAATTAACATTAAATTTATATATTCATTACAAACCCTAGCATGTGTTACAAACTTTTAGAGATAACCCCTAGGGAATACACCTATCATACGTCACCATCTTATATACTTGAACTGCTATATATGCTATTCTTGGATCCGTTTTGCGGTAGATGGTGCTTTATCTTTGAGGCCTAAGTCAGCCGCCCTCATTTTTGGACAGTCCTTCATTAAATGTTCCCCTTGGAAGCTCCAAATGCAAGTTCGAGAACACTCTTTGGCCATATGTCCTAGTCCCTTGCATCGGTAGCAACACTTTACCTTTCTTGAATGAGTTTTGGGATTCTTCATTGTTTTAGGGCACACACATAGAAAATGTCCTTGTCTTTTACACTTCAACAGAATACCTCAACCCTAAAAGATTTTTCTTTATTCTTTTCTCTCTTTCCTTTTGTCCCTTTCATTTATTTTTTATCCTTACACAAAACTGCATAATGCCCTTCTTTACCGCAACTGAAATAGCATATGCAAGCATAAGGTCCTAGTTTTAATTTTTTTTCAGCCTATTTTGCTGCACATGCTCTTCGTGCCTGCTTTGGATTCATCCAAAACACATTCCCTAAAAAATAAGAAATCCTGATCTAAGTGATATAGCAAGAAATCATTAGAAGGTTTATATCATTTATTTCTTGAATTAAAAACCTTTTATTCAAATAACTTATTTCAACTTGTTTAGATTTGAACTTGCCTTCATCCTCTAATGATAAGGAGAAAAATTTACCAAGTGTTCGATACCATTTACACAAGCTAACATATAATCGATACTTAAAAGATTATTTCCACCATCACCAAATAGGTCAAAACCTTATTCTTGGAACTTTCCAAAGGAATAATAACCTTTAAATTTTCCAGATCACACAAATATTTATACTTTCATATATATAAAATATACTCCTTTTAAAACGGTGCGTCGATTCGCCTTGTTTAACAATTTACGAATCCCTATCTTTTACATGGAGCTCTTTATGCACAGACTAGAATTCATAAACCACTAAACTGATTAATCACCACAAAACATTTTTATTTCAAATAACAAATACGCGCTCCTATATATATATTACTCTCAAACTCATTCTTGGGTATCACTAACTTTATCCCTAATGATTCACTCTTTCTAGGGTATTACTAACCCTATATATAATGAGACTTACCCCAACAAACCCTAGGTGTTCGCTCAACCTAAGCTATGATACCATATGTGATGTCCGAGATTTTCGACCCTCGAAAATCAACAATAATACATCCCCGATATTCATGTGTCACAAATACAAGTGCCAGGAAGCCTGATCCCTACTGGAAAAAGGAAAATAAAGATAGAACATAATCTCACACGAGTGGAATAACATATATTATTTCAACCACAATCTTTACAGTGGAAAATTTTGAAAACAATATCAGAGTCTAACCTAGATTTAGCCTAGATATTCATAAGTACTCAGTCCATACAAATGATGAAAAAGCAAATGCAATAGATGCAGCAGACAATAGAATACATCCATACGTAGATGATGATCTCCAGCTTTCCTATGGAAACTCCAAGCGTCTTCAACTAAACCTAAAACTACTCGGATATGACCCAAGTATTGAAAATATCCGAATTGGGCTTGTTAAACTAGCATAAGATACTCGAAATTTTAAATGTATAGACCATGCAGATGTAAATTAGAAACTTTGAAAAGAAGTGTACCAAAGAACATAGCCGTACAAAGATACGCACGGGTTTTTACCTTATGATAACCAAACACTTTTACACCAAAATAATTTGATATTATCTTTAATGACATTCCTTCAAAAATGCTTTTAAAATAATATATCAAGATAGCCAAAATTGTTATATTGATCAAATTTGATGGCTTAATAGCTAATTTTTAAAAGTAGGTTCTACAATCAAAAACCGTAAAGACAACATGTTGGAATTGAATTTCTAACATGACAGGGAACTAGTGATCATTCAGACCCGAAAAATCCACACAAAACACATAGTTTTCGCATGGCTTTACACGATCTTCATCAGCCTCTGAACTACACTGTTATACTACAATGGAATATAGTATTACTCGACTAGGCTTTACACGGTCTTCGCCAGCCACCAATATCTGTCCATTTATACAATAAGCAACAAGTGCCTAGAGGGATATCTTCCCCCAATAATAGCCTGAAATATGTCCTTCAAACCATATGGTATCCCGTACCAATCCTGGGATATGAGGCTCATGAGATTACATTCCATAATATCACGCTTAGGAGTTACCCAATTTCGACCCAGTTCCTCCATACTAAACATCAGTTAAAAAGATGTTAATTCATATGTGATTATCAATCATCATTCAATTTAATTCATCTTTTTATTCATTTGTAATAACTCCAAGAGAAATATTATTGTAAATTATTCTATTTATCTTCTTAATAGTAAATGGAATCATTAAGCCTCACTTATCAAAACCTTTTGGTTAATTAAACTTTTTTGAATCTTGGAATAGTTCCAAATCGTTTCACCTTTTATCTAGGAAAGCATTTCTAAATCAATCATTTAAATCATATATTAGAAAACATTATTGAGTAAAAGGGATCATAGAAATTATACTAATTCTACTTAATATCATTTTCGTAATAAACCTTTATTATCCGTCGAATAACGGTGAAATCACGTTTTAAATTCACACCGATAGTACGGATTTCCTCCTTGTAATTTATTACCAATTATAATAAGATCATTTCTATGCAACTAAAATTGATTATATATAGGAAATTACATCCTCTATACTTTACGAAATTTTGATCCGAGTAAATCAAATTTACTATCCCCTTCGTCAGGCCAGTCTAGGTAGCTAGGCCGGTTTCCCAAACCCAAACCTATGGACTACCTCTCTGTCACCCATAAGGTGGTCAAGTTATTTGATCGACTCTAAATATTTTAACATACTTAATTAACTTTTAATAGTTTTAGAGCATTCGGGCTTTCCCGATCTATATCATTCCTCGGTTAGATTTTCTGTGACACTAACAAATGGAACAAAGGTACTAGTCATTTTCGCATACTCATTTTTAAGCTTATTCATCTTTAAATTACTTAGTTTTTCATTTCAAAAGGTTTACATAAGACTCGAAAAAGAATGATTAAGTGAAAACCATTGTTTGCAAAAATTATTAAAACATGCTACGAAAAAGTGGTGCAAATAGTGTTTTAAAAGCTATGTTGATCAAAATGACTTTTTTATCTTTTGGAAATTCATTTATATAAATCAAACCTATTGTAAAACATTTTAATATATTTATTGAATTTATTCCATAATTTTAAAAAATTTAAAAAAAGCATTTTAACGGAATTCCCATTCTGGATTCCGAACTACAAAACCGCGATTATCTTGAAAACTTGTTTTGGACTTATTTACAAATACATAGATGAAATCTTGATTTTCTTTCTTCATTTCAAAACTATGGATATAATAGTCTGAAATTTTTTTATCTCATATGATTTTGAGCTATATTCCACTCTATATGTCATTAACCTTTTCGATACGAAATCGTGAACTACCATTATGCGACACACCTTATTTTGGCTTATTTTTCATAAATTTTCAAAGCTTCTCCAAATTGAGTTTTATTGTTTATAAAACATAAAACATTTTTAAATCATTTAAATAAATATTTTCCATATTAAATCTCATATTAATTTTTAAACCATTTCATAATATTACATTATTATAATATTCATTTCCAAACTTATTTTATATTTTGAAACAATTAAGAGGCAAAACAACTCCATACACATATTATCTTTGGGTTAAATTTCCATTAATTAACTATGGTTAATTACTAACCATTTATCCTATCATTTATCAAACCAAGTTATCAACCATATCACAACCACTTAACCAATCATAATATCAACCAAATTATCATCCAATATCAACCAATATTCAACATATTAATCTTAAATTCAATATGTATATTATCACTTTAAGTTTTGTTTAAATAAAACTAAGATTAAGAACTCACAATTCATATCCACTCCACTAAACTGTTCCGCAGCTTTCTAAATTGAATAGGCAGCACTTCGTTAGCACTTCCTCATATTTTCCTTGCTCTGAAGCTCCCCGACTTGCTTCCTCCTTGTAACGACCTGCCTTTTTGGATGGTTTAAATCGACAAACATGTCAACTCAAACCATTCAAATGGGAAGAATGTTATGGGGTAAATAAGAAAAAGCAGAGAAAGAAAGAAACAGACCTAGAATCTCATAGCGGAATGGCAAAATATAATAATCAAATAAACATTTCATGAAGCTATTTTACAAATAACATTTGATTACAGTTTTACAATACAAATCAGAGTACATACAACAAAAATAAACAAAATGCAGCGGAAAAACATGTTGTAGCAGAATAAATAAAATAAATAGTACATCAGTCTTCGATACAATGAAACACTCAGATTGACCCGAGCGAATTGAAAAGACAAAACATTTGAGTCAGTAATAAAAGATCTTATGTATGTTAAGTCAATAGTTAATAAATATGAGTGTAACGACATCAAAGATGTTTACGTGGTTTGGCATCTCTTATCCAGCGTCTAACGTGAGTGCAATAACCTAAGAGATGTTCGGGATTCCCATATCTTAAGGATCTGTTAAACTATCTACATACATAGTGCAATACGCTATTATAATAGTGTCTATAGTAAAGTAAAGTATTAAAATAGCGTTAAGGCCTTACCCATATCTCCCTTAACACATTTTATATATTCTCATAGTCTATACAATACCGTCATGCTCTACCAAACCGGTGGTTTACCCAGAGGGCACTCCATAGGTACGGTACAAAACAAACTCGTAGAAGGCACGATACAGCATACGAACATAGCACTCGAGGCAATGCCATGGTAGAATTCAACCATTTGCGCTCCAGACTGGTGGTAACGCATAGCGGCCACTACCGCCCACCAAGGGACACACTCCCATAATCAAAATCGAGGGGTGGCTAGCAAATCAATCACAAAGTCATAATATGGTATCGAAGAAATGTACCCGATAGGAAGAATTACCTCATGTAATATGGTATCGAAGAAATCTTTTGAATCCCCTCTAAATATGGGGTCGAGTATATTAATACCCCATTGAAGAAGAATCATAGGTTTACTATGGTTTGAATAAGAACTTCAAAAAGGCCCTACTTTTGAAATTAGAAGTTTCTTTCGATCAACTTGTAGATATTGCTCTCCGATTCGAAGAGGCCGATAAAGAAAGTGATGGTGACGTTAGGGGTGCCAAACAAAACTTCAATAATAGCAAGAAGAGGCATCTCTTTATTAAGTTCAAAAGCCCTAATCCCAACAAGAAAGTGAAGTGAGTAACTTCGATAGCAAAGACTCCAATCCCTAATCGTGGAGATTGCTACAAATGTGGTTCTAAGTACCACTATACAAATATGTGTCCAAGGCCTATTTCTTGCCGCTATTGCAAAAGTTCTGGTCATTATATATCTTCATGTCCCAAACTTCAAGGTAAGAAAGAGGGAAAGTTGAATGTTTTGTAAGCCCCTAGTAACACTTCTCTTGGTTAAGGTGTTTCTCATTCTATCCTCGATGGCATTATTGATCATCCTATTCGAGTTCTTTTTGATACAGGTGCATCCCACTCTTTTATATCAAAAGAACTTGTTGATACTTTTTCTTTAAATGTTATGGCCTTGATGACTTCACCGAGAATTGTGAATCCTATTTGTAGATCCTCAACACTCAGTTTATTTGGTAAAGATGTTGAGATTATTTTATGTGATTATGCTTTTTGAGCCGATTTGCATGTTATGCGTTACCTAGGTTTCAAAATGATTATGGGAATGGATTGGCTTAACCGTTATGAAGCCCGCATCCTATGTCCTGAGAGGACTATCCATCTTCGACATTCTTAATCTATTAAGCAGATTTCTATTGTTCTTAAAGATTCGGATTCCAATTCGGTGGCATCCCCATATTCTCTAAATCCACATGATGACGATAATGATGATGAGGAAGATGTCATTTCCATTATTCACGTTGTTCATGAATTTCCCGATATATTTGAGCCCGTTTTAGGATTACCACCTAAACTTGAAATTTAGTTCAGAATTAATCTAATCCTTGGAGCTCTACCTATCACTCGTCGTCCTTATTGTATGTCCAATAAGGAAAATGAGATGATCCGTAAACAATTATCCAAACTGGAAGCAAAACAGTTTATTCGTTCTTGTTCCTCTCCTTAGGGAACTTCAGCTATCTTTGTGAAGAAATCCGATGGTACACTTAGGCTTTGCATTGACTACCACAAGCTTAATGATCTCACCATAAAGGACAAATATCCCTTGCCTCGGGTTGATGATCTATTCGATCAACTTAGCAGTGCTAGAGTCTTTTCACAGTTAGACTTAGCAACCGGTTTTCATCAGCTTCATACTACATAGGATAACATTCCTTTGACATCTTTTCGTACTCGTTATGGATCTTATGAATGGCTTGTTATGCCATTTGGTTTAACAAATGCTCCAGCTTATTTCGTTGACCTTATGAATCAAGTTTTTAAAGACTCCCAAGGATTATAAAACCTTATGAATCGATTTGTTCTCATCTTTATAGATGATATTCTTGTTTATTATAACACCAAGGAAGAGCACGAAAAACATCTTCAGATTGTGTTGGAAAATCCTAGGAGCAATTAGTTGAAACCAAAATTTCTAAGTGCCACTTTTGGCAATCCAGTGTTTCAACAACCAGGGATTTAAGAGATCACCGAAATATTAAATTATAATGTAAATTATAATTTAGTATTGAATTATAAATTTATAGATGGAATAAATTGATGATAATACTGTTTATTTAAAATAAAATAATGTTTGTTGATTAAGAGTAAGGTTTTTAATGTAAAAAAATGGGAAATAAAGTTTAAAAACACTTTATTAGTGGTATGGAATGAGTATAAATGATAAAAATAAATTATTGGGTCAAAATTTATAATATTGGATTTTTATTCTAATATTAGTCTTTTATCCCGAAGCAAAAGGATAAACACGAAGAAAATAAACTTTTGTTGTCTAATTAAATTTGAAATAATGTTTTAAATCTACAAAAATGTTAAACGCATTTTTATACACGTTAATGAACTTAGTAAAAAATTTATTGGAGGAAAATGATGAAAATATTGATTTTTTCACTATTAATGTGAATACTGGTAAAAGTTGGTATTAAATTGTGTAAATAATATTTTTAGTTAAAAAATTAAGTTTATAACATTTTAACACGTTCTTTTATCCAAAACATGAACATTGCAATTTGTTTCATGAGATTTGGAGTTTATATCAAAAAGTTATGAAGGAATTAGTGTTAATAACATATATAAACACAACAAAATTATGCTAAGTATTCTTATTGGGTTTGGGTCCAAAGATTAGCCTACCCATTATCCATAAGGTGCTTCTAGCACCCATCGTTCTAATCTTTCTTCTTTCTCATATCAGAAGGGAAAAAAAAGTACAGAGAGCTTTTAAAACTAATAGGGAAATCAATAATGGCTTCTTTCTTAAATCCAAAATCCACCTAAAATTGTTAGAATCTGGGGTTAAATTGGATTGTAAGCTATCCTACAGGTAATCTCCAACCTTTTAGATCCACTAATCCATCCAAATTTTGGATTTCTATTTACTGTGATCTTATTTTGAAAATTTTCCTTTCTGCATGTTCTTATTTTGCAATCTATAGGCTCTTGAAGGCCATTTTCTTGCTAAATCCATCATTTTGCTGCTGAAACCTTTGCTAAATGAAGTGGTAAGAAAGATAAGAGTTTCTTACAGCAAGCTAAAGCAAAAAAAAAAAAAAAATCAAATTTTGCTATCAAATTGTTGCTTGAAATGTTCAATTTGTTGAATAAGTTTTCTCTTTTGTTGGCTAAAATTGTGCTATGTTCAAAAAATCATATCTTCTTCAATTTACAGCCAATTGCTCTCAATTTTCGATAGGTTGCAGTGGTTGGTCTGAAAGACATTTCTGGAAATTTTCATTTAATTTTGATTTGTTTTGATACAAAAAATTATTGGTTGAATTCGGCCAAAATTTGATCTCTGTTTGTTGGCCGAAAATGCATCATCTTCATAAAATCATATATTTCTCAATTTACTGCCAATTGCTCCAAATTTTAACATGTTGAACATTTCTTCAAAGTTTAATTGAATTTTGATTTGTTTTGATTTAGAAATTTGTTGGTTGAATTCGGCCAAATATTGATCTCTGTGTGTTGGTCGAAAATGCACCATATTCAAAAAATCGTATCTTTCTCATATTAAAGCCAATTGCTCCCAATTTTGGATAGGCTGTAGTAGTTGGTATGTTGAACAATTATGGAAATTTTGTTGAATTTTGATTTGTATTGTTATTGAAAATTGTTTGTTGAAATCGCCCAAAAATTGATCTCTGTTTGTTGGCCGAAAATGCACCATGTTTAAAAAATTATATCTTCTTTACTTTAGAGACATTTGCTCCCTTGATATGTTGCTCAAGTTGAACTGCGAAATGTTTCTGGAAATTTTCATGTAATTATGAGTTGTATTGATATTGAAAATCGTTGGTTCAAAACAGCCAAAAATCTTCTTTTTTTGTGCTTGCTGAAAAGAGCTATGTTCGAAAAATCATAGCTCTTTCATTTTGCAGCGAATTACTCCAAATTAGGATATGTTATAGTCCTCATGTCAAAGTATAACACAGCAACGTTTGGCAAAAATCTGGGTTGTTCTAGTGCCTCAAATTACTGTCCAAATTTAGCCAAAAAGTAAGTTGTTTGGTAGATTGTTCTTTTGCTTCTATTTGCGCTTTCGTTAACTGTTTCACAGCAAATTTCGATGATTTTAAATATTATTTGAATAAGTTTGATGATGAATGTCTAAGTATTTTTATTCAATAATGGATTGGCTTGGTTTTGGAAATTTTAAGAATTTAAATTTTATTTAAATTCTATTTCAATCTAAATATCGATAAATGTCGACATTTGACGAATTCGATGGTTTTAATTGATTTTGGTTTCGAATAAGTTTATGAATTTTTTTTATAAATTATGGTTGATTAAATAAATGTTTTTAAGTCATTTTAAAGGGTTTTTAAACAATTTTTTTAAAAGTATTTTATAAATAGATAATCTATTTGATAAATGGATTTTTCCTTATATAACTTATTTAAAATTCTCTAAAAATTGTTTAAAAATGCCATTTTCTCTATAAAATTATTCTAAATATATTATAGCCTATTTAGATGATTTTTGGCATATAAGAATGAGAATTAAATAATTTGGAAAAAATATGTGGTATGGGACATGTGTTTTCGCCTGATCGCTCAATATCGGACTTGTTTTGTCGAATCGGCTTTGAAGTACTGTTTTATGATATTTTAACCTACCGAGGAAATGAGGTGGGGTTGTTTTGATGAATTGATGATGGTTGTGATGTTTAAGATGGATTTATACTTGTCGATGAAATGAGACAAGTCTTGATGTCACTTTAAACTCATCAAAGTATGAGACACAATGAGTTAGGTGCTTTACACTCGCCAATGGGACTAGACGGTGTATGCTTGATTTGGATTTTTATGAATGTTTTCTGATGTGGAATCTACTGACGATTAGTAAACCAATCGGTGTGAATGTGTGGTATGGGACGTACATTAACACCCATTGGGTTCCTATTCGAGATGTTGTAACACATTCAAGATGTTATTAGTACTACAAACCGAGTATAAGATTGGTGTCATTACGATGTTCTTGATGTCATTACTAGATTCCAATCATCATGATGTTGTTCTTGGATTTTATGTTTTGGGTGTCATCGCGATATTCGACTATAGTCAATCAAGATGATCACGATGCTAAGATGTTAATGACCCCAAGTAATCACGACGTATGGTACCAAAAAATAGTAGTACAAGTCAAGATGGAAAGCACGTGCAATTTTCTATGAAGTTTTCTACGTTCGATTTCACCTTTTTGTGATGATGTTATTTGAAAGCCTTGAGTATGAAATGGGCTACATTTATATTAAGCTATATAGTGATTTCGATTATGATTGCTTTTAACTCTTATTGAGTTCTTATGGTAGATTATGTTGATTTGATGTTTCTTTATGAATTTATTATATGGTTCTCATTCCTTATCTACTTTACTTAGAGATGTCCTTAAGAGAAACCATATGCATATTACTTATTGAATTCCTTTGAAATAGATAGATGAATCTCCGATGTCCCCTTTCTTATAAATGATATGATGAATAACATGTCGTTCAGTTCGCAACAACGGAGTGATTCTCATCATTCCGCTTATTATTGAGATCCTTACCACTAATAAGTTTAGCTTGCCTGATCCGTGTGTTTTTCACTCGGGTCAGACCGAGTTGCAAGTTAGTTTGGATTGCTTCATTTCTTGGATCAGCTTGATTTCTTTTGTTGGACTTATCATTTTGGCTTGGATGTCGTTTTGGGTCATCTTCTTTATGTGTCTTATTGTATATTATCTTGTGGGATGGGTGTATATGTGATTCAGTAGTCCATGCTACTTATATATGATGTATTATTACGGAGATGTATGGTGATGTATGTATATATGTGTGTGTGTATATATTGTGACGCCCCACCTCTATACCCACGCTAGCCAAGAACACTACGGTGTAATGCTGTCAACTAGCACGGAAAATAAGGCTGTTGAGGAGCGGCCATCAATAGTTGGCCTTACACTAGTATTGGTTATCTCGATGGGAGTGATATAAATATATATATTCTTTCATTTTTCATCTCTGATTTATTTTCTCCCATCGACATACCCCAATTCCAGTATAAAACGAACTACGATGGTTCGTAATAGTTTAGAACAGTAAATATAAAATAACAACACAGATAATATAAATGCGGAATACAGATGAAACAGAAAGTCTCATATATATATAATAACTGATGTCAGTTACAATACATTCACACGGTACATATGATACAACTACAACAGTCGACTAAGGAAGTTACATATACAAGTACATTAACGTATATAATATACATGAATACATATCTTCCTATACAATTTTACATACTACTACAAATGACGACGACTACTCCAAAAGATATGAAAGAACTTCATAGCTCTAGCAGCAACCCAAAGCAGAATATCTACAACCTGAAATACTCGGTCTGACCCGAGTATTAGATTCAAAAGAAAATAATACTCGGGTCAGTCTAATTCAAACTCAGTTATTAGTGCACAGAAGCAATAATAATTAAATAATGAATAGGCGACAGTAGTTAAACCAAATCAGAATGCAATTCAGAATATTGAATTGAAATAAACAGAACAGTTCGAACCATTGAAATATCAATTAAAATATTAAGATGAGTAGGGCTGCAGTATACGCACGCGTGTACTGCCTCGCCACTACAGCACATGAACTACGCAAAAGATTAATAAATCAAAACAAAATAGAATATCACAAAACCATACCGTGTGGCTGCAGTTCACGCTTGCGTGCACTGCCTTGCCACTATCGTGACGATGTACCCAATGAATACCGTGTGGCTGCAGTTCACGCTTGCGTGCACTGCCGTGCCACTACAGTGATGATGTACCCAATGAATGTAAGATATGTACACAAGTGAATGTAAGATATGTACACAAGTGAATGTACATAACCAACTACACGTGGCAAAAAGAATCAGAAGAGCAACGAGAAACCGCACAACCCAAATGAGCAAGTGCACATGTGCAACTCGAGCTACAGGTACGAACCAGCTCAATATTAAGGACAGGAACAAGGCACCAAGGCAAGCCAATGTTACATGTACAAGACAATGAAAGAGGCAAACAATGATGTACAAATGAGTGCATCAGTGGCTAAAATGAATGCAATCTCACGTGCCACCAAATAGTAATGTAGCATGAAGGAAACATATAGAACAGTGTTCTACATGAGGACACAATCAAATGAAGGTGAGAGCATCAAGATTCAAAACAGTGGACAGAGCTGCCTCAGCAAGCAAGACAGTGAAACACAGTTCAATGCAACACAGAGGCAAATGGTAAATTTGAACATGACAGCAAATAAACAACAGCCTCAACATGTATGTCCAAAAGGTTAAACAATATGAAGTGCACAACATTGCAATAACCTGCTACATAAATGTATGTATACACACAGCAATGAAGAGAAATGGGTGCAGACCAACCAAAGTGAAACATGATACCGGTAACATGAAAATGAGACCAGGCATACATGATGACTATAAGATTGCAATTCTAGCCAATCCACCAATTTATTCATACACACATACATATGTATATATTTACATATGCACAAATATTTTTAAATATATAGTGATGAACAGATGGGACAACACTAACTCGAATACATCAAGCAACTGAATTCAACAATGAATCAAGCAACTCGACCAAATCCAGCTACTATATGAAACCATAACAAAGTGAAACACTGAATCAGATGAACCAGCAAAGGGTAAAATAAAAAAACTCAAAGAGCATCAACAATGCAACAGGGTGCAGTGAAGATTACAATGTATGAATCAGTGCAGAAGCAAATGCTACCATGGCTCGAGTGCGTGCTACAGCAACAAAGAGCAAGGCTAAGGCACAGTGCTAACATCAATGACACAACCTCAAGAAAGAAATGGTTTTAAATAACCATATATGAATGCAGTCTCGACCATAACAGCACCAGCCTCAACGTGAATTCAATAGCCTATGTACTGCAAGAACATGACAAGTACACAAGGCATTGCATACACGAATAAGTATTGCAGCAAAGTGGACATGCAACTGATTTTAAATGACTGGCAACAAGTAAATGAAGTATACTTGTAAACATACTGGACAGTGCACCTATGATAAGGCAACATAGCTAGGCATCACGAATAACAAAATATGAGACAATGCCAATTGTGGAACAATGAAGCACAGAGACTACAAGTACAAACTGAACAAAGCAATGGAACTAGCAACAATGAAGGCAACTGGTAACAATGAAGCACAGGGACTCCAAGAACAAACTGTACAAAGCAATGCAACTAGCAACAATGAATGCAACTGGCATTAATGAATACAACTGGTAACAATGATGCTCAGGGACTATAAGTAAAACCAGTGAATGAAAAGTGGACAGCGACGCAAACCAAAACCGAAGCCAACATTATCGCAAGCCGAAGGCAGTTGATAAACGAATTGAAGCAGAAACAAAATTCACATTAATACCAATGCCAACATAAATGCTCAAAATCAGTTGCAGTTCGAAATCAAAACAATGCCGAAATCGAAATAGTTCAAGCAATGACCGAAGTCAATATTCAAGGAAAATGCATAGTCGAATGGCCGACAAATCAAGGGGCGAATTCAACAATCAAATACGAACGAAAATCATCGAATTCGAACACTAGTAAACTCGAGATAGGAATTAGATGTGAGTGAAACACTCACCTTGTTGACGAATTGAAGCATCACAGAGACGAGCAAAGCCAAGGACGAACGAAACCCCAATTTGGGAAGAAGGGGTAGGAGCGATCGAACGTAGCCGCCATTAATTTCGTTTCGGTGGTTTTAGGTTAGCAAACGAACGAATAAGATAAATGAATTAAAAAGGGGGATGGGTTTAAGTCGAAGAAAAGGTAAAGGGAGATTGTGGGCTGGGCTGAGAAATGAGTTGCGATTTGATTAAGTTTTATAATTTAATAAATAATTTAGTTAAGGGTTTAGCTTGTTTGTTTAATAGTAAGTGCAATTTGATTGTTATAATAATTATTCACACTTTCTGATAGCATTGTTCTTAATTCACAGGTACGCTATGGAAAACCAAGTAAACACTACAGAGATCGAACGTTTATCAACAAACTACTGAAAACCAAAGTTTGGACCGAAACCAAAACAAATGAACCACTATTAAAAAAAATCAAAGCCCCTCAAACTTTATAACCATTTGTAATTTAAATTTTAAAAACTTCAATTTGAAAATTGACGAAAATATCGGGTTGTTACAGACTACCCTCCTTAAAGAAATTGCGTCCTCGCAATCTTAAGGAACAAATGGACAAATGGTAACAACCATAAAGAACATCATCATACGATAAAGAAGTTAGAAATAGAAAGTTCACCATATAGAGCATGAAAGAGAAAGCCTGAACATGTTTGCTCGATGAATTCTTTGGATTCCTAAGAGAAATCCATAGAATTTGAGAACCATTGAGAATCTCAACAAGAGAAACATCTATATTTCGAAGGTGCTACACCCCCGAAGCAATGATGTGAATATAAGATTGCTCAAGAATAGAAATTGGAAATCCCTAAGGCATTTCCGTAATTGGAAGACGTGGAAAACATCATGAATAGCAGAAAACTGAGTCGGTACACCGACGTAGTACAATATAAACGCCAAAGAAATCTTTTGATTTCATAAAAGAAATTCACAAATTATCAACAAAATCTAATTATCAATAGATAATTCAGAAATCTCTAATCACAAATATTCGATTATCAAAAACGATAATCAAATCAACAAGTATTCGATTATCAAAATCGAAAATCAATCTTAAATCACAAATATTTAATTATCACAATTGATAATCAAATCTCAAATCGCAAATGTTTAATTATCACAAACGATAATTAAACCACAAATATCTAATTATCAATAGATAATTAAGAAATCTCTAATCACAAATATTCGATTATCAAAAACGATAATCAAATCAACAAGTATTCGATTATCAAAATCGAAAATCAATCTTAAATCACAAATATTTAATTATCACAATTGATAATCAAATCTCAAATCGCAAATGTTTAATTATCACAAACGATAATTAAACCACAAATATCTAATTATCACAATTGATAATTAGAAACAATAAATATCTGATTATCAAAAACTATAATCAGAAATCATAAATATTTAATTATCACAATTGATAATCAAATCTCAAATCGCAAATGTTTAATTATCACAAACGATAATTAAATCTCAATTATCTGATTATCACAAGCGATAATCAGAAATCACAAATTTTCAATTAACGAGTCCGAAATTAACCGAAATAGCAAACGCACATGACCCATAACCACGAGTTTTACTAAATCGTTTAATTCACTTCATCGTTTCCTTGAAAGTGCAAAATTGTGTATTTTAAATAAATAACATTTTACGTTCTCAAACGGACAAGTTCGGAATTAAGCGAATCAGTAAAAGAAAGGGGTCATAGTCCTCGATTTTTCTGAAACGTTTAATTCGCTTCCTCATTCTTTTGAAAGCGCAAATCGTAAAAATTTTGAAAACAATTTTGATTTATATTTTGAAATATTTTGAAGAATAACAAATTTTTAAAACACGTGATTAAAATAGCAATGTCAGTAGCAACTTCGACATACGTCAAAATTTCATCGAAATAATTGGCATCAAAATATAATACCAATGAATTTTCGTTCATCAAAAATGTCGCAAGAATCTTCTCAAAGATAAAAAGGGATATCATACCCTAAACTTGTATTCATAACAAGTCAATAACACACGAATTCACCAATGCACAAGAATTTATAAAACTTATCAATAGAAATCACGAAAGTTGGTGAAGCACAAATTCTAGAAATCTACACAAGAAATCCAGAAATCACAAGATAAGAGTATGAGAACTCGAACGGAGTATGAAAACTCGAACGGAGTATGAAAACTCGAACGGAGTATAAAAACTCGAACGGAGTATAAAAACTCGAACAGAGTATGACATAGAATAAAAGATATGGCATAACATAAAATATCCATAATGACATACTACTATAAGTATGTAAATAATGATCAACAGGAGATCAACCGATGAGGGGTATGGCATAAATATGAAATATCCATACTGACATACGACTATAAGTATGCAAATAATGATCAACAGGAGATCAACCGATAAGAGATAATCAATATCACAAGAATCTTCTCAAAGATCCAAAGAGGTAACATACCCCAAATTTGTACTCATGACAAATTAATAACATATGAATTCACCAATGCACAAGAATAGGTGAAGCATAAAATTTCCAGAAATCAACATAAGGAATCTAGAAATCACAGAAAAAGGGAAAGAGGCCTATCACATGACGGTCCGAAGACCATGGGGAGCTACCCCGCATGTGTGAATGGAATCACACAGATTGAGGTCAAGACTAACCAAAAAGCAGAAAGGTATGTGTGAATGGAATCACACAAGTGGTGTCTAGTCTGACCATCAGAACGATCATCATGATCAACGAGGAGTGTCAATTACACTAAGCATGTGTGAATGGAATCACACAGATTGAGGTCAAGACTAACCAAAAAGCAGAAAGGTATGTGTGAATGGAATCACACAAGTGGTGTCTAGTCTAACCTCGCAATGAAAGAGACATCGCGCAATTGCTAGTCTAATTCATAAAGCGATCGTCAAGATCAACGAGAAGTGTCAATTACACTAAGCTAGTGAATATAAAAGTTTAGCTTCATGTCCCATAACCACTAGCTTAACTTAAATATTTACGAACAAATTGTAGATCTTCACTAGAAAAATGTCACAAGTGGTTCAATCGAACAAGTCCAAAAATTAACCGACGAAGTAAACGCAAGCGTTTCATACCACTTATTTTGCTAAGCCGTTTAATTAGATTTCTCATACGAGTGAAAATAAAGGTTTGTATATACTAATAGATCGGAAAACGGTTTAGGAAAAGATTTTGATATTGAAAATAGAGTTGAAAACATTTTGATAAAAGAGTTTTGATATTTACTACTAGTATTGAAACATTTATATTTTTAAAGTGACAAATCACAAAAATGATTGCAGAAACAATCAATCACAAGAATTCACATACGAAGACGTGAATAGAATCCAAAGAAATCGATATCGAATTCATCGAAGGGTATGTTCACAAAAATTCCGAAGAAATGGCCACCAAAGTTGCTAATAAATGATAGCAACAAATCGAGAAATAATCAAAAATCGATTAAATTTGGAAACCAAATCAATTCACTAAAATTCACATTCGAAGATGTGAATAAAATCCAAATAATTCGATTCTAAATCGATCAAGGTAGGAATATCCAAAAATTCCAAAAATAGAAGTTTTCAAAGTCGACAAAGATGACAACAACTAATCGGACAAGAAGAATCGATTGAAAAATGGAATAATGAAACAAAACGAGCATAAATGCATAAATGACTTCAACAAAAAAAATAAAATAAAAATCAAGTTAATGCCGAAGTCAACAATTAATGGCCATAATAGAGTATAAAACGATTCAACATCATCATCAAAGGACTCAACGGCAAACCAAGTCAGAGTCTTGGAAATCAAGAATTTAGAAATTTCTCAAAAACAAAGTGACCGAAGTCGAATGGAAATCAATCCGAGGAAAACATAAAATATCAAGTTCGGAATCGCTGAGATTCGAACAAAATCAATCATCGGCTAAATCAAATCAAAGCCGAAAACACAAGAATCAAAAATCAAATGCATACGAATAAGCGTTAGGAATTCATACCTAATGATCAAAGATAATCATTTGCAAATATGAGAGATAAAACGTCGACAAATAGTTGTAACACATGTACTATCTAAGTTATGTTTTACATTTGTTCTAAACCCCAGGCTCTGATACCAAGCTGTGACGCCCCACCTCTATACCCACGCTAGCCAAGAACACTACGGTGTAATGCTGTCAACTAGCACGGAAAATAAGGCTGTTGAGGAGCGGCCATCAATAGTTGGCCTTACACTAGTATTGGTTATCTCGATGGGAGTGATATAAATATATATATTCTTTCAATTTTCATCTCTGATTTATTTTCTCCCATCGACATACCCCAATTCCAGTATAAAACGAACTACGATGGTTCGTAATAGTTTAGAACAGTAAATATAAAATAACAACACAGATAATATAAATGCGGAACACAGATGAAACAGAAAGTCTCATATATATATAATAACTGATGTCAGTTACAATACATTCACACGGTACATATGATACAACTACAACAGTCGACTAAGGAAGTTACATATACAAGTACGTTAACGTATATAATGTACATGAATACATATCTTCCTATACAATTTTACATACTACTACAAATGACGACGACTACTCCAAAAGATATGAAAGAACTTCATGGCTCTAGCAGCAACCCAAAGCAGAATATCTACAACCTGAAATACTCGGTCTGACCCGTGTATTAGATTCAAAAGAAAATAATACTCGGGTCAGTCTAATTCAAACTCAGTTATTAGTGCACAGAAGCAATAATAATTAAATAATGAATAGGCGACAGTAGTTAAACCAAATCAGAATGCAATTCAGAATATTGAATTGAAATAAACAGAACAGTTCGAACCATTGAAATATCAATTAAAATATTAAGATGAGTAGGGCTGCAGTATACGCACGCGTGTACTGCCTCGCCACTACAGCACATGAACTACGCAAAAGATTAATAAATCAAAACAAAATAGAATATCACAAAACCATACCGTGTGGCTGCAGTTCACGCTTGCGTGCACTGCCTTGCCACTATCGTGACGATGTACCCAATGAATACCGTGTGGCTGCAGTTCACGCTTGCGTGCACTGCCGTGCCACTACAGTGATGATGTACCCAATGAATGTAAGATATGTACACAAGTGAATGTAAGATATGTACACAAGTGAATGTAAGATATGTACACAAGTGAATGTACATAACCAACTACACGTGGCAAAAAGAATCAGAAGAGCAACGAGAAACCGCACAACCCAAATGAGCAAGTGCACATGTGCAACTCGAGCTACAGGTACGAACCAGCTCAATATTAAGGACAGGAACAAGGCACCAAGGCAAGCCAATGTTACATGTACAAGACAATGAAAGAGGCAAACAATGATGTACAAATGAGTGCATCAGTGGCTAAAATGAATGCAATCTCACGTGCCACCAAATAGTAATGTAGCATGAAGGGAACATATAGAACAGTGTTCTACATGAGGACACAATCAAATGAAGGTGAGAGCATCAAGATTCAAAACAGTGGACAGAGCTGCCTCAGCAAGCAAGACAGTGAAACACAGTTCAATGCAACACAGAGGCAAATGGTAAATTTGAACATGACAGCAAATAAACAACAGCCTCAACATGTATGTCCAAAAGGTTTAACAATATAAAGTGCACAACATTGCAATAACATTCTACATAAATGTATGTATACACACAGCAATGAAGAGAAATGGGTGCAGACCAACCAAAGTGAAACATGATACCGGTAACATGAAAATGAGACCAGGCATACATGATGACTATAAGATTGCAATTCTAGCCAATCCACCAATTTATTCATACACACATACATATGTATATATTTACATATGCACAAATATTTTTAAATATATAGTGATGAACAGATGGGACAACACTAACTCGAATACATCAAGCAACTGAATTCAACAATGAATCAAGCAACTCGACCAAATCCAGCTACTATATGAAACCATAACAAAGTGAAACACTGAATCAGATGAACCAGCAAAGGGTAAAAAAAAAAAACTCAAAGAGCATCAACAATGCAACAGGGTGCAGTGAAGATTACAATGTATGAATCAGTGCAGAAGCAAATGCTACCATGGCTCGAGTGCGTGCTACAGCAACAAAGAGCAAGGCTAAGGCACAGTGCTAACATCAATGACACAACCTCAAGAAAGAAATGGTTTTAGATAACCATATATGAATGCAGTCTCGACCATAACAGCACCAGCCTCAACGTGAATTCAATAGCCTATGTACTGCAAGAACATGACAAGTACACAAGGCATTGCATACACGAATAAGTATTGCAGCAAAGTGGACATGCAACTGATTTTAAATGACTGGCAACAAGTAAATGAAGTATACTTGTAAACATACTGGACAGTGCACCTATGATAAGGCAACATAGCTAGGCATCACGAATAACAAAATATGAGACAATGCCAATTCTGGAACAATGAAGCACAGAGACTACAAGTACAAACTGAACAAAGCAATGCAACTAGCAACAATGAAGGCAACTGGTAACAATGAAGCACAGGGACTCCAAGAACAAACTGTACAAAGCAATGCAACTAGCAACAATGAATGCAACTGGCATTAATGAATACAACTGGTAACAATGATGCTCAGGGACTATAAGTAAAACCAGTGAATGAAAAGTGGACAGCGACGCAAACCGAAACCGAAGCCAACATTATCGCAAGCCGAAGGCAGTTGATAAACGAATTGAAGCAGAAACAAAATTCACGTTAATACCAATGCCAACATAAATGCTCAAAATCAGTTGCAGTTCGAAATCAAAACAATGCCGAAATCGAAATAGTTCAAGCAATGACCGAAGTCAATATTCAAGGAAAATGCATAGTCGAATGGCCGACAAATCAAGGGGCGAATTCAACAATCAAATACGAACGAAAATCATCGAATTCGAACACTAGTAAACTCGAGATAGGAATTAGATGTGAGTGAAACACTCACCTTGTCGACGAATTGAAGCATCACAGAGACGAGCAAAGCCAAGGACGAACGAAACCCCAATTTGGGAAGAAGGGGTAGGAGCGATCGAACGTAGCCGCCATTAATTTCGTTTCGGTGGTTTTAGGTTAGCAAACGAACGAATAATATAAATGAATTAAAAAGGGGGATGGGTTTAAGTCGAAGAAAAGGTAAAGGGAGATTGTGGGCTGGGCTGAGAAATGAGTTGCGATTTGATTAAGTTTTATAATTTAATAAATAATTTAGTTAAGGGTTTAGCTTGTTTGTTTAATAGTAAGTGCAATTTGATTGTTATAATAATTATTCACACTTTCTGATAGCATTGTTCTTAATTCACAGGTACGCTATGGAAAACCAAGTAAACACTACAGAGATCGAACGTTTATCAACAAACTACTGAAAACCAAAGTTTGGACCGAAACCAAAACAAATGAACCACTATTAAAAAAAAATCAAAGCCCCTCAAACTTTATAACCATTTGTAATTTAAATTTTAAAAACTTCAATTTGAAAATTGACAAAAATATCGGGTTGTTACATATATATATCTGATCTGGGTTTGCTGTTCTGTGACTGATGTTTTCTATCTGCATGTATATTACATTATTTCTGAAATGGTCCGAATCCACCAGTGTGCATTAGTTAGGGACTGAGCATGTCTACCACTTATGAGGTAATGGGAAAAAATTTCAAGACATAATTGACATGCTTAGCTCTTAAGTAATGTATTACTATAATGGTCGCCCTTAACCACCTTATTCTCCACATTAGTAGACATGACTACTGCGTAATTCTCTTTACTAATGTAGGTCTCGGGGTGGAGCCTTACATCTAGTCTGTAACAACCTGGGAATAAGGAGATTACCGAAATATTAAATTATAATGTAAATTATAATTTAGTATTGAATTATAAATTTGTAGATGGAATAAATTGATGATAATATTGTTTATTTAAAATAAAACAATGCTTGTTGATTAAGAGTTGGGTTTTTAGTGTAAACTAATGGGAAATAAAGTTTACAAACACTTTATTAGTGGTATGGAATGAGAATAAATGATAAAAATTAATTCTTGGGTTAAAATTTATAATATTGGAGTTTTATTCCAATATTAGTCTTTTATCCTGAAGCAAAAGGATAAACATGAAGAAAATAAACTTTTGTAGTATAATTAAATTTGAAATAATGTTTTAAAGCTATAAAAATGTTAAAAGCATTTTTATACACGTTAGTGAACTTAGAAAAAAATTTATTGGAGGAAAATGATGAAAATATTGATTTTTTTCACTATTAATGTGAATACTGGTAAAATTTGGTATTAAATTGTGTAAATAATATTTTTAGTTAAAAAAAATTAATTTTATAACATTTTAATATGTTCTTTTACCGAAAACATAAACGTTGCAATTTGTTTCATGAGATTTGGAGTTTATATCAAAAAGTTATTAAGGAATTAGTGTTAATAACGTATATAAACACAACAAAATTATGCTAAGTATTCTTATTGGGTTTGGGTCTAAAGATTAGCCTACCCAGTATCCATAAGTTGCTTCTGGCAACCGTCGTTCCAATCTTTCTTCTTTTTCATATTAGAAAGAAAAAAAATATACAGAGAGCTTTTAAAACAAATAGGGAAATCAATAATGGCTTCTTTCTTAAATCCAAAATCCACCTAAAATTGTTAGAATCTAGGGTTAAATTGGATTCTAAGCTATCCTACAGGTAATATCCAACCTTTTAGATCCTCTAATCCACCCAAAGTTGGATTTCTATTTATTGTAATCTTATTTTGATTGTTTTCCTTTCTGCATGTTCTTATTTTGCAATCTATAGGCTCTTGAAGTCCATTTTCTAGCTACATCCATCTTTTTGCTGCTGAAAGCATCGCTAACTCAAGTCGTAAGCAATGTAAGAGTTTCTTACAGCAAGCTAAAGCGCAAAAAAAATCATATTTTTCTATGAAATTGTTGCTTGAAATGTTCAATTTATTGAATAAGTTCTCACTTTTTTGGCTGAAATTGTGCTATGTTCAAAAAATCATATCTTCTTCAATTTAGAGCCAATTTCTCTCAATTTTTGATATGTTGCAGTGGTTGGTCTAAGAAGTATTTTTGGAAATTTTCATTTAATTTTGATTTGTTTTGATATAGAAGATTATTGGTTGAATTCGGCCAAAATTTGACCTCTTCTTGTTGGCCGAAAATGCACCATGTTCATAAAATCATATCTTTCTCAATTTACTGCATATTGCTCCACATTTTTGATATCTTGAAGTAGATGGATTTTAAAAACATTTCTGCAAAGTTTCATTGAATTATGATTCGCTTTGATATAGAAATATGTTGGTTGAATTCGGCAAAATATTAATCTCTGTGTGTTGGCCGAAAATGCACTATATTCAAAAAATTATATCTTTCTCATGTTAAAGCCAATTGCTCCCAATTTTAGATATGCTTTAGTAGATAGTATGATAAACAGTTCTGGTAATTTTGATTGAATTTCGAATTGTTTTGATATTCAAAATTGTTTGTTGAAATCAGCCAAAAATTGATCTATGTTTGTTGGCCGAAAATGCACCATGTTCAAAAAATCATATCTTCTTCACTTTAGAGCCATTTTCTCCCAATTTCTGATAAGTTGCTTTAGTTGGACTGTGAAATTTTCAGAAATTTTCATGAAATTTTGAGTCGTTTTGATACAGAAAATCATTGGTTCAAAACAGCCAAAAATCTTGTTTTTTGTGCTTGTGGAAAAGAGCTATGTTCGAAAAATCATAACTCTTTCATTTTGCAGCGATTTGCTCCAAATTTTGGATATGTTATAGTCCTCATGTCATAGTATAATCACAAAGTTTGGCAGAAATCTGGATAGTTTTGGTGACCGAAATTACTGTCCAAAGTTAGCCAAAAACTAAGTTCTTTGGTAGATTGTTCTTTTGCTTCTATTTGCGCTTTCCTTAACCGTTTCACTGAAAATTTCAATGATTTTAAATATTGTTTGAATAAGTTTGATGATGAATGTTTAAGTATTTTTATCCGACAATGGATTGGCTTGGTTTTGGAAACTTTAAGAATTTAAATTCTATTTAAATTCTATTTTGATCTAAATATCGATAAATGTCGATATTTGAAGAATTCGATGGTTTTAATTGATTTTGTTTTCGAATAAGTTTATGAATTTTTTTATAAATTATGGTTGATTAAATAAATGTTTTTAAGACATTTTAAAGGGTTTTTAAGAAATTATTTTTAAACTATTTTATGAATAGATAATCCATTTGATAAATGGGTTTTTCCTTATATAACTTATTTTAAAAATCTCTAAAAATTGTATAAAAATACTGTTTTCTCTATAAAATTATTCTAAATATATTATGACCTATTTATATGATTTTCGGCGTATAAGGATGAGAACTAAACGATTTGGCAAAAATACGTGGTATGGGACATGTGTTTTCGCCTTATCGCTTAATATCAGACTAATACTGTCGAATCCGCTTTGAGGTACTGTTTTATGATATTTTTACCTGCCGAGGACATGAGGCGGGGTTATTGTGATGAATTGATGATGATTGTGATGTTTAAGATGGACTTTTACTGTCGATGAAATGAGACAAGTCTTGATGTCACTTTTAACTCATCAAAGTATGGGACACAATGAGTTGGATGCTTTACACTCGCCAATGAGACGAGGCGGTGTATGTTTGATTTGGATTTTTATGAATATTTTCTAATGTGGCATCGACTGACGATTAGTAAACCAATAGGTGCGAATGTATGGTATGGGACGTATATTAACACCCATTGGGTTCCTATTCGAGATGTTGTGACACATTCAAGATGTTATTAGTACTATAAACCAAGTATAAGATTGGAATTATTACGATGTTCTTGATGTCATTACTAGATTTCAATCATCATGATGTTTTGCTCAAATTTTTTGATTTGTGTGTCGTCGCGATATTCGACTATAGTCAATCAAGATGATCACGATGCTAAGATGTTAATGACCCCAAGTCAACACGATGTATGGTACCAAAAAAAATAGTGGTACTAGTCAAGATGGAAAGCAAATGCATTTTTCTATGAAGTTTTCTATGTTCGATTTCACCTTTTTGTGATGTTGTTATCTGAATACCGCCTTGAGTATGAAATGGACTACATTTATATTAAGCTATATGGTGATTTCGATTATGATTGCCTTTAACTCTTATTGAGTTCTTATGGTAGATTATGATGATTTGTTGTTTCTTTATGAATTTATTATATGGTTCTGATCCCTTATCTACTTTACTTAGAGATGTCCTTAGGAGAAACCATATGCATGTTACTTATTG
The DNA here is from genome assembly GCA_030765085.1 of Allium cepa. NCBI lineage: Eukaryota > Viridiplantae > Streptophyta > Magnoliopsida > Asparagales > Amaryllidaceae > Allium > Allium cepa. The sequence goes on along the minus strand of CM060937.1, from coordinate 140,928,006 downwards.
AATTCCTTTGGAATAGATAGATGAATCCCCAATGTGCCCTTTCTTATAAATGATACGATGAATAACATGTCGTTCCGTTGGCAACAACGGAGTGATTCTCACCATTCCGCCTATTATTGAGATCCTTACTACTGATAAGTTTAGCTTGCCTGACCCGTGTGTTTTTTACTCGAGTCAGACCGAGTTGCAGGTTAATTTGGATTGCTTCACTTCTTGGATCAGCTTGATTGCTTTTGTTGGACGTATCATTTTGGCTTGGATGTCGTTTTGGGTCGTCTTCTTTTATGTGTCTTATTGTATATTATTTAATGGGTTGTGTGTATATGTGATTCAGTATTCCATGCTACTTATATATGATGTATTATTATGGAGATGTATGGTGATGTATGTATACACACACACACACACTCTGATCTGGGTTTGCTGTTATGTGACTTATGTTTTCTATCTGCATGTATATTACCTTATTTCTGAAATGGTCCGTATCCACCATAGTTTGCATTAGTTAGGGACTAAGCGTGTCTACCACTTATAAGGTAATGGGAAAAAAATCAAGACATAATTGACATGCTTAGCTCTTAACTAATGTATTACTATGATGGTCACCCTTAACCAACTCTATTCTCTACGTTAGTAGACAAGATTACTTAGTAATTCTCTTTACTAATGTAGGTCTCGGGGTGGGGCGTTACACGTGCGAAATTTTTAGGACATGTTATTTCTGAATTCGGAATTTCCATGCATCCTTCAAAGATTGAGGTGATCCAAAATTGAAAGAGACCAGAGAGTGTGACAGAAATTCGTAGCTTTCCTGGATTTGCAGGATATTACCGTCGGTTCTAAAAGACTTTCTAAAATTTCCGTACTACTTACTAGTTTGACATAGAAGGGAGTTAAGTACATTTGGTCGTACAAATGTGAAGCTGCTTTTCAGAAATTGAAAGAACTCCTTTTCAATGCTCCTATTCTTGTGATTCCCGAAGGGAACCAAGAATTGATTGCTTATACCGATTCTAGTCGTGTTGGTTTGGAAATCGTTCTCATGCAAAGGGAACGTGTTATCGCTTATTCTTCTAAGCAATTAAAGCCTGCTGAGACTATATATGCCACTCATGATTTAGAGCTCATGGCCATTGTTTTCGCTCTCAGAATTTGGCGTCATTATCTTTTGGAAGAGAAATTTGTTCTCTATGCCAATCATAAATCTTTAAAGTATTTATTCTCTTAAAAAAAACTTCATTTGTGACAACAACGTTGGCTCGAATTCCTTGCATCTTATGATCTTGATATTCTTTATACTCCCGGAAAGGGAAATCGTATTGCCGATGCTCTTAGTCATAAGCAAAAAGAGATTGTTTCAATGATGATATCCGAATGGAATGATCTCGAGACTTCTTTCACTTATGCGATTCGAGATCGTGAATCCAATCATGTTCATCTTGTTTTGTGTAGCCTTGATGCTCATCCTTCTCTTTTAGACCACATCCTTGAAGCTCAAAAGCAAGATCTCGAACTGGTGCTTCTTAGCCAAAGTTGTAGGGATAAAAATAAAGTTGATGGTTTGAAAGACTTTGAAATCAATGCTCGTGGAGGTATTCAAAAATTTTGTAGACTTATTATGCCAAATGTTAGTGATCTCCGTAAAGACATTTTAGAAGATTCTCATCTTTATAAATTTACCTTTCATCCTTGTAGTAGTAAATGTATGCGGACATAAAATGCCTTTATTATTGGGATGGAATGAAATTTGATATTGCTAACTTCATTAAGTGTTGCATGACTTGCCAACTCATAAAGGCCGAGCATCAAAGGCCCGGTGGGTTATTGCAACCTTTAGATATTCCCATTTGGAAGTGGGATCAAGTCTCCATGGACTTTATTAACGGCCTTCCCCATTCTCATTCGGGTCATGACAGTCTATGGGTCATAGCAGAGAAACTTTCAAAATCCGCCCATTTTACTCCCATTCGGTCGAATCGAAATGTTCAACTTTTGGCTAAACTATATGTTAGAGAAATTGTTGAATTGCATGGAGTTCCTACTTCTACTGTTAGTGATCATGATCCATTATTTACTAGTAGTTTTTGGAAAGGTCGTCAAAAAGCTTTAGGAACAAAGCTTAATTTTAGCACCGCTTAACATCTCCAGTCCGATGGACAAACCGAGCGTGTGAATCAAACCTATGAAGATCTCTTTCGTGCATTCATTTTTGATTTTGGTGGAAGTTGGGAATATCATATTTCTCTTATTGAGTTTTCTTACAATAATAGCTTCCAATCTAGTATTGGTATGACACCATTCGAGTCACTTTACGAAAGGCCATGCTGATCTCCTTCATGTTGGCTTGAAGCCGGGGAGAGGCTGGTTTTAGGTCCAGATTTTATTCATGATGCCAGAGAAAGGATTGACCTTATTCGTCATAGGATGAAAGAAGCTCAAAGTAGACAAAAATCCTATGCTGATAACCGAAGGAGAAAATTACAATTTTTTGTGGGAGATTTAGTGTTCATTCATGTTTCACCTATGAAGGGTGTCGTGCATTTCAGTCGATCGGAAAAATTAACACCTCGATATATTAGCCCTTTTCCCATCACCGAACGCATTAGTTCCATGGCTTATCACCTTTTATTACCTCTTAATTTTCTGCTATTCATGATGTATTTCGCGTCTCTCAACTACCATAACACCAGAAAGGAAATTTCGTCACCGTTATAAGCGTGAAAAAACTAATTTGTTACGGTTATAACTGTGAAAATAGGTACCGTGGGCAAATTCAGTCACACTTTTGCTCATGGTCATAACCGTGATAAAAATAGTAATTTCTCATGCTTATAACCGTTATAAATTTAGGTATTATCACACTTATAACCGTGACAGAACAGTATTCACTCACGGTTATAATCGTGATAAAATGGTTATTACTAACGCTTATAACCATGGGAAATTTAGATAGTATCACACTTATAACCGTGATAGAACAATAGTTTCTAACATTTATAACCATTACCAAAAAGGAAACTCTAACACTTATAACCATGAAAAATGCAAATTATATCACAGTTATAACCATTACGAAAGGTTATTTTCTAACACTTATAACCGTGATAACTAAAACAATATCAAACAAACTATATAGCACCAATATTTTATTAAAGCTACAAACAATCTATACAAAAAATATATAGTATTAACATTAAGAAAACATACGATCAATAATTAGAACAACACCAAACATTTATGTTTCATACAAACACCACAAAGGATACTTCATACCAACACCACAAATTATAGCATACAAGCATAGTATATATATTTGAACCAAAAATAAAACATCCCCGTCATGCCAAACTGAACAGCACCAACCTTTCTATGGTAAGGATTAGCAGCAGCAACTGCCGTGGCAGCAGCAATACCGTGCCTAAAAGCAGGCGGTTTCCTTGACTACAACATGCTCACTTCATCAGCTATTATTTGGTCAAGTTTACTCTTCTTACTCGCTTCAGAAATACCCGATGCTGCTGAAAGATGTTGAAAAAAAGGAAAACTGCCACCACCACCTCTCATGTCGATTGTTATGTGATGTTGTTGTGATGGGTAGTCGATTTTTTTCTCTAATGACTCCAAGGGGGCCTCCATCTTGCCAGATACGCTGCTTCTGCTAAAATAATATGATTGACTAGGAATGGTTGGATACTGCTGCTGTGGTGGCATCAACATTGTACCATTGTTATTACCTCTTGTCGTACTTCTTGGATCATAGGGATCTTTCAGTCCAGGATGGAAGGCATGTGTACATATAGAGAAATAACTGATCAGTTATGGGAATAATAGAGCGTTGGACATAAGAACATGATCTGAAATAGTTTAAGCTGTAAATAGAAGTCTGGTCATTGATGCATGAACCTCAAATGAAGACCTGACACGAGCCTGATTTGAATGGGTTGAAAAACATGAGTCTGAACATGGTTGCCTAAAAATGCAGTTAAGGAACATCACAACTGAATAGGGATCATTTTATATATCAAAGTCTCATTTTTAATAACCAATACAAATGGTCACCATTTAATTTATTTTACTTGTATCTAATTAGCTTCAAATCTGAAAGCATGAGCATCACCTACACCACTGTCACATTTAGCCCAGTAACCATTGTTGGCAGAAAACATGAAACTTAAGCTTCGCACTTGTTTTTATCATCCATCACCCATTACACTATAGTGCTTAGAATTTGCAAACAGTTGGATAATTTGGTTCATTAAATTGTGCAAGTAGTTGAAATCATGATGGTGTGTACCATAATATGCATGAGGAAACCACAAATGTAAACAAATGATAAGTCTGGCAGATCTACACACTTAGTGTGAGGGATGCAAATTAACATAACAAATTTTTGATCTCACTGAAATGATAAGGTAGTGATTATATATTCTTTGAGAAATATCTTTTTTAAATATATTAGTATTACCAAATTTTTAGATAGTCCTACAAATGATGCTTTTTCAATGCAGATAATCATAAAAAAAATATAAGCTTTATTTTTGCTCAAAATGGTTGTCTCCTGACTTACATACATATATGTTATAATGAGTTTAATAAAAGGTAAGGATTTCTATATTTTTATACTCAGTAATGGATGTCAAGATAACTTTGAAGGACATGAATCACAATTAAAATCTTCAGCAAAATTCCCAAAAAGTTATATAGAAAGTTGTTGAGTAAGCCAATTGCTAATATTAGAGACATGCATAAAAGCTTTAACAGTATCGTGTACTAAAAGATTTTAAAAAATGAAAATTATCCATTATCTTTTCAATAGTGCACAAACCTCATTATATATAGACACATCTAGAATAACTAAATTCAATGGTAAATTAAGTGAAAAGATATTTCCACAGTATATTATGTGAAAAGATATCAAGATAATAGGTTATATAGAATGTAACTTTGCCTAGTTTTTTAATTTATGTCAACCATTTTCATTAGTAAGAAAAGTCAATACTACAAAATAAATGTTATGTATCTAGTAGAAAGTGCCGGTCTACTACTTTTTTTTCCTATGGATGTAATCTATGAAGAAACAATTAATGAATTTGTTTTTATAACATTTATTGTTCTTATAATCTGTAATATCTAAAGTAGTATTCATTGCACAATTTCTAACTATATTAACTCATTTGTTTCCATTCGGGATTTTCAAATCTCTACATTAAAAAGCAATCTTCATTTAACAATTTCTATCTGTGGCAATTTATTTGTTTCCATTTTGGATATAAAATTTTCCACATTAAAGCAATCTAATGTACATTAAACAATTCAACCTAAGTTTGTATTTAAAAGTTAAAACTTGGTTGAATATATTTAACCTCAATAAAAGCAATATCCACGATGACCTGTATAGACATTACATTTGATGTTCTGTATTTAAGTATGCGGTACCAATCGTAGCGATGTAGAATGATTAAAAAACAGACAAAATAAGTAACGTGACCTTCATTTCACCATTAACAATAAGAATTAGTTAACATATAGTTCTTAAAATCATAAGTGGAAAGAATAATAAAAAAACTCTTCAACAATAATGGTAAACTCAAGGATTACCAATGAATTACATACAAAAGGTATAGATTACAGATAGCTTCCAAGTCCTTGGGCTGATAATGAATGCCACGTAAATGTGAGCGCATGGTAAGTCCTAATCACTAATCTTGAGGATTACAGGGCAAAGGTAAATCTGGTCATGGATTTCAAGTAAAAAAAATGCATTATAGAGTAATTTTTAAACCAAAATATGTATATAATATTAAATAATGCGTCTAATTGAAATACATGAACATATTGAAATTGTTAAAATGGCAATAAAAGAAAAATACATGTCAATTATTTACTTCTAAATTATCGAAGCCTTTTATGTAAATAATATATATAATAAAAAAGATATGCATCGTTTCCTTGTTTCATTTCAAATCACACAATCAGTGCAGCATTAATGAGATTACCTTCTAAACATTTAGGAGAATCAATCATTCTCCACATCAAAAGTCTTCATATTTTTTCAAATTACTGATAACCCTGTTTCAAACTAAACTTTTAATAATCAGGAAAAAAGAAAGAGAGTTTAAGGCAAGTATTTATGATACAAAATCTACTTAGATAGCGAAAGTGTGGACAAAAATCTCGTTTCTTATATTTATATAATCAAAATACTTTATCAGTAATTAAATGATGAGATGACTAAGATGATTGATCATTCCATTAATGAGTGAATAAGCATGATTAATTATTAGTCAGAAAATAAGATGTTAAAAGTTGAAAATGAGAGAGTAAAATGAAGGTTTACCGATGTTGGTCATATGATTTCAGACATCCAATAATTTCTGTGTTTGTGGAGAGGAAAGTAGGAAAAGAAATTCATGGATTTGCCATTTTATTTTGCATGAGGAAGAATAGATTTCTAATGGCAAAGTAAGAGAAGGCAAAAAAATGAAATAGGTGAATAAAATAGATCATGTTGCTTTCCAAGTGCTTGCATGTGGTTTTTGTTTCAAAAGATGTGAAGTTAGTACGGGGAATCATGGATGAGGATGGTTTGGAGGTGAAACAATTCCAAAGATGGGGTAAACATTTTAAGAAAGAGTTAATAGAGATACTAAGAAATAGATTATTTTATGCAAAATACCAAAACATGCTGAATATGATCGAGATTCATCATGTAATTATGTAAATGAACTATATTAATAAAAAAACATTTATAATATGCGTTATAGTTTATAAAAATATTTTTCAAAGAATGCTAAAGACTTAAAAAAAACATATATAGTTAATATACTAAGATCACGGCAATCTTTGTTAAAACATTTGTTTATAAATTTATAAGGACAAGACTGAAATTTTGAAAAGGAAATAGGATATCAAACTATGATGATGTAAAAGTGGATACCAATATGCATTATAATGTTGTAATACCTTAAACATCAAATAACTACTAATATGCTCTTATATCACCTTTGGCAAACCCTTATATCTCTAGTGCACATTATCATATGGCAAAATTCATTCGTGACTATAGTTATATACATTTGTGTTCAGTATACAAAACAATATACATTAAAAATTGCCAACCACTTTTCTCCATTAGAAAACAATAAAAATACATAATATATTCATCAGGCTCTATAAATTAAACTTAATTCTGTTGATTTGCAACATATGTAAGCACTGTAACTGTTATTTATCATTCAACATACGTAAATAGATATTGCTATTATCTTCTTTTAATTTTATATAAAAACAGTAATCAAAACAGAATTTGAGCTCTACTACAAACTTCGCCCACCCGCAATCTAATTGGAGGAGATGAAAAAACATTAATTTTTTTATTATTCTTTATTCTGAAATTACGCCCTATAATCACTGCATGAATCAATAAGTAGGCAATAATATTTTACAGCGATTTATTGGTGAGTACATTTAGCATTAACGTTTGAATTTATCTTTATAAATGCATGTACACAAACTAAAATGTTGTAAATAATGATATCAACAATGTATGATATATTAACTTACCAAGTGTAGTATTGGATATGCATAAGCAGACCATAAACCAAGAAGCTTTTGCAATGTTTGCTTTCAGTGCATCATCCATCTTTAAATATCTTCATATCTAAATTCAACCAAGTTGAAACAAATTAACTGAACATATAAAAAGTTGGTTATTGATGAGAAGAAAGCATCACAATGAAAGAAAGTTAAAAACTTATAAATAAGTATACAGCGCTCTTGGAAAAGAAAACATACCAAGACCCTTTTATTAGGACACCAAATGAGCGGTAAGTATTACAACAACAACCTGTACATAAAACATACAGATGCCATAAGCAATATTAAAATCTATAACATACTTAACCATAGGAAACATAAAATAAACATGAAAACAATTATATGCCTAGGTAAACTCAGTAATCACGCTAATTCGAAGAAATCAGATATACCATCCGGCTTTTATGTTATATCATGAGAAAATCATTTAAGCGCAGCATTTATGATTAAGATTACTGCATTTAATGTCAAGTTAGATCAAAGATTTTTGGTGACCATTTCGTTAAAATAAGTCAGTGAAGTTTGAATATGAATTATCATCTGATTAAAGAATTTGTGGCATCAATTTTAGGATGTAAGCATATCATGGTACAGACCTAATGTGCCTAATCTAATTGGCAAGCATATATAACATACTTACTTGTGAATATGCAGATTAGAATCATTTGTTTCTCCATATTTCGATTAGCATCAAATCTAAAGTGAATCTCATTTGCTTGATTATAGATTATGCTCATCAAATTAGAGTGTGATGTTGAATCCTAAATAGGGTTTGAATTCGAGAAAACGTCTTCAAATGTGCATAACGAATCATTATTTTCAACTCTCAAATTTTTAGGACTCTTTTCCGCAATAAAGGTTTATGATTGTAGGTGAGAAAATCTTGGAGGGAGAAACCAATATGTAGATTGAGGAGAGGATGAACATATCGTCAATCTTATGGAAAATAGGAGTATCAAAATAAAATCAAACGACGCACGGAATTCACATAAAATAAGAAAAATCCAAATCAATCAATCAATAGGACAGACTAATAACTAATCCATAATTTAACTACCAAGCGTGCATTATTAAGGAACCCAATAGTACTGAAAATCTGAAGTGGTTAATGAATATCAGTGAATAGTTAGTTATGTAGAAAAATTACCAAAACAACAATGCACTATATAATCAAAACAACAAATGCTACCATTCTACAATCTAGTACACTATGATAGCAGGTGAGTCATTCAAACATTGAAGAGCATTACCTGAATAGGTAAGACAAAGAGTATTGTCACATATGTACACATTTTATTTCATTAAAAATATATGCTATAAGTTGATGAACAGAATCAATTAATTTAAATATGTACGTATATTGATTAAGCTGATGAATAGATCATGTTTGATTGTAAGATAATACACACTACAACAAAAAGACCCTACAATAGCGCTCGAAAAACGCTATTAAAGGATATTATAGCGGTTCGATAAACGCTGTATAACGACATGTGATTAAAAACAACCAACATTAGATACCACAAAAAAGCACTATAAAAGTTGTTAATTTCATAGCGCAAATATTGTGCTATGTTTTTTATTTTTATAGCGGCAAATAGGCGTTATTGATTAATATCACAGCGCTATTAGCCCGCTATGAAATTCGTTATTAGCCACAAAATACTTTTTGTTTTTTCTAAGATAGCACTAATATTGCGCTATAGAAAGTGGTAATAGCGGATTATTAGCGCTGTATTCGAACAGGTTATTGTAGACGGTGACTTGTCACAACTCTAATATACCGCTATAAAAAGTCATCTACAATAGCGCTTGTACTCTGCTATAATATCTTATTTTATAGCGCTTACTGACCTTTCATTCATCATTATTTATAGCGCTTTTTTGTAATACCATAGCGCTTTTTATGGTCTGCATCTTTAATACTAACAGATTTGATAGCGGCCATTAGGCGCTATTAAATATTATAGCGGTTTTGAAGTGCTATAATTTAATTTCACAATTCCAAAAATTTTCTACATCCTACTAATAAACTGCAGTATTAAATACCAATATCAAAAGGCACAATAATAATCATAAAAGATAATAAATATAGAGATGTAACACATTACATTAAACATACCAAATATTCATACACATCAAAACGTAGTAGCAAATATTTTAAGCACACCCCAAAAATTAGTAGCATAGTTTAAAAAAAAACAAGTAAATATTTGATTGTTTGCATTAAAATGAAGATCACAACTTTAGCATCTTCTTCTTTCACACACCTGCAAATAAGATAAATATTTACATTAAGAATGATACATAATTAATGATAGATGTTTTTACATCTAAAAAAAACTAAATTATTGCATATTATTGCATGTCTATTCATACATGTTACTATCCATTTGGAGTTGGAATGTCCTATCCATAATTCTACCACAATGCATATTGTCATACAAATAAGAAACTATGCAGCGATAGATTCTCTTGAAAGACAAGATAATCCAAAATTTGTTGAAAAATTAAGTGGTAGCACTATAAGTATTTGTTTCATCTGAGTGTAGACTCCTTAGAGGATTCCTAGATATGGTGATACACCATGTGATCCAAATAGAGAACATATACAAATTCATGCCCAGGTACTTATGAAAGATTTTATTATTATTATTATTATTATTATTATTATTATTATTATTATTATTATTATTATTATTATTATTATTATTATTACTACTACTATGATGATGATGATGATGTATTGCACCCGTCCCTGTGTCTGGAGGGGAAAGTTTGAGATAAAAATGCATCGTTTGTGGTTAATTTCAAGAAACTACTCCAGAAAACAGCGAGAACTTTTTGTCTTCTGAATGGTAAAAGATTGATCTGGTAGAATTCAACATTATTTTTTACTGTTTGAGGTACGTTTGATGTTGATCTTTTTGTATCTAAAATATAAGAACTAAGAGCAAAAGTGATATGGTACGGTTTCATCAGTTCAAATTTTCAACTTTTATTTGCAGCCCCGTAAGGAGAAGCGATATGTAGATTTTTAATGTAGTGCATGCTCAGGAAAAATGCTCATCAATAGGATAGCATGTACACAGTAAGAAGAACTAATTGTTGATAGTTAATGTTGCATATTTGTGGAGGAAAAAAGACCTGAGTTTCCTTATGACTATTGTGAGCGTCAACAGGCTGCGATTAATATGCGATCCTTCTTTTAACCTAACACCATCTGGATGAGTTTGTGAGACTCTCTCACTTCCCGCTAAATCAACCAAATTATGCAGATTTTATATTCTATAAATAACATGATCATAATTCAACATCGAGATATTAAAATGAAACAAGCAGAGATACTCACTAGATTAGCTACAAAAGATTTCACACAACCCGAATTGTCACGTAACCTGCTTTCAATTGCCTGGATCAAAATAATGTACACAACCAATATTAATGGAACTTCACGGAATTCAGGAATCATATATCCATGTCACTGTGCTTACCAGTCTGATTATCTGGTGTGACCTTGAACTAGTGTCATTCAAAGCAGTTTCACCAACCGGTCTTTTGGCTGCAGTTCAAGAATACTCTACTTCAGAAGCCATGTTTTACTCATTAAAAAAATTATTACAAACCTTCGCAAATGCCAGTAAGATGCCGTAAATGCTGATCATCTTGTAACATAATAACATATTAATTCCTTGAATCTACAATTTATGATTTAAATCTTGTTTTGATTTAAAATTTGAACTTTACGGTTTACTATTTAAATCCCACTTTGAGCAATCAACGAATAATAAAGGTCAACGTCGGACAAATTAGAGCAATCAACACTATGCGCAATAGCATCCAAATCAACATCAGCAGCAATTGACCTACTGCGAGCAAGTGCCATAAGAATCAAACTCCATTCATCGGCATTCGTACTCTAGCATAATATATTTGACCAAATCTGCCAGGCCTTAGAAAAGTAGCATCCATCACCTCAGGCCTATCACATGTACGTTATTAAAATAACTTATATATGCATATGCGTGTGTGTATAAGGAAGAGATATAATATAGTATCATATTAGCCCCATCCCATGTTCGTGGCTCCAGTGACATAGATACCTTCATTATTACCACCATCAAGCTCTTTGAATAGCTGGAATGCTAAGAAAAACCTTCCAAATTAGTAATCAGTGTATTATAAATTACAATAGTTACATGCTTAACAAAATCATATATAGAAAATAATAATGATGGAACGTGCTTGTGTTGAGGTCCAACCTAACTAGCAACACCTGAAGCTTGAAGGGCATGTACTCCATCGTGGTTTCGCCGAGCTAATGCATCCACCTTCATTTAATCATAAACATCATAGGTTAGGATCAGCAATAGCAATGTGTTTCCTTTTAACCATATAGCATTGGCTTATATTAAGAGTTGCACAGTACATATTCTATGTTGTTTATACTTGGTCAATGCACATATTTACTGATTGTAGCATAACTGATTTACCTCAACTATCGCTGGAGTTGAAGTTTTAGAAATGTACTGGAGTTGAAGCATTTATAAATTATAGATGTCACACAAAAGAAGTTTTAGAAATGTACCAGAGTTGAAGCATTTAGAAATTATAGATGTTATTTCTAATTCTGTATTTAAAACCCAAGTTGAAGCATTTATTAATTAAAAAAATTCTACAAAGTATATAATACTTCAAAGACCAAATTGGATTGCTTACTGAAATAATCAGGTATATAACATAAAGAAAATTACTTGCTGAAAATAACTAAATAATATTATTAGTTACCTTTGCGTGATGAGAATTTAGGTTACCTTTGTGCCATCACAGCATGAACCGGAGTCCCACACGTAGGGTGAAGCAACACATCCAGCCCAGTAAAGGAGCTTAACCAAAGTCCAGAATCTTCAGATTACCTATGGTATTGATAAGGCAAGAGCTAAATAGCATAAAATTTAGGAATCTTCCCAATTTTTATGCTATTCAACTATGCCTCATCAATATCATTTAGACCTTATACGATAGTGACAACATCTATATCATCATGTTGACTGCTCTGGCTGAACCCAAACTGTATAAATGACACATGTATAAATGTCACGCTCATGAAACTGAAAAGAATTTTCAAGAAGAAAGCAACTTACCCACATAGAAGGCGACCAATAAGTAGAACCGCAATAGAATTGCAATCATAAGCAACATCATACAAAGTGTTGCCAAGAAACAGCATGACACTGCTGAATATAAGAGGTTTGAAATATGATGTATTTGACCAAGCACTGAAATAAACAGAAGAAAATATCTGGGCAAGAGCCATTGATCCTATAACCACACCACATACTGTAGCTGCAGCACCTAAACTTATAGAGTAATCATCTGCAGTCGGAATTATTATATACGTGTTCACCATATAGAGGAAAGTGTTTGCTAAGTTTAACATTAGTGACATAAAGTGATATCTTTCATTTATGAGTACATCACGGTCTTCTTCTGAACTTGGCAAATCATCTTGAGCAATAAGAGCATGTTGTCCTATATATCGAAGGAAATTTATTGAATTTGCCAATTTGTTGACTGCTGTGTTTATCGAATCAATTATAGGATCCTGTGTGTTACCAAAGTGGGATTCATATGCAAGAATGTAGTATATAATATAGTTTGTAAGGGACTGAATAAAAAAATCACTTTTAAAGCTATGGATGGATGATCATAGATAGATGAGTAGCTCCCTTGGCCGAGAATACTTGAGTTATCATTATCTTGAGTTTCTCACTACATGCTATGCTTATCTTCAGTTAACCCACTGATCTTGCGCTTCATTCTAGCAATAGTTTTTTTTTTTAAATCAATGGTGGTAGAAAAAAAGTGAAATAGTTAATGAAAAAAATTTAGAATTTATGGTCAAATGTGTACAAAAATTAGTCACAACTCAAGATAGTATCAAAAACACAACGCTGAATTTATATAAATAAAAAAATCAGTTTTGTTAACTGATTTAATAAGGTTGTTGCAATGAACAGATCATATTCACTAAACAGGGATGCCATGCACATAGCTTGGTAATAATGCATATACATTAGGCCTATAGTTTTTCAAATTTCATAGCAAATACATCAATGGTTTATCCATAGTATAAAATGCATCAAGTCAAATTGTGGCCAGATACTACTTTTGCTGTTAATTGGTCATGCACATGTCATGTGAAAACTATATGCAAATAACATCCATGTTACACTTCAGTATGCAGATATAATAAGAGTTCAATTTCTCTGGATAATAACATGCTCATATTTTTGGAGAAGTGTGAAGTTTGCAATGTTTTAAAAAGCGCAACACTAGACGCACCTCAAGGTTGAGGCATCTAAAATATTGCCAAGACATGAGACATATTGTATGGCTGTCGATAAATATATGAATTTGTACCTTTCCCTCTTCAACAAGTTTAGCAACTACCTTTGATAATTCCTGCAGTCGGGAAGTAAAAATATCAGATGTTTGCTCTAATCCTTTAAGAACAAATATCAAAGTGTATACTAAATGTGGAACAGAGAACTATTAAATAAAAAAATAAAATAAGATTTGTGTTAGTTATTCAGTCTTTCCAATAATATAAATAAAATATGATGACCATTTTCTCAATAAAATATGATTGTTTGTACTCAAAAAAATTATCGTACCAATAAAAAATTACTTGTAATAAGCATCTGGTTTCTAATTATCTAATAACAGTTGAAACTTGTCAAGATTGCAGTTAACTCTACTACTGGAATAAAATGCATGTTACTTTTATGATATATTTGCATTAAGAGTCCAATATAAGTATATAACAAACTGACCTTTCTTCTATCAGATTTTAATTGAGGAATGGTCAACCGTATAGCTTCTCCATCATTATTCGGAGTTAAACCAAGATCTGAATTTACTATTGCCTTTTCAATAATTTTCAAGCTGGATGTAAAATTTTAAGTTAGTAAAAGTACTAATGATATAAATATTGAAAAATAATAATAATGCATGTCTAAAAGTAACAACTTCTCAAGTTAATTAACCTTGATTTGTCATATGGTTGCACAAGTAGCGAACTACCATCTAGAGTACTGATTTGTGCAATACTCTTCAAGCTAACTTGTTATAATACTTGTGTGTGTATAAATGATATTAGGCACCAGCATCAAATTTACTGAAGGAGACATGAGGGATATATGTAAGGAATTCACTACAAGTTCAGAATGGGAAGTGGCCAGATCAAAATGTCCAGTCCTAGAATGGGAAAGATTCATCTGGGACAAAGCATGACCCAAAAATGGCCTTTACAACCTACAGAACAAAAAATGGACAGACATGCTATGAAGGGCAGGCTGGTAAAGTGGTGAGTTCTTACAGAAAAATATATGTATCGTGCTTAAACCGAGAAGAAAATCATAAACACCTCTTTTTTGAATGTGAATATAGTAATTACATTTGGTTAAACCTAAAATTCAAGCTAATAGGAGATCAAACGATAGGCAAATTGAGCTCAAAATATTATACCTAAAGCACCACTGGCACGAGGCAGATCTGATGTCCAAATCTCCAACATAGCCATTACGACTATGGTTTGGCATGTATGAAAGGAGCGTAACAACAGATTTTTCAAGAATATAGAGAAAAGTGCAGATCTTGTTAGTACATTAATTAAAAGTGAACTGCAGATTGCTCTAAAGAGAACAAACAATAGAGTACTTACCAAAGCTAAGCTAGAAGAACGGGAGGATATGCATAGGCTGGATCTAAAACTACCAAGCATGGGAACTTGATCTTCTAAGGAGGCACCATGAAAGGGAGGAAATTTTATGCGAGAATTTGAGAAAATAAGAGGAAGAGGGAAGAGAAAAATAATTAAAAGAAGTGGCGGCCACGAAAATAATTTGGGGATCCCGCTTAAAAGCGTTGCATAGCCAATAAAGCAAATTAACACAAATTAATATGAACAATAACACTACAGAAAAATGCGTTATCAATTGGTGTTATAAAAAACAACTTTTCTTGTAGTGTACAACTGAAGCCATCCATCAAGATAAATTAAAATAAAATAAGAAAATTCCTAATCAATCAATATAATAGACTAACAACTATCCCATAGATTAACAATCACACATGAATCGTTAAGGAACTCAATAATACTCAAAAAAAATTAAAGAATATCGATGAATAGTTATCTAAGATTCATGTCTAATAGATATCAAAACTATGACGATTGAGGCAAATTTTTTAACCACTGCTTTAAATTACCATTTTTAACATATTCATATACGCTTGGTGCTCTTTTGATACTTGCAGATTTCACGAAGAGCAATAGTTTCTGGGGTGTAACGATGAGGCTTCTTCACTCCATTGGTAGTTGGTGCTGAGTTTCGAGCATCCTTAGTAGGAAGCTGCTTCCCGAGAGCCTTCCCCCTAGCTGACTTACAAGCATGAACGCATTGTCTCTGAGTAGTATAGATTTTCAATGCTTTAATTCACCAGAGAAAAAGCTAGTATGCTACATGTTTAGTCCAACACGGTACATACAATTTCTAATAATTGTAAGAATTTTACATGACCATTTTACTACCTCAAACTAATAACAGAAGTAACATGCTAAGTATAGGTATGTTACATAAAACGTGTATTTGCTTGCATAAATATAAAAAGATGCTTTTATGAGTATTCTATCAATTTTTCAAGAGTTCAGAAGATACCTAACAATAAATTCATGCGGTAATGGTGATAGAAGAATACAATTGTGCATACATTTGATCAAATTCAAACTTGAAAGAAACAAATTACTCACTATGATAAATTTGAATGATGCACTCCAACTAGACTTAGATTCTGATGTAGGGTTTTAGGGAAAAGAAATACGAAATAGAGAAAAAAGAAATAAATGTTATGGGATATATGCATTGGTGGAACTGCGCAAGAACTGCTGCAATTCAAAAGCAACAACCATGCAGAGGTGCAGGTAAACTAAGTAAACTGTGCTATAAGATTAAAGAAATGAATAGGAACATATGACTTAAGTGGAAGAACTGCAGATAGAAATTGCTGTCAGCAATAATCTGGTGGATGGTTAGCAAGTAAAATTAGGAAGCAATGTAACCAAGGAGTCACAATTGCATTACAGTATGGAGCATGGTGATCAACATTCACCTATCTGGGTTTGCAAAATTTAAAGTTACATATCCATTGTATTAAAAACGAAAAATACATAATGTGATACAAAAACTAAACAAATAATTACTTGTTTATATATTTTCCATAATAAACAAATTAAAAAATAGCATGTTCTTAATTTAAATTGGACATATTCAATATTATCAATGCAAGACATAAGCATAAAAAAAATTTGAAGCATGCATTCAGATAGTCTTCATAAGCTTTCAGGTAAAAAAGACTATTCATTAAAATGATTGAAAAGTAATTTTTGTCCAAAAAATATACTTGCGAATTGCTCTTGAAAAGATATAAAAAATCCTATACACCAACCCATGTTTCTTTTTATACAGATGAAATTGCTAGAAATTAATCAAGATATAGGAATCATTCAATAATATTGCAATTTGAATGCCAAAAAAGAATATATCTGAACAAAGCGGTAGAAGACTAGGACAATAGGTTTGGCTTTGAATGCCACCAATCACTGTTAACACCGGTACGCCCTAGCTGAACAAGCAGGCACACTCCCGTTCGATCGTCGATGGCGTTGCAGGCTCGATTCTCCTCATTTTATGCACTGAACTCAAATTAGTAATTTTTTTGGACGACAAGTAATTTTTGGAGAAGATCAAAGAACTTGAAGACGAAAAATTAATTGAAGGCGGTGGCAAAACGGCAGAGGCAGAAGAAATTAGAAGGGTGAAACCCTAGAACTGAAGAGGAACTAAAATGACGATGAAATGTTATGCGTGATAAATGAATAAGTAATACTAAAACATAAATTACAATACTTCCCATATTTCTTTTTAGTATTTACGAAATTATTATATGTAGTCACGGTAATAACCGTGACAAACATTTCTAACGGAAATATCTGTTAGAAAATTGAAACGGTTATTACCGTTACAAATTGAAAGCGGAAAATTGTTACAAAATGGGCTGTTTGGTGTAGTGTACGGAAATGCCTTAGAGATTCCGACCCTATTCTTGAGCCCGGTGTTATTGAAGAAATTAAAGTTTCACCTAATTTGATTTATGAGCAACATCCTATTCGTATCATTGATACAGAGGTTAAACGCCTTCGTAATAAAGATGTTCTGCTTATGAAAGTTCAATGGTCCACAAATCCTAAGGATAGTTCTTAGGAACCCAAAAAATTCATCGACCGAACACATCCAGATTTATTCTCTCATGCTCCTTAAGGTGAACTTCTCATTTAAAAAATTTCTTTTATGTTATTATACCTTAGAGTGGTTGTTACTTTTTGTTTCCTTCTTAAATATTGTGAGGACGCAGTTTATTTATGGAGGGGAGTCTGTAACAAACCATATATTTTACGATTATATATTTAAATGTTTTATTTAAATATAGCATCGTTAATTGAATTTAAAAACCGAAATGTGACCTTTGTAAACAGTCAATCCGAACTCTAGACCACTTTATTGAATTCAAAACAACATTTACAACTTGTTTGAATATAAACATTGATGTTTGGAGTTGATTAGGATTTTGGTATTTTCATTTGGGCTTTGGGTTTGGTTCTAGCCCACCAACCTAACAAGATAACCCAAACCTCCAACCAAATACCCTAACTCCTGTCTCCTTCATTCATTTTACTTATAATAATTCTTAACACTCAAGCTAAAGGAAAAATAGGGGAAAGAGAGGAGATTAGAAATTCCTATGCCCTAGTACTCTTAGGAAATTAAAATTCATGTTCGAAAATCAAAGAGAAGCTTAGGTAAGCATTCTCTTCATTTTATCCATCTCAATCTCTCTTCAATTTTTGAATTTATTATAACCTAACTTAGGAAATCATTGCATGTGATAATAGATTGAAGACCTTAGAGGTGTAGTTGAAGAGGAATTGATATTTCCTTGTTTTAGAGCTTCTCATTCCTTGTTTTGAATTTAAAGGTGAGTTATTGAACTCACATCTAAGTTTGTAGCTTTCATCATTGTTAATTATGAATTTCTAACATTTATTACATGGTCAATTGCTTTTGAATTGGATTTGTTTGGTGAATTTTCCAATTTCATATTTTGAAGTCAAAAATCTGTGAAAATCCTACTATGGATGTTTGGACTTGTTGTTTGAAGTGTATTGAATAACATACAGGGCTACGTTGTCACTTGGCTTAAATCCCTAGCTACCATTACTCATTCGATTGCTTTCGAGTTGATTTGGCCACCAATAGCCTAGGAAGATTTTGCCTTGAGCTTCAGCACAGACGTCTGGTAAAGTGATCAAACGTTTGCAGCAAAGGAATAAAATTTCCATATTTACAGCTCATATGTTTGAGGTTATTCCCAAACGTTTGAGGTTATTCCCAGACGTTTGGGCGATCTATAAGAAAATTTCCTGACCTTCAACACAAACGTCTAGTGCTGTTTAGTTTCGCGTATTTGCCTATTTTTGAGTGTATTTTCAATTTTTACCGATTTTTGTTGATCCGGTTAGTTGTTGTCATTTATTATCGGCTTTGATGACTTCTTTTCTAAATTTTTAGGAATATCCTTTTGACTGGATTTGATATCTATTTTCATGGTTTTGATTCACGTCTCAAATGTGGATTTTGGTGACAGATTGTTTTTATAATCACTTTTGTATTTGCCACTTTAAAATACAAAGGTTTTTACACTAGTAGTAAATACTCAAACTCTTTCATAAAAATGATTTCAATGTTACTTTTAATACAAAGCCTACTTTTTAAACCGTTTTCCAATCTATCAGTATATGCAAAACTTTTCCTCATTCATATGATAAATCTAATTAAAAAACTTAGCAAAATAAGTGGTACGAAATGCTTGCGTTTACTTCATCGGTTAATTCTTGGACTTGTTTGATTGAAATCTCGTAACAATTTACGTGTGGAAATCTACAATCTGTTGGTAAATATTTAAGTTAAGCTAGTGGTTATGGGACATAAAGCTTAACTCATTTATTTACTACCTTAGTGTAATTTACACTTATCGATCAATGATGATCATTTTATGATTTAGACTAGCGATATGCGACGTCATTTTATCCGCAAAGGGGGATTATACCCTGTTAGGATGAGCTTTGGTTCATAAGAGGAGCTTTGGTACATAAGAGGAGCTTCGGGTCATAGTCCGCAAAGAGGGACTATACCCTGTTATGAGGAGTTTCGGCTCATAGTCCACAAAGGGGGACTATACCTTGTTAGGAGGAGCTTCGGCTCATTTTATGGAATAGCGTCTGATTTGTGATACACGTATTGGTGGGTTTTCATGCTCCTGTTTGTGATAGGCCTCCCCCTTTTATGTTTTTTGGATTTTCTATTATGGTTTTCTGGAATTGAGGTTTCACCAATATTTGCGATTTGCATTGATATGTTTTGTCAATATTTGAGGTTTGGTGAATAAGCTAAAGAATGTGATATTCTATTTTTGGATATTTGAGGAGATTTGAAATATTATATTATTTTCATTGTTACCAATTATGTACTTTCAAAGTATAACATTATTGTTACAATATATTTTTGTCATATCTCTTATCCTATCTCATCTTGTATGATATTTATAGTTAGACTAATCCATTTACTCTTTTTCTTCTAAAATAATACTTGGGTCAGACCTAGGTGTTTTAGGTGCTTCCACTTGACTTCTTAGGTGGGACTAGCTTATGACTTTTGGCTAACTACTTTAGCTTTGTAGTTTTTGCTTTTATACATTCGAGATAGAGACTCATCAATGTATACTTATTCTTTTGTAATGTAGTGGGTCTTGTATGACCTTTAACTTGATATACACTTCTATGTGATATATTCATATCTGTTTCCACCTTAGAGATATGAATACCTGTGACTGATTTGTGTTATGCTTATTTTATATTTGTTTCCGAAGACCATATAGCCACTGTGTAGTAGCTTTGAGTTTGAATTTGATATGTCAGATTTCCTCTTGAAATGAAATGCATGTCATACTATCAGACATATCGGTACTCGCCCAAAGCAATTACATAGATGGTCGCTCCTCGACGGCCTTATTCTTCGTGCTAGTCGACGACATTCCCTGTAGTGTCCTTGGCTAGCGTGAGTATAGAGGTGGGGCATCACACTCTCCCCCATTCAAAACTTTTCATCCTCCAAAAAGGAAGGAAGCAATCATGAAATTAATATATCTTATTCAAAATATTAAATTTACGAATAATTATTTTACATAAATAAATAAATAAATAAATAAAATATATCAATTTAACCTAATTAAATCGTTTTATATTTGAGTTAATAAAAGTTTGTAAAACATCTCATAAAATTTTCCTAACTTCAAAATTCATAGAAAATTTCGGTAGAGTCTCCTTTGTACGGAGAGGTCTGGGAGAAATAATAATATCAATTATAGAAATATATATCACATATTTCAAAATAATATATCCCAAACAGTGGGAAAACAATATAATATTGCTATAAAACCATAATCCGAAAACGTACCTATTTGGCGGGAAACAATGCTTTAATTATGAAACCAAAAGCAGTCGCAATTGCTTCCATAAACCTGTATTTCACTTATATAATCCAAAGAGGTTAATTATTATGTAAAAGAGAAATATTTTGTTGTTTCAACTAATAACAACAAACAATCACAACATAACAACAATCATTTGCAAACAAACAATACAAACACCATTTTCAACAAAGAAAACAATTATCCATCCATCGCAACCAAAACAAATGGTTTGTTCGGGTTCAGTAACTTTTAATCGTATTAAATGATAAATAAACCATTAAGTATATCATACACTCAACAGTCTTTGATAAACTCAATAGATTATTTACACATATTTATACGTTAGAAGTATCATTTGCCAATCATCCCATAAGCCAATACAAACAGAAGTTCAAATATCTATTAATTTTATTCTTATAAATCTCATTTTATATTATTTACTATTCTTCAGTTTCATTCATTCATACAATGTTTATTTAATTAATTTACGTTCACAACTTACGAAATTCATTTTCCATTCCTTTATACAATGCCATTTTCTCTTTTCATTACTATACATTCATTTCTTACATAAGTTATTTCCATTTCAATTATTAGATTATCCATTATTAGGTAAGTTTTATTACAATTGAATTCACCATTAGTAGATATTCCCCTTTCACATTCATTTCTCTTATATATAGTATTATCGAATACTAAATCCATTTCGAAATAATTTATCATTTTATGAAGTTATGGCCATTTAATTAATATAGTACTCACTTTAATTATAAATGACTTCATCATTACTTAAGTTTATGATTATTTACTTAAATATACACTTTTTACTATTAAATCTGATTATAAATAGCTTAAATGTTAACTTAAGTTTATAATCATTTGTCTTACATTATTCACTTTTCTATTGCATTTGATTAGTAACATTTCAAACTATTAACCTAAGTTTATAACAATTTATAATATCAGAATTATTTTATTTGTAAAAGTAATTCCATTGAACACCTTTGTTTGCTAAAGTTTACTTGTATAGTGTTCTATTACACATTCCTATTTAACATTACAACTTTTTATACTTTGGCACTATATATATATATATATATATATATATATCTTTTAGAATGCAATTGAATATTACATGGGTTCATCTTATTCATTTAGTAACAAAATTGTTCAATAGTTGTCAATTCTCATTTCCGTATCCTTTTGATTTACAGTTTATAACATTTTAGTTTCTTATATTTTTCATTAATTGCTTAGCATCTAGTTTCCAATTACATATATTAAAAGTTTCCAATTATTAAAATAGTCAGATTTCATTTCATTATAACAATTGAAATTTACAATTTGCAAAAAAATTAAGAACTAAATACCGGGTTCCTTTTCAATTATTTTAAAATAATATATATATAATCATATCTTTTATATAGATCAAATCATATTTGAAATTGACATTAAGATTTATTTATCAAAATAAATGTGTAGTAAACTACTATAACGATCTTTCCATTTTGAAACTCAAAAATGAACGTCGATGTTGCGTGCACTCATTACTGAAATTATTTTCCAGCGACAGATAAGGGAGTACAGAACTTATTTACGGTAAAAGATTCTTTTAAAACATTTCTTTCAAATCAACTTGAAATATTTATACCAAAAATACTTCTAAATACTACTAACATTATATTCCAAAATCTTTCAAAAGGAATTTCCAATGATCCCGGAACTTCAGTTCCAAACTTCCAGCTTATATTTATTTTATTTTTAAATCCTATTTTTCAATCAATATTTGTAAAATTACTCTACCTAACAAACAATATATTACATCCAACATATCATTTATAAAATTTATTATTTTATACACAAAATATATATGATACCTCGAAATTTCAAACAATTTAAAATGTGATAATCTCCTTTATTAATTATTTAAAATTGGCAAAATTGTTATTTCAAACAATAAATAATAATGTGTTGTTTACATATAAATTTAAATAGATTTTAAATAGAATAATTATTTACAAATTTAATTTGCGTTTGTTTAAATATATATATATATATATATATATATATATATATATATATATTTGTGTTGGTTTTAAACTAGATTTTATATTGAATTTGAATTTGAATTTGGATTTAAATTTGAAATTTAAAAGATAAATATTTTAAAAATATACTGGATTTAAAAAAAAATATGTATAAGATTTTTATTAGTATATAATTTTCTTATATCATTTTCCTTAAAAGAATTTTATTTATACAAATTAAGCAAGTGTTTATTAAATACTAAAATAAATACAAAAGTTTTATATTAACATTTAAAAATAATTAAATATATTATATATGATTTATTTAGAATATAATTAATTTTTATTTATTTCCTTTAAAAGGGTTTATTTATACAAATTAAAAAATTACTATTAATTAAGAAATTCAACTCTAAAAGCTTTTTATTAACATTTAAAAATAATATAAAAATGAATAATGACAAGTGTTAGCTTTTAAATCATGTTAAATACATGTGTCATGAGATTAAAATATGAATTTGACAAATGTTAACTAATGTAACAAGTGTCATAATTTGTTTTCATTTTCTTTAAATTTTAATAAATCATAATTTGATCTATATAAACGTACATCTCCTCTTTCCCACTTCTTTTCCTATTCTTCATTTTCAAAAGCAAGAAAACTCAAAACCATTTATCAAAAATCTATGACAAATACAAACCAGGAAATTCAAAACCTGTAAACATTTTACAAACTCAAAGATTCATCTTCAAAATGCAACCTGTAACAAAATTTTCAAACCAAAAGAACAAAGAATTTTTTAAAAGCATGTAAAGAAATTATCAAACCTGGAATATTAAGCAATATAATCGAGCATCCTTCTCAAACAACAACTAGCTTCAGATTTATAATGTTTCCAGTTCAAGCAACAAAGCACTTTCTTCTGCAAATTCAAGTTTTCAAGGATCAAAACAATTCAAGTTTTCAAAGTTCAATCTATTTTCAAGCTCTCTGTCTTTTAAATCTAGTGAGTATACATTTATTTAATAAGCTTAAGTAGGTAAATATTTGTTGCATGTGAATTTCTGTGATGAAGATTGTTTTGCATGTGTATATAAAGGTGTGATCTCTGTATATTTGTATGTGTTGAATGTGCATATCTATGCTTCTCTGCTTCGAGGTTACAGAGTTTAAAATAAAACCAAATTTCAATATTTTTTTATTTAATCACTGTTAGGACTTGGGTTTCAAACAAAACCTGTTTGTTTAAACATATATTAAGGTTTAAAATTTTATTTAAGTAAATTAAATTTGTAAACTTTTTTGGGAAACCGGAAGAACAATAGAAAACATACGAATATGTTAAAATCCATCATCATGGATTGCTGATTCATGTTTATAACCTTAATCTACTATGAAATTTAGGATTTTTAAAATGAAAAAAAAATTTAGAATTGTATTGAGTGAGCATGTGGGGTTTGTTTAGGAAGTAAGTTTTGAGCATTTGTGGGTGATCGAAGTGATGTGGATGGTCGGGGTTTCTGCTGAAGCTAGCTGGATGATCGAAGATGGTGGCAAAACTGGTGGAAGGAGGTTTAAGCTACGGCGGCAGTGGGTCGAACTAGTTTTAAACCCTAGTTTATGTTGAAGTTGGAATTGTGGTCATCGCGGCGTCTTTGGTTGATCGAGTGGCATCGGACCTGGGGTATTAGTTGCGTGGATGTTTGGCGAGGCGAGGACGTGGTTGCGCGTTGTCTAGTGGTCGGAGATGTGGGATCGAGAGGGTTTTGTCGGTGGATTTTGTTTCCTGTTTCAACTGAGTTGCTCGATTTTGATCAGTGGCTTATGCTAGTGAATTGGATGTCGGAATTGAAGGATCTGGCGATGGTTGATGCGTTGGAGGTTGCATCGGAGGTCGGAGGCGGCTCTATCGCCGGTGCATGTGCACGGTGGTTTTAGTGTGTTAGTGGGTTTTGTTATGGATGTTGTCTCGAGGGAGCACTCGGGTAAGTGGGATAGGGACTCGATTAAAACTCGAGTAGAACGAGAGTGTTTTCGGGTTCTAGGATTTTAATACTTAAACTAAAATCTAAGTTAAATAAAACAGGAGGTGGTTTTGCTTGGGGCAAGACCCGAGTAATCTTCGGGTTAGACCCGAAGCAGGTTAAACCAAGTTTTTAAAAGTTTTTAAAGGTTTTATAAAGGCAAGTTTTAAAATTTAAATTGGAATTAATTTAAACTATTATTTGATAAATGTTTAAAGTTATTTGAAGGAAGTTATGATTTGGTAACTTTAATTTGTTAATTTAAATGATTATTTTATTTTAAAACTTAATTAAATGATTTAATTAAGGAAGTTAATTATAAAGATAAAATGTTTTTTAAACAATGTTAATCATAATTATATCAAAATAAAGATAACGGATTACCTTAAAAAGCTAATTAAGGTTTTAACAAGTTGAGATAAAGAAATTTAAGTATATTTAATTAATTTGATCGATTAATGATTAAGGATTAATAATTAATAATTAAAGGTTAAAAGTTAATAATTTAGAGGTTAATTAATTTGTAATTAAGGATTATTAATTATATGATTAGAGATTGATTAATTAATTGATTGATAATTAAGAATTAATTGATTAAGCTATTAAGATTGATTAATTTATGATTAGAGATTAATTAATAAAGTAATTAAGTTGTAATTAAGATTAATTAATTTAGTAAATAGAGATTAATTAATTAAGTGATTAGAGGTTAATTAACTCGTAAATAAGAAGTACTTAATTTGTAAGCTTTATTAATTAATAAATAGGTTTTATTAATTAATAATTAAAGGATAATTAATCTGTAATTAAAGATTAATTAAGGATTGATTAACTAGTAATTAAGGATTGATTAACTAGTAACAAAGGATTAATAAATTTGTAATCAAGTTTTGTTAATTAATAATTAAGGTTTATTAATTAATAGTTAAAGAATAATTAATCTGTAATTCAAGATTAATTAATAGGTTTATAAGGTAATTAAGGTATGATTAATTAATTAAATGGTTTGTAATTAATTAATGATTGATTAAATAGGGTTAAGTGATTAATGTTTAAGTAATTAATTTAATTTAAGTTAATTAAATTAATTATGATATGGATTAATAATTCTTGCTTGTGGATGATTGTTTTGGGTAGAATGTCTGGATTGATTGATATCTATTGTATGATAATCAATGATATTATGTGATGTTGGATATATATGTGATAAATGTACGATATTTATCTATAATGAATGCTGTGTGAATTCAAGGTATTGAATTGAATTGTTTAAACCTTAAACAACTTGACCTTTAAAACGATGTTTGGATTTCGATGAGACCGGGATCGGTTGTCAGATTTGATTATCTAAAAACCACGTCGATCCAAGTTAAACGATAGGTCGTGGAATCTTAAAGTGAAGATCGAGATGGAGTTTCAGAGTGCAAGGGTTATTGTCGTTAACTCTGAGGGCGATTCCAAAATGCGTGCAACAAGATAATGCCTTCGGTTTCGTTCGAACCCAAAACGAACTTGTATGGATGAATGCTTTCAGACTATCGTCAGTGGAGGACGATGATCATTCCAAGATGTGTTCTTTAAAGGTAATCGTAGCCTCAAGCCTCATCAACCGTGAATGGCTAAAACATGGGAGGTGCAGCAAGGCTAAGTGAGTAGCACCCTAGTAGGATAAGATTTTCCCCCGTCTAGAGTCCCTTTAATTTTGGCTATGTGGGCGCTTACTAGCTACAACCGCAGGGTTGTCTTATTCAGGACTGTCCAGTAAGGGATGGTTCCGGCCTTGTGTTGTGGGGGATTTAGGGTGGGTCCTCGGTACGGTGATCTAGGCCACGTACTGTGATGGGCGGTACCCAGTAGCCCTGCCATTGTATGGAATCAATCTCCAATAAGTGTCGTACATTTTGATTGTGCCCAACTACGTTGGACCATGAGATGTAAGCATTCCAGCTATTTCTGTAATTTATATTGAAGACCCTAGACCCTATTATAGTACCCCTGGATTTCCTTCCATATATTTTGGTTAGCATAAGGTAAAAACCTACCCATGTTTATGTGTGGGAAGTCTTACGTGATACCTTTGTTTTCAAATGATTTTTTAAAAGTTAAACAACTTTGACCCGTTTACTCACACCAAACCCATGTCTGACCCGGAGTTTATTTCTGTTTTTCATAAACTCTTAGGTACTCAAATTTTTATGAGTAGCCAAGTGATCAGGTTTGGCTTGGCGATTTTTGGAAGCTTGGAGCAGGAGTCCAGACGTAGCTATATCTATCTATTTCCGCTGTGTTGAAGTCTTTGTCTGTTGTATTTTGGAATGTAATGGTTAGATAGGTCTTTATAACTATCTAATGTGATGATGTTGTGAAATCTGTGTAACTCTGATGCAATGACTATGTAATATCTATGTGATATATTATATGTTGTTCTGTTTCTGTTATAAGATTTTGATATTGTTTAGTTCTTTCTTCTATCTATTCTATTTCTACCACTTTCTTTCTTATTGATGATGTGTCTTTCTATGAAATGAAAGGCGGGTCGTCACACGTGGTATCAGAGTATAAGTTGAGATACACCTAGGCTTTGGAGCAGTGTCTATCTTGAGAGCGCGTATTTGTAATTTTTATATAACCATATACATATCTAAATTTGCTAGGTTACCTGTTCGGGTTTCCATCATGAGTTCTAGAGTTTCATCTTTTCCATTGTTTGGTTGACCGTTATCTAATCCTATAAGCGGAGTAACTATGTTAGATAAGATCTGTAGAGGGTTACGGCTTTCTTATCTCCCCCATAGTTTTTCTTGTGACCCATTTGTATTGGATTTCAAAGGGTTTGATCTTATTCTGGGTATGGATTGGCTGGATAAGTATAAGGCTGTCTTGATGTGTGAAGAGAGGATTGTGTCTTTGAAGACTGAGTTTGGAAGAATCACAAAAGTGACTTGCAATGATTCTGGAGTTCACTTGAGAAATCTTTTGCATGGAAGCAATGCATCTACAAAAGGCGTAGAGTCCATCGAAGTGGTCAGAGATTTTTTGGATGCTTTTGAAGAAGTGAAGGTTTGCCCCCCTTATTGGGAGATAGAGTTTCAGATTGACTTGGTTCCGGGAGCAGTACCTGTTGTTCATCCTAGTAGAAGGATGGCGCCGAAGGAGAGATAATATTTGTTGAAGTGGACCCAAGATTTCCTAGAGAAAGGTTTGATCCGACCTAGTTTTTTCGGTTGCAGTTCTGCCATTGTCTTTGTGGCCAAGTCGGATGGGTCTTTGAGATTCTATGTGGATTTCCTGGAGTTGTATAAGGTTACTATGAGGAATAAATATCCATTGCCCCGTATAGATGATCTTTTTGATCAACTCCTTGGAGCTTATGTTTTCTCTCAGTTAGATTTAGTTTCGGGTTTCCATCAGTTGAGGGTGGATGAGGACAGTATCCCCTTGATTGCATTTAGGGGACCAAATTGTTTTTGAATGGTTGGTTATGCCTTTCGGGCTGACCAATACTCCTGCCTATTTTATCGATTTGATTAACCGAGTTATTTCGGGATGTACTGAATAAGTTTATTCTCGTGTTCATCGATGATATCTTGCCTACTCTAAGTCTGAAGAGGAGCACAAGCAGCATTTGCGGATAGTGTAAGAGA
Organism: Allium cepa; assembly: GCA_030765085.1. Classification (NCBI taxonomy): domain Eukaryota; kingdom Viridiplantae; phylum Streptophyta; class Magnoliopsida; order Asparagales; family Amaryllidaceae; genus Allium; species Allium cepa. The sequence goes on along the minus strand of CM060937.1, from coordinate 140,899,067 downwards.
CCTTGAGGAGGCATGTTTTGGAGGTTAAATTTTCGAAATGCCGTTTTTGGAAATCGTAAGATTTTTGAGGCAAATTGTTTTTAAAGAGGGCATTTCTATCGATCCAGCCAAGGTAGCTACTACCAAGGAATGGAAGCAACCGTAGACTCTAATAGAACTCTGAAGTTTTCTGGGTTTGGCAGGGTACTACAGGAAGTTTATCAAGGACTATTCTAAGATTTCTTCGCACTTAACCAAGTTGACTCGGAAAGGAGAAAAGATTAAGTGGATCCCCGAGTGTGAAGAAGCTTTCGTGGATTTGAGGACAAGGCTGACCAGTATGCCTGTTCTAGCTATTCATAATGGTAAGAGTTAGTTTGAGGTCTACGGAGGCTTGTGGAGTTGGGTTGGGTACGGGGTGGATGCTCTTAGTAGGAATGCAGTTTTGTCTCTTTTAGAAGTTGCTCCGTCTCTATTAGAAAGGAGTTCGAGTAAGCAAGGATCAGAGAGGAGATTAAGAGGAATCTTCCGAAGAGTCAAGATTGGTCAGTATTCCAGTTTTGAGTTTGATGACTAAGGAACATTGAGGATCAACGGAAGGATTTATGATCCGAATTTTAAGGATGTGAAGCAAGAAGTTCTGTCAGAGAGTCATCGCCCCAGGATGAGTATCCACCCAGGAATTTCAAAGATGTATAAGGATATGTAGAGAGTCTTCTGATGGAAGGACATGAAGAAGGATATAGCTGCTTTCGTCAATGGATGTGCGATCTGTCAGCAAGTGGAAGGTGATCAACAGAAGACCGTAGGATTATTGCAGCCCTTGGATGTTTCAAAGTGGAAGTAGGAAATGATTTCTATGGATTTCATCGATGGGTTTCCATGGACTGAAAATGGAAATAAAGGAATATGGGTAATCATAGACCGGCTAACCAAGAATGCCCACTTTATTCTGGTTAAGGCATCCTGTACTGCAGCATCTTTGGCTGAGATATTCTTGGGGAGATTGTTAGACTGGATGATGGTCCAGCCAGCATTGTCACTGACCGTGATCCTATCTTCACCAGCAAATTTTAGGAGGCTGTGCGATCAGCTTTAGGTACGAGATCGAGTTTGAGTATAGCCTATCATCCCCAGATCGACGGACATATGGAAAGGCTGAGAAGAATTCTCGAGGATATGTTGAGCGCTTGTGTTTTGGATTTTAGTGGATCATTGGAGGACCATCTGCATTTAGTGGGATTCTCGTACAATAACAGTTATCAAGCGAGTATCAAGATGGCACCCAATGAAGTTTTGAATGGAAGACCTTGTAGATACCCATCCTGTTGTGTAGAGTCGGGAGATCGTCTTGTTCTTGTTCCAAATTTGATTCGAGAGGCATCTGCAAATGTGAAGCTTATCAATAAAAGATTGGGAGCAGCGTAGGATCGCCAGAAGAATATGTGGACAAGAGACAAAGACAACTGAATAAGAGACGAAGGTATTTGGAATTCGGAGACAGAGATTTGATTCTGGATAAGTTTTCTTCGGTTAAAGGCAGCAATAAGATTGGTAAGACTATGAAGTTAGTTCCGAGGGATAATGAACTTTTTCTGTGTTTGGATCGGATAAGTTCCTTGGACTACAAGATTTAATTGCCAGTTCGGATGGCTAGGATTCACATTGTATTTAACGTATCCCTGAGGGAGTACGTGTATGATCCATCTTAGTTGGGATCTGCAGTTCAAAAGGATCTGATAGTTGAGCTAGTTTTAAGTGTGGTCTGATATCTGGTTCAGATTTATTGACCGGGGTGAGCGGAAACTTTGGATCGTAGTGATATAGCTAGTTAAGGTTCTGTAGAGTGACGATCCCAGAACTGTACCTAGGAAACTCTAGATATTTTTAGGAAGGCTTATCCGGATCTGTGTCTAGATAGCTAGAGTTGCTTGTTTGAATGAATTGTCTGTTTGGATGAAATTGTTTGATTGGTTGATAGTGTATGGTTAATATGTATGCTTGGATTGTTTGAAATTAAAAACAAAAGTTTTTGGATTATCTATTGTTTTAAATTTTGGGGAAGAAATTCTTTTACGGGGGAGGAATGTGATATCCCGGAATTTCAAACAATTTAAAATGTGATAATCTCCTTTATTAATTATTTAAAATTGGCAAAATTGTTATTTTAAACAATAAATAATAATGTGTGTTTTATATATAAATTTAAATAGTTTTAAATAGAATAATTATTTACAAATTTATTTTGTGTTTGTTCAAATATATATATGTGTGTGTGTGTGTGTCAGTTTTAAATTAGATTTTATATTGAATTTGAATTTGAATTTGGATTTAAATTGGAGATTTAAAAGATAAATATTTTAAAATTATTTTGGACTTAAAAAAATATATGTATAAAATTTTTATTAGTATATAATTTGTTTTATATTATTTTCCTTAAAAAGAATTTTATTTTTATAAATTTAGAAAGTATTTATTAATAGTAAAATAAATACAAAAGTTTTATATTTACATTTAAAAATAATTAAATATATTATATGTGATTTATTTAGAATATAATTAATTTTTTATTTATTTTCTTTAAAAGGGTTCATTTATATAAATTAAGAAAGTGTTTATTAATTAAGAAATTTAATACTAAAAGCTTTCTATTAACATTTAAAAATAATACAAAAATGAGTAATGACAAGTATTAGCTTTTAAATCATGTTAAATACATGTGTAATGCGATTAAAATATGAAATTGACAAGTGTTAACTAACGTAACAAGTGTAATAATTTGTTTTCATTTTCTTTAAATTTTAACAAATCATAATTTGATCTATATAAACATACATCTCTTTCTTTTCCATTTCGTTACCTATTCTTCATTTTCAAAAGTATGAAAACTCAAAACCATTTATCAAAAATCTATAACAAATACAAGCAAGGAAATTCAAAACCTGTAAACATTTTACAAACTCAAAGATTCATCATCAAAATGCAACCTGTAACAAATTTTTCAAACCAGAAGACAAAGCATTTTTCAAAAGCCTGTAAACAAATTATCAAACCAGGAATATTAAGCAAGATAATCAAGCAACCTTCTCAAATAAAACTTGTTTCATATTTACAAAGTTTCCAGTTCAAACAACAGAGCACTTTCTTCTGCAAATTCAAGTTTTCAGGGATCAAAACAATTCAAGTTTTCAAAGTTCAATCTGTTTTCAAGCTCTCTGTCTTTTAGATCTGGCGAGTAAACATTTATTTAATAAGCTAAAGTAGGTAAATATTTATTGCATGTGAATTTCCGTGATGAAGATTATTTTGCATTTGTATGTAAAGGTGTTATCTCTGTATATTTGTATGTGTTGAATGTGCATATCTGTGCTTCTCTGCTTCCGGGTTATAGAGTATAAAATGAAACCAAATTTCAATATCTTTTTATTTAATCACTGTTAGGACTTGGGTTTCAAACAAAACCTGTTTGTTTAAACAAAGATTAAGGTTTAAAATTTTATTTAAGTAAATTAAATTTGTAAACATTTTGGGAAACAGGAAGAACAATAGAAAACTTAAGAATATGTTAAAATCCATCATCATGGATCGTTGATTCATGTTTATAACTTGGATCTACATTGAAATTTAGGGTTTTTTAAAATGGAAATAAAATTTTTTAGAATTGTATTGAGTGAGAATTTAGGGTTTGTTCAGGAAGTAAGTTTTGAGCATTTGCCGGTGATCGAAGTGATGTAGAGGGTCGAGGTTTCTGTTGAAGCTAGTTGGATGATCGGAGATGGTGGCAAAAATAGTGAAAGGTGTTTAAGCCACCATGGCGGCGGTGGTGGGTCAAACTAGTTTTAAACCCTAGTTTATGTTGAGGTCGGAATTATGGTCCCCACGGCGTCTCTGGTTGATCGAGTGGCATCGGACCTGAGGCATTAGTTGTGTGGATGTTTGGCGAGGCTGAGGACGTTGTTTTACGTTGTCTGGTGGTCGGAGACGTGGGATCGAGAGGGTTTTGGCAACGGGTTTTGTTTCCTATTTCAACCGAGTTGCTCAATTTTGATCAATGGCTTGTGCTAGTGAATTAAAGGTGGGGTTTGAAGGATCAGCCGATGGTCAATGCGCTAGAGGTTTCATCTAAGGTCGGAGGAGGCTCTGTCGCCCGTGCATGTACAAGGTGGTTTTAGTATGTCAGTGGGTTTTGTTGTGGATGTTGTCTCGAGGGAGCACTCGGGTAATTGGGATAGGGACTCGAGTAAAACTCGAGTAGAACGAGAGTGTTCTCGGGTTCCATCTTTTTAAAACACTAACTAAAATCTAAGTTAAATAAAAAAAGGAGGTGGTTTTACTTGGGGCAAGACCCGAGTGATCTTCGGGTTAGACCCGAAGCAGGTTAAACCAAGTTTTTAAAAGTTTTTAAAAGTTTTATAAAGGCAAGTTTTAAAATTTAAATTGGAATTAATTTAAACTATTTTTTTACAAATGTTTAAAGTTATTTAAAGGAAGTTATGATTTGGTAATTTTAATTTGTTAAGTTAAACGATTATTTTATTTTAAAACTTAATTAAATGATTTAATTAAAGAAGTTAATTATAAAGATAAAATGTTTTTTTAATGTTAATAATATTGATATCAAAATAATGATAATGGTTTACCTTAAAAAGCTAACTAAGGTTTTAATAAGTTGAGATCAATTATGTTAATAAAGTAATTTAAGTATAATTAATTAATTTGAATAATTAATGATTAAGGATTAGTAATTAATAATTAAGCGTTAAAAGTTAATCAATTAGAGGTTAATTAATTTGTAATTAAGAATTATTAATTAGATGATTAGACATTAATTAATTACTTAATTGATAATTAAGAATTAATTAATTAAGTAATTAAGATTGATTAATTTATGATTATAGATTAATTAATTAGGTAATTAAATTGTAATTAATAATTAATTAATTTAGTAATTAGAGATTAATTAATTAAGTAATTAGAGGTTAATTAACTAGTAATTAAGAACTACTTAATTTGTAATTAAGTTTTATTAATTAATAATTAGGTTTTATTAATTAATAATTAAAGGATAATTAGTCTGTAATTAAAAATTAATTAAGGATTAGTTAAATGTTAATTAAGGATTGATTAACTAGTAATTAAGGATTAATAAATTTGTAACTAAGTTTTGTTAATTGATAATTAAGGTTTATTAATTAGTAGTTAAAGAATAACTAATATGTAATTAAAGATTAATTAACGGGTTTATAAGGTAATTATGGTATGATTAATTAATTAAATGGTTTGTAATTAATTAATGATTGATTAAGCAGGGTTAGGTGATTAATTCTTAAGTACATAATTTAATTTAAGTTAATTAAATTAATTATGATATGGATTAATAATTCTTGCTTGTGGATGATTGTCTTGAGTAGAATTTCTGGATTGATTGATATCTATTGTATGTTAATTAATGATATTTTGTGATGTGATACTGTATATATCTGTGATAAATGTGTGATATTTATCTATGATGAATGTTGTGTGAATTCAAGGTATTGAATTGAATTGTTTAAACCTTAAGCAACTTGACCTTTAAAACGACGTTTGGATTTCGATGAGACCAGGAACGAATATCGAATTTGATTATCGAAAAACCACATCGATCCAAGTTTAACGATATGTCGTGGGATCTCAAAGTAAAGATCGAGATGGAGTTTCAGAGTGCAAGGGTTATTATCGTTAACTCTGGGGGTGATTCCAAAATGAGTGTAATGAGATAACGCCTTCTATTTCGTTCGAACCCGAAACGAACTTGTACGGATGAATGCTATCAGACCATCATCAGTGGAGGACGATGGGCATTCCAAGATGTGTTCTTTAAAGGAAATTGTAGCCTCAAGCCTCATTAACCAGGAATGGCTAAAACATGGGAGGTGCATCAAGGCTAAGTGGGTAGTACCAAAGTAGGATAAGATTTTCCCCTGTCTAGAGTCCTTTTTATTTCGGCTGTGTGGGCGTTGCTAGCTACAACTACGGGGTTGTCTTATTCGGGGCTGTCCGGTAAGTGATGGTTCTGGCCTTGTCCTGTAGGGGATTTAGGGTGGATCCTCGGTACAGTGATCTAGGCCACCAACTGTGACGGGCGTTACCCCAGTAGCCCTGCCATTGTATGGAATCCAATCTCCAATAAGTGTCGTATGTTTTGATTGTGCCCAACTATGTTGGAACGTGAGATGTAAGCATTCCAGCTATTTCTGTATTTTATATTGAAAACCCAAGACCCCATTATAATGTCCCTAGATTTCCTATCAAATATTTTGATTAGCGTAAGGTAAAAACTGTTTATGTGTGGGAAGTCTTACGTGATACCTTTGTTTTCAAATGATTTTTTAAAAGATAAACAACTTTAACCCGTTTACTCACACCAAACCCATGTCTAACCCAGAGTTTATTTCTATTTTTCGTAAACTCCTAGGTACTCAAATTTTTATGAGTACCTAAGTGATCAGGTTTGGCTTGGCGAATTTTGGAAGCTTGGAGCAAGAGTCCAGACGTAGCTATATCCATCTATGTCCGCTGTGTTGAAGTCTTTGTCTGTTGTATTTTGGAATGTAATGGTTAGACAAGTCTTTATTACTATCTAATGTGACGATGTTATGAAATTTGTGTAACTCTGATGTAATGGCTATGTAATATCTATGTGATATATTATATTTTTTCCGTTTCCATTGTGAGATTCTGATATTGTTTAGTTCTTTCTTTTATCTATTCTATTTCTACCTCTTTCTTTCTTATTGATGATGTGTCTTTTTATGGAATGAAAGGCGGGTCGTCACAATATATAATTGGAAAAATTATTTCATTTACCTATATTTCAATACAATATTGTGTCGGTTTGTCCTATTAAGTGTTTAGAAATTCCTATCGATGCCATAACGTCCTATGTACCGACTAGAATTTATAAATACTAAATAGAACGAATTAACACAATACAAAACCTTTTATAATACTAATAAATATTCTCTCTCATATATATACACTCATCGACTCATTCTAGGGTATTACTATCCTATTCTATATGAGTCAGACCCCACAAGGCTAAGGTCAACGCTAAACCAAAGCTTTGATACCAAATGTAGCGACCCGCCTTTTTGGACATTTTAAATCGACATACGTGTTAACTCAAACCATTCAAAGTGGCAGATTGTTATGGGGTAAATAAGAAAAAGCAAAGAAAGAAAGAAATAGATACAGAATCTCATAGCGGAATGACAAAATATAATAATCAAATAAACCATTCATGAAGCTGTTTTACAAATAACATTTGATTGCACTTTTATAATACAGATCAGAGTACATACAGCAGAAACAAATAAAATGCGACGGAATAACATGATGCAATATAATAAATAAAATAAATAGTACAACATACATATCTCCGTCTTCGTCCTCCAGAAAAGCAGTCTTCGATACACTTAAAAGCTCAGACTAACCCAAGCGAATTGAAAGATAAAACATTCAAGTCAGAACTAAAAGATCGTATGTAAGTTAAGTCAATAGTAAATAAATATGAGTGTAACGTTGTCAGAGATGTTAATGGGGTTTGACATCTTCTATCCAGTGTCAAACATGAGTGCAATAACTTAAGAATCCATTAAACCATCTACAAACATAGCACAATACGCTATTATAATAGTGTCTACAGTAAAGTAGAGTATTAAAATAACATTAAGGCATTACCCATATCCCCCTTAACACATTTTATATATTCTCATAGTCTATACAATACCGTAAGCTCCACCAAACCGGTGATTTAACAATGGGCACTCCATATGTACGGTACAAAACAAACTTGCAGAAGGCACGATATGGCATTTGAACACGACACTTAAGGTAATGTCAGGGTAGAATTCTACCATTTTCACTCCCTGATTGGTTGTAATGCATAGTAGCCTCTACCGCCCACCTCAAGACACACTCCCATAATCAAAATCGAGCGGTGGCCACCAAATTAATCATAGAGTCATAATACAGTATCGAAGAAATGTGTTTGATAGGAGGAATGACCTCACTTGGTCCGGTATAGCTGACTCACGGGAGTCTGGTTCACGTAAATGCCTCATATAGAATCGTTCGCCAAACATCATACTTCATTTCTGGAATCTCCCCTATGTATATAGTTGTTAAAGTGGTTTTCGGTATTGGTAGAGAGTATGATAATATCTGATCCCTGTCTCTTTAACATCCGAACGTTTATTTCACACGGGATGGTTCTTTTACATTTCCCAAACTGATTTATAATTTATATCAAAATATCATATTCTCAAAGCCATATCATTTTCGGAATCATATTTACTTTCGAAATTATATCGCATATGAAAACATCTCCCTTTCGAATTCATATTTCCAAAATAGAATAAATTCTCATTTAAAATCATCATATTCCTCAAATATGTCATTTAAATCCCTACTTACGTTATAACATTATTTAATCATATTCTACTTAAAAATCAAGGATTTAAATATAACCCCTTCAACATTACAATTTAAAATTTAGAAAATAGTGTAAATAATTAGAAATAATTTAAATAGTTTAGTATAGCTTGAAAATATAATTTAAATAGTTTGAAATACTTTAAGATAATTTAAAATGTGGATTAAAATAGTTTAAAGAGGTTTAAAATAGTTTTAGTAGAATTAAAAAAGATTAAACAGATTTGAAATAAATTAAATAGAATTTAATATAGAATAGATAGATTTAAAATAATTTAAAATGTGTTAATTAGTTTAAAATAGATTACATTGTGTTAAATAGATTAAAATAAATTAAATTACTTTAAATTGATTAAAGTAATTCAAATAATTCAAAATAGCTTAAATTATTAATAATTTTAAAATCTTAATATTTAGGATTTGAAAGTAATATATTTAAAAAAAATTATATTAATTATAATAAATTTGAAATTAATACCAAATTGAATTATTTCTTTCTTTTCAACACATTTGGACCATGTCACGCTTTCAAATTTAAATTTAAAGTCCTTTAAAAAATTCATTTAAACCTATTCCAGTTTCACATTTGAAACTCGGTTTTTCAACAATATTTCAGTGGATATAAGTTAATTTTTCTTTCAAAATATCATTTAACTAATTTAAAAATTAAGGATTTAAAATCTTTCAATTCAACCAATCCGATATCCGTATATAATTTTCTACCCTATGTTCAAGTGATACAGATATTTATCATTGCAATCCGTAAATATTTTATATTTATGGGTACATATCATTTCAACCCACAATCCTAAAATTTCAATTCAATGAAAATCGCTTGGGTTTATCATTTCGATCCATAACGATTTTTCCCTATCATTCGGGTATGTATCATTTCAACCCATAAAGAACTTGCAGTATTATAACAATATAAAATATAGCATCCAGTCATCCAATATCAACAATCAAACATCCGTCACAATCATCATCCAAATTAACCAATAAACATCAATAGATAATGATTATCATTAACAGGTATTAAATTGACAATTAAATTTAGTACTAAATTATACGATGACTAAATGCAATAGATGTCGAATTTTAACTAGATGACAATTTAAATATACCAAATATCAACCAATTAATTTCTAATCCCATCATAAATTTAATTTAACTTACATAAGATAATTTAGTAGTTGTGAGTGGGTTAAAACACTCACCTTTGACTTCAAATCGATTTGAAATCCAACATAGGGCCAAAATTAAATAGCCTCAGAATTCATCCAAACCAGCGTCAAAATGTCCATAATTTCGGTAAGATCCTAACGAAACACACCGTGCATAAATTGGAGTTCTTATGTAGAAGATATGGTGGTTAGAACATTTATATTTTTGAATTTAAATTAAATAATAAAATGTTAAAACATACCATGTCATCACGTGCCAATGAAGCCCTACCTCCCTCAACATCGCGGTCGAGCAAATGTATGCAGTCGCCACCTGATATCGACATCGCGCCTACCCTTGGCTTGTTAGGCTTTGATCAGACATCACCACAATGTCAGCCTCTTCACGTCGAACCTATAGCGACGACGCCTCCGGTTCCGCCGTCCTCAGGCCATCACACCGCCATTCGATTTTGGAGCCCCACTATGGTGAATTCCAAGCATGATATAATAAACGACGAACACTACAGAGCCTGCTCGACCTTATCTTCCCAACGCCACCTCCCGATCGTTGATCGGATGAAGATCCACCATAGGATCAAAACCCTAACCAATGGATGGCCGAAATTAAATCACCATTTTCTGGAAAAACAGCAATTCGAATTGAGAAATGAATTGCGCCGGTGAATTATGCTCATCTAGAGCTTCAAAATGTTATATAATATGTTAGTGTTTGGAGGAGTTTGAAATTTTCGATTTTATTTTGTTTTCCAATTTGAGCCTAGGATAGAGTTATGCCATTGATAAGGAGATAGACAGAAGTTGATGTACGTACAAAATAAAAAATATTACTACTAGGGTTTGGGGAAAAAGACTATTTATATTAACAAAGCCCGGTAAGAAAGTAAACACATATTGGATTAGTACGAACGACGATAACGACCTGAAAAGCCCGTTTCGCTTCGATAATGAAAGTGGGTCATCACATATATCAAAATAAATGTTTTTGATATTTTTAAACTTAATGGAATATGTTTCACATCCTAATTTCATCGTATGAACAAGCTAGCTATAAAATTAGCTTATTTCAATTTGATTTCAATTAAATTGGTTTTACGCGTTTCAAGGTCATACGATCAAAGCATAAGTCCGATCGCTACGAAACTTGAAAGCTTACAATGATTCACCATTACAGATCCGATGAAACTGGTTTCGTAGAAATCCAAGAAAGCGATCAAAATGGCTATTTTCATGTTAATTAAATAAATTAATATTAAATTAATTAAATCATTTTTTATTCAATATAAACTAACAGTTTTCATTATTTTTGATTACTTAAATATTTACAATACTTCAAAACAAATTTACACATCAATTCAGTGTTAATTATTACACTAATTATATTGTTTAATTTAAACTGTAATGAAATCCAATTAATTATATATTTAGTTCCAATAAGTTGATTTAATTCGATTTCAATCTTTTTATTCGATCAATTATTACTTTATGGACATATTTAACATTGGTTTATATCTTATTACATCAAAATCTACCAGCATCATCTTTTACCATGTTAATTCCAATGTTCCAATTATATTGAATTTTTGTCGATTTTGACATTAATTATAATATAGAATCCCAATAACTTCGTTTATCTTGGTTTCATTCTTATTATTAAATCATTATTGCCTTATGAATATAATAAACATTCCTATACATCTTAAAACATTCACATTTTACAGTTATCATCTTAACTCATATTAACGTAACATTTAATTACATTGAATTGCACTTGATTTCTAATTTAATTTAACAAATTAAATAAATAAGTAACAAATAACAATTGTCACTTTTTACTTAATATAACTACATTTATAAGTTTATTATCTATAATAAATGTTATAACCATTTACACAACACTTCCAATTATAATTGATTACATACTATTTCACCAATTAATGTAACATTTAATTTATTTTCTTATTTTGAACTTATAACTAACTATAACTTACAATTATTAAAATTGCATGAGATTACATTCAAATTGTAATCTATTACATTAATTTACATTGCTGAACTTCATTCTAGTTAGTTTTCCCATCCCTATATCATAATTTTTATTTCTTCCAACATCAAATTACATAATCTTATTAAATTTACTATTTTTAATTATCGAAAATTACGGGTCGTTACACTTCTCCTTTGGTGCTCTCGGCCTTGACCTTGGATGAGTTGGGCTTGGCTATAGCTTGGGATATCGGGGTGGCGTGAGCGGTAAAGGGGACAGGGAGGTGTTTGCACCAGTTTTTGAGCTCGAATGATAACATATATATATATATATATATATATATATATATATATATATATATGTATGTATGTATGTATGAATGTATATAAATGTGTGTGTATATATGTATATATATGTACATATATATATATATATATATATATATATGTATAAATATTTACATATGTGTGTATATATATGTTCTCTTTGATATTATTTCTTCATAATTTTCCAAAGGAGGAAGCCATTAAAATGCTAAAGAAAGAAGAGGAATGAGATAAAGAAATGAGTGAATGAAGGAGTGAATGGATGCTTGTATTTATAGCCAAAAAGAAGTGAAAATAATATATCTAAAACACCATCACCATGTGCACCCACCCCCTCCTTTTCCATCATCTTCCCCACGTTACTATCCCCCTCAATGTGCCTCCATCAATTCACTCTCTTCCAAGCCATTTATTCATGTCATCAGTTTACTTAAGTTTGCTTAAAGATTAAATATATAAGAAATATCTTATTTTTTTTCTTATATATGTTTATATATAAATGTATTTGTATATTTGCTTGTGTATATGTTTTCATGTGTGTATGTATGTTATATATGTGCACGTGACATATAAATAAGGTTGTAACAACTTTCGAACCGCTTGTATTTGTTAGAACGTTGAAAATATGGAAACTGATTACCGGTCACATTTTCACTTGTATTTTTAATTACATATATATGTAAACAAAATATGAAAATTAATTTGTAATAATTTTTAGTTACTAAAAAATGTTCTTAATTGAATTATAAAATCATATAAATCAATAATAATAATTATTTACAAAAGTTGTTGTTATACTGATAAAGCGATATCTATTTTGCATATATTTTCAAATCAAATATATCTTTATGGAATTGTTATATATCATTTATTATCACTTTATGATTAATTGAAATGAATTATAATCATTTAAATCCATTATTTAAATAACTAACATAATTAATAAATCATAAAATCTCGATTTAATAGAAAATATTAAATATAAGGGCATCGCTAATAATGTCATAGATACTGTTAATTTTTTCAAAATAAAATAAAATATTTTAATTTATGTTCTTGTTTAAAATAAAAAATAAGTGTATGCATCTAGCTCCGTGTGATACGTTTTGACAATTTTTGAACTGTTTATTGATAAAATGGTAATTGCCCATTTTATCGGTATTTTTCCAAAGCAGATATTTTTCATAATTTCTTTCCAAAATAAGTTAGTTATCATTATTTCTCACTTAAAACTTGATTATTTAAGGCAACATAATTTATATTTAAATATATAAATAATTAAATATCCCTAATTAAAGTGATCAAATTTTGGGTTATTATAGCGTTATTTAACGTTTAGATGAAAAGTGAATTTCATTAACGTATCATTATTAAAAGAAAATGAATCCAACTAAGGAAGATGTTTTTTATTTATTAATTTATGGTTTTTGATCTATTATAAAAAGAACAAAAATTTAATGATTTTAAATATAAAGCTTATAAGGCTTTAGGATATGCATATTTTGGAAAATGATTATTATGGATTTTACTGTTAAAGTTAAGAGAATGTTTGTGTATAAAATTTTACATCGTGGAAAAGGTACATTAAATATATCAACATTTATACTAAGTCAATTACAAGAATGGAGAAATTATGAATATTTAATTCAATTGGTTTTGAAGATTTCTATTCAAAAGAAGAAAGAATGTTATCATCTTAAAGGCATTAGTGTATTGAAAGTTTTTATCAATATTTTAGTATTAAACTTATTCATATTTGATATGCATATATATACTTGACAATACAATTAAAATATATTCCAAAAGGATTTGCTATGTTCACGTTATTGACATGAATGAATTTATTAATTCTGAAGAAATAACGGAATAAGTTACCACTACAATATAACGATGGTACAATGTGTTAGTGCCGCAGTTATTGATTTTGATGGAAACAACCATATATATTTATATAAAATATAGATACTAATGCTTTGCAAAGCTATATAATATATAGTGAATAATATTACACAAGTGCTTAACCGAAGGTTGTACAGTACAAAGACTCCAGATAAAGATGATATGAAGACCCATGATTTCAAAGACCAAGTGTAACAACCCTGTTTTGGAGATTACCTGCTTATATTAAATTATAACGGAAATTATAATTTAATATTTTAAATTTAAGTATAATTGGAAATTTTAAATTTGTTTATTTGCAATAGATAATGAAGTTTGTAAATAAAATGGGAGAAATAAAGTTTGAAACTTTATTTTGTTTGTTGGGAATAAATACGAGACTAAATATTGATTGGATAAGTATTTGGTTTAATTAAACTGAAATATTTGGTATTTATTAGTTTTGAGCTAATAAATTAATTAGGTGATGTATTTCAACGTTAAATTGTTGAAATAATTCTAAAGTAATGAAATTGAAGTTTTGAAAACTTTATTTTGATAATTTGAGAAGAAAATGATCAATTGTTGATTTTATTTGAGTTATGCAATAGTGTTGTAAGCTAATGCTTATATTAAATCTTTTATTGATTTTAAAAGAGGAATTTAGTGCATTATGTGTTTCATATGTATAAAAATATGAAATATTGTTTAAGAATAATATTTTGTTGCTTTAGTAAAGTTAAAAAGATTAGAAATATCTTAAACATGGTTGTGTAAAATTTTGTAAAGACATGAAATATAAAATAAAAAATAAAAAATAAAAAAAGTGAATGTTATGTGTAATATTAAAAATGGTGTTTAAAAATGTTTTACAATATTTAAATATGTATGAAAATATTTACAAAGGAATTTATACAACATTGCTTTGTGTTGTAATTTGTTGTTTGAGTTAAAACATGTAAAAAGTTGGGAAAAAGAGGGCTAGAATGTGCTAATTGCAACAATTAGGCCTAATGCCTTGCTTATCCTCTAATTGGGCCTCTAATTTTACTAATCCTTAATTATCTTTTAAGAAAAATCTGGAGAATAAAAGAAAACGATGTAAACTTACAGTAATAAAAAGAAGAAACTATCTTCTTCCTCTCAAATTGACAGTAAAAGAAAATCTCATTCCCTCTCAAAATCTTAATCAAATCCTTCGCAAATTTATCCAAAATTTAAACAAAATTTTTAGCATTAATATCTCTACGGGTAATCTCTACAAATTTTTGGAATTATTTCACCAAAATTGTAATTTTTTTATTACTCTAAATCCTTGGGTTGCATGTTATAGTAAATTAATTTTCAGGCACTTTCAAGACTACTTGAAAGTAAAAGGTGCCGTCTTTCTTCAAATTTTTTGTAGCAATTCCTTGAATCCAATTCTAAGGCGAGTATCCTCCCTCATGCTAGCTGAAATATGAATTGCATGTCAAGATATTGATGTTTGAGCTGAGTTTTAGTCATTGAAAAACTCAATTTTCATCTTTGTAAATTTTCAGTTCAAAACAGCTCTCAGTCCAAATTTGAGCTGCTGTATCTTGCTCAATTCTTGTCGAAATCATGCCAAATCATTTTTGGATGATAGTAAAGTTACCAGAGTATATACCTATCAATTTTCATGTTTTAATTCAACTAGGAGATGATAGAAAACTGTGCTCAAAGTGCCAAGCAGAGCATGTCTTTGTCCAGGTTTTTACATTGAAAACACTGCCTGAGTTCAACTTTAAGACATCATAACTTCCATATACCCTATCTAAAGTTTATGATTCTTTTTCAGTTTAAGGTACTGTTGTTTAGCTCTATGTATGCTAAATTTTAGGTCATTTCGACCTACAAATCTTATAAAAATATGCCGCCGAACTTGTATTTGTAGCATGTTTTTGCCGAGATTTTTACAGTGAAAACACTGTCTGGGTTCAACTTCGAGACACCATAACATTTCTGTAGTTTGTCTAAATTGTGTGACTCTTAGTGCATTGTTGAACTTTATGCATATTAAATTTTAGGTCATTTCGACCTACAGATCTTATAGAAATATGTTTCCGAAATTGTATTCAGAGCTTGTTTTTTCCAAGATTTATACTGAAAACATAGCCTGGGTTCAATTTTGAGACATCATAACTTTCTCATACCTAGTCTAAATTGCATGATTCTTTTTGCAGTTTAAAATATAGTTGTTGATCTTTATGCATGTTAAATTTTAGTTCATTTGGACCTCTGTAGCCTATAAAAACATGCTGTCAAATTTTGAATTAGAGCATTTTTTTCTCCAGCTGTTGACAGTGAAATTTGGCTGCAAGTCCAACTTTTATAGATCATATCTCTCTCGTTTCTTATCTGATTGTATCTACTCTTTTTTTATTTAAAGTAGAGTTGTTGAACTCTACGCTTGCAAAATTTTACGGCATTTAAACCTTTGTAACTGGTTGAAAATTTGCATGGAACTTCGCATCAGAGCATGTTTTGCTCCAGCCGAACATCTGATTTGTTTTGCACGGTTTTTTTCTTCGATGATGTTTTTGATCGGCTTGATCCTAAGATGAAAGAGCCAATATTGCCACTTATCCTTATTTTGGATTGGTGAGTTTTTAGGGGATTTTCTTATGCTGATTTTATGAATAATTTCATTGAACTTTTGTTAATTTTTGTTGCTTCTTTTTACCTGCTTTCTAAAGCATTTTCGAAATATTTTTTAAGCTTTCAAAATAAATATTTTACAGTATCTATAATTATATTAAAGCTATTACAATTATACATTACCAATAATAAGAAAATTTCGTAAGTTATTTTCCAAACGATTTTTAAAATAGTTTTAAATGCTTATTTTCTATAATAATTATTTTCTATATAATAATACATGTTTTTGCACTTTTCGGACGTCTGAGAAGGAGAATTAAAAGATTTAGTAAAACATGTGGTATGGGACATGAAGGCTTACTTTTTCGGTTAATTCCGGACTTGTAAGATCGAAACCCCTTGAGTGCATTGTTATGAGTTGATAATTGAGATTTATAATTCCTATTATGGGAATTATATGAGTTAGCCAATATTTGGCGAATTGAGAGGTTCGAGATCTCCTATTATAGGGTAATAATCAACGAGAACCACTTATATATTTGTTGCTTTACTCGCTGATGAGACGAGGCGAGTCTTGAGATGAGATTTCCCCTTTCGGGAAGTATGGGTTATGAGAAACCACTATGAGATTTATTTGCACTTACCAATGATACGAGCCAAGATATATGAGTATTCTGATATTTCTGAGGGTTTTGACTTTATTTTTATAATGTGGAGTCAACTAATGGTTAGTAAACCGATTATTGCGAACGTGTGGTATGGGACGCACGTTAACACTTTTCGAGTTCCTTTTCGAGAGTTTGTGACACATCTACGAGTATGCCGATGATATAGACCTTCGGGTCATCTGTGTTATGTGACTTCGATCACCACGAGTTTTGTGACTTCGGTCACCATGAGTTATGTGACTTCGGTCACCACGAGTTATATGACATCAGTCACCATGAGTATGACCTACGGGTCCATGTGTTAGGTATTTAAATTATAAATAGCACTGTATAAGAGTTTGGCACATGCAGCATCGCTTCAGCTTTGCAATCAGGGATCTTTCCAATCAGGGATCTTTCCAATCTGAGGTTTTCTGAGTTTTATACGATTTCACCATTTTGAGATATTTTTGTTACATCGATAGCCTAGTGCTACATGATATGTTATATAGGGTGATTTATTTATTATGATATTTGAACTCTACCTTGAGTTCCCTGAGATTCATATTTGGATTTTGATGAGTTTCTCTTATGAATTTTGCCGGATTCCTTACACTTGAGTTGAATGCCATTAAGTATGGATTTCTTATGTTGAATTAAACCTATTCATGCGACAACCCTTGGTGAACATATACCATGCATTGAGATTATACTATAATTGTACCATTCCTTTATAGCTAATGGAAGAATTCCCTTATGCACTTTTATTTCTCTCATCTTATACTCATATCATGTTTTAACTAGTCTGGTTCATGTATTTATTACGTGGGTCAGACCAAGTTGCAAGATAGGTAGTTGAACTCTTAGCTTGCTTTACTTTTGGACTTCACCGTCGACTTGGGATATGGCATAGTTTTTGTGTAGTAGACTTCCTGTTGTGACATATATATTCTTTTGTGGGGAATGTATGTACATATTGTGGTTGTATACCACTAGTGGCATGTTGTATTACATTTGACGTATTTATTCATATGTGTTGTTTCTGTATTGCTGTTCTGTGACTTGTAGTTGATATAATTATTATGTTTTATTTTTGAATCGATCCAGTAGCCACCATAGTAGTGTATTAGATAGGAATTAAGTATGTCAAATACTTGAGATGAAAGAAAAGACTGTAAATATCGACATACTTAGCTCTTATTTAATGCAAGACGATGATGGTCGCCCTTAACCAGTCCTATTCTCCACATTAGTAGATAGAATTACTAAGTAATTCCCTTTGTTAATGTGGGTCTCGGGGTGGGGCGTCACAGCTTGTTATAAGAGCAGGATTTAGAACGGAATATAATAACTACAAAACAATATACACGATTATCATACATCAAGTATTATACACTCGTAAACATCATTCCTAAATAATAACCAAACCTGACCATATCCTTTTGATTCCTTTGGGGGTAGATAGAAAGGAATATGTCTGGGAATGTTAATTTTAAATTCCGTATCATTCCTTATTTAATGCATTCGAATTGCTAATATCTACCCCTGTGAATAAACCTATCTTATCTTATCTTTCAGCAATGTCTGGAAGAGGAAGACGTCGCACTTCAAAGGCAGGACCATCCCATGGTGCTCGTCCTGAAGGAGTTTATATGTCGACCGACCAAATAATCAAGCTTATTAGGAGCATTCAACCTCCTACCCCAGCTCAGTCCTCTTCTTCATGCAAATTTGGATTTGCATGTATGTGCAGCAACTTCACCCACCTTGGAGGCTAGCCATTCTAAAGCTCCGAGACAGTTCTTGAGTTTCAGGCTTGGCTCCGTACTTACGTGCGCATCTTCACTCGAATGGAGATATCTGATCATCATCGAGTTCTTGTGGCATCGAGTATGCTACTAGAACGGGCTTTAGAATGGTAGCTCCTTATTACAGAGATAGACAAGTCCACCCTCATTTGGCAACATTTTAGAGACTGTTTTGAGCTCAAGTTCGTGCCAGAATCCGTGAAGGCTTTTCTTGCCCGTCGCTTCCTCAATTTGAAGCATGGAAAATTCTAAGTATCTGATTATGTTTCATCCTTCGAGTCTCTATCTAAGTATGGTCTTGTGTTCATCAGCACCCCATACAAGAAGAATCTTAAGTTCATGTCTGGTCTTAAGAAGTATTTGAAGAAATCTCTCATGCTTCAGCTTAAGCTCTCATTCGAGGAGCTTGTAGATTCAGCGCTTCACCTTGAAGCCATCGCAAAAGGAAAAGGATAGTAGCAATGAGGCCGAGGTTTGAAAAAACCCACACAAGAAGAAATTCCCTTTCCAAAGATCCAAGTCCTTTCCTCCTAAGAATAAGAAGATGCAAGGCAATTCTAGTTCTCATCCTCATGGCACGCCTCATTCAACAAGGTCTTAGCCTGCTTCAAATGTGATTCTCGAGACCATCTAGCTCGCGAATGTCCTCATTCTCGCAAGTGTCTATATTGCAAGCGAGAGGGACACATGATTTCTACTTGCCTTAAGAAGAAAAAGGATGATCGTTCTGGTAATCTGAATGTGGAAAAGGCTTCTGGTAGTGGTTCTTAGTCTCGAGGTACATCTCCCACTATCTTGGAGGGTTCTATATTGTTCCATGGTCGTGATATCAGAGTGCTCTTTGTTAAGGGTGCAACACATTCATTTGTATCAAAGGAACTTAGTGATGCTTTATAGTTGGATGTTTCTTGCTTGATTACTTCTTTGAGGATTGCAAATCCTATCGGGGAATCTGCAGCCCTTAGTATGCTTTATAATGATGTTGAGATTCATATTTGTGGCATTTCTTTCCATGCGAATCTGCACGTGGTTCCTTCTCTTGATTTTGATATGATAATGGGTATGGATTGGCTAGTTCAACATGATGCCATGATTCTATGTTTAGAGAGAGTCATATACCTTCGACATCCCGACTCTCCTGCTCAGTTGTCTCTTATACTTAGGGACGTCGATGGCGACTCTGAAGCTTCTCTATTCTCTCTTGAATCTTGAGGCGATGATGATGATGTGCCTCGGATTCCTATTGAACATGACTTTCCAGACTTATTTGAGCATGTTTCGATATTACAACCCAAGCTGGTTACCGTGTTTCGCATTGACTTTATTCCAGGCTTACAGCCTGTTCTCCCATGAGGATGTCTACTAAGGAGAATGAGGAACTCAAGAAGCAACTCTTAGAGCTTGAAGCCAAGCATTTCATTCGATCTAGTTCTTCACCATGGGGAGCCGCGGTGGTATTCGTAAGGAAGTCTGATGGAACTCTTAGGCTATGCATCGACGATCGCAAGCTTAATAAGTTAACCATCAAGAATTTCTATCCATTGCCTAGGATTGATGATATGATCGATCAGCTAAGTGGTGCTAAGGTCTTCTCACAACTTGACTTTGCCACGGGATTTCATCAGCTCCGTGTTGCGAAAGATAGCATTCCACTTACAGCTTTCCGCACTCGCTATGGTTCATATGAGTGGCTCATCGTGCCATTTGGTTTGACGAATGCCCGTACTTATTTCGTCGATCTTATCAATCGAGTATTCCGAGAATACATCGATAAGTTTGGTCTTGTATTCATCGAAGACATTCTTGTATACTCTAATTCTGAAGCGGGCCATGCTCAATATCTTAGAATTGTTTTGAGTAGTCTTCGGTGACATAAACTCAAAGAAAAAACTTTCTAAGTGTCATTTTTGGGAAAAAAAGTTAAGTTTTTAGGCCATGTTATTTCTTCCGAAGGCATTTCGGTTGATCCTTCCAAGAACGAAGCCATCCAGAATTAAAAGAGGCCTAAGAATGTTTATGAGATTCGTAGCTTTTTGGGCTTGGCGGGTTATTACCGCCGCTTCATCAAAGACTTTTCCCGTATTATGCTACCACTGACTATCCTTACGAAGAAAGGCGTTCGATATATATGGTTCGATAAGCGTGGGGCTTTGTTTGAGAGATTGAAGGAGCTTCTCACTAATGCTCCTGTTCTTGTGGTATCCAAAGGGAATCAGGATCTTATTATGTATACCAATGCCAGTCATAATGGCCTTGGTGCTATTCTTATGTAGAAGGATAGAGTAGTTGCCTATGCTTCAAGGAAATTACATCTTCGGTACACTACCCATGATTTAGAGTTTGCCACCATTGTCTTTGCTTTAAAGATATGCATCATTATTTTTTAAGAGAGCACTTTACTCTCTTCATCGATCACAAGTCTCTCAAATACCTATTCACCCAGAAGGAGCTCAACATGCGACAACAGCGTTGGCTCGAGTTTCGAGCTTCTTATGATTTCAACATTTAGTACACCCCTAGCAAAGGGAATCGAGTGGCTGTTTCTTTAAGTTGTAAGCATTCAGCTATTGTTTCCATGATGACTGCAGAATGTAAAATTCTTGAGACTCTTTCCATGTGTGATATCCGTGATCATATTTCCACATCCAGCTCTCATATTCTATTATATAGCATGGAAGTTCATCCTACTCTTCTAGGTCGGATTGCCGAGGCTCAGCGGCAAGACCCCGTTATATATGCTCTTATTCAAAAGTGTAAGTCTGAATCCCATGATGATCTAGAGATAAGGGATTTCATCATAGATATTCATGCGTGTTTTCGAATGAAGCACCATCTAGTCGTGCCTCCTTGTAATGAACCGGGATTTTGACCATATAATTATAATAAGAATTTAATCTAATTTAAATAAAATACAAGTTTTTCATTTATAAATAAATAAGATTTTTTGGCATTATCAGTTACATATGTATATATATATGTTTGTGAAAGAAATTTTTATTTGAAATTTAAAATAGATTCTTTCAAAAATATTTATAATAAAATGATCTTATTAAGTTAAATTAAAGGTTCCATATTATTATTAGATATAATACATGTATAAATGTAGTCAATAATAATAATGTTTAAAATAAAACAATCCTATCCATATTAAATATAAATATAAAATATATTAATGCAAATATAAGTTATAAATCAAATATTTGGAAGTTAAACTCTAAATAAAAATAAAATTGAGAAGTTATGCTAACAACAACTTATCTAATTAAAATATAATAAATCTTAGAAATATTGAACATAAGTATAAAACAAAATTATGGTTATAAACATAAGTATATAAACATAAGAAAACCATAATATTAATATAAGTATAAAATAAACAAGTGAATGAAGTACTTGATAGTTTAAGTTTAAAATAGAAATAAATATTAACACATGAAATCAGACATAGTATAAGTAGTACCTGACAAATATATATGTGTTAGCTAGATGATAATAAAACAAAATCTGTAAAAAAAAATCTTTGTACAAAATATAAATATAAGCAAACATATAATAAGTTTGTAAACATATATGAAGACATGTTCATTAAATGCTAGCACACATTTGTAATTTCAAATTTGCAAAAAGAAATATCTCGGTATAACATTATGTTCAGCCGAAATTTGCAGGACCATCTCAAATCACAGTAATTAAACCCAAAGATATTGTCTGATAAAAAACAAGTTGAGACTTGTACCAGTTATAACCTACTATCCAAGCTATTTCTATTTATATATCATCCTGTTTTAACTCGTTCACATAATTTAGCAAACTTAAGAAGCTAAATTGAGAAAAGAGAAAGAAAATAAAACATCATCTTTATATACAACTCAATCATTCAAAAAAAATCAAGGCAGAGAAGGTTTTTAGGATAATTAAACTCCAACTCTTCATCAACAACAATTTATCCTCTGTTTCAACAACATCTTAGGTGAGTAAACCTACTTTTCGAAATTTAAATCTTAATTATTGGTTCATGAAAATATTATGATTGTTATATATTGTTCTGTGATGTTGTTGTTGTTTTACTATAAGTTCTGCTAAGTGATATTCATGAATATTATCAAGTTTCTGAGCGTAGTATTGTAAAGAAAATTAATACTCCTTCGTATACAAACATTTTGAACTTAGAAATTTAACTTATTATGTTTGTATAAACAAACATCAGGACATAGAAAATTGTTTGAAGGATTATAGAGCAACATAGTTACTATAAGATCAAATATTACAACAAAAAGGAAACAAATTGTTAAATTCGAATAATTTAAATTGTTGTTTGATTACATATCTGAAATAAACACACAAAGATAAGATTTTTAAAGAAAGAATGATAATTTTTAGTTTAGAAATGAAGGAGCAGTTTACAGTTGAACAAAAATCACCTTTTTACAAAATTATGTCGATTTAATGAATTGTTGATGTTAAAATTTGTGGAGAAGTTAGATTAATGATCCATGAACTTAGGAAAAATACCAGAAAATTTTTCGAATGCATGAATTTTTGGGTTGAATCGAAAATAGGGTTTAGGGTTCTTGTTTTCTGGGGTTTGCATATGCGTTGATCTCGTCGCCTTGGATCGACTGAGCTATATGAATTTCTAGGAGATGGTAGAGGGGAATATGGCCGTGGTATGGCCGGAGCCGCGTCGTCCCTGGTGGTCGAGGTTGTGTGGTCGTGGCGATTTTCCTTTGTCGTTTTCGAGTTGTTGTTCGTACAAACAAGCATTTTTATAATTTCGATCTTTTCTTGTTGAATTGGGCTTTGTTTTCGAACGAGAGGTCGTTATGTGGTTTATATGGGGCGTCGTGGGTCGCTGGAGTGGTGGCGAACCACCGTGCACGTGCACGGTGGCACAAGAGTGTCAGCGGCGTCGTGTGTTGACTTGACTCGAGTTATACTCGAGAAATTGGGATGGTTGCTTCGAGTGTGGGATTGGGTGCGTGCATGTGTTAGTATGGGTACTGCAGTTTTGTTTAAGTTAACTTTAAAAAAAAGAACAGTAGAGGAAGAAGAAGTATGCAGGAGAAGGACGCGGGAAAGTTCAGGGGAAACCTGAGGTAAGCTCGAGCATTACACGTTGATTTCTTCGGGTTTCAAATTTCCAGGGGTTAGCCAAATAAAAATCATAAGTCAAAGGTTAAACAAGTTGATATTAATTAAGTTATTATTGTTGACCAGGGTTAAGCTAAGACTTGATTTAAATTTTATTAAGAAAGGTTTACAAACGTAAGATGATTAATTAATTTAAAGTGTGAGTTAATTAAGAATGTAATTAATTTATAATGATGATTAAATAAATAGTTTAAGAATAAATGAATTTGTAATTAAGGGTTGTTATCAATAATCTTGTGTAAATCAATCTGAACTTAAGAATTTAATTAACTACTTACGGTTAATTAATAAATAATAGTAGTTAACTAATTAAATAATTAATTAAGGATTAAATGATTAATTTAATTGGTAAGTAATGGTTAATTAAGTAATTAGTGATAATTAAATGGGTAATTAAGTTTTATAAATCAATAATTAAGGTTATTATTTAATAATTAATAATTAATTAAGTAAGAAATTAAAAAGTAACTAATGAATTCAATAAGTTGATTAATTAATGATTAAATAAGAAGAATAAAATGGTTTATTCTCAAGTAATTAATTAAGTTCAAATTAATCAAACCATTTTGATATGAATTGATGAATTGATGATTCTGTTTAATTGACTCTGATATCTATTTGATGATATTTCATGATATTTCGTGATATTCCGGATATATCTGTGATGAGTGTGTATGATTTATCTGTGATAATGTTATATGAATTCAATCATTGAATTTAAACTATTTAAACAACTTGGCCTTTAAAATGGCGTTTGGATTTCGATGAGATCAGGATCGGGTGTCAGTTGATATTCCAAAAACCACATTTGATCCAAATTAAACATTAGGTCGTGGCATTTCAAGTGAAGGTCGAGATGGTGTTTCAGAATGCAAGGGTTATCGTCGTTAACCTTGAGCGTGATTCCAAAATGAGTGTAACGAGATAATGCATTCGGTTTCGTTCGAACCCGGAATGAACTTGTATGGATTGAATGCTTTCAGCACGTCGTTAGGTGGACGATGAGCATTCTAAGAGATATTTTCTACAAAAGGTAATCGCAGCCTCAAGCCTCATCAACCGGGAATGGCTAAAACAGGGGATGTGCAGCAAGGCTAGGTGGGTCATGCCCAAGCAGGACGAGATATATCCCTGTCTAGATATCCCTTTTTATTCGGCTGTGTGGGCACTTGGATCTGTAGCCAACTGCGGGGTTATCTTGTTCAGGACTGTTCAGTAAGGAATGGTTCCGGCCTTGTGTTGCAGGGGAGTTAGGGTGGCTTCTCGGTACGGTGATCTAGGCCACGTGCTGTGACGGGCGGTACCCCAGAAGCCCAGCCATTGTATGGAATCCAATTTCCAATAAGAGCCGTACGTTTTGATTGTGCCCAACTATGTTGGAATGTGAGTTGTAAGCATTTCAGTTATTTCTGTATTTTACTTGAAAACCCTAGACAATATTATAATATCACTGTATTTCCTATAAAATGTTTTGGTTAGCGTAAGGTAAAAACTTACCGGTGTTTATGTGTGGGGAGTCTTACGTGATACCTTTATTTCAAATGATTTTCAAAATTAAACAACTTTAAACCATTTACTCACACCAGACACATGTCTGACCCGTAGTTTATATTTTGTTTTTCATAAACTCTTGGGTACTCAAATTTTTATGAGTAGCCAAGTGATAGGTTTTGGAGTATAGAGTTTCTGGAGTAGCTTGGAGCAGGAGTTCCAGACGTATCTATATATCTATCTAGTTCCGCTGTGTAGTTAATGTATGTTGTATTTTGGGATGTATGTATTGACAGATATGTATATGACAGTTCTGTTGAATGATATTTTATAACTCTGATGTATGTATAACTATGTAATAGTTATGTTGATGTATTATATTTTGTTCCATTCCGCTGTGAGATTCTGGTGTTGTCATTCTTTCTTACTATCTTTTCTATTCCTATCCCTTACTTTCTGAATGATGATACGTCTTTCTGGGGTTAGAAAGGCGGGTCGTTGCAGTTGGTATCAGAGCATTGGTTGAGCGAATACCTAGGCACTTGAGTAATATTTACCTTGAGAGTATGTATTTGTATTTTCATATTATTATATACCTATCTAAATTTATTGAGTTACCTATCCAGGTGGCCAACATGAGTTCTGGAAGGAGAGGCAGAGGTAGGTCCAGTACCTCGACTGATAATGGACAAAGTCAAAATGCTAGTGAGGCTGTAGATCCAGTACCGCCTCAGGTTCGTTTTGTCGCCTTATGCAAAGACTTCATCAACCTTGGAGCCCAACCATTTAAAGATACAGAATCAATAATTGAAGTTCAAGCTTGGCTGCACTCTTGTGAGCGCATCTTTAAGAGTATAAAGTTGTCTGATGAACGGAAGAGGGAAATGGCATCGTGGCGATTGCAGGGAGGCACAACAGCCTGGTGGGATGCAACGGTAGCAAATTTTTCTAAGGAAGACATTTCATGGGAAAGATTTAAGGAGTTACTTGAGGAGAAATTTATGCCAACAGTGGGGAAGATTCAATTATACTAGGATTTTCTGAATTTAAAGCAAGGAAACATTACTATAGCGGAGTACGAGACCAAATTCAATGAACTTTCGTGCTATGGACCAGGGCTCATTGATACTTCCCTCAAAAAGAACAAAATGTTTGTGCAAGGATTGAGGCCAGAATTTCATGAAAAGATGACGGTGCTCTTGAAAGGATCTTTTGTTGATTTGATTGATATGGCTTTGAGATATGAGAATTTGATGAATAAGAGATCAGTGGCAACAGCAGCAGCATCAGGAGGGAATTTGGCTAAACCAAATAAAAGAAAGTTTAATCCACTTTGGAAAAGGCAAGGCCAAGGAAAGAAACCTAGAGGAAGCAAAAGTGGACCTCGCAAGTGTTATAATCATCAGCAAGTTGGGCATTTGGCTAATCAGTGTCCTCAGGGAAGATCTCAGCAACGTCAGAGTGGTCCAGGATCAGCTATGGTTCAAAAATCGTTGTGTTTCAATTATCACCAGCGCAGTCACATGATCAAGAATTGTCCAGTTTTGCAGAGGGCACCTGAGAATAAAGTCTTGTCTCTGGAAGGGGTATTGGAAGGTACCTTACTTTTAGATGGCAAATATATTAAAGTTTTGTTTGATTCGGGTGCTTCTTTGAGTTTTATTTCTCTAGAATCAGTAGAAAAGTTCTTTCTCACCCCTAGTACTGTGTATCGTCCCATTCTTGTATCTAATCATATAGGAGGAGCAACCAAATTAGATATGATCTGTAGGGACTTGAAGATTTCTTATCTTTCCCATAGTTTTTCTTGTGAACCTTATGTGTTAAATTTTAATGGATTTGATGTTATATTGGGAATGGATTGGCTCGATAAGTATAAAGCAGTTCTGAATTGTGATGAGAGAACAATTTCGCTGGAAACTGATTTGGGTCAGATTGCCAAAGTGTCGTGTGATGATTCTGGATTTCACTTGAGTAGTCTTTTGCACGGAGTTGAGACTTCTCAAGAGAAGGTTGAAGAAATCGATGTGGTCCAAGATTTTCCTGATGTATTTGAAGAAGTTAAGTGTCTGCCTCTACATCGAGAGATAGAGTTTCGCATTGATTTGATTTCAAGAGCAGTGCCGGTGATTCAGCCTAGTAGGAGAATGCCTCCTAGGGAGGGAGAGGAGTTAATTAAGCAGACACAGGATATTTTGGAGAAGGGGTTGATTAGGCCCAGTTTTTCTTGTTGGGGCTCTGCTACGGTGTTTGTCACCAAATCGGATGGATCGCTAAGGTTCTGTGTTAATTATAGAGAATTGAACAAAGTGACCAATCGAAATAAATTTCCACTTCCTCGTATTGATGATCTCTTTGACCAGTTGCATGGAGCTTCTATCTTTTCTCAACTGGATTTAGCTTTAGGTTTCCATCAGTTGAGGATACCTAAGGACAGTATTCCCTTGAGTGCATTTAGAGGACCAAATTGTTTCTATGAGTGGTTGGTTATGCCTTTCCGGTTAACCAACGCTCCTGCCTACTTTGTTGACCTGATGAACCAAGTCTTTAGAGATGTGTTGAATAAGTTCGTTCTGGTATTCATCGATGATATCTTGGTCTACTCTAAGTCAGAAGAAGAGCACAGGCATCATTTGAGAATTGTATTGTAGACTTTGAGGTGGCATGTGTTGAAGGAAAAGTTCTCAAAGTGCCATTTCTGGAAATCAGAAGTCAAATTTTTAGGGTACATTGTTTCTGGAGAAGGTATCTCTGTAGATCCTGCGAAAGTTGAAACTATTCTAGAGTGGAAGCAGCCGGAGACACCGACTGAAGTTCGCAGTTTTTTGGGTTTGGCTGGCTACTACAGAAAATTTATTAAGGATTATTCCAAGATTTCTTCACATCCGACTAAGCTGACTAGGAAAGGAGCTAAATTCAAATGGACACCCAGTGTGAAGAAACTTTTTAGGAATAGAAGATGAGGCTAACCAGTGCACCAGTGCTTGATATTCCGGATGGGAAGAGCAAATTTGAAGTTTATACTGATGCTTGAATGGTTGGTCTGGGAGCAGTTCTGATGCAGAATGGAAGGGTAATTGCATATGTGAGTCGGCAATTGAAGCCACATAAAAGGAACTATGCTACGCAAGATCTAGAACTGTTAGCCATTGCTTTTGCCTTGAAGATATGGATACATTATCTTTTGGGAGAGAAGTTTGTGTTATTCATGGATGACAAACCGTTGAAATATCTTTTCTCTCGAAAAGATCTTAATTTGAGACAGCAGCGATGGGTCGAATTTCTGGCATCCTATGATTTGGATATTCTGTATACCCCAAGAAAGGCAAGTGTTGTAGCTGATGCTCTTAGCAGGAATGAAGTTTTGTCTCTTTTGGAAGTCGTTCCATCTCTCCAGGAAAGAATCATTAGTAAGCAAATGGAGGATAGATCTTTTGAGGAACTAATTCTTGGAACTAGGGACGGTCGATATTCGGATTTCAAGGTGGACGATCAAGGTGCTTTGAGGATTAATGGTCGTTTGTGTGTGCCTAATATAGATGGACTGAGGCAAGAAGTCTTAGTTGAGTGTCATCGCTCCAGATTGAATATTCACACGGGAATCTCAAAGATGTATAAAGATATGAGGAGAGTTTTCTGGTGGCCGAGCATGAAGAGGGATGTAGCTACTTTCGTAAATAGTTGTGCCATCTGCCAACAAGTTAAAGGGGATTAGTAGAAGTCAGTCGGATTATTGCAGCCTTTGGAAGTTCCAGATTGGAAGTGGGAGATGATCACGATGGATTTCATCGACCGTTTGCCTAGAACCAAGAAAGGAAATGAAGGAATATGGGTTATTATTGATCGTTTAACTAAGAGCACCCATTTTATACCGATTAAGGAAACTCGTACTGTAGCTTCTCTGGCAGAGATTTTCTTGAGGGAGATAGTCAGATTATATGGTGTTCCAGTCAGTATAGTAAGTGATCGTGATCCTATTTTCACTATCAAATTCTAGAAGGCTCTGCGACGAGTTTGAGAATGAGTACAGCCTATCATCCTCCGAAAGATGGACAGACGGAGAGGCTTAATCATATTCTGAAAGATATGCTGCGAGCTTATGTATTGGATTTTGGAGGATCGTGGGAAAACCATCTTCATCTAGTGGAATTCTCTTATAATAACAGTTACCAAGCGAGTATTAAGATGGTCCCGTATGAAGCTTTGTATGGAAGGCCATGTAGATCTCCATCCTGTTGGATTAAATCGAGAGATCGTCTTGTGATCGGATCCGATCTAACTCGAGAAGCTTCTGCGAAAGTTGAGCTTATCAAGAAAAGAATGAAAGCCGCTCAGGAATGTTAGAAGAAATATGCAGATAAAAGGCAAGACCATTGGAGTTTGAAATCGAAGATATAGTTTTTGTCAAAGTTTCCTCGATCAAAGGAGTTATAAGATTCGGAAAGACGGGAAAACTTGCACCAAGATTTATTGGACCATTCCGAGTGCTGGAAAGAATTGGTGCTGTAGCTTATAGTATTGAATTGCCAGAACGGATGTTTGGAATTCACAATGTATTCCATGTATCCCATTTAAGGAAATTTGTTCATGACCCATCAATGGTTGTAGAACCAGTAGTCCAGGAAGATTTAGACGTAGAACCCAACTTGACTGTGGTTAGGAATCCTGTTCGGATTGTGGATCAAGACGAGAGACAACTCAGAAGCAAAGTGGTGAAACTCGTCAAGGTTCAGTGGAGCGAGGATCCCAGAGATTGTACCTGGGAAACTCTCGATAGTTTTAGGAAAGCCTATCCGGATTTATGTCCAGATAGCCAGTGATGATTGTTAGAATAGACTGTTTGATTATTTGTTATTGTATGGATGATATGTATGTTTGGATTGTTAATATAAAAGCTTTTGAATTAACTTTTGTTTTAAATTTCGGGGACGAAATTCTATTAAGGGGGAAGGAATGTAACGACCCGGGATTTTGACCATATTATTATAATAAGAATTTAATCTAATTTAAATAAAATACAAGTTTTTCATTTATAAATAAATAAGATTTTTGGGCATTATCAGTTACATATGTGTGTGTGTGTGTGTGTGTGTATATATATATTTGTGAAATAAATTTTTATTTGAAATTTAAAATAGATTCTTTCAAAAATATTTATAATAAAATTATCTTATTAAATTAAATTAAAGGTTCCATATTATTGTTAGATATAATATATATATATATATAAATGTAGCCAATAATAATGATGTTTATAATAAAAAATCCTATCCATATTAAATATAAATATAAAATATATTAATGCAAATATAAGTTATAAATCAAATATTTGGAAGTTAAACTCTAAATAAAAATAAAATTGAGAAGTTATGCTAAGAACAACTTATCTGATTAAAATAAAATAAATCTTAGAAATATTGAACATATGTATAAAAAAAAATTATGGTTATAAACATAAGTACATAAACATAAGAAAACCATAATATTAATATAAATATAAAATAAACAAGTGAATGAAGTACTTGATAGTTTAAGTTTAAAATAAAAATGAATATTAACACATGAAATCAGACATTGTATAAGTAGTACCTGACAAATATATACGTGTTAGCTAGATGATAATAAAACAAAATCTGTAAACAAAATATCTTTGTACAAAATATAAATATCAGCAAACATATAATAAGTTTGTAAACATATATGAAGACATGTTCATTAAATGCTAGCACACATTTGTCATTTCAAATTTGCAAAAAGAAATATCTCAGTACAACATTATGTTAAGCCGAAATTTGCAGGATCATCTAAAATCACAGTAATGAAACCTAAAGATATTGTCTGATCAAAAACAAGCTACGACTTGTACCAGTTATAACCTACTGTCCAAGCTATTTCTATTTATACATCATCCTGTTTTAACTCGTTCACACAATTTAGCAAACTTAAGAAGCTAACCTGAGAAAAGAGAAAGAAAATAAAACGTCATCTTTATTTACAACTCAATCATTCAAAAAAAAAATCAAGGCAGAGAAGGTTTTCAGGATAATTAAACTCCAGCTCTTCATCAACAACAATTTACCCTCTGTTTCAACAACATCTTAGGTGAGTGTAACGACCCGAAATTTTCTAACCCGAAAATTCCAGATAGTTATGAAAAAGAAGAAAGAGATAGAAGAAGAAGAACAGAAAACACCAAACATCTCACATTCGCAGCGGATAAAATATAATAATAAATAATAACAGCTTACAAATGAATACTATATCTGTTGATTACATTTAATATACATCAGAGTTTCACATTATATACAGTCACTGAATATTTACAATTATCATGTCTCAGATTAACAATAATATAAATACAACGGAAATACTCCATACGATATTGCCATCCAGCTCGCCTCCGGAGCTCCAGAACATTCTAACCTGAAAATTTGTAATACTCGGTTTGACCCGAGCATTACACCAAAGTAACACCCGGGTCAGGCTGGAAACCAGCGTGAGTAAACCCAACTAATATAGAATACCAAAGCAAACAACTTATATGAACCCGGGGTAACATATATCAATTTATCCCATTCACAATTTTCTATAAACAACACTCATTTCACATATCAATTTCTAAGTACCCAACTTAGATAAAATAATCCAATTCACTTAAATCATTTCATTCCTGCCTATTGATTTCACAGATCAATTTATAAAAATTCGAAGTGGTTTCGGGTATTTTCCAAATACCCGACCCCGGTCTCTTCGAGACATATTATCCTAACCCAAGTTATTCAAATGAAATTCACAACATTTCATATTAGAGATATCAACTCATTCAAAGCATCCAATACCATTCAATCATCCATAAGCAAAGCTTAATCACATACAAATTAATTCAATTTATTCCACTTTCATTTCCATTTATCCTAATCCAAATTAATTACATTAATTAAACCCCGATATTAATCATTCTCAAACAACCTCTACCTATATTTAATTATCTTTTATTTATATCATTAAATAAATTACTTACTCCTTAATTAATTATCTCATTTAGTCTCTTGCTTTCTTTCGCAAAGTAATTATATTTCATTAATTTCATTAAGAAATTACTTGACACACCATTCAATTATTATTCTAAATTACTTGCATTTAATTAGTTTACTTGAACCTTAATTGATTAATTCAACTCATTCGTTACTAAATTAATTAGCCCAAATCATTAATTAATTGAATTAATAAATTATCCATTTTAATTACCCTACTATTTTAATGAATCACAATCATCAATCCCTTATTAACTTTAAAACGAAACCATTTTCTTATTTATGAATTAAGTTTAACAACTAAAAATCAAAATACTTCGAGTCAAGCAAACAATTAGCTCGAGAACCAACCAAAACCAAAGTCACATCATCATCATTGAACATCCAATCAATTTAATCATTCAACCAATTATTTAAATTTAACTATTTAAATCTAAATAAAAATCCAACAGCGCGAGATTTACTCACCTTGATTTGTTTGCAGTCCATTTCAAAACCGGCTCACTTCTTTTCAGTTTATGACCTTGAATAAATATTTATGCAATTTTATTAATATATGAATAAATTGAACAATTAATTCCCATAGATCTAATTAACTGCCTATTTAATTTAAATCTAAATCCCTTTAAATGAATTTATTAGTTAACCATTCCATTTTAACAAAATAAATATTTCATTATGTCAGATTAAACAATAAACTAAAAATATTTGTATAAATATTTACATTAATTAGTAAGTTAAGGTCTTAATATCTTATACCTAATCGGATTCAAAAACACGACCGCTCATATTTACAGCAACCTCTCTGCAATTTCTTCTTCTTCTTTTTTTTAATAATTAAATTGGAAATAAAACAAAATAATACCTTACTGTTCATCAAAATATCAAGATGCTTAAACCCTAGCGACTGCTCCTCCCCTCGAAACCGCGCCACCACTGCTGCCGAGTCACCAAGAAACGGCCCCGAGTTCACCATCCCCCCCTTCGACCTCGCCATGCCGACGCGTGTAGACGTCGCCTTGCCTGAGTCAAAACCGTGACCCCCCCCAATGCTCGAGCTCTCTGGTTGTCGAATGATTTCCCTAACGAGTCGCCACCTGCCGCCGTTCGCATACCAATCGCGACCCACCTCCTTCGAGCGAATCACGATGCCTAAGCCCCTTCAATCACACGCACGGCGTTGCGGTCCTCCCCCCTTCGATCGCCATACCTAATTGCAATTTCCGAAGGCTTTGGCCATGTTTATTTTGATTCGAGGGAGGAAAAGGGTTTCGGTTATTTTTTTTTATTTTTTTTTAACTGAGGGAAGTGGTAATAGATATGTGAATACTACCGAGAATAGAGAGGAACGAAGATGAATAACTTACCAATAGCTTCTAGCATAAGCTTTGATTATTATAGAATTAAATATTCAAAAATATCTCGTGCTGTTAAAAATATCTGTACTAATTTATTTTAAATTTCTATTATCCTATATAAAACTTTCAAATTGCCTCATCGTTTGCAACTTAGAATTTCGAACTCCTCTTAAGGAATGCCATGAGGCAATTATAAAGTTTTACCCGTATTCCGAATACGATGGAACGTGTTTCAGAAACTAATTTAATCGTATGCTCGAGTTACAGAAGTAAAGGATCAATTTTAAATTAAATCGATTAAAATAATTTCTAAGCGTTTCGCACTGCCAGGGTCAAACGACAACTCTGATGGCTGCGAAAATTGAAATCTGATAATAACTAACTATTACAGATCCAATGGAACTAATTTCGTTGAATTCCAAGACTGTGCCTCGGAAGGCTATTTTTAAATTCAATTTAAACGATATATTTTTAAAATTGAACACATTATCTTTAAATTGAATTTCAACCATTTTATTTTCTTCAGTAACATCATTAGAAATTTTATAAGTCTTCAAATTATCTTGAACGGGCTCAGAAATTCCTGATTCAATAATTTACCCAATTTCAATTATTAAATTCAATATTTAACTATACAAATCATTGATATAATTATCAAGTAAAAATTGATATCTTGAATTCAAGTTAAGATTAACTTTTAAAAATTTTAAAATCAATTAGCAATTCCAATTTAAATTGTTGAAAATTCTGGGTCGTCACATTCCTCCCCCCTTTAAAAGAATTTCGTCCCCGAAATTACTAGTTAGGAAGAATGGTCCAATACCCGTTTATCTTTTTCAAATTTCATAATTCAACATCCTACCTACTATTTTTCATTAAAGATCCACTATTACCTTATCCAACTTTCCAATACCTTCTATAGTTTCAATCAATACCCTTCTGCTCAGTCATTTAAATTTCAATCTAAAACAAAATTTTAAATCATCCGAATTTTCTCAAAATTTTTCTAACTCACTAAATTTCCGAAATTTTTTGCCAGCGTCTCCTTTGCACGGCTAGCTCGGTACTACTACAAAAGGCCTCTACGGGCTCCTAAATTCTAAAAGAAAACAAAAGCCAAGTGGCTACATCAAAAACCCAATCCAATTTCATTCAGAAATTTTAAATACGTACCTTTTAGTCGGGCAATACAAATTTATCTTTTGGAATCAAATCCAATTCATTTTCCTTTAATACCTGCATAACTTGTTTAGCAACAATATTCAATCGAAACTTTACAAATCATTTTATACCTTCTCTTATATAGGTTTTCATATCTATTTCAAATTAGTCTTTCCCATTTTCATATGAATTCAATTCACCTTTAATTTGAGCATTGAATTTTAACTTTCATTTATAACTGATTCATAGTAGTTTCATCTACTAATTTACTTTAATTTCCCATTTGAAATTGTTTTGTCGTTAAGAAAATTTTTCCCATAAATTTCTAACTCCCAAAATTTTCAGAAAATTTTGGCAGAGTCTCCTTTGTACGGAGGAGCTTTTGCAATTTGACAAGAGATATAAATATATATACATCGACCCACCCGGTCGGAAAAAGAAAAAACTGTTCATATTTCCTATTTGTATTGCGTAGGCGTACCTTATTTAGCATTTAAGCAAGCAGCTTATTAATTTTAGCAATTAGTGCAATCCAAATCTAGCCAAATGGCCTTCAGGTACCTGTACTTACTCAACTTAAACATATAAGCACTATATATATGAAGTTTATAACATTTATTTTACATAAACAACTATGACACTTCAATTCTAAAAGAAACGCATTTAAAATAATTTGTACGAGCAATTTATATGTTTTCAACACTAATTCAATTTCTTTCAATCAAACGTATACCATTCTGTTCAATTTTATTGGTTTACAACTTAATTGCTTACATTCAATTAAGTTTTAATCCAAACAAGATCATATTCACTTCAAATGATACAAAATAAATTTTATTTAATCTCTATTAACTCAAAGATTTTTAATTATTTTTGAAAACGCCAAACGATAATTATTTTTATGCAATTTTGACGATGTTCGCTTGATAGAGTATTTAATTTGAGTTTATAACTACTTTTAAATTAATTTCAACTCATTCAGTATGTAATTCCATTACAAATTTTTACACTACCATACATATGTCTTTCATTTCATTTCTAATTTATTCACCACCATTTATTTAGCTCGACATATTCATTCTTGTATACTACTAGCCATTACCAAATTAATTCAATCCAAGCTTTTATTTTAATGGGCTTTCACTCTTATTCGAAGCCAAGCTTCCATTAATTTTAAACTTAAGTCAATTTACTTTAATTTATTCCAACATCAAACTTAAGTTTACTTCTATTTGATTTCCATTTAATCAACTTCCATTAAATTCAGTTAGCCCAACCATTTTAAATTTTAATTTTAAATTCACCTTCTCCATTTATCAAGATAATATCCAACCACATACTTATCTCATTTATACTTAAAATTAATATACCACCAAATTTAAGTTCAGCCTGATAATCCAATTCTAATCACAATTTTGATTTAGTTTTATGAAATCAGACTTTATCCATTTATTATTTAACTCAATTAACCCATTTCAATTTTTAATCCAATTACTTAATTAGTTATCGAATCTATTATTTAAATAGGAAAGGAGAAACCAGATCCGTCATATGATGCCACCTGTCCTTCTTTTACAACTGCCTTTTACTTTCAACTGCCCAGCGTTAACTGTTCATCAACTCGTGTTCAACTCCCGATCGTATATTTTCACCCACCCCAATCGCTTCTCCTTTTCTTCTGCTTTCAGTCTCCGGCCCCCTCTTTCTCACCACTCCTCTTCACATCGGCTGTTCATAAATCGTGAGTAGGTTTGGTCTTTAATTTGGGAATTTAGCAGCCTATTTTTCCTACAACCCTCGGTCGTTTCTCAGTCTCTTCCCCCTGTACTCTCCATCTGCCTGTTTACCTGCCGTCCTCTTCAATCGGGATAAGATTGCCTGCTGAGTAGTATTTGACCATGGCCTAACCATTTACTCCAAAATAGGTTAGTACTTTTTTTGATTCATTTTCGAGTTTTGGGGCATGCTATAGATCCACCAACGTTTGATAAGATATTGATTATAGCCATAGTCCACTCTTTTACGTCTCACAGCAACCGCATTCCTGTTCCTCCGACTGAGGACATGATGCCCACTCCTACTTAGGACCATTTACCATATGTTAGTGCAACTCCACTATATACAATTGTATGTGTTCATGTAAGTTAATGGTCAGTTGGTGCGGACAGTTGAGGACGTGTTGTGATGGGTGCTACTGCTACCGTGTAACTGCCCTCTTTTTTCCAAACTTAAATATGGTTTTATGCTCTTCTAACCGAATCTGCCTCCACCGCCTCAACTACAACGTAGAGAAGACCAATGTTGAATTGTTGTTTTTAATTTTTAACCTCGGCTGCAAGCTACCGGCATACATAATATGAAGTTGATAGTTCTGTAGAACACAGGGAGGTGGTATGTACGGCTGTTCTGAACATACAGAGCCCATAAACATAAGTTCGTAGTCCGGTATTGTGCATGACCGACGTTACGGAATATGCAAATATAACCCGTAGCTTATGTAGCAGTACATAAGGGGTGAGTTGAAAAATAGTTTAGTATGATCAGAGAGACCTATCTGTACTGACTCAATGTTACCTATTGTTTTTCATTGTTTACCCCTGCCCTTTGTTTCTGGCTTAATGATTTTTCATTCTCTCACCTCTTTCAGTTTTTGTAAAATGACAGACATTTGTTTCACTGTGTCTTCCTGTCTGTCAGCTTCTGCTAATATTCTTATATTTATGATTATGTTTATTCATACCCTGTGACTTTTGTCCTCTATAGCAACAGGTTTCAAGTCCGCTCCTTATCGTGGTGGTTCAAAACAACAGCTGTATATCTGCCTGTGGAACAGGCATTCCTGATCCAAAGTGTAGTATGTAACTGGACATAAGGACGTTCAAGTATACCTACCATTTTGCGATATAGCAGTTATGCTTGTCTCATCGTACTATGTAAAATTCGAATCGATGTGTACTTCATATTTAGGGTCTAACGTTGCACATTACATTACTTCATAATAACTATCATTCCTCTCCATTTGTAGATAGAGAAACCTGGATCGTTGCTAATCGTTACCAACACTAGCATGCTAAATGTTATCTCTGATTTCGGTAAGGTTTAACTTCATCGCCTTTTTTATTTTAATTTTTACGATTATGCGTTTATTTATCATCGTATTCCAACTCAACATTCTATGGACAGTCATAGAATAATTTTGTTAGGATTTTTCAACTTTCCCAATAAGTTTAATGTTCCCCTTTTATTTTCGTAAAATCTATTGTTCAAAATACGAATGTGGATTTACATATTCATCTGTGCTTTCATTAATTCGGCCAATTGTATGATAATGCTAAATGTTGTTCTGTTGCTCCATCTAAGGAACAGACAAAATTTTCAAATTCCAACCGATAATGCTAACAGACATCAAACCAATGCTAGAAATAGTTGGCAGGTTTAGGATTTAGTCTTTGATTTTACACCTGACAGGGAGGTTTTAGCCGGGGAAACAAAGCATAAAACCGAGGTGTACCTTTCAGACTGTGTACTATCAACTCCATAAGCTACCGTACATTAATCTCTTTTTACTGAATAACACTAATTGCCTAGATTAAGATTGTTTTAATTTTTTTTTTTGAATTACCTAGAGAACCAAGCTTCGCTTGTAAACTCTAGGGAAGTATGTGCCTGCCAAACACATACTTCGGGTACTTGTTACAGGGTTGTCAGTTTCGGGGCTCGAACTCGTGACCTTCGATCACGCAGTCCAGACCATCAACCAACTGCGCCAACCCTGTTGGCAATTTTTTCTTTTTTATAAACTTTAAGTTGTATTGTTTTATCCTTTGTGAAGAATGGTTATCTGATCGTATGAACAATTGTTCTTACTTTTTTTTTTACATCAATAGTTACTGTTATAGCATAGACCAGGTAAGATTTTTAATAACCATTTTTAATTAGTAATTATGTTTTCTTTGTTTGTAAATAGTTTCTCATTTCTATATCAAATAAAAAGTAGCTGTTGGATGAAGTTGTATTCAGAGGAGTCAAAAGGTATAAATAATGATAAGTAATTTGTAGTTGGAGTTTGAAGCATGGTAGTTTGCTAATTTGATCACGGAGATGGGCACTTATCATGTTTAAGAAAAATAACTTTATGAATATGAATATAAAAACTAGAATATAGTTTTCCATATTCTGGTCAGCCCACATATTTTGCATCTAAATTGGCTACTAAAATAATATCAATACCACTGTCGTTGGATTTCAGTCAGCTTTTGACATTATGCGATTAGTTAAATGTTTAAATTCCTTTTGACTGATGATTCCCAAATCAACTATTTCTATTTTTTTACTGGTTGGTAGATTCAAAACTGAAACTTCAATAGATCAAATGGCAGCCATACTTTTCAATTTTTGATTCAGTACTTAATATAATAATAGGTGACTTCCATTTTTTTCAGCGTTCAATTTATGTTGTAATTTTTTTTGTTTAATACGACCTAAGTTTTTATTGTTGGTATTTTATATGAATTTGGTATTTAAGTTTGAGAATTTTTTTATGGATTCAACTGAATTTTCATTTCCTACAATTGTATAAGTTTCCTGATCCTGCATTTCCCATCAATATTTTAGAGCACAAACATGTAAATTGTAAATTACCTCAATTCTATCTACAAGATGTGCAATTAGTCATCCCACATGTTACTTTCGCAAGCACAAACTTTGATTACTGAGTAGTATTTTTGGTAAAGGTTGTTTGATAGTAGCAAATATGAAATGCTTATTACCTCTAATCAAGCAAAATTGGTTTTGATATGCATTAACTACGAGGTCAACCTTGAATTATGTACTTTAACAATTTTAGTTTCTATATTATATGCTAATGGGGATAATCCTTGCTATTATATTATTTTCATAATAGACGCCAATCTTTGAGCATATTGTTTAACTATTTCATTTCAATTTTAATGAAAACGGTGATGTGAGACCATTATTATATATAGATAGGCAAGGTATATCTTACGCCAATCCATGATATCTAGAAAAATTGACATGTCAGCCATTGGGCGAAGAGGGGTACGATGGGTTTTTGATGGGTGTTGATTACAGATTATGGAATTGTAAGAACCCACTCCAAAATATAGGGTTTTTCATGCAAACACAAGAAGCGGATACATGGAATGGAAGAAAACATGGTAAGTTTAATTATTGTTATTTTCATGATTTAATTTTTCATAAGTAACATGCAGTTTGATTTTTTTTTTAATTTTTCCAATATGGAGAATGCCCGTATTACTCAGTCTATAAAGGTTGAAATTTTATGTCGATAATTAGATCATAAGCTCAGCCTATCTATTTTTTAATCAGAATCCGATTACAGAATTTCCATGCTTTTCCTCTTCATAATTTCCATTCTGTTTGCAACTATTACTTTACGATTATTTAAAAGGTTCTTTACCAGTTGAAAATTATAGGCATGTTCATTCCTTTACAACCATATGTCTTTTTAATCAAGGTTTAATAACACTATGCATCCCATTCAAATTTTGCTTTTGTTAAAGTTAACGTTATGTTCATATACAACCAGATTATGCGGTAACATTTTTGTTCATTCAAAATGATTCATTTTTATAATAGGTATTTTGAAAATTTATTTGAATCATTTATGCTATTACTATAAAATTGAATATTTCTCCAAGCTTGAATGTTCGCAGTACTTGGCACTCTGCGTTATACATCAAAGAAAAATATTTCCAAGCATTCAATGCTTTATGCCTTCAT
The DNA here is from genome assembly GCA_030765085.1 of Allium cepa. Classification (NCBI taxonomy): domain Eukaryota; kingdom Viridiplantae; phylum Streptophyta; class Magnoliopsida; order Asparagales; family Amaryllidaceae; genus Allium; species Allium cepa. The sequence continues at coordinate 140,858,209 of CM060937.1, read as the reverse complement.
CTCACTTTTTATTCTTCTACTTTTTCTTGCCCTTGATTAGGATGATCAACTGATCAGTATGTATCTACCTTGGTATCTATTCTGTTATACATAAAACAGAAGAACTGACCGTTGGTATTCTTTCACCTTATTGCATCTCAAACCAAATACAAGTTTCTCCTTATTTTCTGTTCCATTTTTGTATTCAGACCCATTGTTTGTTTGACTATTCACAAGCTTTTCTATATTTAAAATCTTTAATTAATGACAACTGGATATGTCAGTTGGGTTCGACCTTGACCTCATATTATTCCAGTTCTATTCTTTTTCTATTGTACTGTGTTGTATTGGGAAAAAAAATCTACATTGCAAAAGCTACTTCGCTAGATAGTATGAAGTCGACCATTGTTCCGCCGATCCCCCTGAAATTCCAACATGCTCTTTCTCTCTCTAACAACCAAAACCGCACCTATGTAAATAGTTCGATTACACTATTTAGTACATTGTGTTTTCTTCCTAGCATGGCTTCTGGCTCATTCTAAATTTCTTCATTTGTAATCTCAGTCCATTCAAATACTTTGTTTTTTGAACCCATCTGTTTTAATTCCTGTTTATTCAAAACATTTGTTTGTAGGCTGTGGTTATAGCTCTGTTATTGACGTTGGGTTTCAATTTTCAATTTTCAATTTGTATTAATCCCAATTTTTTATTGTCATCCATGCATTGTAATGTGCCATTATTTTATGAAACAAGTGAATTTTTGATTTTCGGATTAATGGGGTTTCTTAATTTATTTTTCTTACCACAAAAAGTTTGATATTTTGAAAGAGATGATTTTGTTGTATTATGGGGTTCTAATAAAAAAACTGATTGGGGAAAAGCTTGGTATTTTGATTCATCGAGGTTACCCAGTGTATATTCAAATTAGATGTAGACTTCAAAAACCCTAACTCTGTCGCTGCCATTATGGAGTAGTTCTTCATTTCTTTAATCACTCCGACATTTTAGTGTATTCATTCTCTCTCCAACAACCAAATCTACATCATCTCAAACTATACGTTTACGCATACATTTTTTGCTCAATTGCTATTATCATCTTCGCATAGCTTTTAACTTATTTTAAATTTATGCATATGTTATCTCAAGTACGTCCAAATGCTTTGCTTTTTGTGGGCAGTTAGTGTTATTCCTATTGATTCAAAATATATGTTGTTGGTAGGTTATTCTATGGTCATGTTTTTGCCCCTGGGTTGGCTTTTATATATTTTTTTCTTCCATTTACAATTTCCGCCCTAATCCTTTATTTTTTTTGTTATTCAACCATTGTAGTGTGCAATTATTTTATGAACTAAACAAAAAAATTGAATTTTCGGCCTATGTTTCATAGGTCAAGGTTACCCAGTGTATATTTCAATTAAGGTTTTGGGATTGCGAATGTAAATTAATGTAACTAAGTTCAGTGATATGTATATAATATTCAATTCTATTACATGCTGCTAATACAACATCTTTTTTAAATTTCGAAACCTACTTATAATATAAAATTCCAATTTATTTTCCGTTGACGTTAAGTATGTGTACTATTTGTGGCTCCATTAATGATTGTTTGTTGACGTATATACGGCTACACTCGACCTTGATAATTCAAATATTCATATGCCACGACTTGGTGACTACTTTAATATTGTATATTACAAATTTATTTATATTTTACAATACATAACCATACCAATTTGTACTAAATACATTGATGTTTGCCTTAGTTTCCCATCAGCATTATACTACTTAATTAATAATTACTTATGTTAATGTAAGTAAATTGTTTTATTAGTATTTATGTTATTTTAGTTCATATTTATCCATTTAGCTGTCTTAAAAAATAATCAAAGTGATCATTTACAGAGTTATCATAAGTATCGTAGACTATGATGCATCTGAGCATACATTAACTTGAAATGAAGGTATATAATGTATCATGTGGCAACACTTAAAAATATCATCGGTGTTGATACTTTCCTTGGTATGTTTTAAAAGTTATGATTATTTTCAAAATCCTCTCCACACATTTACATTAAGGAATCTTAAGTTAGTTTCATTGGTTGAATCCACTCAACTCATTTATTAGTGCAAAGTTTTAGCAATATATACGAAAGTGACTCAAAGTTAGGTTTCTCTCTCCAAAAACTTATTGCTCCTTGATAATCCATAAATTTACATCATTCTACCTTCACCATGAAGTGAAACTATAATTTGTGAAACGTTGGAATAACTTATAATGCATATGAATTTTTTTGAGTGTAAAGTAGATTTAGATGTACTACTATATAAATATATATATAAATATCTCAATTTTTCTAATGTTTTTGAACAAGTCGGCTATAAATTTTTACTCTATGACACATCACTACATATTAATGTGTTAAATTTGAACACATGAAATATATGATATTTACACCCTTATTGATGAAAATTAGGTCTATGGCAGGAATTGTTTTTCAAATTATTGTAGAGAAGATGGATTGAGTTTCAATAGTCGTTATATAATATATAAGTAAATATCTTACTAGGAGTAAGTCATGGTTTTTATGGACAAAATATTAACAGCCTTTCTTAGTTGTATGTTGTTATATATTAGTCTCATTTAATCCATCTTAGGACATAGTAGATCATATACTTGGTGAAGGTGGTCACTCTAAAATTGCACAAGCTGAAGGTAGTGAAGATTACATGTCAATACATAATGGAATTTCAAAATGAAACTGATATCAAGTCACATTTTCTAAACTTGGTATTGCATATTTTAATATCATTTTTATTATTACAATTATCTTGCATTGTAGATAGAGTTTAAGAAATTTGTTTGTGCCCAATTGAATTTCAATATTGTGTTAGGCAATGAAGAAAGACAAATGGTCTAGACTCATATATAAAGTAAGGCGCTACGAAAGTTGGAGAGAGCAGAGAGCATGCAAGTAATATATTGCTAATTATTCTACAACTATTGAACTACTCATCTTACATTTGTATTGCATGGTAGTTTTTTAAGAACAGATCACATACTTATGTAGTTGGTATTCGACTCTAACCTGGACATTAATATTATGGATTTGATTTTAACTTCTATAAATTAATTGAAAATTTTACATATTATTAAAAACATTCATTGTATATAACTGGAACTATAAAATTATAACTGAAGTAACATAAAATTAGCGTGACTAGCTTGATAAGGATATATTTTATGCCCTTTAAACTCATATGAAAATTTTATATATTATAGCAGACCTATATCATATATAGCCGGAACTATCAAATAGTAATTGAAATGACTGAATTTTTGAAGTAAGGATATATTTCAGCTTGCTCTCTAAAACTCCTTTCAAGCGATTGGTCGACGTAGAACATGCACATATAGGGTTGTCAGTGGATACCCGAAAAATCCGAAATCCATTCGTGTCCGTATCCGAAAAATTTATAAATATCCAATATCCGAAAAAACGGATGGGGATGCGGATACGAAGACATCCACATTCGAAAATTAACCGTTCGGTTTTTTAATATTCAAATTATGTTTATTAGTACAATAAAAGATAATTATTTATTGGTTTGTTAAGTTAGAAGTTCATATTATACGCACTAAATGCATATTAACTGTTCAATACTATTTATTATTATCGTATTTGTTTATTTTTAACACTCTAATAATTAATGGAACTGAGAAAATTTAAAACTAAAATTTTTCATTTATATTTCTTGATTTATCGATCATTAGCGAATATAATAATTATCCAATATCCATCCATATCCGCAGATGTGGATATCCTATATTCGAAAATAATTTTGGATGCGAATACGGATACGACACTATATGTATCCGTAAGTACCCGTTGACGGGCATACGCACATGGTTTCAAGCTTATAAGTTGAATTTGTTTTGATGTGTGATCCATGTAAATCCACTTTCTTTAGGAACTTTTGTATTTACTAACAATGAGAGCAAGTTTAAAGTTACTTGCACGAATTGTATTAGTTTAATAATGTTGGTTAAAGTGCTAAAAAATTCTAGCGTGTGGATTCATCACCCGTAATTCTCAACACATATACTTATTTAGTGAATGAGATATAGTAATGTTTGAGAAGTTGTTGTATGTTGATTTGCTGCATTCAAATACTATCAACAACCTATATAACATACGTTTAAAGTAAGCATGATAGGACTGTTACTACATCCACTTCTGGCTTGGTGATAAATGTGACATTTTATTACACTTATATTTTAGAGTGTATATGGTTTATTATTATTTTTAGGTGTATTTGAGAAAATTAAATTTTACACTTAGAAATGTGGACATATCTATTATGAGTAGAATCACATCTTTAGTTTTACTAAAATTGAAAAATAATAGTCTGGTGGCCTATAACTTCAATAGTTATGTAAAATATGACTGATATGATAGTGCAAAGATCATGAAAATTGATGTGTATAAAATAGAGTTGGAAATCATGTGGATATATGCATTGAAATTGATTATGCAGTAAGTGCTAACTGAGCATGAACCGAAATTAGAGCAGGAATAAGAAATGGATGTAAGCCTTACGAAGTGATTATTATTGTCTGTTTTTTGAATGGTTTTATTTCTTCTTCTTATGCCAAATGTATTATGTTTTTCCATTATCTTTACCTTTTTTCACTTTATCAAACTATCTCATTCCTCTCTCCGACCATTTTGACTTCTTTTCTAAAATGGCCAGCGTGGCAACAGGTATGGCTGTGGATGATGATTCTAAGCTAAGAGAAAAGGAAACTTGTAGTTTAATAGTTTATACATCGATGGAACAGTTAAGTTTTTCTTTGGAAGCATCGCAAACCTGCTATGAAATATGAAGATTTCACTGCTTAATTTCCTAAGAATGAATGTAGATGCGCTACTTTTGACTTTGGTTTTTCCACTGCAGAAAATTTTTAGCAATATTTTTTCATTGCATGGTCTCCCGATACCGCAAGAGTAGAGAACAAGGTGCAAGAGTAAAGAACAAGCCGCTTTACATGAGCTCTAAAGAATGATGTAAGAGAGAATTGGATTGAATTCAAGTGGAGCTACAGGAAACTGATCCAAGTGAGATGGGTGTAGATGTTATTCAAGGTCGCGCCAATTGACTATGCAATTCACTGTTTTCATGGCAACTGCCTTCCATTAGTGTTGTTTGTTATGATTTATTGTATTCTTCTATTATATTACGTGAAACTTATAAGATATAATGAACCTTTATATCTATCTATTTGTATTTTGAGATGTACTAGCTAAGTAAATTGCGTGTAATCTGAAATTGACATATTGGAAAGTGGCCGCTGTTCTTTTCTACAAAAGTAGTATGTTTGGCCAATTTCCATATTTTGTGTTTGGTATGTGGATGTTTTTGTTTACAGTTTTCAACCGCTTCATGTAACTCTGAAGTAACAGATTAATAAAATTGTTGTATTCCTTTGGGATCAAATTTCTGAAACATTGGTAAGGAATTTGTATGTTGGGAATAAATGATATTTAATTGATCTTCGTGTTCTGACTATTGAAGTCATATAAGGTTAATTTTCTTTGTAAATTATGACAAAGTAACTGGTGTTATTTGTAGAAAAAATTACCCAAATTCTTGCATGACTTTTTTTACACGTTTTTTGGGTTATATTTTATAAAAGTGGTATTCTTAATTAGTTTAGCACTAATTACATATGACCTGTTTATCCAGCTATTTGACGAAACTTAAATTATTGGTTTACTAAATAACCACATTATATCTTTGCAAATTTTGTTTAAATATGTTTGTCTTAAACAAACATAAACAAACATTATTAATTTTCATGCACTATGTTACTATTCAAAAGCCATCAAACGTGCTTGGTCCAATACTCACACAGCATTCTGCTCTCACGCATATTTAAATAAATAATAAATTACTTATAGGTTTGTTAATCTTAGTAGCTTTTTTCATTTATTATGCTTTTTCTATGCACGCTCCACGTTAAATGAATATTTCCCTTTAATAACCTGTTACGTCTTTTATTTTTGTTCAAAATTTTGAATGGTAGAATTTATTCCTCTATTTCAATGTCTTGGAAAGATCTCTATTAATTTACTTTTGTTTATTTACTTCAATGTTATATAGGTTTAACAAAGATTAGTTGTTTCAAAACATTAAATATAATTGTTTGTCTACAAATTGAACCAATGAGATCGAGTATCCACACATGGTAATGGTCTAATAATTGAATTAAGTAGATACTCTAGAGTTTAACTTAAATCTACAATTGTTCCACATACACGACATTACAACAACTACACCATGGTTTTCATGTACCATTAACTATAACAAAAAAGAACAGTGTTCACATTGACTCCTTCAGGTCTACATAACATATATAACTGAATATTCAGATAATTCACGGGTTTGGTCATATCAAATCAGGTGCTTTGTTATACTGCCACAACAACGAGGCAAGCGAGATAGAAGGTGCTTATTTGGGCCAATTAGTTTTCTTTGACATTAAAAATGATTACATTGAGGCACTCGCTGCCATTGATGGAGAATCAGGAAAACCTTCACATCTGTTAATTTATCGTCCAATGTAGTAATTTTTCCCTAACAAGAAATTATTTTCGAGGACAAAAAATTTCAGCATTTTATCATCAAGGACAGACTTTCAGTATTTTAGCCTGAAGGACAACTTTCTTTAGGTATCAGTTTTTAGTTATTGATAGCAGTTTTTGGGTATCAGTTTGTAGTTATCGATAGCAGTTTTTTGGTATCAGTTTTTGGTTGGGTAGCAGTTTTGGAAGAATGTTTGTCCGTATGAATAATTTTGGAAGAATGTTAGTCCTTTTGAATAATTTTTAGAAGAATGTTTGTCATTGTGGTTAAAATATTGAGGTTGTATCCTTGAGGCTAAAAATATACGAATTTTTGTCCTTTAAATTAGTTCCCCCTCTACGTAGCATGGCTTATGAGATTTATTTAATATATTGACGGAGTTTAATGCTTATATTGTCCGAGTTACTCAACATTAGATACATCTCCGTCAATATATTAAATAAATCTCATAAGCTATGCTACGTAGAGTGCCATCCTTCTTTGTTTGCATGCAGTTTCTATGGGAGTCATTTATTCATCTTCATTATTTTAACTATATGCAATTTGTGAGTTGTAACGGATGTGTGTGTATCATTGATTCATATAATTCATTTTAATTCTACATACAGCACAACCTAATAGAACTAGATATATGCTTACTTCTGCAAAATTTTGTTTTTTACGAAAGACAAAGTATGTGAAAATTTGACATTTTTTAACATGAAAAATGTTAATAAAAACTCATCGATTTCTGCATTTTCATTCTGTGGTAGTTTATGTGTATTTTACTACACTTAAACAATGATTTTGTAGATAGAATGAAGATGTCAACTTATGCTAAAATTCTTTAAATTAATAAACTAAGACATATATATAATATGTTTGAGTGTATGAATACACACACATTACATTTGCATACACACATCAATATATTATACAAATCTACAATTCCCTATATAAAAAATTCATTTATTTTACACAGCCTATATTCTAAATAACTTTTAACGTCGATCTAATAACGAACAATGCCCGTGTGCGTAGCACGGGCCACGCATTAGTTTATTTTATTAATACAAGGCCATTCTCAATTTATTTCCATTCACTTGGGTTTTGTTTTGCACTCAAACCATGTTGATTATAATCCATTTTCATTTCATTCGACATAACTTCCATTATAACTAATTTATATTCAAATCACACTTGATTCAAACCATCACATTTTCAATCCAACTCTATTTTATTTTTATTTTACAACACCTCTTCTTGTTTAATTCATTATTAGATGTAAGTAGAATTCTATTTAAATTCGAATTCATTCCCAAACCCATTATCAACTTACAATCCATTTGTTTAACCAAGTTGAATTTTCATTAACATACTCTATCAAATAATTATTTAATAACTTACTTCCAACTTTTAATTTAAAAAAAATCACTTCATTTAAATTTCCAGTTTGGATTTCCTTTTTATTTTCCCAAAATCCCAATACTTTATTTAAAATTTTAAGAAATGTTTGCAAATTCACATCATACTACTAAAATAACTCTTTATAAAAATACTTTTTTATAACTCGATGTCTCAACCAGTCCATCCTTGTTCTCACAGAAATTCAGCCATACGTTGATCTGGCGTAGAACTGAAAAACTATAAGTACTTAGCAGACCCATTTTCAACATCCAGTGAAAATACCTTTGAAAATAATTTTATTAAAATTATAGAAATCAGTTTTGTGAAAATAAAAGGAAATATCTTTGGTGAGAATGCTCTGGAAATCATCACCCCCATCCATGGTCACAGTTACATTCCATGGTTACGTTGCCATCGCAGCAAAAGTCCATGTAACTGCAGGCTCTCCACGGCCTCTCAGTTACGCCATGGATCCCACACAACAGATCACAGTTACATCCAGGGTTACATTGCCATCACAACAAAAGTCCATGTAACTGCAGGCTCTCAGCGGCCTCTGATTTTCGCTATCGAAATGAAGCCTCTCCACTCCTACATAGGTCGCGGTCTGCCGATACAAAATCAAACGCAGACTGTTGGCTCTCAGCGGCACACACGACTTTCGCTATGTTATACCATATGTCGCAGTCTACTGATATAAAATCAAGCACGGACTGTTGGCTCTCAGCGGCACACACCACCTTTGCTATGGTATACACTACTCATAATCCCCAGGAACTAGTTTTGTCCGGACTCCTCACAGGATCAACTTTATAACCCCCTTGGGCTCAAGGCAGCACCACCCGATGGCACTCCTGAGAAGTTCATTTCAAGGGAGCGCCTTTTTCCCCAAAGCCATCATCAAAACATTTTATACTATACATATAGTATCTTTCAAATCATACACCTAGTATGATCTTATACAAGGCTCCTTTACACAAAATTGATTATCCCAAAATCAATAAATTCTCAAACCAGGCTTTCCAAATTCCAATATTGATTTTACCCAAAAATCAAAAGTCTTTCCAAATCCAAAGGTTCTCAAAACCTTTTCCAAAATCCTCATATGATCCTTTATATATATACACAAATATATATAATTTTTAAAACTTTGGATCATTTCAAACTTGTATAAAACTTCTTTTATACTTCAAACACTCTCAAAAATATTTTCTTCTGGCTATAGATTTATCAAGGGGAGTTTTATCTCATATAACAAAGATATATAGCTTCATTTATTCAAAATCAAATATTCAAATTTGACTTCTCTTTCCAATATCAATTTTATTCAAATCCGTACGATATACACATATCATCCGAACGCTATACCAACCTGATCGCTCACTCGATCACACAATTTCACTTCCGAACTAGTATCGTCCACCGACTTCCTAGTGCGGATACAGATCTGGTTTCTTGATTAGAAACCGTCATTCTCCTTGCATAGCTATAACTATGATAGAGAATATCCAGAACCAATCAACAATCCATATCCAGGTTCGCCGTCGAAAATCGAGTGAAAAATCCCAACTCGGATTGATAAAGTACCTCGAAATTCTGTGCTCGAATCTGGATCAAATCACTATGCGAATAGAATAATATACGTACATCCTACGTATTTAACTTCATTGATCATTAGCCAAATCAATTTCCTTTCCATTCCCATTCACTTATTCACATTTACATTAATCCTCGTTTGGATTATCACTTCAAATTCATATCTCAATTGGGTATTTAAATCAATAACAGTTTGAACTCCGGCCAGCTCTATTTTTTCGAAATCGCTCGAAAATTTTAAAAATAGATAAGTAATTGAAAAATAATTATTAGCTTGCAAAATAACTGTAAAATAGTTAACTAATTATACAATAGTTCGAAAAACAGCTAAATAGTTTCAGAAATTTTAGGCAATTGAAAAATAGTAATTTATTTGTAAAATAGTTGAAAAATAGTAATTAGTTTATAAAACAGTTGACAAATAGTTAAATAGCTTCAAAAATATTTGTAAAACAGGTATAAAATAAGTTAGCTTTAAAAGAAAGGTTGTACATATTTAATAGCCTAGAAAAATAAGTTTATATGAAAACAATTTATATTGAAAAAGTCAAGAGTCAAACTATTCACTTCCCAAACTAATTCCCATTTAATTGACTTAATTCTAACTTGAATAACTTCAATTTTCTGTTGAAATTTATTCCCAATTCAAGTTGAATCAATCTTGATTCCTTTCCCAATTTAAATCAAATCCTAGTTGATTCTTATCCTGTTCGATTTTAATTTTAATTTCATATTATTCCAATCAATTTAATTTCTAAGTCCAATTCTTCATTTCAAATTATCTTTATTTATCTATTTCAAGATTCAAAGATGAGCACAATACAATTTTATTTGTTTTCAAATTAATCTTCCAATTTGAAGCCAGTTCTTAAACATGTTTAATTTACAATTTAATTATTCAAATTGTCTTTGGATTTTATTTGTACAATACCATTCTCAATTTAAAGATTTTTATTAACAATAGGATGAAATCATCCAATTTATTTTAAAACGTCCATCCATTTTAAATTTTTAAATCTCAAACCCGTTTGAGATCACACAAATTCTCAATTCAAATCAACCATTTAACTTTCCAAGTTAAATTCCAATTTCATCTTGAAATTTCCAATTCTGGTTGTTCATCCAAACTTATTTAACTTCTCCCAAGTTAATTAATCCTTAAACTTCACAATAATAGTCTTCCCACTTAAAAACTTATCACTTGGGTATCTCATCCCATTCCAAATTTCAAACTCAACATTTAGAGTTTATTCAAACTATTTTTGAGTTATGTATATTCCTTATTCATACAAATTATTCCCTTTTCACACGAGGTCATCCTTAAAATTTTGAACCACTATTGGGTTTTAGTTCAAATCAAATTTTCAAACAACCCATTGTTTGCAACAGGTCCCATTTCCTTTTTATATTATTCTTATTTCTATAAATTCAAGATTAAATTTCAGTTTGAATCCCATTTAAAACTTACATTTATTTAAAGCGTTTAAATAATTTAATTCCTGAATTCTAATTTTAGAATTTTATTTTCAATTAATTAAATTTGGATTTGGTTGTATTTTCGTTTTTACTTCATTTAATTCTAATTCAAGACTTCAATTTGGTTGTATTATATTACTTCTAAATTTTAATTCTAATAATTTAACAACCAATCACCTTAATATTTATTAGAAGGAAATATTGCTTTATATCTCAAAATATTTTTTTTAATATAAAACCATTTAAAACTTTTGTATAAGAAAATAACAAGTACGCGCTCATATAAATGTACACTCAACTCATTCTAGAGTACCACTGACTCTATTTAATGAGTAATCCCTACCAGAGCCATGGTTCTCCCTTAACCTTTCAGCTCTGATACCAAATGTAATGACTCGAAATTTTCTAACCCGAAAATTCCAGATAGTTATGAAAAAGAACAAAGAGATAGAAGAAGAAGAACAGAAAACACCAAACATCTCACATTCGCAACGGGTAAAATATAATAATAAATAATAATAGCTTACAAAAGAATACTATATCTGTCGATTACATTTAATATACATCAGAGTTTCACATTATATACAGTCACTGAATATTTACAATTATCATGTCTCAGATTAACAATAGTACAAATACAGCGGAAATACTCCATACGATATTGCCATCCAGCTCGCCTCCGGAGCTCTAGAACGTTCTAACCTGAAAATTTGTAATACTTGGTCTGACCCGGGCATTACACCAAAGTAACACCCGGGTCAGGCTGGAAACCAGCGTGAGTAAACCCAACTAATATAGAATACCAAAGCAAACAACTTATATGAACCCGGGGTAACATATATCAATTTATCCCATTCACAATTTGCTATAAACAACACTCATTTCACATATCAATTTCTAAGTACCCAACTTAGATAAAATAATCCAATTCACTTAAATCATTTCATTCCTGCCTATTGATTTCACAAATCAATTTATAAAAATTCGAAGTGGCTTCGGGTATTTCCCAAATACCCGACCCGGTCTCTTCGAGACTCATATTATCCTAACCCAAGTCAACATTTCACATTAGAGATATCAACTCATTCAAAGCATCCAATACCATTCAATCATCCATCAGCAAAGCTTAATCACATACAAATTAATTCAATTGATTCCACTTTCATTTCCATTTATCCTAATCCAAATCAATTACATTAATTAAACCCCGATATTAATCATTCTCAAACAACCTCTACCTATATTTAATTATCTTTTATTTAGTTCATTAAATAAATTACTTACTCCTTAATTAATTATCTCATTTAATCGCTTGCTTTCTTTCGCAAAGTAATTATATTTCATTAATTTCATTAAGAAATTACTTGACACAACATTCAATTATTATTCTGAATTACTTGCATTTAATTAGTTTACTTGAACCTTAATTAATTAATTCAACTCATTCGTTACTAAATTAATTAACCCAAATCATTAATTAATTGAATTAATAAATTATCCATTTTAATTACCCTACTATTTTAATGAATCACGATCATCAAGCCCTTATTAACTTTAAAACGAAACAATTTTCTTATTTATGAATTAAGTTTAACAACTAAAAATCCCAATACTTCGAGTCAAGCAAACAATTAGCTCGAGAACCAACCAAAACCAAAGTCACATCATCATCATTGCACATCCAATCAATTTAATCATTCAACCAATTATTTAAATTTAACCATTTAAATTGAAATAAAAATCCAACAACGCGAGATTTACTCACCTTGATTTGTTTGCAGTCCACTTCGAAACCGGCTCTCTTCTTTTCAGTTTATGACCTTGTATAAATATTTATACAATTTTATTAATATATGAATAAATTGAACAATTAATTCCCATATATCTAATTAATTACTTATTTAATTTAAATCTAAATCCCTTTAAATGAATTTATTAGTTAACCATTCCATTTTAACAAAATAAATATTTCATTATTTCAGATTAAACAATAAACTAAAAATATTTGTATAAATATTTACATTAATTAGTAAGTTAAGGTCTTAATATTTTATACCTAATTGAATTCAACAACACGACTGTTCATATTTACAACAACCTCTCTGCAATTTCTTCTTTTTTTTTAATAATTAAATTGGAAACAAAACAAAATAATACCTTACTGTTCATCAGAATCTCAAGATGCTTAAACCCTAGCGACTGCTCCCTCCTCGAAACCGCGCCACGACTTCTGCCGAGTCACCAAGCAACGGCCCCGAGTTCACCAGCCCCCCCTTCGACCTCGCTATGCCGACGCGTGAAGACGTCGCCTTGCCTGAGTCAACACCGTGACCCCCCCAATGCTCGAGCTCTCTGGTTGTCGAATGATTTCCCCAACGAGTCGCCACCTGCCGCCGTTCGCATACTAATCGCGATCCACCTGCTTCGAGCGAATCGCGATGCCTAAGCCCCTTCAATCACACGCACGGCGTTGCGACCCTCCCCGCTTCAATCGCCATACCTAATTGCAACTTCCGAAGGCTTCGGCCATGTTTATTTTGATTCGAGGGAGGAAAAGGGTTTCGGTTATTTTTTTTATTTTTTTATTTTAACTAAGGGTAGTGGTAATAGATATGTGAATACTACCGAGAATAGAGAGGAACGAAGATGAATAACTTGCCAATAGCTTCTAGCATAAGCTTTGATTATTATAGAATTAAATATTCAAAATATCTCGTGCTGTTAAAAATATCTGTACTAATTTATTTTAAATTTCTATTATTCTATATAAAACTTTCAAATTGTCTCATCGATTGCTACTTAGAATTTCGAACTGCCCTTAAGGAATGCCGTGAGGCAATTATAAAGTTTTACCCGTATTCCGAATATGATGGAACGTGTTTCGAAAACTAATTTAATCGTATGCGCGAGTTACAGAAGTAAACGGTCGATTTTAAATTAAATCGATTAAAATAATTTCTAAGCGTTTCGCGCTGCCAGGGTCAAACGACAACTCTGATGGCTGCGAAAATTGAAATCCGATAATAAATAGTTATTACGGATCCAATGGAACTGGTTTCGTTGAATCCCGAGACTGTGCCTCGAAAGGCTATTTTTAAATTCAATTTAAACGATATATTTTTAAAATTGCACACATTATCTTTAAATTGAATTTCAACCATTCTATTATCTTCAGTACCATCATTATTAATTTTATAAGTCTTCAAATTATCTTGAACGGGCTTAGAAATTCCCGATTCAACAATTTACCCAATTTCAATTATTATATTCAATATTTAACTATACAAATCATTGATTTAATTATCAAGTAAAAATTGATAACTTGAATTCAAGTTAATATTAACTTTTAAATATTTAAAATCAATTAACAATTCCGATTTAAATTGTTGAAAATTTTGGGTCGTCACAGTGAGTAAACCTACTTTTTGAAATTTAAATCTTAATTTTTGGTTCACGAAATTATTATGATTGTTATACATTGTTCTGTGATGTTGTTGCTGTTTTACTATAAGTTTTGCTAAGTGATATTCATCAATATTATCAAGTTTCTGAGCGAAGTATTGCAAAGAAAATTAGTACTCCTTCATACACAAACATTTTAAGCATAGAAATTTAACTTATTATGTTTGTATAGACAAACATTAGGACTTGGAAAATTGTTTGAAGGATGATAGAGCAACATAGTTACTGTAAGATCAAATATTACAGCAAAAAGGAAACAAATTGTTAACTTCGAATAATTTAAATTGTTGTTTTGATTATATATCTGAAATAAGCACACAAAGATAAGATTTTTAAAGCAAGAATGATAATTTTTAGTTTGGAAATGAAGGAGCAGTTTACAGTTGAACAAAAATCACCTTTTTACAAAATTCTGTCGATTTAATGAATTGTTGATGTTAAAATTTGTGGAGAAGTTAGCTTAATGATCCACGAACTTAGGAAAAATACCAGAAAATTTTTCGAATGAAAGAATTTTTGGGTTGAATCGAAAATAGGGTTTAGGGTTCTTGTTTTCTGGGGTTTGCATATGCGTTGATCTCGTCGCCTTGGATTGACCGAGCTACACGAATTTCTGGGAGATGGTAGAGGGGGATATGGCCGTGGTATGGCCGGAGCCGCGTCGTCGCTGGTGGTCGACGTTGTGTGGTCGTGGCAATTTTCCTCTGTCATGTTCGAGTTGCTATTTGTACAAACAAGCATTTTTTTGATTTTGATCTTTTCTTGTTGAATTGGGCTTTGTTTTCGAACGAGAGGTCGTTATGTGGTTTATAGGGGGCGTCGTGGGTCGCCGTAGTGTTGGCGAATCATTGTGCACGTGCACGGTGGCGCAAGAGTGTTAGCGGCGTCATATGTTGACTTGATGCAAGTTATACTCGAGAAATTGGGATTGTTGCTTCGAGTGTGGGATTGGGTACGTGCGTGTGTTCGTATGGGTATTGCAGTTTTGTTTAACTTAACTTAAAAAAAGAACAGTAGAGGAAGAAGAAGTATGCAGGAGAAGGACGCGGGAAAGTTCAGGGGAAACTCGAGGTTAGCTCGAGCATTGCACATTGATTTCTTCGGGTTTCAAATTTCCAGGGGTTAGCCAAATAAAAATCATAAGTCAAAGGTTAAACAAGTTGATATTAATTAAGTTATTATTGTTGACCAGGTTAAGCTAAGACTTGATTTAAATTTTATTAAGAAAGATTTACAAACGTAAGATGATTAACTAATTTAAAGTGTGAGTTAATTAAGAATGTAATTAATTTATAATGCTGATTAAATAAATAGTTTAAGATTAAATTAATTTACAATTAAGGATTGTTATCAATAATCTTGTGTAAATCAATTTGAACTTAAGAATTTAATTAACTACTTAAGTTTAATTAATAAATAGTAGTAGTTAACTAATTAAATAATTAATTAAGGATTAAATGATTAATTTAATGGGTAAGTAATGGTTTATTAAGTAATTAGTGATAATTAAATGGGTAATTAAGTTTTATAAATCAATAATTAAGGTTATTAATTAATAATTAAGGTTATTAATTAATAATTAAGGTTATTAATTAATAATTAAGAATTAGTTAAGTAAGAAATTAAGAAGTAATTAATGAATTCAATAAGTTGATTAATTAATGATTAACTAAGCAGAATAAAATGGTTTATTCTCAAGTAGTTAATTAAGTTCAAATTAATCAAAACATTTTGATATGAATTGATGATTCTGTTTGATTGACTCTGATATCTATTTGATGATATTCCGTGATACTTTGTGATATTCTGGATATATCTGTGATGACTGTGTATGATTAATCTGTGATAATGTTATGTGAATTCAATTATTGAATTTAAACTGTTTAAACTATTTAAACAACTTGGCCTCTAAAATGGCGTTTGGATTTCGATGAGACCAGGATCGAGTGTCAGTTGATATTTCGGAAACCACATCGATCCAAATTAAAAGTTAGGTCGTGGCAACTCAAGTGAAGGTCGAGATGGTGTTTCAGAATGCAAGGGTTATCGTCATTAACTCTGAGGGTGATTCCAAAAAGAGTGTAACGAGATAATGCCTTCAGTTTCATTCGAACCCGGAATGAACTTGTATGGATTGAATGCTTTCGGCACATCGTCAGCCGGACGATGAGCATTCTAAGAGATATGTTTTATAAAAGGTAATCGCAGCCTCAAGCCTCATCAACCGAGAATGGCTAAAACAGGGGATGTGCAGCAAGGTTAGGTGGGTCATGCCCAAGCGGGACGAGATATATCCCTGTCTAGAGGTCCCTTTTTATTCGGCTGTGTGGGCAGTTGGATCTGCAGCCAACTGCGGGGTTATCTTGTTCGGGCCTGTTCAGTAAGGAATGGTTCCGGCCTTGTGTTGCAGGGGAGTTAGGGTGGCACCTCGGTACGGTGATCTAGGCACGTACTGTAACGGACGGTACCCCAGTAGCCTTGCCATTGTATGGAATCCAATTTCCAATAAGAGCCATACATTTTGATTGTGCCCAACTATGTAGGAATGTGAGATGTAAGCAATTCAGCTATTTCTTTATTTTACTTGAAAACCATAGACACTATTATAATATCACCGTTTTCCTATAAAATGTTTTGGTTAGCGTAAGGTAAAAACTTACCCGTGTTTATATGTGGGGGGTCTTACGTGATACCTTTATTTCAAATGATTTTCAAAATTAAGAAATTTTAACCGTTTACTCACACCAGACCCATGTCTAACCCGAAGTTTATATTTTTTTTTCCATAAACTCTTGGGTACTCAAATTTTTATGAGTGGCCAAGTGATAGGTTTCAGAGTATAGATTTTCTGGAGGAGCTTGGAGCAGGAGTTCCAGACGTATCTATATATCTATCTAGTTCCGTTGTGTTGTTGATGTATGTTGTATTTTGGGATGTATGTATTGACAGATATGTATATGACAGTTCTGTTTTATGATATTGTATAACTCTGATTTATGTAACACTATGTAATAGTTATGTTGATGTATTATATTTTTTTCCATTCCGCTGTGAGATTCTGATGTTGTTATTCTTTCTTACTATCTTTTCTATTCCTTTCCCTTTCTTTCTTAATGATGATACGTCTTTCTAGGGTTAGCAAGGCGGGTCGTCACATTCCTATCCCAGAACTTAGGAGAGACATTCTGGCTGAATGTCACCATTCTAAATATACCATCCATCCAGGCAGCAACAAGATGTATGCTAATATGCGTTGCTTGTATTACGGGAAGGCATGAAGCGAGATGTGGCAAATTACGTAAGTAATTGCATGACTTATCAGCTTATTAAGGCCGAGCATCAGTGACCCAGTGGTCTTCTTCATCCTTTAGAGGTTCCGTTGTGGAAGTGGGACCAAGTTTATATGGATGACTTACCTCATTCGAGGTCAGGCCAGACCAGTATTTGGGTTGCTGTGGACCGTCTCACCTAGTCCACACATTTTATTCCTGTTAAATCTAATAGGACCGCATCTCTCTTATCGAAGCTATATATTAAGGAGATCGTGCGATTGCACGGTGTTCCTTCATCTATTGTATGTGATCGTGATCCTCTTTTCATGAGTCACTTCTGGCAGAGTCTCCACCAAGCTTTAGGCACAAAGCTTAATCTTAGCACAGCTTATCACTCACAGTTTGATGGACAGACTGAGTGGGTGAACCGAATTCTGGAAGACTTGCTTCGTGCTTGTATCTTGGATTTTGGTGGGAGCTGGAAGGATCATCTTCCTCTTCTTAAGTTTGCTTATATTAATTTACCAATCTTCTATTGGCATGGCTCCTTTAAAGCCTTATATGAAAGACCATGCCGTTCTCCATCTTGTTGGCTTGAATCGGGAGAAAAGCTCATTCTAGGCCCCGTGTCTATTCGAGAATCATTTGAGAGGATCCATCTTGTTCGTGAGAGAATAAAAGAGGTACAGAGTCGCCAGAAATCCTATGCGGACAACCGTAAGAGGCCTCTTGAATTCTAATTTGGTAACCTTGTTTATATTCGAGCTTCTCCTCTGAAAGGGGTGGTACACTTTAGACAGACTGGGAAATTGGCACCATGCTATATTGGGCCATTTCCAATTTAAGAGCGTATCAGTCCTGTTGCTTATCATGTAGCACTTCACGATCAGTTTTGTGGAGTTCACTACGTATTCCACGTCTCTCAGTTGAGGAAGTGTCTATGAGATCAAGATTCTATAATTGATTCTGGTGCTTTAAAGAAGTTGGAGGTTGCTCTAGATCTATCTTATGTGCAACTTCCTATGAGAGTTCTTGATTCATAGACTAGACGTCTTCGAAACAAGAGTGTTCCACTCGTGAAGATTCAATGGTCTGATAATCCCAATGACTGCACTTGGGAAACCAGGGAATTCATTAAGCAATCGTATCCTGATTTCTTATCTTCTGACTCCGTAGGTAAGAATTTTCCATTCTATTCTATCTAAATCCGCTTTTTTGGTTGAAATAAAGTGTGTCGAATATATATTTTCTCTAGAAATTTGCGAGGCTGCAATTTTGTTAAGGGGGGGAAGTCTATAACAACCCTATTTTGGAGATTACCTATTTATATTAAATTATAACAGAAGTTATAATTTAATATTGTAAGTTTAAGTATAGTTGGAAATTTTAAATTTGTTTATTTGGAATAAACAATGAAGTTTGTAATAAAATGGAAGAAATAAAGTTTGAAACTTTATTTTGTTTATTGGGAATAAATATGAGATTAAATATTGATTGGATAAGTATTTAGTTTAAGCAAACTAAAATATTGGGTATTTATTAGTTTTGAGCTAGTAAATTAATTAGGTGATGTATTTCAACATTAAATTGTGAAATAAATCAAAAGTAATGAAAACGAAGTTTTGAAAACTTTATTTTGATAATTTGACAAGAAAATGATCAATTGTTGATTTTATTTGAGTTATGCAATAGTGTTGTAAGTTAATGCTTATATAAAGCTTTTAATGATTTTAAAAGAGGAATTTAGTGAATTTACGTGTTTTATATGTATAAAAGTGTGAAATATTGTTTAAGAATAATATTTCATTGTTTTAGTAAAGATAAAAAGATTAGAAATATCTTAAACATGGTTGTGTTAAATTTTGTAAAGACATGAAATGTAAAATAAAAAAATAAAAAATAAAAAAACGTAAATTTTATATGTGTAATATTAAAAATGGTGGTTAAAAATATTTTAAAATATTTAAATATGTATGAAAATATTTGCAAAGAAACTTATACAACATTGCTTTGTGTTGTAATTTGTTGTTTGTGTTAAAACATGTAAAAAGTTGGGAAAAAGAGGGCTAGAATGTGCTAGTTACAACAATTAGGCCTAATCCCTTGCTTATCCTCTAATTGGGCCTCTAATTTTACTAATCCTTATTTGTCTTTTAGGAAAAGTCTGGGGAACAAAAGAAAACAACGTAAACTTACAGTAACAAAAAGAAGAAACTATCTTCTTCTTCTCCAATTGACAGTAAAAGAAAATCTCATTCCCTCTCAAAATCCTAATCAAAACCCTTGCAAATTTAACCAAAATTTAGAAAAAAAAATTAGCATTCAAATCTCTATAGGTAATCTCTTCAAATTTCTGGAATTATTTCATTAAAAATATATTTTGTTTATTATTCTAAATCATTGGGTTGCATGTTATAGTAAATTAATTTCAGGCATTTTCAAGGCTTCTTGAAAGTAAAAGTTGTCATCTTTCTTCAAATTCTTCACTGAAAATCCTTGAATCCAACTCTAAGGTGAGTATCCTTATTCATGCTAGCTGAAATATGAACTGCATGTCAAGATATTAATGTTTGAGTTGAGTTTTAGTCATTGAAAAGCTCAATTTTCAACTCTGTAAATTTTCAGTTCAAAACATCTCTCAGTCCAACTTTGAGCTGCTGTATCTTACTCAATTCTTGTCAAAATCATGCCAAATCAGTTTTGAATAATAGTACATTTACCAGAATACATAAATTTCAATTTTCATGTTTTAATTCAAGTTGGAACTGATAGAAAACCGTGCTCAAATTTTTAAGCGGAGCATGTTTTGCCTAGGTTTTTACAGTGAGAACATTGCCCGGGTTCAACATTGAGACATCATAACTTCCTTCTAGCTTGTCTAAATTGTATTATTATTTTTGAGGTTTAAATTATAGTTGTTTAGATTTATGTATGTTAAATTTTAGGTCATTTCGACCAATCAATCATATAGAAATATGCTGCCGAACTTGTATTCAGAGTATGTTTTTGCCCAGATTTTTACAGTGAAAACACTGTGTGGTTCCAACTTCGGGACATCATAACTTTTTCGCAGTTTGTCTAAATTGTGTGATACTTGGTGCAGTTTCAAGTCTTTTTGTTGAGATTTATGCATATTAATTTTCAATTGATTTCGACCTATTGGTCTTATAGAAATATGTTTTCGAACTTGTATTGAGAGCATGTATTCACCCATATTTTTACAGTGAAAACGCAGCCTGGGTTCAATTTTGATACGTCATAACTTTCTCATAAATTATCTACGTTGCATGATTCTTTTTGCAGTTTAAATTATAGTTGTTTATCTTTATGCATCTTAAATTTCAGGTCATTCGAACCTCTATAGCCTATAGAAATGTGCTGTCAAACTTTGAATTAGAGCATGTTTTGCTCCAGCTGTTGACAATGAAATATGCCTGCCAGTCCAACTTTGAGAGATCATATCTCTCTAATTTCTTGTCCGATTGTATCCATAATTTTTTATTTAAAGTAGAGTTGTTAAACTCTCTGCCTGCATTATTTTACGGCTTTTAAACCTTTGTTACTAGTTGAAAATTTGCTTGGAACTTTGAATCGGAGCACGTTTTGCTCCAGCCGAACATCTGATTTGTTTTGCATGGATTATTTTTCGATGAGGTTTTTGATCATCTTGATCCTAAGATTAAAGAGCCAATATTACCACTTATCCCTATTGTGGATTAGTGAGTTTTTAGGGGATTTTCGTATGTTGATTTTATGAATAATTTCAATGAATATTTTGTTGATTTTTGTTGTTTCTTTGCACGTTCTTTTTTAACCTTTTTCGGAAGATTTTTTTTAGCTTTCGAAATAAATATTTTACAGTATTTATAATTAATTTAAAGATGTTAAAATTATACATTATCTATAATAAGAAAATTTTCAAAAGTTATTTTCAAACGATTTTGAAAATAGTTTTAAAAGCTTATTTTCTATAATTATTATTTTCTATATAATAATACATGTTTTTGCACTTTTCGGACGTATGAGAAAGAGAAATAAATGATTTAGTAAAACATGTGGTATGGGATACGTGGGTTTACTTTTTCGATTAATTCCAGACTTGCACGATCGAAACTCCTTGAGTATATGTCTTTGAGTTGATAATTAAGATTCATAATTCCTATTATAGGAATTCTCCGAGTTAGCTAATATTTGGCGTATCGAGAGGTTGGAGGTCTCCTAATATAGGGGTAATAATCAATGAGAACCACTTATATATATGTTACTTTACTCGCCGATGATACGAGGCGAGTTTTGCGATGAGATTTCTCTTTTCAGGAATTGTGGGTTATGAGAAACCACTATGAGATTTATTTGCACTTGCCGATGATACAAGGCAAGGTATATGAGTATTCTGAGATTTCTGTGGTTTGTGATTTTAGTTTTATGATGTAAAGTTAACTAGCAGTTAAAAACCGTTTACTACGAACGTGTGGTATGGGACACACGTTAGCACTTTTTGGGTTCCTGTCCGAGCGTTTATGACACATCCACGAATACGTTGGTGCTATAGACCGTCGGGTCATCTGAGTTATGTGACTTCGGTCACCATGACTTATGGGACTTCGGTCACCATGAGTTATGTGACATCGGTCACCATGAGTATGACCTTCGGGACCACGAGTTAGGTACCTAAATTATAAATAGCACTTGACAAGAATTTAGCACGTGTAGCATTGGTTCAGCTTTGCAATCAAAAATCTGGCCAATCCGTGGTATTCTAAGTTTTCTACGTTTTATACGATTTCACCATTTTGAGATATTTTTGTTATATCAATAGCCTAGTGCCACATGAGATGTTATTGTAACAACCCGCATATTTAACGATTTTATATTTAAATATTTTATTTAAATATAGCGTCGTTAGTCGGATTTTTGTCCGAAATGTTACTTTTTGCAAATGGTCGAATTGGAGCTCGAAACTACCTCCATTGGTTCCAAAATGGCGTTTGCGATCTTTTTGAGTATAATCTTTGATCTGTTTGGAGTTTGTGAAATTTTGACCCTTTTTCTATTGGGTTTTGGCTTTGGGTTCAGCCCACTAGCTTAATTAACCCTCTAACTCAACCCCTTCTCTTCATTTCATCTTTATTTCATTTTCATTTCTCAAGCAAAACTGAAAATGGTGGAAGAGAAGAGGAAATAGAAATTGCAAGCCCTAGTTTCTCCTTTGTAACTTGATTTCTTGCTCCAAAATCATAGAGAAGCCATAGGTAAGTCTCTCTTCTTCTTCTCCAACTCTTTCTCCTTCAATTTCAGAAAGTTTTCCTAAACCTAACTTAGGAAAATACTTGTTTGTTCTTAGATTGAAGCTTGTTGGGTTGAAGTAGTGATTAGTTGGTCTTCTCCTTGTGTTTTAGCTCCTTCATCTTCTTTGTTTGTGAGATTAAAAGGTGAGTTTTGAACTCACATCTACTTCTCTTGATTTCATTGATGTTGGGTATGAATTCCTAGCACTTGTTCATATGCTCTTGCTTTTGGTTTGGATTGAATTGGTGAATATCCAAAATTTTAGTGTTTGGGTTCAATTCTTTAAAGATCCTAACTTTGATGTTTGAATATGATTTTGGTTGCGAATCGGAGAGCTAATGGAGCTGGGGTATCTATTGGCTAAAGCTCCTTAGGTCCATTGCTCGAACGATCGCGGTTTGGAAGAACTTGCATTTCATTGGAAAAAGGGCAGAAACTGCGGAAATATGCAGTTCGGCCGACCGAGCCCTGTAGCCGGTCGACCGACCTGCTCATGTCAAGTTTTCTTATTTTCTGCATCTGGCCAGCCGACCGAGCCCTGCAACCGGTCGACCGACCTGCTCCTATTTTGATGTTTTGCCTATTTTTGAATATTTGATTTGTTTTTCCAAATTTTATCA
Source organism: Allium cepa (assembly GCA_030765085.1). Lineage (NCBI taxonomy): Eukaryota > Viridiplantae > Streptophyta > Magnoliopsida > Asparagales > Amaryllidaceae > Allium > Allium cepa. The sequence continues at coordinate 140,834,484 of CM060937.1, read as the reverse complement.
ATTCAAGTTACTTTTTAGTGGTTGTCATTGCATCTTTGGCTTTGATAACTTATTTTTGACTTCATTCACGGGTTTTCATAAATAATCCCTCTAAATCGTATTAAAAGTTTCCTTCTCCAATTCTAGAATTCTATTTAAAACGCACATACACAATTTCGCACTTCAAGCGGAGTGGAAGGGTGATTAAATGGTTAGGTAACACACGGACCATGAATCCATGCGTTTGTCTTTCCGATTAGTCCCCGACCTATTCGATGGATCGTTTTGACTTTCGGGTTTGGTTTACCGATGATATGAGGTAAACTTTGTACTGCTTTGAGTGTGAAAGTGACTGACGGATAGTAAATCGTCTAGTGCGAACGAGTGGTTATGGGACATACGTTTACACTTTTCGGATTCCTCTTCAAGAGTTGTGACACATTCCGCCAGTTAGTGGTGTCCAGTACTGGGTCTCCGACCTTCACCACTACGGTTTGTTGCCTTCGGGTATGTGCCTTCGGGTTTGTGCCTTCGGGTTTGTCGCCCTTTAGTATCGCTTCCGATGTTGGTCGTTATAAGCCGCATGGGTGATATTGGGTTTGGAGTCTTCGGGCTCATGGATCCTTGTTTATACAGTACTGAGTTCGAGCAATTTTCTGATGTTTCATTCATATGTATATTCCCTTGGTATCGCCCTTCGGTGTTGGTCATTATGAGCCGCATGATGCGTAGCGTTTACCTTGCGGAACTTGTATACCTTATTGGTATTTATTATTTGCCTTTTTGGCTTGATTTGGGATATTTGTATCATTTGTTTCTATATGTTGCCGATGATACGAGGCTTGTTCTATATGATTCATCTTTTGTTAGATGATTGTGTTATCTCTTTTAGAGATATTTGTTATGCTTTGTAACCTTGCAGGTTTATTGTTGCTCGGTTTATCTAACTGATTTGTTTAGCTAGACTGACCCGTGTATTTTATACTCGGGTCAGACCGAGATGTTTCAGGTTAGGTGCTTTTGGACTTAGCCTAATTTGCTTCCGCATGGACTACTCCGCTAGCTTCTTTTTGTCATAGCTTTTTGTGTAGTCCCATTTTGTAGTAACTCTGATGTATTCTATTGACTTGTCTGTATATTGTGGTTTGCTATACCACTTGACTTGTATTATTTTGTATACTCTGTTATGTATTCAGTATATGTGTATATGATGAGTTACTATTCTGTGATGTATATTACATTTGAGTTGTTATATTCTATTCTGATAGATCCAACCACCTATGGTTTTGTTTTAAGTATTCATTGGGTATGTCGACTTGCTTGGTATGTGTATTGTCGATGTATTCAATAGATAATTAGAGCAAGGCTATAGATGGTCGCTCCTAACCAGCCTTATTTTCCGTGTTAGTTGACGGCATTACCCTGTAGTGTCCTTGGCTAGCGTGGGTATAGAGGTGGGGCGTCACAGCGTGGTATCAGAGCCAGGTTCAGACCAAAATGTGATAAACACAGAATAGATGCACATATTACGGTACATCAAAGTGTACAAGTGATACAAATCTTTGAATCATCGTGTCTCTTTATTCCATCAAGGTTAGATAGAGTTTGGGAATACGTCTAGGAATGCATTTCTATTCCGTAGTATTCCATATTGCAATATCTACCTTGTGAATAATCTTGTTCTTATCTTACCTTCAGCGTATGGCTGGAAGAGGCAGGGGACGACGTTCGGAAGCTGGGCAATCTAGTGGCTCACATCCGGATGGCGTTTATATGTCTGCTGATCAGTTTATGGAGTTGTTTAGGAGCACTCAGCCTTCGGTTCCTCCTCGAGTGTCTCCACCTCGCAAGTCTGCCTTTGCATGCCAGTGCAGTGATTTTGCTTATCTTGGGGGAAAGCCGTTTAAAGGCTCTGAATCTGTTCTTGAAGTCCAAGCTTGGTTTCGCACGTGCGAGTGTATCTTTTCTCGCATTGATCTTTCTGACCATGATAGAGTTCTTGTAACTTCTTGCTTATTACAAGAGCGTGCCCTTGATTGGTATGAGCTTCTTATAGCCGAAATTGATGAGTCTACTCTTTCTTGGACTCAGTTTCGGGATCGATTTGAACTCAAGTTCGTTCCCGAATCTGAAAAAGTTTTATTGACCCGTCGCTTCCTTGAGTTGAAGCAAGGGAAATCTTTTGTTTCTGAGTATGTTGCATCATTCGAGGCTTTATCTAAGTATGGTCTTGAATTCATCAACACTTCTTATAAGAAGAATTTGAAGTTTGTTTCTGGTCTTAAGAAATATCTTAAGAAATCTTTGTTGCTCCAACTCAAGCTTTCTTTTGAGGAGTTGGTTGATTCGACACTTCATCTCGAGACCGTTGAGAAGGAGTATGATAGTGATGTTGATGTTGAGGTTTCCAAGAACCCCAACAAGAGGCCTTTTCTATTTCAGAAGTCCAGGCCTTTTCCTTCTAAGAAGAAGAAGACCGGTGGTCCTAGCTCTCAGCCTCAGTCTTCCGGAACACCTTTCGTTCGAAAGTGTTTAAATTGTGGTTCTCCTGATCATATTATTCGAGCTTGTCCTAAGCCTCTCTTCTGCCGTTATTTCAAGAAGGTAGGTCATCATGTTTCAGCTTGCCCTACTGTTCCGGCTAGTGCCAAGTCTAGCAGGCTTTATGCTGCTAACGCTTCTGAAGGTCCTTCTCAACCCAAAGGTATCTCTCTATCTATTTTGGAAGGTTCTATTTTATTTCATGATCATAGTATTCGAGTTCTTTTCGATACGGGTGCTTCACATTCTTTCGTATAGAAACAGCTCATTGTTGATTTATCTTTGGATGTTTCTTGTTTGGTTACTTCATTGAGGATTGGGAATCCTATTGGGGGATCCGCGACCCTTAGTTTGCTTTGTGAAGATGTTGAGATTGTTTTATGTGGCTTTTCTTTTCGTGCGAATCTGCACGTTATTTCTTGTCTGGGATTTGATATGATTTTGGGAATGGACTGGCTAGTGAGATATGATGCAAGGATTATTTGTTCGGAGAGAATTTTATATCTTCAACATCCGGATTCGCCTACTCAGCTATCTCTTATTCTTCGAGATGTGGATAATTTCGAAATGGCTTTTTATTCTCTTGATTCGCGAGATAGTGATGATATATCTTGTATTCCTATTGCTTGTGACTTTTCTGATGCTTTTGAGCCTGTATCGGGTTTGCCACCTAAGCGGGCAATTGAGTTCCGCATTGATCTCATTCCAAGCGCGCAGCCAGTTAGTCGTCCTCCTACGAGGATGTCTACAAAGGAAAATGAGGAACTCAAAAAGCAGCTTTTAGAGCTTGAGTCCAAGCAGTTGATTCAGTCCAGTTTTTCTCCATGGGGATCCGCGGTTGTCTTCGTGAAGAAGTCTGATGGAACTCTTAGGCTTTGCATTGACTATCGCAAGCTTAACGAGTTAACCATCAGGAATAGGTATCCATTGCCTAGGATCGATGATATGTTCGATCTATTGAGTGGTGCTAAGGTCTTTTCTCAGCTTGACCTTGTCATAGGTTTTCATCAATTACGAGTCGCGGAGGATAGCATACCTCTTACAGCTTTCCGCACTCGATATGGTTCTTTTGAGTGGCTCGTTATGCCGTTCGGTTTGACGAACGCTCCTGCTTTCTTTGTTGATCTCATGAATCGAGTATTCCGGGAATATCTCGATAAGTTTGTCCTTGTATTCATTGATGATATCCTTATTTATTCTAAGTCTGAAGTCGAGCATGCTAATCACTTGAGAATTGTCTTGTGTACTCTTCGTCGTCATTAGCTTAGAGCCAAATTCTCCAAGTGCCACTTTTGGGAGAATAAGGTTAATTTCTTAGGCCATGTTGTATCTTCCAATGGCATTTCTGTCGATCCCTGAAAGATCGAAGCCATCCAGAATTGGAAGAGGCCTGAGAATGTTCATGAGATTCGTAGTTTCCTTGGATTGGCGGGTTATTACCGTCGGTTCATTAAGGATTTTTTCCCGCGTTGTGCTTCCTCTCACTTGCCTTACTCGGAAAGGCATTCGTTTTATCTGGTCCGACAAGTGTGAAGCTTCCTTTCTGACATTGAAGGAACTTCTCACTAATGCTCCTATTATTATGGTTCCCGAGGGGAATCATGATCTTGTTGTCTACACCGATGCTTGTGGTAGTGGTCTCGGTCCTTTTCTTATGCAGAAGGATCGGGTAGTTGCTTATGCTTCTAGGCAACTGCGTCCGAATGAAGTCCGCTATGCCACTCATGATCTTGAGCTTGCGCCATTGTTTTTGCCTTGAAGATTTGGCGACACTATTTGTTAGGCGAACGCTTCATTCTCTATACCGATCATAAATCCTTGAAGTATTTGTTCACTCAGAAGGAACTCAATATGAGACAACAACGTTGGCTCGAGTTTCTTGCTTCCTATGAATTTGATATCCAGTATACCCCTAGTAAGGGTAATCGTGTTGCAGATGTGCTTAGTCGCAAACATTCGGATGTTATTTCTATGATGCTTGCCGAATGGAATATTCTTGAGACTCTATCTTTTTGTGAAATTCGGGATCGAGGTTCATCTTCTGATTCTCCTATTCCATTATTTAGTTTGGGAGCATGACCTATTTTGTTGGATCATATTGCCGATGCTCAGCGGCGTGATCCTGATTTGTTGCATCTTATTCAGCTTTGTGAGTCTAGATCCTGTGATGAGGCGTTATGGGATTTTAGCATTGATTCTCATGGGTGTCTTCGTAAGAAGAACCGTCTTTTTGTGCCTTCTGATCTTGCACTTAGGCATGACATTCTTGATAATTATCACCGTTCTATGTATACTATTCATCCCGGTAGTAGCAAGATGTATGCCGATATACGTCGTCTTTATTATTGGGAAGGCATGAAGCGCGATGTGGCGAGTTATGTGAGCAATTGCATAACTTGTCAGCGTTTCAAGGTCGAGCATCAGCATCCTTTGGGTCTTCTTCAGCCTCTTGAGATTCCAGTGTGGAAATGGGATCAGATATCTATGGATTTCATTGACGGCCTACCTCGTTCGAGATCAGGCCATTCTGGCATTTGGGTTGTTGTTGATCGCCTTACCAAGTCTGCTCATTTTGTCCCTATTAAGTCTAATAGGACAGCTTCGCATTTGGCTAAGTTGTATGTCAAGGAAATCGTGAGACTTCATGGTGTTCCTAGTTCTATTGTGAGTGATCGTGATCCTTTATTCACGAGTCATTTTTGAAAGAGTCTTCAGCAAGCTTTGGGAACAAAGCTTAATTTTTCTATAGCTTATCATCCACAGTCTGATGGACAGACTGAACGGGTGAATCGTATCTTGGAAGATCTTCTCCATAATTGTATTTTTGATTTTGGTGGTAGCTGGGAGGATCATCTACCTCTTGTAGAGTTCTCCTACAACAATAGTTTTCAATCTAGTATCGGTATGGCTCCTTTCGAAGCCTTATATGGAAGGCCATGTCGATCACCTTCATGTTGGTTGGAATCTGGAGAGAAGCTTATTCTTGGTCCAGATTTTGTTCGTGATTCTTCTGAGAAGATTGATCTTATTCGGTTGAGAATGAAAGAGGCACAGAGCCGCAAGAAATCCTACGCGAACAACCTTAGGAAGCCTCTCGAGTTCTCGATCGGCGATCTTGTTTTTATTCGTGTTTCTCCTTTGAAAGGGATTATGCGTTTCAGTACGACTGGGAAATTGGCTCCTCACTTTATAGGACCATTTTCTATTACTGAACGTATTGGCCCTGTGGCTTATAGAGTTTCACTTCCAGCTCATTTATCTGGCATTCATGACGTGTTCCACGTCTCGCAACTTCGGAAGTGTCTTCGGGAGTCGGATTCTGTTATTACTTCTCCTGATTTGCAAGAGCTTGAGATCTCACCGGACTTATCTATTGTACAGCAACCTATTCGCGTGCTTGACACGGAGGTGCGACACCTTCGGAACAAGGACGTGCCGCTCGTTAAGGTTCAATGGTCCGCTAATCCCAATGACCGTACTTGGGAAACCAGAGAGTTTATTGAGCGATCTTATCCGGGTTTTCTATCTTAGCTCGTAAACGGTGAGTACGTCTTTTCATCTCATGCTTATTTCCTTTTTCTTTTGAATGTTGTATGTATGTAGTTGTCACAAATATCGTCTTTAGGAACTGCGGGGACGCAATTTTTGTAAGGAGGGGAGATCTGTAACAACCCGCATATTTAACGATTTTATATTTAAATGTTTTATTTAAATATAGCGTCATTAGTCGGATTTAGGTCCGAAATGTAACTTTTTGCAAACGGCCGAATTGGAGCTCGAAACTACCTCCATTGGTTCCAAAATGGCGTTTGCGATCTTTTTGAGTATAATCTTTGATATGTTTGGAGTTTGTGAAATTTTGACCATTTTTCTAATGGGTTTTGGGTTTGGGTTCAGCACACTAGCTTAATTAACCCTCTAACTCAAACCCTTCTCTTCATTTCATCTTTATTTCATTTTCATTTCTCAAGCAAAACTGAAAATGGTGGAAGAGAAGAGGAAATAGAAATTGCAAGCCCTAGTTTCTCCTTTGTAACTTGATTTCTTGCTCCAAAATCATAGTGAAGCCATAGGTAAGTCTCTCTTCTTCTTCTCCAACTCTTTCTCCTTCAATTTCAGAAAGTTTTCCTAAACCTAACTTAGGAAAATACTTGTTTGTTCTTAGATTGAAGCTTGTTGGGTTGAAGTAGTGATTAGTCGGTCTTCTCCTTGTGTTTTAGCTCCTTCATCTTCTTTGTTTGTGAGATTAAAAGGTGAGTTTTGAACTCACATCTACTTCTCTTGATTTCATTGATGTTGGGTATGAATTCCTAGCACTTGTTCATATGCTCTTGCTTTTGGTTTGGATTGAATTGGTGAATATCCAAAATTTTAGTGTTTGGGTTCAATTCTTTAAAGATCCTAACTTTGATGTTTGAATATGTTTTTGGTTGCGAATCGGAGAGCTAATGGAGCTGAGGTATCTATTGGCTAAAGCTCCTTAGGTCCATTGCTCGAACGATCACGGTTTGGAAGGACTTGCATTTCATTGGAAAAAGGGCAGAAACTGCATAAATATGCAGTTCGGCCAACCGAGCCCTGTAGCCGGTCGACCGACCTGCTCATGTCAAGTTTTTTTATTTTCTGCATCTGGCCAGCCGACTGAGCCCTGCAACCGGTCGACCGACCTGCTCCTATTTTGCTGTTTTGCCTATTTTTGCATATTTGATTTGTTTTTCCAAATTTTATCGATTCAAGTTACTTGTTAGTGGTTGTCATTGCATCTTTGGCTTTGATAACTTATTTTTGACTTCATTCACGGGTTTTCATAAATAATCCCACTAAATCGTATTAAAAGTTTCCTTCTCCAATTCTTAAATTCTATTTAAAACGCACATACACAATTTCGCACTTCAAGTGGAGTGGAAGGGTGATTGAATGGTTAAGTAAAACACGGACCATGAATCCATGCGTTTGTCTTTCCGATTAGTCCCCGACCTATTCGATGGATCGTTTTGACTTTCGGGTTTGGTTTACCGATGATATGAGGTAAACTTTGTGCTGCTTTGAGTGTGAAAGTGACTGAAGGATAGTAAATCGTCTAGTGCGAACGAGTGGTTATGGGACATACGTTAACACTTTTCGGATTCCTCTTCGAGAGTTGTGACACATTCCGCCAGTTAGTGGTGTCTAGTACTGGGTCTCCGACCTTCACCACTACGGTTTGTTGCCTTCGGGTATGTGCCTTCGGGTTTGTGCCTTCGGGTTTGTTGCCCTTTAGTATCGCTTTCGATGTTGGTCGTTATGAGCCGCATGGGTGATATTGGGTTGCCCTTTAGTATCGCTTCCGATGTTGGTCGTTATGAGCTGCATGGGTGATATTGGGTTTGGAGTCTTTGGGCTCATGGATCATTGTTTATACAGTACTGAGCTCGAGCAATTTTCTGATGTTTCATTCATATGTATATTCCCTTGGTATCGCCCTTCGGTGTTGGACATTATGAGCCGCATGATGCGTAGCGTTTACCTTGCGGAACTTGTATACCTTATTGGTATTTGTTATTTGCCTTTTTGGCTTGATTTTGGATATTTGTATCCTTTGTTTCTATATGTTGCCGATGATACGAGGCTTGTTCTATATGATTCAACTTTTGTTAGATGATTGTGTTATCTCTTTTGGAGATATTTGTTATGCTTTGTAACCTTGCAGGTTTATTGTTGCTCGATTTATCTAACTGATTTGCTTAGCTAGACTGACCCGTGTATTTTATACTCGGGTCAGACCGAGATGTTTCAGGTTAGGTGCTTTTGGACTTAGCATATTTTGCTTCCTCATGGACTACTCCGCTAGCTTCTTTTTGTCATGGCTTTTTGTGTAGTCCCATTTGGTGGTAACTCTGATGTATTCTATTGACTCTCTGTATATTGTGGTTTGCTATACCACTTGACTTGTATTATTTTGTATACTCTGTTATGTATTCAGTATATGTGTATATGATGAGTTACTATTCTGTGATGTATGTTACATTTGAGTTGTTATATTCTGTTCTGATAGATCCAACCACCTATGGTTTTGTTTTAAGTATTCATTGGGTATGTCGACTTGCTTGGTATGTGTATTGTCGATGTATTCAATAGATAATTAGAGCAAGGCTATAGATGGTCGCTCCTGACCAGCCTTATTCTCCGTGTTAGTTGACGGCATTACCCTGTAGTGTCCTTTGCTAGCGTGGGTATAGAGGCGGGGCGTCACAGTTATATTGGGTGATTTCCTTTTTATGAGATTTGAAATCTATCTCGGGTTCCATGATATTCATATTGGGATTTTGATGAGTTTCTCTTATGACGTTTGCCTGATTCCTTGCACTTGAGTTGAACTCCAGTAAGTATGGATTTCTTATGTTCAATTAAACCTATTCATGTGACAACCCTTGGTGAACATATACCATGCATTGAGATTATACTATACTTTTACCCTTCCTTTATAGCTAATGGAAGAATTCCCTTATGTCGATCCTATAGCCACCATAGTAGTGTATTAGATAAGAATTAAGTATGTCAAATACTTGAGATGAAATAAAATGACTATAAATATCGAGATACTTAGCTCTTATCAAATGCAAGACTATGGTGGTCGCCTTTAACCAGCCTCATTCTCCACATTAGCAGAAAGAATTACTAAGTAATTCTCTTTGTTAATGTAGGTCTCGGGGTGGAGGCTACATACCAAGAATTGAAGATCTCAAGATTATAATTTAGTGCACAAGGCCATAGTATATATTGTCAAAGTCCTTGATAGTAATATTTGATCTCCGTCTCCAATTTTATAATTTTTTATATTTAACGAAAATATATTTAAAAAATACATTTCAGAATATGTTATAAAAGTTTTTCAAAGTTTAAAATGTTTATAAACTATGTTCAAACTATTTTACAAAGTATCAAATTATTTTACAAAATATATAATTTTCAAATTTTTTTAAGAAAACAATTTTCATTTTCTAATGAGGTAAGTCGACATACTTAGACAATATATGCCAACATACATGCTGATAATTCGTTTTTTAAACTTTGAAAGGAAATGTCTATTCATCGCAACTCTTCACAAACAGACACATTTATTCATTTACTATTTGAAGAGGAGTGTTAATGAATTTTTTTGTAACTAATTACTTACTTTCTTTCCTCCTCTTACTCTCTTAAATAAATACTCTATTCTCTAGGAAATAACATAGAATAATTCATTTTTCATTGCATTGATTCAACACTACTTTCTCACTGTTTGAAAACATCTCTCACTCATTTCAAAGATGAAATTTCTATCGAAGAGGATATAGGATCCCTTTTTTCAATGTAAAAGAATTTTTTTGGGAAAACTATCGACTATATTTTATTTGCTTGGGTGTGTTTAGTAGCCTGTTCAAATATTATGGATGTGCTTGTAGCCCAATCAAATCAAGTGAGTCTACCCCGAGCTTGGAAACAAGAGGGTGTGTCTCATGGCCTGAAAATCGAGATTGTATTTGAGTTAGCACTTTGCCCTATTAAAGGTTGGCATCTAAAGAGATTTATTTACTAACAATTATATGGGACTAGATGTAACGAAATTAGACCAATACAAAATCTTTAGTGTCATCTCTAAAACTCTTTACTTTACTAGTTTTATTTTTATAGATGATTGCATCTCTGACCGATTATTAGTATAATTATGTGTTGATACTCCGTGATCTAACATTACTTTTGAGAGAAAACTAAAAAGATTTACATAAGTTAGTAAAAAATATCGCCTCCCTAGTGTTAAATTAGCCTTAAGATCTATAATTCTGCAACCCACATTTGGTATCAGAGCACTAGGTAGTCAAAAAACTCAATTTGATTTTTTAAAATGTATAAACGACTAGCAACGCTATTGGTACACTTGTTAACACCTTTTTCCAAGAAAAATCTACCACTAGACCACCACTTTTTAATGGCAGTAATTACACTTATTGATCATGTAGGATGAATATTTATTTACAATTTAATGGTTTAGATATTTGGAAATTTACACATAATGGGTACACAGAACCTCAGACAAACTTTTCATAATGGACATTTAGACATAATGGGTATACAGAGCCTCAGACTAACTTTTCACAATGGACTGGTGACCAAAAGGAACATGCACAAAATAATTATAAAGCCATGAATATATTTTTCCACTCATTAAATAATAATGAATTTAATTGAGTCTTTATTTGTAAGTCTGCATATGAAATTTGGAGAATAATACAAGTTACACTTAAGGACACATGTAAAGTTAAACAGATCAAAATTGTCATGTCAACTAATATGTTTCAATTGCTTAGAATGAATCCAAATGAGCCAATTTCTAACATGTATTATAGATTCCAATATATAGTGTATATTTCGTGTCATTAGGTAAAAATTTCTTTCAAGAGGACCAAGTTAGAAAATTCTATATTTACTATACTCGGAATAGGATCAAAAGACATTAACAATAGAAGAGGCTAATTACAATAATGCTCTAAAAACTGATGAGGTAATAGGTAATTTAATGTCCTATGAAGCATAATTGTGATGTGCACGTAATTGTGCATATATTTACATCCATATTTTATCTCTTTTTATTTAAATAATCATCATATTTGGGCATTTTAACATGTTTAAAACCAAAATTCAATTATTTCCAAACCATCATATTTTCATCATCATTCAGGGGCAAAACGGTCATTTTTGTGCATGTGTCAACGTAAGAATTTGTACTTGGACATTTTTTGATTATTTTTATAGGAATTTGGATGCATATGGAAGAGGCTTATATGAAGATACATGCATGCACAAGGAAATACAAAGGAATGAAGAGGAAATAATTCAAGTTCAAGATCATGGAGGACCCCACCCACTTACCTAACTTCCAATTAGAAGCTAAGCACATGCTAAAAGGACTTAAAGCTTCATGTACATATTAAGTGGGGGATTAGTGAATGTTAATGATTACTTGGAGGCTACACCAGCACAAGGGTATTTTGGGACGCTCCCTAAAAAGTGAATTAGGGTTTTATGCATGTATAAATAGCGCTCTTATGTACATGAAGATGATCTTCTACTCTTTCATTTACTTAGGAAATTAAGAAATCAAGTGTAAGCACAATGTTCTATGAAATAAAAATGGCTTCCAAGCCTCTTTCTTCTCTCTTTTCTACATGCTTTTCTTTATTTTATTGTTAATGCTTATTTCTTTGCTCTCTTTCTCCTTATGTTCATAGCTTAGATTTATTTTTCATGCAAGTAGAATAGTTTAGTTTCTTTGCTTTGCTTTCTTTTTCTTTTTCTTTTTCTTTAATGTTGCAAACTACATTTGTTGTTTTGATAACAAGTATGAGAGGCTAATCCCTTCAATTTAGGGGTAATGAAGCCTCTAATCATGTAGCTACAACATTTTGATGTTTATACTCTCTTTTTGTGCTTTAATGAGAATGTATGAAGTGGTTAACTTGTTGTTTTTGCTTTGAATTTGATAGTCTATGTTGTTCATAACAAATAGGCTATGCTTAAACAAACATAACACAAATTGCCTCATCATCTAAATATGATTATGGCAAAGAAGTGAATGTTGAAATTGAAATTTGATAGCCTATATTTCTAAACAATAGTCAATGGGCTATGCTTAAAATAGATTTTTATTTCAACGTTGTTGTCATTTTCATGAGAGTTATTAAGTGATTTAAAGGTTGTGTTATAATTTGATGGCTTAAGTTGAGCTAATTAATAGCACAAATGAGTCATACTTAAGATAAACACATCATTTAAATTCACTTATGACCCAAAAAAAGAGAGATCATAATTTCATAATTGTTGAACTATATGATCTAGAGAGTGGAATTATCTCTAAATTGTCATTTAACTCTCATATTTTTATCACTTTCTTTTTGACATTTTTCTCATTTTCTAGCTAATCACACGCTTCAACTTTGGTTTAATTTGATTGAAAAGAATTTTAAAATCATAAATTCCCTACGGATCGACCCGTATTCGCCAAGTGCTACATTCGTACACCGTGCGCTTGCGGTTATTTTTATTTCGAAATTCGTTCGACGGTTTTCTAAACCGATAGAATTTGTAAAAGCTTTCTTAAAAAAGTTCTACCCCTTAGAAAAAACAAGTAGAATTCGAAACGAAATTGTAAATTTTCATCAATTCAAGGGTGAACCATTTGGAAAATATTTTGAAAGATTCAAAGAGCTTTTGATAAAATGTCCACACCATAACTTTGAAAAATGGACGATTTGCCAAATCTTATATGATGGACTCGAAAACAACTCATGAACCATGCTCGAATCAATGTGGCAAGGCAATTTTCTTGCCCAACATCATGACGATGCTTGGCAATTTCTTGAAAACCTCGCTGAAAAGTAGTCCCAATGGGAACGCTCGAATGAAAAATCAATCTACTCACGATCGAGTGCACACTCGACGGGATCTTCTTTTGCTTTGGAAGCTAAGATCGACGCAATGATTAAAAAATTCGATAACGTTTTCTCATCGAATCAAACGAACCAAGCTTCCCAACCAATGTGTTATAAATGCAACGATCCTAATCATATAGCCGATCAGTGTCCCAATTCCGTCGAACAAATCAACGCTTTCAATAAAACCAAAAACGACCCGTTTTCTCCAACGTACAACCCTGGATGGAGAAATCATCCGAATTTTGCGTGGAACCAAAACAATCCCAACACGAATACGATTCGTCCCAATTTTCAAGCATTTCCGAATAATGCTTCAAATCCTCCCTTTCGGTCCAATAATTTTCAACCAAACTTTGCGGGCCCATCTCATAATCAACCGCAACAACCAAATTTCCACCAAATTCTACTCATCCTCCACAAGACGATAAACGTTTAACTTCGCTTGAGAAAACTCTTGAAACGTTGGCTAAGACAACTACTCAAAGCCTTCAATCAAACAGCAATTTGCAAAATTTATTGACTTCGTATATGCAAAACACAAACCAATCGATTGCGAAACTCGAAATGCAAATGAGTAAATTAGCCACGTCTGTAGGTGAACTTGAACGAGGAACATTCCCAAGCCAGCCCCTTCCAAATCCCAGAAATCAAAATGCAAATTCAAATCAAGCCCATGTTGTTCAAGATAGAAACGTCACCTAGTTGAATGCTATCACAACTCTCCGTTCTGGTAAACAAATTGATAATCAAATCGTTAATCCAAATGATTCACTGGGAACTTTTCTCGATACTTCTAAAACAACGAACGACTCAGAACAGAACGTGGAGCCAAACGTCGAATCGAAGGACAATCAAAATTCTTCTTCTTCTACTCGAGTAGACCCGCCTACCGAGTATCGTGTTCCATTTCCACATCGTCTTCGACCAAAGAAACACTCGGACCAAATGGAAAAGATGTTGGAAATTTTTAAACAAGTAAAAGTGAATATCCCGCTTCTTGACATCGTTCAGCAAGTCCCCACTTACGCAAAATTTCTTAAGGACTTGTGCACCCAAAAGAGACACACTCAAGTGCCCAAAAAAGTCTTCTTAGCCGCTAGTTTGAGTGAAGTCTTGTCCCAATCCATACCCGTTAAATACAAAGATCCTGGTTGCCCTACGATTTCGTGTACAATTGGAGACAAGACGATTAACAAATGTTTGATAGACTTAGGCGCGAATGTCAACTTGATTCCATACTCCGTGTACGAACAATTAGGCTTAGGTGAGCTCAAACCCACAAAAGTTACGCTTCAATTTGCCAATCGTTCCATTAAGAAGCCCGTGGAGGAAATCGAAGACGTGCTCATTCGAGTAGGGCAATTCATATTCCCCGTTGACTTTATAGTTCTCGAAACACAACCCGTGATAAATCCCTCGAGTCAAATTCCATTGATTTTAGACCGACCATTCTTAGCCACCTCAAACGCCTTAATCAATTGTCGTAACGGTTCGAGGAAAATCTCTTTTGGAAACATGACTTTGGATCTTAACATTTTCAATCTTGAAAGCCACTCGAACGAACTTCGTGACCAAACATTAGAAGTTAGTGCCATTCACGAAAACTTTGAAAACGAAACACTTGATCTTAACGATGAACGCGAGGCCGAGTACGAAAAATTGTTTCATAAAGTTCCCAACGGGATCGAATACACTCTTCCCTTTGAATCGCTTCAAGTTGAGTCCGAATCTCAGCCCAATTCTGCAATCGAAAAACTCCCGAAGTTGGACCTCAAACCACTTCCCGCTCACCTTAAGTATGCATACTTAGGTGAAAACGAAACTTGTCCTGTCATCATTTCTAACAATCTTTCTCTTGACCAAGAAGCTTCTCTTCTCTCTATTCTTTTGAAAAATAGAGAAGCAATTGGGTGGTCCATTACCGATATTAAGGGAATTAGCCCTGCTATTGTCCAACATCGCATTCATTTGATTGACGAAGCCAAACCCACTCGTGATGCACAACGGAGGCTTAACCCAAAAATGAAAGATGTGGTTCGTGACGAAATTCTTAAGCTCCTCGATAATGGTATCATATATCCCATCTCCGATAGCCCATGGGTTAGCCCAATTCATGTCGTGCCTAAAAAGTCCGGACTTACTCTTATAAAAAACAACGCTAACGAACTTATTCCAACTCATACTCAAACGGGTTGGCGTGTTTGCATTGACTATCGAAAACTGAATGCTGCAGCACGTAAGGATCATTTCCCTCTTCCATTTATCGACCAAATGCTCGAACGTTTAGCCGGCCACGAATTCTATTGCTTCCTTCATGGTTATTCCGGCTATAACCAAATTCCAATCGCTCCCAAAGATCAGGAGAAAACGACATTCACGTGTCCATTCGGTACCTTCGCTTATCGACGTATGCCATTCGGACTTTGTAACGCTCCTGCGACTTTCCAATGATGCATGGTTGGAATCTTTTCTGACATGATTGAGCGCTTTCTAGAAGTCTTTATGGACGATTTCTCTATCTTTGGCGATTCTTTTTCTCAATGTTTACATCATCTCGAGTTGGTTTTGAATCGATGAAAGAAAAACACTTGACTTTGAATTGGGAAAAATGCCACTTTATGGTCAAACAAGGCATTGTCCTAGGACATATCATCTCAAATAAAGGCATTGAGGTAGACAAAGCGAAAATCGATGTCATTGCAAATCTACCCATTCCCAAATCTGTTAAGGACATTCGATCATTTCTAGGACACGTTGGCTTTTATCGACGATTTGTGAAAGACTTTAGCAAGATCGCTCGTCCTTTGACGACTCTTCTTGGAAAAGACGTTCCTTTCGATTTTAACTCCGAGTGTATCTCTTCTTTTGAACGTCTCAAAAACGAACTCATTTTTGCTCCAATCATTTGCGCGCCCAATTGGGATCTTCCTTTCGAAATCATGTGTGACACTTCTAATTTTGTGGTTGGTGCTGTCTTAGGACAACGCATCAACAAAATCCTTCATGTCATTTACTACGCGAGTATGACTTTGAACGACGCTCAACTCAACTACACAATAACTGAAAAAGAACTTCTAGCTGTCGTTTTTGCGCTTGAAAAGTTTCGACCTTACTTGATAGGGTCACACATTACTATGTACACGGACCATTCTGCATTTCGATATCTCTTCTCTAAAAAGGATGCTAAATCCCGTTTGATTCATTGGATTCTTTTACTTCAAGAATTTGACCTTACAATTAACGACAAAAAAGGATCCGATAATGTCATAGCCGATCACTTATCTCGTCTTTCGAACGCACCATCTTCCTTGCGATCAACGAAAACTTCCCCGATGAACAAGTTCTTTCGATTTCTATCGATCCATGGTACGCTGATATAGTGAACTACTTAGTCACTAAAGAAACTCCCTCATCTTGGTCCAAACAGGACAAATGCAAATTCATGTCCCAAGTGAAATATTTCTATTGGGACGATCCATACTTGTTCAAATATTGTCCCGACCAAATCATCCGACGTTGCATTCCGGATATTGAAATAAGGAGTGTTCTTTCGTTTTACCACGATCAAGCGTGCGGTGGACATTTCGGTCCTCGAAAAACTATGAAAAAAGTGCTTCTGTATGGTTTCTATTGGCCTTCGCTTTTCAAAGACTCGTTTGAATTTTGTAAAACATGTGACCGATGTCAAATGCTTGGACGAATTTCTCGACGAGATATGATGCCTTTAAACCCCATTCTTACGATCGAAATCTTTGATGTATGGGGTATCGACTTTATGGGACCTTTTCCCAATTCCTTTGGAAACTTGTATATCCTTCTCGCTGTCGATTACATTTCAAAATGGGTCGAAGCCGTTCCTTGCAAAACCAATGACCACAGAATTGTTGTGAAATTTCTTAAAGAAAACATCTTTTCAAGGTTCGGCACACCTCGCACAATAATCAGAACGGAACCCATTTTTGCAACCGTTCTTTTGAAACTTTAATAAAAAAATACTCGATAACCCACAAGTTATCCACTCCATATCATCCTCAGACTTGTGGCCAAGTTGAAGTTTAAAATCGACAAATAAAACAAATCTTGGAGAAAACTGTCAATAAAAATCGAAAAGATTGGTCTCAAAAATTGACCGACGCGCTTTGGGCTTACCGTACTGCTTTTAAAACTAACCTTGGGATGTCCCCGTTTCGTTTAGTTTACGGTAAAGCTTGCCATTTACACGTTAAAATTGAACACAAAGCGTTGTGGGCAATAAAAAACTTAAACTTTGATCATGAAGAAGCTGGCGAAAATCGAAAATTACAACTCAACGAAGTAGAAGAACTTAGGAACGACGCGTATGAAAACGAGAAAATTTACAAAGAAAGAACCAAAGTTTTTCATGGCAAGTCAATCCTAAGGAAAAGTTTTCGCCTAACCAGAAAGTTCTTTTATATGACTCGAGACTTCATTTATTCCCTGGGAAACTTAAATCAAGGTGGACCGGACCATTTGTGGTACGAACTGTTTTTCCACATGGTGCCATAGAAATAGAAAACCCAAAGGATGGATCGATTTTCAGAGTCAATGGTCATCGTTTAAAACCCTTCTTGGAATTTCCCGGTAACCAAGAGGAGGAGCTCATGATCCTTCATGAGCCAAGCTACGTCTAGTAAGAATGTTAACCCTCTTTGGTAAATATGTACATATTTTTCCCCGTTACACTCATTATATCATGCATCGACTGTGGGGACACAGTTAAAATTAAGTGTGGGGGGAGTCTCATTTTCAATTATTTTTTTAGTTTTTCATGGCATTTTTGAATTTTCATTTTCTTCAAAAAAAAAAATCTCAAAACTCCTAAATCTCAGAAACATTTTCTTTTTACCATTTTGATTTATTTTTGAAGAAACACTATGGGATAAGTATAAGTTTTGGTTAATAAATTGAAATTTTTGAAAATTTATTTGTCTTAACAAAAATAAAAATGAAGTTTGATTACAAATAACAATGGTTTTACTAGTATATAGGAAGGTTCATTTATGTTAATTATGAAGTATGTTCTAATTGAAAATTGTTGTTTAAAAAGTGGTAAATTTAAAGTAAAGGATATAACATTTTTGTCTTCTAAGTTAAATGGTGCTAAGATGATTTTGCAAAACTCTCTCTCTCTTAAAAATATATATATATATATATATAAAAAAAAACAAAATAATAACATCCAAAGTATTCACTCTCATTTAAAAGTCCTCACGGTTATGCATGGGTGAATTACTTGGAATCTTTGATTATGTGCTTTCATACTCATTTAAAAGTCCTCACGGTTATGCATGTATGGAACACATATAAAAAAAAGAACAGACTTAATAAAAACCACCTACGGTCGATAGTTGTACGCACGAAAGTGTGTACACTCGCCATGCTCTATACTCCCCTCACATAAGCCCGAAAGGCAGTGTATGGGTGGTATATCTGGCCTCAGTTTACCTGAGCTAGGTGTGTAATTTTTCTTGCAAATAATGAGAGAGCAAGCAATTGAAATCCTAGCACTATTTTAACTTGTTTGACCTAACTTGTTATTGAAAAGAAATGAAAATACCACTTTAATAAACTTTGATAATCAACTAAGGATCCATTTCATAATTACATTGTGTTATCAACCGAAACAACTAGCCAAACTATGGTCTATCTGTCATGACAACTTGATTTTTATGGGAAATTTTGACGAGTAAATGACTTAAATTTTCAAGACAATGACCAAAACTTGTATTTAACTTATTCGTGTCAATTTAAAAATAAATACTTCATTTGTAAATATTTCCAAAAAATTCGCATTCATTTCTTTGTAAATAAATCTTGCAATTTGTAAATATTTTCATCCTGCATTTGGATTTTGTGGGTAGTATCCGCTGAAAACCCTCACGAGACAACACTCGTCCTACTGGGGACACCCAGAGATTTAACGGCTTGTTGCATACGCTCAATGCAATCGTGCTCCCTACGAAAACAGATTTATCTTAGTTTTCCTTTATTCGAGGACGAATAAAAAGATAAGTGTGGGGGTATTTGATGTGCACGTAATTGTTGCATATATTTACATCCATATTTTATCTCTTTTTATTTAAATAATCATCATATTTGGGCATTTTAACATGTTTAAACCAAAATTCAATTATTTCCAAACCATCATATTTTCATCATCATTCAGGGGCAAAACGGTCATTTTTGTGCATGTGTCAATGTAAGAATTTTTACTTGGACATTTTTTGATTATTTTTATAGGAATTTGGATGCATATGGAAGAGGCTTATATGAAAATACATGCATGCACAACGAAATACAAAGGAATGAAGAGGAAATAATTCAAGTTCAAGATCATGGAGGACCCCACCCACTTACCTAACTTCCAATTAGAAGCTAAGCACATGCTAAAAGGACTTAAAGCTTCATGTACATATTAAGTGGGGGATTAGTGAATGTTAATGATTACTTGGAGGCTACACCACCTCAAGGGTATTTTGGGAAGCTCCCTAAAAAGAGAATTAGTGTTTTATGCATGTACAAATAGCCCTCTTATGTACATGAAGATGATCTTCTACTCTTTCATTTACTTAGGAAATTAAGAAATCAAGTGTAAGCACAATGTTCTATGAAATAAAAATGGCCTCCAAGCCTCTTTCTTCTCTCTTTTCTACATGCTTTTCTTTGTTTTATTGTTAATGCTTATTTCTTTGCTCTCTTTCTCCTTATGTTCATAGCTTAGATTTATTTTTCATGCAAGTAGAATAGTTTAGTTTCTTTGCTTTGCTCTCTTTTTCTTTTTCTTTTTCTTTTTCTTTAATGTTGCAAACTATATTTGTTGTTTTGATAACAAGTATGAGAGGCTAATCCCTTCAATATAGGGGTAATGAAGCCTCTAATCATGTAGCTTCAACATTTTGATGTTTTATACTCTCTTTTTGTGCTTTAATGAGAATGTATGAAGTGGTTAACTTGTTGTTTTTGCTTTGAATTATATAGTCTATGTGTTCATAACAAATAGGCTATGCTTGAACAAACATAACACAAATTGCCTCATCATCTAAATATGATTATGGCTAAGAAGTGAATGTTGAAATTGAAATTTGATAGCCTATATTTCTAAACAATAGTCAATGGGCTATGCTTAAAATAGATTTTTATTTCAACTTTGTTGTCATTTTCATGAGAGTTATTAAGTGATTTAAAGGTTGTGTTATAATTTGACGGCTTATATTGAGCTAATTAATAGCACAAATGAGTCATACTTAAGATAAACACATCATTTAAATTCACTTATGACCCAAAAAAAGAGAGGTCATAATTTCATAATTATTGAACTATATGATCTAGAGAGTGGAATTATCTCTAAATTGTCATTTAACTCTCATATTTTTATCACTTTCTTTTTGACATTTTTCTCATTTTCTAGCTAATCACACCCTTCAACTTTGGTTTAATTTGATTGAAAAGAATTTTAAAATCATCAATTCCCTACGGTTCGACCCGTATTCGCCACGTTCTACATTCGTACACCGTGCGCTTGCGGTTATTTTTATTTCAAAATTCATTCGACGGTTTTCTAAACCGATAGAATTTCTGCCGACGAACAAGTTGCAAGGTAGAAGACAGCATGGCAACAGAAAGAAACTCATTATTGAATTCAATACAATAACGAAATATAACAACTTTTAGAGACCTGAAAACAAGACTCCTGGAACTTGAACTGCAATCAGATGCTTCAACCGTGATGAAAAGGGTCATTTGCAAAGAGACTATCCACATCATAATAAATTAAAGGTCTCCCCAATTACCGATTCATCCCTAAAAAGAAAAAGGGCTTATACAACAATGTTAGATAATTTCTATACTATTTCAAATGACAATGAACCAGGTACTGAGAATGCAAACAAGTGTTTCATGGCAATAGTAGACTAATCAGAACCGATTAATGCAAAGGACCAAAAAGTGGTACTTTTTACGTTTAATTTTTATTTTTAGGAATAAAATATTGATTGATAATAATATTGGATGCATACAAGTATATAGATATTTATTTATAGGACAATTTCATACGGGTTTCAATTTGAGATTTTACAACCCATATGTCGCATACTCAGAGCTCAAGTGTTGACATATCTGTAAGATTTTTGAAATTTCATTTCAAATTCAAAATATGAACTTTCCTTTCTTTTGCATGTGCTCCAACAACTTAAAAGGAAATTTCAAAACTGAAATGTTAGTTCTCTATCTAAATTCACCATATCTCTATCTGTAACGACCTAGAATTTAATCACTATTTAAATAAATATTTAAGCATATCTTTAAATAAATAATAAATTAATTTTTATAAATAAATAAAAATATTTTAAATAATAACTAATGATGATAAAATTATTTTCAAAATTTGTTTACCAATATATATAGTTCGTAAAAATATAGAAAATGTGACTGGAAATTATTTTCCGAAATATTGATTTTCCATTGGTTAAAAGTTATTTAAAATGTCATAGCACTATTTTAAACACTTATACACACATTAAAAATTATTTTAATGAGATGAATACGTGTATATATGCATGTATATACTTCACTTTAAAAGTATATATATTTAAAAATAAGAGAAATTAATTGTAAAGAAAAGTGTAAATATATATATACATATATATATATATATATATATATAATTAACATTTTCAACACAAAGTACAAGGTGTATAGTATGAATAGCGCATGATAAGGGTGGAACACATAGTGAATGGAAATGATGAAAGGGGAGCAGTGGAGGTGCGCGCAAACATATATATTTAATATAAGCACTTATATAATTATTAATTATTTTCCTAAGCCTATATATACCCCTTCCATTTCATGTTTCTCATTTTACAACCTCCATCTTCATTTCAAAACTTCCTAAGCGCTTGAATAAACATCCATGGCTTCTTTTCATGGAATTTAAAGTAGGAAAAAAATCACTCTTTTTGCTAAAATCTCCTCTTTAGTTCACTAAAACACTTCTACAAGCCATTCTACACCTCATCTTCCAAAATTAAAGCACCCCAAACTACCTTCTCCACATGGTCGAGCCCATTTTAGGTGTTTGAACATCCGAAGTTTTAATTTTTTTCAAGTTCCTAAGTTGTTTTCAAGTTTTAGCAAAAGTTCGCCATGAGTTAGTAAAGTTTCGATGAGTGAAGCTCTTATTTTTGGAAAAGAAAACAATTTTATTTTTATGAACTATATGTTATGAAAATATAGTGATTGTTGAGTTTAAATATCATGCTGTTTTGGTGGTATATGATTATAAGTTTGTGGTTGAGCTTGGATTTGTGATTTAGTTGTTAAATGATATGTTTAGGTATGGGTATGTGAATGGCTGATTATGATACGATGGTGGTTTGTTCGTGAAACAAAACCAAATGTATGTGACGTAATTGTTGTGAAGCTAGCAACTTGAAAAGTTGCAAAGGACTTGAGATCCATTTAAAAATGAAAGCTTGTTTCTAGTTTTGGATCTTGAAAATGTTTTTTTTCCCAAGCTTTCACCTTTGTTCGATGTTTTCAAAACTCTTCTATTTGTGTTTCAAAATATGTAGTAGCTAGTGTTAAAGTGAAATTTCCATCTAAAAAGTAATTAATTAGGTAATTAAGTTAAGAAATTAGAGTTTAAGATATTATTAACCAAGTTTATTATTTTTAATTAGGGAGTTTTTAAATAATTATTAATCAAGATAAAAGAAAATTAATTTTTATTTAATCAAGTTTATTTACTTTCATTAATTATTTAATTAGAGTTAATTATTATTTAATTAATTGTTAATTATCCACTTAATTAGGGTTTAATTTCTTAAAGTAATGTTATTTAACAAAGTTCGGTTATAAATAATTTTAAATTAATTAAATTTCCAAGTATGGTTTTTGATTTAATTGAGATTAATAAAGACTAAAAAAGTTTTTTAATAGACTATAGTCTTTCAACATACTAAATTAACTTTTAGTAATTTCAGAGCATCCGAGCTTTCCTTCGATCTGTTCCATTCCTCGGTCGGATTTTCTATGACACTCACAAATGGAACAAACGTACTAGTCATTTTCACATACTCATTTCTAAGCCTCTTATTCATCTCTAAATTAATTCATTTTTCATTTGAAAAAGTTAACATAATATTCGAAAACGAATAATTAAGTTAAAACCAATGTTGTAAAAGTTATTAAATTATGCTACGAAAAAATGCAGCAAATAGTGTTTTAAAAGCTATTTTGATCAAAATGACTTTTTTATCTCTTGGAAAATCATTTATATAACTCAAACCTATTTTAAAACACTTCAATATATTTATTGAATTTATTCCATATTTATAAATAATTTAAAATTACCATTTTAAATGAATTCCCTTTATGGATTCTGAATTGCAAAACTGCGATTATCTTGAAAACTTGTTTTGGACTTATTTAAAAATACACAAATAAAATCTTGATTTTCTTTCTTCATTTAAAAACTATGGATATAATGGTCCGGAAATTTTTTATCTCGTAGAATTTCAAGCTATATTCCACTCTATATGGTCATTTTACTTTTTCGGCACGAAATCGCGAACTACCATTACGCGATGCATCTTATTTTGACTTATTTTTTCATAAATTGTCAAAACTTCTCAGAATTGAGTTTTATTGTTTATAAACATAAACCATTTTTTAATCATTTAAACAAATATTTTCCATATTAAAACTCATATTCACTTTTAAACAATTTCATAATATTATATTATTATAATATTCATTTCCAAACTTATTTTATATTTTAAAACCATTAAGAGGCAAAACAGCTCCATACACAAATTAATTTTCCATTTAATTAACTATGGTTTATTACTAACCATTTCTCCTATCATTTATCAAATCAAGTTATCAACCATATCATAAACACTTAACCAACCATAATATCAACCAAGTTATCATCCAATATCAACCAATATTCAACATATTAATCTCAAATTTAATATGTATATTATCACTCTAAGTTTTTCTTAAATATAACTAAGATCGAGTACTCACAATTTATATCCACTCCACTAAACTTTACTGTAGCTTTCTGCATCGAACCTGCAGCACTTTGGAAGCTTTTCCTTGCTCTAAAGCTCCCCGACTTGCTTCCTTCTCCTTTGGTGCTCTCGGCCTTGACCTTGGATGAGCGGTGCTTGGCCATAGCTTGGGATATAGAGGCGGCGTGAGTGGTAAAGGGATAGGGTGGTGTTTGCACTAGTTTTTGAGCTCGAATGACAATATATATATATTCTCTTTGAATTATTTCTTCATAATTTTCCTAAGGTGGAAGCAATTAAAATGCTAAAGAAAGAAGAGGATGGCGATGAAGAAATGAATGAATGAATGAAGGAGTGAATGGATGCTTGTATTTATAAGCAAAAAGAATTGAAAAAATTATCTAAAACACCATCACCATGTGCTCCTATCCCCTCCTTTTGCATCTTCCCTATGTTACTATCCCCCTCAATGTACCTCCATCACTTCACTCTCTTCCAAGCCATCCATTCATGTCATTAGTTTACTTAAGGTTGCTTAAAGGTCAAATATTTAGTAAATATCTTAGATTATTTTCTTATATATGTTTATACATAAATGTATTTGTATATTTGTATGTGTATATGTGTTCAAGTGTGTATGTATGTTATATGTAAGGACCCGATTCTTCGTCTTCCGAAAATTCAACATCGATACTCACTTTATCGACTGCCGAGCAATCGAACGACGGAAAACCGAACACTGAGGGTTTAAGAAAAAGAAAAGGAGAGAAGAAGAGATAAGAAGATAGAAAATATAGAGAAAAGAAAATAGAAAATAGAACGGAACAGAACACAACACATCAATATCAGAATCTCACAATTCGCAGCAGAACAACATATAATAATAAATGAATAATCTTTAAACAAAGAACTATATCAGTTATTACATTTTATACATTACATTTCATCATATCATCAGAGTATACAACAACAACAACAACAAACAGTGCAGCGGAAAAAGGAATACTATATACTAGTAATACGCCATGCCATCCATCTTGCCTCCAGCAACTCCAGAATATCCAGAATATCCTGATAAACCTAACTCTTAACTGCCCGTGTGGAAATTGGTGGGCACCCAGAGTTTAGGAAGGAAAACAATAAACTTCGAGTCAGTCATGTGACTAGTGTGAGAACTCAAACAGTTTATTTATCTTTAAAATCAAAATAGATGAATATTTTTAAAGTCAATTCGCAATGCTTTTAAAAATGAGACTACCATAAGGCCTCCCGCACCCACACACAATGCAAACGCAGAATCGGAGGAGATTTCTCCTTATGATAGTCAAAGTTGCTTGATACTCATTAAAAAGAACATTTGATATTATTACTAGTGCATAGTGTAGAGAAAAATTCATTTCGAAAGTAGAATATAAATCTTAGCCAACATAGACATTTCGAACTATGCCTACTATAGCTACCATCCAAACAGTAGGGCGCCACCATAAGTGAATGATAGGTTCTACAATTAATACCGTACAAGTCACGTATTGTTTCTTTTGATTTCCAACGAATGGTCAGGCCAAGGAACTTCCCATTGCCACATGAGAATGCCTCTGGATGGACATCCCCGAGAACCAAACCGGATCTCTACCAACACAAGGCCGGGTTACCCCTAACTGAGTAACAACTGACCGAATATGCCATCCCCCGGTCCTTTGGGACCTTTTCAACCGAGCGCTCGTAATCAATTCACACAATCATAACAAAGTGTTTTCAACATGAGTAAGTATCTGGGCTCCATACCATGATACCACCCTTTTCCAGAAGGAAATGCACACATCCTAAAGGGCGCTACCCCTCATAACCTTGCTGCTTCTTTCCTGTTTTGACCATTCACGGGGTGTGAGGCTCGACGAAGTCACGACCACAAAAACACACTTTATACAAAAGCCATGCTTTGGGTCAACAAATGATCATAGAAATGATCACAAAGATAGACGATCAAATAAACGATCCTATCACAAATAATCAACACAATGATCATTTACAGCAACACTCAGCATGTCACATTACCAAATTGGGAATATATCGCTGATAACATTCAACTACATAACCTCTGAGCTCGTACGTCTCAGAGAAGAGTGTTAAGCTAAAAGAATAAATTCTCCGCCACCAACAGAAATATATCTGAAAGAAATCTGCTTTATATCTCAATTTGTAACGTTAGACACACAATCCATACAAGTCTGTTCCGGGCTCGAACAAAACCGAAGGCACTTCTTACGAAGCCCTTGCAATCCGGGTATTCACAATCCCGATCGAATTTCCCATCACTTACGGAATCTCTATACCAGGAGCTACCCAGTGCAGAGACAATCGATAGGTCATCCTATCGCTTTCACAAATACTCGGTCTTCAACACCGATCTTCAAATGCAATTCACAACGACGTATCACATATTCGGAATGGGTTATACGACCCCATGGTCCTTTCCCGGTTAGCCCGAATAGTGAGCGCTTATTCAAAAATAAGTGTGGCATTCAAATTCAAACAAATCACATCAATTACCCATTCAAAGGGAAATATTGATAGTCGGTTATTGAACTATCAATGAATATGCACACATCACCAGATTCCAAATAATTTTCCAAATTATTTATTTCTCAAAAATATCTTTACAAGATATATTATTTTCAATACTTCAAAAATATATCAATATTTATTTTAAACAAATTCTTCTTTTCATTTATAAATTCCATAATGAATTTATCTTTCAAAATATTCATGCATAGACGATTTCAATTATTCATTTCAATTTATCTTCAAAAAGATAAATTCTCTAATATTCACTTTATATTGGAAAACATTTCCATACTTATTTATTCATAAGTAATTCACAAATTTTATTTATTTTCGACACTTAGAAAATATTTAATACACTTAAATCGAGATTAAGTATATATTTCATTCTTTTAAGAAAATCATTTACTTTAACATATTTATTTGGGCCAAAACGAATGTTGCGTAAAACATTGTTACGACAACCCAAAATCACTAGTATAGGGATTCGAAATTAAAATATATATATAAATCCCAATACTATACAAAACATTTCCTTTCGGAAATCATTTACTATAACAACAGTGTTATAGTCCACCATTCCCTTTTATTTCTCGAAAACGTCTATTTCAACAATAGATGTTGAAATCTATGGTTTCGAATCTCAACACTTTTTAAAACATCGTTAGATCGTTTTTATTCAATTTAAAACATCACAATCAAAACAATTATTTAACATATTATTCACTATTTAAAAACGTGAATATACTTCAATTAACAATTTCATCATTTCTATTCATTTTATTTTAAAGTATTATTCACAGTCAAAATCGTGAATATAACTCCATAAATAAATCATTACAATTTACTTATCAAAATAAGTCGTTTGTGAATTTATAAAACAACGTTTGTAAATTCCATTTCTATTTATTTATAACAACTTCCTTTTATAAATTCCTTTATTAACCTATTCGATTTATAACTCAATTATAAAACAAAGGTTCATATTATAAGTCAAATACTTATAAATGATTATGTTACAAAATCGTTTCTTTGAACTTCATAATTATAAATCTTATAACTTATAAGATTCAATTATTCATCCAAATATATTCTTTAATAATTTCACAAAATTTATAAATCTTACTATTTATAAATTTCATTTATAACTTCACCATTTAAAATTTTATAAATTCCATTCATTTACAAAATTCATTTTCACTTCATTCAAACACTTATAAAAACTCGTTTTATAATGTCAATATTTCAATTTATAAATATCCATTTATAAATCTCTTAATATAAACCAATTTATATTATTCTTTAAAACGTCTTTAATCTCCTTTATTATTTCACCATTTTGATTCATAAAATAATTAAATTTTATAAATCCTATATTTAAACTTTTTACAATAAATTCTAAAATCCCGATTAAACTATTTTATAAAATCATTAGCATCATATTCTCAAAAATCAGTTTTTAACTATATTTCTCAAAAATCATAATTTTTATAACATTAAAAATTATAACGTTTATTTATTTAAAATGAATCAATTTCCAAAATTATTTTATAAAACGTATACTTTTCAAAAATCACTTTAAAAATCATTTTAAAATTCCAAATTTGGTCTAGTGATGCTACACACCAAATAGTCAATCACGACTACAACGATATCATATATCGATATGATAAACCATCAAATATCAAAATATTTGAAATCAAATAAATACTGTTGAGGAATCCAGTTGGATCCCTCCAACCTGTTTCCTGCATCCACAAACATTAGCACAATACCAATTTCGCTCCAGTACGAAATTATCGTGGTATATGGGATTTAAATATTATCCGCTTAATAGACGGCGCAATAGGGTCTCATCCGCTAAACAAATAAATGCGGGAAATCAATAACTCCAATATATACATATGCCAATATATATATATTGCTATTATATATAATACCAATTTCATTGTTTATGAAATATTCGCGGTATATGTTTTTATTAAATAACATCCGCTTACTAACGGCGCATAATGTCTATTTTAACAATCAATAGATAACTATCATCATTCAAACATGCATTCAAATATTTTAAATCTAACTATTTAAAATAAAATCGAAACTGATTCGATTGAGTGAGAAGTTCTCACCTAGATTTCAATTTCGTTTTAGCGATTTATTCCGAATAAAATTAAACGGACGTTTAATTTTACCCGAAATTATCACTAACTCCAAACGACTCCAATCCAATTTCATCGCGTAGTGCTCGTCCATACGATTCCAACGCAACAGGTTTCGCGCGTTTTCGACCTCGTATGAAAAAGATATCAATTTTTGAAGTTACACGATTTAAACTAAAATTTATTTACAACTTTTAATAAATTTTAAACCTAAATTCAATCTGAGCCATTGCTTTCCATCCCACAAATCATGGCCGTGCGTTGCTTCTTCCCATCCTTCCTCTCATTCACGTTTACAGCCGACATCAACAAACCCATGAACATAAACTAGGGTTCCATCTCACCACCTCCTCGCTGCATGAAAACACGATCAGGGAGCGCCATCGGAATGCTCGTGACAAGAGCTACCCACGCCTGCGAGGATGTTGAACTCGGCCACCTGTACACGCACGCGCATCGAGGACACACGGTCACAAACGCACCCCCCTAGCTCCCTCCACGTCGCTCCAAACACGATATCCACCGTTGAACACGAAGATCTTGACGTCCTCTACGAGTTTCTAGTTGAAAGATTCTTGAATCGTTGCACGGATTTGAAGATTTGGAGGGAGGAAGGTTGCGAATTTCTGGTCTTAGAATTCGAAACTGGCGGCTACACGTTGAAACTAGGGTTTTGCCTTCTTTTTTTAATTTTTAGAAATTTAGGTCTATTTATAGAGAATTATTCAAACACTATTCAATCCGGAAATTCCGAACTCCGATTTACGCGCCGTAACTGACGTTCCTAGGGTTTATCCCACGTTCCGGACACAATGGAACAGGTTTCGAAAGCTAATTCGGACATCTGTGCGAGTTATGGCAATAAACGTTCAATTTAAATTAAACCGATTTAAATCGATTTCTAGGCGTTTTAATTCGTACCGGACAAACGGTAAATCCAATTGACTTGAAATTTGAAACCTTACAATAATATCACATTACGGATCCGATGAAACTGGTTTCGTCGAAATCCGAGACTTTTTGAAAAATGGCTATTTTAACTCGCCAAATTAAAATTAAAAATAATTCGATGCGTTTCAAGCTGCCACGATCAAACGACAACTCCGATTGACACGAAAATTGAAATCCGGTAATAACTAACTATTACGGATCCAATGGAACTGGTTTCGTTCAATTCTGAGACTGTTCAAAAATTGACTATTTTTACTAGTCGATTAAATATTAAAATATTCAATTTTCACAAATTAACTCTTAATTCGATTTTAAAAGTTCTAAAATATCATTCTAACTCCAATATGATAAAATAAAATTTTAAAAATCATTTTCAATCATATTTAACCCAATTTTCAATTATTTCCATAATTTAACCTATAAAATTATCGATTTAATTATTCAATAAAATCCAATAATTCAAAATAAAATTTATTCGACTTATAAATTCACTTATTAATATTTAAAATTAATTAAATATTCAAATTTTAATTACTAAAAATTCTGGGTCGTTACAATCTCCCCCCCTTAAAAGAATTTCGTCCTCGAAATTATTAAGTAAGAAAAGTTACAGAATTTATTAACTTTCCAAAATTCATAATTAAATTTTTTTTTTTTTTTTTTTTTTTACAAAACTTTACTAAGTTTTTAAATCATACTTAGTTATCTTTTCAAAAACAACTACTATTGTTTAACTTTCAATTGCAAATCAAAGTTAATGTTTTCAAAATTTTCCAATTTTCTTAAATTTTTTCTAACGCCTTAAATTTTCGGAAAAATTCGCCATAGTCTCCTTTGCGCGGCTCGATCCGAAAAAAAAAATGACAGTATATATATCACAAATATACATCTCATCAAGTAATGAGGCATCCCGAAGGGAAAAAGTGTAAAAGTACGATATGTAATCCGAGATATGTACCTTATATTTTATTAGCGAGCATATACGGCTAATATAGCGCGAAAGCGAGCTCCAAATGCGAAGCAAACGCGATCCGCACCTACTAATCACTCAACAAACAACATGAGAACATGCATATATGAAAATAATATCAATATACAACATATAGCAACATAATCACTATATATGTCAACATAGCAAATGAAACAAACAACAAATGCACCATCAACCAACTAGCATTCATAACAAATAAATATTCATTCATATTCTCATTAATATTCAATGAAATAGGTTTTCAATTTAAATCACATTTGATTCATTAACAGTGGATGTTTTTACTAACATTCATTTTCAATTAGTTTATATTCACTAATTCATATTCAAGTTGGTTCACTTCCAAATCAAATTCAATTCTATTCAAGATTCACTTAACTTCCAATTGAATTTTAATTACTTTAGCTTTCAATTTCATTAACTTAATTTCATTAACACTTAATGAATTATATACAATCAACTAACAATCATATGACAATCAATGTATATTAATTACAACCAAATTCCTTTGCTTATAATTGGTTTAATTAAATTGATTTTTTTTCAACTATTCAACTTCCAATGACATTAGATTTTAATGAATTATCACTTACATTCATTATTTCATATCAACTTAATTCACATTCATTCGATTAACATTTAATCCAATTATAAAAGTTGAAATTTCATTACATAACTCAAGTTCATATCCATCACTTAACTTCATTAATTTTCTTTGATACCAATCTCAATTTCATTAAACATCTTTTAAGTTATATTTCCATTTAACTTTAAATTCATTTTTTTTTATTTATAACTCATATTCATAAATATATTCATATAGTTTCACTTCTCATATATATATAAGTTTATTTCACAATTGTAAATCACTTTAATTATAATTCAATTCTTATAATTCTTTTTACTTATACTATTATTCTTCAATTTAGATTATTCAAACAACTAAACAATCAACTTATATACACTTTAAATAATTCTGAAAAATTATTTTCTTTATATAAAATATACTCAAGATAAAATTATTTCATTTACCCAATTTTAAAACAATACTGTGTCGAATTGTTCTATTCAAGTGTTTAGAAACCCCTTCGGCATAGTTGTCGAGACTACGCTGACGAAAGTTCATATGCCACTCAACAAACCAATCATCACAATATAAAACAATTTTATATTCACTAACAAATACGCTCTCATAGCTATTATTACACTCTACTCATTCTAGAGCACTACTGACTCTATCTCTAATGAGTAATACCCAACAGAACCATGGTTGTCGCTTAACCATAAGCTCTGATACCACATTGTCAGTACCCGATTCTTCGTCTTCCGAAAATTCAACATCGATACTCACTTTATCGACTGCCGAGCAATCGAACGACAGAAAACCGAACACTAAGGGTTTAAGAAAAAGAAAAAGAGAGAAAAAGAGATAAGAAGATAGAAAATATAGAGAAAAGAAAATAGAAAATAGAACGGAACAGAACACAACACATCAATATCAGAATCTCACAATTCGCAGCGGAACAACATATAATAATAAATGAATAATCTTTAAACAAAGAACTATATCAGTTATTACATTTTATACATTACATTTCATCATATCATCAGAGTATACAACAACAACAACAAACAGTGCAGCGGAAAAAGAAATACTGTATACTAGTAATACGCCATGTCATCCATCTTGCCTCCAGCAACTCCAGAATATCCAGAATATCCTGATAAACCTAACTCTTAACTGCCCGTGTGGAAATTGGTGGGCACCCAGAGTTTAGGAAGGAAAACAATAAACTCCGAGTCAGTCATGTGACTGGTGTGAGAACTCAAACAGTTTATTTATCTTTAAAATCAAAATAGATGAATATTTTTAAAGTCAATTCGCAATGCTTTTAAAAATGAGACTACCATAAGGCCTCCCGCACCCACACACAATGCAAATGCAGAATCGGAGGAGATTTCTCCTTATGATAGTCAAAGATGCTTGATACGCATTAAAAAGAACATTTGATATTATTACTAGTGCATAGTGTAGAGAAAAATTCATTTCGAAAGTAGAATATAAATCTTAGCCAACATAGACATTTCGAACTATGCCTACTATAGCTACCATCCAAACAGTAGGGCGCCACCATAAGTGAATGATAGGTTCTACAACTAATACCGTACAAGTCACGTATTGTTTCTTTGGATTTCCAACGAATGATCAGGCCAAGGAACTTCCCATTGCCACATGAGAATGCCTCTGGATGGACATCCCCGAGAACCAAACCGGATCTCTACCAACACAAGGCCGGGTTACCCCTAACTGAGTAACAACTGACCGAATATGCCATCCCCCGGTCCTTTGGGACCTTTTTAACCGAGCGCTCGTAATCAATTCACACAATCATAACAAAGTGTTTTCAACATGAGTAAGTATCTGGGCTCCATACCATGATACCACCCTTTTCCAGAAGGAAATGCACACATCCTAAAGGGCGCTACCCCTCATAACCTTGCTGCTTCTTTCCTGTTTTGACCATTCACGGGTTGTGAGGCTCGACGAAGTCACGTCCACAAAAACACACTTTATACAAAAGCCATGCTTTGGGTCAACAAATGATCATAGAAATGATCACAAAGATAGACGATCAAATAAACGATCCTATCACAAATAATCAACACAATGATCATTTACAGCAACACTCAGCATGTCACATTACCAAATTGGGAATATATCGCTGATAACATTCAACTACATAACCTCTGAGCTCGTACGTCTCAGACAAGGGTGTTAAGCTAAAAGAATAAATTCTCCGCCACCAACAGAAATATATTTGAAAGAAATCTGCTTTATATCTCAATTTGTAACGTCAGACACACAATCCATACAAGTCTGTTCCGGGCTCGAACAAAATCGAAGGCACTTCTTACGAAGCCCTTGCAATCCGGGTATTCACAATCCCGATCGAATTTCCCATCACTTAAGGAATCTCTATACCAGGAGCTACCCAGTGCAGAGACAATCGATAGGTCATCCTATCGCTTTCACAAATACTCGGTCTTCAACACCGATCTTCAAATGCAATTCACAACGACGTATCACATATTCGGAATGGGTTATACGACCCCATGGTCCTTTCCCGGTTTACCCGAATAGTGAGCGCTTATTCAAAAATAAGTGCGGCATTCAAATTCAAACAAATCACATCAATTACCCATTCAAAGGGAAATATTGATAGTCGGTTATTGAACTATCAATGAATATGCGCACATCACCAGATTCCAAATAATTTTCCAAATTATTTATTTCTCAAAAATATCTTTACAAGATATATTATTTTCAATACTTCAAAAATAAATCAATATTTATTTTTAAACAAATTCTTCTTTTCATTTATAAATTCCATAATGAATTTATCTTTCAAAATATTCATGCATAGACGATTTCAATTATTCATTTCAATTTATCTTCAAAAAGATAAATTCTCTAATATTCACTTTATATTGGAAAACATTTCCATACTTATTTTATTCATAAGTAATTCACAAATTTTATTTATTTTCGACACTTAGAAAATATTCAATACACTTAAATCGAGATTAAGTATATATTTCATTCTTTTAAGAAAATCATTCTTTAACGACCCGGCTTCCATCCACTAGGAAGTCGCATCGCTAAAAAGAAAGAAAGGGATAGAAATAGAAAGAAAGAGAAGAAGAAAGAAACAACAATTAGAATCTAAACAGCGGAACGAATAAATTAATTTAATAACATAACTATTACATAGTTTACAACACTAATCAGAGTTACACAGAATATACATCACATACTAGACAGTTATAAACACCTGTCTAGTTATACAACTCAATACAACTCAATACAAGAGATACCAACTCAGAGAATACACAGCGGAACTATATATCTAACGCCGAAGCCTCCTGCTCCATTGCTCCTTCATAATTCGTCAAAGCTAACCTGAATCCTAACCTGAATCCCTTGGCTACTCGTAAAAATTTGAGTACCCAAGAGTTTACGGAAAACAAAAGATAAACTCCGGGTCAGACATGGGTCTGGTGTGAGTAACAGGTTAAAGTTGCTTAACTTTTAAAAACCTTTTGAAAAGAAAGGTATCACGTAAGACTTCCCACACATAAACATGGAAAAGTTTTTACCTTACGCTAACCAAAACATTTGATATGAAATCCGATGATATTATAATAGTGTCTAGGGTTTTCAAGTAAAATACAGAAATAGCTGAAATGCTTACATCTCACATTCCAACATAGTTGGGCACAACTAATACGTACGGCACTTATTGGATTTTGGATTCCATCAATGGCAGGGCTACCGGGGTACCGCCCGTCACAGTACGTGGCCTAGATCACCGTACCGAGGAGCCACCCTAACTCCCCTGCAACACAAAGCCGGACCCATTCCTTACTGAATAGTTCCGAACAAGACAACCCCGCAGTTGGCGTACGTCCAACTGCCCACACAGGCGAAATAAAAGGGACCTCTAGACAGGGGTAAATCTTGCTCTCCAGTGGGGGCTACCCACGAAGCCTTGCTGCACCTCCCCTGTTTTAGCCATTCCCGGTTGATGAGGCTTGAGGTTACGATTACCTTTAGAGAACACATCTCTTAGAATGCTCATCGTCCACCTGACGATGTTCTGAAAGCATTCAATCCATACAAGTTCGTTCCGGGTTCGAACGAAACCGAAGGCATTATCTCGTTACACTCGTATTGGAATCACCCTCAGAGTTAACGACGATAACCCTTGCACTCTGATTCACCATCTCGAATCTATAAGTACTATTCCGTCAAACTCATTACGGAATCACCCACAGAGTTATACTGACGTATAGCCCTTACACCTCGAGTCTTCACTCGCTCCACTTGGATTAACGACCTAACGTTAATTGGAATCGATGTGGTTTTCGGATATCCAAATATGGAAACCCGATCCCGGTCTCATCGAAATCCAAAGAGTGTATTTTAAGGCCAAGTTGTTTTAAAGTTTTAAAACAATTCAATTATCTATATAAACAGATAGATAAATCACAGATTCACAATAGGTAATCAACATTATTATCACAACAGATAATCTACATTATCATTATCAATAGATAATTCAAATCATAATCACAATGCAACCAATGCATCCATATCACTCAATATTGCTTATCTCATTTCTAAGATTCAAACCAATCAAGCAAACAATATCATCCATCCCTATAAGCAATGATCTATACACACCATTTATAATTAATTTAAAATGAATTAAATTAACTACATCATTCTCTAATTAATTTAAAGTGAATTAAACTAATTACTTCATTAACATAAATCTTGCTTACATAACCTTAATTAATTACAAATTAATTAATTAATCATCTTCCAATTAATCACTTTAATTAATCACCTTTGATTAATTATTTCTTAATTACATTTAAGTAATTATTCTTTAATTAATTTCACAAATTAATTATACTTAACCAAATACAGTAATTAACTTTTAATTACTTCATTAAATTAATTAACTATAATTAATTACATTGAACCTTAATTAATTACAATTAATTACCCTTAATCACTTATTAATGATTAATTGATCCTAATTAATCAATCTTAATTAATCAAACTTAATTACATCATTAATTATTAATTAATGATCTTTAATTACATTTTAATTAATTACTTTATTTAAATTAATTACATTAAGAAATTAATCTTAATTTAAACCATAATTGTTAATCATCCTTGATTAACACATTCAGTAATTAACTACCTTTAATTACTTTACCAAATAAATTAATTACTCTTTAATTAATTATCTCAAATTAATCCCTTGATTAATTCACAAAGTAATTATACTTAAATTACTTCATTTATCAAATCATCTTCAATTAATTACATATAGTAATTACCCATTAATTACTTCTCTAAATAATTCCTCTTCATTTAATTACATTAAGTAATTATACTTCATAATCCTTTATTGATTATTTTAAATTAATTAAACTGAATTAATTAACTTAATCTAATCAAATTAAACTCAATTAATTACAATAAGTAATTACTTCCTTAATTACTTAACAACTTAAACAATTGATTATCTTAAATTAATTAATCTAATTAATAATTGATCACATTAATTAATTATTAAATAATCCTTAGTTAATGACCTTCATTAACTATTAACAATTCATTAATTATTTGTTTCTAAAATAATTAACTTATTTAAATCATTATTAATTACAATTTAATTAATCATTAATCCATTAATTAATTCCTAATTAATTAAATAATTAAGTGTAAACTAAAACTTAATTAATCTATTATTACTTGATTAATTAATTATTAATTATTAATTAAAAATCAATCTTATTTAATTAATTATTCTTAATTACAAGTTAATTATTCAAATAATAATTAATCTTAAACCTTTAAGATTAAACCTTTAATTACTTTGAGTAATTATTTATTTCACTAATTTATTAAATAAATTAATTATTCATTTAACTATCCTAATAATTAAATGAAATATAAAACCTTAAATTATTACTTAACTTTAACAAGTTTAAAATCAATTTAACCTTTTAAATTTAAAAAAAATAAATAATATTTCCACTTATAAAAGAAATTTTTACAAAAGTTAAACAAATTTCTTTTAAATTAAAACATTTAAATTTTACATTATCATTCAAATTTGTTTCAAACACTTATATTTATAAAACTTAAATTTAATTTGAAACAAAGATTCATATCCAAATTTGAGTCAATTCTAAACTTTGTTTAAACATTACTTAATTTCAATTTCAAAATTTACATTCAAATTTCTTTTAAAAACATTTTTAACAATAAACTACTTAAAAGTATTTTAAACAAATTTGAATTCTAAAAACTCATTCCTTTCCATCTTAATATTAAATTAACTTGAATTCATAATTTAAATTAGATTTAAAACATATTTTAAATCTTGCTTACACTTTTTAAATTTAAGTTTAAATTTTTGAGAATAGGTCAAGTTTTAAATCTGAATAAATCTAACCTGTGCAAACTCAAAAACAGCTCGAGTAAAACTCGATTTAGCAGTTTCATTTGAATACACTTAGATCTTTAAGGTACTATTAGTTTTAACAAACCTGTAACATGCAAATACAGCTCATTTAACACCCCGAGACCCACACTGCTACTCCGAGTCAAACACTCAAATACTTCGAGTCCAAAATTACCATGCTTCGAGCAAAATCACGATACACCCAAACCAAACTCGAGTATACTTCTTCCCCAAAAACATCTGACACGCCAAAATCCACGTGCACCTGCACCGCCGCAACAACCACCACCTACCCCTCGCGACCACCCACACACGTCGGCTATCTCCTCACAATGCTAATTCGATCAACAGGAAATCTGCAGAGGCCCTAAATCTAATTTGAGCATTCAAGCTCAAAAATACAAATAAAAGTCAAAGCCTGTAATCGCCTCCAACACCAAACCCCGACCACCAGAGAAGCTCCACCCCCGGCCACGACTACTTCTACACCCCAACTTCCTCCCACCTGAACCTGGAAGAACTCGATCACTTCTACAAGCCGTGCCGACCAAAACAATTAACCTAGTTAAAAACTAGGGTTCCAGACAAGAAATCATCACCGCTGCCACCTCGATGATTTGCATCGCCATCCAATATTTTTCCACGATTCTTCGACCATTCCTCCACCATCAGGAAAGACCCCGATCATCCCGATCCACTAGATCACCAGATGTAACTCAAAATACCCAAACTGATCAACCAAGAATTTCTCCTTCATTCTTTAACTAAAAATTATGATTTCCTTCTTAAAAATCATGTTTTGAGTTAGGGATTCAATTTGTGATCCTGAATTGATGAATTGGAATGTTGGAATTTTTACTTATAATCAGTTTGTTCTTTTGTTTTTGATTCCAGAGCCATTTAAATTTCATTTTAAACTTACTCAAAATTTTAAACATTGATTTATGATAAATCAAACAACATTGGCTTATATTCCAAGTCCTAACAGTTGTTAGATCAAAAGATAATGATTTTTGTTTGCAAATCTGGGTCTTGAAACAAAGAACAGAGAACTCAATGAAACAAACATTCACACATTTACATTCAAGTGTTCACAGATAATTCATAAATATATATGCAAAAACTACTCATCTATATCCACAAAAATCATAATTATCACAGAAATCAATCATGCAACTATGTTAAACTTAAGTTATTTTAATAAAAATGTTACTCACCTTAATTTTTGAGCAGAGCATCCAGTTTCAGATAAGCTTGTATTGGAATATGTTTCAATTTCCAGAACTTCAATTTGCTTTACTTTATTTAAACTGCAGTTTGCTATTAAAACTTGCTTTTATAAAATTCTTTCCTTGATCCCATTTTAATTACTGCAAATGCCTTTACTTCTAGAAAACAATGCAAGTTTGGTTGATGAAGCTCAAAACTTTGCAGGCCTTCAAAATAATGTATGCAGGTTTGTGTTTGCAGAATTGTTTTCAAAACAGAGAAGGGGAAAGACTGCAGGTCTTTTGAGTGAAATTGCTGTAATGCCATGCTCCCTGATCTACAATTGCATGCATGCTTCTCGGATGAAACTGCAGTTGCATGCATGCCCTTGCATTGCAGAATTGAATCTCAGGTTACAGTTTTGAAGAGGCTACAGGTTTAAACTAGATTTTCATTTCAGGTTTAATTGGTTTCTGGTTTTGGAGATAACTTCAGATTGTAGTAGCTTAATTTAGTTAGAGGAAATACTAGTTTACGGATTGGGTTTTTGAGGGGGATTACAGATTTGTTCTTGAGCAAATTTTCTGGTTTTAAAGAAGAAGTTTGCAGATTTTATTTGAATGTTGATTGAAAATTTCTCAAGTTATGAAAAGAACAAGAAAAAGAGAATGAGGTTAAGAGCCAAAGTTTATATAAACAAAATGTTTGATTTAATTAAAATAAAGAAAAAAGAAAAATTGAATAAGACACTTGTATTAATCTTAACATTTGTTACTTTGCTTATTTTATGGCTCAACATGTGTCATTTGAGTGTGTTAAGAGACTAACACATGTATTATGTGTATTTTAATTTCAATATAAATTGTTTACAAAAGCTTTTAAATCTAAATTTACTATTCTTATGTATATATATAAATGAATTTATCTCTTTTTAAATTTAAAATAAATGAAAACAAAACAATTTATAAATATGAACTTATTCAAATATTTTTATGTATTCATTCTTTCAAATTTCATAACATCAAAAATTCAAATTTAAAATTATCTTATCAAACCCAATTATGTTCATAAGAACTAAGTATTATCATTATCAATTGAAAATAACAAATTAAACAATTTAATATAATTTATAAAAGAGATTATAATTTACTTTTATTGCTTAAAATATTAAAATCATTTGTTATTAGTAATTTAAACTTCTTATATAAAATTTCAAACAACATTTAAAAAGAAAGAAAAACAAAACAAAGCTTTTATGTTATTCTAATTTAAATTCATATTGAAACTAATCAAATATATTTTAAACAAATAAGATTTACATTTAATATTTACAAACCATATAATTATTTATTGAATTGCTTTATTTACTAAATTTCAAATCAAAGCTTATATATTTATAATCCATACAATTTTATATATATTATAAACAAAAACAATTTATTAGCTTTAAAAAGATACAATCTTCCAATTTAAATATTTATTAAAAGAAGATTATTAAATCAATTCTAATTTTATTATCAAAAATTATCAAATCAATTTAATTTTCAGCACAAATTATTAAATTTATATTGCCCAAATTTCCGGGATATCACATTCCTCCCCCCTTAAAAGAATTTCGTCCCCGAAATTTAAAACAAAGGTAATTTAATAATCTATCTTAAGATTTTATTTTAAAACACAAGCATATATTATCAAACATATGCTAACAACCATAGCAACCAATTCAAACAAAACAAACCTAATTTTCCAGAAAAACCTGGATAAAATTTCCTAGAGTTTCCCAAATATAAATATCGGGATACTCGCTCTATAGAATCCAAACAACCTATACTACTAGGCTACAGAGCTCCTATCCAACTAGATCTACAAAAATTAAACAGTATGTCAGACTATGGATAAGTCTGACTCATCAATCACATCCTCATGAACTGCTGGTTCCACAACCAGAGATAGATCATACACGTACTCCCTCAGAGATACGTGAAACACATTCAATTCCAGTTATCCAAACTGGCAACTCAACCTTGAAAATCAAACACCAATCCTCAAGAACACAGAAAAGATCCTAAACACCTCGGAGCTGACTTATCCAGTCTTACTCAATCTCAAAGCTCCTTAGATCAGAGAAAATCAATCTCCGACTCCGGAATTCAAATTCCTTCGTCTCTTATCCACAAAACACTTCTGACGATCATGGGCTGCCTTCATCTCTTCTAATCAGCTCAACCTTCGCTGATTCCTTTAGAGACACCCATAACCAAAGACAATCCAATACAATGATCTCCTCAAGATCAATCCAAACCAAGAACACCAACGCTACTCCATAAACAACAGAAAATTACTTACTTCTCCTATCCGAAAAAAAAATATAAAACAAAAACATTACCACCATGCTTCCACTGCACAACTCTGATAACTCCAGAGAATACTTAAACTATCGCAAGTCACTTTTGCGATCAACCAGTCCAATATCCAAGGAAAACTGTTCTCTCTTTACCAAATCAGAACAGCTTACGCTTATCTAGACAATCCATCAAAGAAATGGAATCCTTTCTGCTGCTTCTGAACTCCTTCAGAAAAAAACTGCTAACCAGAAGACCTCCTTGCCAGCACAGGACACTCCGAGCTGCATTGCTGACATCGACGCCAAAGAATTCCTAATCCAAAGCTCTTTGAGAAATTCAGGACTCAAACCAGACAGAAACATCCTGCTGAACCCAGCCACAACACCGAAGCAGACTCACCTCCTTAACTTGTTCCAAAGAAAAATCTTCGGAGACGTCCATATTCACTGCGTCTCATCACACAGCTACTAATTCCTGAGGTATCAAGATACCATCATTCACTTCTGCCCAACCGACAGATCCAAACCTTACTCATCCAACTTTCAAAGATAGACTCCGAACCTTTACAGGTTACCTTCAGAGATCAATAAAATCCTTACATCAAGCAAAACTCACTTCGAGACGGTATTAGGTCTACAGTCTCGACAGATACACTTCCAACCTCAACATTCAAATTCCAACCAATGGTAGTAGTCGTGTTACACACCCACTACCTTATCTACCTTTATAGCCTATATTGGAAAACCTGAACGGGTAACCCAACAGATAGGTAGAAATAATTAAATATATAAGTATATTAAAAATTACAAATACGCTCTCTCAAGAAAGACACCACTACAGAGCCTAGGTATTCACTCAACCTAATGCTCTGATACCAACTTTAACGACCCGGCTTCCATCCACTAGGAAGTCGCATCGCTAAAAAGAAAGAAAGGGATAGAAATAGAAAGAAAGAGAAGAAGAAAGAAACAACAATTAGAATCTAAACAGCGGAACGAATAAATTAATTTAATAACATAACTATTACATAGTTTACAACACTAATCAGAGTTACACAGAATATACATCACATACTAGACAGTTATAAACACCTGTCTAGTTATACAACTCAATACAACTCAATACAAGAGATACCAACTCAGAGAATACACAGCGGAACTATATATCTAACGCCGAAGCCTCCTGCTCCATTGCTCCTTCATAATTCGTCAAAGCTAACCTGAATCCTAACCTGAATCCCTTGGCTACTCGTAAAAATTTGAGTACCCAAGAGTTTACGGAAAACAAAAGATAAACTCCGGGTCAGACATGGGTCTGGTGTGAGTAACAGGTTAAAGTTGCTTAACTTTTAAAAACCTTTTGAAAAGAAAGGTATCACGTAAGACTTCCCACACATAAACATGGAAAAGTTTTTACCTTACGCTAACCAAAACATTTGATATGAAATCCGATGATATTATAATAGTGTCTAGGGTTTTCAAGTAAAATACAGAAATAGCTGAAATGCTTACATCTCACATTCCAACATAGTTGGGCACAACTAATACGTACGGCACTTATTGGATTTTGGATTCCATCAATGGCAGGGCTACCGGGGTACCGCCCGTCACAGTACGTGGCCTAGATCACCGTACCGAGGAGCCACCCTAACTCCCCTGCAACACAAAGCCGGACCCATTCCTTACTGAATAGTTCCGAACAAGACAACCCCGCAGTTGGCGTACGTCCAACTGCCCACACAGGCGAAATAAAAGGGACCTCTAGACAGGGGTAAATCTTGCTCTCCAGTGGGGGCTACCCACGAAGCCTTGCTGCACCTCCCCTGTTTTAGCCATTCCCGGTTGATGAGGCTTGAGGTTACGATTACCTTTAGAGAACACATCTCTTAGAATGC
This sequence comes from Allium cepa, assembly GCA_030765085.1. Taxonomy (NCBI): domain Eukaryota; kingdom Viridiplantae; phylum Streptophyta; class Magnoliopsida; order Asparagales; family Amaryllidaceae; genus Allium; species Allium cepa. The sequence continues at coordinate 140,791,314 of CM060937.1, read as the reverse complement.
TCATCGTCCACCTGACGATGTTCTGAAAGCATTCAATCCATACAAGTTCGTTCCGGGTTCGAACGAAACCGAAGGCATTATCTCGTTACACTCGTATTGGAATCACCCTCAGAGTTAACGACGATAACCCTTGCACTCTGATTCACCATCTCGAATCTATAAGTACTATTCCGTCAAACTCATTACGGAATCACCCACAGAGTTATACTGACGTATAGCCCTTACACCTCGAGTCTTCACTCGCTCCACTTGGATTAACGACCTAACGTTAATTGGAATCGATGTGGTTTTCGGATATCCAAATATGGAAACCCGATCCCGGTCTCATCGAAATCCAAAGCGTGTATTTTAAGGCCAAGTTGTTTTAAAGTTTTAAAACAATTCAATTATCTATATAAACAGATAGATAAATCACAGATTCACAATAGGTAATCAACATTATTATCACAACAGATAATCTACATTATCATTATCAATAGATAATTCAAATCATAATCACAATGCAACCAATGCATCCATATCACTCAATATTGCTTATCTCATTTCTAAGATTCAAACCAATCAAGCAAACAATATCATCCATCCCTATAAGCAATGATCTATACACACCATTTATAATTAATTTAAAATGAATTAAATTAACTACATCATTCTCTAATTAATTTAAAGTGAATTAAACTAATTACTTCATTAACATAAATCTTGCTTACATAACCTTAATTAATTACAAATTAATTAATTAATCATCTTCCAATTAATCACTTTAATTAATCACCTTTGATTAATTATTTCTTAATTACATTTAAGTAATTATTCTTTAATTAATTTCACAAATTAATTATACTTAACCAAATACAGTAATTAACTTTTAATTACTTCATTAAATTAATTAACTATAATTAATTACATTGAACCTTAATTAATTACAATTAATTACCCTTAATCACTTATTAATGATTAATTGATCCTAATTAATCAATCTTAATTAATCAAACTTAATTACATCATTAATTATTAATTAATGATCTTTAATTACATTTTAATTAATTACTTTATTTAAATTAATTACATTAAGAAATTAATCTTAATTTAAACCATAATTGTTAATCATCCTTGATTAACACATTCAGTAATTAACTACCTTTAATTACTTTACCAAATAAATTAATTACTCTTTAATTAATTATCTCAAATTAATCCCTTGATTAATTCACAAAGTAATTATACTTAAATTACTTCATTTATCAAATCATCTTCAATTAATTACATATAGTAATTACCCATTAATTACTTCTCTAAATAATTCCTCTTCATTTAATTACATTAAGTAATTATACTTCATAATCCTTTATTGATTATTTTAAATTAATTAAACTGAATTAATTAACTTAATCTAATCAAATTAAACTCAATTAATTACAATAAGTAATTACTTCCTTAATTACTTAACAACTTAAACAATTGATTATCTTAAATTAATTAATCTAATTAATAATTGATCACATTAATTAATTATTAAATAATCCTTAGTTAATGACCTTCATTAACTATTAACAATTCATTAATTATTTGTTTCTAAAATAATTAACTTATTTAAATCATTATTAATTACAATTTAATTAATCATTAATCCATTAATTAATTCCTAATTAATTAAATAATTAAGTGTAAACTAAAACTTAATTAATCTATTATTACTTGATTAATTAATTATTAATTATTAATTAAAAATCAATCTTATTTAATTAATTATTCTTAATTACAAGTTAATTATTCAAATAATAATTAATCTTAAACCTTTAAGATTAAACCTTTAATTACTTTGAGTAATTATTTATTTCACTAATTTATTAAATAAATTAATTATTCATTTAACTATCCTAATAATTAAATGAAATATAAAACCTTAAATTATTACTTAACTTTAACAAGTTTAAAATCAATTTAACCTTTTAAATTTAAAAAAAATAAATAATATTTCCACTTATAAAAGAAATTTTTACAAAAGTTAAACAAATTTCTTTTAAATTAAAACATTTAAATTTTACATTATCATTCAAATTTGTTTCAAACACTTATATTTATAAAACTTAAATTTAATTTGAAACAAAGATTCATATCCAAATTTGAGTCAATTCTAAACTTTGTTTAAACATTACTTAATTTCAATTTCAAAATTTACATTCAAATTTCTTTTAAAAACATTTTTAACAATAAACTACTTAAAAGTATTTTAAACAAATTTGAATTCTAAAAACTCATTCCTTTCCATCTTAATATTAAATTAACTTGAATTCATAATTTAAATTAGATTTAAAACATATTTTAAATCTTGCTTACACTTTTTAAATTTAAGTTTAAATTTTTGAGAATAGGTCAAGTTTTAAATCTGAATAAATCTAACCTGTGCAAACTCAAAAACAGCTCGAGTAAAACTCGATTTAGCAGTTTCATTTGAATACACTTAGATCTTTAAGGTACTATTAGTTTTAACAAACCTGTAACAAGCAAATACAGCTCATTTAACACCCCGAGACCCACACTGCTACTCCGAGTCAAACACTCAAATACTTCGAGTCCAAAATTACCATGCTTCGAGCAAAATCACGATACACCCAAACCAAACTCGAGTATACTTCTTCCCCAAAAACATCTGACACGCCAAAATCCACGTGCACCTGCACCGCCGCAACAACCACCACCTACCCCTCGCGACCACCCACACACGTCGGCTATCTCCTCACAATGCTAATTCGATCAACAGGAAATCTGCAGAGGCCCTAAATCTAATTTGAGCATTCAAGCTCAAAAATACAAATAAAAGTCAAAGCCTGTAATCGCCTCCAACACCAAACCCCGACCACCAGAGAAGCTCCACCCCCGGCCACGACTACTTCTACACCCCAACTTCCTCCCACCTGAACCTGGAAGAACTCGATCACTTCTACAAGCCGTGCCGACCAAAACAATTAACCTAGTTAAAAACTAGGGTTCCAGACAAGAAATCATCACCGCTGCCACCTCGATGATTTGCATCGCCATCCAATATTTTTCCACGATTCTTCGACCATTCCTCCACCATCAGGAAAGACCCCGATCATCCCGATCCACTAGATCACCAGATGTAACTCAAAATACCCAAACTGATCAACCAAGAATTTCTCCTTCATTCTTTAACTAAAAATTATGATTTCCTTCTTAAAAATCATGTTTTGAGTTAGGGATTCAATTTGTGATCCTGAATTGATGAATTGGAATGTTGGAATTTTTACTTATAATCAGTTTGTTCTTTTGTTTTTGATTCCAGAGCCATTTAAATTTCATTTTAAACTTACTCAAAATTTTAAACATTGATTTATGATAAATCAAACAACATTGGCTTATATTCCAAGTCCTAACAGTTGTTAGATCAAAAGATAATGATTTTTGTTTGCAAATCTGGGTCTTGAAACAAAGAACAGAGAACTCAATGAAACAAACATTCACACATTTACATTCAAGTGTTCACAGATAATTCATAAATATATATGCAAAAACTACTCATCTATATCCACAAAAATCATAATTATCACAGAAATCAATCATGCAACTATGTTAAACTTAAGTTATTTTAATAAAAATGTTACTCACCTTAATTTTTGAGCAGAGCATCCAGTTTCAGATAAGCTTGTATTGGAATATGTTTCAATTTCCAGAACTTCAATTTGCTTTACTTTATTTAAACTGCAGTTTGCTATTAAAACTTGCTTTTATAAAATTCTTTCCTTGATCCCATTTTAATTACTGCAAATGCCTTTACTTCTAGAAAACAATGCAAGTTTGGTTGATGAAGCTCAAAACTTTGCAGGCCTTCAAAATAATGTATGCAGGTTTGTGTTTGCAGAATTGTTTTCAAAACAGAGAAGGGGAAAGACTGCAGGTCTTTTGAGTGAAATTGCTGTAATGCCATGCTCCCTGATCTACAATTGCATGCATGCTTCTCGGATGAAACTGCAGTTGCATGCATGCCCTTGCATTGCAGAATTGAATCTCAGGTTACAGTTTTGAAGAGGCTACAGGTTTAAACTAGATTTTCATTTCAGGTTTAATTGGTTTCTGGTTTTGGAGATAACTTCAGATTGTAGTAGCTTAATTTAGTTAGAGGAAATACTAGTTTACGGATTGGGTTTTTGAGGGGGATTACAGATTTGTTCTTGAGCAAATTTTCTGGTTTTAAAGAAGAAGTTTGCAGATTTTATTTGAATGTTGATTGAAAATTTCTCAAGTTATGAAAAGAACAAGAAAAAGAGAATGAGGTTAAGAGCCAAAGTTTATATAAACAAAATGTTTGATTTAATTAAAATAAAGAAAAAAGAAAAATTGAATAAGACACTTGTATTAATCTTAACATTTGTCACTTTGCTTATTTTATGGCTCAACATGTGTCATTTGAGTGTGTTAAGAGACTAACACATGTATTATGTGTATTTTAATTTCAATATAAATTGTTTACAAAAGCTTTTAAATCTAAATTTACTATTCTTATGTATATATATAAATGAATTTATCTCTTTTTAAATTTAAAATAAATGAAAACAAAACAATTTATAAATATGAACTTATTCAAATATTTTTATGTATTCATTCTTTCAAATTTCATAACATCAAAAATTCAAATTTAAAATTATCTTATCAAACCCAATTATGTTCATAAGAACTAAGTATTATCATTATCAATTGAAAATAACAAATTAAACAATTTAATATAATTTATAAAAGAGATTATAATTTACTTTTATTGCTTAAAATATTAAAATCATTTGTTATTAGTAATTTAAACTTCTTATATAAAATTTCAAACAACATTTAAAAAGAAAGAAAAACAAAACAAAGCTTTTATGTTATTCTAATTTAAATTCATATTGAAACTAATCAAATATATTTTAAACAAATAAGATTTACATTTAATATTTACAAACCATATAATTATTTATTGAATTGCTTTATTTACTAAATTTCAAATCAAAGCTTATATATTTATAATCCATACAATTTTATATATATTATAAACAAAAACAATTTATTAGCTTTAAAAAGATACAATCTTCCAATTTAAATATTTATTAAAAGAAGATTATTAAATCAATTCTAATTTTATTATCAAAAATTATCAAATCAATTTAATTTTCAGCACAAATTATTAAATTTATATTGCCCAAATTTCCGGGATATCACACATTCACTTTAACATATTTATTTGGGCCAAAACGAATGTTGCGTAAAACATTGTTACGACAACCCAAAATCACTAGTATAGGGATTCGAAATAAAAATAGATATATAAATCCCAATACTATACAAAACATTTCTTTCGGAAATCATTTACTATAACAACAGTGTTATAGTCCACCATTCCCTTTTATTTCTCGAAAACGTCTATTTCAACAATAGATGTTGAAATCTATGGTTTCGAATCTCAACACTTTTTAAAACATCGTTAGATCGTTTTTATTCAATTTAAAACATCACAATCAAAACAATTCTTTAACATATTATTCACTATTTAAAAACGTGAATATACTTCAATTAACAATTTCATCATTTCTATTCATTTTATTTTAAAGTATTATTCACAGTCAAAAACGTGAATATAACTCCATAAATAAATCATAACAATTTACTTATCAAAATAAGTCGTTTGTGAATTTATAAAACAACGTTTATAAATTCCATTTCTATTTATTTATAACAACTTCCTTTTATAAATTCCTTTATTAACCTATTCGGTTTATAACTCAATTATAAAACAAAGGTTCATATTATAAGTCAAATACTTATAAACGATTATTTTACAAAATCGTTTCTTTGAACTTCATAATTATAAATCTTATAACTTATAAGATTCAATTATTCATCCAAATATATTCTTTAATAATTTCACAAAATTTATAAATCTTACTATTTATAAATTTCATTTATAACTTCACCATTTAAAATTTTATAAATTCCATTCATTTACAAAATTCATTTTCACTTCATTCAAACACTTATAAAAACTCGTTTTATAATGTCAATATTTCAATTTATAAATATCCATTTATAAATCTCTTAATATAAACCAATTTATATTATTCTTTAAAACGTCTTTAATCTCCTTTATTATTTCACCATTTTGATTCATAAAATAATTAAATTTTATAAATCCTATATTTAAACTTTTTACAATAAATTCTAAAATCCCGATTAAACTATTTTATAAAATCATTAGCATCATATTCTCAAAAATCAGTTTTTAACTATATTTCTCAAAAATCATAATTTTTATAACATTAAAAATTATAACGTTTATTCATTTAAAATGAATCAATTTGCAAAATTATTTTATAAAACGTATACTTTTCAAAAATCACTTTAAAAATCATTTTAAAATTCCAAATTTGGTCTAGTGATGCTACACACCAAATAGTCAATCACGACTACAACGATATCATATATCGATATGATAAACCATCAAATATCAAAATATTTGAAATCAAATAAATACTGTTGAGGAATCCAGTTGGATCCCTCCAACCTGTTTTCTGCATCCACAAACAATAGCACAATACCAATTTCGCTCCAGTACGAAATTATCGCGGTATATGGGATTTAAATATTATCCGCTTAATAGACGGCGCAATAGGGTCTCATCCGCTAAACAAATAAATGCGGGAAATCAATAACTCCAATATATACATATGCCAATATATATATATATTGCTATTATATATAATACCAATTTCACTGTTTATGAAATATTCGCGGTATATGTTTTTATTAAATAACATCCGCTTACTAACGGCACATAATGTCTATTTTAACAATCAATAGATAACTATCATCATTCAAACATGCATTCAAATATTTTAAATCTAACTATTTAAAATAAAATCGAAACCGATTCGATTGAGAGAGAAGTTCTCACCTTGATTTCAATTTTGTTTTAGCGATTTATTCCGAATAAAATTAAACGGACGTTTAATTTTACCCGAAATTCTCACTAACTCCAAACGACTCCAATCCAATTTCATCGCGTAGTGCTCGTCCATACGATTCCAATGCAACTGGTTTCGCGCGTTTTCGACCTCGTGTGAAAAAGATATCAATTTTTAAAGTTACACGAATTAAACTAAAATTTATTTACAACTTTTAATAAATTTTAAACCTAAATTCAATCTGAGCCATTGCTTTCCATCCCACAGATCATGGCCGTGCGTTGCTTCTTCCATCCATCCTCTGATTCACGTTTACAGCCGACATCAACAAACCCATGAACATAAACTAGGGTTCCATCTCACCACCTCCTCGCTGCATGAAAACACGATCAGGGAGCGCCATCGGAATGCTCGTGACAAGAGCTACCCACGCCTGCGAGGATGTTGAACTCGGCCACCTGTACACGCACGCGCATCGAGGACACACGGTCACAAACGCACCCCCCTAGCTCCCTCCACGTCGCTCCAAACACGATCTCCACCGTTGAACACGAAGATCTTGACGTCCTCTACGAGTTTCTAGTTGAAAGATTCTTGAATCGTTGCACGGATTTGAAGATTTGGAGGGAGGAAGGTTGCGAATTTCTGGCCTTAGAATTCGAAACTGGCGGCTACACGTTGAAACTAGGGTTTTGCCTTTTTTTTATTTTTAGAAATTTAGGTCTATTTATAGAGAATTATTCAAACACTATTCAATCCAGAAATTCCAAACTCCGATTTACGCGCCGTAACTGACGTTCCTAGGGTTTATCCCGCGTTCCGGACACAATGGAACAGGTTTCGAAAGCTAATTCGGACATCTGTGCGAGTTATGGCAATAAATGTTCAATTTAAATTAAACCGATTTAAATCGATTTCTAGGCGTTTTAGTTCGTACCGGACAAACGGTAAATCCAATTGACTTGAAATTTGAAACCTTACAATAATATCACAATACGGATCCGATAAAACTGGTTTCGTCGAAATCCGAGACTTTTTGAAAAATGGCTATTTTAACTCGCCAAATTAAAATTAAAAATAATTCGATGCGTTTCGAGCTGCCACGATCAAACGACAACTCCGATTGACACGAAAATTGAAATTCGGTAATAACTAGCTATTACGGATCCAATGGAACTGGTTTCGTTCAATTCTGAGACTGTTCAAAAATTGGCTATTTTTACTAGTCGATTAAATATTAAAATATTCAATTTTCACAAATTAACTCTTAATTCGATTTTAAAAGTTCTAAAATATCATTCTAACTCCAATATGATAAAATAAAATTTTACAAATCATTTTCAATCATATTTAACCCAATTTTCAATTATTTCCATAATTTAACCTATTAAATTATCGATTTAATTATTCAATAAAATCCAATAATTCAAAATAAAATTTATTCGACTTATAAATTCAATTATTAATATTTAAAATTAATTAAATATTCAAATTTTAATTACTAAAAATTCTGGGTCGTTACATTATATATGTGTACTTGACATATAAATAAGGTTGTAACAACTTTCGAACAACTTCTATATGGGAAACCACTGAAAATCGAAAAATCGATTACCGGTCACATTTGCACTTGTCTTTTTAATTACATATATATGTAAACAAAACTGGAAAATAAATTTCTAATAATTCTTAATTAATAAAAATGTTCTTGTTTGAATTATAAAATAATATATAAAAGTTACTATTATGCCGATAAAGCGATATCTATTTTGCATATATTTTCAAATCACATATATATCTTCATAAAACTATTGTAAATCATTTATTATCACTTTATGATTAAGTTAAATGAATTATAATCATTTAAACCTATTATTTAAATAATTAATATAATTAATAAGTCATAAAATCTCGGTTTATAAAAAATATTTTAAATATATGGACATCACTAATGATGTCATAAATACTGTTATTTTTTCCAAAAATAAAATAAATTATTTTATTTTATTTTCTTATTCAAAATTAAAATTAAGTGTATGTATCTAGCTCTGTGTGATATGTTTTATGATTTAGAACTGTTTATCGATAAAATGGTTTTCGCCCATTTTATCGATATTTTTCCAAAGCAGGTATTTTTCGAAACTTTTTCCAAAATAAGCTTATTATCATTGTTCATCACTTAAAAGTAGATTATTCAAGGAAAATTGTCTATGTTTGAATATTTAAATAAATTAAATATCCCTGATTAAGGTGAATAACTTTTGGGTCATTACAACTTTATTTAACGTTTGGATGAAAAGTGAATTTGATTGACATATCATTATTAAAACAAAATGAAACAAACTAAGGAAGATATTTTATATTTATTGATTTATGGTGTTTGATCTATTATAAAAAGAACAAAAATTTAATGATTTTAAATATAAAGATTATAATGCTTTATGATATCAATGTCATCCCAAGCATATTTGAAAAATGATTATTATGGATTTTACTTTTAAAGTTAAGAGAATGTTTGTACATAAAGTTACATCATGGAAAAGGTATATCAAATATATCAATGTTTTCTGCTACGTTAATTACAAGAATGAAGAAATTATGAATATTTAATTCATCTATTGGTTTTGAAAAAAAAATTTTAAAAGAAGAAAGAATGTTATCATCTTAAAGGCATTAGCGTATTGAAATTTTTTATCACTATTTTATTATTAAACTTATTCATGCTTGTTATGCATATATATAATTGACAATAAAATTGAAATATATTCCGAAAGGATTTTCAATGCTCACCTTATAGACATGAATGAGTTTATTAATAGTGAAGAAATAACGGAATAAGCTACCATTACAATATAACGATGGTACAATCTTTTAATACCTCGGTTATTGATTTTGATGACAATAACCATATAAAATCATATAAATTATAGATAATAATGATTTTCCAAGTTATCTAGTTTATTGTGCATAATATTACACAAGAGCTTAACCGAAGGTTGCACAGTATAAAGATTCCAGATAAAGATGATATGAAGACCCATGATTTTAAAGACCAAGATAAGAAGATCTCAAGATTATAATTTAGTGCACAAAGTCATAGTATATATTGTCAAAGTCCATGATAGTAATCTTTGATCTCAATCTCCAATTTTCTAAACTTATATATTTTTAACGAAAATATAATTCAAAATACATTTCAGAATATGTTGTAAAAGTTTTTCAAAGTTTAAAATATTTATAAACTATGTTCAAACTATTTTACAACGTATCATTTTTTTTTAAAATATCTAATTTTTAAATTATTTTTAAGAAAACAATTTTCATTTTCTACTAAGGTAAATCGACATACTTAGACAATATATGCCAACATACATGCTGACAATTGGTTATTTAAACTTTGAAATGAAGCGTTTATTCGTCACAATTCTTCACAAACAGATACATTTGTTCATTTACTATTTAAAGGGGAGTGCAAATGAATTTTTTCATAACTAATTACTTACTTTCTTTCCTCCTCTTACTCTCTTAAAAAAATACACTATTCTCGATAAAAATAACATAGAATAATTCATACTTCATTGTATTGATTCAATACTACTTTCTTACTCTTTTGAAAACATCTCTCTCTCATTTCAAAGATGAAAGTGCTATCCAAGAGGCTATAGGATCCATTCTGTCGAAGCACTGGAATTTGTTTCTGGAAAAAATATGGACTATATTTGTACTTGCTTGGGTGTGCTTGTAGTTCAAATCAAGTAGGTGTGCTTAGTAGCTTGTTAAAATCTTATGGGCGTGCTTGTAGCCCGGTCAAATCAAGTTAGTCTACCCCGAAGCTTGGAAGTTCAAGAAGGTGTGTCTCACAGACTCAAAATCGAGGTTGTATTTGGGTTAGCCTTCTGTCCTATTAAAGGTTGGAATTTGAAAAGAATTATGTACAAGCGATTGTACTGGATAAGATGTAGCGAAATTCGAACTAATACAAAATCTTTGGTGCCATCTCTATAACACTTTACTTTACTGCTTTTATTTTTATCGATGATTGCATTTATGACTGATTATTAGTATAATTTTGCATTGATAATATGTAATTTAATATTAATCTTGAGAGAAAAATTAAAAATATTTACAAAGTTACAAAAAAATATCACCTCCTTAGTGTTAAATTATCCTTAAGGTCTATAAATCTGCAACCCACATTTGGTATCAGAGCACTAGGTATTCAAAAAACTCGTAATTTGATTTTTAAAAAGTACAATTGACTAGAAACACTATTAGTACACTTGCTAATACCTTTGTCCAAGGACAATCTACTGCTAGACCACCACTTTCTAATGGTAATAATTAACATTTATTGATTATGTAGGATGAAGATTTACTTACAATCTAATGGTTTAGATATTTGGAAATTTACGCATGATGAGTACATAGAACCTCGTGCTAACTTTTCACGATGGACTACTGACCAAAAGGAACATACATAGAATAATTCTAAAGCCATGAATTTTTTTTTCTCATGGGATAAAAATGAATTTAATAGAGTCTCTATTTGCAAATTTACATATGAAATTTGGCAAACACTGCAAGTTACACAAGAGGACACCAGTAAAGTTAAAACGATCAAAATTGTCGTGTTAACCAGTCAGTTCCCATTGTTTAGAATGAATCCAAATGAGTCTATTTCTAACATGTATTGTAGATTCCAAGATATAGTGTATCTTTAGTAGCATTGGGTAAAAAATTATTTCAAGAGGACCAAGTTAGAAAAATTCTTAATATACACTATTCGAAATGGGATCAAAAGGCATTAACAATAGAAGAGGCTAATAACATTAGTGCTCCAAAAATAGATGAGTTAATAGGTAATTTAATATCCCATGAAGCATAATTGCAAGGTAAAAGACAATGTTTGGCAACAGAAAGAAACTCATTATTGCATTCAACACAATAACTAACTATCAGGATTTAGATGATGAAAATGACGAGTAGATTGCTTTTATCACCAAAATTTCTAGAAAGCTCATGAAGTATAGAAAAATGAACAACTTTCGAAGACCTAAAAACAAGACTCCTGGAATTGGAACTGGAATTAGATGTTTCAACCGTGATGAACATGGTCATCTGCAAAGAGAATGTCCACATCGAAATAAATTAAAGGTCTCCCCAATTACCGATTCATCCAGAAAAAGAAAAACGGCTTATACAACAACATTAGATGATTCATATACTACTTTAAGTGACAACGAATCGGATATTGAGGATGCAAACATGTGTTTCACGACAATAGTAGATTAATCATAACCGATCTAAGCAAAGGAGCAAAAAGTGTACTTTGTACATTTAATTTTTATTTTTAGGAATAAAATCTTGATTAATAATAATATTGGATGCATACAAGTATATAAGTATATATAGGACAATTTCATACTGGTTTTAATCTGGGAGTTTACAGCCCATATGTCGACATACCCAAAGCCTAAATGTCGACATATCAGCCATATTTTTGAAATTTCATTTCAAATTCAAAATATGAATTTTCCTCTCTTTAGCATGAACTGTAATAACTAAAAAGATAATAAATACGATTTAATCGCTATTTACATAAATGTTTAAGTATATCTTTAAATAATTAATAAATGAATTTTTATTAATAAATAAAAAATTTAAATAATAACTATTGATGATAAAATCGTTTTCAAAAATTTGTTTGCCAATATATATAGTTCATAGAGATATAGAAAATATGACTGGAAATTATTTTTTGAAATAATGTTTTTCCTTTGGTTAAAAGTTATTTAAAATGTCATAGCACTATCAAAAACACTTATATACATATTAAAAACTATTTGAACATGATGAATACTTGTATATATGCATGTATATACTTGTCTTTAAAAGTGTATATATTTAAAAATAAGAGAAAGTGATTTATAAAGAAAAGTGTACATATATATACATATAAAATTAGCATTTTCAACACAAAGTAAAAGGTGTATGGCATGAATGGTGCATGACAAAGGGGAGCACATAGTGAACAGAAATGATGAGGGGGAGTAGTGGAGGTGCATGCATACATATATATTTAATATAAGCACTTATATAATTATTAATTATTTTCCTAAGCCTATATATACCCCATCCATTTCATGTTTCTCATTTTACAATCTCCATCTTTATTTCAAAACTTCCTAAGAGCTTTAATAAACATCCATGGCTTCCTTTCGTAAATCTTAAATTAGGAAAAAAATCACTCTTTTTGCTAATATCTCCTCTTTGGTTCACTAAAACACTTCTATAAGCCATTCTACACCTCATATTCCCAAATACAAGCTCCCAAAACTCCCTACTCCACATGGTCGAGTCCAAACACTACATGGACAAGCCCATTTTAGGTGTTTGAACATCCAAAGTTTCAATTTTTGCATGTTCTTAAGTTGTTTTCAAGTTTTAGCAAAAGTTTGCCCTCGAGTTAGGAAAGTTTCAATGAGTAAAACTCTTGTTTTCGAAAAAGAAAATAACTTGATTTTTATGAACTATATGTTGTGAAAATATGTGGTTATTTAGTTGAAATATGATGTTGTTTTGATGGTATATGATCATAAGTTTGTGGTTGAGCTTGGATTTGTGATTTAGTTGATAAATGATATGTTTGGGCATGGGTATGTGAATGGTTGGTTATGACATGATGGTGGTTTGTTTGCGAAACAAAACCAAATGTATGTGACGTAATTGTTGTGAAGTTGGCACTTTGAAAATTTGCAAAGGACGTGAGATCCATTTAAAAATGAAAGCTTGTTTCTAGTTTTTGATTTTGAAAATGTTTTTTTCCCAAGCTTTGACCTTTGTTCAAAGTTTTCAAAACTCTTCCATTTGTGTTTCAAGATATGTAGTAGCTAGAGGTAAAGTGAAATTTCTACCTAGAAAATAATTAAATAAGTAATTTAGTTAAGAAATTAGAGTTTAAGATATTATTAGCCAAGTTAATTGTTTCTAAGTAGGGAAGTTTTGAAAAATTATTAATCAAGATAGAAGGAAATTATTTTAATTTAATCAAGTTTATTTACTTTATTTAATTAGAGTTAATTATCTAATTAATTATTATTTAACTAAAAAGTTAATTATCCACTTAATTAGGGTTAATTTCTTAAAGTAATGTTATTTAATTAAAGTTCAGTTATAAATAAATTTTAATTAATTAAATTTCAAAGTATGATTTTTGATTTAATTAATATTAAAAAAGATTAACTATGTTTAAACTTATGATTAATTTAAGGTTATTTACTTTAAAGTTCTTTCAAAACTCTATCAGTTTTTTATTTTAACCAATCTTCTTGTGTAAGAAAATTGTTTAAACCAAAGGATATCTTGTCCTTGCTATTAAATTGCGAATTGAATTAAAGCAATTGTAATAAAACATCGATATGTTTTGTTGAAAGTAAGTCGACTTGTACTTATCACATATATTGCACTTCGAGAAAGCGATGTATACAAGGGAGTTAATTTCGATAAGCGGTCCATGATAATCTAAACATATGGAACGTGTGTTCATATATAAACCTTACACCCTAATAGTAGGATGGTCCATTATAAAGAACTTGACCCTTTAAAATTATCAAGCATTGGTTTGGAGAGACCGGGAACGAGTAGCTTTGTTATTCGAAAACTTCTTCAAACCAACGTAAGCGTTCGAATTTGAAATTATGAAGTCAAGTTCCAAGATAAAGACTTGAAGCGCAAGGGCTATTTGCTACTAATGCTGAAGGTGATTACAAAATGGGTGTAGTGGAAATAGTGGTTTCGGTTCGTTCATCTCCTGAACGACTTGTATGGATGAATGCTGAAATCGTGTCAACATCTGGAAGGCAATGTAGCTTTCTAAGTGGTAGTATTCAAGTAAAGGTAAACGTAGCCTCGGGTCTCATCGATCGGGAATGACTAAAACATAGGAGATGCAGTAAGGCTAAGTGGGTCACTCCCATTAGGTTAAGTTCATCCATATCTAGAGTCCCTACTATCTACTCTTGTATGCTTCGGTACAGTTGTTGATCCCAACCAACAGGTGATCTTATTCGGTACTATCCAATAAGGTGTAGGTTGGTCTTGTGTTGGCAGCGGATCCTGGCGAGATCCTCGGTATTATTTTATCTAGAGATGCACCGTGATGAGCGGTACCTAATAGCCTGGTTATTACATGGAATCCATTCTCCAATAAATGTCGTATGGATTTAGTTATACCTAAATATGTTGAAATATGAGATGCAAGCATTTTAGCTATGTTCTATTTTATTTTAAAACCCTAGACATTATCATAATATCAGTGGCTTTCTATATAAAGAGTTTTTGGTTATCTTAAGGTAAAACCCATCCACGTTTATGTGCGTCATGGTATTATGGGATACCTTTGATTTTCAAAGTGTTTTATAGAAGTAAAATTTAAGTTGTCTTATTTTACTCACACTTGTCCCAGTCTAACCTGGAGTTTCATTTTTTTTCTAAAACTCTTGGGTACTCAAATTTGTATGAGTAGCCAAGTGATACAAGTTTCTTACGGATGCAATTAGAAGGAGCTAGTGCAAATGGATTTACCGTTAGCTAATTATATTCTATTTCCATCGTGTATTTATGTATAATCTGTGCATTTCATGATGGGCATGTAGTTGTAACTGTCCGGTTGAAGTCGTAATGTAGTGCAATAACTCTGATGTATTATTATTATGGAAATGACAATGTAATATCCTATGTTATCTATTATTTGTTGTTCTGATTCGTGGTGAGATTCTACAATTATGTAGTTTCTTCTTATCATTCTACCCTTAATGACTCGTCTTTTAGGGTAAGAATGGCGGTCGTTACATTTTGGTATTAGAGCTTAGGTTAAGCTACCACCTAGTCTTTGGGATCAAGTCAACTTCGAGAGTGCATATTTGTAATTTTTATTCGTATATATATATATATATACATATGTGTGTGTGTGTGTCTATATATAATATTTATATATATATATATGTATATGTATATTTATATATATCTGACAGATAGATCGGCTTGATAGATTTTATTAGTAGCCTTCTTTCAACTTTTGTCTCGTCCAAGTATACTAAGAATTGTCTTACTACGTCCAGATAGTAAGATTTGAGTAATAGAGGCAGACGAGGTAAGGGAGCAGGTAGCACTACGAATGGTCGAACCCAAAATTCTAGAGGAGTTCGGAATGTCGAAGAGGCAACACCATAGCAGCCAAGAGTGAATTTCGCAATCTTATGCAAGTATTACACCAACCTTGGAGGAATGCAATTTAAAGGAAGCAAGACTATCATGAAAGTGCAAGCTTGGTTGCGATCTTGCGAAAAGATTTTTAAAGGTCTTGGTTTACTGATGAACAATAAATTTTCTTAGCAGCACGACAAAAATAAGAGGAAGCGGCAGCTTGGTGGGACCCCCTTACTGCAAATATTCCTGAGGAAGAGTTTCATGGGCCCAATTTTAAGAAGTTTTAGAGGACCAATTCTTGTCAATGGAAGGAAGTAACAGGATATACAAGAACTTTATGGATTTGAAGCAGGGGGATCTATCCATAGTAGACTATGAGACGAAGTTCAGTGAGCTATCTTGTTTTGGACCGGGATTGATCAATAACCCATTATAGAAAAATGAGATGTTTATTTTATGTATGAGAGAAGAGTACCGTGAGAGACTGACGGCTCACATTAAGGGTGCTTTTGTGGATTTAAATGATATCGTTCTTAGGTACAAGGCCTTGGAAAGAAGAAGCCTACTCCTGTAGCAACTAGTGGAATACCAGTGGAAACGGTTCTGACAAGAGGAGCTTCATTCCTAATTGGAAGAAGCAAGGAAAAGGGAAACATGAAAAAGGTCAAGGAGTCAATCTTAAAGATGGTGGTTGTTATATTTGCAAGCAGAAAGGACATATTGGCAGGTACTATCCGAATAGTGAAGCTCCAAAGCAGCAAAGTGGAACCATCCCTTCGACGGTCCAAAGGACTCTCTTTTTTAATTGTCGTCGGCTCATGCATTTGGTAAAGAGCTGACTACTCATAAACAAGGTGCAGCAGACCAAGGTTTACGCCATTAAGAATGAACCCTCGACTTCAATAGATGTGAAGGAGAAAGGCGTCCTTGAAGGTACCTTACTGATTAATGGTATTTTTATTCGAGCATTATTTGGTATTAGTGCCTCTCATAGTTTTATCTCTTTAGAATCAGTAGATAAATTTCATCTTATTCCTAGTATTATAGAAAACCTTATATGTGTGTCCAACCCCATAGGCAGGGTAACCCATTTGAATATGATTTATGAGAGTGTGCCAATTTCCTACTTTTCTCATCACTTTTCTTGTGATCCGTATATCTTGGGGTTTAAAGGGTTTGACATTATATTTGGTATGGATTGGTTATCAAAATATGGAGCTATTTTAGATTGTAATGAAAGAACTATATCATTAGTAACCAAATTGGAAAGAACTGCTGATGTACCATGTGAGGAACTCAATATTCATATGTGTAGTTCCTTGTATACCCTGGAGCCATCCCCAGAAAATTTAGCATCTATTGAAGTTGTTGAGATTTTTCCTGAGGTGTTCAAATAGGTTAAAAGTTTACCCCCTGGACCAAGAGATATGGTTCTACATTGATTTGGTCCCTATGCAAGGCATGTGGTTCAACCTAAGTGAAGGATGGCTCCGAGAGAGAGAGAGAGAGGAGTTGGTAAGTCAAACCCAGGACCTGTTACAGAGAGGATTAATTAGACCCAGTGATTTGAGTTGGGGGTCTGTTGTGGTTTTTCAGTTAAGTCTAATGAATCTTTGAGGTTGTGCGTTGTAACGACCCGCTACTTTAGACTATTCGCATCCGCACATGTCGGACTTGAATAATTCAAAATACCGAATTGTTAATTTAAATTTGGCAAAACTGAGATATATAGTAAATAAATAGTCACAGAATCACAGACACAGAGTAATAATATGCAGCGGAATTAAAAGAAATAGTAGTTCATGAAGCTACTATATAAATATAAAAGATACATCAGAGTTTACAACAGAATAGTAAGTCGATACATCAAGTACAAATCAGAATACATCACTGGAATCATCGAATACTGAAAGCAGAATAGATGGCTGGATCTTCAAGCAAAACTCTAACTCCAAAGGTGAGTCTCGAATACTGGTACACTCAGTCTGACCCGAGCGTAAAGCAAAACACAAAACACTCGAGTCAGAATTAATATTCTCATATCAATAAATCCAACTCAAGTGAAATAACAATCGAAATACAAGTAACTCAAAGGATGTTGGAATCACCATCCTCTAAGGATCCGTTAAACTATCTACTATGTAGTAGTGTACGCTAAATAGATAATGTCTATCAGTAATATAAAATATCAAAATAGTGTTAAGGCGTTACCATTATCCCCCTTAACACATTTTATAAATGTCATAGTCTATACAGCACTGTAAACTCCACCGTAAACTAGTGGGATATCAGGGAGTACTCCATAGGTATAACACAAAACAAAGTCGTAGTGGTCGCGTATATAGGGATACAAGTATGACAAGGCACATGAGGCAATACCCAAAGTAGTGAAACTACCGTTCGCCTGATCCGGACTGGTGAGAACGCATCGCCGCAGCGATCGCAACACCGCGAAACAACACTCCTGAAATTCCGAGGGTGCACCAATCAATCACAAGTAATGAGTAGTAGTTACGAAGAAGTGTGTTCGCTCGAGGTGGCTAACCCCATTTGGCCCGGCACGGCTCCTGATTTTAGTCATTTCCAATTTGACACAAGTGTCAAGGCTATCCATTATCGTTCTCTTTCTTCAGTCATCACGTACATCATTCCAACCACTTCATTCTGGATCATCACTCCGCGTATAGTTATTAAAGTGGTTTTCGGTTTAGATAGAGAGTATATCCATAACTGATTCCGGTCTCTTTAATAACTTTCGTAATTATTACACCGATTGGTCGTTTAATATATTTCAAAACCAAATCAATTTCATTTTCAATTAGAATTTATAATCAACATTTCATTTGTCTTTCACTATCAATTTCCAAAATTTACGTTTCAAAACTACCAAATAACCATTTCAAAGTCTTACAATTCAATTTCAATTTTATGTAAAACAATCCAAATATTGATTCAAGTTCGTATATAAGTTTCATTCCGAAATCATTTAAAATGGTTTAATTTTCATTCAAATCAATTTTAATTCATTTCGATTTCATTCAATATTTGCTAAGTAAATTTATCCTTCAAACAACTTCTATTTAAATTCCAATTCATTTAAATCAATTACTTACGTTCAACTTCATTATATCAAAACTCCAAGTTGAAATAAATTAAATTCGTCAAATCAATTATTTAAATTACAAGTCTTACGTTAATTCTAATAAATCTCATTCATTTCAATAAATCACATTTTATTTCTTATTAAAGAAATTCGATTTTCACTTATTTATTGACTTCGTTACCAATTTCAAACTCAATTAATAAAGAACTAAATTTCACATAATCGAGAAGTTTCGATTTCACTTATTAACTTACTTAAATATTTTTCCAAGCTTTAAAAAATAAAGAAACTTAATTTCATTTATTAACGAAGTTCAAATACACTTATTCAAAGTTTGATTTTCTCTTATCAAAGAATTCAATTTTTATTCAATTATCAAATAATTAAATCTCATTCAATTATTAAATAATTTCAATCTTAATTATTAATAATTTCAAAACTTAATAATTACAAACTTGATTATAAATTCAAACTTAATTATTAATTCATTTCCACTTAATTATGAATTCAAACTTAATTATCAAATCATTTCAACTTATTATATAAATTCAACTTAATAATTTCAAACTTAATTATAATTTCAAATTCAATTATAATTTCAAATTTAATTATTAAATGTTTTCAACTTAAAAATTTCAAAACTCAATTATTATTAATTCCAAATTATTTATTAATAATTTCAAAATTAATTATTAAATAATTAAATTTCAAACAACGTTCTTTCATCAATTACTACGTTAATATTTGTTTCAGATTTCAATCTTTACATTTTCCTTTCATAAAATTCAAATTCCAACTTCATTTCAAAACTTATTCTTTGCTCGAATAAAATCGTTATTTTATTTTTAAATCAAATTATTGACCAATCGGATTTTTATTTAATTCTCTATCCTAAGTCAAGTTCATTTTGGGTGTTTATCATTTCAACCCGATTCCAATTCCAATTCAAAAATCAAACATAACAAAGGGAACTTGCAGTGTGATAACTGGGATTGTGTCAAAGTAAATAAACAAGCCATAACAACAAACAATAACAATCCAATAATTTGTTCAAATAATCCCGAAATAATCGTATTAATTCGCATTGTTGTTTGTGCCAATTAATATAATTATCTCTAGAATCTACACTATCACTTCATGTAGATTAAAGATTATTACATTACGTTTTTCCACTTGTCGTTCAATTTCAATTCTACAACAATTTATCCAATATACGTTCACGGTTCAAAGTGTAATTTATCAAATTCTACATGTCGATTAACTTAACAATTAAAAGGGGTCAGATTATTCAAATTAACTAATCAAATTCAACACATATGTCGATTCACATTTTTAAACTATCCTACGTCAAATTCAATTGCATAATATTTATCACTTTATACATTACAATTTACATCCAATATAAACAACAATCAACCAATCAATTATCAACCAAACTGGATTATCATCGCACAAGTAATTAACAGATAATGGTGTCAGATGTCATAGGTGAACAAATGCAGGTAATAGCATATATAACAGTGTAAATAACGAACAGCAGCATATTTCAATTGTCGTTTCAATTGAAATCAGATTTAATAAATAAAAGAACATTAATCGTGAGTGATTGCTCACCTTTCGAGGCTATAAGAATTTGACGACCCGACAGGATATGAATTGGATCACGATCTAGACCATCGAGCAATTCAAACAACTCAAAGCGAAATAAGCTGAAAGATAGGAATTGATGCGGTAATTAGAATTGGCTTGATAGAAGCAGAAATTATATATATTATTTATTAATACTATTATTATTTTATCAAATCAATATTTAAAACGAATGATAACAAAATATATATATATATAATTAAAATCGCTATCCCTAAAAGCATATTTGAAAATTAGTTATTCAAGTAAAATCCCATATAATTTAAAGTTAAAATATTTTCAAATTTCGGACAATACTTAACAATATGGAGCCTTAGATTAAATGAGTAAACACTTTTAAACACAAAAGAGCTGCTGCGAACATATAACAGAATCTAATATATATACATATATCTATATAACGTACTAACATAATACATTTAACTTCTTTAAACTAATATAAACTTATATACATTTGAACAAATACACTGTAACAAATATATTTCGAAACCCAACTGCAAAATAAAATTGAAACATATTCAAACTGTATATATGTATACACGAAATATATATACATACCATCTCCAATATACAACTTCCGTATCTGACATATACTATATATATATATATATATCCAACGGCGAATGAAAAACTTGCATATGATATAGTATTCTTAGCACATTACATACGTTTTTATTTTTATTTTATTTTTATTTTTTTTTAAGTATCGATGCATTTTAAAAATACTTATTATAACATACATGGAGTATAAGATTATGTAGCTCATTGATCAACGTGATATGTCTGCAGCAATGCACAAAAATTTAAACATACAATAACATGCTCGCATATTATACTATATATTCTACAGTGTACACGTATGGTTCTTCACAGCCAAAAATAAAGTGAATGTCTATACGCATATAAACTTAAGTAAACCCATATATATATCTAGTACAGTTCTCACAAATAAATATCTAACCAAAGTTATATTGCAATCTTTCAAAAATCTATTTCCAAAATAAATACTTACAAATCTTATATGCATCAGACTTAAATAGATAATACAACTTATATAATTTAATATGAAAACAAAACCAGACAATATAGATCATGTTTAAACATGATTATGCAACATTAGTATGCAATGAAACAACAACAGGTCAAATAGGCTTGTAAACAACATCTCATAAATACTATATATATACTTGGTAAACACATATATACACTGCATATAGATAACAGCCGAATAAAACCAATACCATATATTTTATAAACAAAGTATATGTATAACATCATACTGAAAACCAAAGGTAACCAAAATATTATTGTATATAAATAAAGTATATACTGCTAATTGTATATAAATATATATACTAACAACATACGCCTAAATATCTGCAAACTCAATTTATGCCAACATTTATCAACTCTAATCTACATATATAACTTACTGATTTGAATATGCCAACTGGGAAAACAAACGATGAAGCACGGAGGGAAGCCTTGGCCACGCATACACGGAGGAAGATGGAAGGCGCACGCGTTTCGAGTAGCTGGGCTTGAAAAGTTGCATGCGGTTTGAGGCGGGTGGCGCACGGGTTGAACGACAGGCCGGTGATGAGTGGAGTTGGCGGGGCTGATGATGGTGGCGCTGAGGCTCGGTACGAAGTGGAACGGTCAGGTGGGTGGCGAGGGTGACCGGTGGCGAGTTTGGGTCGGTGAAGGTGAACAAGGGTGGGGAGATATTGAGAGCATGGACATGCGGAGAGGCAACTATGCAAAGGATTGTCTTCATTTTTTTTTTCTTTCCTGTCTGGACATTAATGTTTGAGTTGATAATAGGGAGGAGGTGGCTTCTTAGAACTAAGAGCAAATAATAATGTTTCTTATATTTTCCAGAAAGGATTTAGTGGGTACCAAAGTCTTATACCACTTCCAGAGAATACTAAAGGCACGTGGAAATTTTGTTTCACCTGTTAGGTAAAGGAATAGTTGAGTAAATGAATGGTCACAAAACTAAAAGATTAAAATAGGATGCCGGTTCGGACAATTGTTTTACGAATTTCGCCGTGCACTGAACTTCAAAATACAGAATTAAATATACCGTTGTGATCGGTATGGAGAGACGATCAAAGCGATATGATTAAATTTTAAAAATTCGAATTTTTATACTAGGGAAAATGCATAAAATTCGCAGAAAATTAAGATCGACGGAGCCAAAGATGTCCGAATTTGGGAAAACGACAAACTGACAACTTGTTCAAAAGATGTTTTAGAATTTTTCTATGTAAAAATATTTTGATTTTGAAAACGTTTTATTTTCATCGCTTTTTAACAGATTAAATTGAAGTAAATTTGCGCGCGAAATAAACTTTCATATTTTCGGACGAAACTTTACCAGTTGCTATGTTTAACTAGACGCATTCCAAATATTAAATTTTTGTTTCGAAATTTTATCGTTAAAATTTCACAAAATTTAAATAAAATACGTACTAAAACCGGTTAAAATTTACGGGTCGTTACATGCGTAGGTTATAAGGAGTCGAATAAGGTAACAATTAGGAACAAGTATTTGTTACCCCGCATCGATGATCTTTTTGACCTACTTCATGGGACTATGGTATTTTCTCAGATGAATCTAGCTACTGGATTTCAACAATTGAGGGTTGCTGAAGATAGTATACCCTTAACTGCGTTTAGAGGCCTTGACTGATTCTTTGAGTGTGTAACGACCCTGGCTCGACCTTTGAAAATCGGCACCAAATACATCACCCGTATTCAAATGCCGCAGATCCTAACGTCGAATCTGGTTCGTCGGAGCTTATAGCACATTAAGTACAACAACACAGCGGAAGAAAAATAATATATCATTGATATAAGACATTCGATACAATATTCTGATACAATGAATATCACATAATCAGAGATGCATAACAGCAGAAAGAAACAACAACGGAAGAGATAACACCAACAAATTATTCAAGAGAGAAAGAATCCACAAACTACATCCCGATTCCAAAGCTCCAAAATTCCAAATTGAAAGCTCGAACCACCATCAAATAGGACTTAAGCAAGTCTGATCTCGAATGTTAAAGAGAAGCACAAAGCGATAGCCAAAATCCAAAGATTTCCAAGAAATTGAATCTATATCTACTATGTGATTATCTGAAAATCCCAACTCTAGACTGCACGTGTGGAAAAAATTATGGGCACGTAGAGTTTAGAAAGGGAACAATAAACTCTAGGTCAGTCATGGGACTGGTGTGAGCAAACAAAAATAGTTTATTTACACAAAACAAACAAAAAGAATTTTAAATTGAAATCCATAATGCTTTTTGGAAAATGAGACTACCATAAGGCCTCTCGGCACACACATAATGCAATCGCACACTCGGGGGAGATATCTCCTTATGATAGTCAAACATGCATGATATGCGAAAATCCGTTTGATATTATTATTATTAGAGCATAGTGGAAAACATTTTGAAAGTATAATATTAATCTTAGCCAGCATAGGTACCATTATACTATGCCTACTATAGCTACCATTTAAGAATGGCAGGTTATACAACTACAATCGTAAAGGGTGCGTATTGGTGATTAGGTTTCCAACAATGGTCAGGCAAAGGAATTTCCTAGGCCACAAGGATACGCCTCTGGAGGGATGCCCCGAGAACCTAACCGGATCTTTCCTAACACAAGACCGGGTTACCTCTGTAACTAGGTAACTAACTATCACGAGTATGCCACCCCCCGGTCGTAACCAACCTTTATCCGAGAGCTCTCAATCAACAACCACAAAGCAATAGATTTGCAGCAACCACATAGGTTAAGTATCCGGGTTCCATATCATGATACCACCTCTATCCAGAAGGAAATAGAAATACCCTCAAGGGGCGCTACCTTCAAATAACCTTGCTACGTCTTTCCTGTTTCGACCATTCCGGGTTGTGAGGCTCGACGAGGTCTCGAAGGCTACACTTTTCATAAAAGCCATGCTTCGATCAACACATGATCAGCAGCACTTCGTCTACCGCATTACCAAATTGGGAATGTATCACTAGTAACCATCAACTACATAACCTCTGAGATCGTACATCTCATAGAAGGGTGTTGAGCTAAGAGTCCGCCACCAAACAGAAATGTATTTGATAGAAACCAGCTTTACATCTCAAAGTGTAATGTCAGAGACACATCCATAGAAGTGTGTTCCAGGTTCGAACAAAACCGAAGGCACTTCACGAAGAAGCCCTTGTAATCCAGATAATCCCTAATCACGTCCGGACTCCCCATCACAAAGTGTGGTCAAATCTCTATGCCGGGGCCATTCGATGCGGAGACATTCGGCAGGTCATCCTTTCGCTTTCAAAAATATCTGGTCTTCACCACCTGTCTTCAAATGCAATCCATAACCTTGTATCATTATTCAGAATGGGTTATATGACACAAAGTCGTCTCTCGGCTAAACCAAATAATGAGCGCAGTATTTAAAAACATATGGATATAGTGGGATCTTAGTTAAGTCACAACGTAAAACCTTTCTTCAAATGGTTTAGACAAATTACCATTTTCAAATCATTAAACAAAAAGATTCACTTCACAAAGTTTACTAATCTTTCACAAAGATTAATTCATAGTTTTCAAAACTATTTTCAATTCAAATCTTTTATACAAAAGATACACATTTAAGATCCTCTTATTTTGGAAACAAAGTTCACTAATCTTTAGCAAAGATTCATTTATAGCTTTCAAAAAATTTCCATTTCAAATTTGAAACCCCTTTCAAAAAACTAGAAATCCTTTCTTTCTTTGAAAGCTATTATCATTTGAAAACAAATACATCTTGTTTCGAAAAAATCCGATCAAATATACACAAGTTATAGCCTTTAAAACTATACACCAAAGAATCAATGAACTGCAGTATTATTGGCAAGTTCTAATTTGAACTAAATTCATATTCCCAAAACAATTTATGTAAAATATTTTTAAATCCATATATAATAGTATAACATGTATACTCCTTTCATAATTTCCAAAATAATTTCAAATAATATTTAACAAGATATAGTATATTCAAAACTAAATTTCAATTCTCAAAACGTCCCTTTCAGAGGCTTTTCATATTCAATTCCATTTCCAAAACCATTTGGATTCAAACTTCAACTTTTAAAACAAAATAATATTTAGATTTCAAAACATCTGCGACTTAACCGATTTTTTCGTGAAATCCATAATTGTGTGTGTATAGTGTAGTCCAGGGGTTTTACACAATAATGCAACATCATCAATCATCACGGATTCAATCATATCAATATCGATAAGCGGTATAATCTGTAACGCTTATCTTTTATTCATAAATTTACAGATAAATAATATACATTCAACACAGATAAATAAATTACATTCAAAACAATTCACATCACAAAGCATCACATACCAGTAAGCATTCCATGCAATCCAAATATCGATAAGTAAAGTTAATTAGTCATCTGATTAATTGAAACCAGATTAATCACTAATCCAAGTTTATTAACATTAATCAATTACAAATTAATTATCTTTAATAACAAATTAATTAACCTTTAAACATTAATTAATCAACGTTAATTAATAAATAAAACAACTTTTAATATTAAATAATTAACTTTTAATTATTTAATTACTCGTTTAATTAATTATCCTTAATTAATTAATTAACCCTTAAGTAATTACCATTTAATTAATTATCCTTAATTAATTATAATAATAAATTATCCTTTAGTTAATAAATCATCCCTTAATCTCTTTCATTAATTAATTAACTTTTAATTAATTAGTTATCCTCAAATCAATTACCTTAATTAATTAATCACATAAATAAATTATCCTTTAATTATTAATTAATTAATCCTTAAATTCATTTATTAAGTAATTATCCTTTCAATTACTTTAATTAATCACCTTTTAATAACATAAAGTAATTATAGTTGGAATTATTTTTAACATTAGTATTATGTTGTTAGGATCAATTTTTATTTAAAGATCATCACCTAAAACAAATTAGGAAGAAGTATTTGAATTCCTTTATGGTTTTAGTCTGTGAAATATTGAACAGACAAAAAAGAAAATGTATATATTTCTGTAACCAGACATATCTATATACAGTCATATATGCAGACATATTCATACCCATACAATCCACATTGCACACATACAATCAATATTGATCGTAGATACGTTTATAGATTTTAGAGTTTTCTCACTTGGATGTTTGAACAGAGACAGTGTTGAGCTCACACAAAACTGAATCCTTGTTTATCCTTTGATCTTTGTTGTTTGCTTTTTTTTCCATATTTGTTTTTAAACTTTTCTTTGCTTTTGTTGAATTTGTCAAGCTCTGATCTTTGCATTGAAACGGTTTTGATTATGTTGCATGCTTTTGATTTCCAGATTTGAACTCAAATTGCTATTTGAATTTGAACTCGAATCCATTTTACATTTGCTTCATGTTTTTATTTTCAGTTTCGATTACCAGGTTTGATTTTCTTTTTGGTTTACAATCTTCTTTCGAATATTAGCAAGGTAAAAAATTGAGGAAGAAGGAGATATGATATATACATAGCCTTGTTTCACATTTTTATTGATTACTTTGAAATAAAAGACAATTGACACTTGCAATTATAAAACAAAATTGAACCAAGACTTGCATTTTTTCCTTGTTAATCTAATTACAAATGTAAAATTGTTTTATAAAATGTTTACACATGTTCATGCATGTAATCTCCACCTTACATTTGTTAAAATGAATGCAATTTGTGTTTAAACCGTCAATTTAAATAAATTTAAAAATTGTATTTCAACCCTTGTGTAATAAATTATAACATATATACAAACTAAAAATTTTAAAAGAAAGAAATTTAACCATTTTATTAATCTCATTATATATTTACAAACCAAATTAAAATTCAAGCAATTTCAAAAAGAAAGTGTATAAATCCATCTTAAATCTTATTTTATACTTTTATAACATTTTAAATAAACTTTAGGAAAATGATTCAAAATCAATTATACAAAAACAAGTAATCACATTACTTTTATATAGATAAGAATTTAACTTAAATTAACCTTTTGAAAATTTTTATATTAATTTTAAGTCATAAATTCCGAATATAGATAAATATATTAAAATTAGAAAACAAATGTTATTACATTTCAAATATAGATTCAATTTATTTTCAATGTATTTATTTTTGAATTCCCAGTCAAAATTTTATCGATAACATATATAAAAAACACATATATTTTATTTTCAAAAATTTTAATTGATCTACAATTAATCCCAAAACATTATACTAATTACCAAATAAATTCATAATTTATTCCCAAAAATTTAAATAAATTACCAATTCAAATTGGATTTAAAAACAAGGATGTTACTGTTTCCCCCCTTAAGAAAATTTCGTCCCCGAAATTTGCTAGACAGGGAAACAACAAAGGACAGATGAACATACAAAGATATAGCTTTCTAGATTAAGCTGATTATCTATTCTGCATTTCGCTTACCAAATCAGAATATCATCAACAAATACGAGAACGAACACATTCAATACTTTACGGAATACTCGGTTCATCCGGTCTATGAAATATGCAAGGGCATTTGTTAGTCCGTAGGACAACTAACCATTAGTAGAATATATCGGGACCTAAAGAATAGACAAATGGATACAATCCAATTTAACTTCATATTTAATTAACCAATTTATTCCAAAAAAAATTCAAATTTATTAGATTTTAAAATGATAGGAATTGATGGAAAGAATACGAAATAGGAATTTATCTACACGATTCGCAAGGCCACCATCACACCAAAGCTTCTTCATGTAGCTGCCAGTAAACCGTCAAAGAATTTGAAAGTGAACAACGATCAATGAGATTGATAGAGAAAAGATCATTTCCTTGTTGTCGTAGGGTATCGACTATTTGCAGTCGTACTCCCCTGTCCCTTACCTCATCCACTTCTTGCACTCATACTTACTATCAGTGGATAGTAAGAGAACTTACTGAGGCATACAGATGGATATCTTTGGGATGTACTCATTCTAAGGCATTTATACCCCTATCTCTAATGAATTACCTAATGTGTTATACTCGTGAGCTAAAGTTCTTACTCAACCTTCAGCTCTGATACCACTGTAACGACCCTAACCCGACCGTCGAAAATCGAAAAAAATACATCATCCGTATTCAAACACCACAGACTCAAACGTTGAATCTGGTTCGCTGGAGATTATAACACATTAAGTACAACAAGACAACGGAAGAAAAACCATATATCATTGATATACAACATTCAATATAATATTCTGATACAATGGATATCACATAATCAGAGATACATAACAGCAGAAAGATACAACAACAGAAGAGATAAATCCAATAAATTCTTCAAGTGAGAATGAATCCACAAACTACATCCCATATCCAAAGCTCAAAAACTCCAAATCCATAGCTCGAACCACCATCAAGTTGGACTTAAGCAAGTCCGATCCAAAATGTTAAAGAGAAGCACAAAGCGATAGCCAAAATCCAAAGACTTCCAAGATATCGAAACTACATCTACTATTTGATTATCTGAAAATCCCAACTCCAGACTGCCCGTGGGAAAAAAATTGAGGGCACTCATAGTTTAGGAAGGGAACAATAAACTCCAGGTCTGTCATAGGACTGGTGTGAGCAAACAAAAACAGTCTATTTACACAAAACAAACAAAAAGAACTTAAAATTGAAATCTGCAATGCTTTTTGGAAAATGAAAGTGCCATAAGCCTTCCGACACACACATAATACAATCGCACACTTGGGGAAGATTTCTCTTTATGATAGTCAAACATGCTTGATACGTGAAAATCCTTTTGATATTATTATTAGTGCATAGTGGAAAACATTTCGAAATTATAATATTAATCTTAGCCAGCATAGGTACCATTATACAATGCCTACTATAGCTACCATTTAAGAATGGCAGGCTATACAACTGCAATCGTAAAGGGTGCATATTGGTGATTGGATTTCCAACAATGATCAGGCAAAGGAACTTCCTGGGCCACATGGGTACTCCTCTGGAGGAACGCCCCGAGAACCTAACCGGATCTCTGCCAACACAAGGCCTGATGACCTCTGTAACTAGGTAACTAACTGTCACGAGTATGTAACCCCCCGGTCGTAACCAACCTTTATTCGAGAGCTCTCAACCAACAACAACAAAGCAATAGATTTGCACCAACCACATTGGTTAAGTATCTGGGCTCCATACCATGATACCACCTCTATCCAAAAGTAAAAGGACATACCCTCAAGGGGCACTAACCCCAAATAACTTTGTTGCATCTTTTATGTTTCGATCATTCCTGGTTGTGAGGCTCGATGAGGTCTCGTCCACAAAGCTACGCTTTTCACAAAAGCCATGCTTCGATCAACACATGATCAACAGCACTTCGTATGCCACATTACCAATTTGGGAATGTATCACTAGTAACCACCAACTATATAACCTCTTAGCTCGTACGTCTCAGAGAAGGGTGTTAAGCTAAGAGAATAAATTCTCCGCCACCAAACAGAAATGTATTTGATAGAAACCAACTTTACATCTCAAAATGTAATGTCAGACACACATCCATACAAGTCTGTTCCGGGTTCGAACAGAACCGAAGGCACTTCACAAGAAGCCCTTGCAATTCGGATAATCCCTAATCACGTCCGGACTCTCCATCACAAAGGGTGATCAAATCTCTATACTGTGGCCATTCGGTGCAGAGACATTCGACAGGTCATCCTTTCTCTTTCAAAAATATCCAGTCTTCACCACCGGTCTTCAAATGCAATCCATAACGTCGTATCATTATTCGGAATGGTTTATATGACACAAAGTTCTCTCCCGGCTAAACCGAATAATGAGCGCAGTATTTAAAAACATATGGATATAGTGGGATCTTTGTTAAGTCACAACTCAAAGCCCAAAACCTTTCTTCAAATGGTTTAAAAAATATTACCATTTTCAGATCTTTAAACAAAAAGATTCACTTCACAAAGTTCACCAATCTTTCACAAAGATTAATTCATAGTTTTCAAAACTATTTTCAATTCAAATCTTTTATACCAAAGATACACGTTTAAGATCCTCTTATTTTGGAAACAAAGTTCACTAATCTTTAACAAAGATTCGTTTATAGATTTCAAAACAATTCCATTTCAAATTTGAAACCCCTTTCAAAAAACAAGAAATCCTTTCTTTCTTTGAAAGCTATTATCATTTGAAAACAAATACATTTTGTTTCGGAAAATCTGATCAAATATATACAAGTTATAGCCTTTAAAAGTATAAACCAAAGAATTAACGAACTACTGTATTATTGGCAAGTTCTAATTTGAATTATATTTAAATTCCTAAAACAATTTATTTGAAATAATTTTAAATCCATTTGTAAGTAGTATAACATGTATACTCCTTTCATAATTTGCAAAATAATTTCAAATAATATTTAACACGATATAGTATATTCAAAACTAAATTTCAATTCTCAAAACTTCCCTTTCAAATGTTTTTCATATTCAATTCAATTCCATTTCCAAAACCATTTGGATTCAAACTTAAACTTTTAAAGCAAAATAATATTTAGATTTCAAAACATCTGTGACTTAACCGATTTCCTCGTGAAATCCATAATTGTGTGTATAGTGTAATGCAGGGGTTTTACACAATAGTGCAACATCATCAATCATCACAGATTCAATCATCTCAATATTGATAAGCGGTATAATCTATAACGCTTATCATTTAATCACAGATTCATGGATAAATAATATGCATTCATCGTAGATAAATACATTACATTCAAAACAACTCACATCACAAAGCATCGCATACCAGGTTCACACAATTCAAAGCATTCCATGCAATTCAAATATCCATAAGTAATGTTAATTAATCATCTGATTAATTGAAACCAGATTAATCACTAATCCAGGTTAATTAACATTAATCAATTACAAATTAGTTATCTTTAATAATAAATTAAATTACCATTAAACATTAATTAATCAACCTTAATTACATAATAAAACAACCTTTAATCATTAAATAATTAACCTTTAATTATTTAATTACTCTTTTAATTAATTATCCTTAATTAATTAACCAACCCTTAATTAATTACCATTAAATTAATTTTCCTTAATTAATTATTATAATAAATTAACCTTTAATTAATAAATAATCCCTTAATCTCTTTCATTAATTAATTAATTTTTAATTAATTAATTATCCTCAAGTCAATTACCTTAATTAATTAATCACGTAAATAAATTATCCTTTAATTATTAATTAATTAATCCTTAAATTCATTTTATTAAGTAATTATCCTTTCAATTACTTTAATTAATCACCTTTTAATTACATTAAGTAATTATTCTTTATTTATCAATAAAGATTCTTTAATTAATTAAGAACCCAATTAACTTAAGATAAACCATTTATCTTAATTAATCATTAAATTCTTTGAAAAACACTTTGGAGTCAATTATCATTAACCAATTAACTTTGAAACTTTAAGTTAATTAATCTTTAAAAAAATTTATCTTCTTAATTTATTCCTTAATTATCTTATTAAAAATAAATTCTTAAATCAAAGATTATGTACATTGAAATACTTTGAACTCCAATAAATTTATTTTAAAAAGATAGTTCAAACTTGGTTGTCTAAAAATTTAAAAACTTGATTTATTTTAAAATTTAAAAATCTGAAAATAATTTCCTTTTTAAATTTTGAAACCTGGTATCTATTTAACAAAACTTGGGCCAAATGCTTGAATACTCGAGCCCAATCTCGAGCTTGACTTCGAGTTTACTTCGTGATTCATTACTTTGAGAAAATGCTTCGCTTTCCCGAGATCATTCCCGAGTATCTTCATCTTCTTCCCAATTCCACTTTAAACCCAGATACACACATATACGAGTGTGAACGTGCATGATCACCAGACTAGTTTTCGACCATCGATGCTCCTTCTAGCATGTCATCAGCGATCATCCCGACGTCCCTGACCAGCCAGTTTCGACGAATCACCAGAGAATCGAATTTAAATGGGTCGACACCACCATCATTTTAAACCAGTCATCGTTATCCTCATCCCGCCATCATCTCTGATCATCTGGTCACTAGCCACCAAGCCAAAACTTTTGCCACGTCGCGACGTATCGACCCATCTCCTCGTGATTTATTCCGATCAACTATCGATGTTGGAAACATCCCGAGAAACACCACTATCAAAACCTAGTCTAAAACCTTATTTTATCGTCAATTGATCACCACGGCCACCTAAGAACCTTCACTCTATTTTCCGTTAATCATCGATTTTATTATCTATATTCATCATTCTATAATACAATTCAGTTTATGAATTCCAAATTCGAGATTAACATGATTGATTTTTGTCATTTCCAAAAAGTTCACTGTAATAATTTGTTTTAGAAATAAATTCTTAGCAACTATAGTTGGAATCATGTTTAAAATTAGTATTATGTTGTTAGGATCAATTTTTATTTAAAGATCATCACCTAAAACAAATTGTGGAAGAAGTATTTGAATTTCTTTATGGTTTTAGTCTGTGAAATGTTGAATAGAGAAAAAAGAAAATGTATATATCTCTGTAACCAGACATATCTATATACAATCGTATATACAGACATATTCACACCCGTACAATCCACATTTCACACATACAATCAATATTGATCACAGATATGTTTATAGGTTCTAGATTTTTCTCACCTGGACGTTTGAACATAGACAGTGTTGAGCTCATCCAAAACTGAAATCTGGTTTGTCCTTTGATCTCTGTTGTTTTCTTTGTTTTCCAGATTTGTTTTTAAACTTTGCTTTCCTTTTGTTGAATTTGTTGAGCTCTGGTCTTTGCATTGAATTGGGTTTGAATTTAATTTGATCAGGCACTGTTGCATGCTTTTGAATTCTAGATTTGAACTCAAGTTGCTATTTGAATTTGAACTTGAATCAATTTTACATTTGCTTCAAATTTTTATTTTCAGTTTCGATTACTAAGTTTGATTTTCTTTTTGGTTTACAACATTATTTTGTTTTGAATATTAACAAAGAAAAAAATAAGAAAGAAGGAGATGTAATACATACATAGCCTTGTTTCACATTTTTATTGATTAATTTGAAAATAAAAGACAATTGACACTTGTAATTATAAAACAAAATTGAACCAACACTTGTCTTTTTTTCTTGTTAATCAAATTACAAATGTAAATTGTTTTGTAAAATGTTTTGTTAATGCATGTAATCTCCACCTTACATTTGTAAAAATGAAAGCAATTTGTGTTTAAATCCTCAATTTAAATAAATTTAAAAATTGTGTTTCGAACCTTATGTAATAAATTATAAATATATACAAACTAAAAAATTTAAAAGAAAGAAATTTAACCATTTTATTAATCTCATTATATATTTACAAACCAAATTTAAATTCAAGCAATTTCAAAAAGAAAGTATATAAATCCTTCATAAATCTTATTTTATACTTTTATAACTTTTTAAATAACCTTTAGGAAAATGATTCAAAATCGATTATACAAAAATAAGTAATAACGTTACTTTTATATAGATAAGAATTTTACTTAAATCAACCTTTTGAAAATTGTTATATTAATTTTAAATCATAAATTCCAAATACATATATATATATATATATATATATATATATATTAAAATTAGAAAACAATTGGTAATACCTTTCAAATATAGGGTTTTTAAATTCAATTTATTTTCAATGTATTTATTTTTGAGTTCCCAATCAAAACTTTGTCTATAACATATATAAAACAAACACATATATTTTATTTTCAAATTTCAAATTATCTACAATTAATTCTAAAAAACTATATTAATTAACAAATAAATTCACAATTTATTCTAAAAAGTTTAAATAAATTATCAATTCAAATTTGATTTAAAAACAGGGATTTTACTAAGTGGTTGGTTATGCCTTTCGGGATAATCAATTTACCTACATATATTGTAAATCTCATGAATTTTTTTTTGTGGCATGTTCTTAACAAGTTTGTGTTAGTTTTCATCGTTGACATCCTTGTATACTCCAAATCTGATGTGGAGCATAAACATCGTTTGGAAGTGTTGTTGGAAACATTATGAAGACATGTCTTGGAAGCCAAATTTTCTAAGTGCCCTTTTGGCCATCGAAAGTAAGTTTTTTTGGACATACTATGTCCGGAGAAGGTATTTCAGTTGACCCAGTGAAGGTAGAGGCTATTTGGGAATGGAAACGACCGCGGACACCTACTGTAACGACCCGCTATTTTGGACTATTCGCATCCGCACATGTCGGACTTGGATAATTCAAAATACCGAATTGTTATAAATTTGGCAAAACTCAGATATACAGTAAATAAATAATCACAGAATCACAGACACAGAGTAATAATATGCAGCGAAAGCAAAAGAGATAGCAGTTCATGAAGCTACTATATAAATATATAAGATACATCAGAGTTTACAACATAAGAGTAATACGATACATCAGGTACAAATTAGAATACATCGCTGGAATCATCGAGTACTGAAAGCAGAGTAGATGGCTGGATCTTCAAGCAAAGCTCCAACTACAAAAGTGAGTCTCGAATACTGGTACACTCAGTCTGACCCGAGCGTAAAGCAAAACACAAAACACTCGAGTCAGGATTAATATTCTCATATCAATAAATCCATCCCAAGTGAAAAAGCAATCGAAATACAAGTAACTCAAAGGATGTTGGAATCACCATCCTCTCAGGATCCGTTAAACTATCTACTATGTAGTATTGTACGCTAAATAGATAATGTCTATCAGTAATATAAAATATCAAAATAGTGTTAAGGCGTTACCATTATCCCCCTTAACACATTTTATATAGATGTCATAGTCTATACAGCACTGTAAACTCCACCGTAAACTAGTGGGCTATCAGGGAGTACTCCATAGGTATAACACGAAACAAATTCGTAGTGGTCGCGTATATAGGAATACAAGTATGACAAGGCACATGAGGCAATACCCAAGGTAGTGAAACTACCGTTCGCCTGATCCGGACTGGTGAGAACGCATCGCCGCAGCGATCGCAACACCGCGAAACAACACTCCTGAAATTCCGAGGGTGTACCAATCAATCACAAGTAATGAGTAGTAGTTAAGAAGAAGTGTGTTCGCTCGAGGTGGCTAACCCCATTTGGCCCGGCACGGCTCCTGATTTTTGTCATTTCCAATTTGGCACAAGTGTCAAGGCTATCCATTATCGTTCTCATTCTTCAGTCATCACGTACATCATTCCAACCACTTCATTCTGGATCATCACTCCGCTATAGTTACTAAAGTGGTTGTCAGATTAGATAGAGAGTATATCCATAACCAATTCCGGTCTCTTTAATAACTTTCGTATTTATTATACCGATTGGTCATTTAGTTAATTTCAAAACCAAATCAATTTCAATTTCAACTAGAATTCAGAATCAACATTTAATTTGTCTTTCACTATCAATTTCCAAAATTTACGTTTCAAAACTTCCAAATTACCATTTCAAAATCTTATAACTCGATTTCAACTTTTATTTAAACAATTCAAATATTGAGTTAAGTTCGTATATAAGTTCCATTCCGAAATCATTTAAAATGGTTAAATTTGCATTCAAATCAATTTAAATTCATTTATCGATTTCATCCAATATTCACTAAGTAAATTTATCCTTCAAAACAACTTCTATTCAAATTCCAATTCATTTAAATCAATTACTTACGTTCGACCTCATTATGTCAAAACTTCAAATTGAAATAAATTAAATTCGTCAAATCTATTCTTTAAATTACAAATCTTACGTTAATTTCAATAAATCCCTTTCATTTCAATAAATCACATTTTATTTCTTGTTAAAGAAATTCAATTTTCACTTATTTATTGACTTCGTTACAAATTTCAAACTCAATTAATAAAGAACTAAATTTCATATATTCGAGAAGTTTAATTTCACTTACTAACTTACTTAAATTTTCCAAAGCTTAATTAATAATAAAGAAACTCAATTTCATTTATTAACGAAGTTCAAATCCACTTTTTAAAGTTCAATTTCTCTTATCAAAGAATTCAATTTTTTATTCAATTATCAAATAATTAAATCTTATTCAATTATTAAATAATTTCAATCTTAGTTATAATAATTTCGAAAATTAATAATTACAACTTGATTATAAATTCAAACTTAATTATTAAATCATTCCTACTTAATTATGAATTCAAACTTAATTATCAAACCATTTCAACTTAATTATTTCAAAACTCAATTATTACTAAATCCAAATTATTTATTAGTAATTCCAAATTTAATTATTAAATAACTAAATTTCAAACAACGTTCTTTCATCAATTACTACGTTAAAATTTGTTTCAGATTTCAATCTTTACATTTTCCTTTCAAAAATTTAAATTCCAATTTCCCTTCAAAACATATTCTTTATTCGAATAAAATCATTATTTCTATTTTTAAATCAAATTATTGACCAATCGGATTTATTTAATTCTCTATTAATTCTCTATCCTAAGTCAAGTTCATTTTGGGTATATATCATTTCAACCCGATTCCAATTCAATTCAAAATCAAAGCATAACAAAGGGAACTTGCAGTGTGATAACTGGGACGGTGTCAAAGTAAATAAACAAGCAATAACAACAATCAATAACAATCCAATAATCAATTCAAATAATCCCGAAATAATCATATTAATTCACATTGTTATTTGTGCAAATTAATATAATTATTCCTAGAATCTACACTATCATTTCATGTAGATTAAAGATTATTACAATATTATTTATATGGTTCTTTACTTGTCATTTATTATTCAATTTCAACTACATCGATTTACACAACATACATTTAAATAGTTCAAAGTGCATTTACCATATTTCTACGTGTCGATTCATTTAAACATTTAAGGGGTCATATTATGCAAATGTCACCAAATCAAACTTAACCAATATATCATACCTAACTATCCAACGACAATTTCAATTTCAAGTTATTTATCACTTACAACATTAACGGTTTAACGTTCAATGCCAACATCACACAATCAATCAAATTATCAACCAAACTAGATTATTTTGCATACATAACAGATAATGGTGTCAGATGTCACAGGTGAACTGATACAGGTAATAACATATATTTAACAGTGTAAATAACTAGCAACAGCATATTTCAATTGTCGTTTCAATTGAAATCAAATTTAATAAATATAAGAATATTAATCGTGAGTGATTGCTCACCTTTCGAGGCTAGAGAATATAGAACATGACACAGATACGCACACTGATACGAACACTGAAATATGAATGGCGAATTGAAGCAAAGCAAAATCGGCACGAATTCAACGATCAAGCTGATAATAAGAATAGATGGAACGCATTAGAACGGGGTCGATGAAGATAATTGGTATAAGTGAACTCATATATAACTATAGATAACTGTTTATATATAAAGATCATATTTAAATTTAAACACACATTAAATTAAATACAAATATATATTCAAAATCCATTTTTTTTATTTTTTTTAAATAGACACATATAAACAACATATCTTCATAATAAATTTGAAATAAATATACACATCTACTCTCCGACTATTAATATTAGTGTAAGTACAATATATTATATAAATATACCTATTTCCAAGATACTAATATAACTTAAACTTACATACAAATTTCAAAACACAAAATAAAGTACATATATCTACAATAACAGACTCACGAGTACCTACATTTTGCCAATATAATGTATAATATATACCGCTTTATATATACAATGAAATAACAGGTATGCATGATGATATATGTAAAATTCCAAATGTAACACTTCTCTTATCCGTACTTTTTTTTAAAGGGATGGGATGTTGCAAACTCAAAATATACTAAAGTATGCACGCTTTAGAACCGAAGCACGTAACCAACTAACAAATGCAAGCCTGGAACCGAAGTATGCAATAAGAAATTAAAGCCTGGAACTAAAGCATGAGATGCTTCAGAACCCAACAGCTTCACCATATTTCGTTTTTTTTTTCTTTCTTTTTTCTCCTTTTTTTTTCCTTTTTTTTACATACAAGTTCATAAAACTAGAAATATCAGTTCAATACAATGGATCACGTTTCCAAAACATGAGAAATATCCAGATCTTCACCAATTGTATGTACTAAAAGCATAAAGGTCATCAATTCACACTGTACAGACAAACATTTAAGTGCCAGGCAGACTATTCTAAAACGCCAGTTCATTAGATTATGGCGTACACCTAAAAGTACATTAAATGTTTATAGTTTGCAGAACAAAATAGATGCATTTGCTACAAATTTTGCCTAAATATACATATATGTCTGTAGCTCAGCCCTTCACATATTTTTCTACATATGCTTGAACAAGTTTTGAGACCTTTATTCATGATAACTAAATGTAGTACATATGATATTATTCATGCATGTATAAATCAAAACAAATCAAAGAATGTGTACACGCATATATTAGTATTTGTATATACTTTTAAAGACAATATATATATACATGTATAAAACTTAAATTACCATTTGATATATAAACAAGACTGACATATGTAAAAGTTTGTATTATAACATTTTTGTATAAACATATACACGCATACACCTTAAAAGCAAAAGATAACGAAAGACACATGCAAGCATATGAATGAAACAATTATACATGAATATAAAGATACACAGGCTCACCCATATATTACACAGAGAAGCTTTGGGAACCCGGTGGCAAGGAGGGGAGGAAAGATAGTTCAACCGAGTGGGGAGGACGGCAGGTGCGTTGATGGTGGAAGTTGCGGAGGGCGCCGCGGGTTGAGGAGAGAGAGTGGGCGACTTGTGTGCGTGCTCCTCGGCTGGTAGGAAGATGGCCTCGCCTGGCTCAGCTAGAGGAATGAATGGAGAAGGAAAGATAGGCGGTTATTTGTGCATGGATGGTCACTGGGAAAAGGAGATTGAGTTTATACATGTGGTTTTGTTTGTTGATGTGTGCTGTTAAGAGAGCTAGGCGGAAATGGGTGTTATTGAAGGAGAAGGGACCGAGGAAAAAGTAAAGGTGAATGAATGGTTTTTGGGAAATAGAAGAAGGAGCAGGCTTCCATGTAAATATGACTCAGAATATAATATTGATTCCTTTATCAAGGCACATAAACAAACGAATGGGGATAGGAGACGAACGGACCGAAATAGTGTTTGAACTGGTAAGAATATTAATAGCCAAAGAATGACAAGAGTCAGTAGTCAGGTTTTCTAGCGAATAATAGTGACTGACGACTATTGGTTTATACACGTGAGCGATGAATGGTCACGGCCAAATTGCTGAACCGATACGGGAATTGTTCCGTAAATTTCACCGTCTCCCGGACTCCAAAATACACAAACAAATATACCGTAATGATCAGAGCGACGAGATGATCAAAACAGTATACGGATATCAGTGGTAAGATCGAATTATAAAAATTCGAAATTTTATAATAGCGGAAAATGCATAAAAATCGCAGAAAAATAAGATCGATGGAGCCAAAAATCTCCGAATTTGGAAAAACGACAAACTGACAACTTGCTCAAAAGATGGTTTAGAATTTTTCTATGTAAAAATATTTTGGTTTTGAAAACATTTTATTTTCATCGCTTTTTAACTGATTCTATTGAAGTAAATTTACGCGCGAAATAAACTTTCGTATTTTCGAACGAAAATTTACCAGTTGCTATGTTTAACTAGACGCATTCCAAATATCAAATTTGTATTTCAAAATTTTGTCGTTTAAAATTCCATAAAATTTCAATTAAATACGTTACTAAAACCGTTAAAATTTACGGGTCGTTACATTCTCTCCCACTCAAAACTTTTCGTCCCCGAAAAGGAAGGAAGTAGGAGA
This sequence comes from Allium cepa, assembly GCA_030765085.1. Lineage (NCBI taxonomy): Eukaryota > Viridiplantae > Streptophyta > Magnoliopsida > Asparagales > Amaryllidaceae > Allium > Allium cepa. The sequence goes on along the minus strand of CM060937.1, from coordinate 140,750,403 downwards.
ATAGAAATAATTAAAAGAAAATAGACTTGAACTACATTATAAACAATTAATTCAAGCCGTATAAATTTCAATTTAAACAGATTAATATTCACTAATTGGTTTAAATCCGTTCATATTAAATCAATAATATTCATTCAATTTAAATTTGTTAGTTCAAACTGTAAATTTTGATTTAAATCAAATTAATATCCAATAATTAAATTTAAATTCAAAGTATTTCATTAATTGATTAAATTGTAAATTTATTAATTCTCTCAAAGCAAAATTTATTTAATTTATTTCATTTATTCATTATCTTATTATCCAATTATACCCTATTAATAATTAATAATCATGTTTTATTCAACAAATTTAATTCTTCTTTATTTTAAATTATGATTAAATTAATTTTACTTAATATATCCAATCACATATATCAAACATATTTATAGTTATTACAACTACTCAAATTTTAAATTTCTTTTAACATCATTTCGCATTGTAAATTATTCAATTACATATTCAACTTTTGGATGGTTTTGGTAAGTCGTATTATAATGTAATTGGGTATTATACAAGTAAATTTTCTAATCCAATTAGTTAATTTTCAATATTCATTCAAATTTTGGTTTCGTTTTAAAATTGAAATCATTCTTAACATAAATTTTAAGAATTCCCTTTCAATTTACTTCAAACAATTTTGAAATAAATATATACACATCTAATAAATCACACCAAATCAATAATCATTTACCAATATTTATAAATCAAGTCATAATTTAGAAATTCAAATCTATTTAAAATTTTCAAATCAAAGTGTAGCAAGGCCACGAATAGTCTCTCCACTTCGAAACCCAAAAATGAATGTCGATGATGCGGCCGTCATCACCGAAATTATTTTCAGCGACAAAAGGGAAGAGCTCAAATTTAATCATTCAAATTCTTTGAAAACCATTTCTATTCGAAGATATTTTAAATAATATACATTTTAAACTTGAAAAACCATAGTTCGTAATTATCGGAAATTAAATTCTAAATTCTAATTTTAATTCACATAAAATTCCAAATCAATTTATAACCAAATTTTTATAAATTCATTCATTTATATTATGAAATAGTCAATGATTTATAAACTATAAATGAAAATTAAATTTTAACATTTCGGACAACAGATTCATTAACATTTTACTTTCAAAAAAAATTATACTTATTATAATATAATCATACAAAACTATTTTGTTTACCAAATTTGAAAACAATATTGTGTCAGTATGCTCTGTTAAAGTGTTTTGGAAATTCTATCGATAGCGTTGATCAGACGAATCGATTGAAAACCGAAATCAACATCAACAACTCAAACAACACAATATAAAGTAAAACATTTAAATATTAATTTACAAATACACTTCCTCGCTCGACAATACAGGAGGGGATTCCAAAGCAGTATTCAAATTTTGATGAAATCAAATCAAAAGGAATTTTGATTCTATAATAAGTTCGAAACAGAAGATAAGCTAATTCAGTTAACATAATCGAGAGACGGATAAGCTTATTTAATTCACGGGTAAACTTAACTGGGTCGACCGTAACTTGAAGAATAAGATCGATGCTGAATTTCAAGGTAAATCAACATTCGATCTCAAGAAATAGAATTCAGGTATTGTAGGAGATAGATAGCATCGTAAAATGAGGATACAGAAATCTCCGGTAAATCGATTCCCATTATAAAGGAGTTTCTCCTATTTACAAATAATTCGAAGATTAGCGACACCGCCGATTCATTATAAGGATCATTCGAAGTGGAGTTATGGGATGCTCCAGAATTGAAAGAAGACGAATAGTGAGGGACAAGAATGAATTTCGGAATCGAGGGAACGTTCCAAAATTCAAGAGAATCGAGTCAAAGGAAAGATTGAAACTCGAGTGGGAGTGATTCTGTAAATACATTTACCCTATATGCTAAGTTTCGCCTAGAGCTACCAAAAGCTCTGATACCAACTGTAACGACCCGCTATTTTGGACTATTCGCATCCGCACATGTCGGACTTGGATAATTCAAAATACCGAATTGTTATAAATTTAGCAAAACACAGATATACAGTAAATAAATAATCACAGAATCACAGACGTAGAGTAATAATATACAGCGGAAGCAAAAGAGATAGCAGTTCATGAAGCTACTATATAAATATATAAGATACATCAGAGTTTACAACATAAGAGTAATACGATACGTCAGGTACAAATTAGAATACATCATTGGAATCATCGAGTACTGAAAGCAGAATAGATGGCTGGATCTTCAAGCAAAGCTCCAACTCCAAAAGTGAGTCTCGAATACTGGTACACTCAGTCTGACCCGAGCGTAAAGCAAAACACAAAACACTCGAGTCAGGATTAATATTCTCATATCAATAAATCCAACCCAAGTGAAAAAGCAATCGAAATACAAGTAACTCAAAGGATATTGGAATCACCATCCTCTAAGGATCCATTAAACTATCTATTATGTAGTAGTGTACGCTAAATAGATAATGTCTATTAGTAATATAAAATATCAAAATAGTGTTAAGGCGTTACCATTATCCCCCTTAACACATTTTATATAGATGTCATAGTCTATACAGCACTGTAAACTCCACCGTAAACTAGTGGGTTATCAGGGAGTACTCCATAGGTATAACACAAAACAAATTCGTAGTGGTCGCGTATATAGGGATACAAGTATGACAAGGCACATGAGGCAATACCCAAGGTAGTGAAACTACCGTTCGCCTGATCCAGACTGGTGAGAACGCATCGCCGCAGTGATCGCAACACCGTGAAACAACACTCCTGAAATTCCGAGGGTGCACCAATCAATCACAAGTAATGAGTAGTAGTTACGAAGAAGTGTGTTCGCTCGAGGTGGCTAACCCCATTTGGCCCGGCACGGCTCCTGATTTTAGTCATTTCCAATTTGGCACAAGTGTGCAGGCTATCCATTATCGTTCTCTTTCTTCAGTCATCACGTACATCATTCCAACCACTTCATTCTGGATCATCACTCCACGTATAGTTACTAAAGTGGTTTTCAGATTAGATAGAGAGTATATCCATAACCGATTCCGGTCTCTTTAATAACTTTCGTAATTATTATACCGATTGGTCGTTTAGTAAATTTCAAAACCAAATCAATTTCAATTTCAATTAGAATTCAGAATCAACATTTCATTTGTCTTTCACTATCAATTTCCAAAATTTACGTTTTAAAACTTCCAAATTTCCATTTCAAAATCTTATAACTCGATTTCAACTTTTATTTAAACAATTCAAATATTGATTTAAGTTCGTATATAAGTTCCATTCCGAAATCATTTAAATTGGTTAAACTTGCATTCAAATCAATTTAAATTCATTTATCGATTTCATCCAATATTCACTAAGTAAATTTATCCTTCAAAACAACTTCTATTCAAATTCCAATTCATTTAAATCAATTACTTACGTTCGACCTCATTATGTCAAAACTTCAAATTGAAATAAATTAAATTCGTCAAATCTATTCTTTAAATTACAAGTCTCACGTTAATTTCAATAAATCCCTTTCATTTCAATAAATCACATTTTATTTCTTGTTAAAGAAATTCAATTTTCACTTATTTATTGACTTCGTTACAAATTTCAAACTCAATTAATAAAGAACTAAATTTCATATATTCGAGAAGTTTAATTTCACTTACTAACTTACTTAAATTTTCCAAAGCTTAATTAATAATAAAGAAACTCAATTTCATTTATTAACGAAGTTCAAATCCACTTTTTAAAGTTCAATTTCTCTTATCAAAGAATTCAATTTTTTATTCAATTATCAAATAATTAAATCTTATTCAATTATTAAATAATTTCAATCTTAATTATAATAATTTCGAAAATTAATAATTACAACTTGATTATAAATTCAAACTTAATTATTAAATCATTCCTACTTAATTATGAATTCAAACTTAATTATCAAACCATTTCAACTTAATTATTTCAAAACTCAATTATTACTAAATCCAAATTATTTATTAATAATTCCAAATTTAATTATTAAATAATTAAATTTCAAACAACGTTCTTTCATCAATTACTACGTTAAAATTTGTTTCAGATTTCAATCTTTACATTTTCCTTTCAAAAATTTAAATTCCAATTTCCTTTCAAAACTTATTCTTTATTCGAATAAAATCATTATTTCTATTTTTAAATCAAATTATTGACCAATCGGATTTATTTAATTCTCTATTAATTCTCTATCCTAAGTCAATTTCATTTTGGGTATATATCATTTCAACCCGATTCCAATTCAATTCAAAATCAAAGCATAACAAAGGGAACTTGCAGTGTGATAACTGGGACGGTGTCAAAGTAAATAAACAAGCAATAACAACAATCAATAACAATCCAATAATCAATTCAAATAATCCCGAAATAATCATATTAATTCACATTTTTATTTGTGCAAATTAATATAATTATTCCTAGAATCTACACTATCATTTCATGTAGATTAAAGATTATTACAATATTATTTATATGGTTCTTTACTTGTCATTTATTATTCAATTTCAACTACATCGATTTACACAACATACATTTAAATAGTTCAAAGTGCATTTACCATATTTCTACGTGTCGATTCATTTAAACATTTAAGGGGTCATATTATGCAAATGTCACCAAATCAAACTTAACCCATATATCATACCTAACTATCCAACGACATTTCAATTTCAAGTTATTTATCACTTACAACATTAACGGTTTAACGTTCAATGTCAACATTACACAATCAATCAAATTATCAACCAAACTAGATTATTTTGCATACATAACAGATAATGGTGTCAGATGTCACAGGTGAACTGATACAGATAATAACATATATTTAACAGTGTAAATAACTAGCAACAGCATATTTCAATTGTCGTTTCAATTGAAATCAAATTTAATAAATATAAGAATATTAATCGTGAGTGATTGCTCACCTTTCGAGGCTAGAGAATATAGAACATGACACAGATACGCACACTGATACGAACACTGAAATATGAATGGCGAATTGAAGCAAAGCAAAATCGGCACGAATTCAACGATCAAGCTGATAATAAGAATAGATGGAACGCATTAGAACGGGGTCGATGAAGATAATTGGTATAAGTGAACTCATATATAACTATAGATAATTGTTTATATACAAAGATCATATTTAAATTTAAACACACATTAAATTAAATACAAATATATATTCAAAATCCATTTTTTTTATTTTTTTTAAATAGACACATATAAACAACATATCTTCATAATAAATTTGAAATAAATATACATATCTACTCTCCGACTATTAATATTAGTGTAAGTACAATATATTATATAAATATACCTATTTCCAAGATACTAATATAACAGTATACTTAAGCTTACATACAAATTTCAAAACCCAAAATAAAGTACATATATCTACAATAACAGACTCACACGTACCTACATTTTGCCAATATAATGTATAATATATACCGCTTTATATATACAATGAAATAACAGGTATGCAATATGATATATGTAAAATTCCAAATGTAACACTTCTCTTATCCGTACTTTTTTTTAAAGGGACGGGATGATGCAAACTCAAAATATACTAAAGTATGCACGCTTTAGAACCGAAGCACGTAACCAACTAACAAATGCAAGCCTGGAACCGAAGTATGCAATAACAAATTAAAGCCTGGAACTAAAACATGAGATGCTTCAGAACCCAACAGCTTCACCATATTTCGTTTTTCTTTTTCTTTTTTTTTCTCCTTTTTTTTTTTCCTTTTTTTTACATACAAGTTCATAAAACTAGAAATATCAGTTCAATACCATGGATCACATTTCCAAAACATGAGAAATATCCAGATCTTCACCAATTGTATGTACTAAAAGCATAAAGGTCATCAATTCACACTGTACAGACAAACATTTAAGTGCCAGGCAGACTATTCTAAAACGCCAGTTCATTAGATTATGGCGTACACCTAAAAGTACATTAAATGTTTATAGTTTGCAGAACAAAATAGATGCATTTGCTACAAATTTTGCCTAAATATACATATATGTTTGTAGCTCAGCCCTTCACATATTTTTCTACATATGCTTGAACAAGTTTTGAGACCTTTATTAATGATAACTAAATGTAGTACATATGATATTATTCATGCATGTATAAATCAAAACAAATCAAAGAATGTGTACACGCATTGTTTGCGCCAAAATTGGTCACAAACCCCGATGAATGTGAAAGCACCAGTGTTGGAATATAAATCAGCAATATCCAAACACAAATCGCAGATCTTAAGTAGCAAAATAATAAATGTAAGCAAGAACACACGATTTATAGTGGTTCGGCTATCTCCGGCCTACGTCCACTTCAAAGGTTTTTCCTTTTATTGATGTTCTTCGCTGATTACAATCGATTACAGCAGATTACAACGAATTGTAGTTCTGAAATTCAAGTACAACGGTGGTTGTTGAGTGCTAAGTAGAGCCTTGGTGGAGTCTTGATGCTTCAGAGTCTTGATTTTGCCAAAGAGAATCCGGTCCCTTTTCTGAATGAACTGGGCTCTATTTATAGGCGTAGGATGATGATATTTCTCCTAAAAATCAGGTAGAGCACTTCCAGCACGTGAGGGGGCCCACATGGTCGAAACCTGGAGATCCGGGCCCACATTGGGATCGATTCGACCCTTGGTTCGAATCGATCAAGAAATCGTCCAATCGTGGTGAAATTTGGCGTGGACATTCTTCAACACGTAGACGAACTTCTGTAAAAATTTCATGGGATTTGGATCATTGGATTGAGAGTTATCATCGATTCGAAGTAGTGCTCCTCGGTACGCTGTCGTGTTCGAATCGATCCTATGGGTTCGTTCGAATCGATCACTTCGAACCCATAGGGTCGAATCCATGCTCCTGTGACGTGTCGCGCGTTCTTCGAGTCGATCCATGTTTTTCGCCGAGTTGATTGGGTCGACTCCGAGTCCTTTGCCGCGCTCACCGGATGGCTTCGTGCGGTGGGTTCGAAGATCGTCTTCGAATCGATGGAATGTCGTTTGTTCGAATCGATCCAAATGCGTCACCTTGGATCGATTCGAAGTTGTCTTAACACGTTGGATTCGAAGATAGCATGGGGCGAGGTGACTTGGATGGATTCGAAGCAAGGCTCAGTCCATGGATTCGAAGTCAGGTTGTGGATGGATTCGGAGCAAGGCTATCTGGGGGTTTACTTGATGGAGTCGAAGCGAGGGCATTTCTCATGGATCCGAGGTAATGGCAACTCCATGGATACGAACTCCATAACCTGGAGGGATTCGAAGAGAGGACATCGTGATGGAGTCGAAGTCAATGGTGTTGAAGCGGGATGGAGTCGTTGGCTGATGGATTCGAACATGATGGTTTCGAACTAGTCTGGGTGATGGGTTCGAACCGAGCAATGCCCATTCCTCTTAACTTGAATCCATCATAACTTGAGCATACGACCTCGGATTGACTTGAAATTTGAAATGTAGACTTCTATGATCTTTCTTGTCGTGTCCTATCAACTGTGGCCCGTTCCGGACTCGGACAAATCCATTGATATCCATGGTTATCCTGCAATGCTTGGTTGATATTCATGAATAGTAATCATTGACTTTCAGTAAATTTTGGATATCTCAACTTTGCCAAAAGTTGGGATAACATTTTGCCCCCCAAAACATGCCTTTTTGTAAAAGGTATGTTTTGAATGGTCTTATATCAAGTGTAAGGAATTCATGTTTCATTCATAGCTGTGGTATTATCAATCAAGTTTGTGGCTGTTCGAAGCCAAATCAATATTCGTTCTTTCCGTAGAAGTTGAGAATGAAGTTTCGTAGTCTCTCCGGACTATTACTGGCTGCTCTGAACCCTTATTAAGTCCGTTCCAGACTTAGTGATTGAATAGAAAGATCCTATCGCTCTCTGGCGTTGCCTTCTATCCCTTGCACTCTGGTCCCAGTTAGGACGTATAGCGATATCATGGTCGTTCTGGACCGATCATAGCCTCTCCGGGCTCTTGCTGGATCCCATCCTGTCACTCTCCGGTGAAGGGGAAACAGCGCTTAAGTGAGTCGATCCTGTCGCTCTCCGACGAAGCAACTCACTTCTTGCACTCCGGTTCAGTGTATCTGAACATTTAGCGATGTCTTGGTCGTTCGAGACCGATCATAGCCTCTCCGGGCTCTTGCTGGATCCCATCCTGTCACTCTCCGGTGAAGGGGAAACATCGCTTAAGTGAGTTGATCCTGTCGCTCTCCGGCGAAGCAACTCACCTCTTGCACTCCGGACCCCGTCTCTCCGGGTAGGGTCATAAAGCGATCATGTTTATATTGATATTTAATGTTCATCCTTTGACTCTCCGGTCAAAAGGTTAATTGCAAGAAGCTCTAATTTATTTGTTTAGTATTCAAGTTCTAGATGTTCAATCTCAAACATCAGAGAAGAAAAAACTAAACATTGCCTCTCCGGGCATATCGGTTTATCTCCATCTCAGAGCATGCCTAGGGATCTCTCCGGTTCCCGTACATGTGTAAGTGGAGTAACTGTTTATTCTGAAAATGAATCTAAATAAAATTATTTGACCGAAGTCCAAATCCTGGACTTGGCCCTTGCCATCTTCAATCAGTTGATGACGAGTCGTGATCCCGATCCAGGATCGTTGCTGTTAGGTGGAGGCGGTATTTGTTCAAGCCTTGTCGCTGCTGTCCGTTCTCTGACAAATTGCGGCAATCTACCACTCCTGGCATGTTCTTCCACCTCATCCTTTAGGTGACGGCATTCATCTGTAGTGTGCCCATCCAGCTCATGGAATAGGCAATATTTTCGAGTCCTGCGCTCCCGCTCCGTGGGATCCCTTATAGGTGGCTTTCGATAGGGGAGTTGCCCCCTAGTTTCAGTGTAGATTCTTTCTAGGCCTGTTGTCAGATCGGTGTACTGCCTGAATCTTGGTTCTCGGAATTTCTTCCGTTTATCAGGACCATCGTGTCTGTCATCCTGTTTCCTCTTTCCCTTGTCCGCTCCGGACTGTTCTCTGGAGGTTCCTACGCTTTGTGTGGTATTTATTTCACGACTCTCGGCTCGTGATTCTTCTAACCGAATGAACTTTTCAGCTTTATGAAAGAACTCTCCAAGATCTTGCGGTGGATCTTTAGTTAGAGAATCCTTAAATTTGGTGCCTTCCGCGACTCCTGCCACCGCCGCCATTAAAATCATTGATGGATCCGGGCGATCCACAGAAGTCACTGTCACATTGAATCTTAACAGAAAATCTTTTATGGACTCTCCGGTCCTCTGCTTGATTGATACTAAGGTCATCACACTCTTGGGTCGCGTCACCTGGACCCTAAATTGTCTCATGAAGCAATCTACAAGCTCGCTCCATGTTCCGATTGATCCAGTCTCTAGTTGTCTGAACCATAATGAAGCTAAATCTGTCAAATATAGAGGGAAGCATCGTGCCATCACTTCCTCGGATGCCCCCAGCACTTCCATGTGCCTAATATATCTTGTAATATGCATGGTCGGGTCTGATCTCCCGTCATATGGTTCTAGCGCTGGTAGTTTGAACTTTGGAGGGTTCCTTGCGTTTCAGATGTTTAGAGTGAATGGACTCCGACTAACTTCTTCTAGGCCTCCGCTAGGCAATCCTCCTCTCATGATTCGTCGCATTAGGCCTATCATTCTCTCATCTCCGTCTAGGAGTTGGCCCTTCGTCAGATTCCTGTCCTGCCCCCCGAGCCATGAAGGGAATTCTAGTACGTATTCTTCTGGTGGCTCGTTAGCATAGGCATTGGCTCCAGTCTGTTGAGCTCCGTCTGTTGGTCTTCCAGTATCGGACCCTGAGGGTCTGCCCCCAAGGCCTTGCTGACCACCTTCAACTCCTGTATTCTGGCCTTGAGCCTGTCCTTCATTTGCTTCTGCAACCCTGATTCCTTGTCCCGTACTCGTAGCTGTTGTAGTTGGTCCAAGGTTTTGCATATTCGCCGCCCTCATCTGCTCGAGGAAATTCTGCAGCATCTCCTGTTGACTCTTCATTATGCTTTCGCGTAGTGATTTGGCCATGGCTTCCATCTCATCTATGGTGATGTAAACGGAAGCTTCTCCTTCTCCTGATCCGGAGGATGCTTCTTGGCTTCCTCCTTGTTGGCTCCTATCAATCCTCTGTCTTGTTTGTCGAGTCATTGTCTCTGAATTGGATGTAGCGGGTGCTAGTTGTTCTCAGTGAAAGCACCAAAGTGTTTGCGCCAAAATTGGTCACAAACCCCGATGAATGTGAAAGCACCAGTGTTGGAATATAAATCAGCAATATCCAAACACATATCGCAGATCTTAAGTAGCAAAATAATAAATGTAAGCAAGAACACACGATTTATAGTGGCTCGGCTATCTCCGGCCTACGTCCACTTCAAAGGTTTTTCCTTTTATTGATGTTCTTCGCTGATTACAATCGATTACAGCAGATTACAATGAATTGTAGTTCTGAAATTCAAGTACAACGGTGGTTGTTGAGTGCTAAGTAGAGCCTTGGTGGAGTCTTGATGATTCAGAGTCTTGATTTTGCCAAAGAGAATCCGGTCCCTTTTCTGAATGAACTGGGGCTCTATTTATAGGCGTAGGATGCTGATATTTCTCCTAAAAATTAGGTAGACCACTTCCAGCACGTGAGGGGGCCCACATGGCCGAAACCTGGAGATCCGGGCCCACATTGGGATCGATTCGACCCTTGGTTCGAATCGATCAAGAAATCGTCCAATCGTGGTGAAATTTGGCGTGGACATTCTTCAACACGTAGACGAACTTCTGTAAAAATTTCATGGGATTTGGATCATTGAATTGAGAGTTATCATCGATTCGAAGTAGTGCTCCTCGGTACGCTGTCGTGTTCGAATCGATCCTATGGGTTCGTTCGAATCGATCACTTCGAACCATAGGGTCGAATCCATGCTCCTGTGACGTGTCGCGCGTTCTTCGAGTCGATCCATGTTTTTCGCCGAGTTGATTGGGTCGACTCCGAGTCCTTTGCCGTGCTCACCGGATGGCTTCGTGCGCTGGGTTCGAAGATCGTCTTCGAATCGATGGAATGTCGTTTGTTCGAATCGATCCAAACGCGTCACCTTGGATCGATTCGAAGTTGTCTTAACATGTTGGATTCGAAGATATCATGGGGCGAGGTGACTTGGATGGATTCGAAGAGAGGACATCTTGATGGAGTCGAAGTCAATGGTGTTGAAGCGGGATGGATTCGTTGGCTGATGGATTCGAACATGATGGTTTCGAACTAGTCAGGGTGATGGGTTCGAACCGAGCAATGCCCATTCCTCTTAACTTGAATCCATCATAACTTGAGCATACGACCTCGGATTGACTTGAAATTTGAAATGCAGACTTCTATGATCTTTCTTGTCGTGTCCTATCAACTGTTGCCCGTTCCGGACTCGGACAAATCCATTGATATCCATGGTTATCCTGCAATGCTTGGTTGATATTCATGAATAGTAATCATTGACTTTCAGTAAATATTGGATATCTCAACTTTACCAAAAGTTGGGATAACACGCATATATTAGTATTTGTATATACTTTTAAAGCCAATATATATATATATACAAGTATAAAACTTAAATTACCATTTGCTATATAAACAAGACTGACATATGTAAAAGTTTGTATTATAACATTTTTGTATAAACATATACACGCATACACCTTAAAAGCAAAAGATAACGAAAGACACATGCAAGCATATGAATGAAACAATTATACATGAATATAAAGATACACAGGCTCACCCATATATTACATAGAGAAGCTTTGGGAACCCGGTGGCAAGGAGGGGAGGAAAGATAGTTCAATCGAGTGGGGAGGAAGGCACGGTGCGTTGATGGTGGAAGTTGCGGAGGGCACCGCGGGTTGAGGAGAGAGAGTGGGCGGCTTGTGTGCGTGCTCCTCGGCTGGTAGGAAGATGGCCTCGCCTGGCTCAGCTAGAGGAACGAATGGAGAAGGAAAGATAGGCGGTTGTTTGTGCATGGATGGTCACTGGGAAAAGGAGATTGAGTTTATACATGTGATTTTGTTTGTTGATGTGTGCTGTTAAGAGAGCTAGGCGGAAATGGGTGTTATTGAAGGAGAAGGGACCGAGGAAAAAGTAAAGGTGAATGAATGGTTTTTGGGAAACAGAAGAAGGAGCAGGCTTCCATGTAAATATGACTCAGAATATAATATTGATTCCTTTATCAAGGCACATAAACAAACGAATAGGGATAGGAGACGAACGGACCGAAATAGTGTTTGAACTGGTAAGAATATTAATAGCCAAAGAATGACAAGAGTCAGAAGTCAGGTTTTCTAGCGAATAATAGTGACTGACGACTATTGGTTTATACACGTGAGCGATGAATGGTCACGGCCAAATTGCTGAACCGATACGGGAATTGTTCCGTAAATTTCACCGTCTCCGGACTCCGAAATACACAAACAAATATACCGCAATGATCAGCGTGAGGAGACGATCAAAACGGTATACGGATATCATTGGTAAGATCGAATTATAAAAATTCAAAATTTTATAATAGCAGAAAATGCATAAAAATCGCAGAAGAATAAGATCGACGGAGCCAAAAATGTCAGAACTTGGAAAAACGACAAACTGACAACTTGCTCAAAAGATGGTTTAGAATTTTTCTATGTAAAAATATTTTGGTTTTGAAAACGTTTTATTTTCATCGCTTTTTAACTGATTCTATTGAAGTAAATTTACGCGCGAAATAAACTTTCGTATTTTCGAACGAAAATTTACCAGTTGCTATGTTTAACTAGACGCATTCCAAATATCAAATTTGTATTTCAAAATTTTATCTTTTAAAATTCCATAAAATTTCAATTAAATACGTTACTAAAACCGTTAAAATTTACGGGTCGTTACACCTACCAAGGCACGTAGTTTCTTAGGATTGGCTGGATACTATTGGAGGTTTATTCAAGATTATTCTAAGATTTCCTTCTATTTTACTAAGCTGATTAAGAAGGGGAAGAAGTTTGTATAGACTCCAAAGTGTGAAGAACCATTTCTTGAATTGAAGTAGATATTGACGCACCGGTTTAAGTTGTTCCAGATGGAAATAGTGGATTCACAGTTTACACAAATGCTTGTGGAGTGGGACTAGGTGTTGTTTTGATGGAGCAAGGTAAAGTAATTGCATATGCAAGCGGACAGTAGACGCCTCACGAGAAGAACTACGCTACGTTGAACATGGATTTACTGGCTATTGTTTTTGCATTGAATATGCGGAGACACTACCTACTGGGTAAGGATCTTTTATTCCTCCCAGTTTTTTTAATCTTTAGGGATTTTAGGAGTAAGTTTTCTTTCTTTAATTAGATGAAAAATTCGAACCCTTCATGGATTATAAATCCATGAAGTTTCTTTTTACTCAAAAGGATCTGAATTTGAGACAACAAAGGAGATTATAGTTTGTGATAACTTATGACTTAGATATTCATTATACTCTAGAAATGCTAATGTGGTGGCGGATGCCTTTAGCAGAAATGCTATTTTGACTCTTTTGGAATTTACCGCGTCACTTTAGGAAAGGATTATGAGAAATCAGAGGAAGGATGAAATACTAGAAAGATTAGATTCAAAGGAGGTAAATGTTCGGATTTTGAAATGGATAATCGAAGTGGTTTAAGGATGAACAAATAATTGTGTGTTCCTGGTGTGGATGGGATGAGGCAGAAAGTTTTTCCAAAATGCCACAAATCTTGGTTAAGTGTTCATTTAGGAGTTCATAAGATGCATAAGGACATGAAAAGAGTATATTAGTTACTGGGAATGAAGAAAGACATTTCAGTCTATGTTAACAGGTGTTTGTGCTGTCAACAAATCAAAGGTAATCATCAGAAGGCAGCCGGATTATTACAACCCTTGGAAATACCTAATTCAAAATGGGAAATGATATCAATGGATTTTATATATGGTTTGCCCAAAACCAGAAAAGGAAATAAAGGAGTATGGGTTATAGTGGACCAGCTAACGAAGAGCGCGCATTTTATTTCGGTGAAATGAACAAGGGTCGCTGCTTCTTTAGCTTAAATTTTTATGAGAGAGATAGTCACGTTGCATGGTGTTCCTGTGAGTGTAGTAAGTGATCGAGACCCCATATTTAATAGTAAATTTTGGGAAGAATTACAAATAACTCTATGAACAAAGTTGAGTCTAAGTACAACATACCATCCTCGAACGGATAGATAGATGGAGTGAGTGAATCAGATTCTAGAGGATCTATTGAGAGCGTGTCTTCTGGATTTTGGAGGATCATTTACAGTTAGTTGAGTTCTCCTATAACAGTAGTTTCCAAACGGGCACTGAAATGGCACCTTATGAAGCCATATATGGAAGAGCGTTCAAGTCATGAGCATGTTGGGTTGAGATGGGAGATAGACTAGTACTTGGAACGCACCTGATTCGAGAAGATCTTAAAAAAGTAGCAGTGATTAAGAAAAGAATGAAGGAAGCCCAAGAACGTCAAAAGAGTTATGCCGATAAGAGGCGAAGGGATTTGAAATTTATAGTTGGAAACTTGGTATTGGTAAAGATTTCACCAATAAGAGGAACTGTTAGATTTGGAAAAGCTAGGAAGTTTGCTCCAAGGTATATTGGACCTTTTCGTATTCATTAGAGAATCACATCACTTGCTTATAGGATCGAGTTGACAGAGAGATTGGCGGGTGTTCATAATGTGTTCCACGTGTCTCATTTGAGAAAATATGTTGATGACCCATCTTTGATTGTAGACCTATTGGTTCAAGAAGAATTGGAGATAGAACCGGACTTGACAGTGGTTAGACATCTATTTTATGTTGTAGATTAGGATGAAAAGGGACTCCAAAACAAGGTCATGCGATAGTTAAGATTCTGTGCAGTAAGGATCCAAGAGACTACACTAGGAAGACCGTGGATCGTATGAAAGAAGCCTATCCGAAGTTGATGTTAGGATAGCTAGTCGCAGGTTCTATGTATACTGTATGTTTGTTTGCTATGGATGATCAGTGCTTGTCATTGTATGTGTTTTATGATATGAATATATAGCTTTTTGCGTAGCTTGAATTATCTCCTAGTTTTCCAATTTCGGGACATAATTCTTTTAAAGGGGGAGAGTGTATGATCCAGAATTTAATCGCTATTTAAATTATTTAATTATATTTTTAAATAATTAATAAATGAATTTTTATTAATAAATAAAACTATTTTAAATAATAACGATGATGATAAAATCATTTTGAAATTTTTTTGAGCAATATATATAGTTCATGAAGAAAAAGAAAATGTGACCGAAAATTATTTTCTGAAATGTTGATTTTTCATTGGTCAAAAGTTAATTAAAATTCCATAGCACTATTGTAAACACTTATATACATATTACAAACTATTTTAGCATGATGAATACATGTGCATATGCATGAATATACCGCACTTTAAAAGTGTGTATGTATATAAATAAGAGGAAGTAATTTATAAAGAAAAGTGTACATATATACACACACACATATAAAACTAACATTTTCAATGCAAAGTACAAGGTATATGGCATGAATTCAACGTAATAAAGGGGGAGTACATGGAGGATGGAAATGATGATGGGTTAGGAGTGGAGGTGCATGCATACATATATATATCTAATATATTCACTTATATACATTTTAATTATTTTCCTAAGCCTATAATAACCTCTTCCATTTCATGTTTCTCATTTTACAACATCCATCTTCATTTCAAAACATCCTAAGAGCTTGAATGAACAACCATGGCTTATTTTTGTAAAATTTAAAGTAAGAAAAAAAATCACTCTTTATGCTAAAATCTCCTCTTTAGTTCACTTAAACACTTCTACAAGTCGTTTTACACCTCCTCTTCCAAAATACAAGAACCTAAAACCCTTAGTCCACATGGTCGGGTCCAAAAACTACTTGGTTGATCCCATTTAAGGTCTTTGAATATCCAACATTACAATTTTGCAAGTTCCTAAGTTGTTTTCAAGTTTTAGCAAAAGTCGTCCTTGAGTATGAAAAGTTTTGGTGGGTAAAATTCTATTTTTTGGAAAAGAAAATAACTTAATTTTGATGAACTATATGTTTTGAAAATATAGTGGTTGTTGTGTTGAAATATCATGTTGTTTTGATGGTATATGATAATAAGTTTGTGGTTGAGCTTAGATTTGTGATTTAGTTTTTAAATGATATGTTTGGGTATGGATATGTGAACGGTTGGTTATGATATGATGGTGGTGTATTTTTGAAACAAATCCTAGTGTATGTGATGTAAATATAGTGAAGTTGGGACATTGAAAAGTCGCAAAGGACTTAACATCCGATTTGAAAACGAAAGCTTGATTCTAGTTTTGGATTTTGAAAATGTTTTTTTCAAGCTTTCACCTTTGTTTAAAGTTTTCAAAACTCTTCCATTTGTTTTTCAAAATATGTAGTAGCTAGAGTTAAAGTAAAGTTTCCACCTAGAAGTAAGTTCTAGCAAACTACGCTCATCTCGCTATGGATGTAGTTCGTGAAAATTTCGCTATTTATAATTTAAAAGTGTTTTCTTTTGAATTGTTTTTGAAAATTCATTTCAAAATAATTAAGTCAAAATTTTATGTCTATTTAACTTATTAATATGGGTAATTATTATTTAATCAGGTTAAGAAATTAGAGTTTAAGAAATTATTAACCAAGTTAAGTAGTTTTTATTAGGGAAGTTTTAAATAATCAAGATAAAAGGAAATTAATTTTTATTAATCAAGTTTATTTACTTTAGTTAGTTATTAAATTAGAGTTAACTATTGTAACTACCCGGAATTTTAGTTATTTGAAATTAGAATATTCAATCGATCTTAAATATTTAAAAGTTAATTTTATAGAATTAATATCTTGAATTTCAAATATAACAATTAATTGATAATTTAATTGTTGTACTTAATAATTGGAAAATTGTTTAAATAATTTAAAACTGGATTTTATTTGGATAAAAATAATTTAAGGATTTATTTAATTTCTTTTAATAAGAATGAAGATAGATAAATTATTAAATTGGGTTTTAAAGTGATTTAACTGATTTTTGAAATAACTCGTTTTAATTAACGTATAAAAATAGCCTTTTGGAGGCATAGTCTCGGATTTCAAAGAAGCTAGTGTCATTGGATCCGTAATAGTGTATTATTATCGGATTTCAAATTTCGTAGCATTTGGAGTCACTATTTGGTTGTACGGTAATTATGGCTCGAAACTTGTCCCTTTGCGCTTGAAATAGGGGTATGACATTACGAATGCTTGGCGGCATGCCTCGATAGGGGTTCGGTATTTCAAGTTATTCTAAGCGAGATAATTTGAATTTAAATTATATATATATGTTTGATTTGATTTTTGCACACTCTATTCCTTCTCTCTCAGCTGACCTATGAGCCTCACATACTCTCTTGCATATGTCAGCACCCTTATACCTCTTCTTCTTTTTAAAACAGCCTAAACGAGAGTAGGAATAACGAAGGATGTTTTATACTTCAAAATTAAAATTCAGAGGAGAGGAAAAAATATAAAGTCAGCATTGGTCTCTTTAGAAATTCGAAATCCAGGGCATAAGAAAAAATCTATATACAACTCAAAGGGAAAGAAAATATATATGTATAAAGCTTGTTCTTTGTGTTGCAACAGGGCATAGCTTCACATAGGCCATTTTTTGGAAGTTGTTGCAGGCTTGGGAATGGTCGACAGTTCGATGCGGCTGTCATTTTCAGTTCGATAGTAATGTGGAAATCGAAGTCTCTGAGAAAGCTAGGGATTGCGAGTTTCATCAACTAGATGGTGGATTGGTCTTATCCAAGATTGTTTTTAGGTTAGTTGTTGCAGAGCGCAGTGTTTGGTGAACTTTTGCGATTCGCGGTGAAGTGGTGGCGATCGCGATATGTTCGATGTCTATAAGATGAAGCAGGTCGCGATTTACCTAGTGTGGTCGAGCTCGAAATTTGTGCTATGGGATGGTTGAGATTGCCGAGAGGTAGAGGATGGTGGATTCGAATTGATCACTGGTGGTCTCGGGAGATCGCGCATGTGTACGGTGTGGCGCGTGTTTCTAGTATCGTGCACATAAAGTTAATTTTAGGGGAAGAAGCACTATTGTATTCAAATATGGGCATGTGGGCTAGTTCTGTGAGTATTAGAAATTAAATTGAAATTAAGTCATATAATTGTTTTTGATAAATTCAAGTTCTTATAAATTGCATAACTCGCTCGTTTTAAATCCAAATCCAACACGGCAGTCGCGTTGGGTTCGTATTAACGAGATCTTTACTATGGGATCAACTTGGCTGAGTTTAGAGCTTGTAGAATTTTCAGTTGAATTCGAATGCATTCAAATTTAATCGGAATCAGAACGCCGAAGCGATAACAAAAATAAAAGGAGAGTGTTTTTAATGCTCACGATGTACTATAATATTTTAATGTTCGCTAAAATTAAATTGTGAAGTTAGCTCATTTTATTGACTATTATTTGAAACTGATCAAATTGGCATATGAATTGAATATTGGTATTAAAATTGACTATTAAATTTGAAATTAGAATTTAGTTGCCAATATATTACCCGATATTGATAGCTATGAAATTGTTGTGAATTATTCGCTGATTTTGGATGATTGATTGTGATGGATGAAAATTGGTTGATATTTTGGATGTTTATTTGTTTTAATATATCAGGTTATCATCCTGTGTATTATTTACAATATTTAAAACTGTAAATTGAATTATATCAAATAAATTAAGAAATTGATTGAAATGATATATACCTATGACGCTGGGATTTGGATTGAAATGATATAAATCCATCCCTGAGATTAAATTGAAATAATTGAGCACTTGGCCATAGGATAGAAAATTATGCACGGACAACGGATTGTTTAAATTAAATGATTTTGAAAATTTTGATTTGAAATTATTTAAATGATTTTGATTTTAAGAAATAAAATAAAATTTATCGAAATGGAATCACATTTGATCTTGAGCTTGAAATGCTAAAAATGAGCTTCTCAACCAGAATCATTAAAGAACCGGGTTTGAAATTTTAAGGTTATAATTGAGAAACCACTTGAATTTCGAAAATTAATTTTTTTTTAAAATATTTGAACTCTTACTCGAACCTAGAAATAAACCCAAGTAGAAGTAATTTAAATGGATATTTCGAAATATGTGCTCGGAATTGAATTATTTTTAAATATTTGAATTTTAAAGTGAATATTGAAGTTAAATTTAATTTAAGTGATTTAAATCGGTAATCTGAAATCGAACTCGAATTTATGTAAAACGAAATGGTTTAAAACTGATAAATGAAATGAAATTAATTCAAATTAGAATAGAATTTAAATTAGTTCGAATTGCAATCGAAAATGGATTAATTCAAAATTGAAATAGAAATTGATTTGAATTAAAATTGGAATCGTCAAATTGAAATCGGAGTTGAATCAATTTAAATGGAAACGGAAATTGAAAGTGATTTGGATTGGGAAATTTGGAATTAAATCAGTTTGACTTTGAAACTATTTTCAAATAAATTATTTTAATATAACCTATTTAAATCTGTCTTTTTAAATATACAAATTAATTTTATTTTCCAAGCTATTTACTATATAACCATTTTAATACGTAAACTATTTAAACTATGTTCTAAAAAAAATTCGAATTGGTCAGGATGGGAAGTGTCTATAATTAAATCATGGATTTAAATAAGAATTGGAATCAAATGAAGTTATAACCTAAATTGAAATTCAAAACATTTTTGGAAGCGAATCGGGATATTAAGGTGAAATTGAATTTTGAAATGAAATGGTATATTTTGAAGTAAATACGATGATTTTGAAACGAAATTGATTATGAAGCGAATATGATATTTTGATATTAAGTACGAATCTTTTTCGAAATATAAAAGTGCCAACTGGTATGTAAAACGATGCTTGGTGTTTGAAGATACTAGGGCCTCTTATTGGCATACTCTCCGCCAATACTGGAACCACTTTAACAACTGAGTAAGTGGAGGAGACTCCAAAATGAAATGGTTGGATTCAGCGTACGTTTGCTAGTTTTGAAGAAAGAGAATGATGGAGGATTGGCCTGACACTTGTGTCAATTTGAAATGACTAAAACAGGAGCTGTACAGGCCAATGAGGCTAGCTACCTCTAGCGGACACACTCCTTCGTATTTTCATCATTTACATTATGATTGTTTGGTGTGCACCCATGGATTTTGTGGAGGGTTGTGTTGTGGTGGGCCGTTAGGGGTTACCATTAGTCGGGAATGGTAAACTTGTAGTATTCTACCTTGGCAATTGCCTTACGTGCCTTGTCATACTTTTACCCTTATACGAGACCCCTACGGTTTTGGTTTAGTGTTGTTGTATCACGGCGCATCCCTATCCACTGATGGTTTATTGGTGTTTTATATGCAAACTGTACGGAAATGCTTAAAAACTCGTTAAAGGTGATCAATGTAAAGCCTTAACACTATTTTGATATTTATTTTATTAATTAGACATTATATATATAGCGTATTCTACTACATATAAATATTTTGATGGATCCTTAGTAAATGGAAAATCTGTAACATCTCTTGAGTCATTGCATACACGTTATACACTGGATAGTAGATGTGAAACCCCATAAACATCTCTGATGCCATGGCACTCATGTTAAATGTGATATCGATTTGACCGACGTAGGAGTATTTTAGTCCTGACTCGAGTGTTTTGTCTTATCATTATGCCCGGGTCAGCCCTGAGTATCTCACGCACCAAAGATCATTTTCTAGAGGGCGAAGACAAAGATTTGGTATATTATTACTATTATAATTCTCTGCAACATGTTGTTCTGCTGCTTTATTTATTTAACACTGTTGTATACATAACTCTGATAAATGTTGTATAAACTATAATAAAATGTATAATATAAATAGTTTCATGAACTGTTTATTTGATTATTATATTTTATCGTTACGTGGTTTTGTGATTGTTTTCTTCTTTTCTTATTTTTCATAATTGACTCCAATGATTATCTATGTTTCGGATTGTTTACGTTGGACATGTGTGGATTATTGTCGATTTAAACCTTCTGAAATGTGGGTCGTCACAACTATTTAATTAATTATTATTTAAATAAAGTTAGTTATCCACTTAATTAGGGTTAAATATCTTAAAGGAATATTATTTGATTAAAGTTCAATTGTAAATAATTTTTAATTAATTAAAGTTCAAAATATGATTTTTGATTTAAATAAGGTTAATAAATATTAGTTAGGTTTTAAACTTATGATTTAGTTAAAATTTATTTATTTTAAAGTTCCTTCAAAACTTTGTCGGTTATTTATTTTTAGCCAACCTTCTTTTCTAAGTAAATTGTTTAAACTAAAGGATCTCTTGTCCATGCTATTAAATAGCCAAATGAATTAAAGTAATTGTAATAAAACATTGACACGTTTTATTGAAAGTAAGTCGACTTGTACTTATCATAGATACCGCACTTCGAGAACATGATGAATACAAGGGAGATAATTTCGATAAGAGGGTCAAAATCTAAGCATGTGGAACGTATGTTCATATGTAAATCTTACACCCTAATAGTGGGATGGTCCACTATAAAGAACTTGACCTTTTAAAATTATCAAACGTTGGTTTGGAGAGACTAGGATCAGACAGTGGTTGTTATCCGAAAACCACTTCGAACCAACGTAAGCATTTGAATTTAAAATTATGAAGTCAAGGTCCAAGATGACGACTATTAAGCGCAAGGGTGATTCCAAAATGGTTGTAGTGGAAATAGTGGCTTCGGTTCATTCATCTCTTGAACAACTTATATGGGTAAACGCTGACATTGTGTCAACATATGGAAAGCGATGTAGCATTCTAAATGGCAGTATTCTATTAAAGGTAAACGTAGCCTCGGGCCTCATCAACCGAGAATGGCTAAAACATGGAAGATGCAGCAAGGCTAAGTGGGTCGCTCCATTTAGGGAAAGGGAAACGCTATGTAGAGTCCCTATTATTAACTCATGTATGCTTCAGTATGGTTGCTGATCCCAACCGAGAGGTGATCTTATTCGATACTACCCGGCAAGGGGTAGGTCGGTATTATTTTGACAATGGATCTTGGCAAGGTCCTCCGTGTTATTTTGTATAGAGATACATTTATGTATAATCAGTGTATTTCATGACAGGCATGTAGTTATAACTGTCCAGTTTAAATTGTAATGCAATGACTCTTATGTATTACTATTATGGAAATGACAATGTGACATTCTATGCTATCTACTATTTGTTATTCTGGTTCGAGGTGAGATTCTGTGATTATATATTTTCTTCTTATCTTTCTTTTTCTTCTACCCTTAGTGACTCGTCTTTTGGAATAATAAAGGCTTAACATCCTGGTATTTTCAACAATTCACATCCAGACAGGTCGGACTTGAATCGCTCAAAATATCAGATTGTTAATTTATATTTGGCAAAACTCAGCATATACAGTAAATAAAATAATCACAAAATTAGAGTAATACGAAAATAACCAGCGAAAAAAAGAATAGTAATTCATGAAGCTACTATATATATATAACAGAGTTAAACAAGATACAACAGAAGTCTCGAATACATAGAAGTCTCATTAAATAGTCAAATACAAGATCAGACCATATCATGGGAGTCAATAGAATAACTGCAAGCTGAATAGATAGATGGATCTCCAAGCGGAGCTCCAACTCCAAAGATGACTGTGATGCCCCACCTCTATACTCACACTAGCCAAGGACACTACGAGGTAATGCCATCAACTAGCATGAAGAATAAGGCTGTTGAGGAGCGACCATCCGTGTAATTGCTTTGTGCGAGCACCGATATGTCAAATAGTATAACATGTATTTCGATTCAAGAGGAAATCCGACATATCGATACAAACTCAAAGCTACTATATAGTGGCTATATATAATCTCCTGAAACAAATATAGAAATAAGCATAACACAAATCAGTCACATATATCTATATCACAAAGGCGGAAACAGATATGAATATAACACATAAAGTGTAAATCAAAGTAGTGGTTAAATAAGATCCACAATACCACAAAAGAATAGGTACAAGAGCTAGGCAAAAGAATAAGTATACATCAAGGATTCTCTATCTCGAATGTATAACAGCAAAAACAACTAAATTAGAGTAGTTAGTCAAAAGTCAGGTAATGCTCGCAGAAGAGGAGTCAAGCAGAAGCACTGTAACATCTAGGTCTGACCCGAGTATTATTTAATAAGAAAATAATAAATGGATCAGTCTAGCTATAAATATCAGATAAAATGAGATAGAAGAGGAGATATGAAAAAAAGTATGATAACAATAATGCCATACTATGAAAGTATACATTATACAACACAAAATCATATAATATCTCAAGAAATCTCAAAGCACTAAAAAGAATGTCATATTCTTTATTTTATTCATCAAACCCCAAATATCGGTAAACATATCATTGCCAATCACAAAATTGGTGAAACACAAATTCTAGAAATCATCTACTAGAAATCCAGAAATCACAAAAGGGGGAGGCCTATCATAAATGGGAGCATGAAAACACACCAACACGTGTATTACAAACGGAACGCTATTCCATGGTCGTTAACCACTGAGCCGCCGCAACGACG
Source organism: Allium cepa (assembly GCA_030765085.1). Lineage (NCBI taxonomy): Eukaryota > Viridiplantae > Streptophyta > Magnoliopsida > Asparagales > Amaryllidaceae > Allium > Allium cepa. The sequence goes on along the minus strand of CM060937.1, from coordinate 140,726,634 downwards.
TAGTACAATATCGATACGCCCGAAGAATCTGAAACTAAAATAATTCGAAACAACGACGTAGTACAACGGTACGCCCGATGAACCGGATAAGCCAGACAACGACGTAGTACAACGGTACGTCCGGTGAACCGAACTCCATAAATGAACATGGGTCACTAGCGCACAAAAATGAGTCGATACTCCAATGAACCGATAGGTCGTTAGCCTATAAAACGAGGTACAGGCCCCTACGTGGACAAAGAGACATGGCATATCGCTAGTCTAAATCACAAAAGTGATCATTATCGATCATCAAGAAGTGTCAATTACACTAAGCTAGTAAATAAATGAGTTTAGCTTCATGTCCCATAACCACTGGCTTAGCTTACATATTTACGAACAAATTGTAGATCTCCACTCGAAAATTGTCACATGAGTTTCAATCGAACAAATCCAAAAATTAACCGACGAGGTAAACACAAGCATTTCATACCACTAGTTTTACTAGGCCGTTTAATTAGATTTCTCAAATGAATGAGGTAAAGGTTTGTGTATACTAATAGATTGGAAAACGGCTATAAACAAGCTTTGTATTAAAAAAAGAGTTGAAATCATATTTGAGAAAGAGTTTGAATATTTACTACTAGTATAGAAACCTTTGTATTTCAAAGTGACAAGTCACAAAAATGATTGTAGAAATAATCAATCATCAAAAATTCTCATTCGAAGATGTGAATTAAATCCAAAGAAAATCGGTACCAAATCCATCAAAATGGATATTACCCAAAAATCCAGAAAAAGTAGTTATCAAAGTCAACAAAGGTGATAACAACAAATTGGAGAAACAGAATCGATTAAAAATTGAAAATTCAAACGCAAAAGGCAAAATAGGCAGAGACAACAGATTCAGTTACTGGACCAACGTGGTCGGTCGACTTACATAAATCCTGGAAACTTTATTTTTCCAGGTTCAGTCAACTGAACCAATGTGGTCAGTCGACTGAATCATGCATGGAAATTTTTGGTTTCCAGGCTCAGTCAACTGACCAAGAATGGTCAGTCGATTGATAATGGCCCCAGAAAATTCCTGGGTTCGGTTCAGTCGACTGACCTTCTAGTTCAGTCGACTGAACTGGAAATTCTAGTATTATCAGCCTAGCCCCCAAGGGGCAAAATCCCAAATAGTTTGCGATCGATCGAGAAATGGTCGCTAGGGGTTTACTCCAATCGGCAACCCAGCCCTAAAGTCTCTTCGATACACCACCAAAAGCATGATCAAACATCAAAGCTAAGATTTTTAAAGATTTAACTTCAAAACACCAAAAAATGAAATATTCATAAAACCAATTCAATTCAAAGCAAATGAACAAGGAATAGATGTTAGGAATCACTACCTAACAACTATCAAAGATATAGACATAGATGTCAGTTCAAAAACTCACTTTATACACAAAAAAGGAAGGAGAAGCTTGTAAAAAAAGGAAGATCAACCACTCTTCAATCTCAACTCTAAAAGCTCCAATCTAAGATCATAAACAATAATTTCCCAAATTAGTTCATAGGAAATTTATGAAATTGGCGAGGGATTGAGATGGAGAAGAAGAAGAAGAAGCTTACCTAAGCTTCTCTTTTATTTTTGGAGCTAAAAGTTGGATTTGCAAATGAAGCCAGGGCTTAGGAATTTCTAATCTCTTTTATCTCCCCCCATTTTTACTTAAAGCTTGAAGTGTTAGAAAATGAGGATGAATGAAGAGAAGAAGGGATGGAGCTAGGGTCTTATGTTATGTTATTGGGCTGAAACCCAAACCCAAAGCCCTATGTGAAAATGTCAAAATTCAAGCTAACTCCAAACATATCGATGTTTATACTCAAAAAGGTCGCAAATGTCATTTTGAACTCAATGGAAGTGATCTCGAGTCCTAATTCGGCTGTTTGCGAAAAGTAACTTTTCGGACTAAAATCCGACTAATGATGCTATAATTAAATAAAATATTTAAATATACAATCGTAAAATATACGGATTGTTACAGACTCCCCTCCTTAAAGAAATTGTGTCCTCGCAATATTTAAGAATAAAATAAAAAGTAGCAACTATAAAAGCATATCAACACAAAAGAAATTTGAAATAAGAAGTTCACCTCAAAGAGCACGAAAGAATAAGTCTAGATGTGTTCGCTCGATGAATTCTCTAGATTCCCAAGAACAATCCTTAGGATTTGAGGACCACTGAACTTTCACAAGAGGGGCATCTTTATTTCGAAGGCTTTTACCTCTGAAGCAATAATACGAATAGGATGTTGCTCATAAGTCAAATTAGGCGAAACTTCAATTTCTTCCACAACACCGGGCACAAGAATAGAATCGGAATCCCTAAGGCATTTCCGTAATTGAGAGACGTGGAATACATCATGAATAGCAGAAAATTAAACCGGTAATAAAAGACGATAAGCCACGGGACCAATACGTTCGGTGATGGGAAACAGACCAATATATCGAGGCGCTAATTTTCTCGATCGACTGAAACGCACAACACCCTTCATAGGTGAAACACGAATAAACACCAAATCTCCCACAGAAAATTCTAATTTCCTTCTTTGGATATCGACATAGGATTTTTGTCTACTTTGAGCTTCTTTCATCCTATGGCGAAAAAGGTCAATCATTTCTGTGGAATCACGAATAATGTCTGGACCTAAAACCAGCTTCTCACCAGCCTCAAGCCAACAAGAAGGAGATCGCAGGGCCTACCATAAAGTGCCTCAAAAGGTGCCATACTAATACTTGATTGGATGCTATTATTATAGGAAAACTCAACAAGAGAAATATGATCTTCCTAACTTCCACCAAAATCAAGAACACAAGCACGAACAAGATCTTCAAGAGTATGATTCACACGCTCGGTTTGTCCATCGGACTAAGGATGGTAAGCGATGCTAAAATTAAGCTTCGTTCCCAAAGCTTTTTGAAGACTCTTCCAAAATCCACCAGTAAACAATGGATCACGATCGCTAATAATAGAAGTAGGAACTCTATACAATTTAACAATTTCTTTAATAAAAAGCTTGGCCAAAAGAGGTACGGACCGATTGGACCGAACGGGTATAAAATGGGAGGATTTAGTAAGTCTATCAACTATCACTCATAGGCTGTCATGACCCGAACGAGAACGGGGAAGACCGTCAATAAAATATCATAGAAATTTTATTCCAATTACAAATTGGAATTTCCAAAGGTTGCAATAACCCGCTGGGCCTTTGATGCTCAGCCTTAACAAGTTGGCAAGTCATGCAACGCTTAATGAATTTAGCAATATCAGATTTAATTCCATCCCAATATTAAAGTCGCATCATATCCGCATACATTTTACTACTACTGGGATGAATGGTAAATTTAGAATGATGAGAATCTTCTAAAATGTATTTACGAAGATTACCAATATTTGGCACGGTAAGTCCACCAAATTTTCGAATACCGCCACAAGAATCAATCTCAAAGTCTTTCAAACCTTCAATATTAATTTTATTACTACTACTTTGGTTAAGAAGAGCCAATACGGGATCTAGCTTTTGAGCTTCAAGAATGCAGTCTAAAAGAGAAGGATGAACCTCAAGGCTACATAGAACAAGTGATGAACATAAATTGGATTCACGATCTCAAATCTCGCAAGTGGACAAAATCCCGAGATCATTCCATTCGGATATCATCATGGAAACAATCGCTTGTTGCTTATGATTAAGGGCATCGACAACATGATTTCCCCTTCCGGGAGTATAAAGAATATCAATGTCATAAGATGCATGAAAATCAAGCAAACGTTGTTGATGCAAATTAAGTTCCTTTTGAGGAAATAAATAATTCAAAGATTTATGATCAGTGTAGAGAACAAATTTCTCTCCCAAAAGATAGTGACGCCAAATTTTAAGGGCGAAAATAATAGGCGCGAGTTCTAAATCGTAAGTGGCATGTCTAGTCTCGGCTGGCTTCAATTGCCTAGAAGCATAAGCAATAACATGTTCCCTTTGCATGAGAGCGGCTCCCAAACCAACACCACTAGTGTAACAACCCATAAATTTTTAAGCGGTTTTTAATAACGTATTTGATTAAAATTTGGCAAAACTCAGCATAAACGGTAAGTAAATCAACCACAGAATCACAGTCACAGAGCAATATAAAATAATGCCGCGTAATAAATAAATAGTAGTTCATGAAGCTACTATATAAATACCATAGTTAGAAATAAAAATACAACAGAATATCTCAAATACAGTGAAGTCTCCAGTACGAATAGATGACCTCTCCGAACGAATCAACTGAAAGAGATGAAAGCTGAATCAATAGTTGGATCCTCAAACGAAGCCCCAAACTCCAAAGGCGAGTCTCAAATGCTGTATCGCTTAGTCTGACCCGAGCGTAAAGCAAAAACATAAAACACTCGCCTCAGGATTAGCATTCTTATATCAATAAATCCAACTCAAGTGAAATATCAACTGAAATACAAATAACTTAAGGATGTTTGGGATAACCATCCTCTAAGGGTCCATGTAACTATCTACAAGGTAGAAACATACACTATAACACCGTGGTCATTCAATTTTATTTAGACTTCAAAATCAAAACATCATTTCCCTTTCAAATATATCTATTTTCCAAGATAGTATATATATTAAATAATTTATAAAGTAAAGTACTTGAAATTTCCTCAACTACACAAATTGATTCTAATCAACTCAAGGTCCAAATTCCCATTTATTCAAAGCTCAATTCATTAATTCAATTCAGCTCCCAATAACCATTTAAACTTTCGCTATATTCAAATCTTTAATATTCAATATTTTAAAGTTAAATCTAACAGTTTCATATGGATCTTGATTTAGCTTCATCATCATTATTTAGTCAAGAAATATCCACTTAACAAGTTCAATATCATTTAAATATCCTTAGATTTCATTTTACAGAATATTTCCTTAAATTTATTTAAATTTAAAATATCCATTTAATCCCTTTTACCAAAACCAAGTTATAAAATCATATCTTAAATCCCGAATTCAATAGTTTCAGATCGATTTAATTGAATATAATTCTTAATTAAATACCATTTCCAATTAATTCAACTTTATCTTCTCAACTCTAGCTTATTCAAAATTTTACCAAATCTAATTTGAAATATAAATTTAAACGAACCCTTAAACATATTATTTGTATTAAAACAATCTCAATTAGATTAAATATTATTATTAGGTCTATACATAAAATTTTCATTTTTATACATATAATATTCTAAGAATCGGTCGTTATTAAAACTATATTTTTCTTTCCCAAACCATAGAAATTATTTTCAAAACATTTATATATATACGGACCAACGATGTCTGTATATAATTTCCTACACTATGGTCAAGGAATATGGATATTTATCATTTAAATCCAAAATTTAAATATACTGGTAGATATCACTTCGACCCGCAAATCCCAGATTCAATTTAATTGAAAATCGCTTGGGTTTATCATTTCAACCCATAACGAAATTCTCTTATCCAAAAGTCCGTTCGGGTATGTATCATTTCAACCCATAGTGAATTCTAAACTACATGGAACTTGCAGAGTGATAACAGACAATACAATAAAATAACACGCATATATCATCAATAAAAATATAATATAAACAACAGGATATGGTGTCATATCCCACAAGTGAACAGTTACAGAAAATAGCATAAATATAACAATTTAAATGACTACATCAACATATTTCAGTTGTCGTTTCAATTGAAATCAAATTTAATAAAATACAAGAACGTTGATCGTGAGTGATTGCTCACCTTTCGAGGCTAGAGAAGAACGATAATGAGGTCACTTAAGGTATAGGAACATTTCGATTGCTCACCTTTCGAGGCGTGATACTTGATTTTGGAGATAATTGCGTTGGATAGATTAAATAAAGAAGCGTACTAACTAAAGGTATAGGAACATTAAGGAAATAAAAAAATTTCGTTAGAATGGTAAGGAAAATCAAAGATTTTGTTCCTATTAATTACAATGGAGTAAATGGAAAAGAAGAGACACTTATACACGTGAATTTCAAACAATCTTGAAACGGATTTTGAACTTCTAAAGAGAAATAAATTTGCTTGAAACTACTACGCGAATTTTTATTCCTATTATAAAAATGACGAAAAAGGGAAGCGTAGAAATTTACACGTAACTTATCAAAACTAGATTTAGAAGAAATTGAACGTCTAGGGAAATTATTTCTTTCCCACTTGGAATGCAAGGCTACAGATAAATGTATTATTTAACGTCAAAATAAATATTATTCCCAATTGAAACCATATTAACTTTTAAATCATTAAATTAACATATAAAATAATAACAACTATCTACTCTTTATAGTAAATAAAAAATTTTGTAAATTCACAGAATACAACCTGTTACTTTTATTTCAAAATATCTTTCTTACAATAATTATTATATTTGGAAAACATTTTGAAATAATTTTCTCTTTTAAAACTCATAAATAAAATATTATTATGTTAACTACCAAATTAAATGTTCATTTTAATACATTCTCTTTCCTTAATGGAAAGATTTCAGCAAATACAAATATTAATTTCGTATTAAAATCAATTAAAAATCTAATTCAACTACTTCTTTTTGTTAACAATAAATCAAACATTATTTAATAATTTCACATAACTCAACATATCCTTTAGTTACCAATTTTAGTTCATTTGTTAGAGGTTAACATATTTGAATTACAACAATACAATTAAACTATTGTTTCCTCTTTAATTTTATTCATATATCAATATTTACAATTAACAATTATTATTAAATTCTTAACATTTGTTGTTTTTAATTCAAATTGTAAATCTCATATAAACTGTTACTATTCCCATCATTTTTGTTTCTACCAAATTTTATTCAATATTTAAAAAACAGATTAGAATTTTAAATTAATCTAAAATTTCGATCGTTACCCATTACCCTTTTTTTCCAGATCTGAACTGCGTTGCAAAAAATGAAGATGGGAAGAGATTTTGAAATGATCAGGAAATCAAAGATTTTTATTCCTATTAAATACGGAGACACAAATGAAAGTGGAAAGTTTTACACGTGAATAGGAGGCAGGGTTTTAATTCTTTTTTTTTAAAATGCATGTGCTGATTTGATTTTTATCAGCTAAGATATGAAATCAAAGAGTGCATACAATAGATGCAATGATTAAAATGAACGTACGCCCAAATTAGTTAACAAGTAGTGTAATCTAAATTTATATGTTTTCTTATTTATTCACTAATATTTAATTATATGTAACCCAAACATTAAATTTCTATTCCAAATTATTATTTAAAATTTCTCAAAAATTCAATTAAATACGTTATTAAAAATCGTTTAAAAATTTATGGGTTGTTACACTCTTCCCCACTCAAAACTTTTCATCCCCGAAAAGGAAGGAGGTAGGGGGATAGCAACAAACAGAAAGAAAAAATAGATTGAAGTACGAGATAAACAATTAATTTAAAACTATACAAATTTTACTGGAAATATTTATTTAAAAACTTCATTTGAAATTTAATTTTCTTTAATACTTCAATACTTTTCAAAACTCCTTTGAAAACAATTATTTACATTATTACTATATTTACAAAGAAGCTATTGAAAATATTAAATCCAAAATTTATAAAAAAAAATTATTTGTCTCAAGATACTTCCAACATTATAGATGAATTAATAATCATTCTCTTTAAATATGTTATAATTAACTAATAACTTCTGAAATACTAAAATTTTGCTATTATACCATGTAGTATATAAATAAACAATATTTAAAAAGGATATATCCAACAAGGAAAGAAGGTAGATTCGAAAAACAGAATCAAGGTGAATAATTAAAGCTGAGCAGATAAGGTAGATTCAAAAGAATAGTATCGGGCACGAATAGTTAATTTCAAACCAAAAGAATTTCAATTTCAAAGATTAATACAAAATTTCTTGTTGGAAATACTTTTATAATAAATACCTTTTCAAAAAAAAATACTTTTATGTCAAAACCTATTTTCCTTTCGAAAATACTTCTATAACTCGATGTTTCAACAAGTTTATCCCCGTTCTTGCAGACTCTGGCCATTCGTTGATCAGGCGCAAAGCTAGAATTCTTCAAGTACTTAGTAGACCTGTTTCAACAACCAGTGAAAATACTTGAAAAACCTTTAAAATCAGATATGGAAAGTACAATCCAAACAAAATAACCAAACCAAAACTTTTGTCCAACCATGGTTCACAGATACACAATGGTTACGCCTGGGTCTCCCAGGAAACAATCCGTATCTGTAAGCTTTCTCAGCCCTGCGAGTTACGCCATGATGACTAGTAGGGTGCAGGATACACAATGGTTATGCCTGGATCCTCCAGGAAACAATCCGTACCCCTAGGCTGTCTCAGCCAGGCAGTTTCGCTACTAATGCGACCTATATAAATTGCAGGATACACAATGGTTACGCTAAGATCCCCCAGGAAACAATCCGTACCCCAAGGCCGTCTCAGCCAAGCAGTTGCGCTATGCAGTCGCGAGAAAAAAAACCATGGGTTACGCCACGGTGGGACACTCGAGTATCACATCCGGAAAACCAAAAATCAGAGAGAATAATATCAATAGAATGAATCCACAATGTGGCCACAAAGAGGATATCAAGTAGAAGGCACATTCCATATCTTTACTTCGGAAATATGTATCATATAGTACCTTTTCAAATCACTTTCAAATATCATACTTATATAAAGTTCATTATATATAGGATTCCATTTTCAATCGAATACTTTCCCAATCAATAGTATATCAAATCACACTTATATAGACTTCGGTTATATAAAATTTCTCTTTTCAAATTGAGTACGTTTCAAATCAATAGGTTTCAAATCAATTTCGTATTATACAAATCAGTTTTATATAAGTTCGATAGCTCCTAAATCAAGTATTTAGTAAATCAAGGTTCTCAAATTTTTTCCCTTGTCAATAACGTTTCAGTTTCAAGATCATATATGATTTCACCAAATTTTCTTCCAAATTAAATATATTCAGTTTCAAAGTTTCTTAAACAATAGGTTTAGAAAATAATCCAAATTTCCAAATCAACAAAATTTAGGTCAAACGAATTCATTTCCAAAATCACCATATAAGTACTGGTTTACATTCCAATCTATTTTCAAAACCAAATGTTTTCTCAAAATCAATTATACCCAAAATGGTTTCCAAATTTATAACTATCCCTTTAAAACCTTTAAACTATTTATTTCTATATGAAAAATCCAACTTTCCTTTGCAAATTATTTATTTAACAAACGTTTCAAATTTACTTAAGTCATACTCTTCATACTCTAAACTTATATTCTTTATCAAATATTTTATACTCTTCGAAATTTCATAGTTTTAAAATTTTAAACCTTGATTTGGAAGTGCTCGAACCTTCAAAATAGTCGATGAAAACAAATTTCAAATCCAAAAGTTGGAAATCAGCAACAAACCAGTAATTTAATTTTCATAAATAGAGTTATACTAAATCAAATCGAAAAATAGAGGATTGAACACCGGCTTCCTTTAAATTATTTTAAATATATATACATATATCTTTCGAATATCAAATTATACTTCGGAATTTGAAATCAAAATTTGTTTCACAATATCACTCGCATAGCAAAGCTACTAGAGTAGCCTCTCCCCCACTCTAAAACTCGAAAATAAATGTCGATGATGCATGCACTCATCACCGAAATAATTTTCCAGCGACAAAAGTGAGTTCTGGACTTCTATTTTCTTGAAACTTCTTAAAAAAATCTCTTCGAATTCATTTGAAACATTTCTTATTCGAAAAATATCTTTTAAATCGTATTATTATATATATATTTTTCCAAAATCTTAAAACCAATTTTAAAACACCGGAATTCAATCTCTCGAATTTCAAATTAAAAGCCTTCAGTTATAAATTATTTTTATATAAATCCATTTCTTATATAATCTTCAAAATTTCAAATCCTTTCGAAACTTTTATATATAGAGTAACATTTCTTATTCGTTTTATATATAGGTATATAATCCTTATCGAAAACATTTAATCCTTTATAAGTAAAATAAAATCATAGTTACCTAAATAAAAATTTCGGTATATAAAACAATTTTAAAATACAAACAAAACCCCATTTTCAAAGGATGATTCAAGAATTGATTTTAAAACAAAGAAATTTAGAGGAACTCCAATCAATAGAATCCTGATTCGAAGATAGACTCGATCGAAGAAGATATAATTAAATTACAAAATAGAAGATGGATATACTTCTATAAATCGCGGGCGACCTTTACCTGTCAACCGTGATTCCAAAATTAGATGGGCGCAGAATTCTGAGGCAATTCGACATTCGATCGCTAGAGATATAATTCAAAATAACAAGAGTGTCAGGACCCGATTCTTCGACTTCCGAAAACCGACATCAACACGTCCACTGTATCAATTGCCGAGCAATCGAATGCCGGAAAACTGAACCATGAGGGTTAAAGAAGAAGAGGTAGAAGAAAAAGATAGAAGAAATAAGGAAACAGAATAGAAACTATATTAGAATCTCACAGTCGCAGCGGAACAACATATAATAGATAAATGAATAATCTTTAAAACAAAGAACTATATCAGTTATTACATCACATTATATTACATTATCAGAGTGTACAACAACAAACAACAATAAACAGCGGAAAAGAAGTACTATATACTAGTGAATACGCCATGCCATCCAGCTTGCCTCCAGCAACTCCTGAATTCCAGAATATCCTGATAAACCTGACTCTTGACAGTCCGTGTGGAAATTGGTGGGCACCCATAGTTTAGGAAGGAAAACAATAAACTCCGACTCAGTCATGTGACTGGTGTGAGAACTAAAACATTTATTTTTAAAACAAAGAACATGACAATTTTTAAAATAGATTCGCAATGCTTTTGGAAAATGAGACTACCATAAGACCTCCCGCCACACACACAATGCAAACGCAGAATTGGAGGATATTTCTTCTTATGATAGTCAAAGATGCTTGATACGCATTAAAAAGAAGCAATTGATATTATTACTAGTGCATAATGTAGGAAAACATTTCAAAAGTAAAGATATGAATCTTAGCCAACATACGACCATTATCGTATGCCTACTATAGCTACCATGTTCAATAGCAGGTTACCGCCACATTCCATGGCAGGTTATACAACTAAAACCGTACAAGATGCGTATTGTTTTATTTGGATTTCCAACAAATGGTCAGGCTAAGGAACTTCCTACCGCCACATGGGATCGCCTCTGGCCGCACGTCCCAAGAACTTAATCAGCTCTCTGCCAACGCAAGGCCGGGTTACCTTTGTCACTAGGTAATTACTACACGACTATGCCATCCCTCGGTCCGTTTGGACCTTTATCCGAGCGCTCGATTCCAACAACACCACACAGTAATAGATATAGTGTATCAACATGAGTAAGTATCTGGGCTCCATACCATGATACCATCGTTTCCAGAAGGAAATGACATACCCTAAAGGGCGCGACCCTCATAACCTTGCCACATATTCCTGTTTTGACCATTTCCGGGGAGTGAGGTCTGACGAAGTCTCGTCCACAAAGCTAGGCGCAAAGACACGCTTTGATCAACAAATGATCAATAAATAATCATCACACAGCAACACTCAGCATGCCACATTACCAAATTGGGAATATATCGCTGATAACCTTCAACTACATAACCTTTGAGCGCGTACGTCTTAGAGAAGGGTGTTAAGCTAGAGAATAAATTTTATGCCACCAACAGAAATGTATTTGAAAGAAATTTTCTTTATATCTCAAAATGTAATGTCAGACACATAACCATACAAGTCTGTTCCGGGTTCGAACAGAACCAAAGGCACTTCCAAAGAAGCCCTTGCAATCCGGGTATTCACAGTCCCGATAAAACATCCCATCACAAAGGAAATCTCCATACCGTAGATAACGGTGTAGAGACAATCGATAGGTCATCCTACCGTTTTCACAAATACCCGGTCTTCAACACCGATCATCAAATGCAATTCATAACGACGTATCACATATTCGGAATGGGTTATACGACCCCAAGGTCCTTTCCCGCCTAACCCGAATAGTGAGCGCTTACTAAAAAATAAGTGTAGCATTCAAATTCAAGAAAATCACAACAAATACCTATTTAAAGGTAAATATTTATAGTCGGTTATTTAACTATCAATAGGCGTGTTCAGCATCACCAAATTCCAAATAATTTCCCAAATTATTTATTTTCCAAAAATATCTTTATAAGATATATATCCCACACTTCAACCATTTGAAAACCAATTTCAAATAAATTTACACCCTTATAACTTTCATTTCAAAATGGTTCATTTAAACCAATTAAATAAATCCTTATCGATTTATTAAACTTACGTTCCAAATCCATAAATTAATTTCCACACTTCAAAATAAATCAACGTTTATTTTTAACTAATTCCCCTTTCTTGTATAAATTCCATAGTGAATTTACAATTCCAAAATATCTATGAATATACGATTTTTAAATCGATTTCTAATATTCATTTTCAATTTATCGTTAAAAGATAAAAATCTGAAACATTCACTTCATATTAGAAAAACATTTCCATACTTATTTAATAATAAGTAATTCACTAATCTATTTATTTTCAACATTTTGAAAATATTCAATATACTTAAATCTAAATTAAGTATATATTTTATTTTATAAGGAAAACATTCTCTTAAACACATTTATTTGGGTCATAACGAATGTTACGTAAAACATCGTTAGGACAAGCCAAAATCACTAGTATAGGGATTCGAACTTAAAATAGATATATAATTCCCCATACTACATAAAACATTTCCTTTCGGAAATCATTTACTATAACAACAGTGTTATAATCCACCATTTCCTTATATTCCTCGAAAACGTCTATTTCAACAATAAATGTTGAAATCTATGGTTTCGATACTTAATACATTTTAAAACGTTTTTGAATCGTTTTAATTCTATTTAAAATCACTTCCCCAAAACATTTCTTTAATATATTATTCACGGTCCAAAATCGTGAATATATTTCCTTATCCAAATTCAACATTTCTACATATTTTATTTAAAAGATTATCCACTCTCCAAAATCACGGATATATTTCCTTTAATAAGCTATAATAAATTAACTTATCAAAATAAGTCGATTTCGAATTTATAAACAACGTTTATAAGCTCGATTTATATTCTATAACAACTTCAACTTAGAAAATCAATTTATTAACAAATTATATCCATATTCCATTTACACGCAAAAATCTAATTAATAAGTTAATTACTTATAAATCTTTTATTTTATAAAATCTATTCATTTTATAATTCCACAATTTATAAAACTGTGGATTTCATTCACTTATGAAATCCATTTATATTCCATTTTAACACTTATAAAAACTTGTTTTATAATTCCAATATTTTAATTTATAAATATCAATTTTATAAATATTTTAGATAAATCATTTATAATGATTCAAAAATCCCAATTTAAATAAACCGATCCTTTTAATAATTTACAAATCCTTATTAAAGCTTATATAACTCCAAAATCATACTTAAGTATTATTTTCCAAAAATATCATTTTTATAATAATAAAAATTATAACGTTTATTTATTTAAAATGAATAAATTCCAAAATTAAATTTTATTCTGAATTCTCAACCGAAGTTTTCAAAAGTCCAATTTTATTTAATTTTGGCATCTAACGATAGCAAAATATATTCGGCTAAAATTTAGCCTTTAACGATTTCAATCATAAAGATAATCACGCAGATTATAAATAGATCAATAAATAGATCAACACACAACATTGAAACCAATTCAAATGTTTGAGGAATCCAGTTGGATCACTCCAACCTGTTTCCCTGCATCCAAAGATGTTAGCACAATACCAATTTCGCTTCAAGACGAAATATCGCGGTATATGGGATTTATAAAATACTATCCGCTATTATGCGGCGCAATAGGGTCTCATCCGCTATATAATGCGGGAAATCAACTCCAAGTACATAAATAATACCAATTTCACTATACGGTGAAATATTTACGGTATATGTTTTTAATAAATAACCTCCGCTTACTAACGACGCATAATGTCTATTTTAACAATCAATAGATAACAAATTATCATTCAAACATACAATCAAGCAATTTTAAATCTAACTATTTAAAATTAAAATCGAAACTAATTCGATTGAGTGAGAAGTTCTCACCTCGATTCCAATTTAGTTTCCGCGTTTTATTTCGAATAAAATTAAACGCGCGTTTAATTTTACCCGAAATTCTCACTGACTCCAAACGACTCCAAACCAGCTTCATCGCGTAGTATTCGTCCATACGAACCCAACGCAACATGTTTCTTGCGTTTTCGACCTCGTATGAAAAAGATATGCATTTTTAAAGTTACACGAATTATAATTACAAAACGATTAACTTTTTATTTTTATTTTGTTTTTTTCTCACTGAATCTGGGCCGTCCATCCTTACCCCTGCAGATCCAAGCCGCTCCTTGCTTTCTTCCCCAACATCACGTTCTACAGAAGAAGCCGAACCCAAAGACGTCTCTTACTTCATGATGTCGCACCCCCCAAACGACGACGAAACCCCATCATACCACCTTCAAATCGCGCTCGTCTCGAGCTCGACCTACACCATAAACGGCAAGAAGCTCGGTGGTCCCTTGCTCCCCATATTTGTGTGTGAATGTAGCACGAACGTGGCCTCTTTCCGGCCTCCACGCTCCACCATATCCCATCTCCACCGTTGGATAGCGAGGTCTCTTCGTCCTCTACACTTTTGCTTTAGAACTCGAAGGCTAATTCTTTGTGGATTAAGAGATCGGAGGGGAAGAAGATGGATAATTTCTGGCCTTCGAATTAAAATGGCGGTTGGCCATAGGAATTAGGGTTTTCAATTTTTTTGTGAAGAGTATGGTGCTTTTATAGAAAATATTCAAAACACTATTCATTCTGGGTTTTCTAAACTCCGATTTACGCGCTGTAATCGGCGTTTCTAGGGTTTATCCCGTGTTTCGGACACAATGGAATAGGTTTCGGAAGCTAATTCGATCATCTGTGCGAGTTACGGTAATAAACGATCGATTTTAAATTAAACCGATTAATCAATTTTCTAGGTGTTTTGGCTTGCCCCGGACAAACCGTAAATCCGATTGACACGAAATTTGAAACCATACAACAATATCACATTAAGGATCCGAGAAACTGGTTTCGTCGAAATTCGAGACTGTTTGAAAAATGGCTATTTTAACTCGCCAAATTAATATCAAAACAATTTCGATGCATTTCGAGCTTCCACGGTCAAACGAAAACTCCGATTGCTATGAAAATTGAAATCCGATAATAACAAACTATTACGGGTCCAATGGAACTAGTCTTGTCCAATTCTGAGACTGTTCGAAAAATGGCTAATTTCACTAGTCGATTAAATATTAAAATATTCAATTTTCATAAATTAACTTTTAATTCGATTTTAAAAGTTCCGTATCATTGTTATAACTCCAATATGATATAATAAAAATTTACAAATCAATTTCAATCATATTTAACCCAATTTTCAATTATTTCTAAAATTTCAAGTATTAAATTATCGATTTAATTATCCAATTAAATCTAATTATTCGAAATAAAATTTATTCGACTTATAAATTTCACTTATTAATATTTAAATTCAATTAAATATACAAATTTTAATTAATATAAATTCTAGGTCCTTACAGACTTCCCCCCTAAAAGAATTTCGTCCTCGAAATTACCAAGTAAGAAAAAGTTTTGAAATCCATTAACTCTTCAAAACGAACCATTCAAGTTTGATTTACAAATTTCTTAAGTTTTTAAATTTCCCAAAATTCATAGTTAAACTTCATACAATAACTTTACTAAGTTTTCAAATCATACTTAGTTATAGTTTTCAAAATTTTCCAAAATTCCCAAAAATATTCTAACGCCTTAAATTTTCGGAAAAATTCGCCATAGTCTCTTTTGCGCGGCTTGATCCGAAAAAAAAATGATAGTATATATATCACAAATATACATCTCATCAAGTGATGAGGCATCCCGCAGGGAAAAAGTGTAAAAGTACGATATTTAATCCGAGATATGTACCTTATTTATTTTTATTAGCGAGCATATACGGCTAATATAGCGCGAAATCGAGCTCCAAATGCGAAGCAAGCGTAATCCGCACATACTAAATACTCAACAAACCATGAGAAACATGCATATATGAAAATAATATCAATATACAATATATAGCAACATACAACTACATATGCCAATATGGCAAATGCAACAAAACAACAAATGCAACCATCAAACTATCATACAATTAACATCCAACAAATCAATAACCAAATCAATATTCTTTCATTTTCTCATGAATTAGTTTTTCGTTTTAATCACATTTGATTTGTTAACATTGGATTTTATCAACATTCATTTATTCATCTCCAATTAGTATACATTCACTAATTTACATTCATTTAGTTTACTTCCAAATCAAATTCTATTCTATTCAAATTTATTTTCTTCCAATTTGAATTCAATTACATAGCTTTCAATTTCACTAATTTAATTTCATTAAAACTTAATGAATTTATATACAATCAACTAACAATCAAATAACAACCAATGTATATCCAATATAACCAAATTTATTCAATTTACATTTCAATTTGGTTTAACAATTTTACTTCCAATTGGTTTATATTAAATTGACTTCCATTCAATTTATTCAATTTCTCAACTTCATTAGCTTTTAATGAATTTACATTTACATTTAATTGATTAACATTCAATTCATTAATTAATTCAATTGCTAATTCATTTAACAATATAAAGTTGAATTTCATTTATATAACTCAAGTTCATATTCATCACTTCTCTTGATTAATTTAATTTGATACCACAATCAACTTCATTAAATTTTACTTAAGTTGTATTACATTTAAACATCATCTGTTTAACCTACTTAAATTTCCAAATCCAATTCAGATTTCAATTCTAAAGTAAATTCTATTTAACTTTAATCAAAGTCAAATTTCACCTCATTTTGCTTAGCAAAATTATTTAACCATTTCAATAATTGGTTTTACTTATCCTTTCCATTCTATAAGTTATACAACTTGTTTATTAACTTCCAAATCCATTAACTCATCCAAAGCTAAATTTATTATTCATATTATAAGTTCAATTCATTTCACTTATATTCATCAATTTCAACTTGGATTTTTAAATTTTCAAATTTGTTCATCACAACAAAACTTCAATTTCAATTTACTATGGTAGCAAATCCATCACACAGAAACTTGAAAATGATACTGATGATGCTGCAGTCTTCACCCTTATTATTTCCCAGCAACAATAATGAAATCAGTGCTAAATATTCATTCAAAAATCTCCTTTTATTTTATAAATCACATTTACAAATCTTTCCTTATAAAATTTCATTATTTTCCCTTTACTTATACAAGATTATTTTACAGTTGTAAATCATTTTAATTATAATTCCATACTTATAATTCATTTGCTCATACAATTCATACTTTTACAACTGTTGTTTTTATTTAACTTATTCAACAACCAAACAATCAATTTATATGCACTTTAATAATTCATAAAAAATATTTTCTTTATATATAAAATATAATCAAGGTAAAATTATTTCATTTACCCAATTTAAAGCGATATCTTGCCGAATTTGTTCTGTACAAGTGTTTAGAGATCCGTATAGATAGAGTTGTATGGACTATACAGACCAGAATCCATATACCACTCAACAAACCAATCATCACAATATAAAATAATTTTATATTCACTAACAAATACGCGCTCATATCTAATATTGCACTGACACTCATTCTAGAGTACTACTGACTCTATCTCTAATGAGTAATACCCAACAGAGCCATGGTTGTCGCTTAACCATATGCTCTGATACCACGTTGTCAGGACCCGATTCTTCGACTTTCGAAAACCGACATCAATACGTCCACGGTATCAACTGCCGAGCAATCGAATGCCGGTAAACCAAACCATGAGGGTTAAAGAAGAAGAGGTAGAAGAAAAAGATAGAAGAAATAAGGAAACAGAACAGAAACAATATCAGAATCTCACAGTCGCAGCGGAACAACATATAATAGATAAATGAATAATCTTTAAAACAAAGAACTATATCAGCTATTACATCACATTATATTACATTATCAGAGTGTACAACAACAAACAACAATAAACAGCGGAAAAGAAGTACTATATACAAGTGAATACGCCATGCCATCCAGCTTGCCACCAGCAACTCCTGAATTCCAGAATATCTTGATAAACCTGACTCTTGACTGCCCGTGTGGAAATTGGTGGGCACCCAAAGTTTAGGAAGGAAAACAATAAACTTTGAGTCAGTCATGTGACTGGTGTGAGCACTAAAACAGTTTATCTTTAAAACAAAGAACAGGATAATTTTTAAAATAGATTCGCAATGCTTTTGGAAAATGAGACTACCATAAGACCTTCCGCCACACACACAATGCAAACGCAGAATTGGAGGAGATTTCTTCTTATGATAGTCAAAGATGCTTGATACGCATTAAAAAGAAGCATTTGATATTATTACTAGTGCATAGTGTAGGAAAGCATTTTGAAAGTAAAGATATGAATCTTAGCCAACATATGACCATTATCGTATGCCTACTATAGCTACCATGTTCAATAGCAGGTTACCGCCACATTCCATGGCAGGTTATACAACTAAAACCATACAAGGTGCGTATTGTTTTATTTGGATTTCCAACAAATGGTCAGGCTAAGGAACTTCCTACTGTCACATGGGATTGCCTCTGGCGGGACGTCTCGAGAACTTAACCAGCTCTCTGCCAACACAAGGCCGGGTTACCTTTGTCACTAGGTAACTACTACACGACTATGCCATCCCCCGGTCCCTTTGGACCTTTATCCGAGCGCTCGATTCCAACAACACCACACAGTAATAGATATAGTATATCAACATGAGTAAGTATCTGGACTCCATACCACGATACCACCCCTTCTAGAAGGAAATGAAATACCCTAAAGGGCGCGACCCTCATAACCTTGCCGCATATTCCTGTTTTGACCATTTCCGGGGAGTGAGGTCTGACGAAGTCTCGTCCACAAAGCTAGGCACAAAGCCATGCTTTGATCAACAAATGATCAATAAATAATCGTCACACAACAACACTCAGCATGCCACATTACCAAATTGAGAATATATCGCTGATAACCTTCAACTACATAAGCTCTAAGCGTGTACGTCTAAGAGAAGGGTGTTAAGCTAGAGAATAAATTCTCCGCCACCAACAGAAATGTATTTGAAAGAAATCTGCTTTATGACTCAAAATGTAATGTCAGACACGTAACCATACAAATCTGTTCCGGGTTCGAACAGAACCGAAGGCACTTCCAAAGAAGCCCTTGCAATCCGGGTATTCACAATCTCGATAAAACTACCCATCACAAAGAAAATCTCCATACCGTAGCTAACGGTGCTGAGACAATCGATAGATCATCCTATCGTTTTCACAAATACCCGGTCTTCAACACCGGTCATCAAATGCAATCCATAACGAGTATCACATATTCGGAATGAGTTATACGGCCCCAAGGTCCTTTCCTGGCTAACCTAATAGGGACCTATTTAAAGGTAAATATGATAGTCGGTTATTTAACTATCAATAGGCGTGTTCAGCATCACTAAATTCCAAATAATTTCCCAAATTATTTATTTTCCAAAATTATCTTTATAAGATACATATCCCACACTTCAACCATTTGAAAACCAATTTCAAATAAATTTACACCCTTATAACTTTCATTTCAAAATGGTTCATCAAAACCAATTAAATAAATCCTTACCGGTTTATTAAACTTACGTTCCAAATCCGTAAATTAATTTCCACACTTCAAAATAAATCAACGTTTATTTTCAACTAATTCCACTTTCTTTTATAAATTCCATAGTGAATTTACAATTCCAAAATATCTATGAATATACGATTTTTAAATCGATTTCTAATATTCATTTTATATTTATTTTAAAAGATAAAAATCTCAAACATTCACTTCATATTGGAAAAACATTTCCATACTTATTTAATAATAAGTAATTCACCAATCTATTTATTTTCAACATTTTGAAAATATTCAATATACTTAAATCTAAATTAAGTATATATTTTATTTTATAAGGAAAACATTCTCTTAAACGCATTTATTTGGGTCAAAACGAATGTTACGTAAAACATCGTTACGACAACCCAAAATCACTAGTATAGGGATTCGAACTTAAAATAGATATATAAATCCCCATACTACATAAAAAATTTCCTTTCGAAAATCATTTACTATAACACAGTGTTATAGTCCACCATTTCCTTATATTCCTCGAAAACGTCTATTTCAGCAATAAACGTTGAAATCTATGGTTTCGATACTTAATACATTTTAAAAAGTTTTTGAATCGTTTTTATTCTACTTAAAATCACTTTCCCAAAACATTTCTTTAATATATTATTCACGGTCCAAAATCGTGAATATATTTCCTTATCCAAATTCAACATTTCTACATATTTTATTTAAAAGATTATCCACTGTCCAAAATCGTGGATATATTTCCTTTAATAAGCTATAATGATTAACTTATCAAAATAAGTCGATTTCGAATTTATAAACAACATTTATAAGTTCGATTTATATTCTATAACAACTTCAACTTAGAAAATCACTTTATTAACAAATTCTATCCATATTCTATTTACACGCAAAAATCTAATTTATAAGTTAATTACTTATAAATCTTTTATTTTATAAAATTTATTCATTTTACAATTCCATAATTTATAAAACTGTGAATTTCATTCACTTATGAAATCCATTTATATTCCATTTTAACACTTATAAAAACTTGTTTTATAATTCCAATATTTTTAATTTATAAATATCAATTTTATAAATATTTTAGATAAATCATTTATAATAATTCAAAAATCCCAATTTAAATAAACCAATCCTTTTAATAATTTACAAATCGTCAATTAAGCTTATATAACTCCAAAATCATACTTAAGTATTATTTTCCAAAAATATCATTTTTATAATAATAAAAATTACAACGTTTATTTATTTAAAATGAATAAATTCCAAAATTAAATTTTATTCTGAATTCTCAACTTAAGTTTTCAAAAATCCAATTTTATTTAATTTCGGCATCTAATGATACCAAAATATATCCGGCTAAAATTTAGCCTTTGACGATTTCAATCATAAAGATAATCACGCAGATTATAAATAGATCAATAAATAGATCAACACACAACATTGAAACAAATTCAAATGTTTGAGGAATCCAGTTGGATCCCTCCAACCTGTTTCCCTGCATCCAAAGATGTTAGCACAATACCAATTTCGCTTCAAGACGAAATATCGCGGTATATAGGATTTATAAAATACTATCCGTTATTATGCGGCGCAAATGGGTCTCATCCGCTATATAATGCGGGAAATCAACTCCAAGTACATAAATAATACCAATTTCACTATATGGTGAAATATTCGCGGTATATGTTTTTAATAAATAACCTCCGCTTACTAACGGCGCATAATGTCTATTTTAACAATCAATAGATAACAAATTATCATTCAAACATACATTCAAGCAATTTTAAATCTAACTATTTAAAATTAAATTCGAAACTAATTCGATTGAGTGAGAAGTTCTCACCTCGATTCCAATTTAGTTTCCGCGTTTTATTTCAGCTAAAATTAAACACGCGTACCCGAAATTCTCACTGACTCCAAACAACTCCAAACCAGCTTCATCGCGTAGTATTCGTCCATACGAACCCCACGCAACTTGTTTCGTGCGTTTTCGACCTCGTATGAAAAAGATATGCATTTTTAAAGTTACACGAATTATAATTACAAAACAATTAACGTTTTATTTTCATTTTTTTCTCACTGAATCTGCGCCGTCCATCCTTACCCCTGCAGATCCAAGCCGCTCCTTGCTTTCTTCCCTAACATCGCGTTCTACAGAAGAAGCCGAACCCAAAGACGTCTCTTACTCCATGAAGCCGCACTCCCGAAACGACGACGAAACCCCATCATACCACCTTCAAATCGAAGCTCGTCTCGGGCTCGACCTACAGCATAAACGGCAAGAAGCTTGGTGGTCCCTTGCTCCCCATATTTGTGTGCGAACGTAGCACGAACGTGGCCCCTTTCCGGCCTCCTCGCTCCACCTTATCCCATCTCCACCGTTGGATAGCGAGATCTCTTCGTCCTCTACACTTTTGCTTTAGAAATCGAAGGCTACTTCTTTGCGGATTGAGAGATCGGAGGGGAAGAAGATGGACAATTTCTGGCCTTCGAATTAAAATGGCGGCTGGCCATAGGAATTAGGGTTTTCAATGTTTTTGTGAAGAGTATGGTGCTTTTGTAGAAAATATTCAAAACACTATTCATTCCGGGTTTTCTGAACTCCGATTTACGCGCGGCAACTGGTGTTTCTAGGGTTTATCCCGCGTTCCAGACACAATGGTATAGGTTTCGGAAGCTAATTCGATCATCTGTGCGAGTTACGGCAATAAACGATCGATTTTAAATTAAACCAATTAATCAATTTTCTTGGCGTTTTGGCTTGCCCCGGACAAACCGTAAATCCGATTTACACGAAATTTGAAACCATATGATAATATCACATTGCGGATCCAATGAAACTAGTTTCGTCAAAATCTGAGACTGTGTGAAAAATGACTATTTTAACTCGCCAAATTAATATTAAAACAATTTTGATGCGTTTCGAGCTGCCACGGTCAAACGAAAACTCCAATTGCTACGAAAATTGAAATCCGATAATAATAAACTATTGCGGATCCAATGGAACTAGTCTCGACCAATTCTGAGACTGTACGAAAAATGGCTAATCTCACTAGTCGATTAAATATTAAAATATTCAATTTTCACAAATTAACTTTTAATTCAATTTAAAAATTCCGTATCACTGTTATAACTCCAATATGATATAATAAAATTTTACAAATCAATTTCAATCATATTTAACCCAATTTTCAATTATTTCTGAAATTTCAACCATTAAATTATCGATTTAATTATCCAATATCTAATTATTCGAAATAAAATTTATTCGACTTATAAATTTCACTTATTAATATTTAAATTCAATTAAATATACAAATTTTAATTAATATAAATTATGGGTCGTTACAAAGAGATAGTAGCATCTAAACCGAGGGATACGTAAATCTCCGGTGAATCAATGCCAATTGTAAAGGAGTTTCACCCCCTTTACAAATCATTCAGTGGAGTCATTGGATACTCCAGAATCAAAAGGATATAAATAGAGAGAGACAAAAATGAATTTTTGAACCACAGGGAACGTTTCAAAGTTCAAAGAAAATCGAGTCAAAAGTAAGAGATTCAACTCGAACGAAAGTGATTCTGTAAATAAATTTACCGTATATGCTAAGTTTTGCCTAGAGCCAAAGCTCTGATAGCAAGTGTAACGACCCTCTATTTTGGACCATTCGAATCGAAAATATAACCATACATGTCCGACTTGAATAATTCAAAATACCGAATTGTTAATTAGAATTTTGCAAAACTCAGCATATGCAGTAAATAAATAAACCACAGAATCACAGACACGGAGTAATATAAAATAATGCAGCGGAATAGATAAATAGTAGTTCATGAAGCTACTATATAAATAACAGAGTTAGAAATAAAAATAAAACAGAATATCTCAAATACAGTGAAGTCTCCAGTACGAAAAGATGACCTCTCTGATCGAATCAACTGAAAGAGCTGAAAGCTGAATCAATAGTTGGATCCTCAAACGAAGCTCCAAACTCCAAAGGCGAGTCTCAAATGCTGTATCGCTTAGTCTGACCCGAGCGTAAAGCAAAAACACAAAACACTCGAGTCAGGATTAACATTCGTATATCAATAAATCCAACTCAAGTGAAATATCAACTGAAATACAAAGAACTTAAGGATGTTTGGGATAACCATCCTCTAAGGGTCCATGGAACTATCTACAAGGTAGAAATATACACTATAACACCGTGGTCATTCAATTTTATTTAGACTTCAAAATCAAAACATCATTTCCCTTTCAAATATATCTATTTTCCAAGATAGTATATATATATATATATATTAAACTGTTTGCACAAAAAATGGGCAAACACCTCCAAGTCGTATGATTTAGTTGATTATATGTTGTTCTTAGTGATTTGGGTGATTTATGCAAATATATAAAATAGATGGACTAAACTGTAAAAGACACATAGATTTATAGTGGTTCGGCCAGAATGTGCCTACGTCCACTTTATATGTTATTCTCCTTTTCTCTTCGGATTACAAGTACAAAGCTTTTATTACAAGAGTATGAAAGTTGTTTGAAAGTTCTATCCGTGCTTGAGCTCTCAAACTTGTCTGCCATTGTTGTACCCCTGCCCCTCTATTTATAGAGTGAGGCTGGGGGCAGGGGTCCTGGACGTATATAGCTGCTGGTGGGCCTGGACTGATGCTATCTGGCCTGGCAATGTCGGTTCGGCAAAGCCTTGGTTCGGTGATGCATGGAAGTGGGTTGGTCCGGTAGAGGTTGGCCGTTGGTAGGTGAAGTGGGTTGGTTCGGTCGTTCCTGGAAGTGGAGTTGGTCTGGTGGGACGTTGGTCCGGTAGTGGCTAGGTGGAATTTGGTCCGGTGATAGAGGAGAGGGGGCATGGTTCAGTAGGTATTGGAGAAGCGTTGGTTCGGCGGGGAAGTGGTCCGGTGACGAGTGTGTTGGTTCGATGGTGGAAATGCACTCAACACTTGCCCCCCCAAAGTAGGGCATGTGCATGCACATGGCGTGCTTTGTTTTAACTTGGGTGTTTCCATCTGGTCATATGTGCCGAACCACCCGGTCCGGTCATCCTACGTTCGTCTATAAATAGCGGTGTTAGGCCTTCGTTATTCCCTACCAAGTGAAATAGCCGAATCAAATTCCTAACTGCCGAACCGATTAGTGCCGAACCAGCTCTGACTGCCGAATCTTAATTGCCGGACCAGGTAAACCTTCTTCTGCCGAACGAGTTTTAAAGGTTGAACTTCCGAGTGAACCCGTGGGGTTTTAAGTACCGAATGTCACTTTCATATTTGAGTTGCGGAATGAAACTTGTGCTCGAACCACCTGAATGGAAAGTGCCAAATGAACTTATACTTGAATCGCCGGATGAAGCCCGAGACTCCGAATACCGAATGAACTTTTGTATTTGCTTTACCGAATGACACCAGGAGTTTTAGTGTTTTGAATTATGAGTGAAATTTCAGACTATATATGTTGAGTCACAAGTTTTATGAAAGTTTTGATTTCTGACAAATAAGGCGATCGACAAAACAAGGTCATTAGAGCTACATATGTTACTATAGATTATAGGTTGATTATTTGATATTGTAATAGTGATAAACTTGTTAAAATCTATCCTCAAATAATCATGCACCTCAATATAAACCATATACATACGTTTTAAATGCATTGAACATTCATTGTACAAATTAACAGGAACCGGTCGACCGGTTAATAATCGTACGGTCGACCGTTTCTGTGTAAAATGCACAATGAACGTGCACACATGCACATAACGTATATATATTTTAAATTCCTGTCTACTGGTCACTTTTTAACCCGTCGACCGTTTTTGAACAGAAAGCAATTTTTTCCAAAAGACACTTCTCTTCTCCAAAGGTTGCATCTCTTAACCTTTCACCAAAGATCATATCTCTTAATAGCAAAGAGTTACAACCATTCTTATCTATATAAACTCATCCAATTCGTTGATTAAAAAATAACGATTTCATATATTATTTTAATCTAATCTCTGATCTTAATTCTGCATTATAAAAGCTCTAAATTATTTATTGAATCTTTGAAACTATTTCATATCCTTTGATTCAATAATATACTTTCCTTAATCTTTTCAAAACATCATATTGCATACTTTGAGGATAAGATTATAGGAAGGGTGTACTGCTAGTGACAAATCCGTGTTTTCAAGAGCACAAATTGTCAACAACAATTATATTTGTTCTTTTGTTGAAGTCCTCTGTGTTGTAAGAGGCAAGTGTTGAAGTCCTCAGTGTATTAGAGGCGTGAAATCCCGTTCGGCTGTTCGGGTGTTGTAAACCTGTTCCTCCGGGTGAAGCGAGGAAGTTAATAGTGAAAATCCAGATAGAAGTCTGGGACTGGACGTAGGACGGTGCTCCGAACCAGTATAAAAATCTCTGGTGTGATTTTTCTATTTTTTTATTTTACTATGCTATTATTATCTATTTCCACATTTGTATTGTAATCCAAATTACACGATCCGTGTATACTATATTAGCACATATAATTGTATACACACCGCACTTTTATTTGGTATCAGAGCACGGTCATCATATAACCGTAACACAGTTATTTGATATATTATAGTAATATGGCAAATAACATAAGTACTAGCACTCAAAACACCACTTACACGGAGGGTCAATTGACACAAAGACCTCCATTTTTTAATGGTCTTAACTATAGTTATTGGGCAACACGTATGTCATTCTTTATGCAATCAAATAACTATGATGCTTGGAATGCCACTCAAAGAGAAATAGTGAATCCAACAACTGATTATTCAGAATGGACTGCAGCTGAGAAAACGGCAGCAGCTGTAAATGCAAGAGCAATAAATATGTTGTTCTGTGCATTAGACCAAAATGAATATAACCGTGTTAGTATCTGCACTACTGCATATCAAATTTGGCAAACACTAAAAATCACTCATGAAGGTACTAACAAAGTTAAACAAGCCAAAATAGCCATTCTGAAAAGTCAATTTCAAAATTTCAAAATGAAACCAAATGAGACAATCAATGACATGTATTCACGGTTTCAAACTATTCACCATGCACTTATTGGCTTAGGACAAAAGTATTCTGATTTCGATGTTGTTTCAACAGTCCTACATTCTCTGACTAGTGAATGGGAAGGAAAAGTATTAGCAATCGAAGAAGCTAATGACCTTTCCGTCATGAAGCCAGATGAATTGATAGAAAATTTAATGTCCTATGAAGCAAATTTGCAGGCTAGAAAAGAACAGAAGGAAGAAAAGAAAAATGTAGCATTTCATGTTGAGAAAGATGAAAATGAATCAGATTCTGAAGACGAAGATTTGGCATTCATTGCGAAAGGATTCAAAAAATTCTTAAAATATCAAAAAGCCAGTCGTTACAATAAAAGGAAACCTGGATCAAATAAACCATCTTCATCTGCTATAGAATGTTTCAACTGCCACAAAAAGGGACACATTCAGAAAGATTGTCCAGAACAAAAGAAGAAGTCAGAAAATGACAAATTCAAATATAAAAAGGACAAATCTAAGAAACGAGCTTTCTCGGTAACATGGGATGATTCAGAGTCATCTTCATCAGAAAGTGAAAGTGATTCAGAGAATGAACAAGCTAATGTTTGTTTTATGGCAACAGAAGATGAGGTACAAATTCCTACATTTGATGAATTACTTGATATTAATGCTGAATTGATAGTCAAATATAAAGACATAAAACGTCAATTAAAAGTAGTCAAAGCAGATTTAAGTAGAGCAGAGCTTGAACGAGATATGTTAAAAGATGAGAAGAAAATATTAGAAGAGGAACTTGAAAATATTCAAGAATCATCATCTAATGTTGATTCTCAAATATCTCTTTTGAGTCAAAAAATAGAAACTCAAAAAGAGAAAAATAATGCTCTCACTACTGAAAATCATGAGCTTAAAGCAAAAGTCAAAATTCTAGACCTAGAAAAAGCTAGCTTACAAACAAAGTTTGATGACATTACTCAAAATGTTTCTAACTTTAACAAAGGTCGAGAAAACTTGACAAAAATCATTGAAAGTTCACAATCTATTTCAGACAAACAAGGATTGGGATATAACAAACAAGAAACCAAGAAACATCTTGGAAATAAAAGGAAAAAGAAAGTACAAAAAACTAAAGCTAAGAAAAATCTTAGTTTATTATATTCCAAACCAAAACCAGTTGTGAAATTTCAAAAGAAAAATGTCAAGACTATCAAAATATGGGTTCCTAAAACAAATAATAATTTGATTAGGAACAAATACATTCAGCAATTCATGAATACTGTGCATTTTAATAACAATTATATATATAAAGGGGATACCGGACCCAAATGGGTTTGGACTCCTAAGACCTAACTCTTAGGACCCTATAAAAAGTGGGTACCATGGACTTAATTCTATTTTTTGCAGGTCCCACTTAAGAAAAGAGGAAAGTGGATATTGGACAGTGGTTGCTCAAAGCACATGACAGGAGACAAGAGTTTATTAACAAATATTACATATACAGATGGTGGCTCCGTCACTTTTGGAGACAATTCAAAAGGCTATATCATCGGCAAACGCGATGTGAGCAATTGTGGTACATCTAACTTACCTCTTATTACTAATGTCATGATAGTTAGAAATTTGAAACACAATTTGCTAAGTATTAGTTAGTTATGTGACAAGGTTTTATTATTTCATTTTCAAATAATAAGTGTAGTATTTTAGATAAAGACCATAATTTGGTTTTCGAAGGTTATAGAGACAGAAATATATATATTTTGAATATGAACATTAATCATAATTCAGATATGTGTCTTGTGGCTAATGACAATGATCCATGGCTATGGCACAAACGCTTCTGTCATATAAACTTCAGAACTATTGACAAGCTAGCCAAAAACAATCTAGTTAGAGGACTACCCAAACTGAGTTTTAAAGTTAACAACATTTGTGATGCATGTCAATTAGGAAAATTGACCAAATCATCTTTTAAATCCAAGAAAGTCATATCAACATTACAACCACTTGAGTTACTACACATGGATTTATTTGGACCTACTAGAGTTCAATCAATAAATCACAATCAATATGTGCTTGTAATTGTTGATGATTTCTCTCGTTATACATGGACAATCTTCTTAAAAAATAAAAGTGATACTTTCGATCATTTCAAATCTTTCGTCAAAAGAATTCAAAAATCAAAAGGGATTAAAGTTAAAAATATAAGAAGTGATCATGGCGGAGAGTTTGAAAATAATGAATTTGAACAATTTTGTACAAAGAAAGGTATATATCATAATTTTTCGTTTCCCAGAACTCCACAACAGAACGGAGTTGTAGAACGGAAAAACCGAACTTTACAAGAATGTGCAAGAACATTATTGAATGGAACCACCTTACCAAAACATTTTTGGGCAGAAGCTGTGGCAACTGCCTGTTATGTTTTAAATCGTGTATCCATAAGACCTCTTACCAAGAATACTCCTTATGAATTATTTAACAAAAGGAAGCCTAAAATCTCATACTTCAAAGTTTTTGGTTCGAAGTGCTTTATTTTAAATACAAAAGACCAGCTTGGCAAATTCGATCCAAAGGCCGATGAAGGAATATTTGTTGGTTATTCGGAACGAAGTAAGGCCTATCGGATATTTAATAAACGAACCAAAACTATTGAAGAATCACTTCATGTCTCTTTTGATGAAATCTATCAGCACCCTCACACTATATCAGATGATGACGAATCAATAGCCACTGACAATCAAATCATCACAAATATTGATTCTGACTCGGAAATTGTTATTGAGAATATTCCTCAAATATGTGAGTTACAATCACCACCAAGAATATTAAGAGACCATCCGCCTCAAAATATAATCGGTGAAATAACATCACATGTCAGAACAAGGAGTCAACTCAACCAAATGGGTCATGTCGCTTTTCTCTCAAATATCGAACCTAAGAATCCAAAAGAAGCTGCTACAGATGATTACTGGATCATTGCCATGCAGGAAGAACTAAATCAGTTTGAGCGCAATGACGTTTGGGAACTTGTTCCAAGACCAACTGATCAGTCAGTAATTGGTACTAAATGGGTCTATAAAAATAAGGCTGACGAACAAGGCAATATCACCAAAAATAAAGCAAGATTAGTAGCACAAGGATATAATCAGGAAGAAGGTATCGATTATGAAGAAACTTTTGCACCAGTTGCTCGACTAGAAGCTATTAGAATCCTATTATCTTTTGCTTGTCACCATAATTTCAAACTTTATCAGATGGATGTCAAAAGTGCTTTTCTCAATGGATTTATCAAAGAGAATGTCTATGTCGAACAACCTCCTCTATTCGTACATGAAAAATATCCTGACCATGTGTTCAAACTTAAGAAAGCTCTGTATGGTTTAAAACAAACACCTCGTGCTTGGTATGAACGACTACGTAGCTATCTTATTAGCTCAGGATTTCAAATAGGCAAAGTCGATCAAACCTTGTTTATTAAACATTCTCGAAAAGATATTCTAGTTATCCAGATATATGTAGACGATATCATCTTTGGTTCAACAAACGATAAACTTTGCAAAGAATTTGCAAATATTATGACCAAAGAATTCGAAATGTCTCATATGGGAGAACTATCTTATTTTCTTGGACTTCAAATAAAGCAACTTCCAAACGACATTTTTATTAATCAAGAAAAATACTGTGAAAACCTTATCAAACGCTTCGGATTAGAAAATACATCTGGTAAACCAACTCCTATGAGTACAACTACACATCTTGACAAAGATGAATATGGTAAGAATGTTGACCAGAAATTGTATCGAAGCATGATTGGTTCTCTTCTTTATCTTACAGCTAGTCGTCCAGATATAATAATGAGTGTTTGTTTATGTGCTCGTTTTCAAGCCAATCCAAAGGAATCACATCTGCGAGCAGTAAAACGTATAATTCGTTATCTTAATAATACCAAAGATTTCGGTCTTTTTTATCCAAAAGAATGTCCATTTGAATTAGTATCATATAGTGATGCTGATTTCGGTGGCTCAGGAATGGATGGAAAAAGTACAAGTGGTACGTGCCATTTTATTGGAAAATCACTTGTCTCTTGGTTCAGTAAGAAACAGAATTGTGTTTCACTATCAACATGTGAAGCTGAATATATATCAGCAGCTCTTGCTTGTACTCAAGTACTATATATGCAACAAACACTTCAAGATTTTGATATTTATTTATCAAATTCTATTATATACTGTGATAACACTAGTGCTATAAATCTCTCTAAAAATCCAGTGAATCACTCCAGAACCAAACACATTGATATCCGTCATCATTTCCTTCGAGATAATATTGACAAAGGAAATATATGGCTTGAATATGTTCATACTGACAATCAATTAGCAGACATTTTTACTAAGCCTCTGCTCGAATCTAATTTTATTAGATTACGAAGAGAGCTTGGTTTAATTTCAAGAAAAAATCTTGACTAAGAAATTTCTAAAAGAACATCTTCTTGTTAGTTATTCTTTAGTTATTCTCTTTAGTTATCCTTTAACTACAACTATTGCATAAACTATATTTTTTACATTAAATATAAGCCACTGCTTTATTTAATGGTTAAATTCGCTTTACTTATTTTTTTTTGTGATCATTCTTTACTTTCTTAACTTATAAATTCAGTTTTAAAAAGAAAGCTATTTTTAGACTTACAAAAAAATTTTCTGCTTATATTTTCTTGGTTAAAATTTATCATTAACTCACATCCATAGGTTTATACATAAGAAACTTATATATAAACTTGCAAACATTTTATATTTTGTTCATCTTTTCTTTTTATCAAACCATAATATTCTATACAACGTACACTATGGCTCACATTTGTGATAAATGTGCTCAAGAATCATACATTTCTATTACGAGTTCTGAGTCGGAGGAACTTTATTCTCCCACAACTCCAAAACAAAAATCAAGTTGTCATCATCAATGCTCTTGAATGTCTGATAAAACTCCAAATTCAAAACGAGTGAAGCGGACACTATTCTATTCTCCTCGTACCAAAGCTCAAATCGATGAGATACACCACTACCAGAAACATCAGATAGACCTTCAGAGACAACTCCATTACGGGCAAAGTCAACTTTATCACGAGCAACAACGAACGTCGACACGATTGTCTGTTTTAGAAAAGTTGGCAACATTTTTCTGCGGTTCCAACAAACATGACGTGCATGAACCAATGCCGTCTAGGCCATCAACATCTAAAAGTCCTAACTCATGGGATCGGAACTACGAGAAGAATGAAGGAGCTCAGAAACAATGGAGTCCATGGTCGAAACGTATTGAAGGAAACAACGATAATTCTAATGACGAACTTTCTCATTAGACTTATATATATAGTTATTGTATCTTTATCTATCTCTTGTGTAATGACGGTTATATTTTGTATTACGTATAAAATATAATATATATAGGTTGATATATGATAAAAACTTGAATATAAAATTAAACGTCACAACAGACCAAGACCGGTCGACCGCCCCTGTTATAGCCGGTCGACCGTTTGCTCTCTGGTTGAAAATGGTCAACCGGCCAAAAACAGTAGGTCGACCGGTTGTCGTATTTTCAGTTTTTATATAAACCTATACGTCATTTTTCCCTCTACCCTCATTCACTCTTTACTCAAATTGTTCTCTTGCCCCAAATCACAAACCCTAGCTCCCATTCCCAAATCACAAATCCTGCAACAATGGCTCCTCCTCAAAAGAAATCAAAGAAAGGAGCAACCTCTGAAACTTCATCTCTTACCATCTCCGTCAAAAATTGGCTTCAAACTCCAATTGCTGTAACAAGATGGAATCAGATGACAAATTACAAGTTTCATCCAGGCTCTTTCATCAAATTTGATGATTTCACGGCTTACGGAGTTCGGAGGTTAGCCAATAATGCCAACATTACTCCACTAATAGATTTTTCTGCAAATAGTATGGAGATCAATCATTTGATGATCAAATTATTTTACGCCAACATGAATCTTGATGAATATCAACCTGATAATCCAAATGGCGTCATCTGGTCTATGGTCTGTGGGAAGCAAATTTTTCTTACTCATGCTAGAATTGCCTCTATACTTGGTATACCAAATCGAGGCGAAGAGTTTTCATCTAACTTCTGCGAAGTCTTCACTCGAAGTAATACTAGTCATCAGTTCATAGAAGACGATAGTGATGGCACTAAGTCTATTGGACTTCGCTCGACAGCCAGGTTACTTCATCGGGTCTTGATGCATTCTCTTTTTCCTAGACTTGGAAATTATGATGCAGTGTACAAAGAAAACTTCAAGGCACTCTATGCTATCTATGGTAAAATCCAAATCAATTGGGTTCACATGCTTTTTGATGAAATTCTCAAGGTAAATAACTCAACCCGGCCTCATTTCTTTTACAATGAATATATCATGAGACTTTTGTTAGCTTGTGGGGTCAATCCTCCTGAATCTGCAACCTCAAAACCAAAATGCATTGATTCCATCACCATCAAGCGAATGAAGCTTCCTCCACCTTATCTTGAGATTATGCCTTTCGAAGAATGGCAACAAAGAGGACCAAGGAAACAACGAGCAACTTCATCTCGTCCTCATTCCGATGAAGTAAAGCTTTTAAAATCAAAGTCATCAACAAAAGAATCACTTGAAACAATCGCTCGTAACCAATTTTTGCTTGAATCACGTCTCAAGCGCATGGACTCTAAAATTGATAAGCGCTTCAATAAAGTCAAGTCATTCTTTGGTATGCTATGGGATGCTATATCTTGTTCCACATCCACCTCTGTTCAAGCACAAGACCCAGGAAAACGTCCTGCTGCTCCAGTTTTCATCCGGACATCATCTGACGAGTCTACAGGAATGAGTGGTCATGGACACGGTGAATCATCCAGAGGGCACAATGATGAGTAAGAAGAAGATGATGATGATGAAGATGATGATGATGATGAAGAGGAGATACGATCTGCCTCATCCTAGATTTTATTATGTTTTAGCTCTTTAAAAAACATTCATCGACACTTGTACTAAATAGTGTCGTTATTTATGATTTTCATTTGACATTATGTTCTGTAGTAAACTCTGTTATGTTTTTGATGTGTTAATGATTTATTTTTTTCTATGCATATTATATTCATTCTAGTATCTGTTACTCCTTTTTGTCGATGACAAAGGGGGAGAAAAGGCTAACAATTGCTTGCAGGAACATACATTTATAAGAATTCAACGAGAAAGAGATCACGTACTCAGGGGGAGATTCAGATTTGCAGATATATATTGTCATCAATCAAAAAGGGGGAGAATGTTGAGTCACAAGTTTTATGAAAGTTTTGATTTCTGACAAATAAGGCGATCGACAAAACAAGGTCATTAGAGCTACATATGTTACTATAGATTATAGGTTGATTATTTGATATTGTAATAGTGATAAACTTGTTAAAATCTATCCTCAAATAATCATGCACCTCAATATAAACCATATATATACGTTTTAAATGCATTGAACATTCATTGTACAAATTAACAGGAACCGGTCGACCGGTTAATAATCGTACGGTCGACCGTTTCTGTGTAAAATGCACAATGAACGTGCACACATGCACATAACGTATATATATTTTAAATTCCTGTCTACTGGTCACTTTTTAACCTGTCGACCGTTTTTGAACAGAAAGCAATTTTTTCCAAAAGACACTTCTCTTCTCCAAAGGTTGCATCTCTTAACCTTTCACCAAAGATCATATCTCTTAATAGCAAAGAGTTACAACCATTCTTATCTATATAAACTCATCCAATTCGTTGATTAAAAAATAACGATTTCATATATTATTTTAATCTAATCTCTGATCTTAATTCTGCATTATAAAAGCTCTAAATTATTTATTGAATCTTTGAAACTATTTCATATCCTTTGATTCAATAATATACTTTCCTTAATCTTTTCAAAACATCATATTGCATACTTTGAGGATAAGATTATAGGAAGGGTGTACTGCTAGTGACAAATCCGTGTTTTCAAGAGCACAAATTGTCAACAACAATTATATTTGTTCTTTTGTTGAAGTCCTCTGTGTTGTAAGAGGCAAGTGTTGAAGTCCTCAGTGTATTAGAGGCGTGAAATCCTGTTCGGCTGTTCGGGTGTTGTAAACCTGTTCCTCCGGGTGAAGCGAGGAAGTTAATAGTGAAAATCCAGATAGAAGTCTGGGACTGGACGTAGGACGGTGCTCCGAACCAGTATAAAAATCTCTGGTGTGATTTTTCTATTTTTTTATTTTACTATGCTATTATCATCTATTTCCGCATTTGTATTGTAATCCATATTACAGGACCGGAACGTCATGGACCCACCCCCGAGATCGCTAGTAGATGGGTATGGTCCTCAAGAGCTTCTGAATTCTCCGCCTGACTGCTTTCCTAGCTCTCTCAAAGAAGAGCACCTTGATGTTATCTCCCGCTCCTTTGGGATTAATAGAGCACGCATGCTGTTGCCAGGGAAGAGAGTCATGCCATATAATCCCCGTGAAGGATACTTCACTTATAGTAGGTACCACTGCATTTGTGGGTTCATTCCTCCAATCAATGCTTGGATAGTTAGCTTCGTCACCTATTTGAAGGTGGCCCCTTTCCAGCTCCAGCCCAACTCCTACGCTATCTTTGTGTGCCTATTCGTGATTTTCCAGAGAAAGTACGGGCGCCCCCTTCCAATCAGGAGATTCGGTACCTATATAACTTGAGAGGTTACAAGAAGGGGTCTCCATACATCAGCTTGGAATCGGCCGTGTCCTTAAAGCCGGTCCTGGACTTGTATTCAAAGTTCACCATGTTTAAGAAGGAATGGTTCTTCGTCCAGGATGACTCCGTTTCTATCCACCGCTTCACCTCTGGCTGTAAGTTGAAGCTTATTTATAATTTCCGTTCTAACTGAAATGCTTCTTCTTATGTGTTATTATTTCTTGCTAGCGACATGTGGCTTTGCGATCGTGGAGAACGATCGCCTGGCTCAGATGGCCGCGGAGATAGAAGCCATTTCGGGAAGGGATAGGTCAGCTTCTTACCTGATCAGGAATGCCACTCTCCTGGGACACAAATTGATTCTACCACACCAGT
The DNA here is from genome assembly GCA_030765085.1 of Allium cepa. Classification (NCBI taxonomy): domain Eukaryota; kingdom Viridiplantae; phylum Streptophyta; class Magnoliopsida; order Asparagales; family Amaryllidaceae; genus Allium; species Allium cepa. The sequence continues at coordinate 140,690,486 of CM060937.1, read as the reverse complement.
CTGTGGTCAAACAGAGGGATACGGCTGAGGAAAGAGCTGCCAAAGCCAAAGGAGGGGCCACGGCGAAGAGCAGCAAGAGGAAACTCTTCTCGATACCTCCCGTTGTCGGGGGGAAGAAACTCAAGAAATCCGATGGACCCTCTCCCAGCACATGCCCAGATGTTCCGGAGGAGGAGAGGGCGGAGAAGGAAAGAGGCGATGGTGAAGGAGGTGAGGCGGAGAGAGGAAGTGGTAGAGAAGGTGATGGTGGTGGTGATGGATAGAGTGGTAGTGGCGTTGGTGCCTTGACCTCTGGGCAAGCAGGTGAGATTCAAGAGTGGACGGATGAGGCTTTCCTCTAAGCTTTTGAGGGGTTGGAGGAAGGACGGGCTCCGGTAAAGGAGTCCGAGAGAGCTGACAAGGCCGGGGCTAGTGTCGGTTCATCTTCTCAGAGTATTCCGGCTAAGGCGACTCTGGTGATTCAAGGTGAATTTTTGACTTCTACAGACTCCCTTTATGATAAGGACTAAGGAATATTTTATGGCCAGCTCCCGTCCTAGAATGAGATTCAGGACTTATAGCAGTATCCCACTCCCCCTCAGGGTTTGTATAATAAATGCGTCTTCTTACTCCTTTTAACTTAACATATTTCTTGAATTATGGATTAGTGTATGCTCGTAACACTTGTTCTTTATTCCACGGGCAGGCGAGGTGGCCAAGACATCAGATGTTCGACACCGCCTCGAACAATATAAGCTACTCAGAGCCTCTGCTAGACCGAAGCCTCCTACTAGTCGCCCCGAGGACGTAGTCGGCTATCGTCCTCTTCTTGGGATTATTAAAGAAGATATCCAAAGGAAGAAGAGGAGCCGCTCCTTTTTCGAATCTCCATCTCGTCCTCAGCCTCCAACTCAACCGCTTCAGGATATTACGGAGGAGACCACTGATTTTGTACCCTCTCCGCATCCATCTGAGAACCCTATCGTTACTCCGATAGATCGTCCCAGCTTGGCTCGCAACCCATTCGCGGGTCATCCGGACCTGGATCCGAACTCCCATGATATTTCCTTCGATGAGGTTACCGGTAAGCACCTCCTACCCTACAATTATATGGTAAGGGTGCTTGATGAGGCTAAGTCTTTGGATCTCGACTTGTTGACCACTCGGATTGTGACTATGGGAATGAGGCCAAGGCAAACATCGATCGGGTGGCTGAGGAGACCAGGAAGCTGATGGCGCATCATCCCGATTGGTCAAGGCTGGAGAGGAAATCGGAAGTGCTAACATTCGGTTGCGGCTAATGGCTTCCGTTCAGGCCAAGCAGCTTGCTGATCAGGCCATCCAGATCTCCCAACATGAGGCGGCCTCCAGACGACTAAAGAAAACCATGAAAGAGGCTAGCAAGGCAAAGTTGCGAAAAATGGAGGCTGCTTGAAAGAAACGGATTGACATGGCCATCGCAACGGTGGATGAGGTTCGGAGAGCGGATCTTGAGCAGATAGAGGAGTTATCTGGAAGGCTTGAGGCCGCAGGGCTTTCTCAGGCCAAGCTAAAGGAGGAGATGGAGGCGATGAGAAGATCCCTTCAGGCTGACAGCTCGCGATGCCGATTGGAGAGGGATGCTGCCGTTGCAAAGTTATCGGCTTCTGAGGCCCGTATGAGGGAGTTTGAGTAGAACGAGGGGATGATGGATGATATGCTACAGGATATGTATTTTCGTACTTGGAAGCAGGGCAACCTATCCTGGATGGACGATTACCCCTGGGTCATGGCTAGGATATATCTCCGGGCTTTGGAGGAGGCCAAAACTGATGCGGATAAAGAGGGTGGCGTGGCCTTCAGAATGGATGTGGTTACCGCTCAGTTTACCCAGGAGGAGAAGGTGGCAGTGAAGGAGGGCATGCGGCTTCTTACCGCCGAGGAAGTGGGTGTGCAGTTGGAGGATGATGATCAGGGAGCAGGCGCTGGTAAGTCTTTCCTTTTAATCTTTTCTTAACTTGATTGCTTATCGTTTATCTAATAGATTCTTCTCCTGAATTGGACAGGTGGGACCTCTGGTCAGCATGCTGGGAGTTTTGATCCTGTGGTCAAGTAGATCTTGGGGGATTGGAAGGATAGAGATGAAGCGTCAAGTAGATTTTGAGGGGTCGGAAGGATAGAGATGAAGTTCTGATGCTGTCGACTATTTTGGCTTGATCCGGACATTTTTGGTTTTACTTGACATTCCTGTATATACTAGTTCCAAAACATTAATGTACTTTTAGGTTGTAATTATGTCATTGCAACGAACGACTTTATTCTTAACATGTAATTTTATAACATAAGTTGATTCTGTCATATTTGGATGCGATCATTATTTTGATGTGTTGCATAAGAAATATAGCTATGCATGTGCTAGTGATTCTACTGTGTTTGATGTCAAATTTTGCTTAAAATATAATTTCATGTCTTGCAATGTTAAGGTGATGTGTGAATATATCAGAGCTACTTATTTGTATACAAGAGAAGAAAGTACCGCCCTTTCAATTTTTAGTTGTAGATGGTAGCTTTGAATGACTTGTGTGATCGAATACGGAATGCAGTTGAGTGACCCGTCATCCAGCTGAGAGTTCTCATTCCCATTAGCGAGTGCATCCTATTTGGTGTCCTGTACTTTAAGGGTTGTTATAGAGGATAGGAGGAAAGTTTTTAAATAGAATGGAAATATAAGAAATAGTAAAACTTCCTATCACGGAAGGCCTTCGATGTGCTTAAGTTCGTGGCAAACGGGTTTTGTAGTCACTTTCCCTAGCTGTGGGTCTTGGAGACATTTGTCACCCATCTTACGCCACTGCGGGGAGTTTTCTTTTTTACCACAGCCGCACTTAAGACACATCGAAGCCGAGATCGCGCACGGTAACTACCCGGGCCATTATGGCCCATAATCGTGGGTATTATTTGATTTACCGTGGCCGGCTAGCGCGGGTGCCGATCGTCAACTGTGAACTGCCCCTGGCTGGCCACACCTTATGTTGGGGCTTATAATCGGTTCACGGTTGCCGGTGAGCCGAACGCCGTATTGAGCTGCCTCGGTTATAGTTGGCCTTCTCGGTGGCTTATAATCGGCTCATTACTGTTGGCTTTGAGGGCCGTCGCGAGCAATGAGTTAACCCGCAGCAGAGGGATGTTGGAGCAAAGGTGTCTCATTAGCGAGGGCATAGATTCGTATAGTACCTGTTAGGTCTTGTCCAGGTGAGGTTATGCCGTGAAGTGTCTAGAATGGAAATGCCGTTACAAAGGATTTTGTTCAACAGAAAAGGATAAAGCTTAACAAGCAGCCAAGATATAAAGGAACAAGTTAAAAAGAGACAAGATATTTAAAGTGGTTCGGCACGAAAATGCCTACATCCACTGATTCTCTTTCTTAATTCACTTCATATGGGCAGTACATGTTAAGAAAAGTATCGACGAAGGTGTTGGATGTTCCATGCCCTCTGGAACACCTCTCCGTCCACTGTTGACAAAAAATAAGCTCCGTTGTGGAGATCTTTATGAATTACATAGGGTCCGTCCGTCCCAGATTGGATCTAGCGCTCCGGGGCGTGGGAAGATCCGCTTGAGGACAAGATCTCCTTCTTGTAAGCTGCAGTGCTTGACTTTGGAGTTGTATCGTGCTGCCACTTTTTGCTTGTGAGCTGCCGCTTTTAGTGCTGCATCATTTCTTCTTTCTTCGATTAGATCCAAAGACATGTGGAGGAGTTCTTCGTTCTCTTCTGGGTTGTAGTGGATCCTACGGTGGGATGGCACTACAGTTTCAACTGGGAGCATGGCCTGCGATCCGTACGCCAAAGAGAAAGGAGTATGCCCTATTGATGTTCTTAAAGACGTGCGGTAGGCCCAAAGTGCCGTAGGAAGTTCATCCACCCAAGCGCCTTTGACTTTTCAAGCTTCTTCTCGATTAGAGTTTTGAGAATTTTGTTTATAGCTTCGACTTGTCCGTTTGCCAGGGGATAAGCTACAGATGAGATGCTTTTGTGAATTCCATGCTCTTGGCACCAGTCGGTGAATTCCTCGCTGTCAAATTGATGTCCATTGTCCGATATGATCTTGAGTGGAACCCCGTACCTGCATAGAACGTTTTTGATTAAGAAATTAATAACTTTTGCCGAAGATATTTCATTTAAAGGTTCCGCTTCCACCCATTTTGTGAAATAGTCGACTGCCACTATAGCATATTTGGCTCCGCCTCGGCCCATCGGCAGTTCGCCAATCAAGTCAATTCCCCATACTGCAAAGGGCCAAGGGTTGGTCATTTGAGTAATCTCATTTGTTGGTAGTCGAGAAATCTTAGCAAATTTCTGACATTTGTCACATCTTTTCACAAAGTCTAAGGCGTCTTTGTTTAAAGTGGGCCAGTAATACCTATATCGGAGTATCTTCTTTGCTAGAGTCTTCCCTCCACTGTGATCTCCGCAACTTCCTTGATGCATGTTGGATAAGACTTCCTTGGCTTCCCTTCCAGCGACACACCTTAATAAGGGGTTTGAGAAGCCGCGCCGATAGAGGATGCCTTCTTGTATTGTGTAGCGGGAAGCTTTCCTCAAGATTTTCTTGACTTTGTTACGCCCCTCGGGCAGTGTGCCATCTTGTAAGTATTTGCGGATAGGAGTCATCTAAGTTTCTTCTTCGATTGCAGCTATCAGATCCTCTTGTTCGAAACTTGGGGCTAGTTGTTTTGAGATGACTGCGGTTTCGGAAATGGTGCTGTTCTTCATGCCAGCTTGCTTTGCCAGTTCGTCAGCCTCTCGGTCCTCCTCTCGAGGAGTGTGTCTGATTAAATAGTGGTCCAATTGATCGAGTAGTGGCTTGGTTTTCTTTAGATATGCTGTGAGTCGTTCTCCTCGAGTCTGGAATTCTCCCAGTATTAGGTTTACAATAAGTTGAGAATCACTATGGAGACATAAAGAACCGACTCCAATCTCCAGGGCAAGTTCTAATCCGGCTATCACTGCTTCGTATTCTGCATCGTTGTTGGTGGCAATGAATTCCAACCTTAGAGCATAGTGTAGCTTCCTCCCCCCGGGGGTGATTATTACAATACCTGCCCCCGAGCCTTGTTCGTTTGATACTCCACCTACAAAGAGATTCCACTTGATGTCTTCTGCTATTTCAGATGGCTCCTTTCCTTCGTTGGTAGTGAATTCGGCAATGAAGTCGGCCATGGCTTGTCCCTTGATGGTGATGCGAGGGTGGTATGTGATATCATACATACTTAGCTCAATGCACCATTTAAGCAGTCGCCCGGAGGTGTCGGGACGATGGAGTACCTGCCTCAGCGGTTGATCGGTTAGAACTCTGATGGAATGGGATTGGAAATATTGTCGCAATTTCCGTGATGTGATCAGTAAACAATATGCTAACTTCTCAAGTTTAGGATATCTGACTTCTGCCCCCGTGAACCTCTTGCTTACAAAGTATACTGGCCGTTGCACGCGGTTGTCTTCTCTTACCAAAGTGGCGCTTAGAGCATGAGATGACACAGCAAGGTATAGGTATAGCTCCTCGCCTTCACTTGGAGTTGAGAGTACTGGTGGTCTCTGGAGGTGTTCGATTAGGTTGTGGAAGGCTGTTACACAATCGTTAGTCCATTTGAACTTTCCCTTGTCTTTCTCTATAGCTTCGAAGAAGGGGACACACTTGTCAGTTGCTTTAGAGATGAATCTGCTCAGGGCAGCCACTTTCCCATTTAGGCTTTGCATTTCTCTTCGAGTGGAGGGTATCCTGATTTCTTTCAGAGCCCGGACTTGTTCAGGGTTCGCTTCAATTCCTATGGCATGGACGATGAATCCTAAGAACTTTCCCGATGATACTCCGAAGGAGCACTTTAGAGGATTCAGCTTCATTCCATATCGACGAAGTACTTGAACCATCTCGTCCAGGTGGCTTACGTGATTGTTGGCTTTTCTTGACTTTACTAGCATGTCGTCCACATAAACTTCCATGGTTCGTCCTATTAGTTCCGCAAACATCTTGTTGACGAGGCGCTGATAAGTAGCTCCGGCTTTTTTGAGTCCAAAAGGCATTACTCTATAGCAGTACAATCCCCGGTCAGTGATGAAACTAGTGTGGCCTTGATCGGGATGTGCATAGGAATTTGGTTATATCCTGAGTATGCGTCCATAAAAGATAAGAGTTTGTGCCCGGCTGTGCTGTCTACAAGCTGATCGATTCGGGGGGAGTGGGAAGCAATCCTTCAGGCAAGTGCCATTTAAGATGGAGAAGTCAACACACGTTCGCCACTTCCCATTAGCCTTCTTTACAAGTACCGGGTTGGCGATCCACTCTGGGTAGATGGCTTCTTGGATGAAGTTATTGGAAAGTAGGTTCTTTACTTCTTCATCGAGGGCTGTTGATCGCTCTGCCCCCATGCTTCTCTTTTTCTTTTTTACTGGCGCCTTGGTAGGATCGATGTTTAGTGCATGGCATGCCACATCTAGGGAGATTCCAGTCATGTCAGCGTGCGTCCATGCAAATACATCCAGGATGTGGCGGAGAAAATTAATGAGTTGATCCCTCATTTCTGTTCTTAGTTGAGATCCGATTTTCAATAGTCTACTTGAGTCATGTTCGTCTACAGATACAAACTCCATAGCCTCTGCAGGCTCGGCGGTGGCCTCCTCCTATTTGTCCCCGGGGTCTAATTCGTGGAAAGGATCACTGGTATATCGAAGAGGAGGGGCTCTCTTTAGTTTCTATGCTTCCAAGCTTTTCATGTAGAGAGTAGTCTCTGCATTCTTCCCTTTATCCCTTCTGCGGTTATTGCGAAGTTCAGTTACATAGCAGTCTCGAGCAGTGTCTTGATCTCCCTCTATCTCCCCTATTCCATTGTCTGTTGAAAATTTCATCTTTAGGCACCATGGGGCCAAGACAACTTGGAAGTCAGACAAGGCTGGTCTTCCTAAAAAGGCGTTGTAGGCCGAGTGGTTTTCTATCAGCACAAATGTTTGTTTCCGCACAACAGAGCGGGGATGACTTCCTATTTCGACAAAGAGGTCCAGTTGCCCGAGAGGCATCTTCGCATCCCCCGTGAAACCGTGTAGTGGTTTGTTGCAGGGAGACACATCATTCATTGACAGCTTCATTTTGTCGAAGGCGTGCTTAAATAGGATATTTACTGAGCTGCCAGTGTCTACTAGAATTCGGAAAACTTTGGCTGGGCTGAACCGGGCAGAGATGACCATAGGATCCATGTGAGGGTACTGCCTTCCCTCTAGATTACGCCTACTGAATGTGATGTCATCGTTCTCTTTCCGCATTGGGTGGCGTTCTTCCATCACAGAGTTAATGAAGCCTTCATCGTTTCTAAGTGACTTACCGTATCTTTCCATCTCTGCCCAGCTTCTGTCGGTGATGTGTGGTCCTCTTGATATGGTATGGACAACTATCATCTCTTGACTAGAGCCGCTGGTGTTGCGATTTCTTCCGCCTACTTCTCGAAGGGGTAGCCCTGGGTTCTCACTGGCAGGAGTTGAAGTCCCGTTCTGACCTTTCACATAGCGTTCCAACCTTTTCCTTCTTATGTGTTCTTCAATTAAGTCCCGGAGGTGATGGCATTCGTTTGTGTCATGCCCATGAGATTCGTGGAAGCGGCAGAACTTTCCATACTTAATTGCGTTATCTGATTCCTTCTTGTGTGGGGGGGCACTTGTATCTAACTTCGTCTTGGGTGGCCAAGAAGATGTTTTAGATTGTTTCATTCAAAGGAGTTTAAGAGTCAAATCTTGGTCCTGGCCTATATAAACGCTTTTCTCCCTTCTTGCCCCCAGCACTATCTCTGGAGTCATTTCTTGGAACGTCCTTTGCTACTACGGGTGCGTTGCCACGAGCTAACTTAGTTTGTTTCTCTGTCTGCCTTTCAATGGCAGTGTCTTCAAGTCTCATATATTTTCCGGCTTCGTGGAAGAAATCAGGTAAGATAGCTGGCTTTTCTTTCGTTAGTCTCCTAGCAAATTTAGTATCCGGATGCACAACACTGCAGAGGGCCATTAGGATAAGTTTCTCATCGGCATCTTGGACCGCGGCCGCTGCGGCATTGAATCTGGTTAGATATTGTTGCACTGTTTCCCCGGGCTTTTGTTTGATATTGGATAAGGAATAAGCGTCCTTGGGTTGTTCCACATGAATGCGGAATTGGCTGATGAAATTTTCTTTCAACATTTCCCATGAGCTGATGGACCCTTGGGGTAGATGGCAGAACTAGGAGGTAGCTAGATCGGCCAAGAAGAGTGGAAAGCATTTACACAATACTCCTTCGGTCGCTCCGCTCATGAGCATATTTTGTGTGTATCTCTGTAAGTGTACGACGAGGTCAAAGGTTCCCTTGTAAGGCTCCATTGTTGGCATTTTCCATTCTCGAGGGGTGACGGAAACCTTGATATTGCGGGTGAAGGGGCTGGTTACTCTAGCGCCTATCCCTCGATCTCTTTGATCCCGTTGGACGCACTTTCTGAACAATCGCGCCATACTTTCGTCAGAATTTGGAGCAGATAGAAATGAGTTTGGTTCTTCCCTGCGGGATTGATTTCGTCCAGATGACCTGTAGGGATGGTATCGTCTATTACTCCTAACATTCTCCAATGGCTGCCTCTTTTCTTCCGGGGGCACGCTGGGGTCAGCCATAGTTGGCCCTTGCCTTGATCTTCCCCTGCTGGGTTCTGTTCTCAGCACTTCCTCGGGTCCAACTTCGGGCTGGACTCCAGCTCGGCCCCGTCTATTGGTGTTTCCATGGTTAGGTAGCATGGCAGGCTCAACTACATCCGACCCCTGCCTGGTACCTCCCCCGTTGGGTTCGGTTCCAAGTGTTTCATTGGGTCAGAATTCGGGCTGAGTCTGGGCTCGGCTCCGACCATTGCTGTTTCTGTTGTTAGCCTCTTCGAAGAAGAAAGACCTTTGTCGTTTTCCAGATCCTCGAGACCGGGACTCACTCCATGATTGAGTGTTGCGGTTGGATTCTTCAGCATCCTTTGGTCCACCAAGGCTTCTTGTTGAGATGCGAAGCGGTTAGTTACTTCAGCCACCACCCTGTCCAGATCCGTCCTTGTACTTGGTTGTACCGTAGCAGGGGCTGTCGGATTTTCCTGATTTCCATTTGCTGTTGGAACCGGACGATTGTCTTGATCTCTGATCATTGGATCTGGGATACTGCTAGTTGCGATGTTCTTTCCTTTGTTAGCATCTTTCTTCCGTCCAGGAGGCATGTTTTCCAAGCAATGAACGATGCTGATAGGAAAAGGGTTAAGTGGGAGAAGTTGAAAGTTCGAGCTCCTGCTCTCAGTGAGAGAACCAAAAATGTTTGCACAAAAAATGGGCAAACACCTCCAAGTCGTATGATTTAGTTGATTATATGTTGTTCTTAGTGATTTGGGTGATTTATCAAAATATATAAAATAGATGGACTAAACTGTAAAAGACACACAGATTTGTAGTGGTTCTGCCAGAATGTGCCTAAGTCAACTTTATATGTTATTCTCCTTTTCTCTTCGGATTACAAGTACAAAGCTTTTATTACAAGATTATGAAAGTTGTTTGAAAGTTCTATTCGTGCCTGAGTTCTCAACTTGTCTGCCATTGTTGTGCCCCTGCCCCTTTATTTATAGAGTGAGGCTGGGGGCAGGGTTCCTGGACGTATATAGCTGTTGGTGGGCCTAGGCTGATGCTATATGGCCTGGCAACGTTGGTTCGGCAAAGCCTTGGTTCGGTGACGCATGAAGTGGGTTGGTCCGGTAGAGGTTGGTCCAGTGGTAGGTGAAGTGGGTTGGTTCGGTCGTTCCTGGAAGTGGAGTTGGTCCGGTGGGACGTTGGTCCGGTAGTGGCAAGATGGAGTTTGGTCCGGTGATGGAGGAGAGGGGGCATGGTTCGGTAGGTATTGGAGAAGCGTTGGTTCGGCAGGGAAGTGGTCCGGTGACAAGTGTGTTGGTTCGGTGGTGGAAATGCACACAACATAAATAATTTATAAAGTAAAGTATTTGAAATTTCCCCAACTACACAAATTGATTCTAATCAACTCAAGTTCCAAATTCCCATTTATTCAAAGCTCAATTCATTAATTCAATTCAGCTCCCAATAACCATTTAAACTTTCGTTATATTCAAAGCTTTAATATTCAATATTTTAAAGTTAAATCTAACAGTTTCATATAGATCTTGATTTAGCTTCATCATTATTATTTAGTTAGGAAATATCCACTTAACAAGTTCAATATCATTTAAATAGCCTTAGATTTCATTTTACAGAATATTTCTTTATTTAAACTTAAAATATCCATTTAATCCCTTTTACCAAAACCAAGTTATAAAATCATATCTTAACTCCCGAATTCAATAGTTTCAAATCGATTTAATTGAATATAATTCTTAATTAAATACCATTTCCAATTAATTCAACTTTATCTTCTCAACTCTAGCTTATTCAAAATTTTACCAAATCTAATTTGAAATATAAACTTAAACGAATTCTTAAACATATTATATGTATTAAATCAATCTCAATTAGATTAAATATTATTATTAGGTCTATATATAAAATTTTCATTTTTCTACATATAATATTCTAAGAATCTATCTTTATTAAAAATACATTTTTCTTTCCCAAATCATAGAAATTATTTTCAAACCATTTATATATATACAGACCAACGATGTCTGTATATACTTTCCTACACTATGGTCAAGCGATACGGATATTTATCATTTCAATCCAAAATTTGAATATACGGGTAGATATCACTTTGACCAGCAAATCCCAAATTCAATTTAATTGAAAATCGTTTGGGTTTATCATCTCAACCCATAACGAAATTCTTCTATCCAAAAGTCCGTTCAGGTATGTATCATTTAAACCCATAGTGAATTCTAAACTACAGGGAACTTGCAGAGTGATAACAGATAATACAATTAAATAACAGGCATATATCATCAATAAAAATATAATATAAACTACAGGATATGGTGTCATAACCCACAGGTGAACAGTTATAGAAAATAGCATATATGTAACAATTTAAATAACTAAAGCATCATATTTCAATTGTCGTTTCAATTGAAATCAAATGTAACAAAATTCAAGAATGTTAATCGTGAGTGATTGCTCACCTTTCAAGGCTAGAGAAGAACGATAATGAGGTCAATTATGGATCCCAATACGAACTTTGAAGCAAAGAAAAATTGGCATGAATTTGATGACAAAGCTGATAGATAGAAATCGATGTAAAAAAAATCAATCGATTTGATATAAACAGAGTATATATTATATGTGTTATTTAAATTTCCTTAAAATCTCAAAAAATTTAATTTAAGACGGATATTAGAATAAAATATTCACGTTGTTTGAAACTGATATTAAATTTAAAATACATATTGAAACAAAACATCATCATATTATTGAAAAATCAATACTTAAATTTAAACACATAAATTTTTTCCTCTTAAATCAATATTACATTTAAACACACACAAAAACTAAAATATAGGCATAATATATATAAAAACAATCACTTATTTAAAACACTCATTTTAAAATAACATATTTATATATAGTTTACTCAAAATTCAAAGCATATACTGAGAAAATCAATCTATATATATAGACCATACATTATGAAAGCACTACAGAAAAGAGAAAAAAAACAAAACATACTTTATATATATACACTTGAACCGAGATGAAAATTATACATTTAAATTTTTAGTTTTACAACATAAATCACTAATGCTTTTACGACACTCAGCTGCCATACTAATATATGTTATATTCGAACATGAATAAAATCTAATTATATTTTCAAATATGTATATTACTAATATTTTATAATAACATATAAGATATAAGACTAACTTATATATACGTCTCTGAAAAGCTTGGTTTAAAATTCACATAAGCATTAAACATAAAAAAATATGTAGATATAGTTTTATGCTAAAATATCAATTAAATGGAGACTTTTATAATGTGAAAATTTGTAAACGCGAGTTGAAATATAAAGATGGATTTGTCAAATATACTGGAAGCAGAGGACAGGGAGGGGAGAAGCAAAGCATGGAAAAAAATATAATAAAAAGAAGAAAATGGAGGCCATACCTTCAGAGCTCACGCACGCAAGAAGAAATGAAGAAAATGTTGAGATGCAATTGAAAACTATTTGTGTACGAGGCTTATATTTGTACACGATTGCATTGATTGAGGTGAGAGAATATAGGCAAGAAATAAATTTAAATCAATTATACATGATTGCATTGATTGAGGTGAGAGAATATAGGCAAGAAAGATTTGAGCGAATATTTTCAGTGGTATTGACTGCGTGAATTTAGCAAAAGGAAACTGCAAGAAATCTTTGGCAAACATTTTGTACACGTTTAAAATTTATTAGGAAGTAAATGCGTTGATTAAAACGCAAGAAATATTTATAAAATTGGAAGGTGGTGAAAATTATTTGCGTACAAGGTTGAGTTTTTAAATGAAACTAGTATTGATTGCTTGGAGAAACGGCAGAAAATAATTCCTGTCAGGAGGAATTTGCACGCGATACTTGATTTAGGAGATAATCGCGTTGGATAGATTAAATAAAGAAACATGCTAATTAATGGTATAGGAACATTAAGGAAATAAAAGAATTTTGTTTGAATGTAAAGGAAAATCAAAGATTTTGTTCCTATTAATTGCAAAGGAATAAATGGAAAAGAAGAGACACTTATACACGTGAATTTCAAATAATCTTGAAACGGATTTTGAACTTCTAAAGAGAAATAAATTTGCTTGAAACTGCTACGTGAAATTTTATTCCTATTATAAAAATGAGGAAAAAGTGAAGCATAGAAATTTACATGTAACTTATCAAAATTAGATTTAAAAGAAATTGATCGTCTAGGGAAATGATTTCTTTCCCACTTGGAATGCAAGGCTGCAGATAAATTTATTATTTAACATCAAAATAAATATTATTCCCAGTTAAAACCATATTAACTTTTAAATCATTAAATTAACATATAAAATAATAACAACTATCTACTGCTTTATAGTAAATAAAATAAGTTAAAAATTCACAGAATACAACCTATTACTTTTATTTCGAAATATCTTTCTTATAATAGTTATTGTATTTGGAAAACATTTTGAAATAATTTTCTCCCTTAAAACTTAAAAATAAAATATTATTATGTTAACTGCCAAATTAAATGTTCATTTTAATACATTCTCTTTACTTAATGGAAAGATTTCAACAATACAAATATTAATTTCGTATTAAAATCAAATAAAAATCTAATTCAACTACTTCTTTTTATTAACAATAAATAAAACATTATTTAATAATTTCACATAACTCAACATATCCATCAGTTACCAATTTTAGTTCATTTGTTAGAGGTTAACTTATTTGAATTACAACAATACAATTAAACTATTGTTTCCTCTTTAATTTTATTCAATAGATCAATATTTACAATTAACAATTATTATTAAATTCTTAACATTTGTTATTTTTAACTTAAATTGTAAATCTCATATAAACTATTATTATTCCCATCATTTTTGTTTCTACCAAATTTTATTCAATGTTTTAAAAAAATTAGAATTTTAAATTGGTCTAAAATTTCAGATCGTTACCCATTACCCTTTTTTTCCAGATCTGAACTGTTGCAAAAAGTGAAGATGGGAAGAGATTTTGAAACGGTCAGGAAATCAAAGATTTTTATTCCTATTAAATACGGAGACGCAAATGAAAGTGGAAAGTTTTACACGTGAATTGGAAGTAGGGTTTTAATTCTTTTTTTTGAAATGCACGTGCTGATTTGATTTTTAACAGCTAAGATATGAAATTAAAGAGTGCGTACAATAGATGCAATAATTAAAACGAATGTACGCCCAAATTAATTAACAAGTAACATAATCAAAATTTATATGTTTTCTTATTTATTCACTACTTATATTTAATTATATGTAATCCAAACATTAAATTTTTATTTCATTATATTATTATTTAAAATTTCTCAAAAATTCAATTAAATACGTTATTAAAAACCGTTTAAAAAATTATGGATTGTTACAACTAGCATCGGTATAAACAATAAAATCTTGGTTCCCTTCGGGAATCACATAAATAGGAGCATCAGAAAGGATTTCTTTTAATTTTTGGAAAAAAGCTTCACTTTTGTCTGACCAAATGTATTTTAACTCCCTTCTTTGTCAAACTAGTAAGAGGCACGAAAATTTTTAAAAAGTCTTTTATAAAACGACGGTAGTAACCCACCAATCCGAGAAAAATACGGACTTCCGTCACACTCTCCGCTCTCTTCTAATTTTGAATCGCTTCAATCTTTGAAGGATCTACGAAAATTCCAGATCTGGAAATAATATGACCGAGAAACTTCACACGAGATTTCCAAAAGTGGCACCTAGAAAATTTTTCTTTTAATTGGTTGCTCCTAAGAGTTTCCAAAACAATCCAAAGATGCTTTTCATGCTCTTCCTCGGTTTTAGAATAAACAAGAATATCATCTACAAAGATGAGAACAAATCGATCGAGGAAGCCTTTGAAAACTCGATTTATAAGGTCAACAAAATAAGCCGGAGCATTCGTCAAACCAAATAGCATAACAAGCCATTCATAAGATCCATAACGAGTACGGAATGACGTCAAAGGAATGTTATCCTCTGCAATACGAAGCTGATGAAAACCAGTTGCTAAGTCTAACTGTGAGAAGACTCTAGCACCAATAAGTTGATCGAACAGATCATCAATTCGAGGTAAAGGATATTTATTCTTAATGGTAGGATCATTAAGCTTGCGGTAGTCAACGCAAAGCCTAAGTGTACCATCAGATTTCTTCACAAAAATAGCTGAAGCTCCCCAAGGAGAGGAACTTGAACGAATAAACTACTTTGCTTCCAATTTGGATAATTGTTTACGCATCTCCTCATTTTCCATATTGGACATACGATAAGGAGGATGAGTGATAGGTAGAGCTCCAGGGATTAGATTAATTCTAAACTCAATTGCTCGCTTAGGTGATAATCCTAAAACAGACTCAAATATGTCGGAAAATTCACGAACAATGTGAATGAGAGAAATGACATCTTCCTCATCATCATTATCGTCATCATGAGGGTTTAAAGAATACAAGGAGGCTACCAATTTGGAATCCGAATCTTTAAGAACAATAGAAATCTGCTTAACGGATTGAGGATGTCGAAGATGAATAGTCCGCACAGGACATAGGATATAGGCTTCATAACGGTTAAGCTGATTCATCCCAAAATCATTCCAAAGCCTAAGTAACGCATAATATGCAAATCAGCTTGGAAAGCATAATCACATAAAATAATCTCTACATCTTTACAAAGTGAACTGAGTGTTGCGGATCCACCAACCAGAGTCGCAATTCTCAAAGAAGTCATCAAAGCCATAACACTCAAAGAAAAATTATCAACAAGTTCTTTTGATATAAAAGAATGGGATGCACCTGTATCAAAAAGAACTCGAATAGAATGATCACGAAACATAATAATGCCATCAAGGTCAGAATGAGAAATACCTTGACCATGAGAAGTGTTACTAGGGGCTTGCACAACATTTAGCTTTCCCTCGCTCTTTCTTTGAAGTTTGGGGAAAGAAGACAAAAGATGACCTGAACTTTTGCATTAACGACAAAAGAGATGTTTCAGACATCTATTAGCAAAACGGTCCTTAGAACCACAATTGCAGCATTGCCCATGACTAGGCGTAGAAGTCTTTGCTACCGGAGTGGTCGGCTTCCCTTTCTTATTGGGATAAGGGCCTTTGAATTTAATAGGCCTCTTCTTGTTGTTGTTGAAGTTCGCTTTGGCACTTCCAACTTCAACATCATCTTCTTTATCGACCTCTTCGAGTCGAAGAGCGAAATCAACAAGATGATCGAAAGAAACTTCTAATTTTAGAAGTAATGGATTTTTGTGATTCTTATTCAAGCCGTAGACAAACATATGATTTTTCTTCAATGGGGTATTAATGTACTCGACCCCATATTTAGAGAGGGATTCAAAAGATGCGACGTAATCCATCATAGAGGATTCACCTTGAACAAGGTCAATAAAGCGTCGAGCTAAAGTTACTTTCTCAGCCTCCGGCACAAACTTTAAATCAAATCGTTTTCGAATTTGCTCCCAAGTAAGATCCGCTTCAATGATTTCAAAAATCAGAAGCTCATACCAATCTAATGCTCTTTCTTGGAGCATGCTAAAAGCCACTTGGACTTGATACAGATCAATGAGATTCATGCGAGAAAAGATGCGATCGCTTATTCTAACCCAAGCTTGGACTTTGATAATGCCCTCGGAACCCTTGAATGGCTTTCCACCCAAATATGTATAAGCACGACACAGGCGTGCAAATCTGGATTTTGGATGAGTAGGCTCTGGATTGGGTCCGATAGCTTGAGCATTCTTTACAAGATCTGGAAGCCGTTGGGCAGACATAAATACTCCATCCTGAGAAGTGGCATTGGATTTACCGACGCTGGGACGGCCTGGTCTAACCATTTCTCTTCTTTAAGAAAGAAAGAAAGAAGAAGAAAAAGGTTGTTCACAAAATGAATGTCAAACAATCATGATTGATAAAACAATACATCATAAAAGAAAATAGGATAGAACGGGTCCTGTGACTCGAATAAAATCCTAAGACACAACTCCTAAGAAGAACTTAGGACGATGATTCTTGCCAGATTATTCTACATTGTTTCGAAGTTTGGCTTTGATACCAAACTGTGACGCACCACCTCTTACTCGCACTAGCCAAGGACACTGCAAGGTAACGTCGTCAACTAGCACGAAGAATAAGGCTGTTGAGGAGCAACCATCCGTGTAATTGCTTTGTGCGAGCACCGATATGTCAGATAGTATAACATGTATTTTGATTCAAGAGGAAATCCGACATACCAATACAAACTCAAAGCTACTACACAGTGGCTATATATAATCTATAGAAACAAATATAGAAATAAACATAACACAAATCAGTCATAGATATCCATATCACAAAGGCGGAAATAGATATGAATATAACACATAAAAGTGTACATAAGAGTAGTGGTCAAATAAGATCCACAATATCACAAAAGAATAGGTACAAGAGTTGATAAAAGAATAAGTATACATCAACGAGTCTCTATCTCGAATGTATAACAACAAAAACTACTAAACTAGAGTAGTTAGTCAAAAGTCAGATAATGCTCCCAAAAGAGGAGTCAAGCAGAAGCACTTGTAACATCTCGGTCTAACCCGAGTATTATTTAATAAGAAAATAATAAACAGATCAGTCTAGCTATAAATATCAGATAAAATGAGATAGAAGAGGAGATATGACAAAAAAGTATGATAACAATAATGCCATACTGTGAAAAGTATACATTAGACAACATAAAAATCATATAATATCTCAAGGAATCTCAAAGCACTAAAAAGAATGTCATATTCTTTGTTTTATTCACCAAACCACAAATATTGGCAAACATATCATTGCCAATCACAAAATTGGTGAAACAGAAATTTTAGAAATCATCCACTAGAAATCCAGAAATCATAAAGGGGGGATGACTATCACAAACGGAACCATGAAACTCCCCAACACGTGTATCATAAACAGAACGCTATTCCGTGGTTACTAACCATTGAGCCGGTGCAACGACGTAGTACAATATCGGTACGCCAGAGGAATCTGAAACTCAAATAATTCGGAACAACGACGTAGTACAACGGTACGCTCGTTGAACCTGATAAGCCGGACAATGACGAAGTACAACGGTACGCCCGGTGAACTGAACTCCATAATAGAACTGGGTCGCTAGCCCACAAAAATGAGTCAAAACTCCAATGAACCAATAGGTCATTAGCCCAATTAAAACGAGGTACAGTCCCCCACGTGGACAAAGAGACATAGCATATCACTAGTCTAAATCACAAAAATGATCATTACCGATCATCAAAAAGTGTCAATTACACTAAGCTAGTTAATAAATGAGTTTAGCTTCATGTACCATAACCACTGGCTTAGCCTAACTATTTATGAACAAATTGCAGATCTCCACTCGAAAATTGTCACAAGACTTTCAATCGAACAAGTCCAAAAATTAACCGACGAGGAAAACACAAGCATTTCATACCACTAGTTTTGCTAGGCCGTTTAATTAGATTTCTCAAACGAATGAGGCATAGGTTTGTGTATACTAATAGATTGGAAAATGGTTTTATAAACAAGCTTTGTATTAAAAATAGAGTTGAAATTATATTTGAGAAAGAGTTTGAATATTTACTATTAATATAGAAACCTTTGTATTTCAAAGTGACAAGTCACAGAAATGATTGTAGAAACAATCAATCACCAAAAATTCACATTCGAAGACGTGAATTAAATCCAAAGAAATCGATACCAACTCCATCAAAATGATTATTCCCCAAAAATTACGGAAAAGAAGTTATCAAAGTCAACAAAGGTGATAGCAGCAAATTGAAGAAACAAGAATCGATTAAAAATTGAAAATTCAAACACAAAAGGCAAAATAGGCTGAGACAGTAGATTCAGTAGACTGGACCATGGTGGTCGGACGACTGACACAAATCCCGAAAACTTTTTGTTTCCAGGTTCAGTCGACTGAACCAAAGTGGTAAGTCGACTGAATCATTCCTAGAAACTTTCAGTTTCCAGGCTCAGTCGACTGACCAAGAATGGTCATTCGACTGATACTGGCCCAAGAAAATTCCTGGGTTCGATTCAGTCGACTGACCCTCTAGTTCAGTCGACTGAACCGAAAATTCCAGTATTCTCAGCCTAGCCCCCAAGGGGCAAAATCCCAAACAATTTACGATCGGTCGAGAGATGGGCACTTGTGGTATCGCCAATCGACAACCCAGCCCTATAGGCTCTTCAATGCGCCACCAAAAGCATGATCAAACATCAAAGCTATGATTTTTAAAGATTTAACTTCAAAATACCAAAAATTGGAATATTCATAAAACCAATTCAATCCAACGCAAATCAATAAGGAATACATGTTAGGAATCACTACCTAACAACTATCAAAGATATGGACATAGACGTGAGTCCAAAAACTCACTTTATACACAAAAACAAGGAAGGAGAAGCTTATAAGCAAAGGAACATCAACCACTCTTCAATCTCAACTCTAAAAGATCCAATCTAAGATCATAAACAATAATTTCCCGAATTAGGTTATAGGCAATTTCTGAAATTGTAGAGGGATTGAGATGGAGAAGAAGAAGGAGATGCTTACCTAAGCTTCTCTTTGATTTTTGGAGCTAAAGCTTGGATTTGCAAATGATGCTAGGACTCAAGAATTTCTAATCTCTTTTCTCTCCCCCTATTTTTGCTTAAAGCTTGAAAGTGTTATGAAATGAGAATGAATGAAGAGAAGAGGGGGTGGAGCTAGGGTCTTATGTTAAGTTAATGGGCTGAAACCCAAACCCAAAGCCCTAAGTGAAAATGTCAAAATTCAAGCTAACTCCAAACATATCGATGTTTATACTCAAAATGGTCGCAAACGTCATTTTGAAAGTGGTCTCGCGTCCTAATTCGGCCGTTTGCAAAAAGTAACTTTTCTGACTAAAATCTGACTTACGATGCTATATTTAAATATACAATCGTAAAATATGTGGGTTGTTACAGTGAATCTCGAATGATGTGACATTCAGTCTGACCCAAGCGTAAAGCAAAAACACAAAACACTCGAGTCAGGATTAACATTCTTATATTAATAAATCCAACTCAAGTGAAATATTAATTGAAACATAAGTAACTCAAAGGATGTTTGGAATAACCATCCTCTAAGGATCTGTGAAACTATCTACTATGTAGTAATATACGCTATTATAATAATGTTTATCGTAAAGTAAACTATCAAAATAGCGTTAAAGAATTACCCATATCTCCCTTAAAACAATTTTATATTCTCATAGTCTATACAGTACCGTAATCTCCCCCGTACTGGGCGTCATTGGAGGGCACTCAATAGGTATGGTACAAAACAAACTCGTAGTGGTCTCGACATGTTAGGTGACACGGCAAGACTAGGCAACGCCAGGGTAGATATACCAATTACACTTCTGGGATGGTGGTAACGCATAGCCGCAGCTACCATCCACCTCGAGCCACACTCCCAAATCAAAGGTTCTCTCCAAATCGATCATAATGTAATAGAATGGCAATCGAAGAAGTGTGTCCCATCGGAGGAGCTACCTCGCTTAGCCCATCAATTGCTCCTTTTTAGCCATCTTATGCTCACTCACGAGAGTCAGGTCTACGTATAAATCTCATATAGGATTGTCGCCATCGACCAACTTCATTTTGGAATCTACACCGCGTACACGGTTGTTAAAGTGGTTTTTGGTATTGGTAGAGAGTACGACAATAACCGATCTCGGTCTCTTTAACAACAAATGTTATTATAACACCACAGTCATTTCAAAATAATTTATATTTCAAGACAAAAATATCATTTCCATTTTAAAACCATATCAATATGATATCATTTTTCACTTCAAATATATTCATTTCCAAAATCACAGCACTTTCAAAGTTATAACACTTTCGAAACCAAAACACTTGAAATCATAACACTTTGGAAATCATAACACTTTGGAAATCATAACACTTTGAAATCATAATACTTTCCTTAAACTATTTAGATATTAATAATAGTATAAATAATAAAATAGTTTATAAAATAAAATAGTTATAAGTTGAAATAGTTATAAGTTGAAATAGTTTAAAATAAAATAGTTAGTATATTGTTAATTCCTCTTCGTTAGCGAACTAAAACCTAAAGATATGGAGCGACCTAACTACAGGAATGGCCTAGCGACTTAACTGATCAACGTGACCTAAAAATAGCTGCGACCTAAGGGAAGCTGCGACCTACAGAGCTCTGCGACCTAAGGGAAGCTGCGACCTACAGAGCTCTGCGACCTAAGGGAAGCTGCGACCTATAGAATTCTGCGACCTATAGAACTCACACGACCTAACAGGGTGCTTAGACCTAAGGAAGGCCGCGACCTAAAGGATAATGTGACCTAGCGACCTAAAGTTTCAGCGACTTAGCGGCCTATGAGCCAGAGCGACCTTACAACTTAAGGATGGAGCGACCTAACGACATGATTGTCTTAACGACCTAACTGCCCAACGACCTAAAAAAGGCCGCGACCTAAGAAAGCTGCGACATAAAAGATGTCCCGACCTAAAGGCTCCAGCTATGACAACAGGAAGATACTCACGACCTAAGATAGGTCGCTCACGAGCTAAGGACATTGCATTAGAAGGCCGCCTTCTCTAAGCCGCTACTGGTAAGGTCGCTTACGACCTAGAACTTGTTGAAACGAGCTTGCATATTCTTATGGAAGGGGGGGCCAGTGCTTCTTAGGTCGGCTACGACCTTACTTAGGTCGGTCACGACCTACGACCTAACTCCAAAAAATGCCTATAAATACGACCCTAGTTCCAACTGAAGGGGGACTTTTGGCTCATTCATTTCAAGCGCCGTTACTCTGCTGCATTCTGAACTACTTCAATACCTTCAAGGAACTTCACGAAGAAATCAAACATGTCAAATATGTGTTCAAAGATTTGGATCGACATTGAATTTTAGGCTACTTGTTCTAAGTCACTCGAAACTTAAAGTGTGTTGTAATCAAAGTGTAACTGCATTGACTTGTAATCAAATCGTCAATAAAGATATTCAAAGTGGACTTAGGCTATCTCTTAAGCCGAACCACTATAAAATTGCTGTTGTTTACTGTTTTTTCACTACTATCTGCTTATAATCTGTTCCCGAGCTATCGGGTGGTGCTTTCACGATCTCACTTCATACAACAGGGGTGTTAGCGTTCAAATTTTAACGTTAACATTTTTGGTGCTTTCACTGAGAACGTCGAACTTAGGCGAGTTATCATCATTGCTTCACAGAGGTTTGTCGAGAGAATTTCCTTGAAAACCAGAAGTCTATCCGAGATTATGGCTCTTGGAAGGAAAAGTAGATCTGTCAGATCTGGGAATATTCAAGAGGGAACCTCCGCTTCCCCTATATCGAATCAAGCCACTCCAGCTGTCGGAGCTACAAAGGCAGAGCTGGATGCTGCAATCTTAGGGCTGAACCAACAGATAAATGCCCAAAATGCACAATTCGAGGCTCAGAATGCCCAGAATGCCCTAATTCTGAATAGGTTGAACGATTTGCTTGGGGCAAACCGTCAACCGGCAGGTAATGAAAGGAATTTTGCTGGCAACATTCATGATGCTGAAGAAAGAAATGCTCCTGAAAGGGCTGCTAGCCCCTTTGAACAAACACTTCCAGAGGTTGGTGGATCTAGAACTCGACATGATGAGGAGTATCTTTCTGGAATGGTCAGACAAATTATGAAAGAGAGTATGCAGAGGGTTGAAGATGAGAAAGAATGGGGTTTCGCCCCAAGTAAAACTCCGTTTACTGAGAAAATCTTAAAGGCTGAATTCCCAAGGAAGTTTGTCCCTCCAACCATTCCAGCTTACAAGGGGACAAGTGATCCGAACGAATTCTTATACAAGTATGATTGGCACATGACAGGTGCCAGAGCCTCTGATGAAATAAAGTGCCGATATTTTCCTGTGTATCTCGAAGGTGTAGCTCTGCTTTGGTTCACCAAACTTCCAGTCCGATCTATAGATCAATTTTCTGACTTAACCCGGAAATTCAAGGAGTAGTTCAGACTATACGCCTCAAAAGCCAAGGATATCATGTCACTGTCAAGTTTGGAGCAGAGTCCAGGAGAGACTATCAGATCTTTCTTAAACCGCTTTAATATAGCGCTAGCTGAGGTGGACAATGCAGAACCGCGAATGATATTGACTTATCTGATGAAGGGTATTGACAAGTCGAGCGAATTTGGGAAATGGCTAAACATGAAGGAACCAAATTCCCTTGAAAAATTCTATAAAAAAGCAGATGAATTCATACGCTTAGAAAGCCGTCCCGTACCGGTAAAGGCAGTGTTGGAAAAAGATGAAGATAACACTGTTGCTCCACGCAAGAATGAATCTGTAGGGCAAAAAAGGGAAAATAACAATGGGAAGAAGAAGAGTAATCTGAAGAAGCCCCGATCCTTCAAGCCATCAGAATATACTCCTTTATCAGATACACCGGAGCGTATTTACCTTGCCACTAAAGATTCTGTTGACTATCCTAAACCTCCTCCTCTAAGGACCGAGAAAAAGGCTATACAGAGTGGGAAGTTCTGCCGCTTCCATAATCAACCCGGTCACGAGACCGACGAATGCCGCCAGTTGAAAAATCTGATTGAAGAGTTGCTAAGGGAAAACAAACTACAGCAATTTGTGAAAAAGAATAGCAATAATCCTGCTTCATCTAGTCAGGGGCAACAGGCTCCTACTCATCAGCCTAGGATGAGTGAGAAGGCTGCAGGGCATGAATCTGGAAGGCCCATTATCAATGTCATTACAGGAGGACCTCACCCAGCAGGCAGAAGCTGGGGTGAGATGGAAAGGTATACCCAAGCTTTAAAGTATGTACCGACCGAGGAAGATGTATTCGTTTTGGAAGGTGCTACGCCCTTGAAGCAACAAAGAACTCTTGATGTTGATATTGTGTTCAAAGCTAGGGATTCCGCAGGTATTGAAGCTCCTACCTTGGATCCCTTAGTCATCTCGGCTGGTATCGGGCCAGCTATTGTCAGAAGAGTTCTCATTGATTGTGGCGCATCCTGCAATATCCTCTTCAAGAAAACATTCGACCAAATGAAGATCCCTATGGCTGATGTGCAAGCCTCATCGCAGAAAATCGCTGGCTTCACTGGGGAGCCAAAACAGCCGGTAGGAACCATTGATTTGTTTGTGGAACTTGGAGAAGGAGAGAGAAAAATGGTCCGCAAGCAAACTTTTGTGATTGTCGACGAATTTTCTGCTTACAATGCTTTCCTCGGTCGTCCAACTCTGGCAGCGTTCAAAGCTGTTCTTGCCCCGTGGTGCCTCACTATTAAATTCCCTACAGACAATGGAGTAGGAGTTATAAAAGGGGATCAAAATGCTGGGCGAGAGTGTTATCTGATAGAGCTACGAGAAACCAGAAAAAGAGAAATGGGAAAGAATGCGGCAGCCCCAGTCCACATCAAAGAACCAGCCTTGTAGCAATTACAGGGCGGACCCTGCACAGGCGAGCACAGCGGAGCAAGGAAAGAGGTGGACCCTAGAAAAGTCAGTGCAGGGGAAAATAGAGTGGTACCAGTGGAAACGACGATACCAATACCTGTTGACCCAAAGGACCCAAACAAGGTGTTGAATGTGGGTTCACAACTTAATGTGTCAATTCAGAATTCTTAATATCTTTTTTAAAGGCAAATCTGGATGTTTTTGCTTGGACTCATGCCGATATGTGCGGAATATCCCCAGAAGTTGCAGTGCATGCTCTAAATATTGATCCAAAATTTACACCTGTGAAACAGAAAAGGAGAACTCAAGGTCCAGAAAGGTCGGCGGCATTAAAAGAAGAAGTTGATCGGCTCATGGAGAATAATTTTATCAAAGAATCTACCTATCCGAATTGGGTTTCAAATCCAGTGCTGGTTAAGAAAGCCAACGGAAAATGGAGAGTATGCATCGATTTTTCAGATCTAAACAAGGCCTGCCCTAAAGACTGCTTCCCATTACCCGGAATCGATCAACTGGTAGACGGAACAGCGGGAAACGAATTGTTATCTTTTATGGATGCTTACTCCGGATATAACCAGATTATGATGCATGAGCCAGATCAGGAGGACACGAGCTTTATCACCGACATTGGTCTTTACTGCTACAGAGTTATGCCCTTCGGGCTAAAGAATGCGGGGGCAACATACCAAAGACTTGTTAATGCTATGTTCAAACAGCAATTAGGCAAGACTATGGAAGTCTACGTCGATGACATGTTAGTAAAGTCTAAGAAAGCAGTGGATCACATAGAACACTTAGCGGACATGTTCGCAGTCCTCCGAAAATACGGAATGAAGCTCAATCCTTTGAAATGTTTATTTGGAGTGGAATCCGACAAGTTTTTAGGTTTCATCGTGAGCGCTAGGGGCATTGAGGCCAGTCCAGCTCAAATTACTGCATTGAAAGAAGTCAAAGCCCCTAGAACAAAGAAGGAATTGCAAAGTCTCAATGGAAAAGTCGCCGCCTTGAGTCGGTTCATTTCCAAAGCCACAGATAAATGCATCCCATTCTTTGACGCCCTAAAGAAAGGAAAGAAAAACTTCGATTGGACTCCCGAATGCCAAAAAGCCTTTGATGAATTGATTCGCCATATGGAAACGCCTCCAATACTTTCTAGGCCTGGCGATGGCGAGGATCTTCTTATATACTTGGCAGTATCATCTCATGCTTTAAGTGCAGCGCTGATACGAGAAGACAAAAGGATTCAACATCCAGTTTACTATATCGGCAAAAGACTCACTGGGGCAGAGATGAATTACTCTAAGTTGGAAAAACTCGCCTATTGCCTACTAATTGCATCTAGAAAGTTGAGGTAATATTTTCAAGCTCATCCTATCAGAGTCCTCACTGATCAACCTTTAAAGCAAGTCCTGTTTCGCCCTGAGACTTCGGGTCGTCTTCTAAAGTGGAATATTGAACTCAGTCAGTATGACATCACTTATCATCCCCGAAAAGCAATCAATGGACAAGCTTTAGCGGATTTCATCGCAGAATTCACAGATAAGGGTAACAGTGAGGAGAAAACGGTCGACGATTCCCCAATCCAAAGGAAGTTATATGTCGATGGTGCGAGAAACGACTGCTGTTCTGGAGCCGGAGTTGTACTTGAGACCCCTGAAGGCCGATCATTATGCTATGCACTAAGATTGGAATTTCCTTCAACAAACAATGAAGCAAAATACGAAGCCCTTATCGCTGGCTTAAGGATTGCTAAAGAATTAAACATCCGAGCGTTGTAGATATTCAGTGATTCTCAGCTTATTGTATGCCAAGTCAAAAAGGAATTCCAAGAAAAAGGGGGGAATCTGCCCGCCTACTTGTCAAAGGCTTGGGAACTCCTGGGTGATTTCGATCATTACATGATAAGTCACATTCCTCGAGAAGAAAACGTGAAAGCAGATTCTCTCGCAAAGTATTCTAGCACAGGCGAAGCTCAATTTCTGGGGTTAACTCCAGTGGAGGTCCTGTCGACTCCTAGCATTGATGAGATGGACATTGATTGGATCATGAGCATGTCTCAAGAGCAAGAATCGTGGATGACTCCGATAACAGAATATCTGCTCAATGGATCCTTACCAGGGAACTCAAAAGAACGACAAAAGCTACTAAGAAAAGCCTCTCGATACATAATCCAGGATGGCCGATTATACAGACGGGGATTCTCAATGCCATTACTTCGATGTGTATCCAGGGAAGAGTCCAAAGCAATCCTAGCAGAGTTACACGGAGGAGAGTGTGGTGATCATTCAGCTGGCCAAACATTAGCAAAGAAAATTCTCCGATACGGATATTTTTGGCCAGAAATTAATCGGGATGCAGCAGAGTATTCCCGAAAATGTGACAGATGCCAAAGATTCGCCAAAATTCCTAGAGCTCCTTCCACTGAACTCACACAGATGGTCAGTCCATGGCCGTTTGCAATATGGGGGATAGACCTTGTAGGACCGTTACCAACTGCCAAATCTGGAATTAAATATGCCATTGTTGCTGTAGATTATTTTACTAAGTGGGCAGAAGCTGAACCACTGGCTACTATCACCTCAAAGAAGATGATAAGTTTTGTGACTAAAAACATCATTTGCAGATACGGTGAGCCTCAAAAAATAATTACAGACAATGGTACTCAGTTTGAAAGTGAAGAATTCCAAGATTTTTGCAAGCAATTCAAAATCCGGAAAAGCTCCTCAGCAGTGGCTCATCCGCAGGCAAACGGGCAAGTGGAAGCCGTGAACAAAATTATTAAGTCAACCATCAAAAAGCAACTTGAAAGAGCAAAAGGTGGTTGGGTCGATAAGCTACCACTGGCACTATGGGCATACAGAACCACTCACAAAACTGCGACTGGGCACACCCCGTTTTCATTAGCGTACGGGTCAGAGGCAATGATTCCGGTAGAAATAGAGGTCCCTTCACATAGAAGAATCCATTTCAATCAAGCAGAAAAAGAAAAGCTACAGCTTGAAGCGCTAGATCTCCTTAATGAAAAAAGAGATGAGGCTAATCTCAGAATTGCAGCTCATCAGCAAAGGATAGCCAGACATTTCAATTCCAAAGTTCGCCAACGCAACTTTGAGATTGGAGACCTAGTCCTGAAGAGAATTATGACAGCGACAGGTGTGTTTGGGCCAAATTGGGAAGGACCGTATGTCATAGGTCAGAAGCTTCTTGACGGCACATTCAAACTCACTACTGTTGAAGGAGATCAAATTCCAAGGGCATGGAACAGCAATCATTTGCGTCCATACTTTACTTGAAAATTTTGTTGAAATATTGTAAAAAGAATTATGAATGTATGATTCTTGTAATTGAAGGCAATTGTAAAACGGATGCAAGTAAATAATAAAAAATATAAAGTGGATGTAGGCCCAATTTCCTGGCCGAACCACTATAAATCTTGTGTTCCTTATTATTATTACATGTTTGCTTTATTTTCGATATAAAAAGTACATAGAATGTATTGCTGAAATGTCGATTTAAATTTTTGCAGACAATGGAAGTGAAACTTGCACAGAATAAGACCAAGTGATTCTCGCCAAATTTCAAGTCACAAAAGCTCCGAATTCAAATCCTAGATAGGAAGTACTTCAATTGAACGGCCTATGATTTCGACAGAAATGGGCCTCTGCAAATAAATTGTGATCGTTTGAACAAACAAACATCCAATTAAGAAGCTGATGCTCGTTCTCACGAACTTGCCTGACAATGAAGTACACTTCCTTGGATTAAACAAGTTACTTTAAAAAAAAAAAGAGGATCACTGAAAAGGCATAAGAAAGTGGACAAGGGAACAACCAAAGCCATCATCGGCAGCACAAGTCCTCTTCGGAGGCACAACTCTTCGGAGGATAAAGACCTCTAATGGGTCATACGCCACAAAAAAGAAAGTTCTCTACTCAACAAAAAAGATTGGAGGAGTCATGACCCTCCAACCATGAGAGAGTAACTTCCAGGCGATGAAAACCCTCTCTGAGGCACATTTCACCAGGAGTTGAAGTGTAACAACCTCTCTTCGGAATTTCACTTCACCAGAGTTGAAATGCAAACAAAATAAAAGCCCTCTTCGGAGGCCCATTTCACCAGGAGTTGAAGTGTTACGACCGCTCTTCGGAATTTCACTTCACTAGAGTTGAAATGCAAACAAAATAAAAGCCCTCTTCGGAGGCCCATCTCACCAGGAGTTGAAGTGTAACAGCCGCCCTTCGGAATTTCACTTCACCAAAGTTGAAATGCAAAACAAAATAAAGACCTTTCTGGAAGCCCACGTTTCACCGAGATTGAAATAAAACTTCCAAGTGTTGAAACGTGAAAAGGCTTTCTTCAAAGGCACAACTCTTTGGAGGTACACGTTTCACCAAGATTGAAATAAAACTTCCAAGTGTTGAAACGTGAAAAATCCCTCCTCAGAGGTACAACCCCCTCCCGGGGACACAATCAAAAAGAAAGACCTCTTCGGAAGCCCACGTTTCACCGAGATTGAAATAAAACTTCCAAGTGTTGAAACGTGAAAAGGCTTTCTTCAAAGGCACAACTCTTTGGAGGTACACGTTTCACCAAGATTGAAATAAAACTTCCAAGTGTTGAAACGTGAAAAATCCCTCCTCAGAGGTACAACCCCCTCCCGGGGACATAATCAAAAAGAAAGACCTCTTCGGAAGCCCACGTTTCACCGAGATTGAAATAAAACTTCCAAGTGTTGAAACGTGAAAAGGCTTTCTTCAAAGGCACAACTCTTTGGAGGTACACGTTTCACCAAGATTGAAATAAAACTTCCAAGTGTTGAAACGTGAGAAATCCCTCCTCAGAGGTACAAATTTCTATTTAAAAAAAAAAAATCCTCATCCAGAGCATACTTTAACTTTCAAAGGAAGAGTGATTTACCTATTTTAGAAAATAACCTTCCTCAAAAAAAAAAAAAAAAAAAAAAGAGGAAGAAAGTTAAAGTACCCTTCAGAGGCCCGCTTTACCACATAGAAGAATTCACTTGGCAAAATGCGTACATAAGCAAAAAAAAAAAAAAAAAAAAAAGTGATTTCTTGGAAGGACAAAGCGTAAAAACTTATTGTACTCTACGAATAATTTCTTCAGGAATGAAGTAATTATTCTTCAGAAAATAAGAGTGCAAGTCCCCTCAAAGTATACAATATTGCAGCAAGCTTATGGTATGGGGGCAACATGGTATAGTTACATACAAAATGGTATAGCTACATCGGTAAAGTATGCTCAAACAACATACCACAAGCTCACCGCAATATCATATAAATAAACTTGTGCAAAAATGAATAATAAATGCATTCTCAAATTCAAACAAGAGTCTGTACAAACAAAGGATCATTTTATTCAATTGCAGATACAGGTTTCAAAATGAAAAAGCAGGGGCCGGTGCCTGCACAACACCCGACCATTACACAAAAAAGGAATCAAAAAGCCCGAAGCCCGACTCTTCACTTCTTCTTACCACCTTTGGACCCTTTGCCCGGCCGAACGATTAGCTTTTCAGGTCTATCTACAGGCATAAGGGAAGAAGGAGAGGGAGGTGCAACCGGTGCAACTCTCGGTTCTTCTTCAGTAGCAATGATTTTCTTCCCCCTCCTCTTCGATGTTCCGTGCTTCTTTCTTCTCTTCGAAGAAGACTCACTCCCTGGAGTAACAAGAGCGGACAAAACTACGTCATCAGAAGGAGTCCGCTCCGGAGAGATCTCGCCTCCTTCAAGTCCCTCGTCTTTCTGCTCTTGCGAAGCGATAGGGTCATCCAAGCCATGAAGAGCCTCAATCTGCTCCTCTTGTGACCCGGGCTGTGAAGTAGAAGGAGGAGTCACCTGAAGAGACGGAGGAGGGATAACCGGAGGAAGTAAAGTCTGCACAGCACTTGGTGTTTCAAATGCAGAAGAAGAGAAATTAAAAATATTAGTATCTCCCCGAAAGAAGGGAGATATGGGTTCGTCGAGATTCAAGAAGTAATCGAGAAGCTCATCAAACTTTTGAGGAGCAAGCAAGCGATCCACCTGAATCGGACCAATGTCAAAATTACCTGAAGATGTTTGCTTCGTTAGTTCAATCTCATAATTTTGAGCCCCGATATCCTCCAAAGCCTCATCATCAGTAGGGGTAATTACCCCGGTTCTTGTAGGAGGCAGCGAATGAGCACTGGAACCTGTAATGTCAACTTCGGAAGAAACTAAAGGACGTTCAGAAGTGGTAGGTGGTATTTCTTTTTCAGAACGTTCCCTTTCCACCATTCCGGCCCGTACTCTGGCGAGTTGCCCTTTTCCCTTGGCAAGAGCGGCGCGGGCATCATCATCGAGATAATGCTCTTCAAGAGCTGTCTCAGCGTAGCCAGCACCTTTACCACCTAGCATATCGAGTGCTGCCTCCCAAACTTCAGCTAGTGTAATTTCATACTTAGGGCCTAGAAAGGCAAGGCTGCCACGCCCCAAAATGTTGTGCAGATAAAAATCAAATAATGTGGAGCTAATGTCAGCTTTGGTTGCTTGATGGGCCTCTTCGGCCGCGAGTTTACCAGCAACAGCCTCGTCGCGCTCCTTTTCGGCCATAGCAAGTCGAGCTTTTAACATCTCTATCTCCAAGCTTTGAGAGCCGGTCTGTTCTCGCAGCTGTAAAGTTTCAGCGCGATATTCTTCTATAACCTTCTCCTTGTGTGTAAGCTTATCTTCAACTGCCCTTTGACTGGCATGCGCATCTCGTACTTGTTGCTGAAGCATGCTCTCCTTTTGAGAATAGAGAGTAGACGAAGTAGCTAATTCTTCCTTAAGCTTTTCTACTTCCGCTTCCAGCTTTTCATTATAGGAAGCAATACTTCTCATTTCGGCATCATGCTGTTCGAGAGTCTTCTGCCACTCAGCCTTATCGTTCTCCATTGTGAGCATGGCCTCGAGATTGGCTCGGTTAACCCTCTGAAGCTCGTCGACAAGTTTTTGCCAGTTCGACATTCTTTCAATATCGGTCCTGACAGTATCAAGATTTCGCAGCATAGCCGATTTGTCGAGAGGAACCAAGTCGAGATCAAATCGAACCCCTCTCAGGCACCACTGAGGGAATCGACTTTGAAGAGTGGGAGGACCTTGCCCAACTTGGTATGCGGGCCGGTCGATGATTGTTTGAATGTCGGAACGAACGGGGGCAGGAGATTGAGCAGGAACATTTTGAGAAACTATCGGCATTGTTTCTTCAGTAAGTTTAGCCCGCTTGCTAGAAGAATCTTCCATGTGACCTTTACCTCTCTCATCGTGAGTCTTTCTTTTTTGGGTATCATCATCTCTGTGGGGAGGGTCATGTCTTTCTTGTTCTCTTCGGTGACGTTCTTCATATGCTCGTCTCTCGTCTGCTTTCCTGA
The DNA here is from genome assembly GCA_030765085.1 of Allium cepa. Taxonomy (NCBI): domain Eukaryota; kingdom Viridiplantae; phylum Streptophyta; class Magnoliopsida; order Asparagales; family Amaryllidaceae; genus Allium; species Allium cepa. The sequence goes on along the minus strand of CM060937.1, from coordinate 140,658,903 downwards.
TGGCCCTCTCTTCATCTGATTCTCTGTAAGAGGGGAGGTGATGCCTATAATCATATTGGCTACGCCTCCCGTAGCGCTGGAAATCATCATAGTATGAACTGCTGCGCCCCACTGGAGAATCTGGAATAAAAATAATAAGCTTTAGAAATCTTTAAAGTATAAGAAGATGAATGCGTAGAAGTGCTGAAAAATCCTAAGTGTTGTGTAACGTGTAAGCTACATGCATCAAGTTACAGACCACTCTGTGGAGTAGAGGTAGTGATAACTTGAGTAGAAGGGGTTGACATTTGTTGTAGAGAAGACGTCGCCTCAATTACAGAAGAGATAGTTTTGGAAACATCATCCCTAAAAAGTTCTTGAGAAGTGACCATTATGTCACTTAAACTCCCAAAAATATCAACTCCAAGATCAACGTTCTTATCAGTATGAGGAAGGGACTCCTCTTCTTCAGTTATGGGGGCAAGTGCAGGCTTTTCAGATGGCTCCGCATCATCCCTTGGAGTGGAACATTTTACTAGTGAAGTTTCTATAGAGGTTCCTCCCCGCATGTGCTCTTTAATAGAGACCGGGGCATCAGGAGTTTTCATCGGAGAATCGAGAACTTCAGTCGGAACTTCATGAAGTTGAGTAGAACGGGAAGAATGTAAAAGCTCAAACTGATGAAGAAGTTCATCTGTCAATAGAAATTTTACGCTCCTCTCTTCAGCAGCCACAATGCTTAGCCTCTCAAAGACTGGTTTATGACTGGAATCTCTAGAAGGAGGAGGAAGTGCTGTAAAAATAAGGAATGGAATCAGCATCTAGCAATACGAACCATGAAAAACTTAAAATGAAATTGAAGAGAGAAGGGAAAAAAGATCTCACTTCCTATTCTCCAGTCTGTGTAAAATCCTGCAGGGCAACGAATATAGAAGAATTGATTCAAAAAACCATGTGCACTCTCCGGCAAATCCAAAATTAGTTTACGCTTCCTCGCACCTCTTACAAGTACAATCGAAGGGCGGTCCTTGTTCTTCGCAAAAGTGCACAGGTAACAGATTTCCTCAAAACTCGAAAGACGGTCACAAGTTCTCCTGAACAGAACGCACAATCCCATCAAAATGGCATAGCCATTGGGATGCAGTTGGAAAGGAGAGATCGTCAGTCGAAGAAGGATTTGTTGAAGAAATTCATTAAAAGGAGGAATTACTCCACTTAAGCACATTTGGCGATTAATGGCAACAAAACCGGAAGGTGGTCTATCAGCAAAATCATTTGGTCCAGGGAGTAAAACTTCTGCCTCGGCAATACCAAATTGAACGCATAATTGATTAAGCACCCGCTGTTTCAGAAGGGTAGGAGTTCTTTCCGGAGGGTTTTCTAGTGGAATAGCAATCGTAGGAGCCCCTTCGACGTGTTCTATCATCTCTTCTTGTTGAGACGTCATTCTATACAAGCAACTGGATGTTCAAATGTGAAGGTGCACGTTTCCTAAAAGTGTGAAGTGTTGTGCAAAACTAATAAAAATACCAAGCAAAATAACTGAAATTAAACTAATTGGCAACTGATTGATTGTGAGATTTCAAGACTTGTTAATTTAAAACTCAAGTGCAGTGTTAATTCAAACAAAATTTTAGCTTTGCTTTAACACTTCATTTGAGTCGGTTGATTCACAGCATTTCACTCACACAGTTCATTTAAGTTGATTATTCTTTATCGACTAATCTGTCATTCGATGTGGGCGGTCAGTGACAGTATATTTGTCCCATTTTTCTGCAAATGTTATGTTTAAACAGGTTGTTAGGATTAAGAGTTAGAGCAATCTGCAAAGGAATGTAATGAATTTCAAATGATTCAAGTCCAAGCAGTTCAATCAAATTCTCTCAAAAATTGCACAAGTCCTAGGTCGACCAACGACCTAGTATAGGTCAGAGCTCTTTTAGGTCGCACTGTGCAAATTAAAGGGGTCTAGAGCAATGCAAATTTATTCAAGTTCTAACTCGGCTGCGACCTAAAAACCTATGCTGCAGAAATTAGGTCGTACAAGTTTTAAGTCGTTCAGCTGTCAGTGGGACGTATGACATTTTGGTTATGCAAGCTTTAGGACGTTCAGCGACCTAACGTAGGTCGAAAATGTTCTTTAGGTCTCAAGGGCCCTAAGGTCGTGAAGCATTTTTTGTCACTCAAATTCGTTAGGTCGCCTAACTTCCTCTCTACACCAGACCCAATAACCCGCCACCAACTACCCAAAGAGATTCATCGCCCTCTCCATGAAATTTACCATCTCTTCATACCACCAGATCATTCCAAAACCTAACCAAAAAATCTCCAATCCATCATAAATTTAACGCATTGCCATGACTTCCTAAATCAACCAAATAACGACCGAAAATCGATTGCAACAATCACTCGAAATAAAGCGTGATACATGGAGTTGAGCTAAGGTCGGAAAGTGAGAATTCATAATTCAACGGCGATTATGATGGGATGAAGACCAGGTTCACTTACAAGACGTAATGATAAAGATGAATCGGTGACTGGATGGGTTGAATTCGCCTTTGGAAGCTCAGAGAATCGTTAATGGCGGTAGGAGATTTGAGCAATGGAATGAGGAAGAGGTGGTGACCTAACAGTTTTATATGAGGCAAAAATGGGAAGACAAATAGGCACGCGTATTGGCACAAGTGTTAGGTCGCTCACGACCTAGCTAAGTCAGGTCGAAGCACGCGACCTACGATCTAGGCACGTACTTCGAGGGGCAAATGTTAATTCCTCTTCGTTAGCGACCTAAAACCTAAAGATATGGAGCGACCTAACTACAGGAATGGCCTAGCGACTTAACTGATCAACGTGACCTAAAAATAGCTGCGACCTAAGGGAAGCTGTGACCTACAGAGCTCTGCGACCTAAGGGAAGCTGCGACCTATAGAATTCTGTGACCTATAGAACTCACACGACCTAACAGGGTGCTTAGACCTAAGGAAGGCCGCGACCTAAAGGATAATGTGACCTAGCGACCTAAAGTTTCAGCGACTTAGCGACCTATGAGCCAGAGCGACCTTACAACTTAAGGATGGAGCGACCTAACGACATGATTGTCTTAGCGACCTAACTGCCCAACGACCTAAAAAAGGCCGCGACCTAAGAAAGCTGCGACATAAAAGATGTCCCGACCTAAGGGCTCCAGCTATGACAACAGGAAGATACTCACGACCTAAGATAGGTCGCTCACGAGCTAAGGACATTGCATTAGAAGGCCGCCTTCTCTAAGCCGCTACTGGTAAGGTCGCTTACGACCTAGAACTTATTGAAACGAGCTTGCATATTCTTATGGAAGGGGGGGCCAGTGCTTCTTAGGTCGGCTACGACCTACGACCTTACTTAGGTCGGTCACGACCTACGACCTAACTCCAAAAAATGCCTATAAATACGACCCTAGTTCCAACTGAAGGGGGACTTTTGGCTCATTCATTTCAAGCGCCGTTACTCTGCTGCATTCTAAACTACTTCAACACCTTTGAGGAACTTCACGAAGAAATCAAACATGTGTTCAAAGATTTGGATCGACATTGAAGTTTAGGCTACTTGTTCTAAGTCACTTGAAACTCAAAGTGTGTTGTAATCAAAGTGTAACTGCATTGACTTGTAATCAAATCGTCAATAAAGATATTCAAAGTGGACGTAGGCTATCTCTTAAGCCGAACCACTATAAAATTGCTGTTGTTTACTGTTTTTTCACTACTATCTGCTTATAATCTGTTCCCGAGCTATCGGGTGGTGCTTTCACGATCTCACTTCATACACCGGGGTGTTAGCGTTCAAATTTTAACGTTAACATATATTAAAATAGTTTATATTAAAAGTAGTTTATATTAAAAATATTTTTATATTAAAATAATTTATAAAGTAAAAATATATAGATAGTTTTAAATATAATTTAAAATACTTTATATAATAAATAGCTTTCAAAATTTCACAAATCAATTCAAATCAACTTGAATTCCAAAATTCAAAATTTGATTCAATCTCTATTCATCAATATCAATTCAATTCGGTTTCTCAGTAAATCATTTCAAATTATATCAATTTCAAATACACATTTTAACCACAAAATAAGCCGTTTAAATTTCAATATATTTAAAAGATTTAAATATTCAACCTTTTCAAAACTAAATTTAAATTTTTTCATATATATATATATCAAATTCACTTTACTATTATTTATTTTTGAAATATTTACTTAATCATTCTAAAACATTTAAATACAACTTCAAACTATAATTTAAATAACAGAATATTCCGTTCAGTTTATGTAAATTTGAGGATATTCCTTTAAATCACTATTAAGCAAAATCAAGTTATTTTAAAATTTTAAATTAATAAATATAAAATAAACTTATTTAAGTATGTTTCTTAAGTAAATATAATTTCAAACCAACTTCTATTTCTCTTTCCAACCTTAGTTTATTAAACTAATTTAATATTAAAACTTAATTTATAAATTTTAAAATAGTAAAATTGTAAGTAAATTCTTAAAATTTATGATTTCAAAACTAACTTATATTTTTAAAATTTTCAAAACAAATAATTTTTATTTTCAAGAATATAAAACATATATAAAATAACATTTATATATTTAAAATCAATATTTATATAAAACCATACATACATGTATATATATATATCCTTTAAACTCTAGGAAAATCATTTCAAAAATATATGTATATCGATCAACAGTATCTGTATATAATTTTTTATCCGATGGTCAAGTGATTGGATATTTATCATTTCAATCCGTAATTTAAATATATACGGGTATCTTTCATTTCATCCTGCAATCCCAAATTCAATTCAATGAAAATCACTTGGGTTAATTATTTCAACCCATAACGATTTTCTCCTATTCTACAGATCATTCGGGTATGTATCATTTCAACCCATAGGGAATTCTTGTGATGACCCAGAATTTTTGGCATTTGAAATTAGAATATTTTATTTTCTTTAAATATTTGAATGTTAGTTTAACTTGAATTTAAAATATCACTATGAATTTGGCAATTAAATTATTTATTTTAATAATTTGAAATTGGTTAAAAATTTAATCTTCAGTTTTTTTCTGCTTGTTAAAAATGATTTGAAGGATTGTAAAAAATTTATATTGATAATACTGAAGATAATAGAAGTGTTAAAAATTGAAATTTGAAGTGTTTCTTCAGTTTGAAATTTATATCGTTTAAATCGATATTTAAAAATAGCCTTTCGAGGCACAGTCTCGGAATTCGACGAAACTACTTCCATTGGATCCATAATATTGTATTACTATCGGATTTCAATTTTCGTGGTATTTGAAGTTGTTGTGTGACCATACGGATGGCAAACACGCTGAAATTTATATCGAAAATTTTATATAATAACTGGTACAAAAAGCTATCTTCTCCATACGATCGAATTTGAACTCGGAACCTTTTCCATTGCATTCAAAAGGGGTATATAACATTATAAACGCCTGGCGGCACGCCTCGATTGGAGATCGAGATTTTGAATTGCGTAATCGAGACGATTTAAATTTGAATTCGAATTTAAATTATAATATTTTTGCAATTTATTATAACAGATCTTTGAAGACACGTTGAAAAAAAATTTCAACCACATGTTTACCTTCCTCTATCAAGTTTCACATGCGTTCGTTTATAAAATGATGATAACGCAAAAGAAAAGAAAAAAATCAGTAAATAAATAAATCGCGTCTTCTAAAAAAAGGGGGAAAAAATAACTTCGTCTCGATTCAATTCAATGGTCGTTGCCTTCAAATTCTAACAGCAGTTTAAAAAATATTCCCAAATCACTCAGTCAACATCATTTTGATTTCTAAATCTAAATGAAATCGCGATGAGCTCGCGTTCAAGCAACGTGACAATTTCGAGCAGCAACTTGGATCGGCGACTACGTGGCAAAAGACGATAGCAGCGAGGAGGCGGAGTAGCTCGATCTCGAGCTATGGGTCGTCGGCGACGGCTCATCGGTGGAAGTTCAGAAAGGCATGTTCGACATCGAGGTTTATGAGGGAAAATCAAACGAAGGCTGGAAACCTCAAGCGAGCATCGACGATCGATGAAGTCGATGCGAGGGTTCGCGATCGATCGCGGCGTACTAGGTTTTTCAGTAAGGCATTATTATATTTTTAAATTTATAAATATATGAGTATATACATGCATAAAAAATATTTGCAGTAAGATATTTAAGACAATCCTATTTTTAATGTAATAAAATATATATGTATATATAGGTAAAATAGATAAAAAGAAAAGAAATATTTTACAATAAAACAATTCTGTTTTTGATATATATATATATACATATACATACATATATATATATAGGTTTAAAAGGAAATTACTGTTTTTCCTAAGATATACAGAGAAGAATATAAGCATATATCCGCATACATATCTTAATTTAAAACAGTAAATATATATAAGATTTGGAAAAGAATATGGGAATTTTAAAATATGTGGAAATTATATAAAAATTAGATTTTTAATCTAGATAAAATGAAATTTTAAGTATATGTAGTTTCAAAGGAATATATATACACACACATACATACATTTTTAATTTTACTAATTTATTTTAAAACAAGTACTAAGGTGATTAATTTGTTTAACAAACTTATTTAATTATTTTGTCACTAAATAAAATTGGTTTAAAATTTAATAATTAGTTTAAAATAAAATCACTGGTTAATTAAGCTAAACAAATAGGAAAATTAATTTGTTCAACTAATTCAAATATTAATAAAATGTTATAATTTTTGTTACAAGGTTTAAAAATCGTGAAAACGAGCCGGAATTGAAATGTGTTGCATGCATAAGCAAAGGTGAGATCTTCTCACTCACTTGGTTTGCCTATTTAATTTAATAGTTAAATTTAAATTATTGGACGTGCTTGGATAAATTTGATGATTTATCTATTGGGTGTAATTATATACAGTAGTATTTATGTACATATACATACATACATACATACATACATACATATATATATATTAGAGTGATTGATTTCCCGCATTATATAGAAATGAGACCCTATGCGCCGCATAATAGCGGATGAGATTATATAATCCCATATGCCACGATATTCCACCTCGAAGTGGAATTGGTATTTAATTGTTGTGCTAACATCTGTGGATGTAGGGAAACAAGTTGGAGGGATCCAATTGGATTCCTCAAATTGTATTAATTTATTTCATATGTTGTGATGTGATTTATTTATAATCTATGAATGATTATATTGGTGATTTGAAATTATTGAAGGCTATGGTTTGGCCGAATATATTCTAGTATTTTAAAATACTAGAAATATAATATATATAATTGGTTTTTTGGAAATTAAAGTAGAAAATTTGAAGTAAATTAATTTTAAAGAATTGGATAAATTAAAAGAAGGAATTTGAAACGGGTAAAGATTGATTTTTGAAATCTAATTGAATAAATTCTAAGTATGGGGAAACGATTTTAATAAATGAATATAAATGGATTTTGATTACTATTGTTTAAAAGTTGAAGAATTTATTTTAAAATTCATATTTTAAAAATCTAGATAAATGTGTGAATATTGGATTAATGGTTTTGAAATAGATTTGGATAAATAAAGGAGTAATTCTTAAATCGAATAAATTTGGGAAATCGATATGGAAATTTGTTTGGTGTTTGAAAGTAAATTTCTAGAAATCAATTTGGAATTTGATTTTGTGTTTGAAAAGTGAATATTTGCAAATCGATTTGAAAATTGTATATCAATGGATGTTTGGAAATATAAACTCGTGATGGGAATTTACAAAGGAAGGTAATTTGTTTTAAAAATTGGTTCATTTTTAAAAAGTATGGAAACAAAATTTATGAATTTGGGATGTAAATTAGAATAAATCGAGAAGGATTTATTAAGTGATTTAGATAAACTATTTTGTAATGGAAAGTGTATTTTCTGTGGAAAGCAAAGTATGTTTTCAAAGTAGCTTTTAAATACAAATTAAAAGTTTCAAAGTTGTTTTTAAAAAAAATAAAAAATGTTTTGGAGAAATTATTTTATTAAATTTTTTTAATTTTTTTTAAAAAATATTTAGAAGTGATTATTTTAAATATTTAATTGGTATTTGATTTAGAAGATGGTTATTTAAATAATTACACTCTATCTAATAATTTTATTTTTTAAAATTTGTTTTGGGCTTAAATTTTACATGAGATATTGGTATAAAATTCCATAACTAATACTTTAAATAAAGTTTTTAAAGTAGTTTTTATTTCAAGTGTTTCCAAGTATAATTTTGGATAAGTAATTTTTTTTAAATATTCGGACTTGGCAAATTTTCAATGGAAATAAATAATATTTGGAAATTTATTCCGCAAAAGGAAAGTGATTTGAAATTTGTTTTGAAAAGGTTGAAGTTTGAAAATATATCTTGCAAAGATATTTTGAAATAAATAATTTGGGGGAAATTATTTAAATCTGATGGTTGTTGTGAACGTTGTTTGATAGATAGATAACCGACTACCAATATGGGCCTTTAAACGACATTTGAATTTCGATGCGACTAGGGGTCGGATTCGAAATGGTTATCCAAACCACATTGAATCTTAGTGATGGATATTTTGTCTAAAAGATCAAAGTGGAAATTTGTTGTGACTTACTTAAAATCTGAATGTAACCACTTATTTTTAAAATAAGCACTCACTATTCGGATTAGGCGGGAGAGGACATTGAGTCATAAAACCCATTCCGAATAATGATACGACAAAATGGTATTGCATTTGAAGATGGTGTTGAAGACTGGGTATTTTCGAGAACGAAAGGATTCCCTGTCAATTGTCTTTGCATTGAGTTGCCCTGGTATAGAGATCTCCATATGTGATGGGGAGTCCGGTCGGGACTGTGGATACCCGGACTTGCAAGGGCTTTTCCTTAATTGGATAAAGTGCCTTTGGTTCCATTCAGACCTAGGATAGACTTGTATGGATTTATGTCTGACATTGCACTTTGAGATATAAAGCTGGTTTCTATCAAATACATTTCTATTGGTGGCGGAGAATATATCCTCTTAGCTTAAGACCCTTCTCTGGGACGTACGAGTTCATAGGTTGTGTAGTTAATGGTTACTAGTGATATATTCCCAATTTGGTAATATGGCATGCTAAGCGTTGATCATTTTTTGATTAAAGCATGGTTGTTGTGAAAAGCGTAGCTTTGTGGACGAGACTTTGTCAGACCTCATACACCGAAAATGGTCGAAACCGGAAGGATGCGGTAAGGTACGGGGGTCATGCCCCTCAGTGTATGTGCATTTCCTTCTGGATAAAAAGTGGTATCTGGTATGGAGCCTAGATATTTAACTTGTATAGATAAAAAAGTGGTATTCTGGTATGGAACCTAGATTATTTACTTATGTGGTTGTTGGTTGTTAAGGTGGCTCGGAAAAGGTGGGTCTAGACTGGCGTGGCATACTCATGATTGTTAGTTACCTAGTTACAAAGGTAACCCGGCCTTGTGTTGGTAAAGATCCAGTTAGGTTCTCAGGGCGTCCCTCCAGCGGCGTACCCATTCGAAAAGGAAGTTCCTTAGACTTGACCATTCGTTGGAAATCCAATCACCCAACACGAGCCTTTACGATTGCAGTTGTATAACCTATGTAACATTCCTGTTTTTTAATCAAATTCAGATTGGAAATCAATTAAATTTTTGAATTAAATTGTGAATTAAATTAAATTTTTTCCAAAATTAAATAAATTATTTGTTTGTTTATTCGTTTATAAATACAAATTAGTTGTATATTAATTTTGAAGTTTGAAATTTAAAAAAAATAAAAGTATTGAATACATATTGGGTTTGGAAAAAATCTATAGTTTAATAATAGAAAAACTTCTTTTATATTTATAATGATTTGAAAATTTTATTTTGACTTGATATAATTATAATTTTCTTAAGTTAATAAAAAGTTTAAAATACTTTTTCTTTATACTTGAAATAAATTAGTTTGTACATATTTAAATTTGTCTTGGGTTTGAAAACATTACATTTTATAATTTGTTATATACATATATATGCGAAAGAAAATGGATTTTATTAAAATTGAAAATATAAATAGGAAATATAATTTAAAGTTATATTTCAATATTATAAACATAAAGATTTAAAATGTTTAAAATATAATGCATATGTAAATAACATTTTTGCAAAAACATGATTTATAAATAAATTAACATAAGGGTTTAAAATGTAAAAAATTAAAGGTTAACAAGGATTTAAACACAAATTATAAATAAATTAAATGAAAGGGGTTTAAAAACAATTTAGTCGCAAAAGACATTTGTAACATGAACAAATACAAGTATAACTTAATTGGATTCATAAATGAACAAGTGGCATTTTATTTTAAAAATTGAATTTACGAAAACACGTATCAGAGAAAATGATCAGGTTATTCTTACCTTTATCAAAACTTGAAAGAAGAAAACATATATGAGAATGAAACCATGAAATCAAAATCAGTAAAACAAAAATCATCTCAAACCAGAAATAAAAATGAAAACCTGAAAACAAAAAAATTGCAAGACTGGAAAGAAAAAGAGAAATCAAAAGCCAAAACAAAAATAAAGCCTGATCAAGCTTCCAATCAAAAAATTCCAGTTTTCAAACTTCAATCTAGAAATCAAATACAACCTGAAGCTTAAGTCTGAGAATCAAAATCAGAGTGAAAATCAAGGCAAAACTAGATCAACCTGTAGTCAAGTAAAAAAAACAGAGCTTAAGCAAAATCAAATGAATGCAAAGGATCAAGCATGCAATTCAAATTGATTTAAACAGCAAGTAATATCTGAAAATATTAAAGAATGTCTAAGGCGAAGATTCAGATCAAAAGCAAAGCATCAAGTAACTTAGAAAATTCAAGCATGAATCCAGATTGAAACAATCAAATCCAGATCAAACTCAAAAATCATTTCTAGACTCTATTCCTCTCTGCTTTTGAAACTCAAGGTGAGTAGACCTTTGAACCCATTTTATATATTGGTATTTGGATTATTACTTGAAATTGTGATGTGAATATGCTTGAATGTCTGTGTTGAAATGCCTGCATGTTGTGTATATATGAAGTTGTGAATGTGCATGTCTGCACTTGCCCCTTGATTGTTGTTTACAGGCATATGATAAGTTTAAAAATTTAAAATCTCACTCCTCAATCTTCTTTAGGTTTTGATGTTCAAACCAAATAGGATTGAAATATGAAGATATTTATTTTAAAAATACTTTTAAGAAAAGATTTGTTGAGTATTTTCTCGAAAGAGGAAAAATACAGTGGAAACCCAAGCATGCCACAAATTCGAGTGTCTGGATTTACTGATTCACTTATAGAATCAGTTTTGTATCAAAAAACATGATTTTTAAAATTAGTTCCAAGAATTCTTGTTTAGTTTCGAGTTAGGATTCGACAATTGAACGGAAATGACACTTTTGTCAAATTCCGTCAAACGGCGAGATGAAGTTTGTCGTGCTTGGGTTGGAAAATGGTTTGAGCATCGAGGATCAACAGAAAAATAGTGTGAAGATTTTCAAGTGGTTGTGGAGATCAATTGACAACGAAATAGGGTTTTAGGCTAGGTTTTGATGGGGGCGTTTCTCAGGGTGTTCCTGGCATAGACAGTTGATCGGAATCGATCGCGGGTAGGGGGATCGATTCGTGGAATGGAGATGAAGGTCTTGGTGGAATAGCGATGGTTCTGGTGGCTGGGATTGGCTAGGCAAGGTGATTTTCTGATCAGGATGGGTTACAGGCACTGGTCGATGGGGTTCGATTTTGACTCACCGGTGATATCGCCGATTTGGGCATTCGCCTAAGGTGAGAAGCTCAGTGGAAACCTGGTGTTGGTCAGCGACTTGGTTGGAGGTGGCCAAAAGGGCATACACATGTACGCGTGTCACTGTGCATGAAAGATCCAAACAGAAACATTGTTCGTCGGTGCAGAGGGTGATGCGTAACGCAGGGCTCGGCAATTCGTTTCGATAGGTCCGCGGATGAATTGATATCGTTGTCGATCGTTTAGATTTAGCATAGGTGATACTGGAACTGGAGGTGATTAGTTGGAGAAGAGGGAAGAAAAAGAAGCGTGTCTCTGTGTTGATCTTGGGTTTTTAGTAAATTGGCTCGAAGCAATGAAATAGGGGAGAGGGAACTTGAGTGCATTATCGGGTTCTACCCGTGAGTGTCTCGGGTCTGTTGTTCAACATAAAACAAATGTTTAAAACTTTAAAACCCAATCAAGTTTTACTTTGAAACAATTTTTTTAAAACATATTCTTTTGTAAATATTAGATGTTAACCAAGTTTTAAATGGGTTAAGAAAGTTTTTAAATAAAAATTGCGTTAATTTACCAAGTTTTAAAATGTTTAAAAATATACATGACCTTTATTTTTAAAAGTTTATTTTAAATAAACTTAATATTACAAATGTTTTAATTGTTAATTAACATTTAAAGCCCAAGTTAATTTATTTGTTAAAGGAAATTAATTACTTAAAGTTAATCACTTAATAAAAGTAATTAAGGTAAATTAATTTAATGATTTAAGTTCGATTTAATCAAGTAATTAAAGAATAAATTACTTGATTTAAGTTTATTAAAGATAATTATTTGATGTAAGAAAATTTTAAGGATAATAACTTAATCAAAGATTGATTAAGGTTAATTAATTTCATAGTTAGGAATAATTAATTAATTAGAAGATTAATTAATATATAAGTAATTAGAAGTAATTAATTACTTAAAGATAATTACTTAGAAAGTAATTAATTAATGGTTAAAGTTAATTAAGTAATTAGGGATAATTACTTATTATAATAAATTAAGGATGATTAATTAAATGATAATTAATTAAGGTTTAATTAATTGATTAATTAAGGATAATTAATTTAGGGTAATTAAATAATTAAGATTAGTTCTTTAATAATTAATGGTTGATTTATTTATTAATTAAGGATAATTAATAAATAATTAAAGGATAATTAATTAACATAAATTGTACTTAATTAATATTAATTAACCTGGTTTAGTGGTCAATTTGATTTGAATTAATTAGATAACTGTTAACGCTAAAATTTGAACGCTAACACCCCGGTGTGTAAAGTGTAGTTGTGAAAGCACCACCCGATGATTCGGGAACAGAGTATAAGCAGAAAACCACAGAAAAAAGCAGTAAATAACAACAATTTTATAGTGGTTCGGCTCAATAGTTTGCCTACGTCCACTCTGAATATCTTTATTGATGATTTCGTTACGAGTCGATACAATTCTTCCCAAGTACAACACACTTTGAATTACTAAACACTTTGAACGTTTAGCTTAAACTTCAATGTAAGTGAAGGTCTTCAAATCCATGTGGGATGTATGAGATTCCTTCTTGAAGTTGTTCATGGCGTTCTACGTGTCTTGAAAGCTTTGAGTGTCGAGTCAGTTTGGAATGTAGTAGAGTATCGGTGCTTGGAGAGAATCAGCCAAAAGTCCTTTGAACGTTGGAGGTGGTCGCGTACTTATAGGTGTGATTCTGGGCAGTAGTTTTTCTCTCAAGTCATGAGTCGTGCACGACTCATGGAGAGTCGTAAGTCGCGCTCGACTCAAGGTTCAAGAGTCAGCAGGCAGTGGGGTAAGTGAAGTAGTTCTGAGCTTTTCTTCGTTCATCTGGATACAAGTCCTAACTCGTTCGCGAGTTAAGAGGTCACGGTTTAAAGTGAGGCAGCACTAAAATCTTGGCTCTGCGGTTTTGGGTCGTGTACGACTTAAACTAGGTCGTAAGTCGTCGACGAGTCATCTTATTGCGGCATGGTATTGAACTTGTCCTCTAAGTCTTAGGTCGTAACGTCTTTAAGTCGTGGACTTTCTTAAGTCGTGACATTCCCTAAGTCGCTTAGGTCTTAATCCTGTTAGGTCGTTAGCTCCTTAACTCATAAGCTTTCTCTGAGACATGACATATCTTAAGTCGCAGAGGCTTTAAGTCGCGGATTTCTCTGAGATGTGAGTCGCTTTGTTTGCCTAAGTCGTTTACGACTCATTCTAGGTCGTAAGTCATAGACAGCTTTAGGTCGTTAACTTATTTCCTTCTTGAGTCGTGCCATCTCTTAAGCCGTAGACTTCCTTAAGTCGTCTGGACCTTAACTCGTTAGGTAGTGGAGACCTTAAGTCGTGTACCCTCCTTGATCCATTGAGTCGCTGTCTCCCTTGAGTCGTTGAGTCGGCCATTTCTTTAACACGTTAAACTGTTAGGTCGTACCATTCATAAGTCGTTCATGCTTTGTCTTGTTAAATCGTCACGCATCTTAAGTCGTGAGGTTTGCTAAGCCGTAGACTTCTCTTGATCCGTTAAGTATCTTATGTCGTGAATCGTCCCAGGCCTTAACTCGTTGTCTTAACGGGGTTAACATTTGCCCCTCGAAGCACATGCCTAAGTGGTAGGTCGTGTGCTTCGACTTACCTTAACTCGCTTGTGCCGTTTCAAGTTCCGCTATCTTGGTGTATAAAAGACTTGAGTCTTTTCTCTTATTTCTTTCTTCTCATTATCAATCTCCTAAGTCGTATCCGCCATTAGCATCTCTCCGAGCTTCCTGCGGTGATCCTGACTTGATTTACTTCCAATCACCTTTGGCTTCACATCACGTAAGCAATTTTCCCACTTTCCAATCGCTGATCATCATTGTCAATCTTTGAGCCCTGTCTTCCGTCTCTGATTCCCCCCTTTAACCGTGCGAGTATTGTTGCATTGGTCGTTTAAGAACTCAAAGTTTGTTTGATTTGACTTAAGACGACTTGTGATTTGTGGCGATTCGGTGGTGTGGCAGAACTGGGGTTGTTGTCGATTGAGAGGTTATTAGGCTAACGGGTCAAGAGGATGAGGAGTTTCTGATTGGATGGGGGGTTTGTCGATTGGGTGAAGTGAGATACTAAATTGGATACGACCCAGCATTTTTGGGCAAGTTATAACCTTCCGCGACTTAACGAGATACGACATGAGCTTTGAGTCGCGGCCGATCTAGGACTTAGAGAAATTCCCATTTCTTTGAACCGAATCCCTTCCTCCTTACCATGCTTTACGACTTATAAGACCAACGATTTTAAGGAGCCAACGACTTAACTTGCAGGAAATCTTTAAGTCATGGGCGACTTAACCTTTAGGTCGTGGACAACTTATCCCTTAGGTCGTGGATGACTCAGCACATGGATAATCTTTTACGGCCGAATTGTTTCCTAAGCAAATTTCATCCCTCTGTTAGGTTGTGAACGACTTAGGGCTTAAAGGATTTTTGGATTGTGACTAAATGGCTTGAACAAAAATTTGTAATCTTCAAGATGTCGACAAAACTTGATTGTACTTCCAATTTGAATTGCCAGAATATACTGCTTGAACTTTGTTGCATTTCTTTGTAGATTATTCTAACTTTAACGCTATCAACCTGTTAAACACAACACTTGCAGAAAAATGGGACAAATATACTGCCATCGACTGCCCACGTCAAATGACAGATTAGTTAATAACAGATAATTAACTCAAATAAATTGTGTGAGCGAAGTGCTTTCATCAATTTCAAGTAAAATATTAAAGCAACACTGAAATAGTCAATTGAAACTGACCAGCCTGCACTAATATTATGCTTGAACTTTATATTAACAAGTTCTGAAATTTTGTAATCGATCAATCATCGACTAGTTTAATTCCAGTTATATTTACTTGCTATTTTTATTAGTTTTGCACGACACTTCACACTTTTAGGAAACGTGCACTTTCACATTTGAATATCCAGTTGCTTGTGTAGAATGACTTCTCAGGAAGAAGATACAACGGTTCAGACTGGAGAGGCAACTGTAATTCCGGCTCCTCTGGTCAATCCTCCCGAAAGAGCCTCTTCTACTTTATCGTACAGAGTTTTCCGCCAATTGTGCGCTCAGTTTGGCATTGCTGAATCAGATGCCATTCTTCCCGAGAGAAGTAACACTGCTGACATAGCACCCCTTGGCTTTGTAACGGTCAATCGACAAATGTGCCTGAGTGGGGGCGTTCTTCCTTTCAATGACTTTTTCCAACAACTTCTTCGTCAATTGGCCATTGCCCCATCCCAATTACACCCCAATGGTTATGCCATTTTAATGGGGTTGTGTGTACTGTTTAGGAGGACGCTTGATCGATTCCCAAGCTTTGACGAGATTTGCTTCCTATGCTCTTTCACCAGGACTAAAGATCACCCCTCTATTACTGTCGTGAGAAGTGCTCGAAATCGTAAATTGATCATCGGTCTTCCTGACAGCGCTCATGGGTTTTTGACTCAATTTTTCTATGTCCGCTGTCCCCCGGGGTTTTACGCTGTATGGAGGGAAGGAAGTAAGATTAACCATTCTTACTATGTTTGTTATCCGACTTTTGTGAGACTGAATTGTTAAGTGTTAACTCCGCTTCTCTTTTTTTATTTTCAGCGCTCCCCTCTTCTTCTAGGGATCCCAGTCATAAGCCAACTTTCGAAAGGCTCAAGGCCGTGCCAGTTGAGGAGAGAGACATTCAATTTCTGTTGAAAGACAAGTTTTTGCATCAGTACGGACTTTTGCATACTTCTCGTTCTACTCATCCTCATGAAATCCCAGACTCCCCAGCCAGAGCATCGGATGCCCCAGCTTCTACTGACACATCTATACCAAAAGGACCTGCTCCCGAGGCTTCGCTAGTGAAGTGCTCCCCCTTTGTTGATATTGCGGGGCCATCTGACGAACTTGCTCCGGTTATTGAGGAAGAAGAGCCTCAGGGATCTTCCCGACGTTCACAGAAATTTGGCGAAGACGCCGAGAAAACTAGCCTTGTCAAGCAGAGCAGGGACGATACTTTCGAAGGGCTGAGCGACCTCTTTGCCACCTCGCAAGAGATCTTCAAAGATGACCCTATCACTACTGGGGTTTCTCCTTCAGTAGTTGAAGCGACTTCTATCCTGCGACAGACTTCGTCAACTCAAGAGTTGACGCTAGCTATTACACCGACAACCACTCCTCAATTAAAGAGTGGTTCGTAGTTTGATGCGCGTAGTTTGCACATCACACACACTTAGAATTTTTTGGCACTTTTATGCTTCTGACTTTTTGTGCTTTGAAGAATTCTAAAATTTAGCTCTTTTTTATTTTAGATACTCCGATGGGGCGCATCGGATCCTACTACGATGATTTCCAGCGCTACGGGAGGCGTAGCCAATATGATTACAGGCGTTACGTCCCTTCTTACAGAGAATCTGATGAAGAAAGAGCCACCCGAAAGGCTCAAGAGAAGAGGGCTCAAGAGGAGCGTTACGAAAGAAGAGAGAGGGAGGAGCGCCACGATTCTTTGCAGAGAGGCGACGATTCCCATAAAAGAAAATTCCATGATGACAGAGGAAAAAGTCATATGGTTGAAGATTCGAGCAAGCGAGCCCGACATGGTGAGAAGCACACCTCTACAACTCCTGAAAAGGTTACTGTCGCTGCCTCGCTTGACATTCCTTCCGGCTCTCCCGCTCTCGGGAAGACAGACATCCAAACAATAATTAGCAGGCCCAAATTCCAAGTTGGACCGGGTCCGGCCACTTTGCAAAGTCGGTTTCCACAGTGGTGTCTGAAGGGAGTAAGGTTTGACCTTGACTTGGTCCCCATTGACAAGCCTGCTATGTTACGAAACCTCGATGCCGTCAAGCTTGATATTGAGAGGATGTCGAACTGGCAGAAACTTGTTGACGAGCTCCAAAGGGTTAATCGTGCAAACATAGAGGCCATGCTCACTATGTAAAATGATAAAGCCGAATGGCAAAAGGTTCTTGAGCAACATGACACTGAGATGAGGAGCATTGCTTCTTACAATGAAGAGCTTGAAGCAAAAGTTGAAGAACTGAAACAAGAGCTTGCTGCTTCCTCTACTTCTTATTCTCAAAACGAAGAAGTGCTCCTAAAACAAGTGATAGATGCTCACGCCGGCCAAAGAGATGCCGAAGACAGGCTTGAAGTGCAGAAAAGAATTAGTGAGGGCCATGTTGCTGATATTGAAGAGCTTCGGAAGAAGAACAGCTCTCAAGAGGCAGAGATTCAAATGCTTAAGCTTCAACTTTTTAAAGCTGAAATGGAGCGTGATGAGGCCGTTGCCGGCAAAATTGCAGCTGAAGAATCTCACGAGGCAACGAGGGCCAACATCAGCTCAACATTATTTGATTTCTACCTGCATAGCATTTTGGGGCGTGGTAGCCTTGCCTTTCTGGGCCCCAAGTATGAAATTACTCTGGCTGAAGTTTAGGAGGCCGCACTCGATATGCTTGGCGGCAAGGGCGCTAGCTATGCTGAGTCAGCTCTGGAGGGGCATTATCTTGATGCTGATGCTCATGCCGCTCTCGCCAGGGGGAGAGAACAGCTTGCAAAATTAAGGGCCGAAACCGCGGCAGGAGAATATTCAGGAAAAATCATCTCAACTGCTTCAATTCAACCTTCTCCTTCAGCCGAAATTGACATTATCGGTTTTAGTTCTCATTCCCCATCTCCTACTATAGTTACCACTGAGATCACAAGCATACAAGGTGGAGATGAAGGCAGTGAGAGTGCCGAGGCACAGGCTTACGAAGTTGACGTCAGGGAACCGACTTCTGCAGGTAACCCTACTGACAATCTTGCCCAAGTAGACTGCTCATCTGTTTCTTACGAGCTTGATGGGTTTTTTGACTACTTCTTGAATCTTGGCGAACCTTTGTCTCCTCTTTTTACTGACTTGAACTTTTTTCCTTCTATAGAGAAAACGTCGGGCATTGTTCAAGCTTCCCCACCTCCAATTATTCCTCCTCCATCTATTCAGGTAACTCCTCCTTCCGCCTCGCAACCGGGATCACAAGAGGAGCAAATAGAAGCTCTTCAATACTTGGATGATCCCATTGCCTCACAAGAACACAAAGGAGAAGAAACTGAGGGGAGTGAGAAGACCCCAGAAGCAACTGGTTCCGATGATGAACCATTAGCTAAACGTTTTTCTCCAGGGAGTGGGTCTTCCTCCAAGAAGAGAGGAAAGCAGGGAGTTTCCAAGAAGAAGAAGAAGAAGGGATCTTTAACTGGCGAAGAAGAGACGGAAGAAAGTCCGACTGAGCCCCTTTCTCCTTCATCCCCTACTCTTACAAGCCGGCCTAAAAAGTTGGTTATTCGGCCAGGTGCGGGCTCAAAAGGTGGGCGGAAGAAGAAATGATGGCTCTGGTTCTGTGGCTTTCATATCGCTTTTTGCCTTTTTTGCATGTACTGACCGGAAATTGTGCGGGTACCGGCCCCCGCTTTTCTTTTGCTTTTTACTTTGGAACCTGTACCTGTATAAAATTCTAATAGTGTTGAATAAAATGATTCTTTTTCTTTGTACAAACTTCTGTCTGTATCTAAGAATGCATTTATTATTCATTTTTGTACAAGTTTATTTGTACGATATTGCAGTGAGCTTGTGGTATATATTGTTCGAGCGCAATTTTACCGATGTAGTTATACCATGTTGCCCCTATACCATAAGCTCATTGTAATATTTTATTTTATAATGAACTTGTACTTTTATTTTTTAAAGAATAATTATTCCACATTTGGAGGAATATTATTTCGTCAAAAAACAGAGTACAAATAAGTTTTTACGCTTCGTCCTTCGAAGATATCACTTTTTACTTTGTGCATATACACATTTTACTGAATGAAATCTTCTATGTGGTAAGGCGGGTATTTGAAAGGTACTTCAACTTCTTTTTGAGGAAGAGAATTTTCTAGAATAAGTAATTCATTCTTCCTTTGAAAGTTATTCTTTGAAAAGTTGCACCTCTGAGGAAGACTTTTTCACGTTTCAACACCTGGAAGTTTTATTTCAATCTTGGTGAAACGTGTGCCTCCGAAGAGGTCTTTCTTCTTGATTGTGCCTCCGGGAGGAGGTCTTTTCATTTCTGCCTTTGGGAAGAGGTCTTTCTGTCTTATTGTGCCTCTGGGAAGAGGTCTTTTCGAAACGGGCCTCCGAAGAGGGCTTTTATTTTGTTTTGCATTTCAACTCTGGTGAAGTGAAACTCCGAAGAGCAGTTGTCGCACTTCAACTCCTAGTGAAATGGGCCTCCGAAGAGGGCTTTTATTTTTTTTTGCATTTCAACTCTGGTGAAGTGAAACTCCGAAGAGCGGTTGTCGCACTTCAACTCTTGGTGAAATGAGCCTCCGAAGAGGGCTTTTATTTTGTTTTGCATTTCAACTTTAGTGAAGTGAAACTCCGAAGAGCGGCTGTTGCACTTCAACTCCTGGTGAAATGTGCCTCCGAAGATTGCCTGGAAGTTACTCTCTCATGGTTGGAGGGTCGTGATTCCTCCAATCTTTTTTGTTGAGTAGAGAACTTTCTTTTTTGCGGCATATGCCTCGTTAGAGGTCTTTATCCTCCAAAGAGTTGTGCCTCCGAAGAGGACTTGTGCCTCTGAAGAGGGCTTTAGTTGTTCCTTGTCCACTTGCTTATGCCTTTTCAGCGATCCTCTATTTTTTCTTTTCAAGCTCGCACTCCCTTCTCTTACAAGTAGTTTGTTTAATCCAAAGAAGTGTACTTCATTGCTAGGCCAGTTCGCGAGAACGGGCATAAGCTTCTTAATTGGATGTTTGTTTGTTCAAACTTCTCAATTTATTAGCTAGAGCCCGTTTTCGGCGAAATCATTGGCCATTCAATTGAAGCACTTCTTATCTATGATTTAAATTCGGGGCTTTCGAGACTTGGAATTTGTTCGTTGAATGATAACAAGAATCACTTGGTCTTGTAATGTGCAAGTTTTATTTTCGTTGCCTGCAAAAATTTAAATCGACATTCAGCAATACATTTAATGTACTTTTCATATCGAAAATAAAGCAAACATGTAATAATAATAAGGAACACAAGATTTATAGTGGTTCGGCCAAGAATTTGGGCCTACATCCACTTTATAGTCTCTCATTATTCACTTGCATCAGTTTTACAATTGCTTTCAATTACAAGAATCATACATTCATAATTCTTTTTACAATATTTCAACAAAGCTATCAGGTAAAGTATGGACGCAAGTGATTGCTGTTCCAAGCCCTTGGAATTTGATCTCCTTCGACAGTAGCGAGTTTGAATGTGCCGTCAAGAAGCTTCTGACCTATGACATATGGTCCTTCCCAATTTGGGCCAAACACACCTGTCGCAGCCATGATTCTCTTCAGGACTACATATCCAATCTCAAAGCTGCGTTGGCGAACTTTGGAATTGAAATGTCTGGCTATCCTTTGTTGATGAGCTGCGATTCTGAGCTCAGCCTCTTCTCTTTTTTCATCAAGGAGATCTAGTGCCTCAAGCTGTAGTTTTTCATTCTCCGCTTGATTGAAATGGATTCTTCTATATGAAGGGACCTCTGTTTCTACCGGAATCGTTGCTTCTGACCCGTATGCCAATGAAAACGGAGTATGCCCTGTCGCAGTTTTGTGGGTAGTTCTGTATGCCCATAGTGCTAGTGGTAGCTTATCGACCCAACCACCCTTTGCTCTTTCGAGTTGCTTCTTAATGGTTGACTTGATAATTTTGTTTACTGCTTCCACCTGCCCGTTTGCCTGCGGATGAGCTACTGTTGAGAAGCTTTTCCGGATTTTGAATCGTTTGCAAAAATCTTGGAATTCTTCACTTTCGAACTGAGTACCATTGTCTGTAATTATCTCTTGAGGCACACCATACCTGCAAATGATACTTTTAGTCACAAAACTTATCATCTTTTTAGAGGTGATAGTAGCCAGTGGTTCAGCTTCTGCCCATTTAGTAAAATAATCTACAGCAACAATGGCATATTTGATTCCAGATTTGGCAGTTGGTAACGGTCCTACAAGGTCTATCCCCCATATTGCAAACGGCCATGGACTGACCATCTGTGTGAGTTCAGTAGAAGGTGCTCTAGGAATTTTGGCGAATCTTTGGCATCTGTCACATTTTCGGGAATAGTCTGCTGCATCTCGATTAATTTCTGGCCAAAAATATCCGTATCGGAGAATCTTCTTTGCTAAAGTTTGACCACCTAAATGATTACCACATTCTCCCCCATGTACCTCAGCTAGGATTGTTTTGGACTCTTCCCTGGATACACATCGAAGTAACGGCATTGAGAATCCCCGTCTGTATAATTGGCCATCCTGGACTATATAGCGAGAGGCTTTCCTCAGTAGCTCTTTCGTTCTTTTGAATTTTCCGGTAAAGAGCCATTGAGCAGATATTCTGTTATTGGAGTCATCCATGATTCTTGCTCTTGAGACACGCTCATGATCCAATCAATATCCATCTCATCAATGCTTGGAGCCGACAGGACTTCCACTGGAGTCAACTCCATAAATTGAGCTTCGCCTGTGCTAGAGTACTTTGCGAGAGAATCTGCTTTCGTGTTTTCTTCTCGATGAATATGACTTATCATGTAATGATCGAAGTCACCCAGGAGTTCCCAAGCCTTTAACAAGTAGGCAGGCAGATTTCCCCGTTTCGCTTGGAATTCCTTCTTGACTTGGCATACAATAAGCTGAGAATCACTGAAGATCTGTAATGCTCGGATGTTTAGTTCTTTAGCAATTCTCAAGCCAGCTATAAGAGCTTCGTATTCTGCTTCATTGTTCATTGAAGGAAATTCCAATCTCAGTGCATAGCATAAAGACCGACCTTCAGGGGTCTCAAGTACAACTCCGGCTCCAGAACAGTAGTCATTTCTCGCGCCATCAACATATAACTTCAATTGGATTGGGGAATCATCGATCGTTTCCTCCTCACTGTTACCCTTATCTTTGAATTCTGCGATGAAATCCGCTAAAGCTTGTCCGTTGATTGCTTTTCGGGGATGATAAGTGATGTCATATTGACTGAGTTCAATGTTCCACTTTAGAAGACGAGCCGAAGTCTCAGGGCGAAACAGGACTTGCTTTAAAGGTTGATCAGTGAGGACTCTGATAGGATGAGCTTGGAAATATTGCCTCAACTTCCTTGATGCAATCAGTAGGCAATAGGCGAGTTTTTCCAACTTGGAGTAATTCATCTCTGCCCCAGTGAGTCTTTTGCTGATATAGTAGACTGGATGTTGAATCCTCTTGTCTTCTCGTATCAGCGCTGCACTTAAAGCATGAGATGATACTGCCAAGTATATAAGAAGATCCTCACCATCGCCAGGCCTAGAAAGTATTGGAGGCGTTTCCATATGGCGAATCAATTCATCAAAGGCTTTTTGGCATTCGGGAGTCCAATCGAAGCTTTTCTTTCCTTTCTTTAAAGCGTCAAAGAACGGGATGCATTTATCAGTAGCTTTGGAAATGAACCGACTCAAGGCGACGACCTTTCCGTTGAGACTTTGCAATTCCTTCTTCGTTCTAGGAGCTTTGACTTCTTTTAAGGCGGTAATTTGTGCTGGACTAGCTTCAATGCCCCTGGCGCTCACGATGAAACCCAGGAACTTTCCAGACTCCACCCCAAATGAACATTTTAAAGGGTTAAGCTTCATTCCGTATTTCCGGAGGACTGCGAACATTTCTGCTAAGTGTTCTATGTGATCCACTGCTTTCTTAGACTTTACTAACATGTCATCGACATAGACTTCCATAGTCTTTCCCAATTGCCATTTGAACATAGCATTAACAAGTCTTTGGTAGGTTGCACCCGCATTCTTCAGCCCGAAGGGCATAACTCTGTAGCAGTAAAGACCAACATCGGTGATAAAGCTCGTGTCCTCCTGATCTGGCTCATGCATCATGATCTGGTTATATCCGGAGTAGGCATCCATAAAAGATAACAATTCATGTCCCGCTGTTCCGTCTACCAGTTGATCGATCCTGGGTAACGGGAAGCAGTCTTTGGGGCAGGCCTTGTTTAGATCTGAAAAATCGATGCACACTCTCCATTTTCCATTGGCTTTCTTAACCAGCGCTGGATTCGAAACCCAATTCGGATAGGTAGATTCTTTGATAAAGTTATTCTCCATGAGCCGATCAAATTCTTCTTTTAATGCTGCTGACCTTTCTGGACCTTGAGTTCTCCTTTTCTGTTTCACAGGTGTAAATTTTGGGTCAATATTCAGAGCGTGTACTGTAACTTCTGGGGATATTCCGCACATATCGGCATGAGTCCAAGCAAAAACATCCAAATTTGCTTTTAAAAAAGATATTAAGATATTCTGAATTGACACATTAAGTTGTGAACCCACATTCAACACCTTGTTTGGGTCCTTTGGGTCAACAGGTACTGGTACTGTCGTTTCCACCGGTACCACTCTATTCTCCCCTGTACTGGCTTTTCTAGGATCCATCTCTTTTCGTGCTCCGCTGTGCTCGCCAGTGCAGGGTCCGCCCTGTAATTGCTACAGGGCTGGTTCTTTGATGCGGACTGGGGTTGCCGCATCCTTTCCCATTTCTCTTTTCCTTGCTTCTCGCAGCTTTGTCAGATAACACTCCCGCCCAGCATTTTGATCCCCTTTTATAACTCCTACTCCATTGTCTGTGGGGAATTTAATGGTAAGGCACCATGGGGCCAGAACAGCTTTGAATGCTGCAAGAGTTGGACGGCCAAGGAAAGCATTATAAGCGGAAAATTCGTCGACAATCACAAAAGTTTGCTTGCGGACTACTTTTCTTTCTCCCTCTCCAAGTTCTACAAGAAAATCAACGGTTCCTATCGACTGTTTTGGCTCCCCAGTGAAGCCAGCGATTTTCTGCGACAAGGCTTGCACATCAGCCATAGGGATCTTCATTTGGTCGAATGTTTTCTTGAAGAGGATATTGCAGGATGCGCCACAATCAATGAGAACTCTTCTGACAATAGCTGGCCCGATACCAGCCGAGATGACTAAGGGATCCAAGGTGGGAGCTTCAACACCTGTGGAATCCCTGGCACTGAACACAATATCATCATTGAAAGTTTTTTGTTGTTTCAGGGGCGTAGTATCTTCCAGAACAATGACATCTTCTTCGGCCGGTGCATATTTCAAAGCCCGGGTGTACCTTTCCATCTCACCCCAGCTCTTGCCTGCTGGGTGAGGTCCTCCCGTAATGACATTGATAACAGGCCTTCCGGATTCATGCCCTGCAGCCTTCTCACTTGTCCTGGGTTGATGAACAGGAGCTCATTGCCCCTGACTAGACGAAGCAGGATTGCTGCTACTCTTTTCCACAAACTGTTGCAGCTTGTTTTCCCTTATCAATTCTTCAATCAAAATTTTCAATTGGCGGCATTCATCGGTATCATGACCGGGTTGATTATGGAAGCGGCAAAACTTCCCGCTTTGTACAGCTTTTTTCCCGGTTCTCAGAACGGGAGGTTTAGGATAATCAACAGAATCTTTAGTGGCAAGGTAAATACGCTCCGGTGTATCTGATAAAGGAGTATATTCGGATGGCTTGAAGGAACGAGGCTTCTTCAGATTTTTCTGTTTCTTCCCATCGTTATTTTCCCTTTTTTGTCCTACAGATTCATTCTTGCATGCAGCAGCAACGTTATCTTCATCTTTTTGCAATACTGCCTTTACCGGTACAGGACGGCTTTCCAGGCGTATGAACTCATCTTCTTTCTTGTAGAATTTTTCAAGGGAATTTGGTTCCTTCATGTTAAGCCATTTTCCAAATTCGCTCGACTTGTCGATGGCCCTCATCAGATAGGTCAACATCATCCGTGGTTCTGCATTGTCTACCTCGGCCAGCGCTATATTAAAGCGATTCAAGAAAGATCTGATAGTTTCCCCTGGATTCTGTTCTAAACTTGACAACGACATGATATCTTTGGCTTTTGAAGCATATAGTCTGAACTGCTCCTTAAATTTCCAGGTTAGGTCAGAAAACTAATCTATAGACCGAGTTGGTAGCTTGGTGAACCAAAGCAGAGCTACACCTTCCAAATATACAGGAAAATATTAACACTTTATTTCATCAGAAGCTCTGGAACCTGTCATGTGCCAATCGTACTTATACAAGAATTCGTTCGGATCACTTGTTCCGTTGTAAGCTGGAATAGTTGGAGGGACGAACTTCCTTGGGAATTCAGCCTTTAGGATCCTTTCGGTAAACGGGGTTTTACTTGGAGAGAAACCCCATTCCTTCTCGTCTTCATTCCTTTGCATGCTCTCTTTCATGATTTGTCGAACCATTTCATAAAGATACCCCTCATCATTTCGAGCTTTAGATCCACCAACTTCAGGAAATATCTGCTCAAAGGGGCTGGCAGCCCTCTCAGGAATGTTTCTTTCTTCAGCATCATGAATGTTGCCAGCAAAGTTCCTTTCATTAGCCGTTGGTTGACGGTTTACCCCAAGCAAATCGTTCAACTTATTCAAAATTAGGGCATTTTGGGCATTCCGAGCCTCCAATTGTGCACTTTGGGCATTTATCTGCTGGTTCAGCCCTAAGATTACAGCATCCAACTCCGCTTTTGTAACCCAACAGGTGGAGTGGCTTGATTAGGTACTGGGGAAGAAGAGGTTCCCTCTTGAACATTTCCAGATCTAACAGATCTACTCCTTCTCCCCGGAGCCATGATTTCAGATAAACTTCTAGTCTTCAGAGAGATTACTTCAACAAACTTTCGTGGAGCAATGATGATAATTCGCCTGAGTTCAATTCTCAGTGAAAGCACCAAAAATGTTAACGCTAAAATTTGAACGCTAACACCCCGGTGTGTAAAGTGTAGTTGTGAAAGCACCACCCGATGATTCGGGAACAGAGTATAAGCAGAAAACCACAGAAAAAGCAGTAAATAACAACAATTTTATAGTGGTTCGGCTCAATAGTTTGCCTACGTCCACTTTGAATATCTTTATTGATGATTTCGTTACGAGTCGATACAATTCTTCCCAAGTACAACACACTTTGAATTACTAAACACTTTGAACGTTTAGCTTAAAATTCAATGTAAGTGAAGGTCTTCAAATCCATGTGGGATGTATGAGATTCCTTCTTGAAGTTGTTCATGGCGTTCTACGTGTCTTGAAAGCTTTGAGTGTCGAGTCAGTTTGGAATGTAGCAGAGTATCGGTGCTTGGAGAGAATCAGCCAAAAGTCCTTTGAACGTTGGAGGTGGTCGCGTATTTATAGGTGTGATTCTGGGCAGTAGTTTTTCTCTCAAGTCATGAGTCGTGCACGACTCATGGAGAGTCGTAAGTCGCGCTCGACTCAAGGTTCAAGGGTCAGCAGGCAGTGGGGTAAGTGAAGTGGTTATGAGCTTTTCTTCGTTCATCTGGATACAAGTCCTAACTCGTTCGCGAGTTAAGAGGTCACGGTTTAAAGTGAGGCAGCACTAAAATCTTGGCTCTGCGGTTTTAGGTCGTGTACGACTTAAACTAGGTCGTAAGTCGTCGACGAGTCATCTTATTGCGGCATGGTATTGAACTTGTCCTCTAAGTCTTAGGTCGTAACGTCTTTAAGTCGTGGACTTTCTTAAGTCGTGACATTCCCTAAGTCGCTTAGGTCTTAATCATGTTAGGTCGTTAGCTCCTTAACTCGTAAGCTTTCCCTGAGACATGACATATCTTAAGTCGCAGAGGCTTTAAGTCGCGGATTTCTCTGAGATGTGAGTCGCTTTGTTTGCCTAAGTCGTTTACGACTCATGCTAGGTCGTAAGTCATAGACAGCTTTAGGTCGTTAACTTATTTCCTTCTTGAGTCGTGCCATCTCTTAAGCCGTAGACTTCCTTAAGTCGTCTGGACCTTAACTCGTTAGGTCGTGGAGACCCTAAGTCGTGTACCCTCCTTGATCCATTGAGTCGCTGTCTCCCTTGAGTCATTGAGTCGGCCATTTCTTTAACACGTTAAACTGTTAGGTCGTACCATTCATAAGTCGTTCATGCTTTGTCTTGTTAAATCGTCACGCATCTTAAGTCGTGAGGTTTGCTAAGCCGTAGACTTCTCTTGATCCGTTAAGTATCTTATGTCGTGAATCGTCCCAGGCCTTAACTCGTTGTCTTAACGGGGTTAACAATAACTAATTAATCTTCCTTATGGATGACTGTATTCTACTGAATGCTGTAAATTATTTGATATCCTTGATGTATGATGTTTTGTGATATGAATTATTTTGATTCGAACTGTGATGAATGTAATTTATTTTATCTGTGATGAGTGTATATTATTTATCTGTGGATCTATGAATGAAGATAAGTGTTATAAGAATATACCACTTATCGATATTACTGTGCTTAAATCTGTAATGATTGATGATGTTGCACTATTGTGTAAAACCCCTGGACTACACCTTACACACACAATATGGATTGCATGAGGAAATTGGTTAAGTCATAGATTTTTGAAATGGCTTTAATGTATAATTTTAAATCCAAGTGGTTTTGGAAATGAAATTGAATTAAATATGGAAAGTTTTGGAAAGGGGGTTTTGAAGGTAAAAGTTATTTCGAATAACTTGATTAAGTTTTGAAATTGAAACAGTTTAATTTGAATTTGAAGTCACGATTTGAATTATGGTTAAACAAGTTATATAATGTGTTTATATGGGTTTCAAACCATTTTAAAGGTATTGTGAATTCGAATTTAACCTAAAGACTTTAACTTGTACAAATGTAATTGTATTTTTTCGAAACGAAAACTATTTGTTTTCAAATAATAATAGCTTTCATATAAAGAAAAGATTTCAATTTGTTATGAAAAATTTCACGTTTTGAAATGGAATTGAGACTTGTATGGATGTGTGTCTGACATTACACTTTGAGATGTAAAACTAGTCTCTATTAAATACATTTATGTTTGATGGCGGAGAATTTATTCTCTTAGCTTAACACCCTTCTCTAAGACGTACGAGCTCAGAGGTTATGTAGTTTATGGTTACTAGAGATACATTTCCCAATTTGGTAATGTGGCATTCGAAGTGCTGTTGATTATTTGTTGATCAAAGCACGGCTTTGTAAAAAAGTGTAGCTTTGTGGACAAGACTGCATCGGGACCTCACACCCCGGAAATGGTCGAAACAGGAAAGATGCAACAAGATTATGAGGGTCGCGCCCTTTAGGGTGTGTCATTCCCTTTTGGAAAAGGGTGGTATCTTGTTATGGAGCCCAGATACTTAACTCATGCGGTCGCTGCAAATATGTTACTTTGTGATTGCTTTGTGGTTGTTGGTGAAGAGGTACCTCGGATAAAAGTCGCAAACGACCGGGGGATGGCATGCTCGTGTTGTGGTTACCTAGTTACAGAGGTAATCCGGCCTTGTGTTGGCAGAGAGCTGGTTAAGTTCACGGGACGTCCCTCCAGAGGCGTACCCATGTAGTAGTAGGAA
This sequence comes from Allium cepa, assembly GCA_030765085.1. Classification (NCBI taxonomy): domain Eukaryota; kingdom Viridiplantae; phylum Streptophyta; class Magnoliopsida; order Asparagales; family Amaryllidaceae; genus Allium; species Allium cepa. The sequence continues at coordinate 140,629,619 of CM060937.1, read as the reverse complement.
GTTCCTTAGCCTAACCATTTGTTGAAAATCCAATCTCCAATATGCACCTTGTATGGTTTTAGTTGTATAACCTGGCATTTACGTATTGTGGCGCCCCACTATTTAGATGGTAGCTATAGTAGGCATACAATAATGGTTGTATGCTGGCTAAGATTAATATTATACTTTCGAAAGGTTTTCTGCACTATGCACTAATAATAATATCAAAAGGATTTTGCGTATCAAGCATATTTAACTATCATAAGGAGAAATCTCCTCCAATTCTGTGTTTGCATTATGTGTGCGGCGAGAGGCCTTATGATAGTTTCATTTTCCAAAAAGCATTACGAATTTAAATTTTAAATTCTTTTGCTAATTGTTTAAAAGATAAACTATTTTTATTTTCTCATACCAGTCTCATCACTGACCTGGAGTTTATTGTTCCCTTCCTAAATTTTGGGTGCCTACAATTTTCCACACGGCCAGTCTAGAGTTGGGTTTTTCAGATAATCAAATAGTAGGAGTAGATTCGATAGCATTCAATCTTTGGACATTGGCAATCGCATTTGGATCGAGTTTGCTTAACTTAACTTGATTGGGAGTTCGAGCTATCTTTGGATTAGAGATTTTTGATGGAGATCCAAATGTTGGAGTTCTCTCTTAGAAGTTCAAGTTATGATATCATATTCAGCTGTTGTTTCGCTGCTGGTGTTTTGTATCCACTGTAGCATTGTATTTATGCTCTAATATATTTGTGTGATTAGTATTGTATCATATATGGATATTGTATTCATTGTTGTATCAAATATATTATTCATTTCTTCTTCCGCTGTGTTGATATACTTAATGTGTTATAAGCTCCGGCGAACTAGATTCGACGTTTAAATCTGCGGTATTTGAATATATGTGATATATTCGGTGCCGATTTTCGAAGGTCGAGTCAGGGTCGTTAGAATTGGTATCAGAGCTGAAGGTTGAAACTTTAGCTCAGAAGTATAATACATTAGGTAACTCATTAGAGATGGGGTAAAGTATACCTAGAATGAGTATATCCCTAAGATATCCGTTCGTGTGCCTCAGTTAATTCTCTTACTATCCACTGATGGTGAGTATGAATGCGAGAAGAGGACGAGATAGGGGACAGGGGAGTACCACTACAAATGGTCAATACCCTGCAATAGTGGAAACAACTTTCTCTATCAATGTCCTTTGATCCAGTTTCAATTCTTCGATGGCTTCGTGGCAGCTCCAGGGAGAAGCTTTGGTGTGTGATGGCCTTGCGAATCATCGTAGAAAACTCCTATTTCGTATTCTCTTTATCGGATTCTTATCAGCTTTTCGTTTTAACTTTAATAAATTTGAAATTTGAAATTGAAATAAATCGGTTGAGAAAATATGAAGATTTGTATCGAAAAAATAATTTTTGATTAAAATCCAAATTTGAAAATTTTGTTTGAAATTTCTTGTGTGGATTAAAGTCCAAGAAGGGACAAGCTGGTGTAAATTTTGGGTGTTTCGACTTGAGTTTGGAATCCATACCTAGTTTTTGAGAATTGTGGGAAATTGAATCCATTTATCTATTGTTTGGTTCTCGATATATACTACGAGTGGTTAGTTATTCCTTCGAACTAACCGATACCCCTATATATTTGTAGACCAGGTGACCCGAGTACCCTGTGTAACATCGAATGAGTTGTTCTAAAAGATATTCTGATTTGGTAAACCAAATGCAGAATAGATATCCAGTTTGATCTGGAAAGATATTTCTCTATCTTTCATCTATCTTTGTGTATCCATCCTTCGTTGTCTCCCTGGTAAATTTCGGGGACGAAATTTTCTTAAGGGGGAATCTGCAACATTCCTGTTTTTGAATCAAATTCAAATTGGAAATCAATTTAATTTTTGAATTAAATTGTGAATTAAATTGAATTATTTCCAAAATTAAATAAGCTATTTACATGTTTATTCATTTATAAATACAAATTAATTGCATATTAATTTTGAAGTTTGAAATTTAAAAAAATAAAAGTTTGGAATATATATTGGATTTGGAAAAAATCTGTAGTTTAATAATAGAAAAACTTTTTTGTATTTATAGTGATTTGAAAATTTTATTTTGAATAATTATAAGTGTAATTTGCTTAAGTTAATAAAAAGTTTAAAATACTTTTTCCTTTTACTTGGAATAAATTGGTTCGTACATATTTAAATTTGTCTTGGGTTTGAAAACATTACATTTTAAAATTTGTTATATATACATGTGAAAGAAAATGGATTTTATTTAAATTGAAAATATAAATAGGAAATATAATATAAAGTTATATTTAAATATTTTAAACATAAAGATTTAAAATGTTTAAAATATAATACATATGCAAATAACATGTTTATAAAAACATGATTTACAAATAAATTAACATAAGTGTTTAAAATGTAAACAAATTAAAGTTTAACATGGATTTAAACACAAATTATAAATAAATTAAATGAAAGGGTTTTAAACACAATTTAGTCACAAAAGACATTTGTAGCGTGAATTAATACAAGTGTAACTTAATTGGATTCGTAAATGAACAAGTGGCACTTTATTTTAAAAATTGAATTTATGAAAACATGTATGAGAGAAAATGATCAGGTTATTCTTACCTTTCTCAAAACTTGGATGAAGAAAACAAATCTAAGAATGAAACCATGAAATCAAAACCAGTAAAACAAAAATCATCTCAAACTAAAAATAAAAAAGAAAACCTGAAAACAAAAAAATTGCAAGACTGGAAAGAAAAAGAGAAATCAAAAGAAAAAAAAAACCTGATCAAGCTTCCAATCAAAAAAATCCAGTTTTCAAACTTCAATTTGAAAATCAAATACAACCTGAAGCTTAAGTCTGAGAATCAAAATCAGAGTGAAAATCGAGGCAAAACCAGATCAACCTGTAGTCGAGTAAAAAAAATCAGAGCTCAAGCAAAATCAAATGAATGCATAGGATCAAGCATGCAATTCAAATTGACTTAAACAGCAAGTAAAATATGAAAATATCAAAGCAAAGTCTAAGGCAAAAAATTCAGATCAAAAGCAAAGCATCAAGTAACTTAGCAAATTCAAGCAAGATTCCAGATTGAAACAATCAAATCCAGATCAAACTGAAAAATCATTTCCAGACTCTGTTCCTCTCTGCTTTGTCGAACTCCAGGTGAGTAGACCTTTGAAACCATTTTATATATTGGTGTTTGGATTATTACTTGAAGTTGTGATGTGAATATGCTTGTATGCCTGTGTGAAAATGCCTGCATGTTGTGTATATATGAAGTTGTGAATGTGCATGTCTGTACTTGCCCCTTGATTGTTGTTTACAGGCATATGATAAGCTTAAAATTTTAAAATCTCATTCCTCAATCTTCTTTAGGTTTTGATGTTCAAACCAAATAGGATTGAAATACCAAGATATTTATTCTAAAAATACTTTTAAGAAAAGATTTGTTGAGTATTTTCTGGAAAGAGGAAAATAAAGTGGAAACCCAAGCATGCCACAAATTCGAGTGTCTGAATTTACTGATTCATTTATAGAATCAGTTTTGTTATCAAAAAACATGATTTTTAAAATTAGTTCCAAGAATTTTTGTTTAGTTTCGAGTTAGGATTCGAGCATTGAGAGGAAATGACACTTTTGTCAAATTCCGTCAAACGGCGAGATGAAGTTTGTCGTGCTTGGGTTGGAAAATGGTTTGAGCGTCGAGGATCAACGGAAAAATAGTGTGAAGATTTTCAAGTGGCTGTGGCGATCAATTGACGATGAAATAGGGTTTTAGGCTAAGTTTTGATGGGGGCGTTTCTCTGGGTGCTCTCGGCATAGATAGTTGATCGGAATCGATCGCGGGTAAGGGGATCGATTCATGGAATGGAGATGAAGGTCTGGGTGGAATAGCGATGGTTTTGGTGGCTGGGATTGGCTAGGCGAGGTGATTTTCTGATCAGGATGGGTTACAGGCATTGGTCGATGGGGTTCGATTTTGACTCTCAAGTGATATCGCCGATCTGTGCGTTTGCCTATGGTGAGAAGCTCAGTGGCAACCTAGTGGTGCTCGGCCACTTGGTCGGAGGTGGCCAGAAGGGGCGTACACCTATACGGGTGTCACTATGCACAGAAGATCCGGACAGCAGCATTGTTCGTCGATGCAGAGGGTGATGCGAAACGCTGGAATCGGCAATTGGTTTCGATAGGTTCGCGAATGAATTGATGCCGTTGTCGATCGTTTAGATCCAGCGTAGGTGATAATGGAACTGGATGTGTTTAGTTGGGGAAGAGGGAAGAAAAAGAAGTGTGTCTCAATGTTGATCTCGGGTTTTTAGTAAATTGGCTCGAAGCAATGAAATAGGGGAAGGGGAACTCAAGTGCATTATTGGGTTCAACCCATAAGTGTCTCGGGTATGTTGTTCAACATAAAAACAAAGTTTAAAACTTTAAAACCCAATCAAGTTTTACTTTAAAACAATTTTGTTAAAACATATTCTTTTGTAAATATTAGATGTTAACCAAGTTTTAAATTGGTTAAGAAAGTTTTAAATAAAAATTGTTTTAATTAACCAAGTTTTAAAATGTTTAAAAATATACATGACCTTTATTTTTAAAAGTTTATTTTAAATAAACTTAATAAAATTACAAATGTTTTAATTGTTAATTAACATTTAAAGCCTAAGTTAACTTATTTGTTAAAGAAAATTAATTACTTAAAGTTAATCACTTAATAAAAGTAATTAAGGTAAATTAATTTAATGATTTAAGTTTGATTTAATCAAGTAATTAAATAATAAATTACTTGATTTAAGTTTATTAAAGATAATTATTCGATGTAAGAAAGTTTTGAGAATAATTACTTAATCAAAGATTGATTAAGGTTAATTAATTTCACAATTAAGAATAATTAATTAATTAGAAGATTAATTAGTATATAAGTAATTAGAAGTAATTAATTACTTAAAGATAATTACTTAGATAAAGTAATTAATTAATGGTTAAAGTTAATTAAGTAATTAGGGGAAATTGCTTATTATAATAAATTAAGGATGATTAATTAATGATAATTAATTAAGGGTTAATTGATTGATTAATTAAGGATGATTAATTAAGGGTAATTAAATAATTAAGATTAGTGCTTTAATAATTAAAGGTTGATTTATTTATTAATTATGGATAATTAATAAATAATTAAAGTATAATTAATTAACATAAATTGTAGTTAATTAATATTAATTAACCTGGATTAGTAGTCAATCTGATTTGAATTAATCAGATAACTAATTAATCTTCCTTATGGATGACTGTATTGTACTGAATGCTGTAAATTATTTAATATCCTTGATGTATGATGTTTTGTGATATGAATTATTTTGATTCGAACTGTGATGAATGTAATTTATTTTACCTATGATGAATGTATATTATTTATCTGTGGATCTATGAATGAAGATAAGCGTTATAAGAATATACCTCTTATTGATATTAATGTGCTTGAATCTGTAATGATTGATGATGTTGCACTATTGTGTAAAACCCCTGTGCTACACCTTACACACACAATATGGATTGCACGAGGAAATTGGTTAATTCACAGATTTTTGAATTGGTTTTAAAGTTGAATTTTAAATCCAAATGGTTTTGGAAATGAAATTGAATGAAATATGGAAAGCTTGGAAAGGGGGTTTTGAAGGTAAAAGTTATTTTGAATAACTTGATTAAATTTTGAAATTTAAATAGTTTGAGTTGAATTTGAATTCAAGATTTGAATTATGGTTGAACAAGTTATATAATGTGTTTACATGGGTTTTAAACCATTTTAAAGGTATTGTTTTTGGAATTTGAATTTAACCTAAAGACTTTAACTTGTACAAATGTAATTGGATTTTTCCGAAACAAAAACTATTTGTTTTCAAATAATAACAACTTTCATATAAAGAAAGGGTTTCCAATTTGTGTTGAAAAATTTCAAGTTTTAAATGGAATTGAGAATCGTTTTGAAAGTTATGAATGAATATTTGGAAATGGTTTTGAAAGCTATGAATTGATTCTTTGATTTAGCGATTGGATGAGTTAATCCAATTTGAAAAGATAATTGGTTTGAAAGTTGTGAATAAATCTTTATGAAAGATTGGTGAACTTTGTGAAGTAAATCTTTTTGGTTAATGATTTGTAAATGGTAATTTGTTTAAACCATTTGAAGAAAGGTTTTCATTTTTAAGTGGTGACTTAACTTAACTGAAATCCCAATATCCATATGTTTTTAAATATTGCGCTCATTATTCTGTTTAGCCAGGAGAGGACCTTTGTGTCATATAACCCATTTCGAATAATGATACGACGTTATGGATAGCATTTAAAGACCGGTGGTGAAGACCGGATATTTTTCGAAAGTGAAAATATAACTCATCGAATGTCTCTGCACCGGCTGATACCCGTAGAGATTTGATCATCCTTTGTGATGGGGAGTCCGGACATGATTACTGAATATCCGGATTTGCAAGGGCTTCTTTGGAAGTGCCTTTGGTTCTGTTCGAACCCGGAACAGACTTGTATATATGTGTGTCTGACATTACACTTTGAGATGTAAAACTAGTCTCTAGTAAATACATTTATGTTTGGTGGCGGGGAATTTATTCTCCTAGCTTAACACCCTTCTCTGAGACGTACGAGCTTAGAGGTTATGTAGTTGATAGTCACTAGTGATACATTTCCCAATTTGGTAATGTGGCATATGAAGTGCTGTTAATATTTGTTGACCAAAGCATGGCTTTACGAAAAAGTGTAGCTTTGTGGACGAGACTGCATCAGGACCTCACATCCCCGAAATGGTCGAAACAGGAAAGATACGGCAAAGTTATGAGGGTCGCGCCCTTTAGGCTGTGTCATTCCCTTCTGGAAAAGGGTGGTATCATGGTATGGAGCCCAGATACTTAAATCATGTGGTCACTGCATATCTATTACTTTGTGATTTCTTTGTGGTTGTTGGTGTAGAGGTACCTCGGATAAAGGTCGCAAACGACCGGGGGATGGCAGGCTCGTGTAGTAGTTACCTAGTTATAGAGCTAACCCGGCCTTGTGTTGGCAGAGAGCTGGTTAAGTTCTCAAGACGTCCCTCCAGAGGCGTACCCATTTGGAAGTAGGAAGTTCCTTTGCCTGACCATTTGTTGGAAATCCAATCTCCAATACGTTCTTTGTATGGTTTTAGTTGTATAACCTGCCATTTACTTATGGTGGCGCCTCACTGTTTAGATGGTAGCTATAGTAGGCATACAATAATGGTTGTATGCTGGCTAAGATTAATATTATACTTTCGAAAGGTTTTATGCACTACGCACTAATAATAATGTCAAAGGGATTTTGCGTATCAAGCATGTTTGACTATCATAAGGAGAAATCTCCTCCAACTCTGCGTTTGCATTGTGTGTGTGGCGGGAGGCCTTACGGTAGTTTCATTTCCAAAAAGCATTGCGAATTTCAATTTTAAATTCTTTTGCTGATTGTTTTAAAGATAAACTATTTTTGTTTGATCATACCAATCACATGACTGACCTGGAGTTTATTGTTCCCTTCCTAAACTCTAGGTGCCCACAATTTTCCACACGGGCAGTCTAGAGTTGGATTTTTCAGATAGTCAAATAGTAGGTGTAGATTTGATAGCATTCAATCTTTGGACATTGGCAAACGCATTTGGATCGAGTTTGCTTAACTTAACTTGATTGGGAGTTCGAGCTATCTTTGGATTAGAGATTTGTGATGGAGATGCAAATGTTGGAGTTCTCTCATAGAAGTTAAAGTTATGATGTCATACTCAGCTGTTGTTCCGTTGGTGGTTTTTTGTATTCCGCTGTAGCATTGTATTTATGCTCTAATATATTTGGGTGATCAGTATTGTATCATACATGGATATTGTATTCATTGTTGTATCAAACATATTATTCATTTCTTCTTCCACTGTGTTGTTATACTTAATGGTTTATAAGCTCCGGCGAACCAGATTCGACGTTTGAATCTGCGGCATTTGAATGTAGGTGATATATTCGGTGCCGATTTTCGAAGGTCGAGTAAGGGTCGTTAGAACCTGCCATTCTTAAATGGTAGCTATAATAGGCATAATATAATGGTACCTATGCTGGCTAAGATTAATATTGTACTTTCGAATTGTTTTCCACACCGTGCATTAATAATAATATCAAAAAGATTTTTACGTATCAAGCATGTTTGACTACCATAAGGATAAATCTCCCCCAAGTGTGCAATTGCATTGTGTGTGTGTTGGGAGGCCTTATGGTAGTTTAATTTTACAAAAAGCATATCAGATTTCTTTTCCTTTTATTTTGTGCAAATAACTGTTTTAAGATCTCACACCAGTCCCATGACTGACCTGGAGTTTACTGTTCCCTTTCTAAACTCTGGGTGCACATAATTTTCCACACGGGCAGCCTGCAGTCGGGTTATCAGTTGTTCTGGAGCGAAGTCAGGAAAGTATGCTGCGGAGATCAGGTGAAAAGCTGGATGGCAAGACGTATCACTTATATTATGTATTATTCCGCTGCATATGGCTTGTTGCAAAGTCAATTTCCATGTGGGCAAGTTGTCGTAAAAGCCTAGTGTCGTGTTTTGTTGTTGTAATACTCTGACGATATAGTGTAAAAAACTGATATAGTTATTTTGTTTAAAGATTTTTCATTTATCTATTATATATTTTTCTACTACGAATGTGACATTCTGATATTGTTTCTGTTTTCTTTTTCTATCTTCTTATTTTTTAACCATAACGATTCGGTTTTATGGCAATTGATTGTTCAGCATTTGATACAGTGGGCATATTGATGTCGACTCTCGGGCGTCGAAAAATCGGGTCGTTGCAACTCTATACTAACAAGGAATTTGCAGAGTAATAACAGATATGATAATAATATAACAGGCATATATCATCAATATAAATAACAGATAATGGTGTCAGATGTCACAGGTGAACAGATACATATAATAGCATATGTATATAGCAATGTAAATAACTAATAGCAGCATATTTCAATTGTTGTTTCAATTGAAATCAAATTTTATAAATATAAGAACGTTAATCGTGAATGATTACTCAGCTTTCGAGGCTAGATAGATTTGACAAAGAAATCAGCTACGAGTTCCAAAGCAACGCTAGATGGACATGATTTGATGAAGAAAATAGGCACGACGGACAAAGCTGATAAATGGAAAATTGGTGAGAACTAATCAGAATCAGTTTTGATATAAACCGAATATAGATATATTATTAATATATATTCAGTATTTTATTTTAAGACAAAGATTATTAATTTCTAAATCATTATTCTTAAATTCAAGCACTAAAAATAAAAGACTTTTATTATACCTAAAACATTTCCCAAAACAAATTCTTAAACACATATAATATATATATCAAAATCCATTGTTTCAGATTAAAACACATATATTTGACCCAATACATATACGTCATATAATTTGAGATAATTACTTAAATATATACTATAAACAACTAAACTGACAAGCTTGCATTCTATAATGACAACATGACACATTTATATCAAAATCAATATAACTAATATAAATATAATATACAACAACATGTTATAAATGACTATCATATATAAACTAATATATATCCAACAGGTTATATATGAACTTATATAACTTAATATATGTAGCAGACCTTAAAGTGTAAACATACATACATACATACATACATACATACATACATACATACATACATATATATATATATATATATGTAGCAACAGAATTTCCACGATATATGCCAATATCACATTGTATAGACAAATACATCTACCATTTATAAAAGCTTTCTTCTTCTTTTTTCCAAACAAATAATAATATATATATGGATAATTACTGGGAATCCATATTACTGTATATATATGACACAATAGCCTTATGTAGAACTTTGAAAGACATATGTATATCAAAATAAATACAAATATGTACAGTAATATAATATATACTATAACCTTTAACATAAGATACTGTAAACAACTTTGAAAAATTAAAACTTCTGAAATAACCTATAACTAACAGGTTATAAAATTTGTACAAACACATATACTCACAAACTATATACATAACAACACTATATACAATCCTATCTAAACTTCTTATAGGCTCATGTTTTTAAACTGCAAATCATATGCAGTTTCAAAAAGTAAACTAAAAAAATTCCAATAAAACTCAACACACCTATATATATACATATATATAATAACCCTTTGAGCATAGTATAAAATAACTTACATACGTATATATTTATACACTATAACGTTACTTATATAGTAGACAATTTTAATATATACAAAATATAGATATACTATGACGACCCGACTTTCTCACCACAGAAAATCGCATCGTCTTGAAGAAAGAAAGGGATAGAAAAGAGAAAAGAAAGAAGAGAAAGAAGAAACAACATTAGAATCTCAACACCAGAACGAATAAATTACATTATTAACATAAGTATTACATAGTATACAACAATTATAAGAGTTACATAGAAAATACATCACATAATAGACAGTTATAGACACATGTCTAGTTATTACAACTCAATACAATACAAAGAAACCACTTAGAGATACCAACACAGCGGAAAACTATATATCTACACACAGAAGCTTCCTGCTCCATAATTCGTCAAAGCTAACCTGAATCCCTTGGCTACTCGTAAAAATTTGAGTAACCCAAAAGTTTAAGAAAAACAGAAATAAACTCCAGGTCAGACATGGGTCTGGTGTGAGTAACAGGTTAAAGTTTCTTAACTTTTGAAAAACCTTTGAAAAGAAAGGTATCACGTAAGACTTCCCACACATAAACATGGAAAAGTTTTTACCTTGCACTAACCAAAACATTTGATAGGAAATCCGATGATATTATAATAGTGTCTAGGGGTTTCAAGTAAATATGAAATAGCCAAAATTGTTACATCTATTAAATTCCAGCAACTAGCAACAAAAGTGGGTAATACAATCAAAACCGAGGGCACTTATTGGATTTTGGATTCCATACAATGGCAGGGCTACCGGGGTACCGCCCATCACAGTACGTTGCCTAGATCACTGTACCGAGGATCACTCCCAATCCCCTGCAACACAAAGCCGGAACCATTCCTTACTGAACAGTTCCGAACAAGACCACCCCGTAGTTGTGATCAGCAACCGCACCACATAGCCGAAATAAAGGGGCATTTAGACAGGGGTAAATCTCGTCCTACTTGGGCACGACCCACTTAGCCTTGCTGCACCTCCCCTGTTTTAGCCATTTCCGGTTGATGAGGCTTGAGGCTACGATTACCTTTATAGGACCTATCACTTAGAATGCTCATCGTCCACCTGACGATGTTCTGAAAGCATTCAATCCATACAAGTTCGTTCTAGGTTCGAACAAAACCGAAGGCATTATCTCGTTAAACTCATTTTGGAATCACCCTCAGAGTTAACGACGATAACCCTTGCACTCTGAATCTTCATCTTTACTTGAGATTCACGACATATCGTTAATTTGGATCGATGTGGTTTTCGGATATCCAAATATGGAAACCCGATCCCGGTCTCATGGAAATCCAAAACGTATCTTTTAAGGCAAGTTGTTTTAAAGTTTTAAGACAATTTCAATTCATTATCTATATACACACAGATAGATAATTCATGACATAACAATGGATAATCAACATTATCATCACAACAGATAATCCATATCATTATAAACAGATAAACCATATTATCATCTCAATGCGACCAATGCATCCATCTCAAATAACATTACTTATCTCATAGCTGAGATTACAAACCATTCAAGGCAACCAATATCATCCATTCATACATAAGCAATGATCTAATGATCAACCATCTATAATTAATTTAAAATGAATTAAATTAATACTTTATTTCTAATTAATTTAAAATGAATTAGATTAATTACTTTATCATTATAATCCTGCTTAACTTAACCATTAATTGATTACAAATCAATTAATTAATCACCAGCATATTATTCATTTCAATTAATCATTCCTGATTAACAATTTCCTAATTACAATAAGTAATTAGCTTTTAAATTAATTACACAAGTTAATTATACTTAACACTTACAATAATTAACTTTTAAATTACTTGATCAATTAATTAACTAAAGTTAATTACATTAATCCTTTATTAATTAATTACTTCATTTATTAATTATTCCTTAATTAACCAATTCTAAATTTACATCATTATTTTATTAATTAATGATTTCTAAATTTCATTTTTAATTAATCTATATATATATATATATATTAATTACATTAAGTAATTAATCTTCAACTAAATCACACATATATTAATCACCCTTGATTAATAACATCCAGTAATTAACTACGCTTAGTTACTTCATTGAATAAATTAATCATTAATTTATTCTCTAATTAATCCCTTGATTAATTAAATTCAGTAATTAACTACCCTTAATTACGTATTTCAAAAATTAAATACCCTTAATTATTTATCTTAAATAATCCCTTGATTAATTACAAAGTAATTTAATCCAAATTACTTCCATCATTAAACATCTTTAATTACATTCAGTAATTATCAATTAATTACTTCCCTAAGTAATTACAATTCCATTAATTACATTAAGTAATTAACTATCAAATCATCATGTGTTTAAATTAATTGAACTTAATTAATTAATCTAAACTAATCACATTAAACTTAATTAGTTACATTAAATAATTAATTCATTAATTAATTCCATTAAGTAATTAAACTTAAACAATTTCAAAAAATGATTATTATTAATTAATTAATCTAATTAATTACCAAAATTAATCACATTAATTAATTGTTAAACAATCTTAAGTAAATGACCTTCATTAACAATTCTTAATTATTTTCTTACGTAATTAACTTAGATTAACCATTATTAGTTACAAATTAATTAATATTTAATTTCCAATTAATTAATCTGTAATTATTAAATTAATTAAGTGTTAACTGCAACTTAATTAATCCTTAATTGCTTGATTAGTTAATCTTAATCATAAATTAAAATCTAATTAATAATCCTTAATTACAGATTAATTAACCTTAATTAATTAATCTTAAGTCTTTAATTAATCAATTTAAAAATCCTTGATTACTTAATTAATCATCCATATTATTAATTAATTAAATAATTAATTACCCATTTAAAATAACTTAATAATTTAAATGAATCCAAATTCTTAAGTTCTAACTTAATTAAAAAAAACATTTCTTACTTATTTAAAGTATTTAAAAAAACATTGTTTCAAATTCACTTTAAATTTCATTTTAAAATTTTAAAATTTTAAGATGAATACAATTTTATTTAAACAATGTTTTAAAAACTATTTAAAACCTTTTTATCTCATATGTTAAAGAAAACATTCATTTTAGAAAGAAGTTTTTAAAAGAATTTAAACCAAATTCATCTTTAAATTCAAATTAGTTTGAAATCCACTTTAAACATTCCATGTTATTTAAAAACAAATTCAATTTTAAAAAATTACTTTTAATTTCAAATCTGAAATACAGCTTTAAACCTCATTCCAGTTTTAACTTAAATTTTAAAAGCTTTACTTACAATTTACATCCTCATTTTAAAATTCAGATTATTTAACCATTTCTAAAATAGTTAAAACAAATTAAATTCAAAAACTTATTTTATTTTAAAAACTAAAATTCAAACCAAATTCCAGATTTTAAATCTCGGATTCAAGCTTATTTTAAATTTTATATTTTTCAATTTAAACTTCCAGTTTAAATTCAAAACCAAATACCTTTTTATACTTAAAAGTTTTTAAAAACCAAACTTAAATTTCAAACTTAAATTATTTCAAAACTTAGATTCAAACTAATTTGAAATCAGGTTCAAACTCAGGTATAACTTAGTTTAAATTTTAAGTTTACATTTTAAAACTTAAAAACAGAATAGATTTTCTGTTTTTGTTATCAAACCTGAAACAACACATACACGAGCCTACCCTACAACCACCCTGAGTCAAAACCATATCAGCTTCGAGCTAAAACTCGATTTCCCCAAGACCAATACGAGGCCACCAAAAACTGTAACCCCTCAGCATTCAGTAGCCACATCACCTTGCACTGTGCACATGTACATTGCCTCCGGCCACCGCTGACCAACTACGCGACCACTCCACAGTCGGCAATCATCACCTCAGACCATACAAGCAACGACCCGATCAACACTTGCACGAATTCAAAATCGCGACCACATTCCCAAACCTGGAACAGAAACAAACTCCACACCCAAACCTGTCAGCGCCTCCCATTTGAAACTCCAACCACCATTGCCATAGGAACTCAGGCGAAGTCTTCAACAACCCATCATCTTCCAGTACCCAAGACCCCAAGCAACTCGATCAACTATACTTGCCGAAATGATTAATTTTTCTAGCCATAGTAAAACTAGGGTTCAAATCTTTAAATCAAAATCATCACCTCCAAAATGAAATACACAATAATCTAATAATTTTCTTAACACCCCCGATAACTCCACCTCCTCCAGAAACAATCTCGGTACCTCTAGTCACTAGTGGCAACAGAGATTCCCCAAAATACAATTTACAGTAAAACTAGAACTACTCACTGGTTCTAACTCTAAAATTTGTAAGTTATGGTTTAAAATTCATGTTTTTGTATGAAGTTTTGATTTATAACCCTGAAACTTCAAATCAAAGTATTTGAAAATTTCACAAATTAAAGTTGTTCATCTGTTTATACATTCCAGAGATATACAGAGTTGTTTAAGCTTAAGTAAAGTTTTCAGACCATAGTCCATGATGAAATAAACATAATTGTTTAACCCTTAAATATATCCAAGATTTAATCAAGAGAAAATGGATTTCTAAATCAAACAGAAGTTTGAAATTGAGGAAACAGAAATTTAACAGATAACAAGCATGCACACATAAATATATTCACCGATATATATATTCACAGCAAATTCATATTATATATTCATTTCTAATTTAAAGGCATGTAAACAACTTTTTCCTACTTAATTGTTTTTAAAAGTTGAGTTACTCACCTGATTTAAAAATGCAAGGCAGAGCACTGGTTTTTTTGAAAGCTTCTAAATCTTTTTGAAATCTTGCTTTAAAATGCCTTTGCCCTTTGAATATTTTGAAACTTGTTTGATTGCTTTAAGACTTGAGTTGTTTGATGCTTTTAAAACTTGCTTTAAAATGCTTCCAGCTTTGAAAATTTTCATGCATGCAGGTTTGCTTGAAAATGGAAATGCAGGATTTCTTGCTTTCCAGGGGTTTTTTTTAAAGAAGGAAATGCAGGAAATCATTTCAGGTTGAAGAGAAAAATTATGTAGAGGCTTTTTTTTTAGGAGAATGTGCTACAGGGATTGATATGCATCTTTAATTGCACGCAGAGAATGGATCAGGGATTTCAGATTTGCATGTTAGTTACAAGGATTGATATGCAGTTTGAAATATGTTACAGAGAATTTTTGATTGAAGATGAACTATGGGTTTTGTTTTTGAGGATTGTTTCAACTGAAAGAATTTCTTAGTTTAGGAACGAAGATGATAAAAAGGAAAGGAAAGAAAGAATGCAAGTTTATATAACAATATTTATGATTTATTTAAAATCAAAGAAAAGTAAAATTAAAACAATGACACTTTTCTTAAGTTACTAACACTTGTTAATATCTTTGTGTGTTTAAATTACACATGTTAAATTATGCTCTAAAATGTTTTTTCACATGTCCTTTTAATTAATTAGTATTTTTAATTAAAGTGCTAGTATAATATTATGCTTAAATTAATTAGTTAGCAAATACTTAGTTATATATAGATAATAATTAAAGAATAAACCAAGTATAATTATAAATAAAAACAATATACAAATCAATCGTTTGAAAATAATATTTTTAATCATTTAAAATAAATTTATAAAAGAGATTGTAAATTACTTGTTATTTAAATGAATAAATGTTTCATTTATAAGTTGTATTTTAAACTCTCTTATTTAATTTAAATATCATAATTATTAATCTATATTTTAAAAAGAAAATAAAACAAACATTTTTATAACTTTATTTTAATATTCAAACTTAAGTCAAAATATAACTTGAACAAATAAAACATTTGTCTTGTGTATTTAAAATCATTTGATTATTTTATTAAATAGCTTTGAAAAGCTTAATATTAAATGAAAACCAATTTCCAATTACCAAAATATTTGAAATTAGAAAATATGCTATATTAATTAAATTTAAAACCAAACTCATCTATTTAAAATATGTATATATATATGTATATATATATATACATTATAGATAGAAAATAATTTATTAGCTTATTAAAAGATAAATTCACAAATTAAATATTTAATAAAAGAAGATTATTGAACCAATTCAAATTTATTAACAAAAATTATCAAATCAGTTTAATTTAGACACAGATTATTAAATTGATATTGTCTAAAATTCTGGGATATCCCAATCCTCCCCCTTAAAAGAATTTCGTCCCCGAAATTTAAAACAAAGGTAATTTAATATACTCATTTAAGATTTAATTTTAAACCACAACATATAATAATCATATGCTAACAACCATAGCAACCAATTCACACAATCAAAATGAATCTAATTATCCAGAAAAATTCTGGATAGAATTTCCACGAGTTTCCCCGGCATAAATATCGGGATACTCGCTTTATAGAATCCAAATAATCTATACTAATAAGCTACAGAGCTCCTATCTCATCTGTATCTACAACTCTAAACAGGATATCAGACTATAGACGAGTCTGACTCAACAACCAAATTCTCCTAAACCGTTGGTTCCAAAACCAAAGATATATCAAACACGTACTCCCTCAGAGATACGTGAAACATACCGAATCCCAGTTATCCAAACTGGCAATTCAACTCTGAAGACCAAACACTTATCTTACCAAAACACAGAAGAAATCCAAAATACCTCGGAGCTAGCTTCCGAGACTTGCCAAAACTTATAGCTCCTTGGATCGGAGAAAAACTTATCCCAAAACCAAATCTCCGAATCCGGAATCCAAATTCCTCCGCCTTTTATACATAAAAACTCTTCGGACGATCCTGGGCTACCAACGACCCTCCTGATCAGCTCAACTCTTGTTGATGCCTCTAGAAACAAACTAGACCAAAGCAACCGAACACAATGATCTCCTCAAGATCAATCCAAAACCAGGAACACAAACTCTATTCCATAAACAACAGAAGACAGAATAAACTTCTCTTTATCCGGAAAAGAAAACAGATGCACTCTCAAACTACTTCCGCTGCACAACTCTGATCCGAAGTAGAAGAAAATGCTGATGAAGAACACGAGCACAAACTAGACAACCCAGCACAGAAACATGGTTCCACATATCCATAAAAGAAAATTAGAAATTCCTCTGAAACCTGAGTTGCTTCACCAAGCTCTATCTTTAGGTACCATCCTTTTACTAAACTGAACCACCGGTACCAATCCTTGAATACTAGTCGATAAGGAAACTTGATCTCCAGAGTGCGGACAAACCTATGACTTCCCTGAAGACATCCAGAAAATCTCCAACAACTCAAGAGAACACTCAAACTATCGCAAGTCACTTTTGCGATCAGCCCAGCCTAATATCCGTAGAAAACTGCTCTCTCTTTACCAAACAGAACAGTTTACGCTGGCCTATCTAACTCACCGGAGAAAAGGATCCACTCTGCTGCTTCTGAACTCCACCTTCAGAAAAACAACTCAGTCAGAAAACTTCCTGCCAACACAGGGCACTTCGAGCTGCACTGTTAACACCAATGCCAAAGAATTCCTAATCCAAAGCTCTCCGAGAAACTCGGACCTCAAAGCAAACAGAAACACCCTGCTGGACTCAGCCACATCACCGAAACAGATGCAATTCCTTACTCTTGTTCCAAAGAAACATCTTTGAAAACATCCATAGTCACTGCATCTCATCCCACAGCTACTACTTCCTAAGGTATCAAGATACCATCACTCATTTTCTTCTGCCCAACCGACATATCCAAACTCAACTCATCCAATTCTGCACTTCAAAGATGAACTCCGAAGCTTAACAGGTTTCCTTCAGAGATCGATGAAATCCTTACTCCAAGCTAAACTCACTCAAGACGGTATTAGGTCTACAGTCTCGTCAAATACACCTCCGACCAATGGTAGTTGTGTTACACACAGCACTACCTTATCTACCTTTATATCTTATATTGGAAAAACCTGTACGGGTAACCCAACAAATAGGTAGAAATATATACATATATACATATATATATATATATATATATATATATATATATATATATTAAAAATACAAATACCCTCTCTCAAGATAGACACCACTCTAGAGTCTAGGTATTCGCTCAACCTAGAGCTCCGATACCAACTGTGACCACCCGACTTTCTCACCACAGAAAATCGCATCGTCTTGAAGAAAGAAACGGATAGAAAAGAGAAAAGAAAGAAGAGAAAGAAGAAACAACATCAGAATCTCAACAGCGGAACGAATAAATTGTATTAATAACATAAGTATTACATAGTATACAACAATTATCAGAGTTACACAGACAATACATCACATACTAGACAGTTATAGACACCTATCTAGTTATTACAACTTAATACAATACAAAGAAACCACTCAGAGATTCCAACACAGCGGAAAATTATATATCTACACACAGAAGCCTCCTGCTCCATTGCTCCTCCATAATTCGTCAAAGCTAACCTGAATCCCTTGGCTACTCGTAAAAATTTGAGTACCCAAGAGTTTAAGAAAAACAGAAATAAACTCCGAGTCAGACATGGGTCTGGTGTGAAGAACAGGTTAAAGTTGCTTAACTTTTGAAAAACCTTTGAAAAGAAAGGTATCACGTAAGACTTCCCACACATAAACATGGAAAAGTTTTTACCTTACGCTAACCAAAACATTTGATAGGAAATCCTTTGATATTATAATAGTGTCTAGGGTTTTCAAGTAAATATGGAATAGCCGAAATTGTTACATCTATTAAATTCCAGCTACTAGCCACAAAAGTGGGTAATAGAATCAAAACCGAGGGCACTTATTGGATTTTGGATTCCATACAATGGCATGGCTACCGGGGTACCGCCCGTCACAGTACGTAGCCTAGATCACCGTACCGAGAATCGCTTCCAATCCACTGCAACACAAAGCCGGAACCATTCCTTATTGAACAGTTCCAAACAAGACCATCCCGCAGTTGTGATCAGCAACCGCACCACATAGCCGAAATAAAGGGACATCTAGACAGGGGTAAATCTCGTCCTACTTGGGAATAACACACTTTGCCTTGCTGCACCTCCTCTGTTTTAACCATTCCCGGTTGATGAGGCTTGAGGCTACGATTACCTTTATAGGACATATCACTTAGAATGCTCATCGTCCACCTGACGATGTTCTGAAAGCATTCAATCCATACAAGTTCGTTCCGGGTTCGAACGAAACTGAAGGCATTATCTCGTTACACTGATTTTGGAATTACCCTCAGAGTTAACGACGATAACCCTTGCACCCTGAATCTTCATCTTCACTTGAGATTCACGACCTATCGTTGCTTTGGATCGATGTGGTTTTCGAGTATCCAAATATGGAAACCCGATCCCGGTCTCATCGAAATCCAAAACGTATTTTTTAAGGTCAAGTTGTTTTAATGTTTTAAA
Source organism: Allium cepa (assembly GCA_030765085.1). NCBI lineage: Eukaryota > Viridiplantae > Streptophyta > Magnoliopsida > Asparagales > Amaryllidaceae > Allium > Allium cepa. The sequence continues at coordinate 140,609,877 of CM060937.1, read as the reverse complement.
ACAATTTCAATTCATTATCTATATACACACAGATAGATAATTCACAACATAACAATGGATAATCAACATTATCATCACAACAGATAATCCATATCATTATAAACAGATAAACCATATTGTCATCTCAATGCAACCAATGCATCCATTTCATATAACATCACTTATCTCATAGCTGAGATTATAAACCTTCAACGCAACCAATATAATATATTCATACATAAGCAATGATCTAATGATCACACCATCTATAATTAATTTAAAATGAATTAAATTAATTACTTTATCTCTAATTAATTTAAAATGAATTAAATTAATTACTTTATCTCTAACTAATTTAAAATGAATTAAATTAATTACTTCATCATTATAATCCCAGTTAACTTTCCTTTAATTGATTACAAATCAATTAATTAATCACCATCCTATTACTCATTTCAATTAATCATTCTTGATTAACAATTTCCTAATTACAATAAGTAATTAGCTTTTAAATTAATTACACAAGTTAATTATACTTAACACTTACAATAATTAACTTTTAAATTACTTAATCAATTAATTAACTAAAGTTAATTACATTAATCCTTTATTAATTATTCCTTAATTAATCAATTCTAAATTTACATCATTAATTTTATTAATTAATGATTTCTAAATTTCATTTTTAATTAATCTCTCTCTATATATTAATTACATTAAGTAATTAATCTTCAATTAAACCACACATATATAATCACCCTTGATTAATAACATCTAGTAATTGCCTATACTTAATTACTTCATTGAATAAACTAATCCTTGATTTATTCTATAATTAATCCCTTGATTATTTAAATTCAGTAATTAACTACCCTTAATTACTTGTTTCAAAAATTAATTACCCTTAATTAATTATCTCAATTAATCCCTTGATTAATTACAAAGTAATTTAATCCAAATTAGTTCCATCATTAAACATCTTTAATTTCATTCAGTAATTATCGATTAATAACTTCCCTAAGTAATTATAATTCCATTAATTACATTAAGTAATTAATTATCAAATCATCATGTGTTTAAATTAATTAAACTTAATTAATTAATCTAAGACTAATCACATTAAACTTAATTAATTACATTAAATAATTAATTCATTAATTAATTCCATTAAATAATTAAACTTAAACAATTTCAAAAAATGATTATTATTAATTAATTAATCTAATTAATTATCAAAATTAATCACATTAATTAATTATTAAACAATCTTAAGTTAATGACCTTCATTAACAATTCTTAATTACTTTCTTAAGTAATTAACTTAGATTAACCATTATTAGTTACAAATTAATTAATATTTAATTTCCAATTAATTAATCTCTAATTATTAAATTAGTTAAGTGTTAACTGCAACTTAATTAATCCTTAATTGCTTGATTAATTAATCTTAATCATTAATTAAAATCTAATTAATAATCCTTAATTACATATTAATTAACCTTAATTAATTAATCTTTAGTCTATTATTAATCAATTTAAAATTCCTTGATTACTTAATTAATCATCCATATTATTAATTAATTACCCATTTAAATTAACTTAATAATTTAAATTAATCCAAATTCTTAAGTTCTAACTTAATTTAAGAAAACATTTGTTACTTATTTAAAGTATTTAAAAACACTTTGTTTCAAATTTACTTTAAATTTCACTTTAAATTTCATTTTAAAATTTTAAGATTTCAAAATGAATACAATTTTAATTAAACAAGGTTTTAAAAACAATTTAAAACCTTTTTATCTCATATGTTAAAGAAAACATTCATTTTAGAAAGAGGTTTTTGAAAGAATTTAAACCAAATTCATCTTTAAATTCAAATTAGTTTAACATATACTTTAAACATTCTAAGTTACTTAAAAACAAACTCAATTTTAAAAATTTACTATTAATTTCATATCTAAAATACAGCTTTAAACCTCATTCCCGTTTTAAATTAGATTTTAAAAGCTTCACTTTCAATTTACATCTTCATTTTAAAATTCAAATTATTTAACCATTTCTAAAATAGTTAAAACAAATTAAATTCAAAAACTTATTTTATTTTAAAAACTGAAATTCAAACCTAATTCTAGATTTTAAATCTCAGATTCAAGCTTATTTTAAATTTTATATTTTTCAATTTAAACTTCCAATTTAAATTCAAAACCAAATACCGTTTTATACTTAAATGTTTTTAAAAACCAAACTTAAATTTCAAACCTAAACTATTTCAAAACTCAGAATTTGAAATCAGGTTCAAACTCAGGCATAACTTAGTTTAAATTTTAAGTTTACATTTTAAAACTTGCTTTAAAACTTAAAAACAGAATAGATTTTCTTTTTTTGGTGTCAAACCTAAAACAATAGTATGCACGAGCCTATCCTACAACTACCCCAAGTCAAAACCATATCAGCTTCGAGCTAAAACTCGATTTCCACGAGGCCAAAGCGAGGCCACCAAAAACTGTATCCCCTCAACATTCACCAGCCACATCACCTTGCTCTGTGCACATGTACAGTGCCTCCGGCCACCGCTGACCAACTACGCGACCACTCCACAGTCAACAATCATCACCTCAGACCATACAAGCAACAACTTGATCAACACTTCCACGAATTCAAAATCGCGACCACATTCCCAAACCAGGAACAAAAACAAACTCCACACCCAAACCTGTCAGCACCTCCCATTTGAAACTCCGACCACCATTGCCACAGGAACTCAAGCGAATTCTTCAACAACCCATCATCTTCCAGTACCTAAGACCCTAAGAAACTCGATCAACTATACTTGCCGAAATGATCAATTTTTCTAGCCATAGTAAAACTAGGGTTCAAATCTTCAAATCAAAATCATCACCTCCAAAATGAAATACACAACAATCTGATAATTTTCTCAACACCCCTGATAACTCCACCTCCTCTAGAAATAATCTCGACGCCTCTAATCACTAGTGGTAACAAAGATGCCCCTAAATACAATTTACAGTAAAACTAGAACTGCTCACTGGTTCTAACTCTAAAATTTGTAATTTATGGTTTAAAATTCATGTTTTTGTATGAAGTTTTGATTTGTAACCATGAAACTTCAAATCAAAGTATTTGTAAATTTCACAAATTAAAGTTTTTCATCTGTTTATACGTTCATCTGTTTATACGTTCCAGAGATATACAGAGTTGTTTAAGCTTAAGTAAAGTTTTCAGACCGTAGTCTATGATGAAATAAACATAATTGTTTAAGCCTTAAATCTATCCAAGATTTAATCAAGAGAAAATGGATTTTTAAATCAAACAGAAGTTTGAAATTGAGGAAATAGAAATTTACCAGATAACAAGCATGCACATATAAAATATTCACATATATATATATATATATATATATATATATATATATATATATATATATATATTCACAGCAAATTCATATTATATATTCATTTCTAATTTAAAAGCATGAAAACAACTTTTTCCTACTTAATATTGTTTTTAAAAGTTGACTTACTCACCTGATTTAAAAATGCAAGGCAGAGCACCAGTTTTTTGAAAGCTTCTGAATCTTTTTGAAAGCTTGCTTTAAAATGCCTTTGCCCCTTGAATCCTTTAAAACTTGTTTGAATGCTTTTAAGACTTGAGTTGTTTGATGCTTTTAAAACTTGCTTTAAAATGCTTCAAGCTTTGAAAAATTTCATGCATGCAGGTTTGCTTGAAAATGGAAATGCAGGATTTCTTGCTTTCCAATTTTTTTTGAAAGAAGGAAATGCAGGAAATCATCTCAGGTTGAAGAGAAAATTTTTGTAGAGGCTTTTGTTTTGAGGAGAATGTGTTGCAGGGATTGATATGCATCTTTAATTGCACACAGAGAATGGATCAGGGTTTCAGATTTGCATGTTGGTTAAAGGGATTGATATGCAATTTGAAATATGTTACAGAGAATTTTTGTTTGAAGATGAACTATGGGTTTTGATTTTGAGGATTGTTTCAGCTGAAAGAATTTCTTAGTTTAGGAATGAAGATGAGAAGAAGGAAAGGAAAGAAAGAATGCAAGTTTATATAACAATATTTATGATTTATTTAAAATCAAAGAAAAATAAAATTAAAACAATGACACTTGTCTTAAGTTACTAACACTTGTTAATATCTTTGTGTGTTTAAATTACACATGTTAAATTATGCTCTAAGATGTTTACACATGTCCTTTTAATTAATTAGTATTTTCAATTAAATTGTTAATATAATATTATGCTTAAATTAATTAGTTAACAAATACTTAGTTATATATAGATAATAATTAAAGAATAAACCAAGTATGATTATAAATAAAAACAATATACAAATCAATCATTTGAAAATAATATTTTTAATCATTTAAAATAAATTTGTAAAAGAGATTGTAAATTACTTGTTATTTAAATGAATAAATGTTTCATTTATAAATTGTATTTTAAACTCGCTTATTTAACTTACAAATCATAATTATTAATCAATATTTTAAAAAGAAAATAAAACAAACATTTTTATAACTTTATTTTAGTATTCAAACTTAAGTCAAAATATAACTTGAACAAATAAAACATTTTTCTTATGTATTTAAAATCATTTAGTTATTTTATTAAATAGCTTTGAAAAGCTTAATATTAAATAAAAACCAATTTCCAATTACCAAAATATTTGAAATTAGAAAATATGCTGTATTAATTAAATTTAAAACCAAACTCATCTATTTAAAATATATAAATATACATATATACATTATAGATCAAAAAAATTATTAGCTTATTAAAAGATAAATTCACAAATTAAATATTTAATAAAAGAAGATTATTGAATCAATTCAAATTTATTAACAAAAATTATCAAATCAATTTAATTTTAGATACGGATTATTAAATTGATATTGTCCAAAATTCCAGGATATCACACACACACACACATATAGGTATATATATAGCTTCAGACATAACATACGTAGCTTTTAAACTTTTTAGTAAACTTATATATATATATATATATATATATATATATATATATATATATATATATTTCATAAGCTAACATATTATATGTATTAACATTTTTTTTACAGATCTGCATAGGATTGTGTATATATATAGACTTCTTGGTATGTAAAAATTGTATACACTTATATATAACATCCGACATATATAAAGTTGGGATCTAAATAAACAAAATATAGGAAAAATACTTTAACATATATTATATAAACCCATGTACATTATATTAATATATATACTGACTCAATATAACTTAGATTATATATATAACCTATATAACTTATCAGTTGAACAACTATATATATATATATATATGTTAGTATATTTTTTTCTCAAAATAAATAGATAAATATATATATATATATATAAAGACTTACCTATACAACAGAAGAGAAGAGGGGAGGAGAAGGTGATGATGGTTTGGCCTGGACTTGAGATGGCGGGGCGGAGGAGATGAACCGGTGAAGGGAGGAAGGAGACAGGCCGGCTATGGGAAGGATGCTTGGTGACCTAGGATGGGAGGAGATTTGGTTGGCGTTGCTTATGAAGTGAGGTACAGCCAAAGTGGAGGGGGGAGGGTCTGAAGTTGGAGGTGTTTGCAGCAATCAGTCGAGGTCGGGTCGAGAAGATGAAGGGCTTGGGTGATGGGTGGCTTCACGGGGAGATGGTAAAGGAAAGCGAGGAGAAGATGAAAGTAGAGCGGCCATTCCTTAGGTCAGAGCACAAGGTGGAAACGTGATACATATACATCATAGACTATAGTGTGCTGCCACGTTTTCATGGTCGAAGAAGGAAAAAGAAAGAAAGAGCAAGGGGAGGAGTTGGATAGATGCACAGGTATAAAGGAACAAGCAACCAAAAAAATGAACAAGCAATAGGTAAATATATATGCAAATGCTATGTAAATGTGCCATAAATTCTAGAAGTAATAGACATAGATTTCTAAATTTATTAATAGCTAGGAATAGGAAAGTTTGAGCGTGGATTCAGGAAAATAATAGTAGCAAAACGGTTGTTGAGTTGTACGATGGAAAGTTGAATGGACAAAGAATACAAAAGGTCACAATAACTAAAAGTCACAAAGCCGGTACCGATACGGTTACCGTTTTTGAGGATGCCGCTGTGAACTAGATTTAAAAACACAGATTTGAATATACTACAGAGGTCAGCACGTCGAGACGATTAAGACAGTATAGAGATATCAGTGGCATAACCATCCTATCAAAAGTTAATATTCGGTACCAAAAATGCTAATAAAACGCCGGAATTAAGATTGATGGAGCAATAGCAGTCAAAATTTGGAGAAATGAAAGATGATGTCACACTCAGAAGATAATTTACAAATTTACTATATAAAAATACTCAGGTTTGGAAATTTTTTTATTATCATCTAATCTTAACTGATTTGAATTGAAATAGAATTACACAATAAAATAAACTTCCATATTATCATATGAAAATTTACATTTGCTATGTTTAAAAAGACGTATTCCAAATATCAAATTTTTATTTCAAAAATTCAATTATTTAAAATTTTACAAAATTCCGGCTAATTATATTATCAAGACCATTAAAATTTACGGGTCGTTACACTCTCCCACACTCAAAACTTTTTGTCCCCGAAAAGGAACGAGGTAGGGGAATAGAAACAACCAAAGAAAATAGATTGGAAAAACAAATAAAATAATTAATTTAATTAATTTAAAACCATATAGGTTTCAATTTAAATTAATTTATATTCAACAATTTGGTATCAATTTAAATTAATTTATATTCAACAATTTGGTTTTAAATTCAAGATATTTCATTAAGTGCATTTAATTTCAATTTGTTAATTCCTTCAAAATAGAATTTATTTATCCCATTTATTATTCAATTAACTTATTATTCTATTTACCTATTAATATTTTTATAATTAAAAATTAAGTGTATAATATTTATTATAACTACTCAAATTTTATTTATAATTTCTTTTAACATTATTTTATATTGTACTAATTCAATTACATAATCAACTTCTGAATAATTTAGGTAAGTTATCTTAAAATGAAATTGATATTATACAAATAAACTTTTCCCAACTCCATTATTTCAAGTTTTTAAGTATTTATCAAAAAATTTAGCATTATTTATAATTGAAATCATCCTTTAACAAAAGTTTAAGAATTAAATTTTCGATTAACTTCAAACAATTTAGAAACAAATATATATACTATATATTAAATCAAATCTATAATCATATATTTATACATTATAAATCAAGTCATACTTTAGAAATTCAAATCAATTGAATTTCCAAAACCAAAAGTGTAGCAAAGCTACTGAGTGGTCCCTTCACTTCGAAACTGGAAAATGAATGTCGATGATGCGGCCGCCATCACCGAAATTATTTTCCAACTACAAAAGAGGAGAGCACTGATTTTAAACAGTTAAAAATTCTTTTAAACAATTTCTATTTGAAAACACTTTCAATAATATATATTTAAAAAAAAATTAAAACCAAAGTTTGGAATTACCGAAAATTGAATTCTCAAATTCAAAATTTGAATTCAATTAGATTTCCAAAATAGTTTCTAAACTATGCTTTTATAATTCCATTTATTTATATCATGTGACAATAATCAATGATTTACAACACAGTAAATAAAAATCAAATATTATCGCTTCAATTAACCAATTCATTTAACTATTAAATTTCATAAAATTATAATTATATACATAATATAATCATACAAATTTATTGTGTCAGTTTGCTCTGTTAAAGTGTTTTGAAATTCCTATCGATAGCATTGATTAGACAAATCGATCGAAACCCCAAATCAAACATAACAACTCAAACAACACAATACATAAAACATTTTATATAAATTTACAAATACACTACCTCACTCGATGATTACGGAAAGGATTTTCGAAATAGGGACAGAGATTCAAATTCAAAGGAACTCAAATCAAAGAGAATTCTAATCAGAAGATAAGCTCGATAGGAAGATAAATAGATTACATGGAGAGAAAAGAATGGATTGACTTGTATAAATCGCGGGCGACCTTAATCGGATTAACCAAGACTTTAAGAATAAGACTGAGACAGAATTTTGAAGCAAATCAACATTCGATCATCAGAGATAGAATTCAGGCATAGCAAGAGATAGCAGCATCAAAATCGAGGATACAAAAATCTCCGGTTAATCAATGCTGGTTGCAAAGGAGTTTCACCCCTGTACAAATCATTCAAAGATTGGCGACACCGCCAATTTATTGTAGAGATCATTCGAAGTGAAGTTATGGTATACTCCAAAATCAGAAGAACATGAATAGAGAGAGACAAGAATGGATTTTGGAACTGGGTGGACTGTTCCAAAATTCAAAGGAAATCATGTCAAATAAGAGGAGATTCATGCTCGAACGAAAGTGATTCTGTAATTAAACTTACCCGCTAAGTTTTTCCTAAAACCAAAGCTCTGATACCAACTGTAACATCCTGGTATTTTTAATCATTCACATCCACAAATGTCGGACTTGAATCTCTTAGAATATCTTATTGTTAATTTATATTTTGCAAAACTCAGCATATAAAGTACAAAATAATCACAGAATCAGAGTAATATAGAAATAAGCAGTGGAAACAAAAGAATAGTAGTTCATTAAGCTGCTATACATACATAACAGACTTAAACAAGATACAACAGATGTCTTGAATACATAGAAGTCTCAACACAATAGTCAAATACAATATCAGACCATATCACAAGAGTCAACAGAATAACTGCAAGTTGAATAGATAGATGGATCTCCAAGCGAAGCTCCAACTCGAAGGTGAGTCTCGAATGTCGTGACACTTAGTCTGACCCGAGCGTAAAGAAAAAACACAAAACGCTCGAGTCAGGATTAACATTATTATATCAACAAATCCAACTCAAGTTAATATCAACCGAAATACAAGTAACTCAAAGGATGTTTGGAATAACCATCCTTTAAGGATCTGTGAAACTATCTACTATGTAGTAATATACGCTATTATAATAATGTCTATAGTAAAGTAAACTATTAAAATAGCGTTATGGTATTACATATATCCCCCTTAACACATTTTTATATTTCCATAGTCTATACATTATCGTAATCTCCCCCGTACAGGGCATCGTCGGACGGCACTCCATAGGTGTGGTACAAAACAAACTCGCAGTGGTCTCGATATGGTAGGTGACATGGCACAACTAGGCAATGCCAGGGTAGATATACCAATTACACTTCTAGGCTGGTGGTAACGCATAGCCGCAGCCACCGGCCACCTCGAGCCACACTCCCAAATCAAAGGTGTGCACTAAATCAATCACAAAGTAATAGAATGGCAATTCAAGAAGTGTGTCCAATCGGAGGAGCCACCTCACTTGGCCCGTCAATTGCTCCTGTTTTAGCCGCCTTATGCCAACTCACGGGAGTCAGGTCCACGTATGTGCCTCATATAGGATCGTCGCCACTATCTTACTTCATTCTGGAATCTTCACCGCGTATACGGTTCTCAAAGGGGTTTTCGGCATTGGCAGAGAGTATGACAATAACTGATCTCTGTCTCTTTAGCAACCAAATGTCATTATAACACCACGGTCATTTCAAAACAGGTTATACTTCAAAACAAAAATATCATTTCCATTTCAAAACCATATCAATACGATATCATTTTTCACTTCAAATATATTCATTCCCAAAATCATAGTACTTTCAAAGTCATAACGCTTTAGAAACCAAAAACTTGAAATTATAACACTTTGAAATAATAACACTTTTAAATTATAATACTTTCCTTAAAAAGTTTAGATATTAATAATAGTATATATAGTAAAATAGTTTATAAAATAAAATAGTTTATATAAAATAGTTATAAGTTGAAACAGTTTAAAATAAAATAGTTAGTATATTAAAATAGTTTAAATTAAAAATAGTTTATATTAAAAATAGTTTTATATTAAAATAATTTTCAGAATAAAAATATATAGATAGTTTTAAATATAATTTAAAAATACTATATACAATAAATAGCTTCCAAAATTTCACGAATCGATTCAAATCAGCTTGAATTCCAAAATACAAAATTTGATTCAATCTCAATTCATCAATTTCAATTCAATTCGGTTTCTCGACTAACCATTTCAAATTATATCGATTTCAAATACGTATTTTAACCACAAAATAAGCCATTTAAATTTCAATGTATTGCAAAGCTTTAAATATTTAACATTTTCAAAACTAAATTTAAATTTTTTCATATATATATATATATATATATATATATCAAATTTACTTTACAATTATTTAGTTTTGAAATTTTTACTTAATCATTCCAATAAAATTTGAATACAACTTCAAATTGCAATTTAAATAAAAAAAATACCCTATTCAATTTATGTAAATTTGAGGGTATTCCTTTAAATCAATTTTAATCAAAATCAAGTTATAAAATCATATTTTTAAAATGTCAAATTTAATAAATTCAAAATCAAACTTAATTAAGTATATTTCTTAAATAAATATAATTTCAAACCAATTTCTATTTCTCTTTCCAACCTTAATTTATTAAACTTATTTTAAAAACTTAATTTATATATATTTTAAAATAGTAAAATTGTAAGAAAATTCTTAAAATTTGTGATTTCAAAACTAACTTATAATTTTAAAATTTTCAAAACATATAATTTTAAAAATCAAGAATTTAAAACATTTGTAAAATAACATTCATATATATATATATATATATATATATATAATCAATATTTATATAAAACCATATATATATCCTTTAAACCTTGGAAAAATCATTTCAAATAAATATATATAGACTAACGGTATCTGTACATAATTTTCTATCCTATGGTCAAGTGATACGTATATTTAATATTTCAATCCGTAATTTAAATATATACGGATATATATCATTTCAACTCGCAATCCTGAATTCAATTCAATGAAAATCGCTTGGGTTTATCATTTCAACCCATAACGATTTTCTCCTACTCTACAGATCGTTCGGTTATGTATTATTTCAACCCATAGGGAATTCTATACTAATACGGAACTTGAAGAGTGATAACAGATGTGATAATAATATGACATGCATATATCATCAATATAAATAACAGATAATGGTTTCAGATGTCACAGGTGAACAGATAAGATAATAGCATATATACAGCAATGTAAATAACTAACAGCAGCATATTTCATTATCATTTCAATTGAAATCAAATTTAATAAATATAAGAACGTTAATCGTGAGTGATTGCTCACCTTTTTAGGCTAGATTGATTTGACTAAGAAATGAGCTATTAATTCCAAAGCAATGCTAGATGGGCATGATTTGATGAAGAAAACAGGCACGATGCACAAAGCTGATAAATAGGAAATCGACGAGATCTAATCAAAATCAATTTTGATATAAACTAAAATAGATACATTATTAATATATATTCCATATTTTAATTTAATACAAAGATTAAAATATTATTAATACTTCTAAATCATTGTTCTTAAACTCAAGCATTAAAAATAAAAGATTTTTATTATACTTAAACCATTCCCCAAAACAAATTCTTAACACATATAAACTATATATATATATATATACATTTCAAAATCCATTGTTTCAGATTAAAACACATATGTTGGACCCAACACATGTACACCATATAATTTGAGATAATTACTTATATACATACATTATAAACAACTAAACCAACAAGCTTGCATTCTATACTGACCGTACAACACATTTATATCAAAATCAATATAACTAATATAAATATAATATACAACATGTTATAAATGACTGTTATATATAAACTTATATATATCCAACAGGTTATATATGAACTTATGTAACTTAATATATGTAATAGACCTTAAAGTATAAATATACATACATACATACATATATATATACATATATATATATATATATAGCAACATAATTTCCACAATATAGGCCAATATCATAGTGTATGGACAAATACATCTACCATTTATAAAAGCTTTCTTCTTCTTTTTCAAACAAATTATATATATATATATATAATTACTTGGAATCAATATTACTATATATATATGACACAATAGGCTTATGTAGAACTTTGAAAACCATATGTATATTAAACTAAATACAAATATATATATTAATAATATATATACTGTAACCTTTACATAATATACTGTAAACAATTTTGAAAAATTCAAACTTCTTAAAAACCTTTATAACTTACAGGTTATAAAATTTATACAAACACATATGCTCACAAACTATATACATAACAACACTATATACAATCATATCTAAACTTCTTATAGGCTTATGTTTTTAAACTGTAAATCATATGCAGCAGCAAAAAGTAAACTAAAAAAATTCCAATAGAACTCAACAGACCTATATACACACACATATATATATTAACCCTTTGAACATAGTACAAAATTACTTACAAATGTATATATTTATACACTATAACATTACTTATATAGCAAACAATTTTAATATGTACAGAATGTAGATATACATGCATATATATATATATTAGTATATATATAGCTTCAGACATAACATACATAACTTTCAAACTTTTTAATAAACTTATATATATTTATATTTTCATAAGCTAACATATTATATGTATTAACATATATATTTTTACTGACGTGCATAGGATTGTATATATATAGACATCTTGATATGTAAAAAATGTATGCATATATATATAACATACGACATATGTAAAGTTAGGATTTAAATAAACAAAATATAGGCAAAAGAGTGTAACATATATTATCTAATCCCCGCTTATATCATATTAATATCTATACAATAGAAGAGAAGAGGGAAGGAGAAGCTGACGATGGTTCGTCCTGGACTTGAGGTGGCACGGCGGAGGAGATGAACCAGTGGAGGGAGGAAGGAGACAGGCCGGTTATGGGAAGGATGCGTGGTGACCTGGGACGGGACGAGTTTCGGTTGGCATTGCTTGTGGAGTGAGGAGCAGCCAAAGTGGAGCGGGTGGGTCTACAGTCGAAGGTGTTTGCGGCAGTCAGGCGAGGTCGCGTCGAGAAGATGAAAGGCTTGGGTGATGGGTAGCTTCATGGGCTGATGGGATAAAGGAAAGTAGGGAGAAGATGAAAGTGGAGTGGCCATTGCTTAGGTCAGAGTACAAGGTGGAAACGTGATACATATATATCACAAATTATAGTGTGCTACCACTTTTTCATGGCCGAAGAAGGAAAAAGAAAGGAAGAGCATGAGGAGGAGTTGGATAGATGAGCAGGTATAAAGGAACAAGGAACTGAAAAAGATGAACAGGCAACATGTAAAAATATATGCAAATGCTTTGTACGTATGCCATAAATTCTTGAAGTAATAGACATTGATTTCTAAATTTATTAATAGCTAGGAATTGGAAAGTTTGTACGTGAATTCAGGAAAATAATAATAGCAAATTGGATGTTGAGTTATATGTTGGAAAGTTGAATGGATAAAGAATTCAAAAGGTCACAAAAACCAAAAGCCACAAAACCGGTATCGATACGGTTACCATTTTCGCAGATTCCGCTGTGAACCAGACTTTAAAACGTAGAATTGAATATACCGCAGAGTTTAGCACGTCGAGATGATCAAAAAGGTATATAGATATCAGTGGTACGACCATCCTATCAAAAATCGATATTCGGTACCGAGAATGCTGATAAAACGCTGGAATTAAGATAGATGGAGCAATAACAATCAAAATTTGGAGAAATGAAAGATGACGTCGCACTCAAAAAATGATTTACAAATTTATTGTACAAAACATTCAGGTTTGGAAAACATTTTATTATCATCTAATCTTAACTGATTTGAATTGAAATAGAATTATACAATAAAATAAACTTCCATATTATCAGGTGAAAATTTACCATTTGCTATGTTTAAATAGACATGTTCTAAATAATAAATTTTTTTCCAAAAATTTAGTTATTTAAAATTTCAAAAGTTCCAGTTAAATATATTATCAAGACCATTAAAATTTATGGGTCGATACAAAGGCGATCATTACACTATACATTCATTCATTCACTATATTTCAAAATTCAGATTATCTCTTCATTCTCTTATCTCCTTAAAAATTCAAAACTGACCTTGTTAGGCCAACCACCAAAAACCTTAATGCTCTCAAAGGAAATCAAAGGCTTTATATTCACTATCAAAGAAGCCATAGATACTTATATCAGATATGCTACTTCCTTAAAAAAAATTCCAGAAGATTTGCAAAGTTCGATGATTTCTCTTGTAACAACCGGCATATTTTATGATTGTATATTTAAATATTTTATTTAAATACATTATCGTTAGTCGGATTATAATCCGAAGTGCTACTTTTTGTAAACTATAAATTAGGACTTGAGACAACTTCCATTGAGTTCAAAACGGCGTTTGCGACCCTTTTGAGTATAAATATCGATATGTTTGGAGCTAGCTAAAATTTCGACCTTTTCACTTAGGGTTTTAGGTTTGGGTTTCAGCCCATTAACCTAACATATCAACCCAACTCCACTCCACTTCTCTTCATTCCTGCATAATATTTCCTACAACTCAAGCTTTAGAAAAAATGGTGGAGGGGATTGGAAATTAAAATCCTAAGCCCTAGTTTCTTTAGCAAATCCAAGTTTTAGCTCCAAATCGAAAGAGAAGCTTAGGTAAGCATCTCCTTCTTCTTCTCCATCTTAATCTCTCTCCAATTTCAGAAATTTCCTATAACCTAATTTGGGAAATATTGCTTATTATCTTAGATTAGGGCTTTTAGAGTTGAGATTGAAGAGTGGTTGATCCTCCTTTGTTTTCAAGCTTCTTCTTCCTTGCTTTTGTGTAAAAGGTGAGATTTTTATCTCACATCTATATTTATATCTATATCTATATTTGTGGTTAGGTATGAACTCCTAACATCTATTCATGATCATTTACTTTTGATTTGAATTGATTTGGTGATTTACTAATTTTTGGATTCGAAGTCCAATTTTGTGAATATCCTACTAAGGATGTTTGGTTATGTTGTTTGGGATGCATTGAAGAGCCTATATGGCCGGGTTGTCGCTTGGCATAAATCCTTAATCGTTGTTGCTCGATCGATTGCTCCCGAAATCGTTTTGGCCATCATGGCCTAGGAAAATTGTTGCCCTTATCAGGTGTTCAAACGTCTGGATACTAAAGTCAGACGTCTGGTTTTGCTTCCTGGAGAAAATTATACCCGACAGAGGAAAATAAAAAGGTCAGAAACTAATCCCAGACGTCTGATTTTTAAATCCAAACATTTTGATGGTTTCGGACGTCTGGTTTGCCGGACCAGATGTCTGGTTGGTTTTTTGAAATATTTCCAGAAACCAAAACTAGACGTCTGAATCAACCCCTCAGAAGTCTGGATCTGTGCACATCTGCCTATTTGCCTAATTTTGAGTAAAATTCCATTTTTAATCGATTTTTGGTCGATCCGACTAGTTGTTATCACTATTATCAACTTTGATGACTTCTTTCTTTGGATTTTTGGGAATATCCATTTTTATGGGTTTGGTATCAATTTCATTAGGTTTAATTCATGTCTTCGAATGTAAATTTTTGGCGACTGATTATTTATACAATCATTTCTGTGGCTTGTCACTTTAAAATGCGAAGGTTTCAATACTAATAGTAAATATTCAAATCTTTTCACAAAGATGATTTCAACTATATTTTTGATACAAAGTTCGCTTTTAAGATCGTTTTCCAATCCATTAGTATATACAAACCTTTACTTCATTCGTTTGAGAAATCTAATTAAACGGCTTTGTAAAACATGTGGTATGAAACGCTTGTGTTTACTTCATTGGTTAATTTTTGGACTTGTTCGATTGAAACTCTTGTGACAATTTGTGAATGGGAATCTACAATTTGTTCGTAAATATTTAAGTTAAGCCAGTGGTCATTGGACATGAAGCTACACTTATTTATTTAGTAGCTTAGTGTAATTGGCACTTCTCGATGATCGATGATGATCATTTTGTGGTTTAGACTAGCAATGTGTGATGTCTCTTTGTCTGTGAGGGAGACTAAATCCCGTTTCGGTGGAGCTTTGGCTCAAAAATTGGTGGGGTAGCGACCCATGGCCTTTGGGCCGTTTGTGGAGCCTCGGCTCAAAATTAATGGTTAACAACCATGGAATAGCATTCCGTTTTGTGATACACGTGTTGGCGAGTTTTCATGCTCCAATTTTGTGATAGGTCTCCCCCTCTTGTGATTTCTGGATTTCTAGTTGATGATTTCTAGAATTTGTGTCTCACCAATTTTAGTGATTTACATGGATGAGTTTATCAATATTTATGCATTGGTGAATTTGTGTTTCAACAACTTTTAAGATTGGCATTGAGATGATTTCCAATATTTGTGACTTGGCGAATAAAAATAAAGTATATGGTTTTCTTTTTTATTTGTGAGAAGATTCTTGTGATATTGATTAATCTCTAGTTGATTTTCAAATGCGTACTTATCACTGTACGACATTATTGTTATCATATGTTTTTGTCATATCTCTTATTCTATCTCATTTTTATTTGATATTTATAGCTTGACTGATCCGTTATTATTTTCTTATTAAATAATACTCGGGTCAGACCGAGATGTTATAAGTGCTTCTGCTTGACTCCTTATCGGGGACCATCATTATCTGGCTTTTATCTAACTACATTAGATTGGTAGTTTTTTTGTTATACATTCGAGATAGAGACTTCTTGATGTATACATATACTTTGATGTAGCACTTGTATATATTCTTTTGTGATATTGTGGATCTTATTTGACCACTACTCTGATGTACACTTATATGTGTTATATTCATATCTGTTTCTGCCTTTGTGATATGAATTTCTACGACTGATTTATATTATTTTATTTCTATATTTGTTTCCGAGGACCCCATAGCCACTGTGCAGTAGCTTTGAGTTTGCATCGGTATGTTGGATTTTCTTTTGAAATGAATTATACTATCTGACATATCGGTGCTCGCACAAAGCAATTACATGGATGGTCGCTCCTCGACAGCCTTATTCTTTGCGCTAGTTGACGGCTGTAACGACCTGACTTTCAAAACACCAGAAAGTCGCATCGCTAATAAGAAAGAAAGGGATAGAAAAGAGAAAGAAGAAGCAACACATCAAAATCTAAACAACGGAACGATTAAATTATATTAATAACATAAAATATTACATAGTTTACAACCATTATCAGAGTACACATATAGTACAACACATACTAGACAGTTAAGAACACTTGTCTAGTATTTACAACACAATACAATTCAGAGAAAACACAGAACGCACAGCGGAGTACTTTATATCTAACGCAGAAGCCTCTTGCTCCATTGCTCTTCCCATATTCGTCAAAGCTGACCTGAATCCCTTGGCTACTCATAAAAATTTGAGTACCCAAGAGTTAAGAAAAACAGAATAAACTCCGAGTCAGACATGGGTCTGGTGTGAGTAACATGTTAAAGTTGCTTAACTTCAAAAACCTTTTGAAAAGAAAGGTATCACGTAAGACTTCCCACACATAAACATGGAAAAGTTTTTACCTTATGCTAACCAAAACATTTGATAGGAAATCCAGTGGTATTATAATAGCGTCTAGGGTTTTCAAGTAAATATGAAATGGTCGAAATTGTTACATGATAAAATTCCAGCTACTAGCCACAAAAGTGGGTAATACAATCAAAATCGTTGGCACTCATTGGATTTTGGGTTCCTTTCAATGGCAGGGCTACTGTGGTACCATCCGTCACAGTACGTGGCCTAGATCAACGTACCGTGGAGTATGCCCGCTCCCCTGCAACACAAGGCCGGACCCATTCCTCACTGAATAGTTTCGAACAAGATAACCCCGCAGTTGGCGCGTGATTCTAACTGCCCACACAGCCGAATAAAAAGGGACTTCCAGACAGGGGAAAATCTTGCTCTCCGGTGGGAGCTACCCACGAAGCCTTGCTGCACCTCCCCTGTTTTAGCCATTCTCGGTTGATGAGGCTTGAGGTTACGATTACCTTTAGAGAACACATCTCTTAGAATGCTCATCATCCACATGACGATGCGCTGAAAGCATTCAATCCATACAAGTTCGTTCCGGGTTTGAACGAAACCGAAGGCACTATCTCGTTACACTCGTTTTTGAATCACTTCAGAGTTAACGACGATAACCTTTGCACTCTGAATCTCCATCTCGAGCCTATAAGTACTATTTCCGTCAAACTCATCACGGAATCACCCCCGGAGTTATACAGACCAATAGTCCTTACACCTCGAGTCTTCACTCTTCACATAAGATTCACGACCTATCGTTAATTTGGATCGATGTGGTTTTTGGATATCCAAATAGGGAAACCCGATCCCGGTCTCATCGAAATCCAAAGCGTGACTTTTAGGTCCATGTTGTTTTAGAGTTTCAAAAAAATTAATAACATTATCTATATATACACAGATAGATAATTCACATATTCACAACAAATAATTATCATTATCATAACCACAGATAATTCACATTATCACAATGCAACCAACGCATTCATATCAATCAACATTACTAATCTCATAGCTGAGATTCAAACCATTCAAAGCGAACTATATCATCCACTTATAAGCAATGATCTATAAGCATACCATCTATAATTAATTTAAATTGAATTAAATTAATTACATCATCTTTAATTAATTTAAAATGAGTTAAATTAATTACTTCTTCAAAATAATCTTGCTTACATCATCATTAATTAATTACAAATTAATTAATTAACTAACCTCTAATTTATCATCTTGAATAATCAACCCTGATTAATTATACTTTAATTTATTTCACAAAATTAATTACTCTAAACCTAATACAGTAAATAACCATTAATTACTTCATTAATTAATTAACTATAATTAATTACATTACCTTAATTAACTACAATTAATTAATTACACTTAATCACTTATTATTGATTAATTAATCTTGATTAATCAATCTCAATTACTTTATTAATTATATTAATTAATGATCCTTTCAGCAATTAATCTCACTAAAACTAAAATTATTAATCATCTTTGATTAATCTCATTCTGTAATTAACTATCCTTAATTACTTATCAAATTAGTTACCTCTTAATTAATTTCTTTAATTAATCCCTTGATTAATCATACAAAATAATTTAATCCAAATTATTCACAATTCCATCATTATCCACTAATTACATCCAGTAATTACCTTTAATTACTTCACTGAGTAATTTCATTAAGTACATCAAGTAATTATTATCAAATCCAATGTTTAAAATTAATTAAACCTAACTAATTAATTTAAACCAATCTCAATAAACCCCATTAATTACATTAAGTAATTAATGTCGTAATTACTTTCATTTAAGTAATTAAACATAAATAATTTCACAATTTATTATCCTTAATTAATTAATCTAATTAATTATTAAAAATTAATCATATTAATTAATTACTAAATAAACCTTAGTTAATGACCATCATTAACTATTTATCATTCTTAATTAATTTTCCTAATTTACTTCTTAATTAATTTCTAATTTAAATTAATCCAAATTATAAATTATAAATTAAATAAATAAGTCACTCATTAATTATCTTATTTAATTAATTATTTTAATATCTTAATAATTTCTAAGATAATCCATTCCTTATTTAAAATTTTATCAATATTAAAGTGTACTTAGAACATTACATTTTTAAATTTAAATTCAAATTTCATTTTGAATCTAAAATTCAAAATGATATATATTTAAGCATAAACCAAATTTAGATTCCATTTAAACTTCTTTAAAATAAATGTAAATAAATTTTTTTACTTTTAATTAAAACTTATATAAGATAAGTCTTAATTTACTTAATTTAATTAAAAAATTAAGTTTTAAGTAACATTATTATTTAAATTTCAAATTTCAGTTAACAAATCATTTATCTTTCTATTATAAACCTTTTATAAATGACTTCATTTAAAAAAATGAAATCAAGTTTAAAATATTTGTTTGAGAACAAATTTACTTCTAATAAACAATTTAAATTTAAACTTGTTTCAAAACATTCAAATTTTAAAACTTATCCAAATATGTAGTTTTTAAATTCAATACGCTTGAACCATTCCTTATTTAAATTATTTGAATTTAAACTTGAAAAAAAATTTATATTTAAACTATGATTCTAAAACTCTTTATTAAAAATTCAAATTCCACTTTAAAAAGAAACAGAAGATTTAAAACCCTTAAGAAAACTAGATTTAAATTTAAATTCAAACTGCTATTTAAAATTTTGTTTCAGATTCAAAATGAAATTCCATTTTCAGAAGAAAAAAACTGTCAGGTTTCTTATATATTTTTTTAAAACTGAAACCACTTTCAAATTTTTAAAAACTTAAAGATTTCAAAATCATATGAAACTCTAATACATACTAGATTTAAACTTAACTCAGATTTAAACTAGATTTAAATCTCATATAAAAACTTTACTTTCCCTTTTAAATGCAGGTTTTTAAATTTTATTTTAAAAAAATAAACAGAGTAACAGGTTTCTGTTTAAACCTGTTACCATACTAAACCCCACCCTGCCCATAATCTGCTTCGAGTCATCAGACACACTTCTTCGAGCAAGACACAGAAATTCTCGAGTTATACTTCGAGTTCAAAAATACTTCAATACCCAGAAAAACATTATACCAAAAAAAATTGCACGGTGCACATGCACCGTGCCTCCGACCATCAACCTCCTTCTTCGATGACTTCAACACATCAACATTTAACCCCCCAGTCCAATGCGACCATCTCCTTACTCTTATCCACCTCAAATTTGAATTCGAGTTTAAAAGCATAAACCTGGAACACAAGATACAGGTTTCACCCCCAAACCTATAATACCCTCATCCTCCACCTTCTGACCACCGGAATGGCAGCGACTCCGGCTACGACTTCAACAACCAACCTACTAACATTTCCCAAAATCTTAGTCCACTCGATCACTTCTTCATGAAGAACTGACCAAAGCAATCTACCTATCTCAAACTAGGGTTACAGGTAAAAAATCATCACCCCTGTCTTCATGTTGATTTGCATCAACATCTAATAATTTTCCAATCATCAATGACTGCTTCTCCACCTACCAGAAGAACCTCGTCATCCCAAATTTCCTAGATCTCCCATTAACCCAAAATCCCCCTTTTCTGTTCAACCTAGGACTACATGTTAAACCGTATTTTAAAAACCGTGAATTTAGTTTTAAAAATCCTAATTTTGAATAATGTTTTTGATCTTATTCCTAAAACAATGAATCAATATGTTTGGTTCTTCATATTTATACAATTTGGCCCTATCATTCTGAGTTTTCAAAGAAAATTCAAATATATTTTTTTTATTTAACTTTGAACAAAATTTTATACTTTAATCCCTGACTCAACAAACACATTTGTATGAATCTAAAACACTAACATATATTATATTATGAGAAGATGGTGTTTCAACAGATTCTTGATCCTGGAAATAAAATACAGAAGACATTGCTTGTAACGACCCTGAATTTTGAATAATTTAATTTGATAATATTTAATTAATTTTAAATATTTGAATGATGGTTTGGATTGAATTTTCAATATAACTATGAGTTTGACGGTTAAATTTTAAAATTTAATCTATTTAAGTTGAATAAAAATTTGAATCTAAAAATTTTAAGCCGATTAAAAATATTTCAAAGGCTTGTAAAATTTATATTGATAGTACTGAAGATTATAGAAGCTTCAGAATCGAATTTGAAAGTAAATTGTTCAGTTTTGGAATTTTGATTGTTTGAATCGATATTTAAAATAACCGTCCGAGGCACAGTCTCGGAATTCGACGAAACCAGTTCCATTGGGTCCGGAATATTGAATTATTCTCGGGTTTCAAAATTAGTATTTTTCTGAGATGATATGTGAGCACACGGCAATCAAACGCGTTGAAATTTAATTCGATTTCAACTTGAATTTAAATTTAATTTATTAACAAACGCACGTTATCTTACTTTAACCACGCCTAAATCCTTGCCTAAAATCACGCTGAGAAATCGTGTAAACCATTCCTCTGTTGTTTTAAAATATCATCTCCCTCATTCCTCTCTTCAGTTCAAAATTATTTCGTTCGAATCAAATAATGGCCGCATTCCTCTCTTCTGTTTCAAGCGAATAAAAGAGAAAAAAATTTATGGCTCCTTCGTTAAACCCTCTCTTCCCAGATCAATCGAACGAGTTCTCTTCGTTTCTTCTTCCTCCCTCTAAATCTCATTCGCAACAAAAAAAAAAAAATGGTGGCGCGCGCGTTGAGGTGGTTCGTGGGTTCGTCGCGTTTGGCGAGAGTGGGCGACGTCTTGGAGTTCGCGAGCAAGGAGGTGGCGCTGCGACAGCGGCGCGCGAGTGTGGCCGAGGCAGGGGGGCCGCCGCGCGTGTGGCGTAGCTGGGGGGGTTCTGCGCGTTCGCAAGATGGAGGCTAGGGCTTGCGGCGACGTGCGTGGTCGCGCGTGTGGGTGGATCTCGTGGTGGATGTGCGGCGATCTGGAGTGGGTGCGTTCGATCGATTTCAGGTGGCGCGATTCGATTGGTGATGTCGCGAGGCAGGCCGAGCTCGAGTTCGTGCCTGATGGTGATGCAGTAAAGGTATTGAATTTTATTTAATTTAATTTAATATATATATATATTAATAACAGTAAGTTGTAAAATAGAAAAAAAATGTAATGAGAAATTTTGTAAACAGTAAAGAAGAAAAAAAAGGGAATTAGTCAGTTAAATCTATTTCGAAGAAATCAATTATTCGATTAGTTTACATTATTATATTAAGAATAAATTATTAGTTTAACCCAAATTGTTAGCCAAATGAATTATGTTTATAAATAAATTTGTTTAAAATTTAAAATCATTAGTTTAAAATTTAGATTTGTAGTTAAATAAATTTATTTAAAAGAAAAATTGATTTAAAGATATTAATTTAAAGTTTAGATTTAAATTTTTAGTTAAATCAATTTATTTAAAGAAGAAAAATATTAGTTCAAATTATTATATTGAGAATAAAATTTTAGTTTAAAAATATAATTTTTAGTTAATCAAATTTATTAAAATAAAAGGAGATATGTTTAAAAATTAAATTTATTTGTTAAAACAAAATATATCAGTTAATTATAAATTTAGTTCCAAATGAGAAAATTTTATTAAAGAAAATTTGTTTAATAAATTTATAAAAATAGTTTGAATTTTTTTTTTTTGTTAAAACAAAGTATTAAAAAGAATTGTTTGAAACAATTTATTAAGAAGGGATTTAATTTTAAAAATTGTAACCTTTAGTTAAAATAAATTTATTAAACAAAGAAAATAATTTATTTAAGGAAAGATTAGTTGATTTAAAAGTTACTAAAAAGGAAATCTTTAGTTAAAAAAATTAAATCTATAGTTAATTAAATTATTTGAAAGAGAGTTTGGTTAATTTAATTTAATTTATAGTTAAAATAAAAATTTTAAAGAAGAAACGGATTTAAATAAAACTATTGATTTATTAAACAATCAAAAATGAAAATTTATTATTCGATCTATTCGAATATTAATAAATTGTATAAAATTGTTATACAAGGTATAAATGAAGGAATCAAGTTGAATTGGAAGTGGATTGCAAACAGGCATTAAAGGTGAGAACTTCTCACTCAAAAAAAAAAGGGTTTATTAAATTTTAAATAGTTATATTTAAAATTTGTTGATGGATTGATTGATTGTTTGCTTGATTGCGATAGTAGATATTTTAGGATATATCTATATATAGCAATATATATATATTGGCATATGTATATATTGCAGTTGATTGATTTCCCGCCTCGTATAGCGGATGAGACCCTATTGCGCCGTTAGTAAGCGGATAATATTTTATAAAATCCCATATACCGCGATATTCCACCTCGAAGTGGAATGGGTATTGTGCTAACTCTTTGGATGCAGGGAAACAGGTTGGAGGGATCCAACTGGACCCCTCACAAATATTTATTTGTTTATAAATATTTTTGATGATTGTGAATATCATATCGATATATGATATTTGTGTAGTGATTGACCAATTGATGCTGTGGCATCATCGGATTCGTTTTTAAAGTTAAAAATAATGATTTTTGATTTTAAAGGGATTTTTAAATCGATTTTCCAAATATATGTTTTTAGTAAAACTTTGAATTGATTCATTTTAAACCAAATTAAAAATTTAATTTTTGAAGTTATAGAATTTAAGATTTTTATAAAATAAAATCAAATTGAGATTTTTGGAAATAAATAGTTAAGTAAATTGAAATTGGTTTAAATTGGAATTTTTGAATTATTAAAAACAATGTATATAAAAGATTTTTAAATTGATTTTTATAAATTTAAAATGATTGGAATTATAAATTGAGTTTTTATAAATGTTATAAATGAAGTATAAATTGTTTTTATAAGTAAATGAAAATTTATAAATTTATAAAGTGTGAAGTTAGAAAATGTATAGATTTGTAAAACAAAAGTCTATAAGTAAATTTCTTATGAATTGGACCTTGTCATTTATGTGGAAGATAAATGGAATTTGCTAATAAATTGACTTTTGGTAAATAGAAGTTTATGAAATTATAAATGGGATTTATAAACGTTGTTTTATAAATCCGAAATCAAATCGAATTTGATAAGTTGGAAATAGGAAATTTATAAAGAAAACTTATAAGTAATAAGATTTATAATTGGTGAAGTTCAAAGGAACGATTTGTAAATAAATAAATTATAAGTACTTGACTTATAATATAAACCTTTGGTATTAAAATTGAGTTGTATCAATTGAATTGGGTTAATAAACGAGATTTACAAAATCGAAGCTTTTAAATAGAAATGGAATTTATAACCGAAACCAATTGAATTTGATGAATTGAATATAGAAGTTTATAAAGAAGTTATATTCACGTTTTTGAACGGTAAATATATTATTGAATAAAATGGATATCTTTTGAGGAAAGAATGTGTTAAAAAGAAATTAAAACGGTTTAAAGATATTTTAAAATGCATTGAGTATTGAGAACATAGATTTCAACATTTATTGTTGAAATAGACGTTTTCGAGAAATAGAAGGAAATGGTGGACTATAACACTGTTGTTATAGTAAATGATTTCCGAAAGGAAATGTTTTATATAGTATTGGGATTTATATATCTATTTTAATTTCGAATCCCTATACTAGTGATTTTGGGTTGTCGTAACGATGTTTTACGCAACATTCGTTTTGACCCAAATAAATTATAATAAAAGAATGATTTCCTTAAAGAATGAAATATATACTTGACTATGGTTTAAGTATATTGAATATTTTTCAAATTGTTGAAAATAAATAAGATTTGTGAATACTTATTTTTAGAATAAGTATGGAATTACTTTTCCAATATGAAATGGAATATTTTTAAGAATTTATCTTTTTGAAGATAAATTGGAATTTAAAAATAAAAATCTATTGAAACGGTAAATCAATAGAAAATATGAAATATAAATTCACTATAGAATTTATAAATGAAAAAGGAAAATTGGTTTCAAAATAAACATTGGTTTATTTTTGAAGTATTGAGATTTTATATCTAGTATAGATATTTTTGGAAAAATAAATAATTTGGAAAATTATTTGGAATCTGATGATGTGGCGCATCTTTATTGATAGTTAAATAACCGACTATCAATATTTACCCTTGAATGAGTAATTGCTGTGATTGCTTGAATTGGATGCCACACTTATTTTTTTTAAAATAAGCGCTCACTATTCGGGTTAACCGGGAAAGGACCATGGGGTCGTATAACCCATTCCGAATATGTGATACGTCGTGATAAATTGCATTCGAAGATCGGTGTTGAAGACCAGATATTTTCGAAAGCGAAAGGATTTCTTGTTGATTGTCTCTGCACTGGCTGATCCCCGGTATAGAGATCTCCATAAGTGATGGGAAATCCGAACGTGATTAGAGATTATTCGGATTGCAAGGACTTCTTTGTAAGTGCCTTCGGTTCTGTTCGAGCCCGGAACAGACTTGTATGGATTGTATGTCTGACATTACAAGTTGAGATATAAAGCCGATTTCTTTCAAATATATTTCTGTTGGTGGCGGAGAATTTATTCTTTTAGCTTAACACCCTTCTCTGAGACGTACGAGCTCAGAGGTTATATAGTTGAAGTTATCAGCGATATATTCCCATTTTGGTAATGTGACATGCTGAGTGATGCTGAAATGATCATTGTGGTGATTATTTGTGATAGGATCATTTATTTGATCGTCTATCTTAATGATCATTGTGTTGATCATTTGTTGACCCAAAGCACGGCTTTTTGTACAAAGTGTGTTTTTGTGGACGTGACTTCGTCGAGCCTCACATCCCGGAAATGGTCAAAACAGGAAAAGATGCGGCAAGGTTATTAGGGGTTGCTGTAGCTCCCCTTAGGGTATGTGCATTTCCTTCTGGAAAGGGGTGGTATCATGGTATGGAGCCCAGATACTTACTCATGTTGAAAACACTCTATTTATTATGGTGTGATGTTGGATATCGAGCGCTCGGTTGAAAAGGTCCTAAAGGACCGGGGAATGGCGTGCTCGTGTCAGTAGTTACCCAGTTAAGGGGTAACCCGGCCTTGTGTTGGCAGAGATCCGGTTTGGTTCTCGGGGGTGTCTTTCCAGAGGCATTCTCAGTGGCAATGGGAAGTTCCTTGGCCTGACCATTTGTTGGAAATCCAATTCCCAATACGAAACTTGTACGGTATTAGTTGTAGAACCTGCTATTCACTTATGGTGGTCACCACTGTTTGGATAGTAGCTATAGTAGGCATACGATAATGGTCGTATGTTGGCTAAGATTTATATTCTACCTTCGAAATGGATTTTTCCTACACTATACACTAATAATAATATCAAATATTATTTTAAATGCGTATCAAGCATCTTTGACTATCATAAGGAGAAATCTCCTCCGATTCTGCGTTTGCATGTGTGTGTGTGCGGGAGGCCTTATGGTAGTCTCATTTCTGAAAAGCATTGCGAATTGAATTTAAAATATTCTTCTATTTTGATTTTAAAAGTTAAATAAACTGTTTTGAGTTCTCACACCAGTCACATGACTGACTCGGAGTTTATCGTTTTCCTTCCTAAACTCTGGGTGCCCACCAATTTCCACACGGGCAGTCAAGAGTTAGGTTTATCAGGATATTCTGGATATTCTGGAGTTGCTGGAGGCAAGCTGGATGGCATAGCATATTAATAGTATATAGTATTCTTTTTCCGCTGCACTGTTGATGTTGTATGATGTTGTACACTCTGATGATATGATGTAATGTAATAACTGATATAGTTCTTTGTTTAAAGATTATTCATTTATTATTATATGTTGTTCCGCTGCGAATTGTGAGATTCTGATATTGTTCTGTTCTGTTGTTTTCTTCTGTCCCGTTCTATTTTCAAATTCTCTATTCTCTTTTCTTCTATGTTTTCAAAATGTTCTCTATTCTCTTCTTTCCTCTCTATGTTCTATCTTTTCTCTCTTTTTCTTTTCTTTCTCTCTTCTTCTACCTCTCTTTCTTTTTCTTAAAAACCCATAATGGTTCGGTTTTTCGGCAACGAAAAACCGCATACGTTACATTTGGTATCAGAGCTGTTGGTTAAGCGACAACCATGGTTCTGATGGGTATTACTCGTTAGAGATAGAGTCAGCAGTACTCTAGAATGAGTTTGAGTGTAATAATAGATATGAGCGCGTATTTGTTAGTGAATATAAAAATTATTTTTGAATCGGGTAAATAAAATAATTTTTGCCCAAAACTATTTTGAATAGAAAAAAAATGATTTTCTATGAATTATTATAGTATATGATTGCATGATTGTTAGAAGTGATAATATTGAATTATTATCATTAGTAATGGAATTAAATAAAATGGATTGAATTCAAGTAAACTAACTTGATAAATTAGTAATTCATGGACTAATGAATATGGAATGTGAATGAAATTTGAAATGTAAAATAGAATTGGATTTCTAAGTAAATTTGAGATAAATTGAATATTGAAATGAATTAGTGAATAAAACTAATTCAATGTAGTAATGTGAATTACTGAATGAAAGTTAATCGTTAGAATTCAATATTTAGAATTGAGAATTTAATTCAAATAGATTTAAAATTGTGAATTGAATTCAATTTAAATTGTGAATTGAATTCAAATAAATTGGAATCGTGAATTGAATCGAAGTGTAAAATTTAATAAAAATTAAATATATAACTTCAATAGTGAAGTAAAAACGTATAAGAAACATATATTGGAAATTTTGCAATAGAATTGGCAAATTGGTTTGAATGTTGTAATTGGATATTATGGATGCTATTACTAGCAGGCTATACAGGTTATACAGGTATATAAAGAAATTGAGATTTTGATTTCAAAGATAAAATTGAATAGCTCGACAAAAAGGTACGTATTTCAATTTTAATATGAGATTTGATGACTTTCTTCTCTAGCCACTTGGCTTTTCTCTTTTCTTTTTGATTCTGAGGGGCCGTGGTGCCATTTTGTAGTCGTACCGAGCTAGCCGCGCAAAGGAGACGCTGGCGAAATTTTTCGAAAATTTAGGGTGTTAGAAAATTTTTGAGAAAATTTTGAAAGTTTGAAATTTGAATTTGAATTTAAATTTGAATGGTTAGTACAACAATATAGTTTGAAACTTATAATTGAAGTTAGAAAGCTAGTTGAAATGATAGTAAATCTCTAGTAAAAAGATTTAGGTTAGTGAGTTGATAAAACTATTTGGATTGTGAAAAATAGTAGATGGGATAAGGGCATCCTCCTTAACTTGTAATTTCGGGACGAAATTCTTTTAAGGGGGGAAGATTGTAACGACCCTGAGTTTTGAATAATTTAATTTGATAATATTTAATTAATTTTAAATATTTGAATGATGGTTTGGATTGAATTTTCAATATAACTATGAGTTTGACGGTTAAATTTTAAAATTTAATCTATTTAAGTTGAATAAAAATTTGAATCTAAAAATTTTAAGCCGATTAAAAATATTTCAAAGGCTTGTAAAATTTATATTGATAGTACTGAAGATTATAGAAGCTTCAGAATCGAATTTGAAAGTAAATTGTTCAGTTTTGGAATTTTGATTGTTTGAATCGATATTTAAAATAACCGTCCGAGGCACAGTCTCGGAATTCGACGAAACCAGTTCCATTGGGTCCGGAATATTGAATTATTCTCGGGTTTCAAAATTAGTATTTTTCTGAGATGATATGTGAGCACACGGCAATCAAACGCGTTGAAATTTAATTCGATTTCAACTTGAATTTAAATTTAATTTATTAACAAACGCACGTTATCTTCCTTTAACCACGCCTAAATCCTTGCCTAAAATCACGCTGAGAAATCGTGTAAACCATTCCTCTGTTGTTTTAAAATATCATCTCCCTCATTCCTCTCTTCAGTTCAAAATTATTTCGTTCGAATCAAATAATGGCCGCATTCCTCTCTTCTGTTTCAAGCGAATAAAAGAGAAAAAAATTTATGGCTCCTTCGTTAAACCCTCTCTTCCCAGATCAATCGAACGAGTTCTCTTCGTTTCTTCTTCCTCCCTCTAAATCTCATTCGCAACAAAAAAAAAAAAAAATGGTGGCGCGCGCGTTGAGGTGGTTCGTGGGTTCGTCGCGTTTGGCGAGAGTGGGCGACGTCTTGGAGTTCGCGAGCAAGGAGGTGGCGCTGCGACAGCGGCGCGCGAGTGTGGCCGAGGCAGGGGGGGCCGCCGCGCGTGTGGCGTAGCTGGGGGGGTTCTGCGCGTTCGCAAGATGGAGGCTAGGGCTTGCGGCGACGTGCGTGGTCGCGCGTGTGGGTGGATCTCGTGGTGGATGTGCGGCGATCTGGAGTGGGTGCGTTCGATCGATTTCAGGTGGCGCGATTCGATTGGTGATGTCGCGAGGCAGGCCGAGCTCGAGTTCGTGCCTGATGGTGATGCAGTAAAGGTATTGAATTTTATTTAATTTAATTTAATATATATATATATTAATAACAGTAAGTTGTAAAATAGAAAAAAAATGTAATGAGAAATTTTGTAAACAGTAAAGAAGAAAAAAAAAAGGGAATTAGTTAGTTAAATCTATTTCGAAGAAATCAATTATTCGATTAGTTTACATTATTATATTAAGAATAAATTATTAGTTTAACCCAAATTGTTAGCCAAATGAATTATGTTTATAAATAAATTTGTTTAAAATTTAAAATCATTAGTTTAAAATTTAGATTTGTAGTTAAATAAATTTATTTAAAAGAAAAATTGATTTAAAGATATTAATTTAAAGTTTAGATTTAAATTTTTAGTTAAATCAATTTATTTAAAGAAGAAAAATATTAGTTCAAATTATTATATTGAGAATAAAATTTTAGTTTAAAAATATAATTTTTAGTTAATCAAATTTATTAAAATAAAAGGAGATATGTTTAAAAATTAAATTTATTTGTTAAAACAAAATATATCAGTTAATTATAAATTTAGTTCCAAATGAGAAAATTTTATTAAAGAAAATTTGTTTAATAAATTTATAAAAATAGTTTGAATTTTTTTTTTTTGTTAAAACAAAGTATTAAAAAGAATTGTTTGAAACAATTTATTAAGAAGGGATTTAATTTTAAAAATTGTAACCTTTAGTTAAAATAAATTTATTAAACAAAGAAAATAATTTATTTAAGGAAAGATTAGTTGATTTAAAAGTTACTAAAAAGGAAATCTTTAGTTAAAAAAATTAAATCTATAGTTAATTAAATTATTTGAAAGAGAGTTTGGTTAATTTAATTTAATTTATAGTTAAAATAAAATTTTTAAAGAAGAAACGGATTTAAATAAAACTATTGATTTATTAAACAATCAAAAATGAAAATTTATTATTCGATCTATTCGAATATTAATAAATTGTATAAAATTGTTATACAAGGTATAAATGAAGGAATCAAGTTGAATTGGAAGTGGATTGCAAACAGGCATTAAAGGTGAGAACTTCTCACTCAAAAAAAAAAAGGGATTATTAAATTTTAAATAGTTATATTTAAAATTTGTTGATGGATTGATTGATTGTTTGCTTGATTGCGATAGTAGATATTTTAGGATATATCTATATATAGCAATATATATATATATATATTGGCATATGTATATATTGCAGTTGATTGATTTCCCGCCTCGTATAGCGGATGAGACCCTATTGCGCCGTTAGTAAGCGGATAATATTTTATAAAATCCCATATACCGCGATATTCCACCTCGAAGTGGAATGGGTATTGTGCTAACTCTTTGGATGCAGGGAAACAGGTTGGAGGGATCCAACTGGACCCCTCACAAATATTTATTTGTTTATAAATATTTTTGATGATTGTGAATATCATATCGATATATGATATTTGTGTAATGATTGACCAATTGATGCTGTGGCATCATCGGATTCGTTTTTAAAGTTAAAAATAATGATTTTTGATTTTAAAGGGATTTTTAAATCGATTTTCCAAATATATGTTTTTAGTAAAACTTTGAATTGATTCATTTTAAACCAAATTAAAAATTTAATTTTTGAAGTTATAGAATTTAAGATTTTTATAAAATAAAATCAAATTGAGATTTTTGGAAATAAATAGTTAAGTAAATTGAAATTGGTTTAAATTGGAATTTTTGAATTATTAAAAACAATGTATATAAAAGATTTTTAAATTGATTTTTATAAATTTAAAATGATTGGAATTATAAATTGAGTTTTTATAAATGTTATAAATGAAGTATAAATTGTTTTTATAAGTAAATGAAAATTTATAAATTTATAAAGTGTGAAGTTAGAAAATGTATAGATTTGTAAAACAAAAGTCTATAAGTAAATTTCTTATGAATTGGACCTTGTCATTTATGTGGAAGATAAATGGAATTTGCTAATAAATTAACTTTTGGTAAATAGAAGTTTATGAAATTATAAATGGGATTTATAAACGTTGTTTTATAAATCCGAAATCAAATCGAATTTGATAAGTTGGAAATAGGAAATTTATAAAGAAAACTTATAAGTAATAAGATTTATAATTGGTGAAGTTCAAAGGAACGATTTGTAAATAAATAAATTATAAGTACTTGACTTATAATATAAACCTTTGGTATTAAAATTGAGTTGTATCAATTGAATTGGGTTAATAAACGAGATTTACAAAATCGAAGCTTTTAAATAGAAATGGAATTTATAACCGAAACCAATTGAATTTGATGAATTGAATATAGAAGTTTATAAAGAAGTTATATTCACGTTTTTGAACGGTAAATATATTATTGAATAAAATGGATATCTTTTGAGGAAAGAATGTGTTAAAAAGAAATTAAAACGGTTTAAAGATATTTTAAAATGCATTGAGTATTGAGAACATAGATTTCAACATTTATTGTTGAAATAGACGTTTTCGAGAAATAGAAGGAAATGGTGGACTATAACACTGTTGTTATAGTAAATGATTTCCGAAAGGAAATGTTTTATATAGTATTGGGATTTATATATCTATTTTAATTTCGAATCCCTATACTAGTGATTTTGGGTTGTCGTAACGATGTTTTACGCAACATTCGTTTTGACCCAAATAAATTATAATAAAAGAATGATTTCCTTAAAGAATGAAATATATACTTGACTATGGTTTAAGTATATTGAATATTTTTCAAATTGTTGAAAATAAATAAGATTTGTGAATACTTATTTTTAGAATAAGTATGGAATTACTTTTCCAATATGAAATGGAATATTTTTAAGAATTTATCTTTTTGAAGATAAATTGGAATTTAAAAATAAAAATCTATTGAAACGGTAAATCAATAGAAAATATGAAATATAAATTCACTATAGAATTTATAAATGAAAAAGGGAAATTGGTTTCAAAATAAACATTGGTTTATTTTTGAAGTATTGAGATTTTATATCTAGTATAGATATTTTTGGAAAAATAAATAATTTGGAAAATTATTTGGAATCTGATGATGTGGCGCATCTTTATTGATAGTTAAATAACCGACTATCAATATTTACCCTTGAATGAGTAATTGCTGTGATTGCTTGAATTGGATGCCACACTTATTTTTTTTAAAATAAGCGCTCACTATTCGGGTTAACCGGGAAAGGACCATGGGGTCGTATAACCCATTCCGAATATGTGATACGTCGTGATAAATTGCATTCGAAGATCGGTGTTGAAGACCAGATATTTTCGAAAGCGAAAGGATTTCTTGTTGATTGTCTCTGCACTGGCTGATCCCCGGTATAGAGATCTCCATAAGTGATGGGAAATCCGAACGTGATTAGAGATTATTCGGATTGCAAGGACTTCTTTGTAAGTGCCTTCGGTTCTGTTCGAGCCCGGAACAGACTTGTATGGATTGTATGTCTGACATTACAAGTTGAGATATAAAGCCGATTTCTTTCAAATATATTTCTGTTGGTGGCGGAGAATTTATTCTTTTAGCTTAACACCCTTCTCTGAGACGTACGAGCTCAGAGGTTATATAGTTGAAGTTATCAGCGATATATTCCCATTTTGGTAATGTGACATGCTGAGTGATGCTGAAATGATCATTGTGGTGATTATTTGTGATAGGATCATTTATTTGATCGTCTATCTTAATGATCATTGTGTTGATCATTTGTTGACCCAAAGCACGGCTTTTTGTACAAAGTGTGTTTTTGTGGACGTGACTTCGTCGAGCCTCACATCCCGGAAATGGTCAAAACAGGAAAAGATGCGGCAAGGTTATTAGGGGTTGCTGTAGCTCCCCTTAGGGTATGTGCATTTCCTTCTGGAAAGGGGTGGTATCATGGTATGGAGCCCAGATACTTACTCATGTTGAAAACACTCTATTTATTATGGTGTGATGTTGGATATCGAGCGCTCGGTTGAAAAGGTCCTAAAGGACCGGGGAATGGCGTGCTCGTGTCAGTAGTTACCCAGTTAAGGGGTAACCCGGCCTTGTGTTGGCAGAGATCCGGTTTGGTTCTCGGGGGTGTCTTTCCAGAGGCATTCTCAGTGGCAATGGGAAGTTCCTTGGCCTGACCATTTGTTGGAAATCCAATTCCCAATACGAAACTTGTACGGTATTAGTTGTAGAACCTGCTATTCACTTATGGTGGTCACCACTGTTTGGATAGTAGCTATAGTAGGCATACGATAATGGTCGTATGTTGGCTAAGATTTATATTCTACCTTCGAAATGGATTTTTCCTACACTATACACTAATAATAATATCAAATATTATTTTAAATGCGTATCAAGCATCTTTGACTATCATAAGGAGAAATCTCCTCCGATTCTGCGTTTGCATGTGTGTGTGTGCGGGAGGCCTTATGGTAGTCTCATTTCTGAAAAGCATTGCGAATTGAATTTAAAATATTCTTCTATTTTGATTTTAAAAGTTAAATAAACTGTTTTGAGTTCTCACACCAGTCACATGACTGACTCGGAGTTTATCGTTTTCCTTCCTAAACTCTGGGTGCCCACCAATTTCCACACGGGCAGTCAAGAGTTAGGTTTATCAGGATATTCTGGATATTCTGGAGTTGCTGGAGGCAAGCTGGATGGCATAGCATATTAATAGTATATAGTATTCTTTTTCCGCTGCACTGTTGATGTTGTATGATGTTGTACACTCTGATGATATGATGTAATGTAATAACTGATATAGTTCTTTGTTTAAAGATTATTCATTTATTATTATATGTTGTTCCGCTGCGAATTGTGAGATTCTGATATTGTTCTGTTCTGTTGTTTTCTTCTGTCCCGTTCTATTTTCAAATTCTCTATTCTCTTTTCTTCTATGTTTTCAAAATGTTCTCTATTCTCTTCTTTCCTCTCTATGTTCTATCTTTTCTCTCTTTTTCTTTTCTTTCTCTCTTCTTCTACCTCTCTTTCTTTTTCTTAAAAACCCATAATGGTTCGGTTTTTCGGCAACGAAAAACCGCATACGTTACATTGCTTGTTCAAATTACACATTCATTTTTACAGAAAAACAACTGATGTAAACATAAATATAATTCATACTTAAACATAGAAATTATCAAGCAACATTCTAAAATACTTAAAATTCATTAAATAGGATGTTACACATCTTAATCTTGATGGCAGAGTAGTGAATTTTGAAAGAGACTTGTGCTTTAAAAACTGGAAAACTTTAAATTTGAAATGCCTAAATGAATCTGAGTTGCTTGTTTTCTTGAGTTAAAAGCTTGAGGGCTTGATACTGAACACTTGCATGCATGCTATATGAAACTCCAGATTAAAGAAAATGCAGGTGCTTTTATGAAAAATATGCAGGCTGTTTGATGTAGGTGCTTGCTTGTGAGCAGATCCCAGATTTTGAAAAATGCAAGCATGCTTTGTTTTGATTTGTAAAAAGGATTTGCATGCAGACCTGTTTCAGGTTTGTGAAGTAGATTTTGGGGATGATTTTCAAAATTTTGTTGAAGATGTTTCAGATTCATGTTTTTGAATGGAAGTGTTTATATTTTTTTATTTGTTTGTCTTC
This sequence comes from Allium cepa, assembly GCA_030765085.1. Classification (NCBI taxonomy): domain Eukaryota; kingdom Viridiplantae; phylum Streptophyta; class Magnoliopsida; order Asparagales; family Amaryllidaceae; genus Allium; species Allium cepa. The sequence continues at coordinate 140,574,200 of CM060937.1, read as the reverse complement.
ATAGCTTTAGATTTGAAAAGAAACAAAAATGGAAGAGAATATGCTTATAAAAACTGAAATTAAAAAAATAAAAAGAAACCAAAAAACAAAAATGCCACATGTCCCTAATATTACATTTGTCATGCACCTAGATTATTACCTTAATACATGTTAATTTAAGATTCTAAAAAGTTTACACTTTTTATAGAAGTACTTTGTATTTAATTAAAAGTTAATTAGTAAAGTGTTTACATTTGATTTTAAATGTTAATTGGTTATAATTATGTTAACTTATATTTTAATTAGATTTTTGATATAAGATATATAAAAATCCATGTTTAAATAAATTAGTTAACATGTATTTATTTACATGTATATAAATTTTAAAATGAATAAATCAAATTTAACTTATAAAATGAAACTTATAAAACAAATTAAAAATATTTATACTTTAAAATTCAAAAGCTTTGATTTCAAGTTCAAATTAAATTTTGAAATCCAGTTTATTTACAAATATAACTACACAATTTGAATTTTTGGAAAACAATTATTCTTATTAAAAATTTTTTTGTTAAAACAATGTATTATTATATTTTTAAAAATAACAACATTTAATAACTGTAAATAATTTATAAAAGAAATTGTTTCTTTATTCTTAAATTATTTATTTATCCAACTATATTTAAAAGAAAATCAAAACAACCTTATTATTATTTATTTAAATTTTAAACTTGAGTTAAACATATTTTAAATCATTTTAATATTTATCTTATGTATTTAAAACCATATTTATTTATTAAATAACCTTTTTAAGAGTTTCACTTTTAAATAAAACCATAATTCACAATTTACTAAAGATACATATTTTATAGAAAACAGGATTTATTTATTTACAGATTAAAACAAGATCTATTTACAATATATACATATCTTATATATATTATAAATAGTAAACAATGTATTAGATTTAAAAATATAAAATCTATCAATTAACTATTTATTTTATTGAATTATTAAATTAATTCAAATCTTATTATAAAGATTATCAAATCAATTTAATTTCTATTTCAGATTATTAAATTGATATTGCTTAAAATTCAGGGTCATCACATTCCTCCCCCCTTTAAAGAATTTCATCCCCGAAATTTAAAACAAAGGAAATTTAATAATCTATTTAAAATATTAAATTTTAAAACACAAGCAAATACCAATGATATGCTAACAACCATAACAAATCAATTCATCCAATCAATCAAATCTAATTATCCAGAAAAATTCTGGATAGAACTTTCCCGAGTTTCCCCGGTATAAATATCGGAATACTCGCTCTATAGATTCCAAACAATCAATACTACTAAGCTACAGGGCTCCTATTCATCTAGATTTATAGAACTAGACAACATATCAGACTGCAGACGAGTCTGACTAAACAATCAACCTCTATAACTGCTGGTTCTAAAACCAGAGATAGACCATTCACATACTCCCTCAGAGATACGTGAAACTCATCGAATTCTATTTATCCAAACTGGCAATTCAATCCTGAAAACCAAACACTAATCCAACCAAAACACAGATGGGATCCAAACATCTCGGAGCTAGCTCCTCTAGTCTTACCAAAACTTATAGCTCCTTAATCAGAGAAAACCCCTACAACAATGAAGTCTCCAACTTCGAATTTCAAATTCCTCCGTCCCTTATCCACAAAAGTCTTCGGACAAATTCTGGCTGCCAACATCCAAACTGACCAGCTCAATCCCTTGCTGATTCCTCTAAAAACAATCAGAACCAAAAACAACCCAACACAATGATCTCCTCAAGATCAATCCAAAACCAAGTACACAATTCTACTCCATAACCAGTAGAAGACTACAAACTTCTCCTAATCCGGAAAAGACAATCAGAAACACTTCCAAACTGCTTCCTCTGCACAACTCTGATCCGAAGTAGATAAGAAAATGCTGATGAAGGACACAAGCACCAACTGGACATCACCTTCCAGAAATACGGTTCTACAGATTCATAAAGAAAACTTAGAAATTACTCCAAAACTTGAGTTGCTTCATCAAACTCCATCTCTAGGAATCATCTTCTATTAAGCTGAACCACCAGTTCCACTCCTGGAATACTAGTTGATAAGTAAACTTAATCTCCAGATGCGGACGAACTTCTGTCTTCCCAGAAGACATCCAGAAAATCTCCAACAATCCAAGAGAACACTCAAACAATCGCAAGTCACTTTTGCGATCAACCCTGATAAATTTCCAAAGAAAACCGTTCTCTCTTTACCAAATAGAACAGTTTATACTGATCTAGTCAATCCATTGAAGAAATGGATTCACTAAGCAGCTTCTGAACTCCATCTTCAAAAAAATTACTCGGCTAAGACCTTTCTGTCGGCTCACAGAACACTCCGAGGTGCACTGCTGATATCGATTCCAAACTTTTTTCTAATCCAAAGCTCTTCGAGAAACTCGGGCTTAAAAGCTAACCACAACATCCTGCTGAATCAAGCCACAATATCGAAGCAGTCACACTTTACAAAACTTGTTCCAAAGAAAACATATTCGAAAACAATCCATAGTCGCTGCATCTCATCATGCAGTTACAACTTCCTGAGGTATCAAAATACCATCACTTGCTCCAGCTCAACCAAACAAATCAAACTCAACTCACCAAATTATGTACTTCAAAGATGTCTCCGAACCTTAACAGGTTTCTTCAGAGATCGATAAAATACTTCAACACAACAAAACTTACACGAGATGGTATTAGGTCTACAGTCTCGACAGATACACTTCCAACCTCAACATCAGACTCCAACCAATGGTAGTAATCGCGTTACAAACACTACTACCTTATCTACCTTTATAACCTATATTGGAAAACCTGAACAGGCAACCCAACAGATAGATAGAAATAGATAAATATTTATAAAATTACAAATACGCTCTCTCAAGAAAGACACCACTCCAGAGTCTAGGTATTCACTCAACCTAATGCTCCGATACCACTGAAACGACCCGACTTCCAAAACACCAGAAAGTCGCATCGCTAATAAGAAAGAAAGGGATAGAAAAGAGAAAGAAGAGAAGAAAGAAGAAACAACACATTAGAATCTAAATAGCGGAACGATCAAATTATATTAATAACATAAAATATTACATAGTTTACAACCATTATCAAAGTACACAGATAGCACAACACATACTAGACAGTTATAAACACTTGTCTAGTATTTACAACACAATACAATTCAGAGACAACACAGAACACACAGCGGAATACTATATATCTAACGCAGAAGCCTCCTGCTCCATTGCTCTTCCCATATTCGTCAATGCTGACCTGAATCCCTTGGCTACTCGTAAAAATTTGAGTACCCAAGAGTTTAAGAAAAATAGAATAAACTCCGGGTCAGACATGGGTCTGGTGTGAGTAACAGGTTAAAGTTGCTTAACTTCAAAAACCTTTTGAAAAGAAAGGTATCGCACAAGACTTCCCACACATAAACATGAAAATGTTTTTACCTTACGCTAACCAAAACATTTGATAGGAAATCCAGTGATATTATAATATTGTCTAGGGTTTTCAAGTAAATATGAAATAGCCGAAATTGTTACATGATTAAATTCCAGCCACTAGCCACAAAAGTGGGTAATACAATCAAAATCGTTGGCACTTATTGGATTTTGGATTCCAATCAATGGCAGGGCTACTGGGGTACCGCCCATCACAGTACGTGGCCTAGATCAACGTACCGAGGAGTACGCCCGCTCCCTTGCAACACAAGGCCGGACCCATTCCTTATTGAACAGTTCCGAACAAGACAACCCTGTAGTTGGCGCGCGATTCCAACTGCCCACACAGCCGAATAAAAAGGGACTTCTAGACAGGGGAAAATCTTGCTCTCCAGTGGGAGCTACCCACGAAGCCTTGCTGCACCTCCCCTGTTTTAGCCATTCCCAGTTGATGAGGCTTGAGGCTACGATTACCTTTATAGAACACATCTCTTAGAATGCTCATCGTCTACCTGACGATGTGCTGAAAGCATTCAGTCCATACAAGTTCGTTCCGGGTTCGAACGAAACCGAAGGCACTATCTCGTTACACTCGTTTTGGAATCACCTTCAGAGTTAACGATGACAACCCTTGCACTCTGAATCTCCATCTCGAGCCTATAAGTACTATTTCCATCAAACTCATCACGGAATCACCCCAGAGTTATACTGACTAATAGTCCTTACACCTCGAGTCTTCCCTCTTCACATAAGATTCATGACCTATCGTTAATTTGGATCGATGTGGTTTTCAGATATCCAAATAGGGAAACCCGATCCCGGTCTCATCTAAATCCAAAGCGTGTCTTTTAGGTCCAAGTTGTTTTAGAGTTTAAAACAATTTAATAACATTATCTATATACACATAGATAGATAATTCACAGATTCACAACAGATAATTATCATTATCATAACCACAGATAATTCACATTATCACAATGCAACCAATGCATTCATATCAATCAACATTACTAATCTCATAGCTGAGATTCAAACCATTCAAAGCAAACTATATCATCCATTTATAAGCAATGATCTATAATCATACCATCTATAATTAATTTAAATTGAATTAAATTAATTACATCATCTCTAATTAATTTAAAATGAATTAAGTTGATTACTTCATCAAAATAATCTTGCTTACATCATCATTAATTAATTACAAATTAATTAATTAACTAACCTCTAATTTATCATCTTAATTAATCAACCCTGATTAATCATACTTTAATTTATTTCACAAAATTAATTACTCTAAACCTAATACAGTAAATAACCATTAATTACTTCATTAATTAATTAACTATAATTAATTACATTACCTTAATTAATTACAATTAATTAATTACACTTAATCACTTATTATTGATTAATTAATCTTGATTAATCGATCTTAATTACTTCAATAATTATATTAATTAATGATCCTTAATTATATTTAATTAATTACTAAATTAAATTAATTACTTTCAGTAATTAATCTCACTTAAACCAAAATTATTAATCATCTTTGATTAATCTCATTCTGTAATCAACTATCCTTAATTACTTATCAAATTAATTAGCCCTTAATTAATTTCTTTAATTAATTCCTTGATTAGTTATACAAAATAATTTAATCCAAAGTATTCGCAATTCCATCATTATCCACTAATTACATCCAGTAATTACCTTTAATTACTTCACCGGGTAATTTCATTAACTACATCAAGTAATTATTATCAAATCCAATGTTTAAAATTAATTAAACCTAATTAATTAATTTAAACCAATCTTAATCAACCCCATTATTTACATTAAGTAATTAATGTCTTAATTACTTTCATTTAAGTAATTAAACATAAATAATTTCACAATTTATTATCCTTAATTAATTAATCTAATTAATTATTAGAAATTAATCATATTAATTAACTACTAAATAAACCTTAGTTAATGACCATCATTAACTATTTATCATTCTTAATTACTTTTCCTAATTTACTTCTTAATTAATCTCTAATTTAAATTAATCCAAATTATAAATTATAAATTAAATAAATAAGTCACTCCTTAATTATCTTATTTATTTAATTATTTTAATATCTTAATAATTTCTAAGATAATCCATTCCTTATTTAAAATTTTATTAATATTAAAGTGTACTTAGAACATTGCATTTTTAAATTTAAATTCAAATTTCATTTTGAATCTAAAATTAAAAATGATATATATTTAAGCATAAATCAAATTTAGATTCCATTTAAAATTCTTTAAAATAAATGAAAATAACATTTATTACTTTTAATTAAAACTTATATAAGATAAGCCTTAATTTACTTAATTTAATTAAAAAATTAAGTTTTAAGTAACATTATTATTTAAATTTCAAATTTCACTTAACAAATCATTTATCTTTCTATGATATACCTTTCATAAATGACTTCGTTTAAAAAAAAGAAATCAAGTTTAAAATATTTGTTTGAAAACAAATTTACTTTAAATAAACAATTTAAATTTAAACTTGTTTGAAAACATTCAAATTTAGAACTTATTCAAATATCCAGTTTTTAAATTCAATACACTTAAACCATTCCTTATTTAAATTATTTGAATTTAAACATGAAATAAACTTTTGATTTAAACCATGATTCTAAAACTCTTTATTAAAAATTGAAATTCCATTTTAAAAAGAGACTGAAGATTCAAAACCCTTAAGGAAACTAGACTTAAATTTAAATTCAAACTGCTATTTAAAATTTTGTTTCAGATTCAAAATGAAATTCCGTTTTCAAAAAAAAAACTGTCAGGTTTCTTATATTTTTTTCCAAAACTGAAACCACTTTCAAATTCGTAAAAACTTAAAGATTTCAAAATCATTTGAAACTCTAATACATACTAGATTTAAACTTAACTCAGATTTAAAACTAGATTTAAATCTCATTTAAAAACTTTACTTTCCCAAGTTTTTAAATTTTATTTTAAAAAAATAAACAGAGTAACAGGTTTCTGTTTAAACCTGTTACCATACTAAACCCAACCTTGCCCAAAATCTGCTTCGAGTCATCAGACTCACTTCTTTGAGCAAGTCACAGAAATTCTCGAGTTATACTTCGAGTTCAAAAATACTTCAATACACAGAAAAACGTCAGACCAAAAAAAATTACACGGTGCACGTGCACCGTGCCTCCGGCCATCAACCTCCTTCTTCTGTGACTTCAACACATCAACATTCAACCCCCTAGTCCAATACGACCATCTCCTTACTCTTATCCACCTCGAATTTGAATTCGAGTTCAAAAGCATAAACCTGGAACAGAAGATACAGGTTTCACCCCAAACCTATAATACCCTCAGCCTCCACCTTCTGACCACCGGAATGGCAACGACTCCGGCTATGACTTCATCAACAAACCTACTAACATTTCCCAAAATCTTAGTCCACTCGATCACTTCTTCATGAAGAACTGGCAAAAGCAATCTACCTATCTTAAGCTAGGGTTACAGGTAACAAATCATCACCCCTGTCTTCATGTTGATTTTCATCAACATCTAATAATTTTCCAATCTCTCCACCTGCCAGAAGAACCTCGTCATCCCAAATTGCCTATATCACCCATTAACCCAAAATCCCCCTTTTCGATTCAACCTAGGACTGCATGTTAAACTGTATTTTAAAAACTGTGAATTTAGTTTTTAAAATCATAATTTTGAATAATGTTTTTGATCTTATTCCTGAAACAATGAATCAATATGTTTGGTTCTTCATATTTATACAATTTGGCCCTGTCATTCTGAGTATTCAGAGAAAATTCAAATATTATGTTTTTTTTGTTTAACTTTGAACAAAATTTTAAACTTTAATCCCTGACTCAACAAACACATTTCTATGAATCTAAAACACTAACATATATTATATTATGAGAAGATGGTGTTTCAACAGATTCTTGATCCTGGAAATAAAATACAGAAGACATTGCATGTTCAAATTACACATTCATTTTTACAGAAAAACAACTAATGTAAACATAAATATCATTCATCCTTAAACATGGAAATCATCAAGCAACGTTATAAAATACTTAAAATTCATTAAATAGGATGTTACTCACCTTAATCTTGATGGCAGTGTTGTGAATTTTGAAAGAGACTTGTGCTTTAAAAACTGGAAAACTTTAAATTTGAAATGCCTAAATGAATCTGAGTTGCTTGTTTTCTTCAGTTAAAAGCTTGAGGGATTGATACTGAACACTTGCATGCATGCTATATGAAACTCCAGATTAAAGAAAATGCAGGTGCTTTTATGAAAAATACGCAAGCTGTTTGATGTAGGTGCTTGCTTGTGAGCAGATCCCAGATTTTGAAAAAATGCAAGCATGCTTTGTTTTGATTTGTAAAAAGGATTTTCATGCAGACCCATTTCAGGTTTTTGAAGTGGATTTTGGGGATGATTTTCAAAATTTTGTTGAAGATGTTTCAGATTCATGTTTTTGAATGGAAGTGTTTATATATTTTTATTTGTTTGTCTTCATAGCTTTAGATTTGAAAAGAAACAAAATGGAAGAGAATATGCTTATAAAAACTGAAATGAAAAAAAAAAGAAACCAAAAAACAAAAATGCCACATGTCCCTAATATTACATTTGACATGCACCTAGATTATTACCTTAACACATATTAATTTAAGTTTCTAAAAAGTTTACACTTGTTTTATAAAAGTAATTTGTATTTAGTTAAAAGTTAATTAATAAAGTGTTTACATTTGTTTTTAAATGTTAATTGGTTATAATTATGTTAACTTGTATTTTAATTAGATGTTTAATATAAGATATATGAAAATCCATGTTTAAATAAATTAGTTAACATGTATTTATTTACATGTATATAAATTTTAAAATGAATAAATCAAATTTAACTTATAAAATGAAACTTATACAAATAATTCAAAATAAAAACAAATTAAAAATATTTATACTTTAAACTTCAAAAGCTTTGAATTCAAGTTCAAATTAAATTTTGAAATCCAGTTTATTTACAAATATAACTACACAATTTTAATTTTTGTAAAACAATTATTTTTATTAAAAATTTATTTGTTAAAACAATGTATTATTATATTTTTAAAAATAACAACATTTAATAACTATAAATAATTTATAAAAGAAATTGTTTCTTTATTCATAAATTATTTATTTATCCAACTATATTTAAAAGAAAATCAAAACGACCTTATTGTTATTTATTTAAATTTTAAACTTGAGTTAAACATATTTTAAATCAGTTCAATATTTATCATATGTATGTAAAACCATATTTATTTTTTAAATAACCTTTTTAAAAGTTTGACTTTTAAATAAAATCATAATTCACAATTTACTAAAGATACATATTTTATAGAAAACAGGATTTATTTATTTATCAGATTAAAACAAGATCTATTTACAATATATACATATCCTATATATATTATAAATAGTAAACAATGTATTAGATATAAAAAGATAAAATCTTTCAATTAACTATTTATTTTATTGAATTTTAAATTAATTCAAATCTTATTATAAAGATTATCAAATCAATTTAATTTCTATTTCAGATTATTAAATTGATATTGCTTAAAATTCTGGGTCATCACAACGGCATTACTCCGTAGTGTCCTTGGCTAACATAAGTATAGAAGTGGGGCATCACAGCATGGTATCAGAGCCAAACTTCGGAACAATGTAGAATAACCTAGTAAGGATCATTGTCCTAAGTCCTTCTTTGGAGTGGTGCCTTAGGATTTATTCGAGTCATCGGACCCGTTCTACCCTATTTCTTTTGTGATGCCTTTTTTTATCAATCATGATTGTTTGATATTCATTCTGAGATTAACCTTTTTCTTCTTCTTTCCTTCTTTCTTAAAGAAGAGAAATGGTTAGACTAAGCCATCCTAGCGCCGGTAAATCCAGTGCTACTCCTCGGGATGGAGTATTTATGTCCGCCCAACAGCTTCTTGATCTGGTAAAGAATGCTTAAGCCGTCGGACCCATTCCAGAGCCTACTCACACAAAATTCGAATTTGCATGCCTGTGCAGTAATTATACAAATTTGGGGGGAAAGCCGTTTTGGGGTTCCGAGGGCGTTATTGAAGTCCAAGCTTGGCTTAGAGCATGCGATCGCATCTTTTCTCGCATGAATCTTATTGATCTTCATCGAGTCCAAGTAGCGTCTAGCATGCTCCAAGAAAGAGCATTAGATTGATATGATCTTCTTATTTCTAAAATTATTGAAGCGGATCTTACTAGGGAGCAATTCCGAAAAAGATTCGAATCAAAGTGTGTGCCGGAAGCTGAAAAAGTGACTTTGGCCCGTTGTTTTATTGACCTTGTCCAAGGTGAATTATTTGTGGCAGATTATGTCACATCTTTTGAATCCCTCTCTAAATATGCGGTCGAGTACATTATTACCCCATTGAAGAAAAATCAAAGATTTGTCTATAGCTTGAATAAGAATCTCAAAAAGCCATTACTTTTAAAATTGGAAGTTGCTTTCGATCAGCTTGTTAATATCGCTCTTCGACTTGAAGAGGCAGATAAAGAGAGTAATGTTGAAGTTGGGAATGCCAAACCGAACTTCAATAACAAAAAGAAGAGGCCTAATAAGTTCAAAGTCCTTATCCCTAGAAGAAAGGGAAATAAGCAACCCCGGTAGCAAAGACTCCTACCTCTAGTGGAGGGCATTGCTACAATTACGGTTCTAAGGACCATTATGCAAATAATTGTTCAAAGCCCCTTTCTTGTTGCTATTGCAAAAGTTCGGTTCATTATATATCTGCGTGTCCCACACTTCAAAGAAAGAAGGAGGGAAAGCTAAATGTGGTACACGCCCCTAGTAAAACTTCTCGTGGTTAAGGTATTTCTCATTCTATCCTCGATGGCATTATTATGTTTCGTGATCATCCTATTCGAGTTCTTTTTGATACGGGTGCATCCCATTCTTTTATATTAAAAGAACTTTTTGATAATATTTCTTTAAGTGTTGTGGCATTAATGACTTCCTTAAGAATTGCGAATCCGGTTGGTGGATCCGCAACACTCAGTTTTCTTTGTAATGATGTCGAGATTATTTTACGTGATTATTCTTTCCAAGCCGATATGCATGTCATGCGTTACTTAGGCTTCGAAATGATTTTGGGAATGGATTGGCTTAACCGTTATGAATCCCATATCCTATATCTTGAGCGGACTATTCATCTTCGACATCCCCAATTTGTTCAGCAGATTTCTATTGTTCTTAAAGATTCGGATTCCCACTTGGTAGCATCTTTGTATTCTCTAAATCCTCATGATGAAGATAATGATGATGAGGAAGACATCATTTCTCTCATTCATGTTGTTCGTGAATTTCCCGACATATTTGAGCCCGTTTTAGGATTGCCACCTAAGCAAGCAATTGAGTTCAGAATTAATCTAATTCCTGGAGCTCTACCTATTACTCGTCCTCCTTATCGTATGTCCAACAAAGAAAATGAGGAGATGCGCAAACAATTATCCAAATTGGAAGAGAAACAATTTATTTGTTCTAGTTCCTCTCCTTGGTGAGCTTCGGCTATTTTTGTGAAGAAATCAGATGGTACACTTAGGCTTTGCGTTGACTACCGCAAGCTTAATGATCTTACCATTAAGAATAAATATCTTTTACCACGGATTGATGATCTATTAGATCAACTTAGCGGTGCTAGAGTCTTTTCACAGTTGGACTTAGCAACCAGTTTTCATTAGCTTCGTATTGCAGAGGATAGCATTCCTTAACATCATTCCATACGCGTTATGGATCTTATGAACGACTTTTTATGCCATTTGGTTTAACGAATGCTCCAGCTTATTTCGTTGACCTTATGAATCGATTTTTCAAAAACTTCCTCGATCGATTTGTTCTCATCTTTATAGATGACATTCTCGTTTATTCTGAAACCGAGGAAGAGCATGAAAAGCGTCTTCGGATTTTGTTCGAAACTCTCAGGAGCAATCAATTGAAAGCAAAATTTTCTAAGTGCCACTTTTGGTAATCTTGTGTGAAATTTCTTAGTTATATTATTTCTAAATCTGGAATTTCCATGGATCCTTCAAAGCTAGAAGCGATTCAAGATTGAAAGAGACCGAAAAGTGTGATGGAAATCCGTTGTTTTCTTGGATTGGCGGGTTATTACCGTCGATTCATAAAAGACTTTTCTAAAATTTTCGTTCCTCTTATAATCTTGAAAAAGAAAGGAGTTAACTACATTTGGTCGGACAAATGTGAAGCTTCTTTTCAGAAATTAAAAGAACTCCTTTCCGATGCTCCTATTCTTGTGATTCTCGAAGGGAACCAAGATTTTAATGTTTATACCGATGCTAGTCGGGTTGGATTGGGTGCCGTTCTTATGCAAAAAGAACTTGTTATTGCTTATGCTTCTAGGCAATTAAAGCCTGCCGAGACTAGATATGCCACTCATGACTTAGAGCTCGCGGCTATTGTTTTCGCCCTTCGAATTTGGCGTCATTATCTTTTAAGAGAATTTTTTTTTCTCTACACCGATCATAAATCTTTGAATTTTCTATTTTCCCAAAAGGAACTTAATTTGCGTCAACAACGTTGGCTCAAGTTCCTTGCATCTTATGATCTTGATATTCTTTATACTCCAGGAAAGGGAAATCGTGTTGCCGATGCCCTTAGTCGTAAGCAACAAGTGGTTGTTTCTATGATGATATCCGAATGGAATGATCTTGAGACTTTATCCACTTTTGAGATTCGAGATTGTGAATCTGACTTATGTTCATCTTTTTTTTTATGTAGCTTTGAGGCTCACCCTTCTCTTTTAGACCGCATTTTTGAAGCTCAAAAGCTAGATCCCGAATTGGCTCTTCTTAGCCAAAGTTTTAGGGATAAAATTGATGTTGAAGGTTTGAAAGACTTTGATATTGATTCTCGTGGCGGTGTCCGAAAATTTGGTAGACTTATCGTGCCAAATATTAGTGATCTTCGTAAAGATATTTAAGAAGATTCTCATCGTTCTAAATTTACCATTCATCCCGGTAGTAGTAAAATATATGAAGATATGAAGCAACTTTATTATTGGGATGGAAAGAAATCTGATATTGCTAACTTTGTTAAGCGTTGCATGACTTGCCAACTCGTTAAGGCCAAGCATTAAAGGCACAGTGGGTTATTGCAACCTTTGGACATTCCAATTTAAAAGTGGGACCAAATTTCCATGGATTTTATTGACGGCCTTCGCCGTTCTTGTTTGGGTCATGATAGCCTATGGGTGATATTTGACTGACTCACTAAATCCGCCCATTTTGTTCTAGTTCGGTCCAATCAGACCATATCTCTTTTGGCTAAACTCTTTATTAAAGAAACTGTGAAATTGCATGGAGTCCCTACTTCTATTGTTAGCGATCGTGATCCATTGTTTACTAGTGAATTTAGGAAGAGTCTTCAAAAAGCTTTAGGAACGAAGCTTAATTTCAGCACCGCTTATCATCTGCAGTCCGATGGACAAACCGAGCGTGTGAATCAAACTCTTGAAGATCTTCTTCATGCTTGTGTTCTTGATTTTGGTGGAAGTTGGAAAGATCATATTTCTCTTGTTAAGTTTTCCTATAATAATAGGTTCCAATCTAGTAATTGTATGGCACCTTTTGAGGCACTCTATAGATGGCCATGCCGATCTCCTTCTTGTTGGCTTGAGGCCGGTGAGAAGCTGGTTTTAGGTCCATATTTTATTCGTGATTCCACAGAAAAGATTGACCTTATTCGCCATAAAATGAAACAAGCTCAAAGTAGGAAAAAATCCTATGCCGATAACCGAAGAAGGAAATTAGAATTTTCTGTGTGAGATTTGGTGTTTATTCGTGTTTCACCTATGAAGGGTGTTGTGCGTTTCAGTCGATCAGGAAAACTTGCGCCTCGATATATTGGTCCATTTCCAATCGTCGAATGTATTGGTTCCGTGGCTTATTGCCTTTTTTTACCGGCTCAGTTTTCTGCTATTCATGACGTATTCCACGTCTCTCAACTACGGAAATGTCTTCGAGATTCCGATTCTATTCTTGAGGCGGTGTTGTGAAAGAAATTGAAGTTTCGCCTAATTTTACTTATGAGCAACATCCTATTCATATTATTGCTTCGGAGGTAAAACGCCTTCGAAATAAAGATGTCCCTCTTGTGAAAGTTCAATGGTCCTCAAATCCTAAGGATTGTTCTTAGGAATCTAGAGAATTCATTGAGCGAACACATCCGGACTTACTCTCTCATGCTTTTAAGGTGAACTTCTTATTTCAAAATTTCTTTTCTGTTGATATGCTTTTATGGTTTTTACTTTTTATCTTCTTCTTAAATATTGGAAGGACGCAATTTCTTTATGGAGGGGAGTCTGTAACAACCCGCATATTTTACGATTTTATATTTAGTTTTTTTTAAATACAGCATCGTTAGTCGGATTATAGTCCGAAATGCTACTTTTTGCAAACTGTCAAATTAAGACTCGAGACCACTTCCATTGAGTTCAAAATGGCTCTGCAACCCTTTTGAGTATAAACATTGATATGTTTGGCGCTAGCTATAATTTCGACCTTTTCACTTAGGGTTTTGGGTTTGGGTTTCAGCCCATTAACTTAACATATCAACCCAACGCCACTCTACTCCTCTTCATTCCTTCATAATATTTCCTACAACTCAAGCTTTAGTAAAATGGTGGAGGAGATTGGAAATTAAAATCCTAAGCCCTAGTTTCTTTAGAAAATCCAAGTTTTAGCTCCAAATTCAAAGAGAAGCTTAGGTAAGCATCTCCTTCTTCTTCTTCTCCATCTCAATCTCTCTCCAATTTTAGAAATTTCCTATAACCTAATTTGGGAAATATTTCTTATTATCTTAGATTGGGGCTTTTCGAGTTGAGATTGAAGAGTGGTTGATCCTCCTTTGTTTTCAAGCTTCTTCTTTCTTGCTTTTGTATAAAAGGTGAGATTTTTATCTCACATCTATATCTATATCTATCTTTGTGGTTAGGTATGAAATCCTAACATCTATTCATGATCATTTACTTTTGATTTGAATTGATTTAGTGATTTACTAATTTTTGGATTTGAAGTCCAATTTTGTGAAAATCCTACTATGGATGTTTGGTTATGTTATTTGGCATGCACTGAAGAGCCTATAAGGTCGGGTTGTCGGTTGGCGTAAATCCTTAGTCGCCATTGTTCGCTCGATTGCTCTCGAAATCGTTTTGGCCATCATGGCCTAGGCAAATTGTTTCCTTTATCAGGTATTGAGACGTCTGGATACTAATGCCAGACGTCTGGTTTTATCTCCTAGAGAAAATTATACGCGGCAAAGGAAAATAAAAAGGTTAGAAACCAATCTTAGACGTCTGATTTTTAAATCCAAACGTCTGGATGGTTTCAGACGTCTGGTTGGTTTTCTAGAATATTTCAAGAAACCAAAACCAGACGTCTTGATCAACCCCTCAGACGTCTAGATCTATGCATATCTGCCTATTTGCCTAATTTTGAGTAAAACTCCAATGTTAATCGATTTTTGGTCGATCCGACTAGTTGTTATCACTATTATCAACTTTGATTACCTTTTTCTTTGGATTTTTGGGATTATCCATTTTGTTGGGTTTGGTATCGATTTCATTGGGCTCAATTCACGTCTTCGAATGTGAATTTTTGATGATTGATTGTTTATACAAGCATTTCTGTGGCTTGTCACTTTAAAATGAAAAGGTTTCAATACTAGTAGTAAATATTCAAATCCTTTCACAAAGATGATTGCAACTCTATTTTTGATACAAGTTCGCTTTTAAGACCGTTTTCCAATCTATTAATATATACAAACTTTTACTTCATTCGTTTGAGAAATCTAATTAAACGGCTTTGTAAAACAAGTGGTATGAAACGCTTGCATTTACTTCGTCAGTTAATTTTAGGACTTGTTCGATTGAAACTCTTGTGACAATATGTGAGTGGGAATCTACAATTTGTTCATAAATATTTAAGTTAAGCCAGTGTTTATGGAACATGAACCTAAACTTATTTATTTACTAGCTTAGTGTAATTGACACTTCTTGATGATTGAGGATGATCATTTTGTGGTTTAGACTAGCAATGTGCGATGTCTCTTTGTCTACAACGGAGGCTAAACCCCGTTTCTGTGGAGCTTCGGCTCAAAAATTGGTGGGGTAGCGACCCATGGTCTTCGGTCCGTTTGTGAAGCCTCGGCTCAAAATTAATGGTTAGCAACCATGGAATAGCATTCCGTTTTGTGATACACGTGTTGGCGAGTTTTCATGCTCCCGTTTTGTGATAGGCCTCCCCCTCTTGTAATTTCTGGATTTCTAATTGATTATTTCTAGAATTTTTGTATCACCAATTTTAGTGATTTACATTGATGAGTTTATCAATATTTGTGCATTGGTGAATTTGTGTTTCAACAACTTTTAAGATTGGCATTGAGATGATTGCCAATATTTGTGACTTGGCGAACAAAAATAAAGAATATGGTTTTCTTTTTTATTTGTGAGAAGATTCTTGTGATATTGATTAATCTCTAATTGATTTTCAAATGCATACTTATCACAGTACGACATTATTGTTATCATACATTTTTGTTATATCTCTTATTCTATCTCATTTTTATTTGATATTTATAGCTAGACTGATCCGTTTATTATTTTATTATTAAATAATACTTGGGTCAGACCGAGATGTTAGAGGTGCTTCTGCTTGACTCCTTATCGGGGATCATCATTACCTGGCTTTTGTCTAACTACATTAGGCTTTTGTCTATCTACATTATATTGGTAGTTTTTGTTGTTATACATTCGGGATAGAGACTCCTTGATGTATACATACTCTTTATTGTAGCACTTGTATCTATTCTTTTGTGATATTGTGAATCTTATTTGACCACTACTCCGTTGTACACTTATATGTGTTATATTTATATCTGCTTCCGCCTTTGTGATATGAATGCCTGTGACTGATTTATGTTATGTTTATTTCTATATTTATTTCCGAGGACCCCATAGCCATTGTGTAGTAGCTTTGAGTTTGTGTCGGTATGTCAAATTTTCTCTTGAAATGAATTATACTATCTGACATATCGGTGCTCGCACAAAACAATTACATGTATGGTAGCTCTTCAACAGCCTTATTCTTCGTGCTAGTTGACGAAATTACTCGTTAGTGTCCTTGGCTAGCGTGAATATAGAGCTGGGGCGTCACATCCATTCTTATGGTCTTCATGGTCTTTATTTACAAAATGAAAATCTTGGTTTAGTCAACTCTTCTCAAAGTGATTTTGTTTGTTGTCCGAATTTAGTTAAAATGTTTTTTTTCAAATTGAAACAGAAAGTTTTTTTATGGAGAAGAGGGGCAAGTTTGGAGTAGTACAGAAGGCACTACTATTGATTTGATTGTGAAATTTTGGGTCAAATACTTGGTAGTAAATTTAGTGGAATTGACCACTCCATATTTAAAATTGATGAACAAAATCGTAAAGTTTTTCATGATATTTTCGAAAGTGACAAAAAATTTGATTTTACATAAAAATCTTAGACCAAAATAGAGACTTATGAGTCTTATTTTACAATAAATCGCTACTCTGAACCGGGAAATAAAAATAACCTGACTGAAAAGCTTTTAAAGATATTTTTACAATATACGGAAACTGTAACATCAATTGGGCGTAAATCATTTTAGATGATTTTGTTCAGAATAATATTTCTAGACACGAGAACACACTTTACCATGGTGTGTATCTTAGTAAAGTGTTCTAATATTTTGGTGTTGATTTAAGAGGTGATTCCACTTTGCCTCAAAAAGTTTTCAACAAGTCTAACATCTCTCTCATGCATACTCCTCCTTATTTTGAACCTTCTGAAACTATTGCTGAAAAAGAAGAAAGATTGGCATGGGAAGAGGAGCAAGAAATTCAAGAAGAAGAGGAAGAAGAAGGTGAAATGAAAATTAAAGAAGAGGGAAATCCAAAAGAGGAAGAGGAGGAAATGGATACTTCCTTAGATAGCTTGAACAAACCATCACAACCTTTCAACAAAGAGATTCTAAAGAACCAAGAGAAGCTTTCAAAAACCAATAAACGTTACATTAATGAAAGGTTCGTCTCTCTCTCCAACAAAGTGGACAATTACTATGGTAAGATCGTTATGAAGCTTGGTGGAAACTCTTCATCTTTATAATCATCCTTTTTGATCTAGTTATTCTACCTTTGAACTTTCGTTGTGCATTTATCTAATTTTATGTCTTGATATTTTCATGTTTTTATTTGAAATCCTTGTATTTTTCTATCTTTAGTATTGAAAACTCTTTCTTGTTGTTCTATATAGTTCTATTAGTCTTCGAAAATTATGAAAACATAATGGCATTAAATAAAAACAAAAACTATAATAATAACATAAATATTGCATTTTAATATATAAGCCGACATATCCTAACAGTTTGGCAAAATTTTGAATTTTAAAATGTTATAGCTACCATCTATTAAAACTTTCCAAATGACTTTTCATTCCTATATAAACCTATTTCTTCCAGAAAATTTCACTCATCATTTCATGCTCTCTTCACTTTTCATTATCAAATATTTTTTAATAGAAATGTCTTCTCCACACCAAAATCTCTATGAAAATATTGAAGAAACTTTCCAATCATTTAAAGATATTATCTTTTTTATTCTAAGAAATAAAAGATGTTTGAATTAAGCCTAATGCAAATGATAAAAGAGTAAGAGAAGCACTATGATGCTCTTCGATGGTTAATCTCTTCCCTAATCAAGTTGATCAAACAAACAAGCTAAAATGCTTAAAAGACAATGAAGATTGGAATGCCATCAAAGCAAATCCAATCTTTGAATCTGAAGGTTGGGTTGAAGTTTCTAGGAATGTATAAATTTCTACTTATTATAAATTCATGTGTGAGTACCCATTTCTTCAACTCATAGAAATCAACACTAATACATTCTTGGTATTCAAGTGTCGTAAATCCAAGTGCTAGACAAGTGAATTCTCAAGGGTAAGAATGAAAATAAAGATAGAACATAATCTCACATAGATTATTTCAACAAACAATCTTTACAGCGAAAATTAAATTACATTTATCAGAGTTAAACATAGACAGTTATAAGTTCATGTCCTTACAAATTTACCGAATACTATAGTACAAGAGTATGGAGGAAATAAACAAAAATCTTCAGTAAAATCATCCGACACCATGCTTCGAGCTCCATCACCTTTCTTCTAAACTAAACCTGACTACTAGGCTGCTTGGGGAAAATTAGGGCACCCAAAGTTTAAGGAAAGGGAAAAATTAACCCCGGGTCGGTCATGGGACTGGTGTGAGAACTCAAAATATGCATTTTGAAAACAAAATGGTATCTCATAAGACCACACTGCACATAAACACGAAACAGGTTTCTACCTTAAGATAACCAAATCATTCTACGTCAAAATACTTCATATTAATTTTAATGATATATCTTTGAAAACAATTGCAAGCAAACTTACTAGTCTTAGCCGAAATTGTTGCCATTATTAAATTCCAGCATACTAGGCTCAACAAACAAAATGGCTGGTACTTATTAGAGAATGGATTCCATCAAATGACCAGGTGAAGGGACTACCTTCTGGCAGTACACCTGTAGAGGAATGTACCAAGGTCAATAGAACATATGCACCTCTACCAACAAAAGACTAGCCTACCTTTTTCACTAGATAGTACCAAATATGTCACACCTCGGTTGTTACCGACCTATCTGAGGATCCTCGTAGCATACATCCACATTAATTTAAACTCGAACGTCACAATGGGTAGAAATATATCAAGAAGGGGATGATTATACCCTAATACTTGCGAACCACATAGCCTTGCCGCATCTACCCTGTTTCGGCCATAGTCGGATGTGAGCCTTGACGTAGTGATTACCTTATACTTTACACATCATCTTCCTTTACACATTGCCATTCCATCGATCACTATTGACTTTCACAAGCATACAACCTCTGATCTCATATATCTCGAGAAGGGTGGTAAGCTAGGAGAAGTAGCCTTCTCCACCACCAAACAGATGTATATTTATAAAAGTCAACTATGAAATCTTCCAAATGTAATGTCAGACATCCATCCATAAAAGCTTGTTCTAGCACTGAAATAAACCTAATGCACACCTCATACCACATCCTATTGGGAATTAATCCTAGGATTAGCTGCGAAAAGTCCTTACAACCAAATATTTTCGGAATGAAGGGACTACTTCTACTTTAGTATTTGGGAGCTAACCAGAATTATAAACAAGCAGTCCTTACACCCTAAAAATCTTCAGTCTTCATCCTTCATTCTCCCCATCAAGTCTTCATTTCCGAATAGGGATTACCCTAGATTCAATCCCGGTTCCTTCGAACCAATCAACGATAAAAAGAGATTGTGAATAAGGAACCATTCTTTAATTGATTAAGTTCTTTTTATCAAAAATCTCCTTTGGATGTATATATTTTCAATCTATTCTTTTCGGTATATACAGAATTGTTAATCCTCCCTTATTAATTCCTTCGATTACTTTAAACTCCTTTAATTTGAATAATTCAAAATCATTACATTATTCTTTTCAATTAAGAATACATATCTAAATCATTTCATTTAAGCCTTAAAAAAGATTTCTTAATTCAAAATTCAAAACGGTGACTGAGTTAAAACCATATTATTTAAGACGTTAATCTCAAAATCAGAAATATTAAGTGAGCAGATTCTATAAAAATCATCCAATTCTACTCAGTATCAAACTCCGTATTCAACAGTACTATGGGTGGAATAACGGTGAAATCACCTTTTAAATTCCACGAATACTACGAGTTCCCTCTTTGGGTTTTAACACCAAGTACAAGAAGATCATCTCTATAAAATCTAAATTGTTTAAACCCTGGAAAATATTTTTCTTTATCTTTTTGAAATTTTGATTCAGAGTAAATCAAATTTGCTATCCCCTTCGCCGGGCCAATCCGGACAGCCAGGGAGAGCAGGAAACTAGTTTTCCATATCCAAGCCTAGACACTATCTCTCTAACACCCATAAGGCAGTCAAGTTTTTTGATCGACTCAAAACCATTAAACCTTTAAATCATTTCATAAATCTTTAAAATGACTTTTAAAACATTTTCTAAATCATTTAAAACATT
Organism: Allium cepa; assembly: GCA_030765085.1. Lineage (NCBI taxonomy): Eukaryota > Viridiplantae > Streptophyta > Magnoliopsida > Asparagales > Amaryllidaceae > Allium > Allium cepa. The sequence continues at coordinate 140,553,472 of CM060937.1, read as the reverse complement.
TACAAAAGATTTGGGAAAGAACGGTTGCGTTTAAAGCTATATTTCAAAAGTTATAGAAAAGTGTTGCGGAAAGTACCATTTAAGTTATATTGATCAAAACGATTTTTTATTATTTTAAAATTCATTTTTTATTACTTAAATCACTTTTAAAACATTTAAAAGATTTTTAAGATTTATTCCACACTTTTAAACATTTTAAAATATCATTTTCATAGAAATCCAGTTTTGGATTTCGAACTACAAAATCAGGATTTTTCCAAAACTTATTTTACTCGTATTTCAAAATCTATATATCAAAATCTCGATTTTCCTTATTCGTTGGAAAATATGGATATAATAGTTTGGAAAATTCTCATCTCAAAGAATTCCAAGCTATATTTAAACTTTCACACTTGTTTGACTTTTGTAGCGCGAAATCGCGAACTACCGTTACGCGACGCAATTATTTTTGACAATATTTTCCCCTTCTTTTCAAACTTCACCAAAACGCTTCTAAACGTTTTATAAAATAGATAAAATACATTTTAAACCATTTTTATAAGACTTGACCATTCCATATACACCATTTTATTAATTCAAGTAAAGTGATTTCCTTTGTGTTTATCGACATATATATTCATGATTGCGTATATTTTCAGCATTCATATTAAAGCAACTAAACTTGATGATCAAAGTATATTAAAAATCCATTTGCAACATCATATCATGATCTACAATATAGTATAACAGTTTAGGGGTTCTCACCTTCATTGTCACTCGAACTAGTTTTAAAACGACTATAGCTCTGCTATCTCGAAATTAAACTCCATAAAATTGAGCTTTGGACCTTGAAGAGGCTCAGCCTAGCCTTGGTGCTCTTGGCCTACGTTGGGAAGGGGATAGAGCTCATGGCCAAGGGTGGTGGAAGGTGGTGCCTTGGGTTTGGGAGGTGGAGAGATGAAAATTTGAGATTTTTTTAAGGTTTTTAACTATATATTATAAAATAGTTCCTTTTGAAATTAATTTTGAAATTATTTCTCTTAGGATAGTGGTCATTAAGTGGAAGCAAAATTTTGAAAGTACAAAGAAAAAATGAATAAAAATGAAGAGAAGGTGGTAGGGTATTTATAGGAAAGGAAGAGTGTAAAAGTATCCATACATATATCATCACTTTATCACCAGTTCAAAGCTTCTCAACATACCTCCCCCTTCAAAATGCATGGCTAGAGCCTCCCCCACGTGCTCATCACTTCCATCATCCTGTGCATGCATATGTTGACTTATTTAAGCTTAAGGAGTAAGAAATCTTTAAAATATATTGTATATTTTATATTATATTTCTTATACTTAACTATATTCATATATGTATGTTTATATGCATGTTATCATGTGTATGTAATATATATATATATATATATATGTATGTATGTATGTATGTATCTATGTAGGTTCATAACACTTCGACCATCTTCAAACATCTTTTGTTTGTTAAATCATTGAAATCCGAAGAACCGATTATCGGTCACATTTTCACTTATACTTTAACGTATATATATTTATAAACAAAATTCAAAAATTAATTTATTACCATTTTAAACCAATTAAAATGATTACATTTGAATTATAAAACCATATAAATTCATATTAAAAATTATTTACGATAATTGTTGTTTTATCGTTAAAGCGATATTGATTTTTTTCTTATACTTTCAAATTAAATATATCCTTTCATAAATCAAATATAAATGATTCATTATCACTTTATAAATATTTAAAATGAATTTATTTGAAATACTTATTTAGATAATTAAAATATTTATTAAATCACTAAATCTTAATAATTAAATAAATCAATGGTTTAAATTCAATGTTATCTTATCGATACATATTTCAAGGAAAATATTTTATTTCAATATTTATTCGAAATAAGAACATCATTACTTATTATCACTTAAAAAAAAAATATCTTGTTATTTGCATAAATTTGAAATTAAATACAGTTTATCAAAGTGAGAAATTGGTGGGTCGTTACAAACTTTCCCCTTTAAAAGAATTTCTTCCTTGATATTGTCGAAAACAAAAACTCAAAAGTTTTTCCCAAACATATTTATTTTTAACTCACTTCCATACGATATATATAGTGCATCTGTACACAATATCTAATCTTAGTTCATAACTTTACTTCTGAACTAGTATTGATCCTCTGACCTTTAGTGCGTACTTAGACCAGGCATTCTGATCAGATCAGAACTTTAGTTCTCCTTGCATAGCTTTCGACTATGATAGAAAACTCAAGCATCTAACCATAAACCCTCATCAATATTCGCCGTCAAGAACCGAGTGATAAATCCACTTTCAGATAAGTGATAAATCACGTTAAAGTTTTGTATCCGAACCTTGGATTTAATCATGCAACAAAATAATCCATATACTTCATATGTATTTAATAACCTTCCCAAAATTCTTATGAAAATATTTCATAAAACTTTCATCTTTCATTCAAACTTTTATAAAGATACTTCTTTATACATAACCGTTTTACATTTTTATTTTCAAACCTTTCTATTTAAAGCACATTTCTTTTCAAAAGATAACTATCATTCTATTATAATACATTTCTAAACATATCTTAGTAGTTTCTAAAAAACTCATTTTTACAATAATTCATTGAATTGATAAATTACCATAAACTTCCTTTAACTAATATTAAATATGAAAATATTCTTTATTTAGTTAAAACTTTCCTATGTGTGTATATATATATCCCCTCTACTTGTACCAGTTTTAGTACGTCAAAAAGTATTTATACACTTATTCAAATGTTTTAAGTATATTTCAAGTTACTTAACTAGTTTTGCTTATTTAAAATGTAATCGAAGGGATTAAAACAACTACGACTAAAACATTGTTAAAGTAAACTTCACTATTTATAACCTATTAATTATAATTTTTATAGGAGACTCTAATATTCGTTATTATCTTTTAAAATCCCTTTATTAAAGATTTAAATGTACTCATAAGATTTCTTCCAAAGTGCCATTCAAGGGTTTAAAAACACCTAAAACACCGTTCACTACAAACCCAACCATTCATTATTAAATTTAAATATTTCTTTTAAAGATCAATGCTTTCCCATGTTTATCAATTAAGATAACACACTTTGATAAAAATTAACAACCATTAATTTGTCAACTAAGTGATTCACATTATCTTTTTTTCACTTTAGACAATTATAAAAATCGAGTAATTCAAAAATGATACCAAGGAACTGGGTACCACCAATAGTATCGCATATTTATTTAACAAGAAGGGGAATACTTAAGAGAAGCGTTTACCATCCGAACACATCTCCTGCCCATTTTTAGTTAGCTTCGAGCCACTCGGATCAATTAACAATAAGATTGCCTTCATTTTCAAAATCCCTTTTTAGAAATAATACCATTATTGCTCCATTTTCAAAAATCATTTGAAATTCCTTTAAAAATACAGAAATTTAAATTCTCAAAAATTCCTTCATAAAGCACATTTTATAATCAAGTTCACAAAATCACTAAATTTACATATTTATAAGATTTAAATAAATTCCTTTAATAAACATTTATTATTTATTAAATAATCCATATGGTTTCTACAAGGAAATCAATTATTCTTTTATGCATAAGTAGTAGAAAATTGCTTGCGTATTCATAGGTAGAGAGGTTTGGTTATACTTAGAAAGATATTTCAAGATTTATTCCACAGATAGCTTTTTAATATTCTTTGGATAAAATATTTATTATTTCAAGAAAAATCTTTGAATTTTTTTCTAGAATATTCTTTTCTTTTCGGATTCATACACACACACACACACACACACACACACACATATATATATATATATATATATTTGTATAAACCAAACTTTATATTTTATTAACAAGTATGCGCTCATATATACACTCAAACTCATTCTTAGGCATTGCTAGCCCTATCTCCAATGAGTTACTCGTCCTAGTGTATTACTATCCCTATCTTTGATGAGTCTTTTATGCCTATCAGGCTTAGATGCTCACTCAACCTAAGCTCTGATGTCACGATGTGAGGACCCATTTCTTCAACTCCTAGAAATTGATACTAATACATCCTCGGTATTAACGTGTCGTAAATCCAAGTGTTGAAGAAGCTGATTCTTGAGGGTAAGAAAGAAAATAAAGACAGAACAATATCTCACATATATTATTTCAACAAATAATCTTTACAGCGGAAATTAAATTACATTTATCAAAGTTAAACTTAGACAGTTATAAGTTCTTGTCCTTACAAATCTGTAGAATACTATAGTACATGAGTATGGAGGAAATAGATAAAAATCTTTAGTAAAATCGTCTCACTCCATGCTTCGAGCTCCGTCTAGCTTTCTTCTAAACAAACTGACTACTAGGCTGCCCGCGGAAAATTAAGGCACGCAGAGTTTAAAGAAAGGGAAAAATAAACTCCGGGTCAGTCATGGGACTGGTGTGGGAACTCAAAATACAATTTTGAAAACCAAAAGGTATCTCATAAGACCATGCTGCACATAAACACGGAACGGGTAAAAAACCTTATGATAACCAAATCATTATACATCAAAATACTTGATATTATTTTTAGTGACATATCTTTTAAAACATTTGCAAGCAAACTTATTAATCTTAGCCGAAATTGTGACCATTATTAAATTCCAACGTACTACTCTCTATAAACAAAATGGTAGGTGAAGGGACTACCTTCGGGGAGTGCATCTCTAGAGGAATGTACCGAAGTCAACGGAACATATACACTTCCACCAACACAATACCGGCCTATCTTTCTCAATAGATAGAATTGAATATGTCATCACCCCGATCGTTACCGACTTATCCCAAGATCCTCGTAGCATAGATCCACATTTAATTTAAACCCGAACGTCATAGCCGGTATAAATATATTTAGAAGGGGATGATCACACCCTAATGGTTGCGAACCACATAGCCTTGTTGCATCTACCATGTTTCGGCTAATTCCGAGTGTGAGGCTTGAGGTAGCGATTACCATTTACTGTGCACACCATCTTCCTTTGAATGCCACACTATCTTTCAACGATCATTCTTGAATTTCACAAACATACGACCTCCAAGCTCATACGTCTCAGAGAAGGGTGTTAAGCTAAGAAAAGTTGCAATCTCCGCCACCAAAAAGATGTGTATTTGTAAAAGTCAACTATAAAACCTCCAGAATGCATTGTCAGACATCCGTCCATATAAGTTCATACTAGGATTGAACGAAACTGAAGGCACTCCTATGACATCTTATTGGGAAATAATTCTATGGTTAATAGTTTTATTTCCTTGCAACCCAAAGAATTTGAAAACGAAGGGACCATTGCTACTTTAGTAATTGGGAGCTAACTAGAATTATCAACAAGCAGTCCTTCCACCCCAAAAATTATCAGTCTTTATCCTTCATTCCCTCTATTAAGGTCTTTATTTTTCGAATTTTCGAAGTGGTTTTCAAATAGGGATTACCCCAGATTCGATCCTGGTTCCTTTAAACCAATCGTCGATAAAAAGAGTTTTTGCGAATAGGGAATTATTCTTTAATTAGTTAAGTTCTTTTTATCAAAATCTCTTTTGTGTATATATATATATATATATATATATATATTCAAACCATTCTTTCCGGTATATACAGAATTATTAGTCCTTTCTTATTAATTCCTTCGATTATTTAAAACTCCATTAATTTAAATAATTAGAAATCATTACATTTTTCATGTCAATTAGAAAATATTTCTCATTTCATTTATGTCTTAACAAAGTTTTCTTAATTCAAACCTCAAAAATTTGATCGAGTTAAAACCATGTTATCTAAGATATTAGACCCAAAATAAGTAAATATTAAGTGAGGAGAAACTATAGAAATCATCTAATTCTACTCAATATGAATCCCCATATTCAACAAATACTATGGGCAGAATAATGGTGAAATCACCTGTTAAATTCCACGAATAGCACGAGTTCCCTCTTCGGGTTTACGCCTAGTACAAGAAGATCATCTCTATAGAATCCAAACTGTTTACATCCTAGAAAATATTTATTTTATCTTTTTGATATTTCGATCCAAATAAATCAAATTTACTATCCCCACCATTAGGCCAGTCTGGATAGCCAGGGGAGCAGGAAATTGGTTTTCCAAACCCAAGCTTAGATACAATCTCTTTGACACTCATAAGGCAGTTAAGTTATTTGATCGACTCTAGACACTTAGACCTTTAAATCATTTCAAAATCCATCAAATTACCTTTAAAACATTTTATAAATCCTTTAAAACATTTACAAAGGTTCAGGGAAAAAAGAGTTGCATTTAAAACTATATTTCAAAAGTTATTGAAAAGTGCTGCGAAAAAGTGCTGCGAAAAGTGCCTTTTAAGCTATATTGATCAAAACGAATTTTTATTATTTGAAAATTCATTTTTTATTACTCAAATCACTTTTACAACATTATAAAGATTTATAAGATTTATTCCACATTTTAAAACATTTTAAAACAACATTTTCAAATAACTCCAGTTTTGGGATTCCGAACTAAAAAATGGTGAATTTTCCAAAACTTATTTTACTCATATTCCAAAATCTACTTATTGATATCTCAATTTTCCTTCTTCGTTGTAAAATTATGGATATAATAGTTCGAAAAATTCTTATCTCGAAGAATTCCGAGCTATATGCCAACTTTCACCCTTGTTTGAGATTTATAGCATGAAATCGCAAACTACCGTTACGCGACACGCTTATTTTTGACTAAATTTTCCCTTTCTTTTCAAACTTTACCAAAATACTTCTAAAAATTTTATAATACATTTCAAATAAATTTTAAACCATTTTTAAGAGATTTAACAGTTCCATATACACCATTTCATTAATTCAAGGAAAGTGATTTCCTTTGTGTTTATCGACGTGTATATTCATGATTGCATATATTTTCAACATTCATATTTATGCAACCAAACTTGATTAACAAATCATATTAAAAATCCATTTGCATCATCGTATCATAATCCAAAGTATAATATAATGGTTTAGGAGTTCTCACCTTCATTTTCACTCGAACTAGTTTTAAAATGGCTATAGTTTCATTATCTTGAAACTAAACTACATAAAATTGAGCTTTGGACCTTGAAGAGGTTCGGCCTAGCCTTGGTGCTCATGGCCTATGTTGGAAAGGGGGTGGAGTTCACGGCCAAGGGTGGTGGGAGGTGGTGTCGTGGGTTTAGGAGGTGGAGAGATGGAAATTTCTTGTTTTTAGGTTAGTAACTATATATTATAATTTAATTTCTTTTTGAAATAAATTTTGACATTATTTATCTTAGGATGGAAGCAAGAGCTTGAAAATGTGAAGAATAAGATGAATGAAAATGAAGAGCAGATGGTAGGGCACTTATAGTAAAGGAATAGTGTAAAAGTATCCATACATACATCATCACTTTATCATCATTTCAAAGCTTCTCCAACACACCTCCCTTTTCAAAATGCACGGCTAGAGCCTCCTCCCCAAGTGCATGTCACTTCCATCATCTCATGTATGCATATGTTGACTTAATTAAGCTTAAGGAGTAAAAAAATCTTTAAAATATATAATATATTTTGTATTATATTTCTTATACTTAATTATTGTTATCCCGCTTTTTGGCAAAGCCGCGATACCAAAAGATCGATCAAGAAACGGAGAATGGTTCGTATCAGAGATTGGTCGTGCTTCGTTTTGCTATGGATATCGCTGAATTTTGTCCGAGTCCAGATCGAGCTACAATTGATAGGACTCGACAAGAAAGACCATAGAAGTCAGCATCTCAAATTTCAAGTCAATCCGAGTTCGTATGCTCAAGTTACGATCGACTCAATTTGGAGGGGAAAACCAAGGTTTCGAACCGATGGTTGACTAGTGGTTCGAACCGATCACCTTCGAAACCATCTACTTCGAAACCATCAACGCGCCTCGGGTTCGATTCCATCACCTTCGAACCCATCGAGCATCAGTCGTTCAAACCCACCTGCGAAGCCTTGTTCGAACCCATCGCAGAAGCCTTGTTCGAACCCATCACAGAGGCCTTATTCGAACCCATCACAGAGGCCCTGTTCGAACCTACCTGTGAAGCTTCATTCGAAACCACTGGGTCAGCCAACCATGATGACTTGTCTTTCATCGGTTCGAATGCGCCGAGATATATGGAGTCGAAGCGGTCAACATGGAGTGAAGACCGGATCGATTCTAAGTTTGCGCTCCACGTCAACACGAAGCAACGTGCCACCATGGTTTCGAAACGATCGGTTGGAATGCATGGGTTCGAACCAAACAGCCACGTCATGAACCCTATTTCGAACCCATCATATCTCCCAATCCACTGATCCAAATGCCATGAAATTTTCACAGAAGCTAGAATACATGTCGAAGAGTCTCCATACCAAATTTCACCTCGATTGGACGAATTCTTGATCGGTTCGAATGGAGTTCGAACCGATGCCAAAGTGGGCCCAAACTTCCTAAGACCATGCGTGTGGGCCCCCTCACGTGCCAGAAGTGGTCCCCCGAGTTTTCAGCGAAATATCAGCACCCTACGCCTATAAATAGAGCCCCAGGGCCAACAGAAATAGGATCTTTCGACACTCAAGCGCCCAGACGCTGCCGGATCAAGATCTCCATCATCCTACATCATAATTTAACTGTTGATTTCGAATTTACGGTTGTAATTTGCTGTTGATTGCTGCAACAACTTGTAATCATTGAAAGAAAAGCAATAAAATATCAAAACACTTCACAGTGGACGTAGGCGACACGCCGAACCATTATAAATCGTTCGCCTTTGTCTTTGCTTCATTGCCGTTTGGAGTTTATGTTAGATAATCCTCATTTTTAATTCATATTCTTCATTTATTATCTCTTCAAAAGACTCCCGAAGAGTGTTGTGCCCAATTTTGGTACGAACACTTTGGTGCTTTCACTGAGAAAAACCCAGTTTTTCTCCTGCCCTTTGGATCTGTCGCTGATACCGGGTTGCATAAGTCTAAGGGAGAGATCCAGATTTCATCTTCAAATTCCTTCCATTCTATTCAGATTTGCTAAAGTCTGGGAAAGGAGTTCACTATCCAAAATGGTTAGCACAAGAACTACATCTGCAGCTGGTCAAGAAGGTTGGGATAGACAAAATCCCACGCAAATACCTCCGCCTAACCAAGATGATACCGGGAATTCTTACCCCTCAGGTCCGGTCACCAGGCAAGAGTTCCAGACATTGCTCCAAGAACTAACTCAAAGTCGGCAACAGCTAGCCGAGCAATTGCGCGTCAACACTGAGTTAGCCAGCGAACTAGATCGCCAAAAGCGAAGAAGATCCAGAAGGGATCAAGCTCCTCATTCTTCCATCGAAAGCTCTGCTTCGTCTGACTACAACAACAGGTCTACCCGTCCCAGGCTAGACGGAAACCATGCGCAAGCTGCTGACTATCAACAAGCGTTAACCGTTGGGCAAATAAGAGTTGGCCCATCTATCAGTTTCCACACTGGACCCTCCTCCCGAGGAGGCACTGTTCCACAATACACTGCAGATGATCGAGCTCCTACAGCCGCTGCAGCTGACACAGGGGTTGATACCCGAGATCACTCTAATGAAAATCATCATCAGCCGGGAGATGCTCCAGAACCCTATGTCCCGGAAGACTTCGCGCCAAGGAGGCGAGACACGGATCGTCGACAGCGTCCGATCCCATCTCGCACTATGGAACCCGACCACACTTTGGCTCACCACCCTCAGAATGTTCCAACACCAGACCTATCAGCCATGGTACGCCAAATGATTCGCGAGAGTCAAGGCCTAACAAATGACGATTGGGGAATCTCCCGAAGTCATACCCCATTCACTGATGACATATTGTACGCTGAACCTCCTAGGCGATTTAGAATGCCAACCCTGCCCATGTATGAGGAGAATTCCGACCCAAATTAACATATTTTGAAGTACGAATGGTTGATGACAGCTGCGAGAGCCGATGACGCAGTAAAATGCCGTAGTTTTCCCTTTTCTTTGGGGGGAATTGCGACAATGTAGTTTACGTGATTGCCACCGCGATCTATTTCTTCTTTTGATCAGTTAGCTACCAAATTTGTTGACTAGTTTCGTATGCATATTGCCTGACCCAAGGATGTTAATACCTTATCAAGTGTTACTCAAGCTCCCGGAGAAACACTTAGACGATATTTGGAGAGGTTTAATGCCGCATGCGTTGAGATCACCAACCCCAATGATAATTCCATCTTAATGGCTTTAACTAAAGGAATAAATCCTGATTCCGAGTTTGGCAATTGGTTGGCTGGAAAGTCTCCCGCATCGTTGGACCGTTTCTATTCCAAAGCCGCTCAGTTCTTGAGGCGTGAAGATGCGAAACAGTCTAGGAAGTAGGACGATGCAAGGCCCAGCAGTGAAGGGATTCAGGGTAATCTTGCGGTTAAACAGGCCGGCGAGAGTTCAGGAAAAGTCGAGTTGAATATCCAAAATAAACAGACTAAACGACCGAGGAACGGTGATAACCAAGGCAAGAAGCAAGATCAGAACCGTGGTCCGAAGGCGTAGGGCCGCAATGTTTGACAGTAATACACCGCTTAACACGTCGCTGGAAAACGTATACCTACAGACTTGTAATACTATGCAATACAAGAAGCCAGCTCCGAAGCCTTCGTCGGATAGGCAGGTTCAAACAGGAAAATTCTGTAGGTTTCATGAAAGTTACGGGCATAACACCAATGAGTGTAGACATTTGCAAGACCTCATTGAAAAGTTAATCAGAGAGAGAAAGTTGGACCAGTATGTTCGGGCGCCGCAGTCTGGTGGAGCGGGCCCATCCAATAAAAATCGTACACAGAATCAGGAGAGACAAGGTGAACTCGCTCGTATGGACCGAAGATTGGTTATCAATTCAATAAGCGGTGGTCCCCATCCAGCAGACAGAAGCTGGAGAGAAATGGATTCATATGCTAGCTCGATCAGGCATATGGACTTTGAATGCTATAGTAACTCAGAGGACGGGACACCGGCTAAACAGCAAAAGACGATGACAGACGACATAGTGTTTAGAAATCGAGATGCTGATAGAATCGAAGCTCCCACGATCGACCCACTGGTTATATCCGCTCAAGTTGGTCCTGCTTGGATGAAGAGGATCTTGGTAGACAGTGGGAGTTCTGTGAACATACTGTTTAAAAGAGCATATGATTTAATGAAAATCGAAGCTAAGGACTTAAAACCTTGTCAATCACGAGTCCACGGCTTCAACGGAAGTGCAACGATACCAACCGTAATGGTTGAATTGCCGGTGGAGTTGGGAGTGGGAGAATGGCGGAGAGTTCGGATGTTACAATTTATTGTCTTGGATATTCCTTCTCTGTATATTTCTTTCTTGGGCCGACCGGCCCTCGCTGAATTTAGGGCGGCTATCGCCCCATGGTGTTTGACCCTTAAGTTCCCTACTGATCACGGGATAGGGGTTATACAAGGAGATCAGGCTGCAGGGAGAGCCTGCTATGTTGCCGAGCTGCGAGAGGCGCAGCGGAAGGAAAAAGGAAAGGGCGTAGAGGAATCTCTCTGCGTCCGTTTCATCGACAATTGACAATTAACGCCTGGGCCTCAGCCCAAGCATCATGACCAATTCCAGAAGGATCTAGACCCCGTGACAATGAGAATGAAAATGAATCTATAGAAAGTCAGGCTTCGCCAACTGAATTAACAGTCGACGTTCCAATCAGTGGTAACTCAAAGGTGCTGAAAATTGGGTCACAATTAATCCTGCAAGCACAACGGGAATTGGTCGAGTTTCTCCAAGTGAATCTAGACGTATTTGCTTGGACGCATTCCGATATGTGTGGGATCTCGCCTGATATCGCAAGCCACACCCTAAATATTGACCCGCGGTTTGTCCCGGTCAAGCAAAAAAGGCGTGGTATGGATCCAGAGAGATCTGCCGCCCTAAAACAGGAGATTGATAAGTTGAAATCAAATGGGTTCATCAGAGACGCTTTATACCCAGAATGGGTGTCCAATCCCGTACTCGTTCGAAAACCAAACTGGAAATGGAGAACGTGTATCAATTACTCAGATCTGAATAAAGACTGCCCGAAAGACAGCTTTCCACTCCCCCGAATCGATCAACTGGTAGATTCGACCGCAGGACATGAATTATTACCCTTCATGGACGCTTACTCAGGTTACAATCAGATACCCATGCATGTACCTGATCAAGAGCACACAAGCTTCGTAACCGATTTGGGGTTATACTGCTACAAGTTTATACCTTTTGGATTAAAGAATGCTGACGCAACCTATCAACGCTTAGTCAACCGAATGTTTGCCGATCAGATTGGGAAGACTATGGAGGTTTATGTAGATGACATGTTGGTGAAATCACGATACTCCGTTGATCACGTTAAAGATTTGGAGTAAATGTTCAGCATTCTTCGAAAATACGGAATGAAGCTCAATCCATTGAAGTGTCATTTTGGAGTCGCGTCCGGAAAATTCCTTGGGTTCATTATCAATGCCAGAGGAATAGAGGCTAACCCCGAGAAGATTTAGGCTATCAGGAATCTTCAAACTCCGAGAACCATAAAGCAAGTCCAGAGTCTTAATGGGAAAATTGCAGCACTGAGCAGGTTTATCTCAAAGTCGACCGAAAAATGCATTCCCTTCTTCGATTTGATTCGAAAAGGGAAGAGAAACTTCAAATGGACTGCAGAATGTGAGGGCGCATTTCAATCGCTAATCCAACATCTTTCCGTACCACCAATCCTTTCAAAGCTTGTTGATCATGAACAGTTATATCTCTACCTGGCGGTTTCTGAAAATGCAATCAGTGCTGCATTAGTTCGGGAAGAGGACCGAGTGCAAAAACCGGTTTACTACGTGAGTAAACGATTAACTGGAGCCGAGAGAAATTATCCAAAGCTTGAAAAGTTGGCATATTGCCTAGTCATCGCCACGAGGAAGCTCCGTCCATACTTCCAAGCTCATCCTATTACTGTGTATACCAATCAGCCGTTACGACAGGTCCTCACGCGGCCTGAGACGTCTGGTAGGTTACTAAAGTGGAACATCGAACTGAGTCAGTTCGACATCACTTATACTCCGAGAAGAGCCGTTCACGGCCAAGTCCTAGCAGATTTTATAGCCGAAGTCACTATTTCTGAAGACTTGCCTGAGACCAGTAAATCTCCCGAATGCATCTGGAAGCTGTACACCGATGGCGCGTCAAAAGATCGATGCTCAGGAGCTGGGGTAGTGCTTGAAACCCCCGAGGGACGATCCATATGTTATGCTTTAAAGTTCGAGTTCCGTGCAACCAACAACGAAGCCGAGTACGAAGCTCTACTTACTGGACTAAAGCTCGCCCGTGATCTGAAAATCATCGCCGTAGAGATCTACTGCGATTCCCAACTGGTAGTATGTCAAGTCCAAGGAGAATATCAGGCCAAAGATCGAAGATTAGCCGCTTATCTAACTCGAGTTCTGGAGATGCTTGATCAATTCGATTACTATGCCATTTTCTACATACCCCGAGAGCACAATCAAAAAGCTGACTCGTTGGCAAAGTTAGCGAGTGCAGGTGAAGCTCAGCAGTTGGGGGTTGTTCCGGTTGAAACCCTATCCTCTCCGAGCATTGATCAAAGGGAGACTGATTTCACATTTGAAGCTGCCTCCGATAAGGAGTCATGGATGACTCCCTATCGGGATTATATCGAACGTGGTGTATTGCCCGAGCGACGGAGCAAGAAAAGACAAATTCTATGAAAGGCCTCACGATTTGTTATTCAAAATGGAGTCATGTACCGGAGAGGATACTCTGTTCCACTCCTCCGATCTATCGCGCATGATGAAGTCAAAGGAGTGTTGCACGATGTACACGAAGGAGAATGTGGCGATCACACTGGGGGGCAAGCACTTGCAAAGAAAATACTTCGATATGGGTATTATTGGCCTACTGTAAATCGCGATGCCATGGATTATGCGAAAAAATGTGACAGATGCCAAAAACACGCTCGGATTCCTAGAGCCCCGCCTACTGAAATGACCCAAATGGTCAGTCCATGGCCGTTTGCAATATGGGGGATTAATATAATTGGTACATTGCCTTTGGCCAAAGGTGGCGCGAAATATGCTATTGTCGCAGTCGATTACTTTACCAAATGGGCGGAAGCCGAGCCACTTGCAACAATCACGACGAAAAAAGTTATCAACTTTGTAGTACGCAACATCATCTGTCGGTTCGGTCTCCCGCATACCATTATTACCGATAACGGAGCCCAGTTTGACAGCGCTGAATTCAAGAATTTCTGTCTGCAATTCCATATCCATAAGAAATTCTCCGCTGTTGCACATCCGCAAGCAAATGGCCAAGTCGAAGCCGTAAATAAGGTCATCAAATCTATTTTGAAGAAACGACTAGAAAAGGCCGGGGGCAAGTGGGTTGATGAACTTCCCATGGCTTTGTGGGCTTATCGGACGACTCACAAAACTGCAACCGGACACACTTCATTCTCTCTATCTTATGGCGCTGAAGCTGTTATTCCGGTCGAATGCAATACTACTTGCCGAATCCCTTGATCTGCTTGATGAGAGGCGCGAAGAGGCCGATTTGAGGGCGTTCGCATATCGGAGTCGAGTCGCCCAAATGTACAATGCCAAGGTCCGACCATGGACCTTCGTACTCGGCGACCTTGTACTCAAGAGAGTTTACTCGGTTCCTTCTCACATGAAGCCAAATTGGGAAGGACCGTATGTGATTTCATAAAATGTTAGAGATGGCACATTCAAGTTATCGACCGTTGACGGTCTAACTCTGCCGAGAGCCTGGAATAGCGAGAGTCTCCGTCGCTACTATACATGACAGGCTTTATTTGTTCTAGCTCGTTATTTCCTTTGCATTTTATTTCGCATTTTGAGATTTGAATTTGTAATAAGGCAGCTGACTTTGCCATGTTTTCTCATTTCAGCAATAAAATGCTATCTCTTCAAGCCAGAGTTGTGATTTATCGAATACGCCGCAAATCATCATAGTGCATGAAGAGCTAAGTTCCATCATGCGGTCTGATTTAATTCAAGTAGGGAGTGACTGTGATACGACCAGTCACTCGCTACGCGGAACCCAAGCTCGGCGGCATGTCACCATGTTAACATTTAAAGGGAATGATACACGACAATCCCCACACTAACTCCAAATTCCCAAAGTGTGAATTGGAGTATGAACATTAAATAAATCGTTCCCAGAGTGTGAACGAACTCCAAATTCCCAGAGTGTGAATTGGAGTATAAACATTAAATAAATCGTTCCCAGAGTGTGAACGAACTCCAAATTCACAGAGTGTGAATTGGAGTATAAACATTAAATAAATCGTTCCCAGAGTGTGAACGGACTCCAAATTCCCAGAGTGTGAATTGGAGTATAAACATTAAATAAATCGTTCCCAGAGTGCGAACGGACTCCAAATTCCCAGAGTGTGAATTGGAGTATAAACATTAAATAAATCGTTCCCAGAGTGCGAACGGACTCCAAATTCCCAGAGTGTGAATTGGAGTACAAACATTAAATAAATCGTTCCCAGAGTGTGAACGGACTCCAAATTCCCAGAGTGTGAACTGGAGTGTAAACGTCCAATAAGTCGTTCCCAGAGTGTGAACGGATCCCAAATTCCTAGGGTGCGAGTTGGAGCATAAACGTTCATTCCAGGTTCCCTAAGTGCGAACCCAAACATACATGTTTTCTCCAAGTTCCCGGAGTGTGAATCGGAGCACAAATGCCACGTTAAAGTTCCCGTAGTGCGAACTGAAATGTTAATACAAACTCTGAGATTCGCAGAGTGTGAGTCAGAATGTGAACATCAATTCCGAGTTCCCGGAGCGCGAACCATGTTACAAACGTAGATAACTCTCGAGTTCCCGGAGTGCGAACCGGATTATCGGTCTCAAATTATCTTAAGTCCCCAAAATGTGGACATGTGCTTAATGTTTGCAATAAACGCACTCAACCACCAAAACATAAATGTTATTTCCCGAGACTAGGGGGCAAAACAGCTAAGTGTTAATCACTAACCAAAGTGTTATAATGTCCGAAGTTCGATTATTCATCGATCGCAACCTGCGACCAAAATTCTCAGACTTAGCAAATAAAAACAAGTTCTACTTGACAGTAGAAACACCACAAGTGCACCGGACTGAAAACAAGACACTACAGACACTTAAGCACAAAAAAATGAGAGTTGAAGAAAAGAAACTAAATTTTATTTCAACTAACTGAAGATAAAGACTTACATGCAAATAAGTTTTCCCAAAAAAGAATCCCTACTAGCAGGGGCCGAACCTGCATCTATACACGGCCTACTAACAAAAAACGAAGACAAATTCCTATCTACCCAAAAAATCTGCTTGGGAAGCCGATCTATTCCTTCTTCCTGGGCTTCCTTATCAGCGGTTCGTCGTCAGAATCGCTAGGAACCGAAATCCTTCGTTTGGACGACCTCATCTCCGGTGGTTACTCTTCGGCCGGAGGCATGATATCTACGTCCTCCTCAAAACTTGAATCTAAATGAAGGCTCCCCACCGGAGGAGTAGGAGGGACCAGACCCGCAACGGAAGATGGGATAGTGCCACCCGACGATACTATCCTCGCAGGTGCTGGGCTCTGCGCCGCCGTGCCACCGCCAACACTACCACTTTGCCCCGCAGCTTCTAATTCTGCCTTAATCTCGGCCAGAATCTCTTCGTCGCGAATCGTCTGGGCTTGGCAGGAGGCATCCGCAGCCTGCATCGAAGAGATAGAGGTCGACGGAAGGTCACTAATGATGAACGGCAGATCTCAGGAGAAGCCACCCTGCTCACCGAGCAGCTCGTTCACCGAGCAGCTCGCTCACCATTTGTTCCTCAAGACATAGTCCACTCCCCTGCGCCGCCTCGGTTGATACCGCCGTTACAACTGTAGTCTCGGTGGTGATGGCCTTATTCCCTTTGCTTGACTCTTGGGTCGTGGCAGTCGGAGCAACTCCAGTCACTAAACAAAGATAAGAAGAGGTTATTAGCAACTGCTTCAAAACAAACTCTCTATTTAGAAAAAACTTAAGATAAATCTGGAATACCTTCCCCAGTTTGGCTTGCGGATGACTGAGCGGCCTCGGAAGTATGCTCATGAATAGGAGATAACCGCGGCTGTTCCGGGTCGTAAGCAGGAACAGATTGCAAGCCAACCGCAGATACAGGCACTGACGAAGGTGGCGCGGTGACTTCGGTGACCGCAAGATGGTGCTCAACGCCTGATCCCTCTCCAACCTCCAAAGATCGGCCACCGATCATCTCCGCCTCATGAGCGATAATAGCGTCGTGAAGGACCTTCTTCTCATCGTCAGTTAATAGACGGTTCTCAAGTTCGAATCGATCGACCGATTCACCCAGACGTGCTTCCTCTTCTTCCTCGACCAATCGACCCCAAGCGTTGCGAAGGTGTATCGGGTAGTCTTGAAGCCAGGCCAAATTTCGGTGTCTCAGCACGTTGGCATTGTAAGTGATAAGCAAATCTTCGATATCGGCCTCCAGCCTGGCCTCCGCTCGATGAATCTTCTCCTCAACCTCCATTTCAGCCGCCTGGACCTTAGCCACTGCTGCATCCCGTTCAGTCCGGAGAATCATAGCTTGTTCACATGCCTCCTGGGCTGCATTATTCGCATCGTCCCTATCCTTGGCGATTTCGGCAAATTTGGACTTAAGCTCGTTCAACTCTTTCAGGGCTGCGTCCCTCTCAGCAGTGACCAGGGTGTTTCGATGGCCCATATCTTCTACCGTGGCGTAGTGCTCACGTTTCATCCTATCCATGGTCGCCTGGGCTTCATCGGCTCTTTTGATGGCTTCCATTTCAGACTTCCGAGAAGATTCAGCTTCAGTATTTAGCACATCAATAATACGGCTTTTTTGAGCTAACTCCTTGCATTTTCTTCATAGTAGCCCCACGCTCAAAGGCCAATGATGACGCTTTCTCGGCCGCCTTGTACCACGCCCTGTATTGGGCATAAAAGTCGTGCACATAATCGTGTGCCGTCTGCTCGGCCTCCGTAGGAATTCTTTTCAAGTGAAGAGGAAATATGTAGTTATCGAAGCAAATATTTGGAAAGTCCTTCTTCAGTTGAGCAAGCCTGATTGCTCCTTCTCTCGAAATTTCAGTGGGAGGTTGTTCCGCAACTACTGGAGGCATTGCCTCAGATCTGGGGTGGCGAGATTCGTACTTAGAAGATTGAGAGGCCGACTGGTAGTGCGAGGAATCAGAAGGACGAGGAACATGGACATGAGGCTGTATAGGAGCTCTTAGAGGAGGGGTGCGCGATCGAGACCGATGTCTATAATCCCTATCTCTCCGTTCTTGGCTAGAATAACCGGAGTACCTGCGATTGTAATCCCTATCTTTTTCTCTCTATTGTGACTCGTAATATGAGGAATATTTGCGAGCATGTCGTAGGCTCCCTAGCATCGAACCGCGCCCAGTCATAATATCTGCGAAGTGAAATAAGAATAAAGTTAGTGGTTTCTCGAAACCGATGACCTAAGACTCGGGACTATGTAGTGTCGTGAAGTGTGTATGAATATGTATTCCCCCCGACCAACCAGAAGTGTCGACTGAGCTAGTAATAACAGGCTCGCTCAATTCTAGAGTACGATGAAACTCCTCCAACACGGCGTCATGCTGAAAAGACACATCGTCCGGGATTGGAAGGTCGGTAAGCCCTTCGTAAAGACTTTCAGTTCGCGGAGGAGACATCTCGAAAATTCTAACTCCGAAAGAGGATCGGGCCGTGACAACCGATTTCCATCTCCCCTTCTTAGTTGACGAGACGACGGCAGCCTTGCCTTTTCTTTGCTCTTCAACATCCTGAACTACGTCTGTAGGCTCCATCAACGGCTCGTCGTCAGTGTGAGTTCTTTCAGAATCAGCCTCCTCGGCTATGATAACTTTGGGTTTCTTGTGTTTGACTCGTTTCTTCGAAACAATCCTTAGCTCCCCGTCAAACAGTATGATCTGCCCTTGTTCAATCAGCCCATAGGTCCAGAGATTCCTGTCGGTCAAAAGCGACTCGATATCCCTGTCCTCGCTCGAGACTCCCCAGAGTACTCGCACCATATCTTTAAAGCGCTCGCCTTCAGGTCGCTGAATCATCGCTGTGAAAAGAGAAAAACATAAGTTTCGCTTCGACCGCATTTGCCTTAGAAATAACTTAATAACTCGGCTGTACTGACGTCTGAATAACCATCGCAGGGCAAATCTCGGAGGACACCTGACCTAGAACCATTCCGTCCTATAGTAGCTCAACCTGGTCCAGGACCCAGTAACCACTTGGCAGTTCCTCACCGCTTCCAGAAATGTGAAGGAAGGATAGTCGCCTCGAGTCTTGAAGTTAAATAGATATTTGATCTCGGTCGGGATTGGCGATCTATGAAGGTATTCCATGAAGACGATGAATAAACTATTCATGGAGGCGTACCCATTCGGGTGTAACTGAGATGGAGCGATCCTCAAAAAAGACAACGCCTCCCTTATGTACTCATTGAACGGAGGAAGCGTTCGATCCATGCACGCGTGGCGATTAAATGCTGTATATCCCTCCGGCGGGTTGTGTGGTCTATCATTCGGCCCTGGCAATAACACGTCATCCAGTGACAGGCCGTGCCTCAAGCATATTCTCCTTAACGTGTCTTCAGAAATATTCGATTGGACGGAATCCGACGGATTGGCAATGAAAGACGCATTGGGAAGTTCGTCCGGGGCCGGACCAATGATCTCAGGTTCGATATCTGGAACCTCTAGTCTCGAAGCAGCTGTACTTTGAACCTCCTGCTGTTGCGAACTTGACGGTTCCATAACTAGCTAACTCATGAGAAACCATCATTAGACGACAAAGAACACGTGTGTTTTCCAGTGTAAGGTGTATGAATGTATGTTGTGCAGTGCCGTGCATTACTTGAATAAATATCGCAGAGTTAAAAGAAATATACAAACGACAAAGCTACAGAGTCCAGTAATAATGACCGTCATCGCTGACCGTCATCGTTGAACCGTTTGTATGATGGAAGTTTGATTTGAATAGAAGTCGTTATTGTTCCATCGACGAGCTTCGAAAGGTTGTCAAGTATGCAGTTTAATATGTCCAAATATGCAGGAATGAAGCTCGCCGGGGTTGTGCTTGGAAATGATGTCAAACTTTGGAATCCATCATAAAGGGTTCGAACTGATCACAGGGACCTCGTTCGAAACCAACCTAACATCACTTCGAACCGGTGACTGAAAAGCGCGCTTCGAAACGATGGCCAGGTGTCGAGTTCGAATCGATCGAAAATGGATGACTTCGAATCGATCCATGTTTGGCTAGTTCGTACCGATTCGAAACCACCAACTTGACATCGATATCGTTCTAATGGATCCTATTCAAATCGATATAAAGTCGCGAACTTCGAACCGATAGCCGATGGGTTCGAATCCATCGATTCGAATGGACCCCTCGAATCCATCAATCGGTGCGAACTGCGTCACCCCCATAAGGTCATCCAAGAGATCGATACGAAACCCAAGAAAAATCAGGCCGCCATCATCGATTCGAACTCGAATCCACGCATCGGTTCGAAGTCTTCTCAAACCAGATCTGGTTTTGCCAACCACTGAAGTGAGAAATCGATGAAGAAGACATGGTTTCGAAGCAACTTTGCCGTTTGGATTCGAAGCTAATTACCTAGTTTAAATGATGGATTCGAGGAGTTAAGGTCTTGGATCTGGATTGGTTCGATAACGCGACACGGTGTTTTCTCCTTCAAAGCTTCGAAACGATGCAACGAACAGTGAAAGCAAGACGAGAGTAAAAAAGTAAAAAAATGAAAAAAGTGAAACCCCCTACTATTTATATGAGACCCAGGACGTGACCGAGTCGCTTCATATCCCAGTAAACCTAACCGATCATAACCGGTCAAGACCCAGGTCGATTCGAAGTCTGCTTTCGAATCCATCAGCCTAAGGCCCTATCGGTTCGAAGTTCACCCCATATTCCACCGTTACGAAGCACACAGCAGAGTGACAAATTGCATCGATGCGAAATGTGTAGTGGGCGCATCATTTCGAAGCCTCTACTCGCGACTCCATCCACAACCTACCGAAACGAACTGCTAGTTCGAATCCATCCTTTCGCATCGGTTCGAATGTCAGTTTCGAACCCATCACAACACAAGCATCAGCGCGACCATACGAACGTGGATTTCGAACCCATCTGTGCTTCAGCGCATCGGTTCGAAATCTTACACTCGTGCAATAGAAATTCAATTCCTTCCACTTTCAATATCGGTTCAGGAGAGGATCGATACAAAGGAAATTTTCCAAACAACCATCAAGCGTTGTCTCGATTCAAATTTCAAAATCGGTTCAGGAGAGAATCGATACGAAATTCAATGGCAAACAAAATTGACAACGACTTGTAGACGCACGACGTTAACAAAGATCAAACTAGCATATGTGCATATATATCGGACTAACATTTGATTCTAAGCATTTGCAGGGATCGAACACTTATCTTGTTACAAATGAAACAGCCAACGGCTAAGCGCTATAATACAGTAACCAATCACATCAGCGCAAGGTTGCAGCAATACAGAATACGAGTCTCGACAAAAAGAGAGCAATGATTGTTCGAAGAGAAGTTGTAGCTATTCAAAGCACGTCATGTTCCCATAAGATGTACTTTGGGGGGCAAAATGTTATCCCGCTTTTTGGCAAAGCCGCGATACCAAAAGATCGATCGAGAAACGGAGAATAGTCCGTATCAGAGATTGGTCATGCTTCATTTTGCTATGGATATCGCTAAATTTTGTCCGAGTCCAGATCGAGCTACAATTGATAGGACTCAACAAGAAAGTCCATAGAAGTCAGCATCTCAAATTTCAAGTCAATCCGAGTTCGTATGCTCAAGTTATGATCGACTCAATTTGGAGGGTAAAACCAAGGTTTCGAACCGATCACCTTCGAACCCATCTACTTCAAAACCATCAATGCGCCTCGGGTTCGATTCCATCACCTTCGAACCCATCGAGCATCAGTCGTTCGAACCCACCTGCGAAGCCTTGTTCGAACCCATTGCAGAAGCCTTGTTCGAACCCATCACAGAGGCCTTATTCGAACCCATCACATAGGCCCTGTTCGAACCCACCTATGAAGCTTCATTCGAAACCACTGGGTCAGCCAACCATGATGACGTGTCTTTCATCGGTTTGAATGCGCCGAGATATATGAGTCGAAGAGATAAACACGGAGTGAAGACCGGATCGATTCGAAGTTTGCGCTCCACATCAACGCGAAGCAACGTGCCACCATGGTTTCGAAACGATCGGTTCGAATGCATGGGTTCGAACCAAACAGCCACGTCATGAACCCTATTTCGAACCCATCATATCTCCCAATCCACTGATCCAAATGCCATGAAATTTTCACAGAAGCTAGAATACATGTCGAAGAGTCTCCACACCAAATTTCACCTCGATTGGACGAATTCTTGATCGGTTCAAATGGAGTTCGAACAGATGCCAAAGTGGGCCCAAACTTCCTAAGACCGTGCGTGTGGGCCCCCTCACGTGCCAGAAGTGGTCCCCTAAGTTTTCAGCGAAATATCAGCAGCCTACGCCTATAAATAGAGCCTTCGGGCCAACAGAAATGGGATCTTTCGACACTCAAGCGTCCAGACTCTGCCGGATCAAGATCTCCATCATCCTACATCATAATTTTACTGTTGATTTCGAATTTACGGTTGTAATTTGCTGTTGATTGCTGCAACAACTTGTAATCATTGAAAGAAAAGTAATAAAATATTAAAACACTTCACAGTGGACGTAGGCGACACGCCGAACCACTATAAATCGCTCGCCTTTGTCTTTGCTTCATTGCCGTTTAGAGTTTTTGTTAGATAATCCTCATTTTTAATTCATATTCTTCATTTATTATCTCTTCAAAAGACTCCCGAAGAGTGTTGTGCCCAATTTTGGTACAAACAATTATGTTCATATATTTATATTTATATGCATGTTATCCTATGTATGTAACATATATATGTATGTATATGTAGGTGTATAACAGTTCGAACGTCTTCGAACAACTTCTGTTTGTTAAATTTTTGAAACCCGAAGAACCGATTATCAGTCACATTTTCACTTATACTTTAGCGTGCATATATTTGTACACAAATTTCAAAAATAATTTTTTTATCATTTTAAACCAATTAAAATGATTACATTTTAATTATAAAACCATATAAATTCATCTTAAAATTTATTTACGGTAATTGCTATTGTGCCAATAAAGAAATATTGATTTTTTTTCTTATACTTTCAAACATATCCTTTTGTTAAAATATTATAATCGATTCATTATCACTTTATACCTATTTAAAATGAATTATTCTTATTTAAAATAATTATTTGGATAATTAAAATAGTTATTAAATCTCAATTTAAATTAAAAAATCAATGATTTAAATTCAATGTTATCTTATCGATATAAATTTCAAGGAAAATATTTCATTTAAATATTTATTCGAAATAAGATTACCATTACTTATTATCACTTGAAACAACATTATCCTTTTATCTGCATTAATTTAAAAATAAATACAATTTATCAAAATGATAAATTAGCTGGTCGTTATAATATGTTTGTATATTAAACTTATTTTGTTTAAATTATAATGTGTAAATAATTTTGTTTGGATCGATTACGCTAGGTTCGACTGTAAAATAAATAAATACGGAATTGATTTCATTTGGTTTGAATTGAATGCTTGGATGATTGAATCATCGTTTATATGTGATAACCCAGATTTTGGAATATCTGATTAATCGGTAATTAAATGATTTTTACGATTGAAATACTAATTTTAATTATTTGAACAAATTAATACTGATATCTGGATGTATATTATAAATAAGTATATGTAACTCTATGAAGTTGGAATTATAAGTATACGAGTATATAAGTGTGTATGTATATAAATCTACATATATATTGTGATTTGAAGCATGGATTTAAATCCAACGAAATAAATTTTCAAAAGTTATTTTATGCATTTTAAACCTCTATAGAAAAATATTTATTCATTTAAAAGTATAATTGAAAAAGATTTAATAAGAAGGTTTAGACACCTCTTTAAAAATCTATACATGATATAAATATGGGTTGTGTGTGCGTTTATATATATATATATGTATGTATGTATGTATGTATGTATGTATGTATGTATGTATGTATGTATGTATGTATGTATGTATGTATGTATGTATGTATGTATGTATGTATATATGTGCGTTTATATATATATATATACACAAGTATGTATAATTTGTTTTATATTTTTATTTCTTTAAAGGATTTTATTTATATAAATTAAGAATGTATTAACTAATTGAAAATTAAATATAAAGATTTATAAAAAAACATTTAAAAATATATTTACACATGCATAATACAAGTGCTGAGTTAATGGCATGAAGTTTAACAAATGTATGATGATTAACATTTGCTAATGACAAATGTAAGTTTTTTTTTAACAAGTGTCACTATTTTATTTATTTTCTTTTATTTTTAAAAATCATAAGTTAAGTCTATATACACATCTATCTCCTCTTCCTCATTTTTTTTTTCTATCTTCAATTTTCAAACTAAGATAAAAAAAGTAAAGCCTGTAAAAAAAATTAAACCAGAAAATTAAAACTCTTTCAACAACCTATAGCAGTCATCCCGGTAAAAGAAGATTTTATCTTCAACTAAATCAAGGCCTGTTTCAATGTTTTCAACCTGATCAAAGCAAGTAGATTCAAGATCAATTCAAAATAAAGCAAACCAACTTCTAGTTCAAAATCAAAAGCATTCCCATATTTTCTAAAGTTCTGTTCTCTGTTTCTAAATAAAAGTGAGTAAACAAATTTATTTAAAAGGTTTTATATTTGTTTAAAATATAGATGCATGTTGTAATTCCTTAAAGTGAAATATGATAAGTGGTTGCACGATTGGTTAAAGAGAAATGCATGTATATATGTATGTGGATGTTTGTATGCTTGTTTGGAACAATGATATTTGCTCTGTTCTTAGTTCTACAGTTTTAAAATATGTTCAAAATCGAATTGCTCACACTCTAATCTTCTTTAAGATTTGATATATAAACAAAGCTTGTTAGTAATAACAAGATAATGGAATTAAAAATGTTTCTAGTAAGAATCTGATGGTCATTGCAATAAAAAGGAAGAAGAACAGTGGGACTCAAACTTTATCGAAAATTCCACCTCAACAAATTAGAGTTTCATGATTATAATCTGATTCATTATCGAAATCTAGGATTTTTAAAAATAAAATCATAAATTTTAAGTTTTTAAATCGTGAGATATTGCTTGTTGATCGGAAATTAGGTTTCGAACAATTTTTGATGATCAGGAGATTTTTGGGGTCGCGTGTTCATTGATGAAGCAAGCCTGGAGGTAGGCCATGCCGGCAAAAATGGTCGAAGAAATTCTCATTTCCCGTTGTGGCCGGGCGGAGTGAAAGTAGGGTTTTGTCTATGTTTTGGTCGAGGTGAGAAATCATGCTACCACACCGTCGTCAGTGCATCGGGTTTGTTTGGTCATGGGGAAACAAAGCAAGTGTTTATGGTGAAGCTTTAGATGGAGATTCGTGACCTCTGGTGGTCGAAGTCGTCGAGACGAGGTGGATTTCTATCATTGGTTTCTGACAAGTTCTCTTCTAGTTGATCAGGTTAACTCGATTTTGATTTCGAGCTTATATTGGAATTTAGGTGGTTGGGTTCGAAGGTGGAGATGGTCGATGACATGTCAGCGGTGGTCGTGGAGGCCGAAGCATCGTCGATGGACGGTGCATGTGCACGGGACGTTCTGTGCACCAGAGTTTAAGTTTTGGGGACGGAGGAATTTTTCTTCGGGGTTGGTCTCGGGGAGAAGATGGGTTATCTCGGGGTTTGATTCGAGTATACGTGAGTGTTTAGAGATGTTAACTGTTTAAAATTTTAACTTAGTATTAACTTGTCTTTTTAAAAAAATGAAGAGAAAAGGTGATTTTCTGGGGTGTGACTAGGGATGGATATCGGGTTGAACCCGAACGAAGTTTATAACAGTTTTAAGTTTTAAATAAAAGCAATTTTTAAAATTTAAAATGAATCTAGTTTAAACTAATTCTTAAGTCTAGTTCTTTATATAATAAATGTTTTAATATTTGATTTAAGGAAAGTGGTAAGATTTTTTTAACTTAAATTTATTAAGTCAAATTCTTAATTTATTTTAAACTTAATTTTTAAATGTAATTAAGAAGTTAATTAAAATGATTTAAATTTATATGTTAATGACAACTAAGTAATCAGTAAAGATAAATGGTTTATCTTAGAGTTAATTATGGTCTTTGGTGATTAAAGATTAATTAAACGAATTAAAGAGAAATTAATTAATTATTGACTAAGGATTAATTAATTAAAATTAAGGATTATAAATTAATTAATTAATTAGAGACGAATTAATTGGTAATTAGAGATTAATTTATTGGTAATTAGAGATTAATTAATACGAGTAATTAGAGATTAATTACTTAAATGATAATTACTTAATGTAAGTAATGAAAGGATTAATTTATTAAGGGTTAATTAATTTGATTTATAATTAGAGGATAATTAATTATTAATTAATGTTTAATTAATTTGAGGATAATTAACCAATGGGATAAATACTTAATGGAAGTAATTATGGATAATTAATTGGAATGGATAATTAAAGGTTGATTAATTAATTAAAGGTTTGTAATTAATTAATGTTAAGAAGGATTTAAAAGTAATTAAATTAATTAGAAATAGTGTGAGTAATTAAATCTTGTTATAGATGATTAAGATATATTGAATGGATTAGATTATTTGATATCTCTGATATGTGATTTGTGATGCTTTGTGATATGATATTTTTGGGATCGAACTGGGAGAATACAGATTGTTTATCTATGATGAATTGCTATGTGAATATGTAATTCTGGATATAAATGGAATTATTTAAAACTTAAACTACTTTGTTTTTAAGATGACATTGGATTCGAAGAGACCGGGGTCAGGTATCAGTAAATACTCGAAACCACTTTGATTTGTAGTCTATAATAATTCTTTATGGATTTGCCTTTGGAATAAATTGGCTGGAATGGAATAAATGATGTAAACTTGGTCATTTAATCTGAGTAATAATGCTTAGATGCGACTGTAAGATGTGTATTTGATAATGGCAAGTTAAGAATTCGTTGTGAGGTACGAGTTACCCCGGGTTTTCAAATAAGTTTTATATCTTAGTATTTTATGTTAGATGGGTTTACTCACGCTGGTTTCCAGCCTGACCCGGGTGTTACTTTGATGTAATGCTCGGGTCAGACCGAGTATTACAGATTTTCAGGTTAGGACATTCTGGAGCTCAGGAGGCGAGCTGGATGGTAGAAACGTATGGAATTTTCCGCTATGTAACAGAGTTGTATTGATAGCAGTCTGGGACAAGTTGTTCAACTGTCCGGTTTATGCATAAATGGTTGTAACTCTGATGAATTGTTTGTAAACTGATAAATACAGCTTTCTTGTAGAAATGCTATTATTTGATATTATATTTAATCCGCTGC
This sequence comes from Allium cepa, assembly GCA_030765085.1. NCBI lineage: Eukaryota > Viridiplantae > Streptophyta > Magnoliopsida > Asparagales > Amaryllidaceae > Allium > Allium cepa. The sequence continues at coordinate 140,525,756 of CM060937.1, read as the reverse complement.
GAATGTGAGATGTCGTTTTTTCTGTTTCTTCTTCTCCTCTTGTAAAGATCCTATTTTTGAATCGAATTTAAATTGGTAATTTAAATAAAGTTTTGGATTAGATTGTGGATTAAGTTGAATTTTTGTTCCAAAATAAAATGAGATATTTGTTTGTTTATATATAAATTGATTATAAATTTAAAATCTGAATGTAAGATTTAAAATTATGTTTTAAATTGTGAACAAACGTATTGAGATATAAATTTGATTTAGAACTATATTTTAAAAATTAATAAGAACTTATTTTCTAAATATATATATATATATACACACACATATTTGAAATTTTATTTTGAATTCCAAAGATTATTTAAAAGTTAACCATAAATTTCAAATATATATGCCTTATGATTTGAAAAGTTATATTTCAAAATTTATACAATAATTTTTGAATTTCTATTTGAAAGTTATAAAAGTATAAAATATAGATAATAGAAAATGCATAAATATAAAGCATATGTTAATATGAAAAGAAATGTTTTGTAAATATAAAGCTAAAAAGGGTTTAGAAACAAAGTTTATAAAATATATAAAGATTATTTAAAAGAGGATTTAAACATAAAATTTTCATAAATGACATTTGTTAAATAAGGAAATACATAAATAGACAAGTGTAAAAGCTTTAAACTATGAAATTTAAAAGTGTTAAATTAATATAGACAAGTGTCAAGTATTCATTTTTTTTCAAAAATTTGAGAAAAATTCAAAAACTTGTAAAACTTAATCCATGTCATTTTTTCACTTCTCGATATTCTTTCTTCATCCTTCTTTATAGATCAAAACTAGAAAATACAAAGCAATGGATCAAGTTTCAACCTGAGATGATCATCTCAGGAAATTCAAGCAATTCAAACAAATTCAAAGAATTAGCAAAACAAGCTTCAGATCTAGACGTCACAACTCAACCTGGAAGAAAATTACAAACCAAATTCAAGTGTTCAAGTTTCAATAGAGCAAAGCAAATCAATATCAATGTTCAAGCTTTCAGCCTGGAAACAACAAAATCAAGTAAGATCAAAGTTTAATAACAAACAAAAGCTGCAGTCTGGAATCAAAGCAGAATTCAACTCAAATTCAAGTAAACAAATTCAGATCAAAGATAGAACCTTGAAAGAAATTCCAGACTATTTCATAAAGCACTCAAGCCTGTCTTCTCTGTTTTGCATCACTTCAGGTGAGCAAACCTCTAAACCCTAATTTTTATCTTGATGCTTGGATTTGTATTGGAAGCTATAATGTGAATATGTTTGAATGTTGTGCCTGCATGTATATGTATATAGGTGTGTGATTGGGTTTATAACTATTGACAGGTATGAATTTATATCCTATTCAAGCTTACAGGCTGCAATCATAAAAAATAAAATCAATACTCCTTTCTCTGATCCATTACAGGCTTCAAGATTTAAACAAACTTTGTTCTTACAATCAGTATCTAACTTCTAAAAATAGTTTTAAGTTAAATTTGAAGATAACTTTTACTGGAAGAAGAAATATACAGTAAAACTCAAATTAATGTCGAAATTCAAGTATCATAAATTATTGATTCACTTATATGACATGATTTACTTTAGGAATTCACGATTTTTAAAAGAGAAACCACGATTTTTAATCTAGTAAATCATGAAAACTTGCTAGTTGAACTTAAATTGGGATTTAACGAAATTCTGATGCTCGGAGGGTTTTTAGATCTCGAGTTTGAAGCCGAAGCTTGCTGGAAGGTTGATGACCATCAGAAAAATATTCGATAACTTTATAATTTATCGTGGATGGTGAATGAATTTGATTTTGGATTTAACCCTAGTTTTTAGTAGAGGGGTGAAAGTCGGTCACCGTGATTTCGTCAAGGCTTCGGACTACATTGGTCACTTGGGAAACGACTTATGGGTGATCGAGGAAGCTTCAGCTGGAGTCACAAGCTTCTGGTGGCGGCATGCGGTGACGTGAGTTGTTTTGGTTGGTCATGTTGGTGTCAGGAAAGGTTGGTATGGTTCGATTTTGATTCTCAGACAATTTTGAAAATTCGAGTACACGGGGTTGTTTGCGTGATCGCTGGGGACATGTGGGTGATCGGAATGATGGTCGGAGGCGCTTCGACCAAGTGTGCATGTGCACGCGTGATATTGCGTGTCTGCATGGATTTAAGGTTGGGGAAGATGAAGCTTTATCGGGGACGAACTCGAAGGATTCACGAAAAAACTCGAAGCAAGGAAGGGGAAGTGTGTACTCGAAGATTGGCTCGGGTGGAATAAGAAAGGGTTCGGTTTGTTTAATCTGTTAACAGATTTCAAATTTAAAATGGAAGAAAATATGTTTCAGGTTTAAAATAAACAGTTTTTTTAAGTTAAAAGGTAAATTTTTATTTAAACAAAGTTTCAAAGTATATTTAAACTAAATAAGTATCCAAAAGGAAAATAAATTAAGTTTCGAATTTTAAATAAGTTTTAAAATAAGATTTCAAAAAAAATATGAACTGGTTTTCAAAATTTTAGACAAGTTTAAAACAAGCTTTAAAGGTTTAAATTTGATTATGAGATAATTAATAAATGATTAAGGATTGTGTATTAAACCTTAATTAACCAAAAGAATTCTCAAATCGTTTTTGTATAAATTAATTTCAAGTTTTAATTTAATAAGATCTATTTGGTGGTTAGTAGTTAATTAAGATCAATGGATTATTTTTAATTAATAAAGGTCTTATTATGACTAATTAAAGGTTAAGTAATCAATGTAATTCATTGAAGGTAAAATTACTCAATGTAATTAATTAAAGGATTAATTACTTAATTGCTTAAAGGATAAATTGTTTATGTGATAATAACTTAAGGCAATTAATTTAAGGATAATTAGATAAAGGTTAATTAATTTATGAGAGTGATTAAGGATAATCACTTTTAAAATTCATTAAGAATAATTAATTTAGTGGTAATAAATTAAGAGTTAATTAATTTATGTAATTAATTAAGGATAAATTAATTTATAATTAAGGATAAATTAATTAGTAATTAATGGATAATTAATTAAGGTAATTAATTAGAAGATGATTAAATTATTAAATTAAAAATTATTAGTTAAAGAATAATTAAATAATTAAAGGTTAATTATTTAATGATTAATGGTTAATTGATTTATTAATTAAAGTTGATTAATTAATAGTTAAGGGATTATTAATTTATTAATTTATTAAATTCTAATTAAGGATTAATTAATGATTTATTAATGAAAGTGATTAAGGATAATCACTTATTGTAATTTTATTAATTAAATGGTAATTAATTAAGGGTTAACTAATTATGTAATTAACTTAAGGTTGATTAATTATTGTAATTAATTAAGGATAATTTATTAAGGGCTAATTAATTAATGTAATTAATTAAGGATAATTAATTTAAGAATAATTAAATAATTAAGGGTTAATTATTTAATGATTAGATGTTTATTCATTTATTAATTAAGGTTAATTATTTAATAATTTAAAGTTAATTAATTATTAAAGGTTAATTATTTAATAATTTAAAGTTAATTAATTATTAAAGGTTAATTAATTAAAATAATTTGTAATTAATATTAATTAATCTGGATTAGTGATTAATCTAGTTTCAATTAATCAGATAATCAATCAATCTTACTTTTGGATGACTGTATTCTATTGAATGTTGTGAATTGTTGATATCTCTTCTGTGTGATGCTTTGTGATTTGAATTGTTTTAAATTCAAGCTGTGACGAATGTAATTTAATTTATCTATGATGAATGTATATTATTTATTTATGAATCTGTGTATGGTAGATAAGCCTTATAGGATTATACCGCTTATCGTTATTGACATGCTTGAATCTGTGATGATCAATGATGTTGCACTATTGTATGAAACCCCTGGACTACACCATACACACACAAATATGGATTGCACGAGGAAATTGGTTAAGTCGCAGATTTTTGAAATGGTTTTAAAATTGAATTTTGAATCCAAATGGTTTTGGAAACGGATTGGGTTAAAAGTGAAAAGCTTTTGAAAAACAAGTTTTGAAAATAAAAGTTGTTTTTATTAATTTGATTAAGTTTTGAAAATTTAAATAATTTGATTTTAATTTGAATTCAAAATTCAAAATTTGATTCTATGTTTGGAAATTATGGTTTACATGTTATAAATGTGTTTATATGGATTTAGACCGTTTAAAAAATTATTGATTTGAGAATTTAACCCAAGGGCTTTAACTTGTATAAATGAAATTGGATTCTTCCGAAACGAAACTATTTGTTTTCAAATAATAAAATCTTTTATATAAGGAAAGAATTTCCAATTTGTGATAAAGATATTTCGAGTTTGAAAATGAAAATGGTTTTTCAAGTTATGAATAAATCTTTGGAAACGGGTTTGAAAGCTATTAAATCTTTGATTTAAAGACTGGATGAGTTAATCAAATTTGAAATAGAAATTGTTTTGAAATCTGTGAATGAATCTTTGTGAAAAATGGGTGAACTTTGTGAAGTAAATCTTTTTGTTTAAAGATTTGAAAATTTTATTTTGTTTAAACCATTTGCAAAAAAAAGGGTTTTAAAGTTGTGACTTAACCGAAATCCCAATATCCATATGTTTTTAATTTTTTTGCTCATTATTCGATTTATTAGGGAGAGGATCTTGTGTCATATTACCCAATCCGAATAATGATAAGACGTTGTGGATAGCATTTGAAGACCGGTGGTGAAGACCGGGTATTTTCGAGAACAAAAGGACAACCCGTCGAATGTCTCTGCACTGAGTCACGCCGGTATAGGGAATTCCATATGTGATGGGGAGTCCGATCGGGATTGTGAATACCCGGATTGCAAGGGCTTCTTTGGAAGTGCCTTCGATTTTGTTCAAACTTAGAACGGACTTGTATGGATGTGTGTCTGATGTTAAACTTTGAAACGTAAAGCTAGTTTCTATCAAATACATTTCTGTTTGGTGGCGGAAATTTATTCTCTTAGCTAAACACCCTTCTCTGAGATGTACGAGCTCAGAGGTTATGTAGTTGATGTTACTAGTGACACATTCCCAATTTGTTAATGTGGCATACAAAGTGCTGCTGATCATTTGTTGATCAAAGCATGGCTTTGTCAAAAAGCGTAGCATTGTGGATGAGACTGCATCAGGACCTCACAACCCGAAAATGGTTAAAACAGAAAAGATTCAGCAAGGTTGCAGGGGTCGCGCTCCTAGGGTATGTCCATTCCTTCTGGAAAAGGGTGGTACCATGGTATGGAGCCCAGATACTTAACTCATGTGGGCACAGTAAATTTATTACTGTTTGATGTTGCTTTGTAGTTGAGGATCCTCGGAAAAAGGTCGTAGACGACCGGGGATGGCATATCTTAGGTGTTACTCCCGGGAAGGGAGTAAACCGGCCTTGTGTTGGCAGAGAGCTGGGTAAGTTCTCGAGGCGTCCCTCCAGTGGCGTACCAATGTGGAAATGGGAAGTTCCTTGGCCTGATCATTTGTTGGAAATCCAAAGAAACAATACACGCTCTGTACAGTTTTAGTTGTATAACCTGCCATGGAATGTGGTGGTAACCTGCTATTGAACATGGTCGCTATAGTAGGCATACAATAATGGTTGTATGCTGGCTAAGATTAATATTAAACTTTCAAAATGTTTTCCACTATGCACAAATAATAATATCAAAATGGTTTTCGCGTATCAAGCATTTTTGACTATCATAAGGAGAAATCTCCACCAATTCTGCGTTTGCATGGTGTGTGCGGCGGGAGGCCTTATGGTAGTTTCATTTTCCAAAAAGCATTGCGGATCTCTTTTTAAAAAATTTTGTTGTTTGTTTTAAAGATAAACTATTTCTGTTTGCTTACACCAGCCCCATGACTGACCCGAAGTTTATTGTTCCCTTCCTAAACTCTAGGTGCCCACAATTTTCCATACGGGAAGTCTAGAGTTGAGTTTTCCAGATAATCTAATAGTAGGAGTTGATTCGATAGTATCCAGCCTTTGGATTCAGCAATAGTATTGGTTCAACATGACTGACCTTCTTTAAGTCATCATGAAGGGGGTTTCTGGCTTCGCGTTTGGAAAGCATGTTGGTGGATCTAGCTTTTGGAATTTTTGGAGCTTTTAGTTTGGAGTTGCAGATTTTGGATTCACTCTTTATCGAAGATAATATTTGGAGTTATCTCTTCCGTTGTTATCATATTCCGCTGTGTATATTTGTCTCTGATATTGTTGTATCATATTGTATCAGATATTGTATTCATTGTTGTATCAATGATATATTATTCATTTTCTTCCGATGTGTTGTTGTACTTAATGTGTTATAAGCTTCATTGAACCAGATTCGGCGTTTGAATCTGCGGCATTCGAGTATAAGTGAAGTACGGGTGCCGATTTTCGAAGGTCGAGTCAGGGTCATTAGACCTCTTTTCTTCTTTTTCACTAACAATTTGAAATTTCTGGCATTTGATTTCTCGACACTTCTACAGTGAACATATTAGTGTCGAATTATCGAGGTCGAAAATTTTAGGCCTTTACATTTGGTTTCAGAGCTGAAGGTTAAGCGAGAACCTTGGCTCTGATGGATTTACTCATTAAGAATAGGGTCAATGGTACCCTAGAATGAGTTGAGTGTAGTGTATATGAGGGCGTATTTATTATTTTCTTATAAAATGGTTTCAAAAATGGTTTGAAAAATGATTTTATATATGTTTATATTTTGATATATATATAAAAGAAATAGTTTTTTCTAATATATTAAGGTAATTGGATGTTGTATTATTTGAATCAAAAATAATAATAAGAATTAAGTGGTAATAGAAATACAACCAAATAGGAATTGGATACTATAAACTATATAAATAAGATAAATGGATCCAAACTAAAATTAAAATCCTAAATTTGTAGAAGTGTTTTCAGAAAAAGATAATAATGAATTGGTTTCCAGATATGATAATCTTGGTTATTATCATAAATGGTTGTTGTGTTTAATAATGAAATGTTTGTTAATGATTAAGCAAAATGAAATGTTTTGGGGAAGTAAACATAGGTGAGTATGACTTATAAATCGAAATTGAAAATAATTTAAATTGTGAAGTTTTAAATCTAAGTCTAAAAAATTTGGAATTTTTGTCAAAGTGTTAAAAGAAATAATAAATAGTATTATTTACAATTTATTTGAATGAAAGGGTCCTGTTTCAAACAAGAGTTTTTTTAAAAAATTTAAAGAAATTTGTTTTGAATTAACACCAAAGGTGGTTTAAAATGTAAAGTATAACTTGGTATGCAAAGGAAATAAATATATATACATGAGGCATATACATAATATCAAAGATGATTTGAAATAAACTCTAAGTGTTGAGTTTCAAATTTTTCCTTGGAATGTGATGTGAAAACCCAAAGTGAAATAAGTCTTTGAACTTATAAGTGAGAAGAGATATTGATAAAAGTTTAAAATTTGAAATGGAGAATTCAAGTTTGGAAGATTAACTAGATCAAATAAATAAAATTTAACTTAGGAGAAGTTAAATAAGTTGAACACACCATCTGAATTGAAATTTACAAAATGAAATTGAGATTTAACTTAGGAAAGTTAAATGGCTGGTTTAAATAGGAGTTATGTGTGATCGCAAAATGGGTTTGAGATCTGGAAATGGGTAAGGGATGTTGTGGATGGATGTTTTAAAATAATTTGGATGTTTATTTATTTTATCCTGATATCATCCTGTTGTTATTAATAATCTTTAAACAACGAATTGGATTGGTTTAAAATGAATTAAAAAGTGGATTCGAATAGTCTATATATCCATTACTAAAATTAAATGAAAAAGAAGCCTTATTTTGAAACTATTTAAAAGGCTTGATTCTTGAAACAAAATTGTAATTATAGAATGGGATAACTTTGACCTTAAGATTCAAATGTTAAATATGAACTTGCAAACTAAAATTGTTTAAGAGCGGTTTCAAAGTTGGAAGATAAAATTGGTTAATAAATTGGATTCTGAAGGTAAAATTGTTTTTGAACTCTTATTTAAACTTTGAAATAAGTTAAGTAAAGGTAATTTAAAATGGAATTTTAAAATGTGGAATCAGAATTAAATTGTTTAAAGATTTAGGTTGTTAATTTAAAAGTAAAGGTGAATTTGATTTAAGGGATTAAATCAACATTCAAAATCTAACTCGAATTTATATAATTCAAGATGGTTTAAAGTTGAGATTTGAATTGAATTAGTTCAAATTGAATTTGGTTTGAATTAAGTGGAATTGTGATTGAAGTTGAATAAGTTTAAATTCAAATTGGAATTGATTTGAATTTGGGATAGGGAATTGAAGTTAATTCAAATTGAATTGGAATTAAATCAATTTAAATGGAAGTGGAAATTGGAAATTGATTGGAAATGGAGATTGGAAATTGAATAGTTTTGCCCTGAACCATTTTTTCCAAATAAATTATTTTAATATAATTGTTTTTAAATCTATTTTTCCGAGCTATTTAATATACGACTTTTCTTTTTAAAACCCAAAACTATTTTATACTTATTTACAACTACTTTTGGAACTATTTAACTATTTTACAACAATTTTACAACTATTTTATAAACTAATTACTATATTACAACTATTTTATAATTATCTAACTATTTTACAACTATTTGACTATTTTACAACTATTTTATAATTACTTAACGATTCTACAGCAATTTTTGTAACAACCCGCATATTTTACAATTGTGTATTTAAATATTTTATTTAAATGCAGCTTCGTTAGTCGGATTATTGTCCGAAATGCTACTTTTTCCATACCGTCGAATTAGGACTCGGGACCACTTCCATTGAGTTCAATACGCCATTTGCGACCTTTTTGAGTATAAACTTCGATATGTTTGGAGCTAGCTAAAATTTGACCTTTGCACTTTGGACTTTGGGTTTGGGTTAGCCTAAACTATTAACTCTAACTCAACCCCCTCTTCTCTTCATTCACTTTCATTTCCTGACACTCCAAGCTTTCATAAAAATGGGGGAAGAGAAAAAGAATTAGAGTTCCCAAGCCCTAGTTCCATTGCAAATCCAAGTTCTAACTCCAAATCCAAAGAGAAGCCATTGGTAAGCATCCTCTTCTTCTTCTCCAACTCATTCTCCCTTCAATTTCAGAAATTCCTAAAGTCTAGTTTAGGAAATATTTTTCTTTTAAGCTTAGATTCAAGCTTCTTAGGTTGGAATTGAAGAGTGATTGTTCTTGCCTTGCTCTATAGCTACTCCATCCTTGTTTTTGTGAAAAAGGTGAGATTTTTATCTCACATCTAAGTCTATAATTTTCTTTGATTGTTACATATGGATTCCTAACATCTTTACGTGTTCATTTGATTTTGATTTGGATTGATTCGGTGAATATTCCAATTTTTTGTGTTTTGAAAACAAAATCTATGAAAATTCTTATATTGATGTTAGACATGTTGATCGGAGTGTATTGGTGGGTCTTTGAGGTTGGATAGTCGTTTGGCGTAAACCCCTCGTAACCGTCACTTATCTGATTGCTTCCGATATTGTTTGGCCATCATTGGCCTAGGCAAGAAATTACCCAAAGCTTCAGTTTCAGACGTCTGAAATAAAAGATTCAGACGTCTGAATATTGTTCTGGGCAAAAACTTTATTTTTCAGATTCAGACGCATGAATTATATATTTCAGACGTCTGAATTATATATTTCAGACGTCTGAAATTACTCGTGTTCAACCCGAAAGGAAATAGGCTAAAATTAGCCATTTTTAGACGTATGAAATTATTGATTCGGACGTCAGAATACTGAACTGGAAATATTTATTTTTCCAGATTCAGACGTCTGAATTGGAAATTTCAAACGTCTCAATCTTCTTATCTCAGCCCAATTTGCCTAAGTTGTTTGGGTATACAATTTTAGTCGATTCTTGTTGATCCGACTTATTGTTATCATTTATCGACTTTGATGACTTCATTTTCGGGATTTTTGGGAATATCCATTTTGATGGATTTGGTATCGATTCCTTTGGATTTGATTCACGGCTTCGAATGTGAATTTTGATGATTGATTGTTTCTGTAATCATTTCTGTGATTTGTCATTTTAAAAATATAAAGGTTTTCTATACTAGTAGTAAATATCAAAAGTCTTTCATCAAAACGATTTCAACACTATTTTATTTCAAAGCTCATTATTTAAAACTGTTTTCCTACCTATTTGTATATACAAACCTTTACCTCACTCGTATGAGAAATCTAATTAAACGGCTTAGTAAAACAAGTGGTATGAAACGCTTGCGTTTACTTCGTCGGTTAATTCTTGGACTTGTTCGATTGAAACTCTTGTGATAACTTTCGAGTGGAGATCTATAATTTGTTCGTAAATATTTAAGTTAAGCCAGTGGTTATGGGACATGAAGCTAAACTCATCTATTTACTAGCTTATTGTAATTGACACTTCTTGATGATCAATGATGATCATTTTGTGATTTAGACTAGCAATGTGCGATGTCTCTTTGTCTACGAGGGAGACTAAACCCCGTTTATGTGGAGCTTCGGCTCAAAATTGGTGGGGTAGCGACCCATGGTCTTTAGGCCGTTTTGTGGAGCTTCGGCTCAAAATTAATGGTTAGAAACAATGGAATAGCATTCCGTTTTGTGATACACGTGTTGGTGAGTTTTCATGCTCCCATTTTTTGATAGGCCTCCTCCTTTTGTGATTTCTGCATTTCTATTGATGATTTCTAGAATTTGTGTTTCACCAATTTTCGTGATTTACATTGTTAAGCTTCAACAATATTTGTGCATTGGTGAATTTGTGTTTCACTAAACTTTTTCGATTGGCATTGATATATTTATCAATATTTGTGGTTTGGTGGATATGGTAAAGAATATGACTTTTTTTTGGTGCTTTTGAGATAATTGAGGTATTGTATGATTTTGTTGATGTTAAATGAATACTTTACATAGTATGGCATTAACGTTATCATACATTATGTCATATCCCTTATTTCATCTCATTTTATCTGATATTTATAGCTCGACTGATCCGCTTATTATTTTCTTATTAAATAATACTCGGGTCAGACCAAGAAGTTACAGGTGCTTCTGCTTGACTCTTTTTATGGAGCCATCATCTGTCTTTTGTCTAACTACATTAGATTTTTAGTTTTGTTGATATACATTAGGGATTGAGACTCTTTGATGTATATATATTCTTTTGTGTAGCACTTGTATCTATTCTTTTATGCTATTGTGGACCTTGTTTGACCACTACTCTGATGTACACACTTTCATGTGGTATATTCATATCTTTTTCCGCCTTCGTGATATGAACTTATGTGACTGATTTGTGTTATGCTTATTTCTATATATTTTTCTAAAGATATTATAACCACTGTGTAGTAGTTTTGAGTTTGTATCGGTATGTCGGATTTCCTCTTGAAATGAAATGCATTTTACACTATCTGACATATCGGTGCTCGCACAAAGCAATTACATGGATGGTCGCTCCTCAACAGCCTTATTCTTCATGCTAGTTGACGGTGTTACTCTGTTGTGTTCTTGGCTAGCGTGAGTATAGAGGTGGGGCGTCACAGCTTGGTATTAGGGCCAAACTTCAGAACAATGTAGAATAATTTAACAAGGATCATCGTCCTAAGTCCATCTTAGGAGTCGTGCCTTCGAATTTTATTCGAGTCAATGGACCCGTTCTATCCTATTTTCTTTTGTGATGCCTTGTTTTATCAATCATTATTGTTTCATATTCATTCTGGGAATAACTTTTTCTTCTTCTTTCTTTCTTTCTTAAAGTAGAGAAATGGTTAGATCTAACCGACCAAGCGCCGGTCAATCCATTGCTACTCCCCAGCATGGAGTATTTATGTCAGCTCGACATCTTATTGATCTTGTAAAGAATGCTCAAGCAGCCGGACCCATTCCATATCCTACTTTCCCAAAATCCGGGTTCGCATGCTTGTGCAGTGACTATACCAACTTGGGTGGGAAGCCATTCAAGGGTTCCGAAAGCGTCATTCAAGTCCAAGCTTGGCTTAGAACATGCGATCGCATCTTTTCTCGCATGAATCTTATTGATCTTAATCGAATCCAAGTGGCTTCTAGTATGCTCCAAGAAAAAGCATTAGATTGGTATGAGCTTCTTATTTCTGAAATTGTTGAAGCGGATCTTACTTGGGAGCAATTATGGAAAAGATTCGAATCAAAGTTTGTGCCGGAGGCTGAAAAGGTGACTTTAGCCCGGCATTTTATTGACCTTGTTCAAGGTGATTCTTCTATGGCAGAACATGTCGCATCTTTTGAATCCCTCTCTAAATACGGGGTTGAATACATTAATACCTCATTGAAGAAGAATCAGAGATTTTTCTATGGCTTGAATAAAAATCTTAAGAAGCCTTTACTTCTAAAATTGGAAGTTTCTTTTGACCAACTTATTGATATCGCTCTTCGAGTTGGAAAGGCAGATAAGGAAAGTGATGTTGAAGTTGTGGGTGCCAAACCAAACTTCAACAACAAGAAGAATAGGTTTAATAAATTCAAGGGTCCTTCTCCGAACAAGAAAGGAAAGCAAGCAACTCCTGTAGCAAAAACTTCTACCTCTTGTGGTGGCCAATGCTACAACTGTGGTTCTAAGGACCATTATGCAAATAAGTGTTCCAAGCCACTTGTCTGTTGCTATTGCAAAAGCTTGGGTCATTATATGTCTGTATATCCCAAACTTCAAAGAAAAATGGAGGGAAATCTAAATGTCGTGCAAGCCCCTAGTAACACTTCTCGTGGTCAAGATATTTCTCATTCAATCCTTGATGGCATTATTATGTTTCGTGATCAACCTATATGAGTTCTTTTTGATACGGGTGCGTCTCATTCTTTTATATCAAAAGAGCTTGTTGATACTTTTTCTTTGAGTGTTATGGCTTTAATGAATTCTTTGACAATTGCGAATCCGGTTTGAAACGACCCGACTTTCTTACCACAAAAAATCGCATCATTTTTAAGAAAGAAAGGGATAGAAAAGAGAATAGAAAGAAGAGAAGAAAGAAACAACATCAGAATATAAACAGCGGAACGAATAAATTATATTAATGACATAAATATTACATAATTTACAATCATTATCGGAGTTCACAGATACACAACACATACTAGACAGTTATAAACACCTGTCTAGTTGTACAACTCAAAATAGTACAAGAAAAACTACTCAGAGAATACACAGCAGAAAACTATATATATCTACAAGCAGAAGCCTCCTGCTCCATTTGCTCCTCCACAATTTGTCAAAGCTAACCTGAATCCTAACCTGAATTCCCTTGGCTACTCGTAAAAATTTGAGTACCCGAGAGTTTATGAAAAACAAAATAAAATCCAGGTCAGACATGGGTCTGGTGTGAGTAACAGGTTAAGGTTGCTTAACTTTAGAAACCTTTTGAAAAGAAAGGTATCACGTAAGACTTCCCACACATAAACATGGAAAAGTTTTTACCTTACGCTAATCAAAACATTTGATAGGAAATCCGGTGATATTATAATAGTGTCTAGGTTTTTTAAATAAATAAGAAATAGCCGAAATTGTTACATTTATTAAATTCCAGCTACTATCCACAAAAGTGGGTAATACAAACAAAATCGTTGGCACTTATTGGATTTTGGATTCCATACAATGGCAGCGCTACTGGGGTACCGACCGTCACAGTACGCGGCCTAGATCAACGTACCGAGGAGTACGCCCGCTCCCCTGCAGCACAAAGTCGGACCCATTCCTTACTGAATAGTTCCAAACAAGACAACCCCGTGGTTGTAGCGAGCAACCACCCACACATCTGAATATAAAGGAACTTCTAGACAGGGGTAAATCTTGCTCTCCAGTGGGTGCGACCCACGAAGCCTTGCTGCACCTCCAATGTTTAACCATTCCCGGTTGATGAGGCTTGAGGCTACGATTACCTTTATAGGACATATCACTTAGAATGCTCATCGTCCACTTGACGATGTTCTGAAAGCATTAAATCCATACAAGTTCGTTCCGGGTTCGAACGAAACCGAAGGCATTATCTCGTTACACTCATTTTGGAATCACCCTCAGAGTTAACGACGATAACCCTTGCACTCTGAACCACCATCTCGAATCTATAAGAATTATTCCGTCAACTCATTACGGAATCACCCACAGAGTTATACTGACGTATAGTCCTTACACCTCGAGTCTTCACAAAGCTCCACATTGATACACGACCTAACGTTAATTTGGAATCGATGTGGCTTTCGGATATCCAAATATGGAAACCCGATCCCGGTCTCATCGAAATCCAAAGCGTGTCTTTTAAGTCCAAGTTGTTTTAAAGTTTTAAAACAATTCAATTATCTATATGCACACAGATAGATAATTCACAAATTACAATTGATAGTTAACATTATCAATAACAGGTAATCCACATCATTAATATCAAATAGATATTCCATATATCACCATCACAATAGATAATCTAAGTTATCATCACAATACAATCAAGTCATTCATACCACACAATAATACTTATCTCATTACTGAGATCACAAAGCATCCAAGACAAATCAATGTCATCTATTCATACATAAGCAATGATTTACTCATCACCATATAATTAATTTAAAATAAATTAAATTAACTATCTCTATCTCTAACTAATTTAAAATGAATTAAATTAATTACTTAAAATAAATTAAACTAATTACTTCACCAATATAAATCTTGCTTACTCAATCATTTAATTGATTACAATCAATTAATCATTTATTATTAGTTACCTAAATAGATCACTCTTGATTAATTATCCTTAATTACACTTACGTAATTATCCTTAATTAATTTCACAAATTAATTATTCTCAACTAAACAGTAATTAAGCTTTAATTACTTCAATTAATTAATTAATCATAATTAATTACATTAATCCTTAATTAATTACATTAATTAATCATCTTTAATTACTTATCATTGATTAATTAATCATAATTAATCAACTTTAATTACTTCATTAATTAAAATAATTAATGATCCTCTTTTATTAATTACCTTAAGTAATTAATTTATAATTATTAATCATCTCATATTAATTACATTTAGTAATTAATTAACTTAACAAATTAATTATCCGTTAATTAATTTCTTAATTAATTCCTTGATTAATTACTAAATAATTAAACCAAATTATCTCATACTTAAACCTCTCCACTAAATTACAACCTGTAATTATTAATCAATTACTTAACTAAGAAATTTCCAAACTCATTAATTACACACAGTAATTATCTTTAAAATCCAAGTGTTTAAAACTAATTAAACTTAATTAATTAAATTAAACAATCTCATTTAACTAAATTAATTACATTAAGAAATTAATTTCTTAATTACTTCATCAAGTAATTACACTCAAACCATTCACAATTGATTATTATTAAATTAATTAATCTAATTAATTATAAAAATTAACCATATTAATTAATTTGTTAAATAATCCTGGTTAATGACCTTCATTAACCATTCTCTAATTATTTTATAAAGTAATTAACTTAAAATAACTACAATTTAAATTCATTAATTAAAGTTAATTATTAAATTAATTTAACCTTGATTTAAAACTTAATTACATAATTAATAATATTCATTCATCATTAATTAATAATTTAATTAATGATCTTAATTCTAAATTGATTAATCATTAATCAATTATTAATTCAGAATTCAATTAATTAATTAAATTAATTAATCTTAATTACCTTGTTAATTAAATTAATCCTGAAATATTAATCTTAATTTAAATTTTCAAGATAAACATAACTTAATTATGTTAAAACAATTTAATTGAAACAAAGCACTTTTTAAACTACTTTTAAATTTCATTTAAAATACAAGTTTTAAAATAGAACACTTTTAAAACTTATCAAAGTTTAAATAATTTAAAACTTTTTAAATTGCAAATCAAACAAGTGCTATATAAAAATTTTAAAGTTAAATTCATTTCAAAATTTTGATAACTTAAATTTTCATTTAATTTAAAACTTCAATTTAAACCTTCTTTAAAATTTAAAACTGAAATTCAAATTTAACTTTTGAATTTCCAGATTTTAAATAATCTTCAAATCTACTCATATTTTAAAATCTCATTACTAAAAGTGTTTAAACTATTTTAGCAAACAAATTAGATAATTAAGTCAAATTTCTAAAACTTCCATTTTAGTTTTAAAAACTGGGATTTAAATTCAAATCAGAAATTCAAACTTGAATTGAATTTGAACTTAAACTTTGCTTTAAACATAAACTACAGATTTTAAATTTTTAAAACCCAGTTAAAAAAACAGTTTTCTCTGAAACCTGGAAATTTGCAGTGTAACCCGAGAAAACCAAATTTTACTTCGAGTTTTAAGCTTCACCCCTCCAAGTCATCCTTCCATCTACTTCGAGCAAAACTCAACCTTCCTCCTACAACATCCAAAACCCCAACATCACAAGAATCTCATAGCCGTGCATATGCACGGCGATCCTCGCCCTCTCTGATCATCAGAGACAATCAAACCACAACCAAAGATCCATCGAAGCCTAACATCATCACCAGATCGAAAAAATAAATCAAGAATTCAAAATTTAGTTCCCCATTCCTAAACCTGGAAACTTCAAACAGGTTTCTGCTACAAACCTGTTAACGACGAATTTGCGCCTCCCCAACCATCTGACACTCAACCCCTTCGGCCTCGAACTTCCTCACACTTCAACTACACAATCCCTAAATATCAATACACTCAATCCATCCTACATACCCAATTTGTTTATTCAAAGACATAGTGAAAACTAAGGTTATATGAAGAAATTCAAAACTGCAATTACTCTAATAAGTTTTAAATTCATCTCTGATTTTTCTGAGTATCTCCTATAACTACTCCATTAATCAGAAGATTTCCAGAACCTTTCAATTCAAAGATCAATAGAATTTGCAAAAAAAACTATTTTTAGTTCAAGAGCTAACTGCAATTTAAACCAAACTCTGAAAATCCTAAAACTTGATTTAAAAATCAAGTTTCAATTAATACTATTGCTTAATGATACTCAAATACAGAATTAACTCGTTTAATTTTGGTTTGGATTATCATGCATAGAGGTTTCTAGTTTTACAGAGGCAACAACCTGTATATTAACTTCCTAAAAACTTTTAAATATTAACTTAAGTAAATAAACAACTTTGCTTTATTATTTTCATTATATCAGGAAACAATTTTAGTAATAAGTATTTAAATAAAATTATGGGTGCTTGGAAAATCAAAGAAATAGAACAGGCAATTAAAAAGAAAGAAACATCATGCACACCAAAAATATTCATATCAACAGTTATTTATAACATAAGAATTTAGCTATTCCATTCCAATAAATTCGCATGCAACCTATTTAAAATTTTAAAGTTCAAAGTTACTCACCTTAAATCAATGTAGAGCTCAGTTTTCCCTTTTTTCTAAAATTTGCAGGAAAATGAATATGCAGGAAAATGGTACTGATGCTTTTGCTAGATCTTGTTTTACTTCATGTTGAATTGATATACAGATTTGCATATGTTTTCCCTGACTAAAATGCTTGCATGCAGGTAGAAGATGCAGTAGCTAATTCTTCAAATACATGCAGATGTTATACATCCCTAGGTTTGAACAGAATGCAGAAAAAAAAAATGCAGGCTTATTTGATTTTTGCAGACAAATGTTTTGAATTTGAGATGAAGTTGGATTTGATTTTGAAGAGGAGTGGAATATGCAGATGTTTGGAAATGCAGAAATGTATTGCAATTTGCTTTCAGGTTATTGATTTTGAATATGCAGGTTTTTTATAATAAATATGAAGATGAGTTTGATCTTAGAAGTTTGAAGATTTTCTTTGATTAAGGAAAATGAAAATGCAATATGAATGAAGATGCAAGCTTATATAAATGAAATTTTCAGATTTTATAAAAGAAAAGAAAAAAAAAAATTTGCACTTGTCAAATTGTATATTAGTTTTTAAACACTTGTTTAATCAATGCTTATGAATGCAACACTTGTTTAATCAAAATGCAACACTTGTTTTTCTTTTAAAGGTAATTAGTACTTAAATTTACAAAGTAATGCATGTGTGTTAGCTTAATTTCAATTTGTTAGTTTATATTAGATATGTGTATGAATTTACGAAAGAAATAAGAACAATTCATGTTTATAAATAAACTTATACATATTAAAAATTAAAATAATTAAGATTTTATACCTTTGAACTTAAATTCAAACTAAATTCAAAATCAAATAATTCCAAATCAAGTTATATATAAAAATTCAATTTGAAATAAAAACTTGCAAATTTTATTCAAATTTTATTTAGAAAGATAATACATAATTGATATTGTTTTATAAAAATCATTTTAAAAGAAATTATATTTTTATTAATAAAATATCCCTTTTATTAAGCCATAGAACCTTTTTGTTTGTTTAGTCTAAATTTAAAACTCAATCTAATTTAATTTAAACATTTAATATTTTTCTTATCAAATTTTAAAATCATATATTTATTTATGAAATAGTTTTAAAAACTCAATACTAATTAAAATCAAAATTTCCAATTTATAATGTATATATTAGAATTTTAAAACATGGTTCATTTATTAAATTTAAACCAAAATCATTTATTAAACTTTGAAAAGCTTAAATATTAAATAAAACAAATTTCCCAAATTACTACAAATATTAAACTAGAAAATGTGCTTTATTTATTAAAATTAAAACGAAGCTAATCTATTTAAAAATATAAACCATATATTTATATTGTAAATAAAAATCAATTTATATTTTTAGATGATATTGAATATTTATTGAAGAAGATTATTAAATCTATTTGAATAATTATTAACAAAATATCAATATCAATTTAATTTTAACTACAGATTATTAAATTGATATTGTTAAAAATTTCGGGATATTACAATCCTTCACCCTTAAAAGAATTTCGTCCTCGAAATTTAAAACAAAGGTAATTTAATAATCTTATCAAAGATTTATTTTTAAAACACAAGCATATTTCAAACATATGCTAACAACCAAAAACAACCAATCAAACAAATCTAATTATCCAGACAAATTCTGGATAGAATTTCATCGAGTTATATATATATATATATATATATATACCGGGATACTCGCTCTAGAGAATCCACACAATCAATACTATGAAGCTACAAAGCTCCCATACAACTATATCCATAACATTAGACAAGATATCAGACTACAAACGAGTCTAATTCAACAACCAAAACTCCAGAACTGCTGGTTCCATAACCAGAGATAGATCATACACGTACTCTCTCAGAGATACGTGAAACTCATCGGATCCCAGTTATCCAAACTGGCACTTCAATCCTGTAGATCAATCACTTAATCTCCTAGATACAGAAAAGATCCAAAACACTTCAGAGCTAACTTCTCAGACTTACCCAAACTTATAGCTCACTTTTGACTAGAGAAAACTTATCCAAAATTAAATCTCCGATTTCATAGTCCAAATCCCTTCGTCTCTTATCCACAAAATCTCTTCGGACAATCCTGGGCTGTCTACAAACTTATTGATCAGCTCAACTTTGCTGATGCTTCTAGAAACAAACAAGACCAATCAACTCAACAAAATGATCTCCTCAAGATCAACCAAGACCAAGATCTCAAACTCAACTTCTCAACATCAGAAGACAACAACTTCATCTGTCCAGAAAAGAAAAGCAGATACACTTCCAAACTGCTTTCGCTGCTCAACTCTGATCCGAAGTAGAAGAGAATGCTGAAGAAGAACACAAGCACAAACAGGACAACACACCCTAGAGATATGGTTCAACAAATCCATAAAAAAATTTCAGAAGTTCCTCCAAAACTCTGAGCTGCTACACCAACTCAACTCTTGGAACCATTCTTCTATAAAGCTGAATCACCGATACCACTCCTGGAATTCCAGATGGTAAGAAAGCTCAAATTCTCCAGATGCGAACAAAACTCTGACTTTAAGAGATCACTCAAATAATCGCAAGTCGCTTTTGCGAACCACCCAAACCAAATCCAAAGAAAACCATTCTCCCTTAACCAAATAGGACAGCTTACTCTTAACTAGCCAACCCATCGAGGAAATGGGTCCACTTAACTGATTCTAAACTCTACTCTAGAAAAACTGCTAAGCCAGAAGATCTCTTCCCAACACCGAGAACACTCCAAACTGCACTGCTGCCACAGATGCCAAAGAATTCCAAAACAAGCTCTTCGAGAAACTTGGTTTTCAAAGCAAACAGAAACCCCAGCTGAACACAGCCACAACACTGAAGCAGACCTACTTCTTAACTTGTTCCAAGGAAAACATCTTTGGGAACATCCATAGTCACTGCATCTCATCACGCAGCTACTACTTCCCGAGGTATCAAAATACATTACTCACTTCTTGCCAGCCAACAGATCCAAACTCTCCTCATCCACTTCAGAAATAGACCCCGAACCTTAACAGGTTTCCTTCAGAGATCAATGAAGTTCTACATCACTACAGAACTCCCTCGAGACGGTATTAGGTCTACAGTCTCGACTAATACACTTCCAACTTCAAATATTCAAACTCCAACCAATGGTAGTCGTGTTACACACACTACTACCCCATCTATCTTTATAACTTATATTGGAAAACCTGAACAGGTAACCCAACAGATAGGTAGAAATAAATAAATAAATAAATAAATATATATATATATATATATATTAAAAATTACAAATACGCTCTCTCAAGAAAGACACCACTACAGAGCCTAGGTATTCACTCAACCTAATGCTCTGATACCAGCTGAAACGACCCGACTTTCTTACCACAGAAAATCACATCATTTTTAAGAAAGAAAGGGATAGAAAAGAGAATAGAAAGAAGAGAAGAAAGAAACAACATCAGAATCTAAACAGCGGAACGAATAAATTATATTAATAACATAAATATTACATAATTTACAATCATTATCGGAGTTCACAGAAATACAACACATACTAGACAGTTATAAACACCTGTCTAGTTGTACAACTCAAAATAGTACAAGAAAAACTACTCAGAGAATACACAGCGGAAAACTATATATATCTACAAGCAGAAGCCTCCGGCTCCATTTGCTCCTCCACAATTTGTCAAAGCTAACCTGAATCCTAACCTGAATTCCCTTGGCTACTCGTAAAAATTTGAGTACCCGAGAGTTTATGAAAAACAAAATATACTCCAGGTGTAACAGGCCGCAAATCCGTACCCCTTGAGTCAACACTATTCTACAAAAATCAACTCAAGTTGCACAGAAATACGAACCATTTGGGTTAAAGAAGAAGAGGTTAAAGAAGAAAATAGAAAACAACAACAGAATCTAACCATCGCAGCGGAATAAAATATAATAGATAATAATGCTCTTTACATAAAACAAAACTATATATGTTTATACATACATCATCAGAGTACATCAATCACAACTCAACATCAATAACATACAATTGGATACACAACTACGCAACACAGCGGAATATATATATAAAACAAGTACATGAGTACGTATCACCATCCAGCTCGTCTCCTGAGCTCCACAGCATCATATCATGTAACCTATAATACTCGGTCTGACCCGAGCATTATAGTTAAACAACACCCGAGTCAGTCTGGATTACCAGCGTGATAAAATCACACCCAATTGATTATTAAAGTTTTTAAAAATCCTTTGAAAATAAAAGCATCTCGTAAGACCACGCCACAAATAAACATGTCGTGTTTTTACCTTACGATAGCTAAACATTTTTATAGAAATCCTCTGATATTATAATAGGGTCTATATACAAATACTTATAAAATAGCCGAAATTGTTACATTCATTAAATTCCAGCTACTAGCCACAGAGTGGGTAATACAAACAAAACTCGTACAAGGCTCGTAGGGAGAATGGAGTTCCAACCAATGACTAGGCACTGGGGTACCACCTGTCACAGTACGGGGCCTAGATCACCGTACCGAGGAGTACACCCGCTCCCCTGCAACACAAGGTCGGGACTACCCCTTACTGGATAATCCCGAGTGAGATCACCCCACGGTTGGGATCAGCAACCGCACCACTAAGCCGGAATAAAAAGGGACATCTAGACTGGAATGACCTCACCCTGCTTGGGTGCTACCCACCTAGCCTTGCTGCATAACCCCTGATTTTCAGTCATTCCCATTTGATAAGGCATGAGGCTAAGCGTTACCTTTTATAGAACACATCCCTTAGAATGCCCATCGTCCACCTGACGATGTTTTCGCAAGCATTCATCCATACAAGTCCGTCCCGGGTTCGAACGGAACCGAAGGCAATATTCCTACTACATCCATTTTGGAAATATCCTCAGGATTAGTAGCGACTAGCCCTTGTACTTCACTGCTCCATCTTCGAATCCAAAATCGTTTCACGAAAATAAACCGGATCGAAGTGGTTTTCAAGAAATAAATCTCGATCCCGGTCTCTTCGAAACGATCAGCGCATTTGGCCAATATTGATAGTCGGTTATTTAACTATCAATTAACATTCACAAACATCCATCAAACAATAAATAATTTTCCAAATTATTTATTTATCTCAAAATATCCTCAAAGATATATTTCTATTTTCAATCCTTTGAAAACAGTTTCAAAACCATCTTCCTTTCAGAATAAACTTTCCCAAATATTTTATATCTCCTCTGAAATTACCAAGCACAAAACTAGATTCTTAAATTAATTTAAAAACACTTTACTTTGAAATATTCTTAAAACATTTAAGTTAAAACTACATCAATAATTTATTAAAAATACCATACTAAATGAATATTTGAAAAAGAAGTTACTTAATAAAATATAAAACTAGATTTCTTCTTTTAAAAACAAAATACTAAGTTACTTCTTAATAATTACTACTAAAATAGATTAAAAGAAAATACTTACTTTAGACTTTAAATATTAGAAATAATAAATTTTACAAAACTTGCTTCCTTTAAAAACAACTTTAAAACATTTAATTTATATTTAAAAATTTACTTTAAAAACGTACTTGGTTATTCAGGGAGAATTTCCAATCTCAATCACTTAAATCAATTCTCCAAATTGATTCCCAATTTATTCCCTTCGAACTAAATTTCTTTACTTACTCAATTCATTTCAAAATTCATTTATTATGGACTTTATTGTTATTATTAGTTTCTGTTTGATTTTTAAATCTTTTAACTGAAATATACAAATTTTAGCTTCTTCCAAATTTCTTCTTTATCCTTTCCAATAAATTGAATCTTAATTTTTTAAATAAATGTTTTATTCTTTAAAATAATAACACTAAAATTTAAAATTCATTAATCTTTTGATTATTCAAATTTCCCTTATTAAACTTAAGATTTATTTATTAGAATTTTAAAGGGCACTTTATTTCTTTTCCAATTCATTCTTAAAGTTAGTCAAATTTCTATAATTATTTTTCTTACAAATTCACTTCTTTTTATTTCCAAAATCCAATTCTATATATATCTTGATAACTTGGTGCTCCGGAATATATTCAGGTAAACCATAATATCCAATATTCCAATTATCAATAGTATTCATCACAGAATATAAAATAATCCCAACATGGGGTACTAAATAATTTAAATAAATGTGAGGGTTCCAGTTGGATCCCTCCAACCTGTTTTCCCTGCATCCACAAATGTTAGCACAACGTAATATTCATTCCAAAATATACCAGACTAAAGTACTTCAATCAATTCAACCATTCAAGCAATTATTTAAATTTAATCATTTAAATTTAAATTAAAAATTTAACTGAGTGAGATTAACTCACCTTTGCTCCTTCAATTTGCAAATCCATTTCATTCTCGATTTTTTTCATGACTTCAGACCTTGGATAACAATTACATAGTTTATTAATATTTGAAATAATCGACTAGCCAATTTTATTTACATTTAATCAACTCATATTTTAGTTTTTTTTTTTTTTAAATTCCTTTTTATAACTATTTTATTTTATTAAGCTAAAATAATTCAATGATTCAATAAAACCGGTTAAATCATCATAATATATTGAAATTGATCAGTAAGTTTAAAGTATATATATTTTTCTTTTCAATCCTTATTTATGTATAATAATTTCTGTTTTATCTATATATATTTAAATTAAATTTTGAAATATATAATCTGTATATATTTATACATTTTGCTGCAGTTCAAAAATTTTCTTTGTAGATAACAAAAATTTACATATAACATTTTATTAACTAGGTTAAAAACAAATACCTCACCGCCGATTCCCAATTCGAGATCGAGTCGATCCCGATCTCTGTCTCAAACTCGACGACCCTTGCCCCATCACCACTCGTCGCCGAGCACCGCAAGTACCACCACACGCTCAAACGAATCGGCAAGCCACGCCTCGCCTCTTGAGAACGACTTCACAAGTCGCTTCTTTATCAAGTTCGCCACGCCATCGAAAACCCTCGACTTCAACACATCAGGTCTCGCCTCCAACATGAGTTCTCCCGCCGTCCCTTGCCGTGCCTGGGGTCGGCTCCGAGTATCGCGACTCGTCGCGATTTGATTCCTCGATTTCGAACTAATTCTTCGATCTAGATTAATAGGAGACGCTCGGCTCCGCCCCTTCCCTTTTGAATAGATTGAACGAAGTGGAATTTGAATTAAAGGAGACGTAGGCGATGCGGGTTCGAACAGCAGCCCCCCTCTCCATTTTTTCGAAATCGTGACCATTTCTTCTTTGAGACAGATCTAGAGATAATTGGGAAAGAAGGTGAACGAATTGAAGTAGACTTCCTATTTGAATTGCAAATACTTTTTCTTTAGCTTCTGAGGGAAGAGATGGGACATTGATTTGAACGAAAGAAAAAGTTGGTCGGCTATGTTCTGTAAAAAATGCTGATGTGAAGGAAAGTCGGCTGATGAGGTTGCTTATGTGAGAATATACATATATTTTTTAAATTGAATTTTCGTTGTAAATTTCAACGCGTTTATGTGTCGTACGCTCACACAACAACTCCGAACAATACGAAATTTGTAATCCGATAACAATTCAATATTACGGACCCAATGGAACTGGTTTCGTTTAATTCCGAGACTGTGCCTCGAAAGGCTATTTTTAAATTCAACTTAAACTATAAAATTTTAAAACTGAACAAACCACTATTAAATTCAAATTTACAACTTCTATTATCTCATTATTACCAATATAAATTTTATAAGCCTTCAAATAAGTTTTAACAGGTTTAAAATCCCAGTTTTCATATTTTACCCAATTTTAAATTATTTAATTCAATAATTAATTATCCAATAAGTATTGACATTTGAAATTCGAGTTAAAACTTAACTTTTAAATATTTAAAATCAATTTAATATTCTGATTTTTAATGCTTAGAAATTCCGAATCGTCACATTCCTCCCCCCTTAAAAGAATTTCGTCCCCGAAATTACTAGTTAGGAGGAATGATCTAATGCCCATTTACTTTTCCCAAAACTAACAATCCAACTTCCTACCAATTATCTTTTTATAGAAGACTCATTACTCTTCTAACTAACTTCCCAAACTCTCCCTAGTTTTCAAACAACTTTACTTATTTAACCATTCAAATTACAATTTAAAACCAAGTCGTAAATTGTCAAAATTTCTCAAAATTTTCCAACTCCCTAAATTTCCGAAATTTTTTGCCAGCGTCTCCTTTGCGCGGCTAGCTCGATACAACTACAAAATGGCTCTACGGCCTCCCAAATCCAAAAAGAAAACAAAAGGCCAAGTGGCCCAATCCAAAATCCCAATCCAATTTCATACCAAAATTTAAGTACATACCTTTTTTCGAGCATTTCAAATTTTATCTTTTGATATCAAACCCAGTTTTCTTTTCCCTTTATAATACCTGCATACCTGCTTAGCACCAATATCCAAACACAATATTCCAAAACATTTTATCGACTTTCTCACAAAATGTCAACATCTATTCATTCCAATATTGACTTAAATTACATTGGTAGTATCAATTTCCATTTAAGACTTCACCATTCCCTCTTAAGTTTAGTTTAAGCATTTTATATGCTTCTTATATTTATTTTCATCTTCCACTTTAGTTTATATCTATTTCTATTCAAATTGATTCTTTCATTGTCATGCGAATTCAATACATCTTTAACTCTGAATATATAAATTTTATTTGTCATTTATTACTAATTCATGTCATTAATTTAATTAGTTTCATTGACTAGCTAATTTTAGTATCCAATTTAAACTCGCTTTGTCTTTAACAAAAATTTCTTAAAAATTTTCAAAATTTTTCTAACTCCCAAAATTTTTGAAAAATTTTGGCAGAGTTTCCCTTGGACGGAGGAGCTTTTGCAATTTGACAAGAGATATAAATATATATACATCGACCCACACGGTCGGAAAAATCAAAAACAGTTCATATTTCCTATTTTAATTGCGTAGGCGTACCTTATTTAGCATTTTAAGCAAGCGGATTATTATTATTAGCAGTTAATGCAACCCAAATCCAGCCACACGGCTTCCAGTACATGTACTTACTCTATTTAAACATATAAGTACTATATATATAAGTTTTATAGCATTTCACATTAAATTTAAATAGCTAAAACGTCGATTATGTAACAATGCATGTGATATATGGGCATAAACATATAAATTTCACATAAAATGCATGTTAATTAATTTCCATAAGCATATAAAAGGTTCCAACACTTATTACGATTGCGTATAATCAATTCTCAAACCATTCCATCCAGTTGAAGTGATTTACAACTTATACGCTTATACTTAATTCATTTTAAGCAAAACAACTTCACATTCATTCCAATTGATTCAAAAATCATTTTTTTTTACTTCTAATAATTCATAGCCTTTTATCCAATCTCGTTTGCATCAAACGATCCATTTCCTTATGCCATTCGTCAATATTAGTGTAAATAAATAATTACTTAAGCTTTATACCCATTTAAATTGATTCCCACGCAATTTATACTAGATTTCATACCATTTCAATTTATTCACAACTCTCATTGCGTTTCTTTCATATCCAAAGAGTTCTATTCTAAACTATTTTACCATACTCGACAACCAATATAACCATCTCACAATTTACTTAAGTTATTTATTTTATTTTATTTTCTTCAATTATTCCACTTTATAACTTAAGTTTATTTTATTCAATCAATTTCCCTTCAAATCTTTGATTTGATTTTTCCTTCAATCAAATCCCAACCATTTTACTAATTTGTTCGTTTAGTTTGTTCTTTTATCCACTTTTCAATTTTAATTTACATTAACAATTCATTGTGGAATTTATTAATAAGAAGGTTATGCAATTCACGCTTCAATTGGATTTGTTTTCATCTCAAATTAAATTTTTTATTTTTATTTTGATCCAATTTCATACAATTTCAATTCATATTCAATTCAAACAAGCTCATATTCAAATCAGTTGATTTCAAAATCAATTTTATTTTACATTTACCAATTCATAGAATTTTATTTTTTTTAAGTTTTATAGCAAAATTTAAATTGATTTCCAACTCAATTAATTTCCACTTTATTTCTATTTCATCATCTAAACAAATTTCATCTAAAGTTATTTCATAAGCTTAACCATAACCATCTCACCATTTTCTTAAAAGTTTTCAACTCCATAATATCTCAATTTATTTCCTTATTAATTATCCTTGCCCAATCAAACCCTTCACAATTTTTAATCCAACTAGCTTATGCATTCTATCAAATGTCAAATTTCAAATTAGTGCATTCACCAAATTCTAGTCCATGTTCAATAATTAAATCTTTTATTAACAATAAGGCCACTTCATATCACTTCACACACTTGGATTTTATTTACGGTTCAACCATTACCATTAAAATTCATTACCAGTATTCTTTCACTCTCCCTATACTTATTACCAAAATTAAATCCCATTCCCACACTGGACTTTTTTATTTTTTTATTTTTTTATTTTTTTTCATTTATCTTTCAAATTTTGACCAATTATCAAAATTATATTCTTTACAATACAAATTCAATTTCATTGTAATCCAATTTAGTCTCTAACCTAATCCATATTAGGTTTTAATTCACTTCCTCAATTCACTCTGAATTCATTCATAATATGACCATTTTCCAATTATTTCATTTAGCAAATTTAAATTTCTACCTTCCTTTTTTTTCTCCTTTAAATAAAATCTAAATTTCTTTGAATATTATTTATTACGCAACTGAAATTTAATTTCAATTCCATTGTCAAAACAAATTTCATTTTCCCCATACATAAGTTCAAGACTTATTTGCCAACTTAAGAACATCCACCTTTATATATCCTCACTTTGCTTCATTACACTTTACATCTCATTTATAGTTAAGTTTTGAATTTGCCACCCCATTCAACTCTTTCCATTAATGAATTCAAATTTTACTTCCATTCAAGTGTTAAGATTGCTTACTGAAGTCCATTTCCATTTACATGTTCAAATTATAACACTTAATAACTTGAGAATATGAATTCCTTTATGCAATTATAAGCAATTTTACATTTCACCTTTATATCCAATTTAATTTAATTTAAGTTTAAATTTTATTTAACTTATCTCAAGTTAAATTCAAATATATTTCCTTCACTTCCATTCACTTAAGTTAAATTTTATTTGTTGAATTAAAATTTTCAATCCCTTCTTATTAATATCAACTTCTCTTTATAAGTACATTATCTGATCCATTTATTCATTCACCAATTCATTATTTAACCAATAAATTTATTTCCAAACATTAATTATCTTTAGTCCATCCTGACTAATTTTCCCATTCCACATAACTTCACGCAATTCAATTTTAAATTCCAGTACTCAGTTTCACTTTATTTACACCGTTGAATTTTATTTCAACAAATTCCAAAGTTTAAACAACCTTTCAACATTTCAAAATTCCCTTTAAAACCTTCTATATCCAAAATTCCTTTGATAAATTCAATTTATCTCTTTGAATTTCAAAACTCAACCATTTTTGCAAACAATTTCAATTCAAAACAATTTGGTAGCAATTTCACTTCTGGAAACTCGAAAATGAACATCGATGATGCTGCCGTCATCACCGAAATTATTTTCCAGCGACCATAAGAGTTCAATGCTTTTATTCTCCTTATAAAATCCATCCAATATTTTTAAATTCCAAATCTCTCTAGATTTCAAATCCGATTCAAAAAATTTCCCAAACTCCAAATTCGAATCCATCCAAAACATTACTCTGGAACTTCCAGAAACATTTTCAAATTCAAAGGAAATTTAAATTTCCAATTTGTTTCCCAAATTCCAAATTCTTTAAATTTATATTCAAACTTTACTTTGGAATTTTATCTTATTTTAATTATTAATCACACTACAAGTTACATTAATAATTTATACTTACCAATTTCATTTGTATATGAATTTATTTCTTAATCTTTGGTTATTATTTCAATTTCTTATTCAATTCTCTTACCAAAATGATAATAATTAAATATTATCGCTTTCTATCAACCAAGCATCCATATATGCTATAATGATTTAAGAAAAATTATTTCCTTTATATAAAAAAAATAATTTGGGTAAAATTATTTCATTTACCCTATTTAAAACAATACTATGTCGGTTTATCTTGTTTAAGAGTTTAGAAACTCCTATCGATAATATGGCGTCCCACACATCGACCAGAATCCATAAACACTCAACAGATAAGTCAACACAATATAAAACAACTTTTTATTCACTAACAAATACGCGCTCATATCTATTAATACTCTCAAACTCATTCTAGAGTACTATGGACTATATTTTATGAGTAATTCCCACCAGAGCCAAGGTTATCTTCAACCTCGCTCTGATACCAAGTGTAACAGCCTGCAAATCCGTACTCCTTGAGTCAACACTATTCTACAAAAATCAACTCAAGTTGCACAGAAATACGAACCATTTGGGTTAAAGAAGAAGAGGTAGAAGAAGGAAGTAGAAAACAACAACAGAATCTAACCATGGCAACGGAATAAAATATATTACATAATAATGCTCTTTACATAAAACAAAACTATATATGTTTATACATACATCATCAGAGTACATCAATCACAACTCAACATCAATAACATACAAATGGATACACAACTGCTCACCACAGCGGAATATATATAAAAAAAGTACGTGAGTACGTATCACCATCCAGCTCGTCTCCTGAGCTCCACAACATCATATCATGTATCCTATAATACTCGGTCTGACCCAAGCATTATAGTTAAATAACACCCGAGTCAGTCTGGAATACCAGCGTGAGAAAATCACACCCAATTGATTATTAAAGTTTTTAAAAATCCTTTGAAAATAAAAGCATCTCGTAAGACCACGCCACAAATAAACATGTCGGGTTTTTACCTTACGATAGCTAAACATTTTTATAGAAATCTTCTGATATTATAATAGGGTCTATATACAAATACTTATAAAATAGCCGAAATTGTTACATTCATTAAATTCCAGCTACAAGCCACAGAGTGGGTAATACAAACAAAACTCGTACAAGGCTCGTAGGGAGAATGGAGTTCCAACCAATGACTAGGCACTGGGGTACCACCTGTCACAGTACGGGGCCTAGATCACCGTACCGAGGAGTACGCCTGCTCCCTTGCAACATATGGCCGGGACTACCCCTTACTGTATAATCCCGAGTGAGATCACCCCGCGGTTGGGATCAGCAACCGCACCACTAAGTCGAAATAAAAAGGGACATCTAGACTGGAATGACCTCACCCTGCTTGGATGCTACCCACCTAGCCTTGTTGCATAACACTTGATTTTCAGTCATTCCCATATGAGGCTTGTGGCTAAGCGTTACCTTTTAATGAACACATCCCTTAGAATGCCCATCGTCCACCTGACGATGTTTTCGCAAGCATTCATCCATACAAGACCGTCCCGGGTTCGAACGGAACCGAAGGCACTATTCCTACTACATTCTTTTTGGAAATATCCTCAGGATTAGTAGGGACTAGCCCTTGTACTTCACTGCTCCATCTTCGAATCCAAAACCGTTTCACGAAACGTACATGCCGGATCGAAGTGGTTTTCGAGAAATAAATCTCGATCCCGATCTCTTCGAAACGATCAGCGCATTTGGCCAATATTGATAGTCGGTTATTTAACTATTAATTAACATTCACAAACTTCCATCAAACAATAAAAAATTTCCCAAATTATTTATTTATCTCAAAATATCCTCAAAGATATATTTCTATTTTCAATCCTTTGAAAACAGTTTCAAAACCATCTTCCTTTCAGAATAAACTTTCCCAAATATTTTATATCTCCTCTGAAATTACCAAGCACAAAACTAGATTCTTAAATTAATTTAAAAACACTTTACTTTGAAATATTCTTAAAACATTTAAGTTAAAACTACATCAATAATTTTTTAAAAATACCATACTATATGAATATTTGAAAATGAAGTTACTTAATAAAATATAAAACTAGATTTCTTCTTTTAAAAACAAAATACTAAGTTACTTCTTAATAATTACTACTAAAATAGATTAAAAGAAAATACTTACTTTAGACTTTAAATTATAGAAATAATAAATTTATAAAACTTGCTTCCTTTAAAAACAACTTTAAAACATTTAATTTATATTTAAAAATTTACTTTAAAAACGTACTTGGTTATTCAGGGAGAATTTCCAATCTCAGTCACTTAAATCAATTCTCCAAATTGATTCCCAATTTATTCCCTTCGAACTAAATTTCTTTACTTACTCAATTCATTTCAAAATTCATTTATTATGGACTTTATTGTTATTATTAGTTTCTGTTTGATTTTTAAATCTTTTAACTGAAATATACAAATTTCAGCTTCTTCCAAATTTCTTCTTTATCCTTTCCAATAAGTTGAATCTTAAATTTTTAAATAAATGTTTTATTCTTTAAAATAATAACACTAAAATTTAAAATTCATTAATCTTCTGATTATTCAAATTTCCTTTATTAAACTTAAGATTTATTTATTAGAATTTTAAAGGGAACTTTATTTCTTTTCTAATTCATTCTTAAAGTTAGTCAAATTTCTATAATTATTTTTCTTACAAATTCACTTCTTTTTATTTCCAAAATCCAATTCTATATATATCTTGATAATTTGGTGCCCTGGAATATATTCAGGTAAACCATAACATCCA
Organism: Allium cepa; assembly: GCA_030765085.1. Taxonomy (NCBI): domain Eukaryota; kingdom Viridiplantae; phylum Streptophyta; class Magnoliopsida; order Asparagales; family Amaryllidaceae; genus Allium; species Allium cepa. The sequence continues at coordinate 140,493,456 of CM060937.1, read as the reverse complement.
ATATTCCAATTATCAATAGTATTCATTACATAATATAAAATAATCCCAACATGGGGTACTAAATAATTTAAATAAATGTGAGGGGTCCAGTTGGATCCCTCCAACTTGTTTTCCCTGCATCCACAAATGTTAGCACAACATAATATCCATTCCAAAATATGCCAGACTAAAGTACTTCAATCAATTCAACCATTCAAGCAATTATTTAAATTTAATCATTTAAATTTAAATTAAAAATTTAACTGAGTGAGATTAACTCACCTTTGCTCCTTGAATTTGCAAATCCATTTCATTCTCGATTTTTTTTCATGACTTCAGACCTTGGATAACAATTACATAGTTTATTAATATTTGAAATAATCCACTAGCCAATTTTATTTACATTTAATCAACTCATATTTTAGTTTTTTTTTTAAAATTCCTTTTTATAACTATTTTATTTTATTAAGCTAAAATAACACAATGATTCAATAAAACCGGTTAAATCATCATAATATATTGAAATTGATCAGTAAGTTTAAAGTATATATATTTTTCTTTTCAATCCTTATTTATGTATAATAATTTCTTTTTTATCTATATATATTTAAATTAAATTTTGAAATATATAATTTGTATATATTTATACATTTTGTTGCAGTTCAAAATTTTTCTCTGTAGATAACAAAAATCTACATATAACATTTTATTAACTAGGTTAAAAACAAATACCTCACTGCCGATTCCCAATTCGAGATCGAGTCGATCCCGATCTCTGTCTCAACCTCGACGACCCTTGCCCCATCACCACTCGTCGACGAGCACCGCAAGTAACACCACACGCTCAAACGATTCGGCGAGCCACGGCTCGCCTCTTGAGAACGACTTCACAAGTCGCTGCTTTATCGAGTTCGCCAGGCCATCGAAAACCCTCGACTTCAACACATCAGGTCTCGCCTCCAACACGAGTTCTCCCGCCGTCCCTTGTCGTGCCTGGGGTCGGCTTCGAGTATCACGACTCGTCGCGATTAGATTCCTCGATTTCGAACTAATTCTTCGATCTAGATGAATAGGAGACGCTCGGCTCCGCCCCTTCCCTTTTGAATAGATTGAACAAAGTGGAATTTGAATCAAAGGAGACGAAGGCGATGCGGGTTCGAACAGCAGCCCCCCCCCCCCCCATTTTTTCGAAATCGTGACCATTTCTGCTTTGAGACAGATCTAGAGATAATTGGGAAAGAAGGTGAACGAATTGAAGTAGATTGCCTATTTGAATTGCAGATACTTTTTCTTTAGCTTCTGAGGGAAGATAAGGGACATTGGTTTGAACGAAAGAAAAAGTTGGTCGGCTATGTTCTGTAAAAAATGCTGCTGTGAAGGAAAGTCGGCTGATGAGGTTGCTTATGTGAGAATATACATATATATTTTAAATTGAATTTTCGTTGTAAATTTCAACGCGTTTATGTGTCGTACGCTCACACAACAACTCCGATCAATACGAAATTTGTAATCCGATAACAATTCAATATTACGGACCCAATGGAACTGGTTTCGTTGAATTCTGAGACTGTGCCTCGAAAGGCTATTTTTAAATTCAACTTAAACTATAAAATTTTAAAACTGAACAAACCACTATTAAATTCAATTTTACAACTTCTATTATCTCATTATTACCAATATAAATTTTATAAGCCTTCAAATAAGTTTTAACAGGTTTAAAATCCCAGTTTTCATATTTTACCCAATTTTAAATTATTTAATTCAATAACTAATTATCCAATAAGTATTGACATTTGAAATTCGAGTTAAAACTTAACTTTTAAATATTTAAAATCAATTTAATATTCTGATTTTTAATGCTTAGAAATTCCGGGTCGTCACACCAGGTCAGACATGGGTCTGGTGTGAGCAACATGTTAAGGTTGCTTAACTTTAAAAACCTTTTGAAAAGAAAGGTATCACGTAAGACTTCCCACACATAAACATGGAAAAGTTTTTACCTTACGCTAATCAAAACATTTGATAGGAAATCCGGTGATATTATAATAGTGTCTAGGGTTTTCAAATAAATAAGAAATAGCCTAAATTGTTACATTTATTAAATTCCAGCTACTAGCCACGAAAGTGGGTAATACAATCAAAACCATTGGCACTTATTGGATTTTGGATTCCATACAATGGCAGGGCTACTGGGGTACCGCCCGTCACAGTAAGTGGCCTAGATCAACGTACCGAGGAGTACGCCCGCTCCCCTGCAACACAAAGCCGGACCCATTCCTTACTGAATAGTTCCAAACAAGACAACCCCATGGTTGTAGCTAGCAACCACCCACACAGTCGAATATAAAGGAACTTCTAGACAGGGGTAAATCTTGCTCTCCAGTGGGTGCGACCCACGAAGCATTGCTGCAGCTCCCCTGTTTTAGCCATTTCTAGTTGATGAGGCTTGAGGCTACGATTACCTTTATAGGACATATCACTTAGAATGATCAACGTCCACTTGACGATGTTCTGAAAGCATTAAATCCATACAAGTTCGTTCCGGGTTCGAACGAAACCGAAGGCATTATCTCGTTACACTCATTTTGGAATCACCCTCAGAGTTAACGACGATAACCCTTGCACTCTGAACCACCATCTCGAATCTATAAGAATTATTACGTCAACTCATTACGGAATCACCCACAGAGTTATACTGACGTATAGTCCTTACACCTCGAGTCTTCACAAAGCTCCACATTGATACACGACCTAACGTTAATTTGGAATCGATGTGGCTTTCGGATATCCAAATATGGAAACCCGATCCCGGTCTCATCGAAATCCAAAGCGTGTCTTTTAAGTCCAAGTTGTTTTAAAGTTTTAAAACAATTCAATTATCTATATGCACACAGATAGATAATTCACAAATTACAATTGATAGTTAACATTATCAATAACAGGTAATCCACATCATTAATATCAAATAGATATTCCATATATCACCATCACAATAGATAATCTAAGTTATCATCACAATACAATCAAGTCATTCATACCACACAATAATACTTATCTCATTACTGAGATCACAAAGCATCCAAGACAATCAATGTCATCCATTCATACATAAGCAATGATTTACTCATCACCATATAATTAATTTAAAATGAATTAAATTAACTATCTCTATCTCTAATTAATTTAAAATGAATTAAATTAATTACGTCAAATAAATTAAATTAATTACTTTACCAATATAAATATTGCTTACTCAATCATTTAATTGATTACAATCAATTAATCATTTACTATTAATTACCTAATTAATCACTCTTGATTAATTATCCTTAGTTACACTTATGTAATTATCCTCAATTAATTTCACAAATTAATTATTCTCAACTAAACAGTAATTAACCTTTAATTACTTCAATTAATTAATTAATCATAATTAATTACATTAATCCTTAATTAATTACATTAATTAATTATCTTTAATTACTTATCATTGATTAATTAATCATAATTAGTCAACTTTAATTACTTCATTAATTAAAATAATTAATGATCCCCTTTTATTAATTACCTTAAGTAATTAACTTATAATTATTAATCATCCCATATTAATTACATTTAGTAATTAACTAACTTAACAAATTAATTATCCTTTAATTAATTTCTTAATTAATTCCTTGATTAATTACTAAATAATTAAACCAAATTATCTCATACTTAAACCTCTCCACTAAATTACAACCTGTAATTATTAATCAATTATTAACTAAGAAATTTCCAAAATCATTAATTACACAAAGTAATTATCTTTAAAATCCAAGTGTTTAAAACTAATTAAACTTAATTAGTTAAATTAAACAATCTCATTTAACTAAATTAATTACATTAAGTAATTAATTTCTTAATTACTTCATCAAGTAATTACACTTAAACCATTTACAATTGATTATTTTAAATTAATTAATCTAATTAATTATAAAAATTAACCATATTAATTAATTTTTTAAATAATCCTGGTTACTGACCTTCATTAACCATTCTCTAATTATTTCATAAAGTAATTAACTTAAATTAATTAAAATTTAAATTCATTAATTAAAGTTAATTATTAAATTAATTTAACCTTGATTTAAAAATTAATTACATAATTAATAATATTCATTCATCATTAAATAATAATTTAATTAATGTTCTTAATTCTAAATTGATTAATCATTAATCAATTATTAATTCAGAATTCAATTAATTAATTAAATTAATTAATCTTAATTACCTTGTTAATTAAATTAATCCTGAAATATTAATCTTAATTTAAATTTTCAAGATAAGCATAACTTAATTATGTTAAAACAATTTAATTGAAACAAAGCACTTTTTGAACTACTTTTAAATTTCATTTTAAATACAAGTTTTAAAATAGAACACTTTTAAAACTTATCAAAGTATAAAAAAATTAAAACTTTTTAAATTGCAAATCAAACAAGTGCTATATAAAAATTTTAAAGTTAAATTCATTTCAAAATTTTAATAACTTAAATTTTCATTTAATTTAAAACTTCAATTTAAACCTTCTTTAAAATTTAAAACTGAAATTCAAATTTACTATTGAATTTCCAGATTTTAAATAATCTTCAAATCTACTCATATTTTAAAATCTCATTACTAAAAGTGTTTAAACTATTTAACCAAACAAATTAGATAATTAAGTTAAATTTCTAAAACTTCCATTTTAATTTTAAAAACTGACGCAGCGGATATTACGAAAAAGAAAGAAACGGTGAAAGTAGCAATCGGTGGATTGAATGATACTGAAATGCCCAAATTCGTTGATCCAAAGTTACCGAATTCTAGCTATCTCTGACACGTTGATCGCGCATGATACCATGAAGAGAGATCTACAATTCTTCGAGCGTTGATCAAGCGCACTTGATTCCGCGAATTGGCTTCAACGAACGTTGATTCGAGCGCACTCGAATCAACGTTCGTGGAGATAGGAGATTACACTCAACTACCAATTTAGATGAAAGCCCAAAGCTAACAAACAAGAATTTTATTCAACAATCAACCTAAAAACTACAAATGAACCCCATGCCTATTTATAGGCATCAACACAACGCGCCACACTTAGGTCGTACATGACCTTACAAGCAACATACCAGACGACCTAAAAGAATCAGACGACCCACGTCCTATCATAAGTCGGCAGCGACTTATCACACCCCAGCGACTTACGACTTAATGGTATAAGAGACATGTTACAACACAATAGAAACGAACGACACGACTTACAACGTAACGAGTTACAAACGACTCACGACTAAAATATAACACAGTACAAACAAACGACACGACCTACGACTTAAAAATGACTCGACTCAAACCATCAGTGACTTAACTTCCAAGCGGCTTAACTCTTCAGCGACTCATCATAGGTTGGTAGGTCGGGTTAACGACCTATAGAAGCGGTAACAAAGATTCTTCACGCGACTCATGAGCTAGGTCGTTCGCGACCTGTCGAAGCGGCACAGGAATTCCTCGGGCAACCTAGGAGTTAGGTCGTTCAACTTAGGTCGTAGCTCGTCCCCACCTTCTGAACGACTTAAGTCTTCACCGTTAGGTCGTTGGCTATTAACTCGTGCCGCCTCTTTGATGGATCCCGTTGCTATAGGTCATAGACGACCTAAAGATACCGAGCGACTTAAGACTTGGTTAAGTCGTGGCTTCCTGTCTCATGACTCCTTAGGTCGCAGATGACCCAAAACTCCTCCTTTAGGTTGTGGTCGACTTAAGCCTAGTGAATCTGTAGCTCACACTGCATCATCCTCCCCTGGTTGACAGAAATTCGACCTCGAATTTTTACCATCTTCTTCCACAACAATCTCATTTCCATAATCCGGAATTAGGTATTTGACGTTGAAAACATCAGAAGTATGAACATCATCTGGTAATTTCAATTGATACGCATTCTCATTTATTTTCTTCAAAATTTCCACTGGACCAAATTTCCGCGCCTTCAATTTATTGTACGTTCCCACCGGAAAACGATCTTTTGTCAACACTGCATAAACCAAATCACCTTCTTCGAATTTCACACTTCTCCGCTTCTTATCCGCCAGTTGTTTATACCTTTCATTTGATGCAAGCAACTGTTCATAAACATTTCTGTGGCACTCCCGTAACTCATTTACGAATTCACTAGCCCGCTTAACAGTTCCCTTTTGATATGGCACTGTTGTCAAATCTAACGGTCCCTTCGGTAAGCTTGAATACACAATCTGGAATGGAATGAAACCCGTACTACGGTTGATATCATGATTATGAGCAAACTCCACTTGACATAACTTCATATCCCAACTTTTCAAATTATCCTTCACAAGACATCGCAACAAATTTCCCAGCGATCTGTTCACACCTCAGTCTGTCCATCTGTCTGCGGATGGTAAGCGCTACTAAAGTTCAACTTTTTTCCCACCATCTTCCACAAGCTTAGCCAAAAATGATTCTGAAAACGAGTATCTCTATCCGAAACAATAGACTCTAGTAACCCATGTAAACGATAGATCTCTCTAAAGAACAACTGTGCCACATGGACTACATCCGCCGTCTTCTTACAAGCAATAAAATGTACCATCTTCGAAAAACGATCCACCACAACATATATAGAGTCATTTCCCCTTTGAGTTCTCGGTAAACCTAACACGAAATCCATGCTAATGTCTACCCACGGTTTTGTAGGAACAGGTAATGGCATATACAACCCCGCATTTGTAGCTGTCCCTTTCGAAACCTGACAAACATGACATTTGCGCACAGACCTTTCAAATTCCCTTCTTATTGACGGCCAATAATAAGACTGAGAAATCAACTGCAATGTTCGATCTCTACCCACATGGCCTTCTTCATGTAACTCTTTTACAATTTTCATCCTCAGACTACAATCTGGTATGCATAATTGATTTCCCTTGAACAAGAATCCATCGACCAACACAAATTCATCAGTACTCCCATCCTTGACTTTCTTAGCAAACTTCGTAAAGTAAGGATCTTCTTCAATCAATTCTGGTAATAGTTCAAATCCTGTCACTTCAACCTTCATCGTTGTCAACAAATGAGTTCTCCTGCTCAATGCATCAGCTACACGATTCGTCACCCCTGATTTGTGCTTTACAACAAAAGTAAACTGCTGCAGATACGCGACCCATGAAGCGTGCCTGGCTGAAATTTTGTCTTGCCCTTGCAAATGCTTCAAAGCTTCATGATCCGTATAGAGAACAAACTCCTTCCGAAACAGATAATGTCTCCAGTGCTTCACTACTTGAATAATTGCGTAAAATTCCACATCATAAGTGTTATTTCTCAACTTAGCTCTAGACAATTTCTCACTGAAATAAGCAACTTGTCTTCCTTTCTGACTCAAAACTCCACCAATCCCAACCTTCGATACATCACTGTGCAACTCAAATAATAACTGAAAATCCGGCAAAACTAGAATTGGTGTTGTCGTCAATAGTGTCTTAATCTTATCAAAAGCAACCCCTGCTTCCTCTGACCACTCAAACTTCTTTCCTTTCATGCAATCGGTTACAGGTGCCATCACACTGCTAAAGTGTGGAATGAATCTTCGATAGAAAGACACCAATCCATGAAAGCTTCTCACTTCAGTAATCGTCTTGGGTTGTGGCCAACTCCTGACAGCCTCTACTTTACTTTCATCCATTTGAATACCTTCCTTTGACAAAACATATCCCAGAAACAAAACACTGTGCGTCATGAACACACACTTCTTCGTTGCAGCATAAAAATTTTCCTGCCGTAGAATCAACAGTACTTCATGCAAATGCTGGACATGTTTTTCCATACTCCCACTGTACATCAAAATATCATCAATGTAAACTACCACAAACTTCCCAATGAATGGTCTGAAAATGTGGTTCATTACTCCCATAAAAGTACTAGGAGCATTTGATAAGTCAAACGGCATAACCATCCATTCGTATAAACCTTCCCTGGTTTTAAAAGCAGTCTTCCACTCATCACCCGGTCTAATACGAATCTGATGGTATCAACTCTTCAAGTCAATCTTCGTAAACACAACTGCCCCACTTAACTGATCAATCAAATCATCAAACCTCGGCATAGGAAATCTGTATCTCACAGTGATCTTGTTCAGAGCCCGACTATCCGTACACATCCTCCACGTCCCATCCTTCTTGGGTACCAATAAGGCTGGCACTGCACAAGGACTCAAACTCTCCTGAACACTCCCCTGTTCTAACAACTCCTCCACTTTCCTTCTCAACTCCTCGTGTTCCTTCGGACACATGCGATAGTGTGTCTGTGTGGTAATACTGCCCCTGGCACAAGATCAATTTGATGTTGAATATCCCTCAATGGTGGCAACTCTGTTGGCAACTCTTTAGGAAACACATCACTGAATTCTTCTAATACCGGCTTTACTTCCTCTGGGATTTCAACAGATTTAGTAGCTTCACGTCCATTCAACAAAAACACCTCTGGACTCTCCTCTACTTCCCCAATAAATTCCTTCAAAGTCAACAAAGTCTTGAGCTCCTCAATCTCCTCTGATTTGCTTTCTCCTTGCTGTCTCTTCTTTGGAACCAAAATGATCTTAACACCTTCAAACATAAAACTGTAGCTATTAGTCCGACCGTCATGCTGCACGGCTCGATCATACTGCCATGGTCTTCCCAAAAGCAAGTGACAAACATCCATTTCCACAACATCACACCAAATCTCGTCTTTATACTTCTTCCCAATAGAAAATGGAACATGTACTCGCCTGTCCACCTTCACCTCTCCTCCTTTTCTCAACCACGCCAACTTGTAAGGATTGAGATGCTTCTCCGTTTTCAGCTTCAACTTTCTCACAGCTTCGGTAGAAATAATATTGTCGCAGCTTCCCACGTCAATCACAAATTTACACACCTTCCCCAGTATAGTGCATGTCGACTGAAAGATATTACTCCTCAACCAACTAGCCTCTTCTTCCTGCTTCGGTGTCAAACATAATCTTCTCATCATAAGATTACATCCTTCATCTCCCAACGCGATATCCTGTTCATTTTCTTCAACTGGACTAGAATAATCTTCGTCAACATCCTCAGCTTCAACTTCAGCAATCATAGTTCGTTTCTTTGGCTTCGGACATTCATTACTCTTGTGACCCACTTCCTGGCAATTATAACACTTGAAATTGTTGTTGACCTTCGCCTTTGCAACTTCATTCACAACTAGTTTATTGACAGCTTTAGAAACATTGGAACTCCCACTAACACCTTTGCTTTGAATATTGGAACTTGGAAACACACCACCTCCTCGTCTTCCCTGCTTCTCTCAAGCCAACGCTTTCTGATGTGCTTCTGCTACAGATCTAGGATCAAACATATTTACCATGTCTTGAATCTGCATTCTCAACCCTCCAACAAATCAAGCAGTCAGCTGTTCCTCTGTCTCCATAATGTCATTTCGAGCAATCAGTTGATAAAATTCGTCAGCATAATCGTTAACAGTCTTTGTCCCTTGCCTCAGATTCTGCAATCTCTGATACATGAGTGATTGATAATTGTAAGGTAAAAATGTAGCTTTCATCAGTTTCTTCATCTTCTCCCATGATTCAATCTTCGACTTCCCCATCCGTTCTCGTGTAAGTTTGGTTTGCTGCCACCACGCCATAGCTCTCCCCCTCAACCTAGTAGCAACCAACTTCACTCGACGATTTTCCAGAACCTCTTTCAAAACAAAGATCTCTTCAACATTAGACAACCAATCAAGGAATTCTTCTGCTACCATTCCACCTTTAAATTCAGGAATTTCCATCTTCATACCCGATTCCCATCGACGATCATCGTCTATATCCCGATATGAATTTCGAACTTGGTCTAGATCTCGATAATGAATGCTAGCTCTATCACCCTCTTCATTAAAATCAAATGCATGTCTATATCGATCTCGACCATCAACATCCCTTCGATCACGCATGTCTCTTCTACTATGTCGCTCTTCATCTCTATATGGTTCATCTTCAAACTCATGTGGAGTTCTTCTCTCTTCATGATTATAATTATGGTGATCTCTCCTCGATGAAATTGATGTTTCTCTTCTTTCTCTAAAAGATTGTGGCGACACCCTCCTCGCTTCCGTAACCGATGGCGAAACTCTATTTCCTCCATGGTTCGAGACTGGTGATCTCCTCCTTTGATTTTGATTCAAATCATTCATCAACTTCTCTAGCTTTCCAATACCTTCATCAGATTTCTCATTAATGCGTTGCTCCATTTGCTCGGCTTCTTCTCTTCTATACAACACTTCAACATTTTGATGACGGTTAGCTCTTCTCGGCGGCATGATTAAATCAACACAAACACTTCAAAACTTCACAAATCTTCTACAAATCAAACTTCAACTAGCTCGCACCAGCTCAACTCGGCAATAGGCAACGACCTATGGCTTAGGTCGGCTCGGCTTCAACAAAGCACGATTTCAATATCAAACTTTGGCGTGCAAACTCTCATGGCCAAATTCAAACAACTTCCACACTTTGATCCAATGTGGAATGGATCGAAAGTTCTCCTCTTGTGCAACAAACTATGAACACGATGAACACCAACTTCAAACTCCTTGGCTCCAAGACTCGGCTTAGCTACGATTGGCTAAGTCTAACTTTGACACCAAAATGACGCAGCGGATATTACGAAAAAGAATGAAACGGGGAAAGTAGCAATCGGTGGATTGAATGATGCTGAAATGCCCAAATTCGTGGATCCAAAAAAAACGAATTCTAGCTATCTCTGACACGTTGATCGCGCACGATACCGTGAAGAGAGATCTACAATTCTTCGAGCGTTGATCAAGCGCACTTGATTTCGCGAATTGGCTTCAACGAACGTTGATTCGAGCGCACTCGAATACCGTAAGTGGAGATAGGAGATTACACTCAACTATCAATTTAGATGAAAGCACAAAGCTAACAAACAAGAATTTTATCAACAATCAACCTAAAAACTACAAATGAACCCCATGCCTATTTATAGGCTTCAACACAACGCGCCACACTTAGGTCGTACACGACCTTACAAGCAACATACCAGACGACCTAAAAGAATCAGACGACCCACGTCCTATCATAAGTCGGCAGCGACTTATCACACCCAGCGACTTACGACTTAATGGTATAAGAGACATGTTACAACACAATAGAAACGAACGACACGACTTACAACGTAACGAGTTACAAACGACTCACGACTAAAATATAACACAGTACAAACAAACGACACGACCTACGACTTAAAAATGACTCGACTCAAACCATCAGCGACTTAACTTCCAAGCGGCTTAACTCTTCAGCGACTCATCATAGTTTGGTAGGTCGGGTTAACGACCTATAGAAGCGATAACAAAGATTCTTCACGCGACTCATGAGTTAGGTCATTCGCGACCTGTCGAAGCGGCACAGGAATTCTTCGGGCAACCTAGGAGTTAGGTCGTTCAACTTAGGTCTCGTCCCCACCTTCTGAACGACTTAAGTCTTCACCGTTAGGTCGTTGGCTATTAACTCGTGCCGCCTCTTTGATAGATCCCGTTCTATAGGTCGTAGACGACCTAAAAATACCGAGCGACTTAAGACTTGGTTAAGTCGTGGCTTCTTGTCTCGTGACTCCTTAGGTCGTAGATGACCCAAAACTCCTCCTTTAGGTCGTGGCCGACTTAAGCCTGGTGAATCTATAGCTCGCGCTGCATCAAAAACTGGGATTTAAATTCAAATCAGAAATTCAAACTTGAATTGAATTTGAACTTAAACTTTGCTTTAAACATAAACTACAGATTTTAAATTTTTAAAACCTAGATTAAAAAAAAAACAGTTTTCTCTGAAGCCTGGAAATTTGCAGTGTAACCCGAGAAAACCAAATTTTACTTCGAGTTTTAAGTTTCACCCCTCCGAGTCATCCTTCCATCTAATTCGAGCAAAACTCAACCTTCCCATCCAAAACCCCAACATCACCAGAATCTCATCGCCGTGCGTATGCACGGCGATCCTCGCCCTCTCTGATCATCAGAGACAATCAAACCACAACCAGAGATCCATCGAAGCCCTAACATCATCACCAGATCGAACAAATAAATCCAGAATTCAAAATTTAGTTCCCCATTCCAAAACCTGGAAACTTCAAACAGGTTTCTGCTACAAATCTGTCAACGGCGAATTTGCGCCTCCCCGACCATCTGACACTCAACCCCTTCGGCCTCGAACTCCCTGACACATCAACTACACAATCCCTAAATATCAATACACTCGATCCATCCTACATACACAATTTGATTTATTCAAAGAAACGGTGAAAATTAAGGTTATATGAAGAAATTCAAAACTGCAATTACTCTAATAAGTTTTAAATTCATCTCTGATTTTTCTGAGTATCCCCTATACCTACTCCATTAATCAGAAGATTACCAGAACCTTTCAATTCAAAGATCAATAGAATTTGCAAAAAAACTATTTTTAGTTCAAGAGCTAACTGCAATTTAAACCAAACTCTAAAAATCCTAAAACTTGATTTAAAAATCTAGTTTCAATTAATACTACTGCTTAATGATACTCAAATACAGAATTAACTCGTTTAATTTTGGTTTGGATTATCACGCATAGAGGTTTCTAGTTTTACAGAGGCAACAACCTGTATATTAACTTCCTAAAAACTTTTAAATATTAACTTAAGTAAATAAACAACTTTGCTTTATTATTTTCATTATATCAAGAAACAATTTTAGTAATAAGTATTTAAATAAAATTATGGGTGCTTGGAAAATCAAAGAAATAGAACAGGCAATTAAAAAGAAAGAAACAGCATGCACACCAAAAATATTCATATCAACAGTTATTTATAACATAAGAATTTAGCTATTCCATTCCAATAAATTAGCATGCAACCTATTTAAAATTTTAAAGTTCAAAGTTACTCACCTTAAATCAATGTAGAGCTCAGTTTTCCCTTTTTTTCTAAAATTTGCAGGAAAATGAATATGCAGGAAAATGGTACTGGTGCTTTTGCTAGATCTTGTTTTACTTCATGTTGAATTGATATACAGATTTTCATATGTTTTCCCTAACTAAAATGCTTGCATGCAGGTAGAAGAAGCTAATTCCTCAAATACATGCAGATGTTATACATTCCCAGGTTTGAACAGAATGCAGAAAAAAAACAGTGCAGGCTTATTTGATTTTTGCAGACAAATGTTTTGAATTTGAGATGAAGGTGGATTTGATTTTGAAGAGGAATGGAATATGCAGATGTTTGGAAATGCAGAAATGGATTGCAATTTGCTTTCAGGTTATTGATTTTGAATATGCAGGTTTTTTATAATAAATATGAGGATGAGTTTGATCTTAGAAGTTTGAAGATTTTTTTTGATTAAGGAAAATGAAAATGCAATATGAATGAAGATGCAAGCTTATACAAATGAAATTTTCAGATTTTATAAAAGAAAAGATAAATAAAAACTAAAATTTTACACTTGTCAAATTGTATATTAGTTTTTGAACACTTGTTTAATCAATGCTTATGAATGCAACATTTGTTTAATCAATGCTTATGAATGCAACACTTGTTTTTCTTTTAAAGGTAATTAGTATTTAAATTTACAAAGTAATGCATATGTGTTAGCTTAATTTTAATTTGTTAGTTTATAATAGATATGTGTATGAATTTACAAAAGAAATAAGAACAAATCATGTTTATAAATAAACTTATACATATTAAAAATTAAAACAATTAAGATTTTATACTTTTGAACTTAAATTCAAACTAAATTCAAAATCAAATAATTCCAAATCAAGTTATATATAAAAATTCAATTTGAAATAACAACTTGCAAATTTTATTCAAAATTTATTTAGAAAGATAATACATAATTGATATTGTTTTATAAAAATCATTTTAAAAGAAATTATATTTTTATTAATAAAATATCCCTTTTATTAAGCCATAGAACCTTTTTGTTTGTTTATTCTAAATTTAAAACTCAATCTAATTTACTTTAAACATTTAATATTTTTCTTATCAAATTTCAAAATCATATGTTTATTTATGAATTAGTTTTAAAAACTCAATACTAATTAAAATCAAAATTTCCAATTTATAATGTATATATTAGAATTTTAAAACATGGTTCATTTATTAAATTTAAACCAAAATCATTTATTAAACTTTGAAAAGCTTAAATATTAAATAAAACAAATTTTCCAAATTACTACAAATATTAAAACTAGAAAATATGCTTTATTTATTAAAATTAAAACAAAGCTAATCTATTTAAAAATATACACCATATATTTATATTGTAAATAAAAATCAATTTATTATTTTTAAAAGCTAAAATAACCAATTGAATATTTATTGAAGAAGATTATTAAATCTATTTGAATAATTATTAACAAAATATCAATATCAATTTAATTTTAACTACAGATTATTAAATTGATATTGTTAAAAATTCCGGGATATTACACGGTTGGTGGATCCACAACAATCAGTTTGCTTTGTAAAGATGTCGAGATTATTTTATGTGATTTTTCTTTCTGAGCCGATTTGCATGTTATGCGGTACTTAGCCTTCGGAATGATTTTGGGAATGGATTGGCTTAACCCTTATGAAGCCCATACCCTATGCCCTGAGCGGATTATTTATCTTCGACATCCTCAATCTGTTAAGCAGATTTCTGTTGTACTTAAAGATTCAGATTCCGACTTGATAGCATCTTTATATTCTTTAAATCCTCATGATGACGATAATGATGATGAGGAAGATGTCATTTCTCTTATTCACGTTGTTTGTGAATTTTCCGACATATTTGAGCCCGTTTTAGGATTACCACCTAAGCGAGCAAGTGAGTTCAGAATTAATCTTATCCCTGGAGCTCTACCTATCACTCGTCCTCCTTATCGTATGTCCAATAAGGAAATTGAGGAGATGCGCAAACAATTATCCGAATTGGAGACGAAGCAATTTATTCGTTCTAGTTCCTCTCCTTAGGGAGCTTCTGCTATATTTGTGAAGAAATCCGATGGTACAATTAGGCTTTGCATTGACTACCGCAAACTTAATGATCTTACTATCAAGAATAAATATCCTTTACCTCGGATTGATGACTTATTTGATCAACTTAGTGGTGCTAGAGTCCTTTCACAATTAGACTTAGCAACCAGGTTTCATCTGCTTCGTATTGCAGAGGATAACATTCCTTTGACATTGTTCTGTACTCAATATGGATCCTATGAATGGCTTGTTATGCCATATGGGTTAACGAATGCTCCTTTTTATTTTGTTGACCTTATGAATCGAGTTTTCAAAGATTTCCTCGACCGATTCATCCCCCTCTTTATAGATGATATTCTTGTGTATTCTAAAACCGAGGAAGAGCATGAAAAACGTCTTCAAATTATGTTGGAAATTCTTAGGAGCAATCAATTGAAAGCAAAATTTTCTAAATGCCACTTTTGGCAATCTCGTGCGAAATTTCTCCATCAGATCATTTACGAATCTGAAATTTCCATGGATCCTTCAAAAATTGAAGCGATTCAAAATTAGAAGATACCGGAGAGTGTGACGGCAATTCGTAGCTTTCTTGGATTGGCGGGCTAGTGCCGTCATTTTATAAAAGACTTTTCTAAAATTTTCATGCCTCTTAATAGTTTGACAAAGAAAGGAGTTAAATACATTTGGTCAGACAAATACGAAGCTTCTTTTCAAAAATTAAAAGAACTCCTTTCTGATGCTCTTATTCTTGTGATTCCCGAAGGGAACCAAGATTGTATTGTTTATACCGATGCTAGTCGTGTTGGTTTGGGAGCCGCTCTTATGCAAAGGGATCGCGTTATTGTTTATGCTTCTAGGCAATTAAAGCCGGCCGAGACTAGATATGCCACTCATGATTTAGAGCTCGCGGCTATTATTTTCGCTCTTCGAAGTTGGCGTCACTATCTTTTGGGAGAGAAATTTGTTCTCTAAACCGATCATAATTCTTTGAAGTATTTATTTTCTCAAAAGGAACTTAATTTGCGTCAACAGCGTTGGCTCGAGTTCCTTGCATCATATGATCTTGATATTCTTTATACTCCCGGAAAGGGAAATCGTGTTGCCGATGTCCTTAGTCGTAAGCAACAAGCGGTTGTTTCCATGATGTTATCCAAGTGGAATGATCTCGAGACTTTATCCACTTACAAGATTTGAGATCGTGAATCCGATATATGTTCATCTCTTGTTTTGTGTAGCCTTAAGGCTCATCCTTCTCTTTCAGACCGCATCCTTGAAGCTCAAAAGCTAGATCCCGAATTGGCTCTTCTTAGCCAAAATTGTAAGGATAAAATTGATATGGAAGGTTTGAAAGATTTTGATATTGATGCTCGTGGCGGTATTCGAAAATTTGGTGGACTTATCGTGCTAAATATTCGTGATCATTGTAAAGATATTTTAGAAGATTCCCATCGTTCTAAATTTACCATTCATCCCGGTAGTAGTAAATGTACGCGGATATGTAGCGACTTTATTATTGGGATGTGATGAAATCTGATATTGCTAACTATGTTAATCGTTGCATGACTTGCCAACTAGTTAAAGCCGAGCATCAAAGGCCCGGTGGATTAATGCAACCTTTGGACATTCCGATTTGGAAGTGGGATGAAATTTCCATGGATTTTATTGATGGCCTTCCCCGTTCTCGTTCCGGTCATGTTAGCCTATGGGTGATAGTTGATAGACTTATTAAATCCGCCCATTTTATTCCCGTTCGGTCCAATCGGACTGTACCTCTTTTGGCAAAAAAAATTATTAAAGAAATTATTAGATTACATGGAGTTCCTACTTCTATTGTTAGTGATCGTGATCCATTGTTTACTAGTGTATTTTGAAAGAGTCTTCAAAAAGCTTTGGGAACGAAGCTTAATTTTAGCACCACTTATCATCCTCAGTCCGATGGACAAACCGAACATGTGAATCAAACTCTTGAAAATCTTCTTCATGCATGTGTTCTTGATTTTGGTGGAAAATGGGAAGATCATACTTCTCTTGTTGAGTTTTTCTATAATAATAGCTTCCAATCTAGTATTGGTATGGCACCTTTTGAGGCGCTCTATGGAAGGCCATGTCGATCTCCTTCTTGTTGGCTTGAGGCCGGTGAGAAGCTAGTTTTAGGTCCAGATTTTATTCGTGATTCCACAGAAAAGATTGACGTTATTCGTCATAGGATGAAAGAAGCTCAAAGTAGGCAAATAAATTATGTCGATAACCGAAGAAGGAAATTAGAATTTTCTATGGGAGATTTCGTGTTTATTCGTGTTTCATGTATGAAGGGTGTTGTGCGTTTCAGTCGATCAGGAAAGTTAGCACCTCGATATATTGTTCCATTTCCCATCACTGAACGTATGGGTTCTGTGGCTTATCGCCTTTTATTACCGGCTCAGTTTTCTGCTCTTCATGACGTGTTTAACGTTTATCAACTACGGAAATGCCTTCGAGATTCCGATTCTATTCTTGAGCCCGGTATTGTTGAAGGAATTGAAGCTTCACCTAATTTGACTTATGAGCAACATCCTATTCGAATCATTTCTTTGGAGGTTAAGCGCCTTCGAAATAAAGATGTTCCTCTTGTGAAAGTCCAATGGTCTTCAAATCCTAAGGATTGCTCTTGAGAATCTAGAGAATTCATCGAGCGAACACATCCGGACTTACACTCTCGTGCTCCTTAGAGGTGAACTTATTATTTCAAATTTATTTTGTGTTGATATGCTTTTATGGTTGTTACTTTTTATTTTCTTCCTAAATATTGCGAGAACGCAATTTCTTTAAGGAGGGGAGTCTGTAACAACCCATATATTTTACAATTGTGTATTTAAATATTTTATTTAAATACAGCATCGTTAGTCGGATTATTGTCCAAAATGCTACTTTTTGCATACGGTCGAATTAGGACTCAGGACCACTTCCATTAAGTTCAAAACGCCGTTTGCGACCTTTTTGAGTATAAACTTCGATATGTTTGGAGCTAGCTAAAATTTGACCTTTGCATTTTTGACTATGGGTTTGGGTTAGCCTAAACTATTAACTCTAGCACAACCCCCTCTTCTCTTCATTCACTTTCATTTCCTAACACTCCAAGCTTTCATAAAAATGGGGGAAGAGAAAAAGAATTAGAATTCCTAAGCCCTAGTTTCATTGCAAATCCAAGTTCTAACTCCAAATCCAAAGAGAAGTCATTGGTAAGCATCCTCTTCTTCTTCTCTAACTCATTCTCCCTTCAATTTCAGAAATTCCTAAAGTCTAATTTAGGAAATGTTTTTCTTTTAAGCTTAGATTCAAGCTTCTTAGGTTGGAATTGAAGAGTTATTGTTCTTGCCTTGCTCTATAGCTTCTTCATCCTTGTTTTTGTGAAAAAAGATGAGATTTTTAACTCACATCTAAGTCTATAATATCTTCGATTGTTAGGTATGAATTCCTAACATCTTTACGTGTTCATTTGATTTTGATTTGGATTGATTTGGTGAATATTCCAATTTTTGGTGTTTTGAAAACAAAATCTATGAAAATCCTTATATGGATGTTGGACATGGTGATCGGAGTGTATTGGTGAGTCTTTGAGGTTGGGTAGTTGTTTGGCGTAAACCCTCGTAACCGTCACTCATCCGATTGCTTCCGATATGGTTTGGCCATCATTGGCCTAGGCAAAAAAATGCCCGAAGCTTTAGTTTCAGACGTCTGAAATAAAGGATTCAGACGTCTAAATATTGTTCTAGGCAAAAACTTTATTTTCTAGATTCAGATGTCTGAATTATATATTTTAGACATCTGAAATTACTCGTGTTCAACCAGAAAGGAAATAGGCAAAAAATAGCCATTTTCAGACGTCTGAAATTATTGATTCAGACGTCTGAATACTGAACTGGAAATATTTATTTTTCCAAATTCAGACGTCTGAATTGGAAATTTCAGACGTCTGAATCTGCTTATCTCGGCCCAATTTGCCTAAGTTGTTTGGATTTTCAATTTTAATCGATTCGTGTTGATCCGACTTATTGTCATCATTTATCGACTTTGATGACTTCATTTTGGGATGTTTGGAAATATCCATTTTGATGGATTTGGTATCGATTCCTTTGGATTTGATTCACGGCTTCGACTGTGAATTTTGGGGATTGATTGTTTCTACAATCATTTCTGTGATTTGTCACTTTAAAAATATAAAGGTTTTCTATACTAGTAGTAAGTATCAAAATTCTTTCATCAAAAAAATTTCAACGCTATTTTATTTCAAAGCTCATTATTTAAATCCGTTTTCCAACCTATTAGTATATACAAACCTTTACCTCACTCGTATGAGAAATCTAATTAAACGGCTTAGTAAAACAAGTGGTATGAAACGCTTGCGTTTACTTCGTCGGTTAATTCTTGGACTTATTCGATTGAAACTCTTGTGACAACTTTCGAGTGGAGATCTATAATTTGTTCGTAAATATTTAAGTTAAGCCAATGGTTATGGGACATGAAGCTAAACTCATCTATTTACTAGCTTATTGTAATTGACACTTCTTGATGATCGATGATGATCATTTTGTGATTTATACTAGCAATGTGCGGTGTCTCTTTGTCTACGAGGGAGACTAAACCTCGTTTCTTTGGAGCTTCGGCTCAAAATTGGTGGGGTAGCGACACATGGTCTTCGGGCCGTTTTGTAGAGCTTTGGCTCAAAATTAATTGTTAGCAACCATGGAATAGCGTTCTGTTTTGTGATACACGTGTTGGTGAGTTTTCATGCTCTCTTTTTGCGATAGGCCTCCCCCTTTTGTGATTTCTGGATTTCTATTGATGATTTCTAGAATTTGTGTTTCACTAATTTTCATGATTTACATTGATAAGCTTTATCAATATTTGTGCATTGGTGAATTTGTGTTTCACTAAACTTTTTCGATTGGCATTGATATATTTATCAATATTTGTGGTTTGGTGAATATGGTGAAGAACATGACTTTCTTTTTGGTGCTTTTGAGATAATTGAGGTATCGTATGATTTTGTCGATGATAAATGAATACTTTACATAGTATGACATTAATGTTTTCATACATTTTGCCATATCTTTTATTCCATCTCATTTTATCTAATATTTATAGCTAGACTGATCCGTTTATTATTTTCTTATTAAATAATACTCGGGTCAGACCGAGATGTTACAGGTGCTTCTGCTTGACTCTTTGTATGGAGCCATCATCTGACTTTTTTCTAACTACATTAGATTTGTAGTTTTTGTTGACATACGTTAGGGATTGAGACTTTTTGATGTATACATATTCTTTTGTGTAGCACTTGTATCTATTTTTTTGTGCTATTGTGGACCTTGTTTGACCACTGCTCTGATCTACACACTTTCATGTGTTATATTCATATCTTTTTCAGCCTTTGTGATATGAACTTATGTGACTGATTTGTGTTATGCTTATTTCTATATTTGTTTCCAAAGATAGGATAGCCACTGTATAGTAGTTTTGAGTTTGTATCGGTATGTCGGATTTCCTCTTGAAATGAAATGCATGTTACACTATCTGACATATCGGTGCTCGCACAAGCAATTACATGGATGGTCGCTCCTCAACAGCCTTATTCTTCATGCTAGTTGACGCCATTACTCCGCAGTGTTCTTGGCTAGCGTGAGTACAGAGGTGGGGCGTCATAATTTTGCAGCTAATAACTATTTTACAACTACTTATCTATTTTACACTTTTCAAGCTATTTTCTAAATACAAGATGGTCAGAGTGCAAACTGTTATAATTGAAGTGATAATCCAAATCGAAATGGAAGAAATTGTGAATAAGTAAATACATTCAAAATGAATTGAAGTAAAAGAAAATTGATTTTGCTAATAATCAATAAAGATAAATACGTAGGATGTACCTATATTATTCTATTCGCAGAATGATTTGATCCGGATTCGAGCACAGAATTTCGAGATAATATATCAATCCGAGTTAGAATTCTTCACTCGATTTACGACGGCGGACCCTGGATATGGATTTTTGATTTGATTCTAAAAATTCTCTATCATAGTTAGGCTATGCAAAAGAGAATGACGGTTTTTGATCAAGAAACCAGATCTGAGTCCGCACTAGGAAGTCGGGTGGACGATACTAGTTCGAAAATGAAATTGTGTGATCGATTGAGCGATCAGATTTGATATTACATACGGATGGTATATGTACATCGTATGTGCTTAAATGAAATAGATATTGAAATTTTGAAAGAAATGGAAATGATTTTCGAAATATGTTTTGAGAAATATGTATATGAATAAAAGTGGAAGTTGGATATCTTTTGAAATTCACTTTTTGAAAAGTAAGCTTTTTGGTGAATGAATTTATAAGGGAAATCAAAATTGAATATTTGATTTGGTACAAATAAAGTTGTATATATTTGTTACATATGATAAACTCCCCTTGTTAAATCTATAGCCAGAAGAATGGATTTTTAAAAAATATTTGAAGTATAAAAAAGGAATTTATATAAGTATAAAGTGATCCAAGATTTTTCAAGGATATATATATATATCTACATAAATATAAATGTTTTATGAGAATGATTTTGGGAAAAAGGTTTTGGAACCTATGGATTAGGAAAAGGCTTTTGATTTTTGGGAAAAAATCAATTTTGAGAATTTGGAAAGCGAAATTTGGAACTATCGATTTGAGATATCGATTTTTTGTGAAGGAGATTTTGATATATATCATAAAGGGTATGATTTGAAAGATATTATAAGTGTATAGTATAAAATGTTTTGAGATTTACTTTGAGGAAAAAGGCGCTCCCATTGAAATGAACTTCATAAGAGATCCACGTGGTGGTTCTGCCTTGAGCCCTAAGGGGGAGGCTCTAAATTGAATCCTGGAAGGAAGTCCGGACAAACATAAGTTCATGAGGATTTTGTGTTGTGGGTAGCGATAGTCGAGGGCGATGATGCCTACATGAACATTTGGGTTATGCTGTGATGACAGTGTAACTCGGTGTCACTACGATCTATTATGGACCATAGTGGAAGTCGCGTGTGCTGTGAGAGCCAACGGGCTACGTTTGATTTTGCCGTGATGGCAATGTAACATCGATAGACTATGATCTATGGAGACATAGCCAAAGTCGAGAGGCCATGAAAGCCTAAGGCTATATTGGGACTTGACTGATGTAGTCTGCGAGAGTGGTGATGTTTCATTTGGCAGAGAAAATCGAGGGCGCTGATGCCTACACTTACATGGATTTTTTCCGTGATGGCAATGTAACCCGGGATGTGGCTGCGATCTATGGCGGGTTCCATGGTGTAATCGTGGGGCGCGAAGTTGCTACAGTTATCTATGGGTTCTGCCGGGATGACAACGTAACCATCGGGTTAACTACGACCATGGAGGGGGTGATGATTTCCAGAGCATTCTTACCAAAAATGTTTCCTATATTCTCAAAAATTGTTTTCTATATTTTCACAAAGTTTTCGGAAAAAATTTCCAAGTATTTTCACCGGGTGTTGAAAACGGGTTTGCCAAGTACTTATAAATTTTCAATCCTATACGTGATCAACGTATGAGCGAATTTCTATGAGAACAAGGATGGACTTGTTGAGACATCGAGTTATAAAAAGTATTTTTATCAAAGTTATTTTGGCAATATTATGTAGATTTTAAACGTGTTTTAAAAATTTTAAATAATGGGAATCGAGAGTTCAAAATGCTTAAAGGATAATTTAACTGATAATTAGCAATATAATTAAAATTCTTGTTTCATTCCTCTTCGGGGATAAAAAGATTCAAAGGTGGGAGGAATGTGATAATCCTGATTTTGGGATATCTGATTAATTGGTAATTAACTGATTTTTACTATTAAAATACTGATTTTAATTATTTGCAAATTAATACTGATATCTGGATGTATATTATAAATAGGTATATGTAACTTTATATAGTTGGAATTATAAGTATGCGAGTATATAAGAGTGTGTGTGTGTGTGTGTCTATATATATATATATATATATATATATATATATATATATATATATATATATATATTGTGATTTGAAGCGTGGATTTGAATCCAATGAAATAAATTTTCAAAAGTTATTTTATGTATTTTAAAACTCTAAAGATAAATATTTATTCGTTTAAAAGTATAATTGAAAAAGATTTAATAAGGTTTAGACACCTCTTTAAAAATTTATACATGATATAAATATGGGTTTTGTGTGTGTGTGTGTGTCTATATATATATTAGTGTAAATCCACATAAAACTAAATATAATAAAATGTAAATATATATAAGCATATATAATTTGTTTTATATTTTTATTTCTTTATAGGATTTTATTTATATAAATAAAGAATGTATTAACTAAATTGAAAATTAAATGTAAAGATTTATAAAAAAAAAACATTTAAAAATATATTTATACATGCATAATACAAGTGTTGAGATAATGGCATGTAGTTTAACAAATGTAAGATGATTAACAATTGCTAATGAAAAATGTAAGTTTTTTTAACAAGTGTCACAATTTATTTTATTTTCTTTTATTTTTAAAAATCATAAGTTGACTCTATATATACATCTATCTCCTCTTCCTCATTTTTTTTCTACCTTCAATTTTCAAACTAAGTAAAAAAAGCAAAGCCCGTAAAAGAAAAATCAAACCAGAAAATTAAAACTCTTTCAACAACCTTTAGCAATCATCTCAGTAAAACAAGATTTCATCTTCAACTAAATCAAGGCCTGCTTCAATGTTTTCAACCTGATCAAAGCAAGTAGATACAAGATCAATTCAAAACAAAGCAAACCAACTTTCAGTTCAAAATCAAAAGCATTCCCAGATTTTCTAAAGTTCTATTCTCTGTTTCTAAATAAAGGTGAGTAAACAAATTTATTTAAAATGTTTTAGATCTGTTTAAAATATAGATGCATGCTGTAATTCCTTAAAGTGAAATATGATAAGTGGTTGCATGATTGGTTAAACAGAAATGCGTGTATATATGTATGTGGATGTTTATATGAATGTTTGGAACAATGAAATTTGCTCTGTTCTTAGTTCTACAATATTAAAATATGTTCAAAATCAAATTGCTCACCCTTTAATCTTCTTTAAGATTTTCTATATAAACAAAACTTGTTAGTAAAAACAAGATAATGGAATTAAAAATGTTTCCAATTAGAATCTGATGGTCATTGCAATAAAAAGGAAAAAGAACAGTAGGATTCAAACTTTATCAAAAATTCCACCTCAACAAATTAGTGTTTCATGATTATAATCTGATTCATTATCAAAATCTAGTGTTTTTAAAAATGAAATCATAAATTTTAAGTCTGTAAATCGTGAGATATTGCTCGTAGATCGAAAATTGGGTTTCGAGCAATTTCTGATGATCGGGAAATTTTGGGGTTGCGTGTTCATGGATGAAGCAAACCTAGAGGTAGGCGATGTCGGCAAAAATGGTCAAAGAAATTCTTGCTACCCATGGTGGCCAAATGGAGTGAAAGTAGGGTTTTGTCTCAGTTTTGGTCGACGTGGGAAATTGTGCTATTGCGCCATCGTCGGTGCATCGGGTTTGTCCAGACGTGGGGAAACGAAGCAAGGGTTCGTGGCAAAGCTTCAGGCGGAGATTCGTGACCTTTGGTGGTCGGAGTCGTCGAGACGAGGTGGATTTTGGTCATTGGTTTTTGAGTAGTTCTATTCCAGTTGATCAGGTTAACTCGATTTTGATTTCAAGCTTATATTGGAATTTGGATGGTTGGGTTCGAAGGTGGAGATGGTCGATGACTTGTCGGCGGTGGTCATGGAGGTCGGAGCATCGCCGATGGATGGTGAATGTTCACAGGAAGTTTTGTGCACCAGAGTTTAAATTTTGGGATGGAGGAATTTTTCTTTGGGGTTGGTCTCGGAGAGAAGATGGGTTATCTCAGGGTTTGATTTGAGTATACTTGAGTGTTTAGAGATGTTAACGGTTTAAAATTTTAACTTAGTTTTAACTGTTTTTTATAAAAAGAAAAAAGAAAAAATAAGGTAATTTTCTCGGGTGTGACTAGGGAAGGATATCGGATTGAACCCGAAGGAAGTTTATAACAGTTTTAAGTTTTAAATATAAGCAAGTTTTAAAATTTAAAATCAATCTAGTTTAAACTAATTCTTAATCTAATTCTTTATATAACAAATGTTTTAATATTTGATTAAAGGAAAGTGGTAAGATTTGTTTAACTTAAATTTATTAAGTTAAATTCTTAAGTTATTTCAAACTTAAGTTTTAAATGTAATTAAGTAGTTAATTAAAATGATTCAAATTTATATGTCAATGATAACCGAGTAATCAATAAAGATAAATGGTTTATCTTAGAGTTAATTAAGATCTTTGGTGATTAAAGATTAATTAAATGAATTAAAGAGAAATTAATTAATTATTGATTAAGGATTAATTAATTAAAATTAAGGATTTTAAATTAGTTAATTAGAGATTAATTTATTGGTAAATAGAGATTAAGTAGTGTAAGTAATAAGAGATTAATTACATAAATGATAATTACTTAATGTAAGTAAATAAATAATTAATTTATTAAGGGTCAATTAATTTAATTTGTAGTTAGAGGATACTTAATTAATAATTAATGGTTAATTAATTTAGGATAATTAACCAATGGGATAATTACTTAATGAAAGTAATTATGGATAATTAATTGGGATGGATAATTAAAGGTTGATATAATTAATTAAAGTTTTGTAATTAATTAATGTTAAGCAGGATTTAAAAGTAATTAAATTAATTAGAAATAGTGTGCCTAATTAATCTTGCTTATAATTGATTAAGATGTATTGAATGACTAAGATTTTTTGATATCTTTGATATGTGATTTGTGATGCTTTGTGATATGACATTTTTGGGATCGAACTAGGAGAAAACGGATTGTCTATCTGTGATGAATTTCTATGTAAATATGTAATTCTGGATATAAATGGAATTGTTTAAAACTTAAACAGCTTTGTTTTTAAGATGACATTGGATTCGAATACACCAGGGTCGGGTATCAGTAAATACCCGAAACCACTTCAATTTGTAATCTACAATAAATCTTTATGGATTTGACTTTGGAATAAATAGGCTGGAATGGAATAAATGATGTAAATTTGGTCATTTAATCTGAGTAATAATGCTTAGATATGATTGTAAGATGTGTATTTGACTATGGCAAGTTAAGAATTCGTTGTGAGGTACAAGTTACCTTAGGTTTTCAAATAAGTTTTATATCTTTGTATTTTATGTTAGATGGGTTAACTCATGCTGGTTTCCAGCATGACCAGGGTGTTACTTTGATGTGATGCTCGGGTCAGACCGAGTATTTTAGATTTTCAGGTTAGGACATTTTGGAGTTCAGAAGGTGAGCTCGATGGCAGGAACATATGGAATTTTCCGCTGTGTAATAGAGTTGTGTTGATAGTATTCTGGGACAAGTTGTTGTACTATCCAGTTTATGTATAAATGGTTGTAACTCTGATGAATTGTATGTAAACTGATAATTACAGCTTTCTTGTATAAATGCTATTATTTGATATAATATTTAATCTGCTGTGAATGTGAGATGTTTTTGTTTATGTTTCTTCTTCTCCTTTTTCCTCTTTTTTCTAATAATCTGAAATTTCCGGCATTTGATTTCTCGGCACTTCTACAGTGAACGTATTACTGTCGAATCATCGAGGTCGAAAATTTTGGGTCTTTATATATGTCATAATTATATCATATTCCATCTATATGTCTTTTAAATACATATTCTGATTAATTTAGTCCAAATATATAGTTGAACCCATTTTAAATAGCATATTACTTAAAACTTGAATATTGATTTTGACTCTATAGTTTATAAGTATTTAGTTTTAGGGGTTTTTTATTTTTATTTTTTCAACCATTTTTGTTGATGACAAAGGGGGTGAAAGATATAAAATAAACATGCATTTATTCATGGGGAGTTATTCAACTCAGAGGGAGTTATATCATATTTTATATACATGAATATTTGATGGTTGTCATCATCAAGAAAAGGGAGACAGTTAATACCTCATTTATTGGTTTTAGTGACAAATCAATATACAATCATATAAAATACAGATACAACCGTTTTTCTATGTTATATAGCATATGGTGCAGAAAAGTACACGGGTGTCGATTCAAAGAATATACAGCATGAAGACACAAAATAAAGATGATAAGAAGATTCATGAGTTCAAAGACCAAGATACGAAGATCTTAAGATTATAATTTAGTGTACTAAGTCATAACATATATTGTTAAAGTCCCTGATGGCAATCTTTGATCTCTATATCCAATTTTCTAATCTTTTATATTTTTGACCAAACTATATTTCAAAATACTTTATAAAAAAAATTCGATGTTTAAAATGTTTATAAACTATGTTCAAACTATTTTTCAAAGTATCAATGTAGTTTACAAAGTATGTAGCTTTCAAAATATTTTTAAGAAAAATAATTTTCATTTTCAATCGAGGTATAATGACATACCTAGACAATACATGTCGACGAACAAACCACCAATTGGTATTTTAAATTTTGAAAGGAAGTGTCTATTCCCCACAACTCTTCACAAACGGACACATCTGTTCATTTGCAATATAAAAGTGAGTGCAAATTAATTTTTTGATAACCAATTACTTACTTTCTTGCCTTCTTTTACTCTCTTGAAAAATACACTCTATTCTTTTTAAAATCACATAGAATCAATTCATACTTCATTGTATTGACTCAATGCTACTTTCTTACTATTTTGGAAACATCTCTCCCCCATTTCAAATTATCTAGGAAGTTATAGGCTCCATTGAATCCAAAATACAAGAATTTGTCTTTGGAAAAACTATCAACTCTATTTGTATTTGTTTGGGTGTGCTTATAGCCTGTTCAACTCAAGGGGGTATGCTTTGTAGCCCATTCAAATCCGGTGGGTATGCTTATAGCTTGGTCAAATAAGTGCGTCTACCCTGAGCTCAAGAATTCGGGAGGGTGTCTGACACGTAAATTTTATGATTAGCTGTTTGATTAATTAATTAGGTACTTTGGCTCCAAAAGTGGAATTTGTGCAAATAATGGAATTTGACCATGAAACTTGCACCATTGCATTCGTGGTGAAATTTGGAGCAACTTTCATATTTGGAGTTTTGCAATCAAAGTCCAAACGAAGATGTTACGAATGAAAATTGAATTTGTAACGGAAATAATTAAACTAGAAAAAGTTAATGTTAATATAATAAATACTAAGACCCACCTCTTTATTGGGCAAGTCGACCAGTAGCGGTTGAACCCCTTAAGAGGAGTGGTCGACCACAGTCGGCCAGGGTTCGCCTTAGCTAAACAGCCTAGATTTTATATAATTAAATCTAATGGCTGTGGTTAATTCAAGTGCCTATAATTTAGGCCTAACCCTCTCTTCTCTTCTCATATTTTTCTGAAAGCAGAAGCGAAGCTCAGCTACCTTCTCTTCTCCACTATGTTCTAAATTATAAAATAAAATATTTATATTTGTACATATACAAATTTGAGAAGAATATAAATCAAATAATAAAAGAAGAGAAGCAAATCAACACTACATGATCACAATATATATGTATGTATGTATGTATGTATGTATGTATGTATGTATGTATGTATGTATGTATGTATGTATGTATGTATGTATGTATGTATGTATGTATGTGCGTTTGTGTGTGTGTGAATTTGTATTTGTATTATATTTCCTTTCAACCTCAAATCTTTTCTTAAATCTGGAATCCTAATACATGTATATAACCATTTTATACATATTTATTGGAATAAGAAGGAAATGGAGTTAAAGTAATGGCTTTATTTCAGATCTGGAGATTTGGAATGCTTTGAGGAGGTGAGTGGGAAATTTATAAATTATTTACGATATTGAATCTATTCCATTGGCATACATTTGATATTTATGCCTAAGTGGATAAATACATGTTAATTGTAGGCTAAAATTGAATGTATTAAACATCGCCTACATATTATTAAGAGATTCGATGAGAAATAATGTGTTGCACTCTGATCTAGAAATCTGTCCCAAAGTTATAGATATGAATATTGATTAGATATCAAATTTATTTCAGATCCTAAATCAGGTTGTAGACTGTTAGTACGATTTTGATTATTACTCTAATTTTGAGCTAGGGATTTTTCATAGTTTAATTTGTGGGAAGAATGTCCATGTGATTTTTAAAATTTTGTTTATGTTTCCAAGTTGCATATAAAATGCAGCGTTTGACTTAAGAAGGAATATATGAAAATGAAAAGGAAGAGATGTGTGAAGTATAGATTTATTCTTCGTAATCTACATTGTCTACTCGAATAAAAAGAAATAATTATCCATTGTAATTTCAAATGAGGTAAACTTTCCTTTATTCTTGATCTTTTGTTTTAATTTAATTTATAGAATTTAGAACGGAGAATCTACCTAAGAAATGTAATTTCAACAAATTATATGTGAAAAATAATATTACAGCTAAAAATTTGTTACTAGAATATTTTGGTGCAGATACGTATTTATACATATTTATATGCGCTAATAAATACTTAACTAATATGATGATTTATGCTTAACGTTCACGTAGAATAGTAGTTACACATAGAAATAGGGTTCAATAACGAATAGGAAATAGGAGGAAAGTTTGGGAAGGTTGTAGCTCTAATAATTAGTAAATAATGTGAAATGGATTTGAGAATTACAAGTAATTTATAAGATGAATGGATTAATGGGACTGATAAATTAGGTAGTTACGTTAATAACTATGGAATAGTTAGAAAATGTTACTAATTGGAAATTAGTAAATATACATAAATGTCTTGGGAAATGTCTGTTAGGACTATATTCTTTTATCATGGACAAATTGACATTTATGAAAGAAGCAAACAAAGGGGATTTATGTGTAATTGAACATGTAATGTAAATTATATAGCCTTAAATAAATAAAAGGTAGTTAGTAAGCTATGTCCAATATCCAGCTTAGAATGATAAAGCTTAGTAATAATAAAGCCTAGAATAATATGGCTTAAATAAGTAAAACTTAGAATAATTAATTGGACTTGGCAGGTTGGGATGCGAGGCCGGTAGAGCTACAAAATAGAAGTCTGCCATTCACTTTGAGGATACTGGTAGTTATGCGCACTTTCTAGTGATGTGAGACGTCTTTAACTATAGGACCCATAAAATAATTATTTAGGCTTAGAAAATTGGCATGCGAGGTTAGTAAAGTGATGTATTGGAAGTTTTCCCTTCACTTAGAGGCTACCAGCAGTTATGTACACTTGTTATTGATGATGGAGATCACAAATCATAGGACCCATGGGAAATGACTATGGGAATAATAGGATCTACTTAGGTATTAGAGGTATTAAGTGGTTGTTTGAAGAACCGTCTCTTTCCTAATTAAAAAGTATTAAATGCTCCGAATTAACAATTAGGAGCGTATTGCGTTATCTCGAGAAAGGTCCGCTTTGGGATTGAGGTATTAAGTGACTAATATAGGGTTTGCCTCTCTTCTATAAAGAAGTATTAAGTGTCCCGATGAGATTCCAAGCGATGCCAATGAGATAGTACTAGTGAGGAGTACGCCTTTGGGGTTAGGAATTCAATGACAAAGGTCTGTCTAAAATATAGATATTAAATGGTTAATGGTCTGCCTAGTCCTTATTAGTAAGGTCATAAGTGGCCTGGGTACTGTCTTTCACATGGTTAATACTTTAATGATGATAAATGCATTAGTAGTATGGTTTTTACGTATTATAAATCCATAAATAGTGGTCAATGGTCTATGTAGTTAGGACCAATACATCAACGATGACGATGCCAAGAGTCCACTTTATATTGGAAGTATTAAGTAGCTTATGGACTTATGTCAGTATTTCATACCTTGGAAAGGGTAGGTTGGTAAATAATGCTAGGTAGGAATATCGTGTGTGCAATATTAGTTTAATTTGGTTAACCTTACAATAGTAGATATAACAGCTAAATGGAAATCAGTTGGTATAAATTTATATTGGGGGCATTTCACTAGAAGGACAAACTTTGCAGTCCAATTAGTTTCTAGGACATACGTGCACAAAAATTAATTTCAAGGCCAAAGTCAGCAAAATAATTACTTCTAAGGACAAAGTCAGCAATCCAATTATTTTCAAGGACATAATTTCATTGGTTTTTAGGCCTTAGGAATTAATTATTTTGTATTTTGTCCTTAAAAGTAATTATTTCAGTCGTGTGTCCTAGAAACTAATTGCACTTGCTAAAGAGGCCCTTGTGGCTAATTTCCACTTTATTTTATATTATGGATACTATATAGACTTTTCAATCACCAGAACGTTGTTCTAACCTCTTCCTCATTACAACCCATAGGATAAATTTAAAGGAACATGTCATTGGAGCTAGATGTGATTGCTTGTTGGAGAAATCTTCTTATCTCTTGTGCTAGGAACCGATGTGGCGATTTGATATCCGAGGAGTACCATTAATTCCAAGGTACTAGCCATTGTCAGTAATTATATCCTATTATTGTTTCTGCTGTGAGCTTAGATTTTTATAAATCATTGATAATGCTCATGCTTATTTGCATGTACCAAATCCAACAATCCATGCTCTAATGGACTTGGGTTTTTTATTCAAATTTGGGCTTAGTAAAGTGCAGGTTGTTGCAAGGTGTGTCTCATAGCCTCCAAAACGAGATTGTATTTGGTTTGCCTTCTGCCTGATTAAAAATCGGCATTTGAAAAGAAATCTGTACAAGCGATTATAAGGGACTGGAAGTAGAAGAAATTCGAACCAGTATAAAATCCTCGATATCATCTCTCTAAACCTTTACTTTATTTTACTGCTTTTATTTTCATCTATGATTGCATTTGTGGCTGATTGTTAGCATAATTCTATGTTGATAATATATGATTTAAAATTAATCTTGAATGAAAATTAAAATATTTACATAAGTTAGTAAATATTCGCTCCCTTACAGAGTTAAATTAGCCTTAAGATCCATAATTTTGCAACCCACACGATGCGCATAAAACTTATTTAATGGAAAGTTATGGGATTAGTTTATCTTTGAAATAAAATAAAATGATTGATATTAAAAGTAAGAAGAAGTATATTTATGAAGAATATTTATAGATCAAAGGGAATAAGTTCCGTTTAAATATAACATACAGTATTTCAAAATGAGATATTTATAATCATAATCATTCACGTTCATATGATTTTTCAATATATGGAAATAGTTATTTTGGTCCGTATATGAGCCTAAGGAAAAATTATTGTTGGGTGAATATGTATTTAGTTTACTAGTATAAGGATTATAGATATGTGAAAATTATTCATTTTAATACAGTATGATATAGGATTTTTAATTACAAGTGTTGGAAATAATTGCATTGAATATATGTGTAAATATAATGGTTTGTATGCTTTTTCCCTATGTACATATCACATTGAATAATTGCATACTTTATGGGTTTTGCGTGAAAATAAAGAATGTCATGAGTTGAATCACGTATTATATTAATTCATGATTGCTTTTGTTTGATTATTATTTTTACATGTACCATATTGATTTATGTTTGTACGTATGCAAATACAAAGCATGTTAAAACAATATTGAATGTAACTAATGATATAAAATTGAATGTATTAATCTTTGCAAGTTAGATAGTATGTGGGGACACCAATTTATTAGGTTATTTCACGCTGACATGGTTTCACATAAGAAACTAGAAAGTTCTATACTTAGATATGAAAATGTGTTCCAAACTAGAATTTCAAAAATGTGGAGGTATCTAGTTAAAGTGGATCTATCATAGTTTAGAAAAATCAACAATGGAGATTACATATTTGATTTTAAGTTCCTTTATGCTCTTCTATTATGAAAGAACAGATTTAAAAAAGGCTAATGTGAGGAAAATTATTTTTTTTAAGTTGTTCTCATAACATTAGGAAAAACATGGAAAGATTTGATTAGATTTACATAGCATCTACATTATCTCCCCATGGTTCTTGCACATATAAGAATAAATAACACAATTAGCCAAAGATTAATGTGATAAAATTAGTGGAAGCATCGTGTTTCTTATGAATTATTAAAGTACTATTAGTTATGATATAAGGAGATACATTTATACCTTTATTGATGATTATTTGAATTTCAATAAGAGTATGTAATGGGAAGAGAGACACGTCTATTTCAGGCCTAAAGCAATAGAGAAATTGATAAAACAAGCGACCACATAAAAATGAAAATGACCAAATATAACTTCATGTATCTGCTTTTCAAATTATCTTCAAAAGAAAATAGACCTTGAATTTTCATAGGGAATGAGCATCGGGCCTTGAGTGGAGAAATGTAATGAATGCCACTAGTGGTCAATCAACACAACATAATTACTTTTTTCCTTCAGATTTTTTTTATTTATGAGTTTGATTGCTTTTGCATTATCTATAATTAGTTTTTTGGTGGTGATTTTGAAACGCATTTAACGAATCTTGTTATTTAACATGATATTAAGTTTCTTTGCTTTTATGTAATTTATAACCAATTTTGATAGTGCTTTTGAGACTTATTTAATGGATTTTTCTATTCGATGTGATTATAAGCTTCTTTGCTTTTATATGACCCATAAGCAATTTTTGGTGGTGATTTTGAGATGCACTTTCCTTACTCAGAAAGGAAATATATGTCCTACATCGTGGAATATGCTTGTGAAGTATGTGCTTATATAGTAAAGCCTTCTCCATATAACTACAACGAGGCCTTTTAACAAAACATCACTCCTTGACTTGACCCACGAGGCGGAGGTGTTTAAGTTGTGGATAATATCTTCACTGAAGAAGGAGTGGGCTGTTACATACTTGATGGATTTTACCGTTTGATATAAGTTTGAACTTATTTGCTTTTATATAATGCATAATCAGCTTTTGGTGGTGCTTTAATGATACACTTGATGGATTCTAGTGTTTGATATGAGTTTGAGCAATTTTGTTTTTATATAATACATAATCAGTTTTTTTTTTGAAATGGTACTTTATATACAACAAATCATTAGGACAACATATCCCATGTCAATAAACATTCGAAAGCAAGTTTCGAACTTGTGACGTCTTGCACCAAAGCCGAATCAATTAACCACTTGGACAATGGTGCTTGTCAGTACATAATCAGTTTTTCGTGGTGCTTTTGAGATGCACTTGATGGATCCTACTATTTGTTATAAGTTTGATCTTCTTTGATTTTGTATATCCTATAACTGTATTTTGGTGATGATTTTGAGGCGCACTTGATGGATATACTAAATTATCTTAATTTGAGCATATTTGCACTTTCCAAATCAGTAACTAGTGTTGTGGTGCTTTTGAAACGCATTTGATTGATTTCATTAATTTATTTCAAGTAATGCCTTATTACTCTATATAATACATAAATAATACTGGTGATGCTTTTGACACAAACTTGATGAACTATGTTTATTTTTTGGGAGGTTGGGGTTTTTTCTCTTAATGAGTCCATATCCATTTGTGGTGGTGCTGGAGTGGAGCACTTGACGGACTCATGTTAATCGACAGAAATTCTATGGAATTAGAAAACCTTCGAAAAATTTAAATTTAAAAATAACCGCAAGCGCACGGTGTACGAATGTAGCACGTGGAAAAAACGGATCGATCGCAGGGAATTGATGATTTTAAAATTCTATTCAATCAAATTATACCGAAGTCGAGAGTGAATAGCTAGAAATGTAAGAAGCTAACAAAAACTAGCAAAAGAAAAACAGATAAAAATATGAGAGTTAAATGACAATTTAGAGATAAATCCACTATCTATATCATATAATTCAACAATTAATGAAATTATGATCTCTTTTTTGGTCATAAGTGAGTATAAATGATGTGTTCATCATAAGTATGGCTCATTTGTGCTATTAATTAGCTCAGTATAAGCCATCAAACTATAACACAACCTTTAAACCACTTACTAAGTCTCATGAAAATGACAACAAAGTTGCAAATGAAATCTATTTTAAGTATGGCCTATTAGCTATTAATTAGAAATATAGACCATCAAATTTGAATTTCAAATCACTTTCTTATACCATAATCATATTTTTATGAAGAGGCATTTGTGTTAGTGATTGTTTAAGCATATCCTATTTGGTGTCAATAATATAGACTATCAAATTCAAAACAAAAACAATAAATTAAACCACTTCAAGCATTGTCATTAAGCACAAAAAGAGAGCTATAATTATCAAAATGTTGAAGCTACATGATTAGAGGCTTCATTACCCCTAAATTGAAGGGGTTTAGCCTTTCATATTTGTTATCAAAATAACAAATATAGCCTGCAACATGAAAGAAGACGAAAAGGAAAAAGAGAGCAAAGTAAAGGGAAAAAACTATTCTACTTGCATAAAAAATAAATCTACACTACTAACATGAAAGTAAATAAACAAAAGAAGAAAAGAGAAATATATTAAAGTTGCATAAGAAGAAATTACATTAATAAAAATGGCTAACTAGCCATGAAAATAAAAGAGAAGCTTTCTTTTATTTTGAGCCTAAACTAATGAAGAGGAAGAGAGGATTACATGAAACATAAGGGGTATATATACATGTGTTAAACCCTAATTCATATTTTTTGGGGAATGCCCAAAATACCCTTGAGAAAGTGTGGAGGCCAAGTAATTATTAGCTTCTACTTATCATCATTTAAGTGCACGTGAAGCCATTAATTCTATAAGCATATGCGCTAGCCTCTAATTTGTACATTAAGGTGGTGGGTAGGTGGGGTCCTCCATGATCTTCACTTGGAATTATTTCCATCTTCATTCCTTTGTATTCTTTTTGTACATGCATATCTTCTTCATGAAGCATCTTGTAATTGAAATCAAATTCCTACAAGATAGTATGGAAATTTTTAATTAAATTTTATCAAGTTAATTTATGCACAAAAATGACTATTTTGCCCTTGGATGAAGATGAATATGTGAC
Organism: Allium cepa; assembly: GCA_030765085.1. NCBI lineage: Eukaryota > Viridiplantae > Streptophyta > Magnoliopsida > Asparagales > Amaryllidaceae > Allium > Allium cepa. The sequence goes on along the minus strand of CM060937.1, from coordinate 140,457,380 downwards.
AATTTGAAACTAATATGGATTTTTGTTAAAACACGTTAAAATACCCAATATGATCATTTATTTGATTTAAATAGAATAAATATGGTGGTAAAAGTATGCACATTTACGTGCACATCAACTCATTTATTTTGGTGTGAAGGTGGGGCCCTCTTTTGTGAGATAGTTGAGTTTTCTAGAACACTAACGAGTTCCCTACGTAGGTGCATCACCGTTAAAAGTGCATATTTATCGTAGAGTTTGTAGAAATTGAAAGTATAATACGCTATGTGAGATCTTAACCAAATCTTTGTAGTTCAAAAGGAAATTCATGACTTAAATTAAGTTTAAACTCACTTTCTTACGCAACAATTCAATCACAAGACATTGGTACTTATGTATGAAACATTCTTCTTACTGAGGTTATTTTTATTCATCTTCTTTGTTTTTTGTTTTAATTAGTGGGAGGTTGTCGGATAAGTGTGACGAAAATCAAAATCTTTTATTGCATACCTTTTTCATTCCTTATTAATGAGAAAACGTTTCTATTTATGTGGTGCTTATTTATATTGATGAGCACAAGGAAAAAAGGATAATTTTTACATTTACTTTATTCTCTCTTTCTCTCTTCTTTGATAAAAGAATATAAAAAATATAGTAAACAAAAATTACCTACTTTATCTCTTCTCTCTGCAATTTCCTTTGAATTAATCAATCATTCAAATATATCTAAAACTTTTGAGTGGTGGTTTCTACAAATTTTCAAATCCTTGAATCTTAAGTTCATAAGTTTGAAAGGTCAGTGTGTTAATCTTGGGGAGCATTCGACAACGAACGATTGCACCATAGTCATGCCGAATTTCTCTTTCAAGAGAGTAGACACATCCATGACACAAGTCCATCACTTTCTCCTTATTGATCATTCCATCAATTTTCCAACAATCTATTTGCATTGAAATAAAATCTTAGAAATTCAAAAAAATTTCAAGATAGTCTAGCAATTAATTTACTTAGTCGATAAATAATGCCTTCATCCTTATGACTATTTGAATGAAGGCAGTTCATATTCATATTAGTAAGAGAGCATCCACTATTATCCTTTTTAAATCCTACTTCATGCAATCAAATCAAAATATGAGTTTTTGGTGTAGCCAACTCTATTGTGAATTTGACTATTCCATTTGCAATTATAAGTTAGTCTCTCTATTTTCTATTTATGATTTTTCTGATTTATTTCTAATACTTTTTTCTATAAAATAAAGAATAGTTTTAGAGTTCGTGAATGCGATCAATTTAAATGAACCAAGTTAAATCTTTGTGTTTTTCGGTTTTTATTTGTTAACTGGTTTTTCACCAAGCTAAAGGAAGTTAGAACGTCAAGACGAAGATGAAATGACTTCAAACCTAGTATATGCACACTTGGTGGAAGCTAGAAAACAACAGGGAGAAGTTTCACCAAAAATGGGACTAAGTCCTCAAATTAGTACCGAGTCAAGGATGTGAGTTGGCACCAAGTTAATAGTTTGACGAGTTAAGGATTATGACAAGTTAAGGATTATGACAAGTTAAGGATTTTGAGTTGGTACCGAGTTTAAATTCCAAGTCTTGGCATCTTGATATTTCTGGCAAGTGATGCATAAGTCTTCCGATGCATGTTCATGAAGTTTCTTAAAGTTTGTGAGAACCAATCGTAAGAAATAAAGACATGACGGTCCAAACAGCAGGATAACCCAAGTAGTGGAAGAATAATAATCTGAACTCATCAATAACCTACCAAATTACATGGAAGACATCTAGACGAAGCGATGAACTCAAAGCAAAAGGATTTAGTCGAGTTGCTGCTTATTTTTATACTCGGCCTCGAGCTGAGGGCTTAACTCGGCACCGAGTCTAATTGATGACTCGGGTCGTCATGCTATGTTTTATACTATTTTGGGCCAACCTTTGGGCTTCTTTGGAAGTGGGCTTTTGATTCATTACTGCTACCTCTATAAATACAAATAATACAGCAACCAAGAATGGGGATCTGGATTCTGCTATCACTATGCGGGAATTCGGTCTTCTTCAACTCTTTCCTTTTCATAATAGTCACTAGGGCAGCTCTTCTAGGCAAGTCTAAAAGTTAGAACATGTTTAACCCATATAATTGTGATTCTTTCTCTCTTAAATCCCTTGTAATCTCATACAAACAAGATCAAATTAATGAGAAAAGTTATAAAGTGGACATATGCTTAGTTAACAGCCGAACGACTGTAAAAATCTTTGTGTATCTCTCTTATTTCTTTACTTTATTACTGTTTCCTATTATCCTTGCCCTATCCTAACAGGACTGGTGCTTTCATATAAGACTCTAGGATGTTGATCTATTTTTTGGATTAACATTTTGGTGCTTTTACTGAGAAAACTAAATTAAGGCTTAGATCTAGCTATCCACTTTGGATTGAGTAGAACTAGAAAGTTTACTTGAAGAAATTGAAGATTTGGTGCTCCAATGGCTCCTAAAAGGAAATATGCATTCGAGAGATCCACGGGCACAACTAATTGTGGTGATGAAGTAAACACCCATCAAACTAAAGTTAACAATGGAAACCCTGCTCCAGGTTCTTCTTCTCACCAAGAAGTTGTCACAAAAGGGGAATTCAACCAGATGGTTAATGAGCAATGTGGATTGATGCTTTGCCAGCACTACAGTCATCAAATGCTCCAAAAGCTAGGCAATAAACTACAGCTATTGTGGAATAGAAGAATTCCTTTATCCTAGGTCTAACATGAGGAATGATAAACAAAAACTGAAAGAGATAGTTGATGGAGTTGGAAGGATTGTTATAGGGGGGTGATGGAAGTGCTCTACTTACTGGAAGACAACCTAGTGCTAACCCAAATCTTTGAGTGGAACTCCTCACTCCTCAAGTGAACAACGTAATGCTTGTTTATCACTCTAAAGGTGACATGCAACTTAATGGTGATTCGAATGTCGTAGATTCAAACGTTGAAATCCGATTCGTCGGAGCTTATAACACATTAGATGAAAACAACATAGCGAAAACAAAAAAGAATTTTATTGATACACCACAATTGATACAACAATGATACAATATGAGGTGGTCAACACTATCATAGATATATACAACAACAGAAAAACGTAGCCGCTGAAACAACAGCAACAGCAGCAGAAAAATAACATCTTCGTTGCCAAAGCTCCAAAGCTCCAAACCAAAAGGTTCGAATCACAATCATGCTGAAATATATCACAATGCGATCGCGAATCCATAGACTTCAAAGATTGCCAAAAGCTACACCTACAAGCTTACTATCTGATAACCTGACTCTAGGCTGTCCGTGTGGAAATTGTGGGCACCCAGAGTTTAGAAAGGGAACCATAAACTTCAGGTCAGTCATGGGACTGGTGTGCGCAAACAAAAAAGGTTTATTTGAACAAAAATAAACAAAAAGAAATAAAAAGAAATTCGCCATGCATTTTGGAAAATGAAACTACCATAAGGCCTCCCGCCACACACACAATGCAATCGCAACTTGGGGGAGATTTCTCCTTATAGCAGTCAAACATGCTTGATATGCGAAAATCCTTTTAGTATTATTATTAGTGCATAGTATGGAAAACATTTCGAAAGTATAATATTAATCTTAGCTAGCATAGGTACCATTATATTATGCATGCTATAGCTACCACCTGAGGTGGAAGGTTATACAACTGAAATCATAAAGGGCTCGTATTGTTTTGTTTGGATTTCCAACAAATGGTCAAGGCTGAGGAACTTCCTTTTCAAATGGGTATGCCACTAGAGGGATGCCCCGAGAACCTAACCAGATCTCTGCCAAAATAAGGTCGGGTTACCTCTGTAGCTAGGTAATTACTGATACGAGTATGCCATCCCCCGATCATAACCGACCTTTATCTCAGGATTCACCAACAAATTCCAACAACCACATAAGTTAAATATATGGGATCCATACCATGAAACCACTTTTATCCAGAAGGAAATGCACATACCCTATGGCGCGCGACCACCGTAACCTTGCCGCATCCTTCATGTTTCGACAATTTCCAAGGTGTGAGGTTGGATGAAGTCTCGCCCCCACAAAGCTACGCTTTTCACAAAATCCATGCTTCGATTAAACAATGATCAGCACTTAGCATGCCACATTACCAAATTAGGAATATATCACTAGTAACCATCAAATACATAACCTCTAAGTTCATACGTCTCAGAGAAGGGTGTTAAGCTAAGAGAATAAATTCTCTGCCACCAAACAAAAATGTATTTGATAGAAACCAGCTTTATATCTTAAAGTTTAACGTCACACATACATCCATACAAGTTCATCCTGGGTCTGAATGGAACCGAAGGCACTTCAAAAGAAATCCTTAGAAATGCAGATATCCGCAATCACATCCGGACTCCCCATCACATAGGGTAAACTCTATACTGGGGTCATTCGGTGCAGAGACATTCGATGGGTAATCCTTTCGTTTTTAAAAATATCTCGGTCTTCAACCACCGTCTTCAAATGCTATCCAATTCGTCGTATCATTAACTTGGAATAGGTTTTATGACATAAAGTCCTCTCCCGGCTAAACCGAATAATGAGCGCTTATTTAAAAAACATATAGATATAGTCGGATCTTAGTTAAGTCACAACTTTTAGCTCAAAACCTTTCCTTTTGAATGGTTCAAACAAATTTCCATTTTTAATCTTTTGAACAAAAGATTCACCCTTTAAGATCCTCTTCAATTTGAAACAAGGTTTACCAAATCTTTAACAAAGATTCATTCATAGCTTTCAAAACTATTTCCATTTCAAATTTTATTTACCCACAACTCGAAATCCAAAAACTGGAAATTTTCTCTTTATATGAAAGTTGTTATCATTTGAAAACAAAGTTTTTCGTTTTGAAAAAATCCGATCAAATTTGCTCAAGTTATAGCCTTTTAAAGTATAATCAGAAAATTAGCGAACTACCGCACCCTCAACAAGTTCTATTTAAGTTCCCAAAATAATTCATTTAAAATACTTTTATAAATGGTTTAAAATCCATATATATATATATACACACACTATATAAGTGAATAACCTTTTCTAAACCGTAGTTTCCAAAATTCCAAAACTTTACAAGTCATATTATATTCAAAATAATTTTAATTCCAAAATTCCCTTTTCAAAAGTTTTTCATATTTAACGCAAACCATTTCCAAAGTATTTTGGATTCAAAGTTCAACCTTTAAATTTTTCACCTTTTTGAATAAAATAATATTTAATTCAAAATACCCGTGACTTAACCAATTTCCCATGAAATCCATATTTTTGTGTGTGTGTGTGTTGTGTAGTCTAAGGGTTTTGTATACAACAATAAATAACCATCATAAATCCAAGCACAGCAATATCGGTAAGTGGTATAATCCTATAACGCTTATCTTTCATTCACACATAAATAAATAAAATCATCACAAATAAATAAATCACAGTTCACAGCTCAATTCAAAGCACTTCATATCACATAACATTACATATCAGAGACATCAAACAATTTAAGGCATTCAATATAATCCAATCATCCATAAGCAAGATCAATTAATTTATAATTAATTTAATTTAAACCAAATAAATTAACTACTTAGCCTTGCATAATTAACTAATTACAACCCATTTGTTATTAATTAATGATATTTATTAATCATCCTTAATTACTCATCTTAATTAATTATCCCTAATTAATTAATTATCCCCTAATTACTTTCATAAATTAACTATCCTTAATTAATTAAAATAAGTGATTATCCTTAATCACTTATATTAATAAATCACTAAATAATTACATTAAGTTATTATCCTTAATTAATTATATAAGTAATTAATCTTTAAGTAATTAATTATCCTTTAATAAATCATTCTAAGTAATTATCACTTAATTACATTAAGTAATAATCTTTTATTAATTGCATTAATAAATCACCCCTCAACCAATTAATGATCCTTTAATTAAGACCTTAAGTGATCAAAGATAAATCCTTTGTCTTAATTGATTACTTAATTACAGCATTTAAATCTCATATAAACCTTTTAAAATAAATTATCATTAACATAAAATTTAACTTAAACTTTTAAGTTAACTAATAATTTAAAACAATATTTAAGATAAGCCATTTATCTTTAAATCTTATCTGATAAACCCTGGGAATAAATTCATCATTAACCTATAAATTTACTTAAGACCTTTAAGCTACTCAATAATTAAAGTTATTTCACCTTCTTTAATTAGATTATTTAGTTATATTATTTTTAAACTTACTTAAATAACCCAAGAATAAATTTAAAATAATAGGTAGATAATAAAATACCTTAAATTTTATTTATTTAAAATAATTTATTCTAAACCTTTAACTAATTCTAAAATTAGAATAAAACATTTATTATTTTACAAAAATTAATCAAGAGGAGGTTTATACTTGATTTAATTTAAATTTGAAAAAAAAACTTGTTTAATTAAAAATTCAAAAAGTCAAACCCGAAACAAACTCGAGTCCCTACCCAAGCCCAATCCAGTTTTCCCCGAGCAAACCTTCAAAGTCACACCCTTATTTTTTTCTTTTTTTCTTTTTTTTAAAAAAAACTTAAAAACTGTTATATAGCTAAACCCACACGAGCTACTCGAACACAACCCTGAGCCAAGACCCAACTTTCCCGAAGACATACCCGAGTTCCGCTTCATCTTAAAATCTCTGACACATAAGAACACATGTGCACATGCACGATAGCTCTGCCTCGCTCCAATCATCATCGCCATAGCCACCAAGTCGATGTTGGCCTCCTCACTCGATTACGACCATCAAAGCTTCAAATCGAACACGAGAACGAGAACAAACATAGGTGAACCCAGCTTGGAAAAAACCCAGTCACTAGAAAACCCCATTGTGCCGTCACCTCCGACCACCGATCACCACGCCTTCGCATCCAGAACCTCGCCACTCACCCATGCCTCGATTCCACCACCACCAAACGACTCTGATGCATTAATGATGATGAACTACCCTCGAATTCGACAACAGTCCAACCTGTACCTTAAACCCTAGTTCGACGTCGACACATCACAACGACAATCGATAAATACTTCAACCATTTTTCCCTTAAACCCCGACCCACGAGCCACCTCCAGGCTTGATCGCGACAACCATCACTGCATCGATCATCGAAAATTGATGAAATACCCAATTCAATTCAACTCAAGAATTCTCAAGATTTCCAAACTTAAAAGTCTTGATTCGACTATTAAAATTCATCGTTTTGCAATACAAAACAGACTGTAGAATCAAAACACAAAAATATGATCATTGATTTCTAACTTAAAAATGATTCGTACTGTAATTTATTAATCTCTAAATAATTACCTAATTTAAGAACTTTGAATTTATTTTTAAAAATGAATTTACATTCATTCAATCACTTTTCATTTAGAGATCACAGTCCAGAAATAGATTGGATAAAGAGGAATTGAATTTTGAAATTGTTTAAAAACCTATAAGTTTTAAACATAGGTATATAAATACCTGTATACAGACATGCATACACAAAATCCCATATACTCAGGCATGCAATCACATCTTACATTCATACAAACTATTTCCATGTCATCATCATCATATGCATAAGAAATCAAGAGGATCTGGTTAAAAATGAATTTTACTCACCTGGTTTCAGAAAACAGAGAGCAGGTTTGATTTTTTTTTTTTTGAAAATCTGGAAATTGTTTCTTTATTGATCTTTGCTTGACATTGATCTGCTACTTTGAATTTGACTTTCGTTTTGTTTTAATTCTCTGGTTTATAGCTTCCAGGTTTTGAATTTGAAAAAGATTATTTTTGAAAACTGGATCTTGCTTTTTTGATTGCTTCGCTCTAGATCAGTTTGTTTGTTGAAGTGAATTTGCATGCTTGATATTTAATTTTGTTTTGAACAAAATCTGGAACTTTGTTTGTTGTTTGCTGTTTTTATTTTCCAGGTTTTTAGCATTTTGAAAATATCAATTTTGGATGAAAGAAAATGAAGTGTAGGAGAGTAGATAGGTATATATAGCCTAGATTTTATTTTTATTATTAATCAAAAATGGAAATAAAATAATGAAACTTGTTTTTATGCATGCTAAATCAACTTACAAATGTTTAAATGTATATTAAAACACTTACACTTGTTTAATTTATAAGTTATTAATGTTACACATGTCTTTTTATATAATCTTTATATTACAATATTTACACATCTATAATGCATGTATTTTTTAAATATATTTTTATATGATTTATATTTTCTATAATTAATTAATGCATTTCCTTCTTATAAAAATTTATAACTTTGAAGAAATTGATTTTAAAATCTAATTACACATTAATAAATAAACATGCATATATATTATATATGAGTCTTCAAAATATAGAATTTAACTTTTAAATAGCTTTTGAAAAACTATTATTTTTAAATATAAAACATAACTTCCAAATCAATACATATACATATATATTATAATTCCAAAAAAATATTTTATTAGTTTAAATTATTGAGTTTTCAAATACAAATTCATTTATAAGATATTTATTTCTAAATTTCAAACCCAATATTGAATTTACAATTATATAAAATAAATAAATAACCTATTTATTTTGGAAAATTTAAATTAATTCACAATTTAATCCTGAATATTATATTAATTATTTAATTAATTTTTTCTTAAAACCCAGATCGTTACAGATTCCCCCTTAAGAAAATTTCGTCCCCAAAATTTGCTAGACAAGGAGACAAACAAAGAACAAATAAACACATAGAAAGATAGAGAAATGTTTTACCAAATCAAATTGAAATATTTATTCTATATTTGGCTTATTAAATCAGAATATCATCAATAAATACGAGAACAGACTTATTTAATTCTTTATGAAATATTCGGTTCATCAGATCTACAAAATATGCATGGCATTGGTTAGTTCGAAGGGCTTAACTAACCATTCGTAGAATATATCTGGACCCAAAAGAACTGGCAAATGGATACAATCTTATTTAACTTCATATATTGTTAATCAATTTATTCCAAATAATATTTCAAATTCATTAAAGTCAAGAACAGAAAGCTGATAGGAAACTGATAATGAGAATACGAGATAGGAACTTTTCTACAACGTAAATAAAGATTCGCAGGGCCACCACCACACCAAAGCTTCTTCTTGTAGTTTCCACGAAGCCATCAAAGAATTGAAATAGGATGATGAACAAAGGAGATTGATGGGAAAAGATTGTTCCTTGTTGTTGTTACAGGGTATCGACCATTTGTAGTGTAACTTCCCTTTTCCCTACCTTTTCTTCTTCTTGCACTCATTCCCACTATTAGTGAATAGTAAGAGAACTGACTGAGGAATACGGATAAGATATCTTAGGGAATACTCATTCTAGGGTATTTATAACCCTATTTCTAATGAGTTACCTAATGTGTTATACACCAAAAGCAAAAGTTCTTACTCAACCTTTAGCTCTGATACCAAATGTGACGGTCCGGCCTTCGACCTTCCGACAGCGGCCATGTAACGACCCGCCGTGGCACACATTGTACCTCGAACTTGATTTTACGACCAGCCTCTCGACTCGCAACCAACTCAACCAAGGACATTTAGGGGTAAGAGTCTCCTACTCGCCACCAAACCCGAAGCGAGAACCCCCTATCATGTTGTAATATAGCAAGCTCGGTGCAGAGACATTCGACAAGTAATCCTTTTGTTTTCGAAAATACTCCGGTCTTTAAACACCATCTTCAAATGCTATCCAATTCGTCGTATCATTAATTAGGAATGGGTTTTATGACATAAAGTCCTCTTCCGGCTAAACCGAATAATGAGCGCTTATTTAAAACACATATGGATACAGTCGGATCTTAGTTAAGTCACAACTTTAGCTCAAAACCTTTCCTTTTGAATTGTTTAAAAATTCCATTTTTAATCTTTTAAACAAAAGATTCACTCTTTAAGATCCTCTTCAATTTGAAACAAGGTTTACCAAATCTTTAACAAAGATTCATTCACAGTTTTCAAAACTATTTCCATTTCAAATTTGATTTACCCACAATTCAAAATCCAAAATCTGGAAATTTCCCTTTATAAGAAAGTTGTTATCACTTGAAAACAAAGGTTTTCGTTTCGGAAAAATCCGATGAAATTTGCTCAAGTTATAGCCTTTTAAAGTATAAATCGGAAAATTAACGAACTGCCGCACCCTCGACAAGTTCTATTTAAATTCCCAAAATAATTCATTTTAAATACTTTTAAATGGTTCAAAATCCATATATATACACATTATATAACTGAATAACATTTTTTAAACCATCGTTTCCAAAATTCCAAAACTTTAACAAGTCATATTATATTCAAAATAATTTTAATTCCAAATTTCAAAAGTTTTTCATATTTAACCTAAAGCATTTCCAAACTATTTTGGGTTCAAATTTCAACCTTTAAATTTTTCACCATTTTAAATAAAATAATTTTAAATTCAAAATAATCGTGACTTAACCAATTTTCCGTGAAATCCATATTTGTGTGTCTGTTGTGTGGTCTAGGGGTTTTTCATAAAACAATAAACAACCATCATAAATCCAAGCATAACAATATCGGAAAGCGGTATAATCCTATAACGCTTATCTTTCATTCACGGATAAATAAGTAAATTCATTACAGATAAATAAATCACAGTTCACAGCTCAATCCAAAGCAATTCATATCACAGAACAATACATATCAGAGACATCAAACTATTTAAGGCATTCAATATAATCCAATCATCCATAAGCAAGATCAATTAATTTATAATTAATTTAATTTAAACCAAATAAATTAATTACTTAGCCTTGCTTAATTAAATAATTACAACCCATTTGTTATTAGTTAATGAGATTTATTAATCATCCTTAATTACTCATCTTAATTAATTATCTCTAATTAATTAATTATTCATTAATTACTTTCATAAATTAATTATCCTTAATTAATTACAATAAGTGATTATCCTTAATTTCTTATATTAATAAATCACTAATTAATTACATTAAGTAATATCCTTAATTAATTATAATAAGTAATAATCATTAAGTGATTAATTATCCTTTAATAAATCACACTAAGTAATTATCCCTTAATTACATTAAGTAATAATATTTCATTATTTACATTAATAAATCACCCCTTAACTAATTAATGATCCTTTAATTAAGACCTTAATTAATCAAAGATAAATCCTTTATCTTAATTGATTACTTAATTACAACATTTAAATCTCATTACATAAACCTTTTAAAATAAATTATCATTAACATATAATTTAACTTAAACTTTTAAATTCACTAATAATTTAAAACAATATTTATGATAAACCATTTGTCTTTAAATCTTATTTGATAAACCCTTGGAATAAATTCATCATTAACCTATAAATTTACTTAAGACCTTTAAGTTACTTAATAATTTAAGTTATTTCACCTTCTTTAATTAGCTTATTTAGTTACATTATTTTTAAATTTATATAAATAACCCAAGAATAAATTTAAAATGGTAGGTACACAATATAGCACTTTAAATTTTATTAATTTGAAAAAATTTATTTTAAACCTTTAAGTAATTCTAAAATTAAGATAAAACATTTATTATTTTACAAAAATTAATCAAGAGGAGGTTTAAACCTTATTTAGAAAAAAACCTTGTTTAATTAAAAATTCAAAAACTCAGACCCAAGACTAACTCGAGTCCCTACCCGAGCCCAATCCAGTTTTCCCCAAGAAAACCTTCGAGTCACACCCCTCTTTTTTTTCTTTGTTTGTTTTTAAAAAACCTTAAAAACTGTTATACAGCTAAACCCACACGATCTACTTGAACACACCCCCGAGCCAAGACCCAACTTTCCCGAAGCCATACCCGAGTTCTACTTCATCTCAAACTCCCGGACACACAAGAACACATATGCACATGCACTATCGCTTCGATCATCATCGCCGTAGCCAGCAAGACAACGTTGGCCTCCTTACTCGATTACGACCATCAAAGCTTCAAATCAAACACGAGAATGAGAACAATCATGGGTGAACCTAGCCTAGAACAAACCTAATCACCAGAAAAACCCCTCGTGCCGTCACCTCCGACCACCGATCACCTCACTTTCGCGTCCAGAACCTCGCCACTCACCCATGCCTCGATTCCACTACCACCGAACGACTCTGATGCATTGATGATGATGAACTACCCTCGAATTCGACAACGGTCCAACCTGTACCTTAAACCCTAGTTCGACGTCGACACATCACACCGACGATCGATAAATACTTCAACCATTTTTCCCTTAAACCCGACTCATGAGCCACCTCCAGGCTTGATCGCGATAACCATCACTGCATCGATCATAGAAAATTTACGAAATACCAAATTTAATTCAACTTGAGAATTCTTAAGATTTCCAAACTTAAAAATCATGATTCGATTATTAAAATTCATCGTTTTGCAATACAAAACGGATTGTAGAATCAAAACACAAAAATATGATCATTGATTTCTAACTCAAAAATGATTTTACTATAATTTATTAATTTCTAAATAATTACCTAATTTAAACACTTTGAATTTAATTTTAAAAATGAATTTACATTCATTCAATCACTTTTCATTCAGGGATCACGTCTACAAATAGATTGGGGAAAGATGAATTGAATTTTGAAATTGTTTAAAAACCTATAAGTTTTAAACAGAGGTATATATATACCTGTATACAGACATGCATACCCAAAATCCCCATATACTCAGGTATGCAATCACATTTTACATACACAAAAACTATTTCCAAGTCGTCATCATCACAATCATAAGAAATCAAGAGGATCTGGTTAAAAATGAATTTTACTCACCTGGTTTCAGAAAACAGAGAGCAGGTTTGAATTTTTTTTTTTGAAAATATGGAGATTATTTCTTGATTGATATGTGCTTGATATTGATATGCTACTTCGAATTTGACTTGCTTTTTGTTTTAATCTTTCTCTAGTTTATAGCTTCCAGGTTTTGAATTTGAAAAAAAATGTTTTTGAAAACTGGATCTTGCTTGTTTTATTGCTTTGCTCTAGATCCGATTGGTTGTTGAGATGAATTTGCATGCTTGATATTTAATTTTCTTTTGAACAAAATCTGGAACTTTATTTTTTGTTTGTTGTTTTTATTTTCCAGTTTTTTAGCTTTTTGAATATATCAATTTTGAATGAAAGAAAATGAAGTGTAGGCGAGTAGGTAGGTATATATTGCTTCGATTTTCTTTTTATTATTAATCAAAAATGGAAATAAAATAATGACACTTGTTTTTATGCATGCTAAATCAACTTACAAATGTTTAAAAGTATATTAAAACACATACACTTGTTTAATTTATAAGTATTTAATGTTACACATGTCTTTTTATATAATCTTTATATTATAATATTTACACATGTATAATGCATGTATTTATATTTTTTAAATATGTTTTTATATGATTTATATTTTTCTTTAATTAATTAATGAATTTCCTTTTTATAAATATTTATAACTTTAAATAAATTGATTTCAAAATCTAATTACGTATTATTAAATAAACATACATGTATATATTATATATGAGTCTTTAAAATATAGAATTCAACTTTTAAATAGCTTTTGAAAAACTATTATTTTAAATTTAAAACACAACTTCCAAATTAATATATATACACATATATATTATGATTCTAAAACAAATTTTTATTTGTTTTAAATTATAGAGTTTTCAAATTCAAATTCATTTATAAGATATTTATTTTTAAATTTCAAATCCAAAATTCGATTTACAGTTATATAAAATAAGCACATATCCTATTTATTTTGGAAAATTTCAAATTAATTCATAATTTAATCCTGAAAATTATATTAATTATTAAATTAAATTTGGCTTAAAACCGGAATCGTTAAAGATTGCAACTAAATGCTGATGTAAACAGGAAAAATGCTGGAAATAAAGTCCAAATTGTCACGATAAGGCCGACCACGCGTCAATGGAACTCTATTGAAATGGTTCTCCCAGAGAATGAAGAACCTAGGCTTTAGTTGGCAAACTGAGACTATTTGCAGAGTCAACCACTCGACGTAGCCCCCGAAAATTGACCTTTAGATTACCATGCCAGTGATGACTATATCGCTAACATGGTCAAACAGTTGGTGGAGGAAAGAAGGGTCAGGAAGAATGAGGAGCGGGATTCCGCACCAAGCCAAACTCCATTCACTGAAAAATTTCTATGAGATGAATATCCTTGGAATTTCACCATGATGACTTTGTCATCATACAATGGAGCAATAGATCTTAGACAACAATATCTTCTTAGAAGGTGTCGCTTCCATGTGGTTTATGAGATTTCCACCGAAATCTACTTCCACTTTTGACAAACTGGCACAGAGGTTTTTGGGGCAATTCATGCTCCATTCTACATGTTCCAGGGATGTCCCAAGAACATGATGTCTCTATCTATCATGTCACAAGGACCTAAAGAATCTCTAAAGGGCTTCTTGAGCCGATGGAACCGTGCTCCGGCAAGAAATCTTCCCATGTGCATCCATAAGCCGCACATCGTTTCCTAGACCGATAGAACTGCCTCTTTGCAAGCACAAACTCCCATGCGCGTCCATTAGCTGCACATCACTTTCTTGAGCTGATGGATCCATGATCTTGCAAGCAAATCTTCCCGTATGCATCCATAAGCCGCACATTGCTTCCTGGACTGATGGAACCATCTCTTTACAAGCACAAACTCCCGTGTGCATCCATAAGCCGCACGTCGCTTCTTGAACCGATGGAACCATGCTCTTGCAAGCTATCTCCCTTTGTGCGCACCCATAAGCCGCACATTGCTTTTTGAACAGATGGAACTGTGTTCAAGTATGATCCACTTCTTCTCTGCTTGAACCGGTAGAACTGTGTTTAGGTATGCTATACTTCTTTGTTGCTTGAACTAATGGAATGTGTTTAAATGCGCTTCATTTCTTCGCAACTTGAACTGATGGAACTGTGTTCAAGTATTCTCTATTTCTTCACTACTTGAACCAATGGAACCGTGTTTAGGTACGTTCCACCGCTTTGCTTCTTGAATCGATGGAACTGCGTGCAACTACGCCCCACTCCTTCCCTGCTTGAGCTGATGGAGTTGTGTTCTGGTATGATCCACTTCTTTGATGCTTGAACCGATGGAACTATTTTCAAGTACGCTCCACTTCCTCGCTGCTTGAACCGGTGGAACCGCGTTCAAGTACGCGGTATTCCCATATACTTAAATCCATGCATTGCTCCTTGAAACAATGGAATCGTGTTCTCCCAAGCGATGCGCACATGCCCCATGCCATTGAGAAAGTGCTTCCAAAATCATCGAATAAGAAGTATAGACTCCCGAACTGCGAGATTAACGATGAAAAACAATTCCAACTCCCCTAGTACCAGTGTTGACCCGGCAATACTCGGAAACCCTTATATTTTCTAGTTATCGGGTTACCCCGGCAACACCGAGAGGTGTTGCATTGCCTCCGCAACATCTAGACGAAGATGAAATAACTCCAAACATAGTAAGCACACTTAGAGGAAGCTAGAAATCAACTTAGAGAAGTTTCACCAAATATGGGACTAAATCCTTAACTCGGTACCAAGTCAAGAATTTGTATTGGTGCCGCATTAAGGATTCTAACGAGTTAAGGATATTGAGTTGGTACCAAGTTTAAATGCCAAGTCTTGGCATCTTCATAATTCTGGAAAGTGATCCACGAGTCTTCCTACGTGTGACAACCCAGAATTTTTGGCAATATTAAATTGATGATCTTCTTATATAATTATTTAAAATTGCAAACTTATCTTTCAAACAAATAAAATATGTTATCTATTTATTATTGTTTATATATTTATATATATGTAAATTGTGAATATGAAACTATAATTTGAAATTCAAGATAAACATTTTAAAAATAAATTAGATTTAATTCTACATTTTTAAACACCAGTATATATATAGTTATTAACTAAATTATAAACCGCTTAAGCTTAAAATAAGAATAAATAAAGGATTTTATCATTTTACGTAAACATTGTGAACAAAAAGAAAACACAAAAATAAAAATAAAACATAAACAAATATGAAATATATGTATAAGGACATTTGTAAGCTAAGTGAAGATCTTTGTGCACAGGGGTCAAATTTATTTGTTTCTTCGTTTTAAAAAAAATAAACAAATCGTTTAAAGAAACAGGGTGCTGTACAGTTTATATCCACTTATACATATATATATATATATATATATATATATCAATCCTTTTCTTTCTTTCATCTTTAAAATCTAAAACCAAAATCAGAAAATAAAAAGAGAAAAATCAAACAAATTTCACCCAGTTTTCAAACTAAAAGAAAAGGGAAATTCAAGTTCAAAACTCAACTTAATTTTACAGAAGATCATCAGATCAAAGAAATCAACTAGCAGTTTTCAAAAACAATTTCCAGAGTTCCAAATCTTTCGTCTGTTAAAACAACTTTCACCAAGTTTTCAAACTAAGAGAAAAGGTAAACTCAAGTTAAAAACTCAACTCAATTCTACAGAAGATCATCAGATCAAAGAAATCAACTAACGGTTTTCAAAATCAATATCCACATTTCCAAATCTTTCCCCTTTCCAAAAATTTTAGGTAAGTAAACTTCATTTTTTTCAAAAACCAAACCTACTTTATTTTTGTATGCATGTAAGATTTGATAGTGGTAATGAATTGAATATTAAATGCATGGATGAAATTGTATGTTGCCTGGGTGTACATGTTGAAAATACTGTGTGCATACCTCTGTTTTTTTTTTTGACAGACTCAAAATCTCATTCAAAAATTCAATTCTCTTCATTCAATCTCTTTTAGGTTGAGATCTTTAAAGGAAATGTGTTTGTATTAACTAAATCTTAATTTTAAAAATATTTTTTAAGTGTAGTTAGCAAGAAATTTTACTAGGAAGAAAGAAATACAGTGAAAATCAAATTAAGTCAAAAAATAAATTATTTAAATCTCGGGTTTTGCTTATACCATCAGATTTGATTTTGAAAACTATGAGTATTGATAATAATATCAAGATTTTTAAATTAGTATTTATGGAGATTTTGGGAGTTGGACGAGATTTGGGTTTTCGTCGATTCTCGGCGATCAGAGGATGGTGGAAGGTCGAGGTCGTTACAGGAGCAAGCTCGTGGGTCGAGAAGCTTAGGAAAATGGTAGGAGTATTTTTCAACCACCTTGGTGGCACGGCAAGGAGGATGTAGGGTTTAAGGCTTGTTTAAGGCGACGTGGTTTTCGAGGTGAATGCGGTGGCGTGGCGGCGTCGGGCTTGATTGGAGTAGGGGGAAGGGTGTGTGGAACTCTGGCGAAGGTCTGGGCTCAAAGCGGAGGCTTCTGGTGGTTGGAGGTGGCGGTGTATGGTGGACCTTTGCAATCGGGTTTTGTGCATGCTGTTGCTCGTTTTCCCGAATTTGATTCTGGGTTTGTTACAGGGTTCTAGGCGGTCAGGTCGAACGAGGGTGACATCGGCGACTTGCTGGCGATGGAGATGATGGTCGAAGATGCTCCGATCATGCGTGCACGTGAACGGTGCATAGTCATCTAGGTTTTGTAGTTTGTAGTTAAGGTAGGATCTGGCATAAGAAAGAGACGAGGAGGATAAGGGTTAGCACCGGGTTGGGCATGGGTTTGTACGCAAGTAAATTTATAAGTTTTAAAAAAGGAAAGTAGAAGAATGGGGGAGTTTGAGTTTGGGTCGGGAGTTTGGGTCGGGAGTTTGGGTCGGGAGTTTGGGCTTTAGGCCATAGTTTTTTTCCTAAATAAATTAAAATAATATGGAAATGTAAACAAAGTTTCAAGTAACTTTACCAAATTTTAAGTTCACGTTTTTACTTAAACATATGGGAAAAATAAATAAAGTAATTTAAAAGTTTTTAATTTAACCCTAAACCTAGGTTAAAAAATAATGTTAATTTAATCAATTTAGCTTAAATTTAATTAAGTTGAGATAACTATATATATATATATATATGTTAATTATTTTGTTAATTATAAAAGTTTATTAAATATAATTTAATAATGTAATTAAGTAATGGTTAAGATAAATGATTTAAACTTTTAAATTAATCAAAGGTCATATGTTAATAATTATTTAATTCCATATAGCTTATTTAAATAAAATATAAATGGCATGCAATTAATTAATGTCAATTAAGAAGGGTTATAAATAATCGATTCATTTTGTGTTAAATTAAATTAAATTAAATAGAAATAGTGTGACCAGTTTATCTAGCTTATGAATGAATACATTAAATTGAATGCTTTGGATTGTTTGATATCTCTAATCTGTTAATTTATGATATGCTGTGATATGGAACGCCTGAATTGAACTGTGATGAATGTAAGTTATTTATCTTTGATAAATTTCTGTGTGAATATGACATTTTGAATATAAATTAAGCTGCTTTACTTAAACAACTTAGCCTTAAAAGATGGCGTTTGGATTTCGATGAGACCGAGATCTAATACCAAATTGTTATCCATAAACTACATCTATCCAAATTAAACGATAGGTCGTGAAATCTCAAGTGAAGATCGGGAATGAAGATTCAGAATGCAAGGTCTATTTGCCGTTAACTCTGAGGGTGATTCCAAAACAAGGGTAACGGAGATAGTGCCTTTGGTTCCATTCGGACAGACCATCGTCAATGGAGGACGATGAGCATTCCAAGATATGTGTGCTATAAAGGTAATCGTAGCCTCAAGCCTCATCAATCAGGAATGGCTAAATAGGGTAGGTGCGGCAAGGCTAAGTGGGTAGCATCCAAGTAGGATATGATTTTCCCTTGTCTAGATGTCCCTTTTTCGGCTATGTGGGCGGTTGTTGGCCACAACCCAGGGTTTTCTTATTCGGACTATCCAGTAAGGGGTAGCTCCGGTCTTATGTTGTAGGGGATCAGCGGGGATCCTTGGTACGCTTATCTAGACCAAGTACTATGACGGGTGGTACCCAGTAGCCCTGCCATTGTATGGAATCCAATCTCCAATAAGTGCCCGTACGGTTTTGATTGTACCCAACTATGTTGGAACATGAGATATAAGCATTCCAGCTATTTCCTATTTTATGTTGAAAACCCTAGACACTGTTGTAATATAACTGGATTTCCTATCAAATATTTTGGTTATCGTAAGGGCAAAACTCCTCCGTGTTTATTTGCGGTGAGTCTTACGAGATACCTTTGATTTCAAATGATTTTCAAGTTAAACAACTTTAACCGTTTACTCACTCCAGACCCATGTATGAACTGGAGTTTATTTTCTGTTTTCTTAAACTCTTGGGTATTCAAATTTTTATGAGTAGCCAAGTGATCTAGGAATGGCTTTGACATGTTTCAAAGAAGACTTGGAGCAGGAGACTATGGCATATCTATATATCTATTCCGCTGTACCAGTATCTCTGTTTGCATTTTGGGTTGTAATGGATAGACAGGTCATCACAACTGTCTAATATGATGTTGTAAAATTGAATGACTCTGATGTATGGTATTAGTGACTGCTGTATAATATGTATGTGATGTAATATATTTATTTGGTTCGACTATGAGATTTTGATGATTGTTTAGTTCTTCCTTTATATCTATTTCTTTTCTACCTATTTCTTCCTTAATTACAATACGTCTTTCTATGGAATGAAAGGCGGATCGTCACAGTTGGTATCAGAGCGTTAGGTCGAGATAATACCAAGGCTGCTGGGATAATACCATCATGAGAGAACGTACTTGTAATATATATACATATATATATATATACATACACACACACCTACCTGATTTGTTGGGTTACCTGTCCAGGTTGCCAACATGAGTTCCAAGGGAAGAAGAGGAAGAATTATGAGTAGCACAACGACCACAAATGGAAGAGGTCCGAATGCTGAAGGTGGTTGAGTAACTGGCGAAGCTGTAACCCCGATACCGCCTCGAGTGAACTTTGTAGCGCTGAAGACTATACCAATCTCGGAGGAAAGCCTTTTAAGGGTACTGACTTTATCATTGAAGTGCAAGTTTTGTTGTGCTCGTGTGAGCGGATTTCCAAGAGTTTGGATCTATCGGATGAGCATAAGTGAGTTATGGCATCGTGACAACTTCAGAATAGATCAACTGTGTGGTGGGATGCAGTCACCATGAATGTTCTCGAGGATGATATCTCTTGGAGAAAGTTCAAGGAAGTGTTTGAAGAGTAGTTTATGGCTGCCGTAGGGAAGACTCGACTGTATACGAATTTTCTGGACCTTAAGCGAGGGGATTTGGAATTCGAACTTGGAGATTTGGTTTTTGTCATGGTTTCCCCGATAAAAGGAGAGATCAGATTTGGTAAGATGGGAAAGCTAGCTCCGAGAAATATTGGACCTTTCCATGTTCTCAAGAGAATAGGTGCTTTAGCCAACAGGATTGAATTACTGGAACGGATGGCTGGGATTCACCATGTATTTCACGTATCTCGTTTGAGGAAATATGTGTATGATCCATCGCATGTTGTAGAACCAGTCGTTCAGGAAGATTTAGAGGTTGAACCATACTTAACTGTGGTCAGATATCCAGTTCAGACTGTAGATCGAGATGAGAAGAAGCTCAGGAACAAAGTGGTAAAGCTAGTTAAAATTCAGTGGACCGAGGATCCCAGATATTGTACCTGAGAAACTCTAGATAGTATTAGGAAAGCCTATCCGGAATTGTGTCAGGATAGTTAGGATTGTTTGTTTGAATGAATTGTTTGTTTTTGTTGTTAGTATATGGCTAATGTGTATGCTTGGTTGTTTGCATATAAAAAAATTTGATTGATAATTAAATTATCTTTTGCATTTAAACTTTCGGAGAAGAAATTCTCTTAAGGGGGGAGGAATGTGACAACCCAGAATTTTTAGCAATATTAGATTGATGGTTTTCTTATATAATTATTTAAAATTGAAAACTTATCTATCAAACTAATAAATTATGCTATCTATTTACTATTATTCATATATTTATGTATATGTAAATTGTGAATATGAAACTATAATTTGAAATCCAAGACAAACATCTTAAAGACAAATTAGATTTAATTTAACATTTTTAAACACTAGTATATATGTAGTTATTAATTGAAATATAAATAGCTTAAGCTTAAAATAAGAATAAATAAAGGGTTTTATCCTTTTAAGTAAACATCGTAAATAAAAATAAAATATAAAAATAAAAATAAAACATAAACAAATATAAAATATATGTATAAGGACATTTGTAAGCTAGGTGAAGATCTTTGTGGAAAGTGTCAAATTTATTTGTTTCTTCATTTATTAAAAAAAATAAACAAAATGATTTAAAGAAATAGTGTGTGTACAGTTTATATCAACTTATATATATCTCAATCCTTTTCTTTCTTTCATCTTTAAAATCTAAAACCAAAACCAGAAAATAAA
Source organism: Allium cepa (assembly GCA_030765085.1). Taxonomy (NCBI): domain Eukaryota; kingdom Viridiplantae; phylum Streptophyta; class Magnoliopsida; order Asparagales; family Amaryllidaceae; genus Allium; species Allium cepa. The sequence continues at coordinate 140,435,851 of CM060937.1, read as the reverse complement.
AAGAGAAAAATCAAACAACTTTCACCAAATTTTCAAACTAAAAGAAAAGGGAAATTCAAGTTCAAAACTCAACTCAATTCTACAGAAGATCCTCAAATCAAAGAAATCAACTAGTAGTTTTCAAAATCAATTTCCAGATTTCCAAATCATTCCTCTGTTCAAAAAATTTAAGTGAGTCAACTTCATTTTTTTTAAATCCAAACCTACTTCATTTTTGTATGCATATAAGATTTGATAGTGGTAATGACTTGAATATTAAATGCATGGATGAAAGTGCATGTTGCCTAGGTGTACATGTTGAAAATACTGTGCGCATGCCTCTGTTTTGTTTGACAGACTCAAAAACTCATTCAAAAATTCAATTCTCTTCACTCTATCTCTTTTAGGTTGTGATCTTTAAAGGAAATGTGTTTGTATTAACTAAATCTTAATTTTAAAAATATTTTATGTGTAGTTAGCAAGTAGTTTTACTTGGAAGAAAAAAATACAGTGAAAACCAAATCAAGTCAGAAAATAAATTGTTTAAATCTCGAGTTTTTCTTATACCATCAGATTTGATTTTGAAAACTATGATTTTTGACAATAATATCAAGATTTTTAAGTTAGTATTTATGGAGATTTTGTTAGTTGAATGGGATTTGGGTTTTCTTCGATTCTCGACGATCAAAGAATGGTGAAAGGTCGAGGTCGTTGCTGGAGCAAGCTTGTGGGTCGAGAGCTTAGGAAAATGGTAGGAGGGTTTTTAGTTCACCGTAGTGGCACGACGAGGAGGATGTAGGGTTTAAAGCTTGGTTCAGGTCGACGTTGTTTTCGAGGTGAATGCGAAGGCGTGGCAGCGGGCTTGATCGGAGTAGGGGGAAAGGGAGCGTGGAACTCTAGCGAAGGTCTGGGCTCAAAGGCGAGGCTTCTAGTGGTCGGAGGTGGCAGTGCAAGGTGGATCTTTGCAACAAGGTTTGGTGCTTGTTGTTTCTCGTTTGCTCGAATTCGATTTTGTGTTTGTTTTAGGGTTCTGAGTGGTTGGGTCGAACGAGGGTGACATCGGCGACTTGCTGGCGATGGAGACGTTGGTCGGAGATGCTCCGGTCATGCATGCACTTGCACGGTGCATGGTCGTCTGGGTTTTGTAGTTTGTAGTTGTGGTAGGATCTAGCATAAGAAAGAGACGGGGAGGATAAGGGTTAGCACTGGGTTGGGCTTTGGGTTAGGGTCAGGAGTTTGGGCTTTGGGCCATAGTTTTCTTTCTAAATAAATTAAAATATGATGGAAATGTAAACAAAGTTTCAAGTAATTTTACCAAATTTTAAGTTAATGTTTTTACTTAAACATATCGGAAAAATACTAAAGTAATTTGAAAGTTTTTAACTTAACCCTAAACCTAAGTTAAAAAATGATGTTAATTTAATGAATTATGCTTAAATTTAATTAATTTGAGATAACTATATATATGTTAATTATTTAGTTAATTACAAAAATTTATTAAATAAAATTTAATAATGTAATTAAGTAATGGTTAAGATAAATGATTTAAACTTTTAAATTAACCAAAGGTCATATGTTAATAATTATTTAATTCCATATAGTTTATTTAAATAAAATATAAATGGCGTGCAATTAATTAATGAAAATTAAGTAGGGTTATAAGTAATTAATTTAGTTTGTGTTAAATTAAATTAATTAGAAATGGTGTGACCAGTTTATCTAACTTATGAATGAATACATTAAATTGAATGCTTTGGATTGTTTGACATCTCTAAACTGTTAATTTGTGATATTCTATGATATGAAATGCCTGAATTGAAACGTGATGAATGTAAGTTATATATCTGTGATGAATTTCTGTGTGTGAATACGACATTCTAAATTTAAATTAAGTTGCTTTACTTAAATAACTTGGCCTTAAAAGACGGCGTTTGAATTTCGATGAGACCGGGAATGGATATCAAATTGTAATCCAAAAACCACATCCATCTAAATTAAACGGTAGGTCGTGAAATCTCAAGTGAAGATTAGGAATGAAGATTCAGAATGCAAGGGCTATTTGTTGTTAACTATGAGGGTGATTCCAAAATGAGTGTAACGGAGATAGTGCCTTCGGTTCCGTTCAGACCCGGAACGGACTTGTATGGACGAATGCTATCAGACCATCGTCAATGGAGGACGATGAGCATTCCAAGATGTGCGTGCTATAATGGTAATCGTAGCTTCAAGCCTCATCAACCGGGAATGGCTAAAACAGGGGAGGTGTAGCAAGGCTAAGTGGGTAGCACCCAAGTAGGATAAGATTATCGCTTGTCTAGATGTCCCTTTTCGGCTGTGTGGGTGTTGTTGGCCACAATCGTGGGGTTGTCTTATTCGGACTATCCAGTAAGAGGTAGCTCCGGTCTTGTGTTGTAGGAGATCAGGGAGGATCCTCGATACGCTGATCTAGAACAGGTACTGTGACGGGCGATACCCCAGTAGCCTTGCCATTATATGGAATCCAATCTCCAATAAGTGCCCATACGATTTTGATTATGCCCAACTATGTTGGAATGTGAGATGTAAGCATTCCAGCTATTTCCTATTTTATACTGAAAACACAAGACACTATTGTAATATAACTGGATTTCCTATCAAATGTTTTGGTTATCGTAGGGGAAAAACTCCTCCGTGTTTATTTGCGGTGAGTCTTACGAGATACCTTTGATTTCAAATGGTTTTCAAGTTAAACAAATTTAACCGTTTACTCAAACCAAACCCATGTCTGACCTGGAGTTTATTTTCTATTTTCTTAAGCTCTTAGGCACTTAACTTTTTATGAGTAGCTAAGTGATCCAGGAATAGCTTTGGCGTGTTTTGAAGAAGACTTGGAGCAGGAGACTTTGGCATATCTATATAAGTATTCCGCTGTATTAGTATCTCTGTTTGCATTTTGGGTTGTAACGGATAGATAGGTCAGCATGACTGTCTTATATGATGTTGTAAAACTGAATGACTCTGTTGTATGGTATTAGTGACTATTGTGTAATATCTATGTGATGTAATATATTTATTTCATTCCGTTGTGAAATTCTGATGATTGTTTAGTTCTTTCTTTCTATCTATAACTTTTCTACCTATTTCTTTCTTAATTAAGATATGTCTTTCTATGAAATGAAAGGTGGGTCATCACACTATGCATTTTCATGAGGTTTCATAGAGTTCCAGAGAATAAACCGTAAGAAATAAAGAGTTGATGGTCCAAACTGCGGGATAACCCAAGTCGTGGAAAGATAATTATCAAAACTCGTCAATAAACTACCAAATTACATGGAGGAAATATAGACGAAGCAATAAACTCGAAGCAAAATAATTTGGCCGAGTTCTGGCTATGCATTAGACTTAGCCTTGAGTCAAGGTCAAGAGCTTGACTCGGTATCGAGTCTAATTGGTGACTCAAGTCATCATGATATTTTTTGTACCATCTTAGGCCAATCCCTGTACTTTTCTGGATGTGGACTTCTGATCTGATATGACTGTTATCTATATAAATACAAATCATAGGTCAACCAAGAAGGGAGATCTGGATTCTGCTATCACTACGTAAGAATTCTCTCTCTTTTTCAACTCTTTCCTCTTCACAACAATCAGTAGGGCAGCTCCTTTAGGTAATAGAAGGAGTTAAAACTTGTCTGACCCTTATACTTATTATCCTACCTCTCTCGAACCCCTTGTAATCTCATACAAACAAGATCAAATCAATAAGTAAAGTTATAAAATGGATGTAGACTTAGTTAAAAGCCAAATCACTATGTCTCTCTCTTATTTCTTTATTTTATTACAGTTTTCTATTATCTTTGTCATATCTTAACAGGAATGGTGTTTTCACATAATACTCTTGGGTGTCGGTACATTTCTGGGTTAACAATAGTATTATTTTTGACTTGGTGATTGTTGTTCATTGAATGGTTTGTCGATAATTAACCGACAAACTAGACTTTCTGTATTTTGTGGGTAAATCTATATTTTCATAACAATTTTAAATATATATATATTTTTGTCCTTGTAATGCATTTTGTTGAACAATTTTTATGCACTATCAACTCAAATTCTTTGGAACCAAACATATTTCTGATCCTCAACAATAACAATCCAATAACTTTGGAATAAACTCTAATTTTTAAAAGGAAAAAAAACAAGGGTTTTCTTTTTCCATGGAGGAAACCATATCTCCTCGTAAAAATCAATCCAACCTTCCTCTTTCTCGTCCTTCTCCTCGGGATAGACCACATGAATCTCATTTCAGAAAACCAAATGGTGTCATCATATATAACGAGGGCTTCCAATTGGTTTAACCAAGATCGTAGAGAAGATACCAGCCAAGAAATTATTAAGTTTGGTCTTATAATAATGGTCTTCTAAAAAAGAAGGAGGGACTGACGACCAACTCCAGTCAGGGTAAGACCAATCCGATGCAAACCCGAAAGTCGATCATGTTCTCTCTAAATAAAGAACTAGGACATAAATCCTGGGCTGATATTGTCTCAGAGCAATTGAAGGAACCAAGAGATGAACAATGCAGTCCTGAAACCATTTCTCCTATACAAATCAACAACAAGAAATAAGGTGTGGTTAAGGAGGCAGTTTGTAAAAGAGCCATGGAGTGTTGGTATAACTCCATTTTGGTTTATGTAATAGGCAGCAAACCATATTTCATGTTTTTTTATAGAATACATAAAAAGAGTTTGGAAGCCGATTGGTGAGTTCGAAATCTTTTCCAAAGAAAATGGGCTTTTTCTAGTCAAATTCAATGATTCTTAAGACTGCAATACCATTATTAAGAATGGTCCTTATTTTTACAATGGCAAGCTCATCAACATAAGAAGGTGGATTGAGACACTGAAGTGGGACAGAGATTTACTGTCAACTATGCCGATATGGGTTAAATAACCGGTGTAAACCACAAGTTATGGGATCATGAGGCATTTAGTATTATGGCAAGTATTAACGAAAAACCCATAAAAATGGACGCAGCTACTACCATGAAGACGAGATTGAATTACGTTCGGTTTCTAGTGGAAGTTTCTGCGACTGATAACTCCCAGGTGAAATTAGTCTCAATCTTTATAATGGTGTAATCATAACACAAAAAGTTGAATACGAATGGCTTCCACCGAAGTGTAGTATCTGTAAGTGTTTCGATCATACTAGAAAGCAATGCAACCTGAAACAGATGTGGATTCCCAAAAATAGTGACAAAGATAGAGGTGATGCTCAAGAAAATAGATCTGAAGGGATTCAAGAACTAATTATCAGTAAAGTCACAAAAAACTAATCAAGAACCCAAGAGGGCAATGATCGAATCAATCAAGAAGATATCATTTTCGATCAAGAAAATAATATAAGAGAGCTCACAAACCAAAATGATCATATCACTGCTATAGAATTTCATCAGTTAAAAGACTATGAAGAAAATTTAAACGATCTGATTCCGATTAGTACAAAGAAGGGTAAAAATAAAAAGGTCTTTAACTGTGAAACCCCTTCTATTTCAGAGCCATGCTTAATTACAGAGCATAATATTACACAAATAGTCAACAATCTTCACCAGAATAAGAGCCAGGATCGAGCAAATGATATAGAGAAGGGATCCTCTTCTGGACTTGCTGCAGATGTTGGGAGGATTAATTGCACTCACTCAACATTGCCTAGCAAGTGTGATCCTCCTCCAAAGCAGGCTGCAATAAATGAATGTAATGAATCAGTCATGCCTCACACAGCTTCGTTTGATATTTCCCTGATTAAAGTCCCAGAATCTGCACAAATCGAAGAAGATGAATCTGAGAGGGTTGAGAATATCGAAGAGTTTGACATATCAGAGTTACATATTGCAAAAACAAAAACATCTGGTAAGTTAAAGGGTAGCAAAGAGAAGAAAGCTTTCAAGTAAAATTACATTTCGATCAATCCAGAATGGGACCAAATGTCTACTAGATTGAAAGAAAAGGGTGTTGATAATAAAAGGAGACGTAAATGTACTATAGTATCTGGTACCATTTAAATTCCATATTTTTATTATTAGTTATATATGACTTTATTTGCTTGGAATGTCAGGGCGATGAACACCCCTGTAAAACAATCTGATATCCTTTATATGATTAATGTTCACAAACACTCTATTATTGCTTTAAATTGAGAATAAATTGAATGATGAGAATTTTAAAAGGTTTTGCCTCAAGATGTCCAGTAATTGAAAAGTTGTACCTAACAATGATTGGGGCTGTAAAGGTTGAATCATTGTTAATTAGGATTCTAACATCTGGACTAATATGAATATAAACAAAGATAGTCAATTTATGGGATGCAGTTTTAAAAATATTGGTTTTTCTTTGCAGGTTACGAGTGTCTATGGTAGTAATTTTGAAAGAGAAAGAAATGTTTTATGGTAGAAACATAAATCTCTAAATTTCATATATGATTTCTCTTAGATTGTGTTAGGGGATTTTAATACTGTTTTCATGATAATGAAAAATTTGGAGGAATTAAAATCCCTCAAAGTAAATTGGATAGGGTTAATAAATTTCTATTAGACTCTAGTCTCATTGAACCAGTTATTAGTGGGAGCAAATTTACATGGAAATGTGGTCTAGCTAAAAATATTCACTGCAAATTAGATAGGATTTCGTATAACAAAGAATTTTCAAAAAGATTTCCTAATTGTATCTGTTCCACTTTAGAACAAAATTTAAGTGATCACACTCCTTTATTGGTTAAGCTTTTTGTTAATGGTGAATTTAATAATAAAGTATCTCCTTTTAGATTCAAAAATAGTTGGGTTTTTGAAGAAGATTAGAAAGTTTTAATGAAAAATAGTCTAAATTTTTCTTGTGAAGGTACTAAACAGTATCAGTTTTGTATGTTTTTGAAATAGACTAAAAAAATCTTAAAAGCTGGAACAAAAATAACTATATGAATAAAAATAAGACTATTAGCTTGAGAAAAGAAGGGAAACTCTTACAGCATATTTCTGATAATAAACCTGATGATATCAGTACGATTAATAAAAAAATTAAGAATCGAAATGAACTGTCTTTTGAAATGTATAAAGAATCTGTTAATGCTAAACAAAAGGTAAAAGTTGATTAGCTTAATTTAGGTGACGACTGCACCAAATTCTTTTATGCTAAAATGAGTAGCAGAAAGCACTTAATAATATAGGTTGCATTATAGATAAAGAGGGTAATTTATCAAATGCATATGATAAAGTTACTACAGAAGCTATCAACTTTTATGAGGAGGTTTATTTTCTACCTGTACTAAAAAAAAATTCCTCATATTACTTGTAAAATATTTTGAAACATAATGCATCTGAAATCTTGCTTGCTCCTATGAGTTTAGATGAAATAAAATTCATTGTTTTTAATGCTGGTGATCATAAAAGTCCAGGCCCTGATGGGTTCAATGCAAAAAAATTTAAAAATCATTGGGACAATATAAAAGAGCAAGTGTTTGAAGTTATTAAAGAATTTATGGACAAAGAGAAAATTCTTAAAAGATTAAATCAAACATTTGCTAGCCTTATTCCTAAAAATAAAAATCCCACTAATATTGGTGATTATAGACCTATTTCTTGCTGCAACTTTATTTACAAAATTATTGCTAATGTCCTTAGTAATAGAATAAAAGTGTTTCCGCCTTTTCTTATTTCGGAAAATCAGAGTGCTTTTGTACCTGTTAGACTTATCTATGAAAATTCTCTTTTAGCACATGAGATGGTCAAAAAATTCAATACAAAACAGGGTGATAATGGTTGCATCAAAATTGACTTATAAAAAGCATATGATAAGGTAAACAGATATTTTACTCACCATATTATGAAATACATGGGATTTCCTACAAAGTTTTATGATTTGGTATTTGAATGTATTAACACTTCTACCTTTTCTATTCTGATTCAAGGAAAGGCAAAAGGGTTTATTAAGAGTAATAGGGATATAAGACAGGGTGATCCATTATCACCTTATCTTTTTGCTATGGTTATGGAATATTTTTCCGTACTTATGGAAGTAGAAGCTATTAAATGTAATATTCACCTTATAAATAGAATTCAGCCCTGTATTAACCATTCCATTTATGCTGATGACCTCATGGTTTTTATAAAAGCTAATAAAGCTAACGCAGACACTATAAAAAAAATTTGAGAACCTGAAATCTTATGCTGGGCTCTAGCTTAATGTTAATAAGTGTAAAGCTTATTTTAGCAAATCTAGTAAATATAAAAAAGAGTTTTTAAATGTTTTACAAATAGCAGAGGGATTTCTTCCAATTAAATATTTGGGTTTGCCTCTCTCTACAAATCAGATTAAAGATACAGATTTTTCTATTCTTAATGAAAAAATCTAAGAAATAATGGAGACTTGGTCTTTTAAGTTACTTCTATTACTGGAACACTTGAACTTATTAAGACTGTGATTTATGCTATTATTTTATACTGGCTACAAACTTTTCATATCCCAGTTGCTTCTATTAAAAAGTTAGAAAGTAAATGTGCAGATTTCTTATGGAAGGGTAAATATCACAAAATTAGCTGGGAAAAAGTATGCAGACCTAAAAATGAAGGGGTTTTTAGCATTAGCAGTATTAAAGACCTTAGTGTTACTTGCCACCTAAAATTATTTCGGAGATTTCTTAATTCAGACTCTTTGTGGGCTAGATGGATGAAATATAAGTATTTGATTCTAGACTTCTGTGCATAACAGTAACCAATCTAATGGTTGGAAGCAAATATTAAATTGTAGGGAAGTAGGCAAGACTTTGCTTTAAAGAAAATTTAAGCATGGAGAAGAAACCAGTTTATGGTTTGATCCATGGTTTAAAAATGAGGCTTTTATAAATTAGGTTGGATGGAACAGTTTGGTTATATGTGGTGGATCAAATGCTAAAGTTTCTGATATTATTATAAATAATCAGTGACAGCCACAGTTACACCCTATTATTAACCCCCATAAAGAAATATGCAAAATTCAACTTGATCCTTATGCAGAAAATGACTATCGAGAATGGAAAGCAAGCAACAGAGGGAAGTTTTCATTTAAGTAAACATGGAATTTTATTAGAGATAAATCTCAAATGGAAGACTGGTATCAATGCATATGGAACAAAGTGAATTGTCCCAAGATGGCATTTTGTACTTATTTTGCAATTAAAAATAGATTGCCTACTTGGGATAGACTTAATAAATGGGGCAATAATCTGAATTCACTCTTTTCCTTGTGTAGCATGTGTAATGAAAATGCTAATAACCTATTTTTTGAGTGCGGTTACTCTTAATTTATTTGGAATCAAATTAGAGCTATTCTGGATACTGAGGACAACAGTCAAATGGATTGATGCATGTTATCAAAGTTATTAACAACAAATTTAGATCTAAGTCCAAGGAAATAGACTATGCTCACATTCTTGTAACTACTGCAATATATTATTTGTGGAAAGAATGAAATATGCATGTGCATAACAAAGGCAGCAGAAAGAAAAAAGCAGATTTGGTTAGTTATTATCACTAACAGCAAGATCATTCTTTAAAAATCTACGAAAAATATTAAAAACCAAACCAAGTTTGCTTTCCTTGCTGTTGATTGGAATTCTGAAACGGGAAGCAAGCATTTAAAAGCGTATTTATCGCAACCTAGAAGCTTCCATATCGACAAGCATACTAATAATCTGATTCCTGGGTCTAGCTCCCGCAATCAACAAGATTTTGTGGCTAACACTGTGAATAGGAGCTCGTATATATCTAATAGCAGTAAATCTCACTTCGAACAAGCTCCAGAAGCTAATAATCTGAACCCTAGCGTCGACATGGATAGCGACAATGATCTGAAGAAGGAGATGTCAGATCTGGATCGCAGTGACGCCAGATCTAACATTCTTACTTTCTTATTCAACAGATTCAACTATTCGAGCAATATTGGAAGGCTCAAGGGTATGAGAAAAGCAATGAACGAAAGCTTATCATACTGGAAACGTGGTGAAATGAGCGGAGTAAAGATAGAAGAGAAATGGCTCAGCTTTCTGAATCGCCTCTGCCATTTTTGAGAAGAGCTTGATTATTAATTTTTTGCTAAGAGATTATGCCGGCAACCCTATTAGGGTTTGGTGTTTGTAAAGTTGTGTTCGGGTAGAAGTGTTTTCTACCCGATATCTTGTATGTAAAGTTGTGTTCGGACCTTTGGCGATATGGTCATACATACTGTCATGCTTTGTTATTTTTACTTTATGTTTTATCTTGGTAACTCTAATTCTTATGTTAACTAAATTTAGTCATGTTCAGTACATAATCAACATGTAAATTTTCTACATACAATTTATACTCAATCATTACACTACAAAACACACTTCGTTTAGCGACCGGCACTAGCGACGGCTAAAAATGGCGGCCATCGCTAGCCGTCGCTAGTTGTCGCTTTACGCGTATATACAGGCAAGCAGAGAACCAAAACACAATTCATCTTCCCCCAGAATAACTTCAGCTCCCCTCCTCCACTGCCGACGCCCCAGCCGCCACCCCCTAACGCGAGTTGTCGATCTTCCCATCGCAAAAGCCACAACGCTCCAAAACTCTAAGGTATGTTATTGCTTCTAATTTCAGCTTAATCTAGGTTTAATCAAAAACCTAATTTTGAAATTGGTTGATTATATGTGATAGAAATTGATGAGTTCACGTTAATAGTTGTTCATAGTAGCGTATTTATTCTTAGGGATATGTTAAGAACCCTAATTCAGCAAATTAGTTAATTATGGGTTTGTTATTATTTAGTAGTTAATGATAATATTGTATTTGTTGAGTTGGTGATATTAATTAGTGGTTTGATTGTTTAATTCCTAATTAAAAATTAGGGTTTATTTATAATCCAAAAATTAGTGTAGATTACCGATTGATGTGGATATATAATTAAGTTTACGTGAATATTTGTTATACTTAATTAGAATAATGTTTATTATAGTTTGCGCAAACATTAGTGTACAATTGTTGATTAATATGCGGCTAAATTTGTACAGTTAAACAGAAGTAATATTTTTTATTTAATTATCGTGTGTGCATTCTAAGTATTAGTTGTTAGTATAAAATTAAATTATTATAGTTTATTACAAGTGCTAACATCTAATTTTCGTTTACAAAATCGATAAAACAAATTAAATTGTTAGCTGAATTTTAAAATACGTTTTGAAATTTCAAATGTATGAAATAAAATATTAAATTGGTTAAATGAATTATATAATTTTGAAATGAGCATAACAACAACAAATATTATATTAAAATCAATTTTTGTAGAAAATTAAGAAATGAAAATAACAACAATAAATATTCTTGTAAAATCGATTTTGTAAAAAATGGAGAAATGAATACAATAACATTAAATAGTTTATAAAATAGTTTTTGTACTTTTTGTAGTTGTAGTTTTTGTAGTTTATAAAATAACATTAAATCGATTTTATAAAATAGTTTTTGTAGTTGTTAAAATCGTAACTCATAGTTTCCGTTTGTGAGATAAGGCATATTTTCCAAGTTAGTGATAGTTCTCATGGATTCTGATTCATAATTAAACGAATTCTATTTGGCCACATTACTAAGAAAATTTAAGATCATTATTTCACTACAGACCACTAACACATCAATATTAATATTTTTTTAATTTTTCTTTGTTTATATGAAACCCATAGAGAATTTTTGGCCCCGTCTGACAAGTGTTGTATATGATCGTTATATGAATATTCATTTTTCCACAGAATGGACGTCTATATTCATCTGATACAACATTTCTTGGATTTGTCCTAGTATTTGGACAAGTTACAAACACAATAAAGTAATCATATTTTATAAATCATTTCAGTTTAAACGGTTTAGAAAATTTCGATGGCACTTTCTTTTTTCCCTGTGTACATGCATTTGTGTATGATACAGGGAAAAAATGGAAGTGCTGCCGAAATTTTGTAGAATCGTTTAACCTGGAATGATTTATAAAATATGATTACGTTATTGTGTTTGTAATGGGAAGTAGGATAACCGGCCGTCAAAGTAAAAAAAACAATAAACTTAAGAATTGAAAATTTTAATGCAGTATTTATTTGAATTTGTTAAAATAGTAAAGGGTTATATATGAATTTTTACAAGACTTTAATATGAAGTGTTTTATTCAATCTTCTAACCTACATTTTTCAAATCATGAAATATGTTCGATTATTTGGTCGACCATAGTTGGATGTATGAACCTCGAAAAGGTATGAAAGGATCAATAAAAGAAAAGAACGTTTCTGTAACGGTGTACACGTATTTATTAGATTTGCTCAATCTAATAATCGAAATAATGTAGATATTCATTGTCCGTGTAGTAAGTGCAAACATCTGAAGCATTGGAAACCAGTTGTAGTAGAAGTACATTTGTACAAATTTGGTTTTGTGTCGAATTATTACTTATGGGATCGTCATGTAGAACTTGTTCAACCTACACCTAATCCTGTAGTGTTAGAGGACGATAATACTGACCAATCCTATAGAAAGCATGGTGTAAGATGCTGTAAGATCAATGTTTCCTACCTTTGACCAAGGTGATGATGGGAATGAAAATGTTGACGAAGAGCCGACCGCGGAAGCTAAAAAAATTTATGATTTATTGGATTCTGCTAAGAGGCCATTGTAGGATGGATGTACAAGCGGAACCGAATCATCTGTAACCGCCGAATACATCACTATGAAATCAAAATTTAATCTTATAGAAGCTGCATTTACAGCAGTTGTACAAACTACAAAACGACGCATGCCACCTAATAATTTGATGTGTGATAGTCATTTAAAGTAAATAAACTTATGTCTGCTTTTGGATTGTCGTACCAGAAGATAGATAGCTGTATTGGAAAGAAGATGCTCATCTTACTAAATGCAGAATATGTAACGAGGAATGATACAAACCAAGAAAAAAGAAAGGAAAAGAAGTTCCATATAAAAGGATGCATTATTTACCCATCACTCCCAGACTTCAACGGTTATATGCATCTTCTGCTACAGCATGTTATATGCGATGACACGCTGTGAGAACACCAGAAGAAGGAACTTTGATACATCTTTCTGATGGAGAAGCATGGAAACATTTCGATAAGACTTATCCTGAATTTGCGGCAGAGAGCTATAATGTTAGGCTAGGCTTATGTACGGATGGATTTTCGCCATTTTCTCAGTTTGGTAGTAAATATTCATCATGGCCTATTATTGTTGCTCCTTATAATTTACCTCCATGGATGTGTATGAAAACTCCATATATGTTTCTAACGATTGTCGTTCCTGGTCCCGTTGATCCGACTCAAGGAATTGATGCTTATCTACAACCACTAAACGACGAGTTGAAAACACTGTGGCATGAAGGAGTTGAAACGTACGACATTTCGAGAAAAAGGAATTTTCGTATGTTTGCTTCTTTATTATGGACTATTAGTGATTTTCCATCGTATGGCATGCTTTCAGGTTGGAGCACATCTGGACGTCTAGCTTGTCCTTATTGTATGGATGAAACACGAGCATTTTCATTAAAGTATGGAAAGAAAATTTCTTGGTTTGACTGTCATCGGTGTTTTCTACATATCAGTCATAAATTTAGAACGGATAAAAAGAACGTTAAAGCTAACAGAGTAGAGAGTATGCTACCACCTAAGGTTTGGACAAGTGAAGAGGTATATGAAATTGTAAAAGACTACCCAAAGATACATGAAACTGGGGTACAGGTTGAGATTCCAGGTAAATCGAACATTCATAACTGGTGCAAGCAAAGTATATTCTGAGAGTTACCATACTGGAAAAGTCTCCTACTCCAACATAACATTAACGTCATGCACAATGAAAAAAACGTGTTTGACAACGTGTTTAATACAATTTTGAATGTGAAGGGGAAAACCAAGGATGATGCGAATTCAAGACATGATATATTACACTTTTGTAAGCGGCCCAAACTTCAATTATACGATGATAATAAAAAACCCAAAGCATGCTATGAGCTAGACAATAAGCAAGTAAAACTCGTTCCAAAGTGGGTGGAAGGACTTAGATGTCCTGATGGGATTTCTTCTAACCTCCGTAGATGTGTTGACTTTAAAAACAGCAAATTGAGTGGGATGAAAAGTCACGATTGCCACATTATGATGGAGTATTTTTTTTCCCGTGATTTTCATAGAACTGCTGCCTACAAAAATATGGAGTGTTATAATAGAATTGAGTATGTTTTATAAATAGCTTTGTTCTACGACGTTAAAGGTAGATCGTATATGTAAACTTCAAGCAGAAATCCCTGTACTTCTATGCAAAGTGGAGAAAATATTTCCGCCTGGTTTTTTTTAATGTAATGGAGCATTTACTTGTTCATCTTCCATCTGAAGCAGTCCTTCGTGGTCCTGTGCAATAAGGATGGATGTATCCACTTGAGAGGTAATTTAATTAATTTCAGTTTTTGTACCACGATATGAATTTAATTAATTTTGTTTTCGGTACCTAAATCATTTGAAGAAAAAAATTAGACAAAAATCATGAGTAGAAGGTTCGATTTGCAAATCGTACCTTGAAGAAGAAGCTTCATTTTTTTTCTCACATTACTTCAGTAACGATGTGAACTTATCGTTTGTAAGTGTTCCCCATAATGAAGACACTATTCAGCAAGATTCTTCTCAAACAATGTTATCTATTTTTAGACAACGTGGAAGACCTGCTGGAAAATGTGTGGAAATATGGTTAGATCATAGAGATTACCGTGTGGCACACACATATGTTCTTTTAAATTGTGCTAAAGTTGCACCATTTGTCAGGTAATTATGAATTCATATATAATTCAATTATACATTTATATATTAATTATAAAGGAATATAATACATATTTGCAGCATATACGAAACACAACATCCATCTGGCGATCATAGTAAACAATTTGCTGGATGGTTTTCGAACTGCGTTCATGATACAGAAAACCGTGTTGTTGACGAAGGATTACGACATCTTGCTATCGGACCAAAATGAAATGTCAAGACTTATCCAATATTCTTCGTCAATGGATTTAAATTCAACACCAAAGATTACGGGGCTGAAAAATTAACATATAATGTTGGTGTATTTGTCAAAGAAAGTGATGATCCAGAGGAGCATATAAAAGATTTTTTGTAACGACCCGAAATTTTCGAACCCGAAAATTTCAAATAGTTATGAAAAGAAGAAAGAGATAGAAGAAGGAGAAGAATCACACCAAACATCTCACATTCGCAGCGGATAAAATATAATAATAAATAATAACTATTTACAAAAGAATACTATATCTATCGATTACATTTAATAAACATCAGAGTTTCACATACATTCAGTCATTGAATATATACAATTATCATGTCTCAGATTAATAATAATATAAATATAGCGGAAATACTCTATACGCTGTAGCCATCCAGCTCGCCTCCTGAGCTCCAGAACCTGAAAATCTGTAATACTCGGTCTGACCCGAGCATTACATCAAAGTAACACCCGGGTCCGGCTGGAATCCAGCGTGAGCAAACCCATTTAACATGGAATACAAAAGTATACAACTCATATAAAACCCGGGTAACTTATATCCATTTTAAATACACAAGTTGTTATAGACGTCACTTATTCCACACATCAATTTCTAAGTGTCAGAACTTAGATTATATGGTCCAGTTCACTTAAATCATTCCATTACACCCTATTGATTTCACGTATCAATTTATAAAGAATCGAAGTGATTTCGGGTATTAATAGTACCCAATTTCGGTCTCTTCGAATTCAGTTCATCATAACACATGCTATCCAAGTGAAAATGCAATTCAATTTTAAATAAAATAAAAAAAATCACTTTTACTCAACAATTCATCATATTATCATTGCCCAACCAAACACATCATATCACGAACTATTTCATATTAGGGGTATCAATCAATTCAGGCATTTAAACAATAACTTATCATACATAAGCAAGATAATAAATCACACCATCTCGAATAAATCTAATTAACCATAATTGGATTAAATTAATTACCTTTAAGTCCTGCTTATTAATTTCAACCCAATTGATTAACCATCCCATAATCATTCATCTTAGTTAATCCTCCTTGATTAATTATTCTTTAGTTTCATAAAAATAATAATTAATCTTCAATTAATCACATAGATTAATTATTTCACCATTCACATTAATTAACCCTAACTTGCTTTATTATTTTACCTCTACTTACTTCATTAAGTAACTACCTCTTTATTTATCGTTTTCATTTATTACCCATTAATTAATCTCATTAATTAAATAAAGTTTAATCATTTTTATAAATTAATTGATTTTCCTTTTTTAATTCTCCAAATAATTAATCCTTAATTACTTCCCTTAAAGTAATTACGCTCTTAAATTTATTACATATGTTAACTACTTACACTAAATAATTCCCTTAATTAATCTCATTAAGTAACCAATCCTTAATCAATTCCAAGTTTATCCTTAATTAATTTAAACCAATTAATTCTCTTAAATTATTTACCTAAATTAACTAATCATTTCTTAACCACTAGTTAATGATCCCAACATTACTATCCATTATAACTTACTCTAAGTAATTATCATTTGAATTTATTACGTCATTAATTAATTCCGATTAGTCACATTCAGTAATGGATTTATTTCTTAATTACCTTCACTTAGTAATTAATCTTTAAATTACTTAACTCTAGTAATTATTCTTTGATGTTTATCATTATATTTCCATTTGAAAACAAATTTGCTAATCAATTCCAATAACTTACAATTCTTTAACACTCGATAGCTCGTTAAAACGTCCTGCCTGTAAAACTGTTAAATTTTTTTTTGAGAAACCTGTACGAGTTTTCTCATGCGAAACTAGATGAAGACCCAAGTAAACCCATAAGATAACATGATGCATCACCTGAGTCATCTTCCTCATTTTCTCGAGTACGCCCATTCCATCTCAACCTCACGCCTTATCAACCCAGCATTGGCCATATCAGGAATTTGTGCACGTGCACCACGATTCCAGCCACTGCCGATCGAAGCTATGATCATCAACACGTCGGCGATGATCCCACGAACACCCATGTTCACCCAGAAATCGAAGTCGATGGCGAAGGCGAATCGAGCAATACAACCCAACTGGAACCAAGATAATCTTCAAAGAAACGCCTCGCCTCGAATCCATAGGGCACCAAAGACGATGACACTCTGGTCAGAGCTTCTCCAACCCCTCTTCTATCCATTGCCATGGGTGCGATTGATCTCGGTGCTGTGATGAAACCGAAGCGATGCAAACTCAACTCGTGACTAAAAACAAGGGTTAAAACCCTAGATTGATCTCGTCAGCTCTTCACGGTAAATTTTAAAATCAACTAGTATTTTTTTTATGATGAACGATCTACCATCCAGCTACTACTCCAATTTCGTAACCCACAATTATCCCGATCATCATAATTAGCTCGAAACCCATTTCTTAGTTAACCCGAATTTCTACTCGAAATTCATACCTAAAAATCAAAATTTTACTACTAAAAATCCTAGATATTGATATTCCTTCAGGTTCTAGTCATGAAACCATGAATTATTATCTTCGAAAAATTGATATAAATTGAAATTCTATGTATTTCTACATACCTGTCCAGACTAACATCAAATAAATTTTACAAATAATTTTAAATTTGATGTTTTGTTAAAACGAACAAATTCTGTTTATAGCTTATAGCCTAAAGAAGATCATATAAGGAAAAATTGATTTTAAATCTAGAGTTAAATCCTGAGAAAACCTGGAACAAACTCTGTATATATAAATACAGATATGCACTCCAACCAGTAAAAGCATACAAGCATCATATCACGATTTCCTCAACCTTATTCTAATCCATATTCATAGATATCGAGATAAAAACTGTTTTTAGAAAGAAGGTTTTACTCACCTTGTAACGATCCTAAATTTTGAACAATTAAATTTGTAAATATTTAATTTATTTTAAATATTTAAATGATAATTTGACTTAAATTTCAAATTATTAGAATGAATTGGTGATTAAAATTTAGAATTTAATCTATTTAAAAAGTTGAATACAAATTTGAATTTTTACTTTGAAGTTGAAATTAATATTGAACTTATATTTTAAATTTGAAATTGATGATTTAGAAAAATAATTTGGATTTAAAATAAGAATGAAAATATAATATGAAAATAAATAAAAATATATATATATATGATAAAATAAATAAAGAATATATTAGTTTAAAATTTTAACAAAACAAAAACAAAGCAAAGAAAAAGAATTTTATTTGAATTTAAATTAAATAAGAAAAGATAAAAGAGAAAGATAAAATATAAAAAAAAAAAATATATAAAAAAAGAAGTATACGTTACTTTACCTTGACCATTCCTCCATACCTTCAACATACCGTGTTCCATACCCGTGTTCCACGCCATAACCCACGGAAAAAAAAATCACGTTCTCTTCTGTTTTATAACCCTATCCCTCTCCACTATCTCATACATACGAAAGAAAAAAAAATAAAAAGGAAAAATGGCGGCCGTATAATTTTCTTCGCCGACCTTCAGTGATTTAGGGTTTTTCAAAATCAAAAGGCGACGGCTTCAACTCGATCGCGTGCTCTTCGATCTGAGAAATTAGGGCTTCGGCTCCATTTCATTTCAGTGAAAGGTGAGTCTTTTGGCTCACGATTATCTTAATGCAAGTATTTAGATTTGGTTGCATTGAATTTTGGGTGGCATGCTACTGTTTTAGGGGGGTTGTTGGTTATCAAATTACTTGGTTAATTTGCATGCTTTGTTTTGATGATTTGTGGGTTTCAGTTGCTCGGTTACTTGAATCTGAACCATTTGGGGGAAATTGCAGTCACTTGCTCGATTTCTTGAACTGTAACTGATAAGAACAGATACGTGCTTGATTTGCATGCTATGAATTGGTGTTGTTTTGCTTCCATCTGCTCGGTTAATTTGCAAGTATGGGTGTTTGGGGTATTTATTATCATTTGTTCGGCTACTTTGAATTCTAAACTGATAGGAACAGATAACACATTGTATGTTGGTTGTTGGTTGTTCTTTTGCTATGAATTGCTCTGTTAATTTGTTATTTAAACTGTTAGGAGCAGATGCTATTGAATTAGGTCTTAAACTGTTAAGAACCGAAGCTAATTTATTGTTTTAAATTGATAAGAACTGATACTATGTGTGATTTGTTTTTAATTTTAAATTGATAAGAACAGAAACTATAATTGGTTTTGTTTTTTTTTAAATTTGACAAGAACTGATGCTACTTAACTTTTATGTTTAAATTGATGAAACAGATACTATGTGTTTTTGTTAAAAAAAAAAAAAATTTTTTAAAAAAAAAACTGATAAGAATAGATGCTGCTTTGATAATTTGTTTTAAATTTAAATTGATAAGAATTTAAACTGTTGAGAACAGATACTGAAATTTTTGTTGTAAAATTTATAAGAACAGATGCTACTGAAATTTTTGTTTTAAAATTTATAAGAACCAAAGTGAGCAACTATTTCTTTTCAACTTTTAACATGCTTCAATATTCTGATGCTTGTAAGTAGTCTTGAAATCTGATGAGAAGTTTGCTGATATGTGTTGTATGAAATAATTGATGTGCTCTGTGCCCTGTTCATTTTTCTGAAAACCAAAGTGAGCAACTTTCCACCCATGATCTACTTCTATATCTCAATATGGTGGTTGATACTTGAATGCATTATGCAATGTTGTTAGCTGTTAAAATATCTGTATGTTTAGATATATATATGTAGATATGGAGTGCATGTTGTAACATAGTTCTGTTTACAGGCAACAGGTTTCAATCATGTTTTACATGTATGCTCTGTGTGTTAGTAACAGGTTCAATTTTCAAAAACAAATTAAATAACTTAATGTTAAATTCGAATTGGGGAATTTTGATTTGTTGAGATTTTTGTTGTAAGCAGAGTAATTTTTGATCTCTCAACAAAATTTGCCATCAACAATAAATGGTTGTCAGACAATCCTACTTGTTGAACCTGCTTTCGACACAGTTATTTCTTTCCTTTTCTTAGTCCATTTTCTGCTCCTCTTCCATGCTTTTTAAAATACATACTGGAAATGCAAATGGGTTCCAAGAATTTAAAACAATATTCCCAAAAGGGTCTGTGCTAGCATGCACGAAGTAATTTTATGTTTCTACAGGCAAATCATTGTTGCCTCATTTTATAGACTTAGCTAATAACTGAAAGATGTCACACAATTTTGGTCAAAACCAACAGTTGCAGGAAACTGCTGCCTTGCCATATTTTTATATATGTTCATCTCCAATGATTTCATTTTGTGATTTAAGTGGCATTCTATCTGCTAATATTTGATGTTTCAGGACACTGTCAACTCAGCAGTGAAAATTTCCAGTTTTAATGCACGTAGTTGCATTTTTCTTTATTTACAGTAAAAGCTGTAAATATTTGTTTTGTGGATATTTGCATTTATTTGCACCAAAAACTGCATATTTCCCGAAAATACTTCTATATGTGTTTCTAGAAGCCACTTTTTGCCTCTGTTCCCAGTGTTACTCTGTGTTACCCCTGTGTTGCCTCTGTTGCCTTTGTGTTGCCTCAATATTGCCTTTGTGCTACTGTGTCGTCCCTTGCTGCTGCATGTGCACTTGCTGCAGGTTGTTTGCTGCATGTGTTTTCATTTGTGCACTTATTCAATGCTTAGTGCATTGTGTATTTGTTTTGGACTTACGGTTTGAATTTCATTGAGTTAAGTCGAGTTTGCAGTGATTTGTCTGATTTGCGCTCGCACGCGTGTTGGCGAGGCAGTGCACATGTGTGCAAAGTACACGTGTGTACTGCAGCCACACACGTTTGATAGGAAAAAAAAAATTGAAATTGTTAACATGAAAAATCCGTAATAGATTAAATTGATTCATGTGATCCATTTTATTCAGTTCATTGCAAATTTATTTACTTGAGTTAAGATTAATCCTGACTCGAGTGTTTTTGTGTTTTGCAATTAACGCTCGGGTCAGACCGAGTATTTTTACAGCTTGAAGATTTTCAGGCCGCGAAGTTAGAGAGAGGGGGATTAAAGCTCTACTAAAGTTTTCAGTAAAAATTTTCTTTGTACTCTAAAAAGATATATTCCGCTGTATAAAAAAATTTAATGCATTGTGCAAACTCTGATATATGTATGTAAGAAAAGTTCAATTATGAATAATATTATGATTATTCTGTGATTCTGTGGCTGATTCTGTTTAAACTTTATAAACTGACTAACAATTCGTCATTTTGAACGTTTCTAGTTGGTTTAATTACCGACTAGAGGCGGTCAGAGCGGCGGGTCGTTACAAAAGTGGTATCAGAGCTTTGGTTTACTCAAAGCTCAGTTTATGATGTTTAAT
The DNA here is from genome assembly GCA_030765085.1 of Allium cepa. Taxonomy (NCBI): domain Eukaryota; kingdom Viridiplantae; phylum Streptophyta; class Magnoliopsida; order Asparagales; family Amaryllidaceae; genus Allium; species Allium cepa. The sequence continues at coordinate 140,414,423 of CM060937.1, read as the reverse complement.
ATGAATAGTTACTAGAACCACTATAAAGAAAGTGCTTTTCAAATTTAAAAGAAGTATAAAATTGTTTTCTTTAAAACAAAAGGTATTTTAGAAATTAAAATTATTTTGAAAATTCCCCTCTCTAAAGTTAGGATTGCGGTAGTTTCTATTCGGTGAGGTCTCGTTAGATTTGAGTTTCGATCGTTCGGAAACTCATTATCAAATTGTTGAGATTTATGGAAACTGAAAATATGAGTTAATTGAATTAATGAATTGGTTTAAATTGGTTTAAATCAAATAACTTGAATATTTCGAGTAAGAATTGTGAAATAAAATGACATATTAATTTGGTTATAATCAAGTGGATTATTGAACTATAGTTTGGGAATTTGATTCTGAATTCTCTTGAGAAATTGTTTTCAAATATGAAGAACGAATTGGTAAATGAATGGATTATAAGTATTTAACTTATAATATGAACTTCTGGGTATATAACTGAGTTATATAAATGAAATTGAATTGAATCAATAAAAAGATTTATAAATTGAAGTTTTATAAATAGAAAAGGAATTTATGAAGATTGTTTATGAATTCGAAATCAGTTGAAATTGATAAGTAAATTATTATAACTTATTAAAGGAGATATATCCACGATTTTGGACAGTGGGTAATCCTTAAAAAATAAAATAAAAATAAGTTGTAGAAATGATGAAATTGGTTGACAAAGTATATTCACGATTTTGGACAGTGAATATATTAGTGAATAAAACAGATATGTTTTAGGGAAGTGATATTATGAAATGAAGTTTAATTGTTGATTTAACTGTAGAAATCAAACTATTTCGATGTGAAGTTTATATTTCAAGTTTAGACTATTGTCTAAAATGGTTAATGTGGAAAAATGAATTTAATGGAGCTAAATTGATGAACAATTTACTAAAGAACTAGTTGACTATTTTTGAAATAGAAAGTAAATGCAAAGTTCAAATAGAATTTAAATTTTGAATTTGAAATTGTCAACATGATAGTCCATTATAGGTTTAATAAATTCAGTGATGAATTTGAAATTAAACGTGCGGAAAAGAATTAAATTAAGTGAAAAACTTAATATTGAAAAGTTTGAAATCAGTTTAAACCTGATATTGTGAAAAGTATGAGGAATTCAAACTATGAATTAAGTGAAGTTGAAAAAGTTAATAGTTTTAAAAGAGTTTTAAAATGCATTAACTATCGAATACATAGATTTCAACATTCAATTGTTGAAATAGACGTTTTTCGAGAAATTAAGGAAATGGTGGACTATAACACTATTGTTATAGTAAATGGTTTCCGGAAGGAAATATTGTTGATAGTATTGGGATTTATATATCTATCTTAAATCCGAATCCCTATACTAGTGATTTTGAGTTGTCGTAACGATGTTTTACGTAACATTCGTTTTAACTCAAATAAATGTGATTAAAAGAATGATTTCCTTAAAGAATGGAATATATACTTAATTTTGATTCAAGTATATTGAATATTTTCAAAGTGTTGAAAATGAAAGAATTTGTGAATTACTTATTTTTGAATAAGTATGGAAATATTTTCCAATGTGAAATGAAAAGTTTGAAATTTTATCTTTTAAAGATAAATTGAGAAATGAATATTTGAAATTAGTTTCAAATGATTAAGTGTGAAAATTATATATCTTGTTAAAGATATTATTTTGAGAAATTTGAACAATTAGTTCAACTTGGAAATTTTTCAAAGATTGAATTTTGAGTTAAATTGAGTTTAACTTTGACACCAAAAACAATATAAGTTCAGCTTTGAATTTTGGATAGTCGATTGGGATTGTATGTCTAATGTTGTGAATTGATGACATATCATTTGATCTCTATTAAATATATATCTGTGGTGGCGGAGAATTTATTCTTTTAGCTTAACACCCTTCTCTGAGACGTACGAGCTTAGAGGTTATATATCGATAGACATCAATTATATGTTGAGAATTGACGATGTAACGTGAAATCCAAATCGAATGTGAAATCGATAATGAATTGGATTGTGAATGTGAATTAGGTTAGAGATAACCTTAAATTTTCAAATCGATTGAGAGGAAAATTTTAAACGTGATAGAAAAATTTGGAATCCTCTATTTGTTGTGAATGTGAAATGAGTTTTCGTAACTTATATATGTGAATATAATCGAAAACTAATCAGTTTAGAAAGTCATTGTTATGAAAATCCGGTGTAGGGTTACATAGATATGATAAGTACGAAATGTGAATGAAGTACTATATGTATATGACATATGTTTTCTAAAAACTGAGGATATGGAAATGTACCTTCCAATTTATTATGTGTGAAGGTGATTGGAACTCGGTGGAGTGTCCATTGTAAATCGTAGCTACGTAGAATTCCCTTAGTGGAATGTCCAATGGGACTGATTTGATATCCCATTGTGTTGGGATTATCCCATTGTGTTGGGATTATGTGATTGATGCTGGCGTAATTCGAGGGGTGTGATACCTAAAGTTACAAGCGATTCCATTGAGATAGTGGCGCAACCGCCGAGTAAACTGCGATCTGGGAACCGAAGCGTAATTCGAGGGGCGTGATGCCTAAGGCTACAAGCGATTCTACTGAGATAGTAGCGTAACCGCCGTGTGGACCGCGATCTAAGGCGACAACCATGGCGAAATTCAGGAGTGATGAGAAATCTAAGTTACAAGCGATTCTACTGAGATAGTAGCGGAACCGCCGGGTGACTGTGATCCATGGGGGAACGGACTTTCCATATCCATTTTTAAAAGAATTTTTAAAAGAATTTTTAAAAGTATTTTCACTGGGAGTTGAAGCAAGTATGTTTAGTACTTGGAGATTTTTAGTCTTGCGTCTGATCAGCGTATGCCTAAAGTCTGTGAGAACGACGATGAACTTGTTAAACTTTGAGTTATCAAGTATTTTCAAAACTTTAAATAGAAAATCAATAATCTGAAATTAGAATTACATAATTCTAACTTAATGAATTAAGGAAGAAGATCTTTTTGAATATCTTGAAAAATCCATAGTTTTTGGATAAGATATATTATGCAAATATTTAGCATGAAAGATTTCAAGTTTAAAAATCTGAGTTTTGTAAATCAAAAATTTAGTAAAAGACTTTTGTGTCTTGATTATTGAAATCGATAAACAAAACTAGTAAAGTGAAATAAATGGAATGAATCCTATATTTATTTATGAGTTTGAAACTTGGTGAAATTATGTAGGATATAAAATATCGGTGAGATTTTAGCAATCGTTTTTCCTAACTTATAATTTCGGGACGAAATTCTTTTAAGTAGGGGAGACTGTAACGATCCTAAATTTTGAACAATTAAATTTGTAAATATTTAATTTATTTTAAATATTTAAATGATAATTTGACTTAAATTTCAAATTATTAGAATGAATTGGTGATTAAAATTTAGAATTTAATCTATTTAAAAAGTTGAATACAAATTTGAATTTTTACTTTGAAGTTGAAATTAATATTGAACTTATATTTTAAATTTGAAATTGATGATTTAGAAAAATAATTTGGATTTAAAATAAGAATGAAAATATAATATGAAAATAAATAAAAATATATATATATATATGATAAAATAAATAAAGAATATATTAGTTTAAAATTTTAACAAAACAAAAACAAAGCAAAGAAAAAGAATTTTATTTGAATTTAAATTAAATAAGAAAAGATAAAAGAGAAAGATAAAATATAAAAAAAAAATATATATAAAAAAAGAAGTATACATTACTTTACCTTGACCATTCCTCCATACCTTCAACATACCGTGTTCCATACCCGTGTTCCACGCCATAACCCACGGAAAAAAAAAAATCACGTTCTCTTCTGTTTTATAACCCTATCCCTCTCCACTATCTCATACATACGAAAGAAAAAAAAATAAAAAGGAAAAATGGCGGCCGTATAATTTTCTTCGCCGACCTTCAGTGATTTAGGGTTTTTCAAAATCAAAAGGCGACGGCTTCAACTCGATCGCGTGCTCTTCGATCTGAGAAATTAGGGCTTCGGCTCCATTTCATTTCAGTGAAAGGTGAGTCTTTTGGCTCACGATTATCTTAATGCAAGTATTTAGATTTGGTTGCATTGAATTTTGGGTGGCATGCTACTGTTTTAGGGGGGTTGTTGGTTATCAAATTACTTGGTTAATTTGCATGCTTTGTTTTGATGATTTGTGGGTTTCAGTTGCTCGGTTACTTGAATCTGAACCATTTGGGGGAAATTGCAGTCACTTGCTCGATTTCTTGAACTGTAACTGATAAGAACAGATACGTGCTTGATTTGCATGCTATGAATTGGTGTTGTTTTGCTTCCATCTGCTCGGTTAATTTGCAAGTATGGGTGTTTGGGGTATTTATTATCATTTGTTCGGCTACTTTGAATTCTAAACTGATAGGAACAGATAACACACTGTATGTTGGTTGTTGGTTGTTCTTTTGCTATGAATTGCTCTGTTAATTTGTTATTTAAACTGTTAGGAGCAGATGCTATTGAATTAGGTCTTAAACTGTTAAGAACCGAAGCTAATTTATTGTTTTAAATTGATAAGAACTGATACTATGTGTGATTTGTTTTTAATTTTAAATTGATAAGAACAGAAACTATAATTGGTTTTGTTTTTTTTTAAATTTGACAAGAACTGATGCTACTTAACTTTTATGTTTAAATTGATGAAACAGATACTATGTGTTTTTGTTAAAAAAAAAAAATTTTTTTAAAAAAAAAAACTGATAAGAATAGATGCTGCTTTGATAATTTGTTTTAAATTTAAATTGATAAGAATTTAAACTGTTGAGAACAGATACTGAAATTTTTGTTGTAAAATTTATAAGAACAGATGCTACTGAAATTTTTGTTTTAAAATTTATAAGAACCAAAGTGAGCAACTATTTCTTTTCAACTTTTAACATGCTTCAATATTCTGATGCTTGTAAGTAGTCTTGAAATCTGATGAGAAGTTTGCTGATATGTGTTGTATGAAATAATTGATGTGCTCTGTGCCCTGTTCATTTTTCTGAAAACCAAAGTGAGCAACTTTCCACCCATGATCTACTTCTATATCTCAATATGGTGGTTGATACTTGAATGCATTATGCAATGTTGTTAGCTGTTAAAATATCTGTATGTTTAGATATATATATGTAGATATGGAGTGCATGTTGTAACATAGTTCTGTTTACAGGCAACAGGTTTCAATCATGTTTTACATGTATGCTCTGTGTGTTAGTAACAGGTTCAATTTTCAAAAACAAATTAAATAACTTAATGTTAAATTCGAATTGGGGAATTTTGATTTGTTGAGATTTTTGTTGTAAGCAGAGTAATTTTTGATCTCTCAACAAAATTTGCCATCAACAATAAATGGTTGTCAGACAATCCTACTTGTTGAACCTGCTTTCGACACAGTTATTTCTTTCCTTTTCTTAGTCCATTTTCTGCTCCTCTTCCATGCTTTTTAAAATACATACTGGAAATGCAAATGGGTTCCAAGAATTTAAAACAATATTCCCAAAAGGGTCTGTGCTAGCATGCACGAAGTAATTTTATGTTTCTACAGGCAAATCATTATTGCCTCATTTTATAGACTTAGCTAATAACTGAAAGATGTCACACAATTTTGGTCAAAACCAACAGTTGCAGGAAACTGCTGCCTTGCCATATTTTTATATATGTTCATCTCCAATGATTTCATTTTGTGATTTAAGTGGCATTCTATCTGCTAATATTTGATGTTTCAGGACACTGTCAACTCAGCAGTGAAAATTTCCAGTTTTAATGCACGTAGTTGCATTTTTCTTTATTTACAGTAAAAGCTGTAAATATTTGTTTTGTGGATATTTGCATTTATTTGCACCAAAAACTGCATATTTCCCGAAAATACTTCTATATGTGTTTCTAGAAGCCACTTTTTGCCTCTGTTCCCAGTGTTACTCTGTGTTACCCCTGTGTTGCCTCTGTTGCCTTTGTGTTGCCTCAATATTGCCTTTGTGCTACTGTGTCGTCCCTTGCTGCTGCATGTGCACTTGCTGCAGGTTGTTTGCTGCATGTGTTTTCATTTGTGCACTTATTCAATGCTTAGTGCATTGTGTATTTGTTTTGGACTTACGGTTTGAATTTCATTGAGTTAAGTCGAGTTTGCAGTGATTTGTCTGATTTGCGCTCGCACGCGTGTTGGCGAGGCAGTGCACATGTGTGCAAAGTACACGTGTGTACTGCAGCCACACACGTTTGATAGGAAAAAAAAAATTGAAATTGTTAACATGAAAAATCCGTAATAGATTAAATTGATTCATGTGATCCATTTTATTCAGTTCATTGCAAATTTATTTACTTGAGTTAAGATTAATCCTGACTCGAGTGTTTTTGTGTTTTGCAATTAACGCTCGGGTCAGACCGAGTATTTTTACAGCTTGAAGATTTTCAGGCCGCGAAGTTAGAGAGAGGGGGATTAAAGCTCTACTAAAGTTTTCAGTAAAATTTTTCTTTGTACTCTAAAAAGATATATTCCGCTGTATAAAAAAATTTAATGCATTGTGCAAACTCTGATATATGTATGTAAGAAAAGTTCAATTATGAATAATATTATGATTATTCTGTGATTCTGTGGCTGATTCTGTTTAAACTTTATAAACTGACTAACAATTCGTCATTTTGAACGTTTCTAGTTGGTTTAATTACCGACTAGAGGCGGTCAGAGCGGCGGGTCGTTACACACCTACTTCCCGAAAACAAAGAACAGAGAAAAATCCTTGTGTTGAAGAGCTGGAGTTTGGATTTCCTACAAATCTTCTCTGTTTCTGATTTTGAATGATATTTAAGTTTGTAAAGTTGATGTTTACTTTCTTATCTCTGTTTTTTTTCCTAAGTTATAAACGAGTAAGGATAAGATGGTGTATATAAAGGAAATAGGTTTGAATAGAGGTAGGTTATAACTAGTACAAGTTCCTTCTACACTGGTTTTGCTCAGATTTGTGTTTAATATGCTGCAATTTGAAGTCATATTTGTATATTTCGGCTGGCCTGATTTTTGTACTGAGATGATTTTCTGCAATTCGAATAAACAAATTATTGTGCTAATTAAATGCATATGTCCCTATTTGTATACATCTAATTATGATTGTTTTCTGAAATTTGTATTTGTGTATCAAAATATTTTGTCTTGTTTCTTAATATGCTTACATATTATTATTATGTTTACTGCATAAAGATATTTTGTATGTAAACGTAGACTTTGCAGGTAGGCATGGCTTGTATGTGAAGATATCTTGCATAAAATCATTTGTTTTGTTAATTATCACTTTGCAGGTAGATATTTAGTCTTGTGTATATATGAAGATAATTTGTTTCATCATTTCCTTGCTTAATATACAAATGTTTGTCTTATTTTATTTTATTCTATACTTTGTGCTTATTTTATTTTTATATTTATTTCTAATTGTATATTTTTTTTAGCTAAAGATATTCATGCTTACTTATTTATGTTTATATTTTATGTTCTAACTATCAATATTTAAATACATTCATTATGGTTTACTTACATTTTATACTTATATTTATTTCTATATGTATTTTATCAATAATTAAGTCATATTCAAATGTTAGACTTATTTTTATGTTGATAGAATATGATTTTTATTTCAAACATTATCATCCACATCTATATATTTATTTATCACATGTTAACAAGACATAGTATTTTAATTCAATTATATAAGACAAATTTTATTATAAATATTATTGAGATATTTTATTTTAAAATTTCAAATCAATTCCCTTTTTAAAATACAAATCCATACAAATAAATGGCAATTATTCCAAAAGTCATAATCATTTTAGAATGATAAGTTTACTTTTTATTTAAATTAGATTAAATGTTTATTAAAATAATAGGGCCAAAATCCAGGGTCTTCACATTCCTCCCCCTTTTGAATCTTTTCGTCCTCGAAAAGGAACGAAGCCAAATTCATTAAATACTTAATATCAGATTAATTTTCTTTGATCATTTTTAAGTCAATTTAATAAAATATATATAATATTTCTAAAATAGTTTTATAAAAATACTTTTATAACTCGATGTTTTGACAAGTCCATCCTCGTTCTCACAGAAATTCAGTCATACGTTGATCAGGCATATAACTGAAAATCCATAAGCGCTTGGCAGACCCATTTCAACATCCAGTGAAAATACTTGTAAAACAATTTTATTGAAAATATAGAAAACAGTTTTTGAAAATAGAGGAAATATCTTTGGTGAGAATGCTCTGGAAATCATCACCCTCATCCATGGTCGCAGTTAACCTGATGGTTACGTTGCCATCTCGACAAAATCCATAAATAACTGTAGGCCTCCGCGCCCCTCAATTACGCCATGGAACGCGCTACAGATCGCAGCTACAACTGGGTTACGTAGCTATCACAGCAAAAACTCATATAACTGTAGGCATCAGCGCCCTCGAATTTCGCTGCCAAAAGAATGAAACTTCTCCACTCCACTCGACCATAGATCGCAGCCTACCGATGTTGCGTTGCCTTCCCGGCAAAATCAAGTGTAGACCGTTGGCACTCATCCTCCACACGATTTTCGCTATGGTCCCCACGGTAGATCGCAGTGACATTGAGTTACACTGTCGTCACAACATAACCCAAATGCCCCCGTAGACATCAGCGCCCTCGACTTTCGCTACCCAATAATCCTCAGGAACTAGTTTGTCCGGACTCCTCACAGGATCAACTTTAGAATCCCCCCTTGGGGTTCAAGGCAGCACCACCCGGTGGCACTCCTAAGAAGTTCATTTCAAGGGAGCGCCTTTTTCTCCAAAGCCATCATCAAAACACTTTATACTATACACATATAGTATCTTTCAAAATCATACACCTAGTATGATCTCATACAAAGCTCCTTTACACAAATTCGATTATCCCAAAATCGATAATTCTCAAACTAGGATTTCCAAATTCCAATATTGATTTTACCCAAAAATCAAAAGTCATTCCAAATTCAAAGGTTCCCAAAACCTTTTTCCAAAATCCTCATAAGATCCTTTATATACATATATACATATATATAAAAAAAATTAAACTTTGGATCATTTCAATCTCGTATAAAACTCCCTTTTATACTTCAAACACTTTCAAAAATCATTTTCTTCCAGCAATAGATTCAAGAAGGGGAGATTTATCTTATATAACAAAGATATATAACTTTGTTTAATCAAAATCAAATATACAAATTTGATTACTCTTTCCAATATTAACTTCATTCAAATCCGTATGATGTACACATATCATCCCTACGCTATACCAATCTGATCACTTACTCGATCACACAATTTCACTTCCGAACTAGTATCATCCACCTGACTTCCTAGTGCGGACACAGATCTGCTTTCTTGATCAAAAAACATCATTCTCCTTGCATAGCCATAACTATGATAGAGAATATCCAGAACCAATAAACAATCCATATCTAGGTTCGCCATCGAAAATCGAGTGAAAAATCCCAACTCGGATCGACATAACTATCTTGAAATTCTATGCTCGAATCTGGATCAAATCATTATGCAAATAGAATAATATATGTACATCCTACGTATTGAACTTCACTGATTTTTTAGCCAAATTAATTTCTCTTTCCATTCACATCCACATAAATTTTCATTCACTTATTTAGGATTGCCTCAATTCCATTGGATTATCACATCAATCCTTATCTCTGTTGGGTATTTAACCAATAACAGTTTGAACTCTGACCAGTTTATATTTAAAAATAGCTTGAAAATTGAAAAATAGACAAGTAGCTGAGAAATAATTATTAGTTTGCAAAATAGGTGTAAAATAGTTAGCTAATTATAAATAGTTGAAAAATAGCTAAATAGTTTCAGAAATCTTAGGTAATTGCTAAATAGTTATAAAGTAGTAACTAATTTGTAAAATAGTTGAAAAATAATTATTAGTTTACAAAATAGCTGAAAAATTGTTAATAGTTCCAAAATAATTGTAAAACAAGTACAAAATAATTTGACTTTAAAAAGAAATGTTATATGTATTAAATAGCTTGGAAAAATAAGTTTATATTAAACTAATTTATATTGAAAATAGTCCAGAGTCAAAACTGTTCAATTCCTAATCTCCATTCTCTTCAATTCAATTTAAATTTCCATTTCCATTTAAGATTTTTAAACTTATACACCTTCAATCTCAAGTACAAATAATTCAAATCAGATTCAATTCGAACTAATTCAATTTCAATTCTAAATTTAAACCATATTGAATTATATAAATTCGATTTAAATTCTCTAAGGTTGGTTTAACCCTTTAAACCAAGTTAACCTTTATTAAAAGCTTTTAAACAATTTAATTTCTGAGCTCAAATTCTAGAATTTTTATTTTAAATTATCTTTACTTATGTATTTCAAAGTTCAAATAAGAGTTCAACATAATTTTATTTTAAAATTTAATTTATTACCCAATATTATCTTCTAGTTTGAAACCAATTCTTAAACAATTTTAATTTATAAATTCAATTATTCAAATTTTTAGTTCGAAGTAATTCCATATCCTTAATTTCAAATTAATCCAATTCAAATTTTCCATTCGAATTTTTAAACTTAGCCATCTTCAATCATAATTCCAATTAATTCAGATCAAAATCAAATTTTGAAACCAACCTTTGAAATTTTACTTTGACTTAATTTCAAATTCCGTCTCAAATAAAGAAGGTGATTTATTAGATCATACTTCCACAAAATATTTCATATATTGTTAGACTACACATTAGCAGTTCAACATTACATCCATGCATCACAATAAAAGCATTACAAAGTCACCATTAAGATGTTTACACCATCACCTAGGTTTTAGAGCCCTAGTGTTTTCTATCAGAATCCTTCTTATGGACTTCCTTCCAATGGGCAAAGCCCAAACATGCACCTTTCAACAGGATGTCCCCACCTATAGTATTTTCCACAATAAGTTTCTACCCTCTTATCGATCTGGATGACCTCCATGCTTCCTACTGGATGTTCCACAACCTTAATCTTCTTCGGTCTCTTGGGACAATTTCTCGCGATATGTCCCAGCCCTTTACAATGATAACAAATGGTTGACTCGTTGACCGGTTCCATTGGTTTACGCTTCACCTTCCTTACTTCAGGACAATGGTTAAGGAAATGTCCCTTCTTATGACACTTAAAGCGTAATATCTCGGAGCGAAATCATTGGAATGTACCCTTTAATTCCTTCCTTGTTTTACCACACTTAGCTGCGTAATGACCCTTATTGTAACATCTATAGCAAGTGACATTATCATAAGGTCCTGGTCCATTTCTTTCCTTAATCCGATTTTCATACTCCTGAATTGCTATTTCCCGTTCCTTGCGTGCAGCTGCTCTTCGTTCTCTGTGCCATGCCTTCCATTCTTCACTCTTAGCGATTTCTCTCAAAGACTGAATTCTAGAAGGACTTCCTAACCTATAAATTAGACTTAATTAGAAGAATTCAACTCTTATATATCGATTTGCTTACCTAGATATACCTTAAGTTTCAAACCACCTTTGGTTTTAAGTCCAATCTTCAAACAACCCATTGTTTGCAACAAGTCTCTTTTATTCAAATAATACTTATTTATTATTTCTTGCAGCACTTTGAAACAAATTTCAAATTCTGGTCCTAGATTAAAATTTCACAATTTAGGTATTTTCAATTTTGTAAGTCATACTTTACTTAAATGTTTACTTCTTTAGAATATTTCATTTTGCTTACTCATTAATACACATCTTATTGTCAAACACACAACAATCACTTATGATAATAACCAAGATTATCATATCTAAAACCACTCATTATCATCTTATTCTGAAATACTTCCCTAATTCAAGATTTCAATTTCAGTTTGAATCTATTTCGAACTTACCTTTATTTAATTTCAGTTTGATTGTATTATATTACTTCTTGATTTAATTCTAATATTTCAATAGGCAATTTCCTTAATATTTATTAGAGTGAAATATTGCTTTATTATTCTTATATAAAATCATTTAAAATCTTTATATAAGAAAACAACAAGTACGTTCTCTCATATATATACACTCAACTCATTCTATGGTATTGCTGACCCTATCCTTAATGAGTATACCCACCAGAGCCAAGGTTCTCGCTTAACCTTTCAGCTCAAATACCAACTGTAATGACCCGAAATTTTCGAACCCGAAAATTTCAGATAGTTACGAAAAGAAGAAAGAGATAGAAGAAGAAGAAGAAGAATCACACCAAACATCTCACATTCGCAGCGGATAAAATAGAATAATAAATAATAATTGTTTACAAAAGAATACTATATCTGTCGATTACATTTAATATACATCAGAGTTTCACATACACTTAGTCACTGAATATATACAATTATCATGTCTCAGATTAATAATAATATAAATATAGCGGAAATACTCTATACGATGTAGCCATCCAGCTCGCCTACTGAGCTCCAAAACGTGCCTACCTGAAAATCTGTAATACTCGGTCTGACCCGAGCATTACATCAAAGTAACACCCGGGTCAGGCTGGAAACCAGCGTGAGTAAATCCATTTAACATGGAATACAAAAGTATACAACTCATATAAAACCCGGGTAACTTATATCCAATTTAAGTACACAAGTTGTTATAGACATCACTTATTCCATACATCAATTTCTAAGTTTCAGAACTTAGATTACATGGTCCAATTCACTTAAATCATTCCATTACACCCTATTGATTTCACGTATCAATTTATAAAGAATCGAAGTGATTTCGGGTATTAACTACTACCCAATTCCGGTCTCTTCGAATTCAGTTCATCATAACACATGCTATCCAAGTGAAAATGCAATTCAATTTTAAATAAAAAAAAATCACTTTTACTCAGCAATTCATCATATTATCATCGCCCACCCAAACACATCATATCACGAACTATTTCATATTAGGGGTATCAATCAATTCAGGCATTTAAACAATCACTTATCATACATAAGCAAGATAATAAATCACATCATCTCGAATAAATCTAATTAACCATAATTGGATTAAATCAATTGCCTTTAAGTCTTGCTTATTAATTTCAACCCAATTGATTAACCATCCCATAATCATTCATCTTAGTTAATCCTCCTTGATTAATTATTCTTTAATTTCATAAAAATAATAATTAATCCACAATTAATCACATAGATTAAATATTTCACCATTCACATTAATTAACCCTAACTTACTTTATTACTTTACCTCTACTTACTTCATTAAGTAACTACCTCTTTATTTATCGTTTTCATTTATTATCCATTAATTAATCTCATTAATTAAATAAAGTTTAATCATTTTTATAAATTAATTGATTTTCCTTTTTTAATTCTCCAAATAATTAATCCTTAATTACTTCCCTTAAAGTAATTACTCTCTTAAATTTATTACATACGTTAACTACTTACACTACATAATTCCCTTAATTAATCTCATTAAGTAACCAATCCTTAATCAATTCCAAGTTTATCCTTAATTAATTTAAACCAATTAATTCTCTTAAATTAATTACCTAAATTAACTAATCATTTCTTAACTACTAGTTAATGATCCCAACATTACTATCCATTATAACTTACTCTAAGTAATTATCATTTGAATTTATTACGTCATTAATTAATTCTGATTAGTCACATTCAGTAATGAATTTATTTCTTAATTACCTTCATTTAGTAATTAATCTTTAAATTACTTACCTCTAGTAATTATTCTTTGATGTTTATCATTATATTTCCATTTGAAAACAAATTTGCTAATCAATTCCAATAACTTAAAATTCTTTAACACTTGATAGCTCGTTAAAACGTCCTACCTGTAAAACTGTTAAAAATGTTTTTGAGAAAACTGTACGAGTTTTCTCATGCGAAACCAGATGAAGACCCAAGTAAACCCATAAGATAACTCGATGCATCACCCGAGTCATCTTCCTCATTTCCTCGAGTACGTCCATTCCATCTCAACCTCACGACCTTATCAACCCAACATTGGCCATATCAGGAATTCGTGCACATGCAAAATGATTCCAGCCACTGTCATTCGAAGCTATGACCATCAACACGTCGGCGATGATCCTACGAACACCCACGTTCACCCAGAAATCGAAGTCGACGGCGAAGGCGAAATCGAGCCATACAACCCAACTGGAACCAAGATAATCTTCAAAGAAACGCCTCGCCTTGAATCCATAGGCCACTAGAGACGATGATACTCTGGTCAGAGCTTCTCCAACCCCTCTTCTATCCATTGCATTAGGTGCGATTGATCCTGGTGCTGCGACGAAACCGAAGCGATGCAAACTCCAATCATGACTAAAAACAAGGGTTAAAACCCTAGATCGATCTCGTCGGCTCTTCACGGTAAATTTTAAAATCAACTAGTATTTTTCCTATGATTAACGATCTACCACCCAGCTACTACTCCAATTTCGTGACCCACAATTATCCCGATCATCATAATTAGCTCGAAACCCATTTCTTAGTTAACCCGAAATTCTACTCGAAATTCATACCTAAAAATCGAAATTTTACTACTAACAATCCTAGATATTGATATTCCTTCAGGTTCTGGTCATGAAACCAGGAATTATTATCTTCGAAAAATTGATATAAACTGAAATTCTATGTATTTCTACATTCCTGTCCAGACTAACATCAAATAAATTTTACAAATAATTTTAAATTTGATGTTTTGTTAAAACGAAAAAACTTTGTTTATAGCTTATAGCCTAAAGAAGATCATATAAGGAAAATTTGATTTTAAATCAAGAGTTAAATCCTGCGAAAACCTGGAACAAACTCTGTATATATAAATACAGATATGCACTCCAACCAGTAAAAGCATACAAGCATCGTATCACGATTTCCTCAACCTTATTCCAATCCATATTCATAGATATCAAGATAAAAACTGCTTTTAGAAAGAAGGTTTTACTCACCTGCTTCCCGAAAACAAAGAACAGAGAAAAATCCTTGTGTTGAAGAGCTGGAGTTTGGATTTCCTACAAATCTTCTCTATTTCTGATTTCGAATGATATTTAAGTTTGTAAAGTTGATGTTTACTTTCTTATCTTAGTTTTTTTTTCCTAAGTTATAAATGAGTAAGGATAAGATGGTGTATATAAAGGAAATAGGTTAGAACAATGGTAGGTTATAACTGGTACAAGTTCCTTCTACACTGTTTTTGCTCAGATTTGTGTTTAATATGCTGCAATTTGAAGTGATATTTGTATATTTCGGCTGGCCTGATTTTTGTACCGAGATGATTTTCTGCAATTCGAATAAACAAGTTGTTTTTCTAATTAAATGCATATGTCCCTATTTGTATACATCTAATTATGATTGTTTGCTGATATTTGTATTTGTGTATCAAAATATTTTATCTTGTTTCTTAATATGCTTACATATTATTATTATGTTTACTGCATAAAGATATTTTGTATGTAAACGTAGACTTTGCAGGTAGGCATGGCTTGTATGTGAAGATATCTTGCATAAAATCATTTGTTTTGTTAATTATCACTTTGCAGGTAGATATTTAGTCTTGTGTATATATGAAGATAATTTGTTTCATCATTTCCTTGCTTAATATATGAATGTTTGTCTTATTTTATTGTATTCTATACTTTGTGCTTATTTTATTTTTATATTTATTTCTATTTGTATAATTTTTTTAGCTAAAGATATTCATGCTTACTTATTTATGTTTATATTTTATATTCTATCTATCAATATTTAAATACGTTCATTATGGTTTACTTACATTTTATACCTATATTTATTTCTATATGTATTTTATCAATAATTAAGTTATATTCAAATGTTAGACTTATTTTTATGTTGATAGAATATGATTTTTATTTCAAACATTATCATCCACGTCTATATATTTATTTATCACATGTTAACAAGACAAAGTATTTTAATTCAATTATATAAGACAAATTTTATTATAAATATTATTGAGATATTTTATTTTAAAATTTCAAATCAATTCCCTTTTTAAAATACAAATCCATACAAATAAATGGCAATTATTCCAAAAGTCATAATCATTTTATAATGATAAGTTTACTTCTTATTTAAATTAGATTAAATATTTATTAAAATAACAAAATCCAGGGTCGTCACATTTTTACTGCGTCTTAACACAAGTTTTAGAGTTGACATATTATATACAACCTGCAGAGAAAGTTTTTTTATTCAAATGCAACTGGTTTAGCAATGTTCCTGGCTCTGGAATTAACGTGCACAAAGATTATAAGCTAATTGAAATAAGGCATATGTCGCATTACTATAAGTATGATCCTTTTGTATTAGCTAAGCAAGCTTTACAAGTTTATTTTGCTCCATATCCGTCTTTATAAAATGATAAAGCAGACTGTTGGGCTGTTTTTAAAACGAAGGCAAGATATACGTTTGATGGAAATAATATTCCAGATGAAGTAACATATCAAGCGGATCTCGAACCAAATACTGAAATAGTGATAACCAATGACATTGATGTAGTGTCGTTGACTGATGAATCGAATGTTTTAATAGATGCATTTGTAATTACTGAAGAAAATGATATAGAGTACGAGCCCGAGTCTGAATCATAATATGACGAAGACTGATCATAGATGACATCGCTTATTGTTAAATGTGAGCTATGTATTAACAATAATGACTATGTTATGTAATATTTTGAGCTATGTAATTATAATGATGACTATATTCTTTTCATGTACGCTTTTGTCGATGATTATGTGCAGAGTATGTTTATGTGATGATTATCACTTGATTAATAATTATGTGATGATTATGCGATGATTAACGATTATGTGATATTGATTGATGATTATGTGATGCTTACGTGATGCTTATGTTATGTGATATCGATTGATGATTATGTGATGATTATTGATGATTATGTGACGCTTATGATATTGATTGATGATATTAATTAATGATTATGTGATATTGTATATATATTTATCAGTTATGTCAGATAGACGACGTGATCGACGTAGTACATCTCGGTCGCCTTCACTTGGAGCAAGTCCGAGTACCTCTGAGCCAGATCTCCGTCGAGTTGCGGAGATAGTTCCGAAAAGTGCTGGGTATGTATCAAGCTTATTTGAATTATATTATATGAAATATATTGAATATATACATCAGCGTTTCTATAGAGGGTTCGCCGATTTCATTTTGCAAGTATCGAAGGAGGCATATAAGAGTAGGATGTCCGGGTGTTGGCCTCAATGGGATAACATTCCTACACATATAAATAGCGCAATATGTGCTGATGTTATGGTAAATACAATTTTGTAATATATAATTATGCCTTATATGAAACCAAAAACAATATGCCATCATGCCTTATGATATCAGTTTTACGTATTCTGTTTTGCTTATTGTTTTTTAATTATACAATCTCTTTTACATAACACGTATGATAATTCAATATGCAGGCAGCTGTACGTATGGATGTTTTTGTAAATCATTGGAATAAAAAGATGCAGAAAAATTACAGAGAGACTCCGTCGCGGGCTAAGAGTCCAGGGAAAAAGCCAAGTTGGATGGGGGATGATGTTTGGGCTGGATTCCAACAATATTGGGAATCTGAAGCATTCAGAGTAATTATATTGTCACTATATTTTTACATTTAAATGTGTTGAATTATTTTACTTAATAGTGTGTATAAATTAATAGGAATTGTCGGAAAGAAACAAGGCTAATCGAACAAAAATCCCGCTTTACATCGTGGTGGCTCGAAATTCTTCCGACAACATAGGAGGGAATTGGTAAATAAATTAACAATATTTATGTTATGCATGTATATATTTACTAGTTTCTCTTTACCATATATTCTATTCTTGTATATAATGCATTCTTTTATGTACTCATGCAAATTATCAATATAACCTGTTCTCGTATATATTCGGTGGGCAAAGTATAGTAGGGATCCCACAACGGCTGAGGTTTTCAGAGTCACACATGCAGTGGAGCATACGGATGAGGATGTGAATGTTTCATATGATTGGTCGGACGACAAGGCTGCTTCTGCAATGGTAAATTTGTTTATTTCTGTAATGAAAATATTTCATGTTCGTTTATTTCACAGTAAATAAGTAAATTGTATAGCAATTGTGTCAAATATATGTTTGTAATTGTAGGAGAGATATAACGCAGAGTATGCACGAGCGATACAAGCGAGTGGACGGGAGTCACTTATGGTTGATGAGTGTAATCGGATATGGGATTCAATCATTGAACCGGCAAGTCGAAACAGGCGTTATAGTTTAGGAAATATGGTATATACTCAACATTTACACAGTAGAAACCTGTATGCCATGAACTTCTTATTCACTTGAGTTTATTACCAATAACTTGAGTTATCGTATTGTTATTGTATGCCATGAACTTCTTGTTCACTTGAATTATTTCACAGACTCTTAATTTCCAAAGGTCATATAAGAGATCCATATATGAGGAAGAGATTGCTCGGATGCAAACTCAATTGGATGAGCTCAATGATTGGCGGAAGAGTCAGTTGGCGACGCAGATAGATGAGCGTATTGCTGCGTTCTATCAGGAGCATGGATCAATGCCCGGGGAAGGAGGTGCAGGTGATGACAATGCCTAGCTGGTTTGATTTGGACATGGGTATGCTTTATATATATTTGTGTACATATTATGATGTGTATATATATGGATGTTGTGATTGATACTTAGTGTTTTGATGGGTTTGATATTTTGGTTGTTATGATTGATATTTGAACAATGTGGTTTGGTTTGGTGGATTTTCGTATATGGTTATGTTGATTTTCTTATATGATTTTGTAAATATATGTTAGAATATGCAATATTTGACGATTTGGCTGTGTTGGTATTGATTATATGGTACGATGGAATGATATTATATGTGTGAAATGATAGAATTATATTATTTGGATTGATTGAGATTGAGGGTTGTAGGTGCTGCGATTTGGCTGGAAAAAATTTCCAGGTTTGCAACGGCTATCGACGGCCATTTGGCCAAAATAAGCGACGGTTAGCGACGGCTAAATTGCAACGAATTGCAGCGACAACTCGGGAAACCAACAACCCAACGGGTGCTTCCACGTGGACAATTAGTCGTTATGAGCCGTTGCAAAATGAGCAACGGTGCCGTCGCTAAGACCGTCGCTTTCTTTAGTTGCAACGAGCTAATTTGCAACGGCAATTAGCGACGGCTAGCACGGCCGCCAACGGCTTTCAGCCATTGCTAAACAATGTGTATTTTGTAGTGTTAAAACTAAGGTATAATCAATTAAAATATGGAAAAACATAACAAGAAATAAGAAAATCAAAACATAAACATGGAGGAAATTAAGTTGGAAGGAAGAGAAGAATAACGGAAATTCCAAACCGGATCGCTAGCCATACTTTTCATATTAAAAGTTGCCCATTCTTTTGAGCTGGAATGAAAAAGGAGGAAAACATATTACTGCCATTCTAAGATTAAATCATACGTCACATATAATGACATCAACTTGATAGGATATAAATTACGATGCTCATATCCACGGAAAAAAAAATTACGGTTGAAATAATACTATAACAAACTTATTACAATGCTCATTACCAAAGCAATACTCAATGCTTTATATTACGATCTTCGTATATAACATGTATCATAACAATCTGCCAAGTGCATGACAAATTACAAAGAAACAACACGATGTCATACAAAAAGCTTACAATTATACATGCAGTTGTAAAATATATTAAAAGTAGCTATAGTTTTCATCAATGATACCCCAATGCTTCTCAGCGTATTTGACAGCCTGATCAATCTCTATTTCTCTATGTATCGATTTGTTTCTGTTCAAATCCGCATGACGCATTGCTTTCCATGTTCTAAATTTGCTAAAACGCAAGCCAAGATCTTCTAATGCATCATTCAGCTCTGCTTTTGTGAGTCTTCCATCCCGATTGCTATCAAAGTTCATCAGCCATTTTCTGAATTCGTGTCTTGTCATCATTTTTCTCCAAGCAAGTTTATTTTTCTGTTTGGATTACAACAACGGTTGTATGGCTATTTATAGTTTACATGAGGGTAGAATACTACGTGCATACCTATTATTTCAAATCTAATACCTATAACTTCTGTATGCACATGTTGTTTTTCCAATATATCATATGACCAAATATTTATGTTATTCGATCGACACGCTACATGCATAATTTTACTATAAGTAATGAATTGTAATAGGCCAAATATTCTTATTCTCTTTATTATGTGATAGAACTACGACCATTGTAAAAATGTGTTTGATACATACCCATACTTTATCTTGCACTGTATTGGTGACATCTTAACCATAAAAACTTATCGTAGAATACATACAAAAAGTTAACTGGGCAATCATTGTGCACTCTAAACTGTAGATAACTGGCACCTGGTTAGATGTAAACGAGGGAGATTATACCAGTGAACACATAAGAATGCTCACTCTTAACGGAATTCACCCAAAAAAAGTTGAAAGGAAAGAAAACCAACGTTTATTCTTACTTTTTCCTTTTTCCTTTTCTTTTCCTTCTTCCTCTCTTTCTCTCGGATTTCACCTTATGACATCTGTAACCCTTGAGCAATATCTAATGCCAGAAGTGCTTGCATATCGGATTTGAACATAATCTTTCTTATTTTTTACATGCCGAAGAAATCTGTCTTCAATCGCACAAATTTACAAAAGGGGATTTTTACTTCAATGACTTATTTGTGCAGGCTAATAAGTTTTAACGAAACTGTTTCTGAAAAATTAATTTTAATGATATTTTGTAGGAAAGGATAAAAGAATTTATCATTTTCAGTTATACAGAAATAATGATAAAAGAAGTTATCATTTTCCTGTATAACTTAAAAAGATAAATGAATCTATTATTATGTTGTCCTTAAAACTAATTATTCAGAAGTACTGTGTTTAAAACTTATTATCCTTCAAATAGAAGCCCTTCAACCTACTTTCCACTTTACAAAAGCAGTCACATTCACAAACAAACAAGGACCTAAAGTAATGTAAATGACAATAATAGAAAGAAGAAAGTTCAAACATGACTCTTGATTTCGATGGAACTAACCAGAATTTAACACCACTGCATGGGTCTGCCGTTACTTAAATTTCAGGAGGAGACTTGTTCAAAAACAAAGGATTTGAAGACTACTCACAATAGAAACTATTTGCGACCTCAGTAGAGTCTATTTGCGACCTCAGTAGAGAACATATTATCTGGACTATTATTACTGTTTTAAGAAAACTACATTCTTAGATTGAACACAGTAACTGACATAACGTGTCTTTGGTTTTTAGTTCTTTCCCGAGACAAAATTTCGAACTTTTCTTTTATTTTTGAAAAAACTAACCTTCTGCTACCATGTAAAAAGTGGAATTTAAGGAACTTTGATGAGTAAAGGTGTGAATCATTTTATTTTGGTTTCTGTTTTTGAATTTATTTTTAACAGTTGATTTGAGTATTTGATAACAGAACCTACAAAATAAGTTGAATATAAAACATAAATTATTGAAAAAGATCATATTATCGATGCCATTATTATTATTATTTGTAGGACAAATTTCCGAATTAGGCCAGTTTTCAGAACTACTACTGCACGATTAGTGTTGTTTTCGAAACTTATTACTAAACACGCTTAGTTTCTTTCTAGTCAGCAACCAACTTAGCATTTTTTAACTGCCTCGACGGGGCACTAGTATGAGGTGCGCTGTATTAAAAATGTTAGGCGCAACTTATAGTTGCTCTTGTAATTTTTTTTTCTAAGAACATCATGACACAACTATAAGTTGCGAATTTTTTCTTACGGGTGCAACTCATATTTGCGCATGCACAAATTTGATGCTGCCATATAAAGGCAGCAGCAACCCTATTCCTACACAATCTCATCAAAACCAACTTGCTCCCCCATTGCTGCAGCACGAACTCAACATTCCGAAGCATTGAATCTTTATTTTTTTCTATCAATTTCACTCAAATTTACAAATATCTTCAACAATCTTCGATTAGAAAAAATCTATAGCAATGAAAGTGAGATCTTCTACAATACAATACGATTTTGGTAATCTCTAAAGCCTAGTTTTTTTTATTAATTTCTAATTTGTGTACTATTTGTTTCTATTTGTAGGAAACATTGTCAATTAGCTTATTCTAGGTATTAGTGATCCAATTCGTAAATTTGAATCATTTATTTATTATAAACAATGTTAAAATTATGAGTTTTTGTTGCATGAACTTTCAAAACTGGAAAGCGGACCCGTGGAAGATAGCGTGCTATATTTGCAGGATAATCACCGCACAAATGTTAAAGATTTAATGAAGGTAAAAAAAATTATTTTGTAAATATAATAAATAGTTTAAGATTTTTAGCATTTTTAATTAACTATACGTTACAATTCTTTGCCTTGTAAAGTGTAAAATTCATCGACTGTCTTGATCATTTGTTAAGTTTTAAAGATCTAATGGAGATGGTTGGTGATTACGGAGTTCAACAATTACTTCTGTTGAATATGCTAATATATGATTTTTGTTTGATGATAATATATATATATATATATATATATATATATATATATTCATTTAAATTTATTTGTTATTGTACTATTTTATTTTTCATATAATTGAATAAATATTTGCGGAATAAATAAATAACACAGAATTTAAATTCAAAATGATATTTTATTCAAACAAATATTTTGTTACAATTTTTGAATAGTACAAAATTTGAGCTCTCAAAATTTATAAAAAGTTCAATTACAATACAATTTCAAATTACAACACAATTTTTCACTATACATTTGTCATTTACATTTGCAACTCACTACATATCACCCGTTCACTCATATTTATACTTCAACTATATTCTAATTTATTTTCAGCTTGTGTCCAGCATCTGAATTATCTACAAAATAAACATTGACGTACTAAAATTGAAAAAGAAATATTTTTGCAGCGTCAACTAAAATATGTGTTTCTGAAATTATTATTTTCCTCGGTTATTAGGGTTGTTCGTCATCATATTTATCTTGAATTCATCTTACACGAACAACCTATGACATGCGCATTGTATCACTGTACATGCCACAAGATTGTGCACACCGATATACACTTGATAAAATTGTAGGGACTGGTGAGCACAAGGTTGAACCCGAGCCGAGGCTGGATTCAACTCAGGTGCATATGAGTCTCGACCAATCAGACATTTTCTACATACGTATGTATATACATAAGTGGCAACAGTTTCAAACATGCTCAGAGGCACCAGAGACCACAATGCACCAGACCAGTGAAGAAGAAAGCGAAGTGGCGTATGTATACATATGCATATGGTCAGGCATAAGCAAAATCAAAATGTAGTGGGAAATGATATGCACGTAATTGTGCATATATTTACATCCATATTTTATCTTTTTTATTTAAATAATCATCATATTTGGGCATTTTAAAGTGTTTAAAACCAAAATTCAATTATTTCCAACCATCATATTTTCATCTTCATCCAGGGGAAAAACGGTCATTTTGTGCATGTGTCAATATAAAAAATTTTACTTTGACCTTTTTTTGATAATTTTTATAGGAATTTGGATGCATATGGAAGAGGCTTATATGAAGATATATGCATGCACAAATGAATACAAAGGAAAGAAGAGGGAAATAATTCAAGCCATGAACATGGAGGACCCCACCCACTTACCTAAAAGTACAATTTGGAGCTAATGGACAACTAAGTGGAGGTTAAAGCTTCATGCAAAACAAATGATGGATTAATTAGTGGTTAATGGTTACTTGTTGGCCACACTTCCTAAAGGGCATTTTAGGTAGCCCCCTAAAATAGAATTAGGGTTTTATGCATGTATATATAGCCCTCTTATGTATATGAAACTATCATCTACTCTTTCATTTTACTTATGAAATTAAGAAATCAAAGTGTAAGCTCAATGTTCTATGAAATAAAAATGGCTTCCAAGCCTCTTTCTTCTCTCTTTTCTACATGCTTATCTTTGTTTTATTGTTAATGTTTATTTCTATGCTCTCTTTTCCTTTATGTTCATAGCTTAGATTTACATTTATGCAAGTAGTAAGTAGCTAATCTCTTTTGCTTTCTTTGCTTATTTTCTATTCTCTTTTCTTTTTAATGTTGAAATTTGTTTGTGTTGCTTCAATGCCACAAATGAGTAGCTAAACCCCTTCAATTTAGGGGTGATGAAGCTCTCTAACTTTATGTAATTTCAACATTTTTATGATGTATGATCTCTTTGTTTATGCTTCATGAATGTGAATTTTGATGTAAGTTTATACAAGTGGGTTTGATAGCTTATATTGCTTATGCAAATGAGCTATTCTTACTCAACATAAACACAATTTACATCAACATTTGCTAATTAATTTTTTTATGAAATGAAAGTAAAAATGAAATTTGATGATCTATGTTACTAGTTACAATAGTAAATAGATCATACTTAAAATAGTTTTTGTTTTTGGCTTCTTTTTCATGAGAATTGTAAGTGGTATAATTGTTGTATTATAGTTTATTGGTTTGAGTTATGTTAACTAATAACATAAACAAACCATACTTATGATAAATGCAATGATTATTTCACTTAATATCAAAGTTAGAGATCATAAATTATGTGTTTGTTGATTTGCAAAAATTTGAGAGTGGATTTGCCTCTAAATTGTTCTTTAGTCTAATAATTTTTGAATCACATTTTCTAGTGTTAGCTTCATAATTTCTGCTTAACAAATCCTCTTCGACTTTGGTATAATTTGATTGAATAGAATTTTAAAATCATCAATTTCCTGCGGATCGACCCGTATTCGCCGCGTGCTACATTCGTACACCGTGCGCTTGCGGTAATTTTTAAATTTAAATTCGTTCGACGGTTTTCTAAACAAATAGAATTTCGTCGACGAACAAGTTTTTGGCACTGTTGCCGGGGACTTGTTTTGATTTTTAATTTTCTATTCTTCGAATTATTTTTGTTTCATTTTTTTTGTGTGTTTTATTTTGTGTGTTTGTTTGCATTTAAAAAAGAAATTGTTTATTGTGTGATTTGTGTTTGCGTGCTTGTTTTCTAGTTTTATTTGCATTTGCATATAAAAAAACATACACAAAACAAAAAAAAACAAAACAAAAATATTTTATTTCCTTTGTAATTTCATTACATTTTTTTTACAAGTTTACAAAAACATTGCATATACTACTTCAATTGCTTTCTCTGTTTACAACATCCCTTACCACCTAACAGCACACTAACTTCTGCATTTCTGCATCAACCAACCCATTCACTTCACACCAATTGACCTCACACATCCACTACTCTGTCCGACCCAAACCACTTCACCACCGATCACCCTTCAAACTGACTGTAACTCAACCTACAATCAAACATCTACAGTCGAACTTCACTGTGCCATACCTAACCAATCCCTGTACAACCCTCCTTATCATACACCATTTTTCTACTGCACACAAACACTGTTCTTTCACCATCATACTCATTTAACTTATCCACCCATTTCAGCACTTGTTGCCAGCATACCCCTCTACAATAGCAACCATTACGAACTCCTGCACAACCTCCACTCTTCTCTGACCGCAGTGCCAAACCACCTGCATTGCCATTACCAACAACCCCTCTATCACTTCCTTTAACCCATTCACCTCACTGCTTGTTTTTGTGTTTCAATTTACATTGTATAGTATACATCTCTCTGATTTTTCTTTTTTATTTACAATCACTGTCACACCTCTCAATAAACATCCCCACATTCAACTGCTAAGCTCCTCACTTCTCAAACACTGCTTCCAATCAACCTCTGCCGCAACCACTTCTGTCACTTCCATTGCGTCTATTTCAACTTCCTCCACCAAAAACAGTAATCACTTTTCATTGCAGCTAGCAACTTCACCCCTGTTCCACCAAGCAAACCACACAGCAGCTTCCAACATACAAACAAACCACAGCATACAACAAATACAACTTCTGCATCTACTGCCATTCGACAATCGGCCACTAGTCATAACAATTCAACAGCCATCTCCATCCAAACCACACTCGACACCGCCTCTAATCCAATCGACTTCACCCACTTCAATCAAGTCGCCGCCAATCGTCCTCAAATCACCCACCCACCATCTCCAACAGCACTGTCCGTCCCATTATCACAGTGTACATTCAAGCTACACTGCATCAATTTCCTATAAACAAACTTCTCCATACATTTCACACAACAGCCTCTACCATCCCATTCTACCAATTCAACGCGTCTTTTTTCTAAATCGACACCTTCCATCTATCATCCCATTCTACCAACAACCACCGAAAACATACAAACCTACCTAACTGCAGCATCTCAACTTCG
This sequence comes from Allium cepa, assembly GCA_030765085.1. Lineage (NCBI taxonomy): Eukaryota > Viridiplantae > Streptophyta > Magnoliopsida > Asparagales > Amaryllidaceae > Allium > Allium cepa. The sequence continues at coordinate 140,387,940 of CM060937.1, read as the reverse complement.
AACCCAAGGACTAACAGCCGCAAACCAAAATCAAATAGCCATCGTACTCGACATCGACATCAGACCACCGAGAGCTACTCATCCACACTCAAGCAATTGCAGCAATCTCCAATCACCGTATCAACCATACTCCACAAAATTCACACACGAACCCCTCACTGAACCAATCTCCATCACCCCTTTCCACTTCAAATCACATACCTGTCATACATACCACACAATCACCAGAACTCCGCCATCACAGTGCCACACCTCACTACAAAACAAAATCCTCCCTGAGACTCCAACCCGCGTCCCAAAATCCACAGCCAACACCCAAATCCGCAGCAGTAACCACTCGCAAAATCCTCTATTGAACCTCGCAAATCCAACCTGCAATTTCGATTCTTTTCTTTGGATACTGAGCATTTTGTTAACTTGGATTGCTAATTTTTGAAATCGCTCAGAAATTGGGAATTGAACGAGAGTTTTTTGTGTTTGGGAAGCAGGAATAGAATGAGAATTTGGTCTTCCTGAAATATTCATTCATAAGTGATTGGGTTTGCGGTTTAAATGGGCTAGAGTCAATATAATTTTGCTTGTGGTTTGTGGGTTGAGTAGATTGTTCTTAAATTTCTCTTTGTTTTCTTTTTTTTAAAGAGACAGTAAATTTTCCTTTTTTTTAAGTAAAACTTTACTTTTCAATTTTCTTTCCTATTCACAAAAAAAAACATAAAACATCAAAAAGATTTCGCTTTGTTTGATTTTCATTTGTTTTCACTTGTTTTAGTTTACATTTTTTTTTCTCCTTTTGTTTTTCATCTTTGATAAATATAATAAAAGAAAAAAAAAATTGTTGTATTTATCATCATAAACTCCTTTTCAGGTTGCCAAAGCAGATTAAAAGGAACAACTGCTTGCCCAAAAATAATTGCTGCTTGCTTATAAAAAAAATTGCCGCAAAAAAAAACTAATTGCTAATAATCTGCATGCTCTGGTATTGTGCTTCCATCTCTATTTGCATTGTTGGTTGCTTGCGTTTACATAAAAAAAAATTCAAAATCCAAAAAACCAAAAACAAACTTCATCTTAGATGCATTGTTAATACACGTTTAATTTCTTGTTTTGCATCATCTCATCTTATTTTCTTTTCTAAAGGAAATACCCCAATTCACATAAGGTGAGAGATTTCATCACCCTTTCCTTAGCCAACAAACGCATTTCATCGTAGAATTTGACTAATAATAAAGGTTAGACGTTGGACTTAAGGGTGTCACGAGCTCACTTAGGGCTTAATTATATCTTCGTAATTGTTTTATTTGAACGATTTTATTTCTTGGTATCTAGGCTACGGCAGAGTAATAACCGGTTATAAAAATTACGGTGATACGTAAATATTATACTGGTTGTTCCTTTGAAGGTACTTAAACCTTCGGTTGCATTGCTACGGCGATTCGTGGTGCACCGATAACTCCTGTCCGTTACCTGGCTGAGAAATATTTTTGTTGATTTAAGACAAAGTGTGATTATACAATTTTGGGTTAGGAGCTACTAAGGATAGAAAACTGTAATTAAGTCCTTTGCATTCATTTAGTTGCATTAGTTCATGCATATTTTAAAAAAAAATCAAAAATTCAAAACAAAAACAAAAAAAAAATTGTAAATTTTACTTAACTAAATTTTTAATCACTTTTTTTTCCTATCCTTTGAAAATTTTCAATCACAAACAAAAATCCAAAAAAAAGGTATAAAATCTTTAAAAAAAAATTGAAAATTCAAAAACAAAAATCAATTTCCATTTTCAAAAAAACAAAAAAAATACTTTTGGTAAATATTTAAAAATTCAAAAAACAAAAAAAAAATATACAAAACCAAGAACATTTAAAAAAAATTGAAAAAAAAATCAAACTTTTCTTTTGAAAATAAATCTCGCTTGTTAAATAGTTTTCTCCCTTATAAAAAAAATCAAAAAACAAAAATAAAAACAAAAACACGTTTTCAAATCTTCTTTCATTCCCTGATCTCAATTCTAACTCCTTTCTCTTCTCGACTTTCACTTGTGCATGAGTACTTGGACTCGTGACACAACAACGAATCATTGGACTCGCGATCCTTCTACAAACCGTTTAACTCGAACAGTCAATCCTCCCGAAATGGCGAACGAAAACGCCCCTCGAACTCTTATGGATAGAATCTTTCCCAATAGAGTTTCTATTCCATCTTGCATCACATTACCCGCCCCTACGGGTAACCATTTTGAAATTCACTCGAACCATATTGCCACACTTCCGAAATTTTGCAATTTCGAGCACGATGATCCATACATCTTTTTGACTAAATTCGAACAAGTTTGTGCAACCATTAAACTCCAACAACTTTCTGATGATGGAATCAAACTTCGATTAATCCCATTTGCTCTTACGGATTACGCTGAAAAATGGTTGTACAGCTTACCTTCAAACTCAATTAAAACGTGGGAAGAATTTGTAAAAGCTTTCTTAAAAAAGTTCTACCCCTTGGAAAAAACAAGTAGAATTCGAAATGAAATTGTAAATTTTCATCGATTCAAGGGTGAACGATTTGGAAAATATTTTGAAAGATTCAAAGAGCTTTTGATAAAATGTCCACACCATAACTTTGAAAAATGGACGATTTGCCAAATCTTATATGATGGACTCGAAAACAGCTCACGAACGATGCTCGAATCAATGTGCCAAGGCAATTTTCTTGCCCAACATCATGATGATGCTTGGCAATTTCTTGAAAACCTCGCTGAAAAGTCGTCCCAACGGGAACGCTCGAACGAAAAATCAATCTACTCACGATCGAGTGCACACTCGATAGGATCTTGTGTTGCTTTGGAAGCTAAGATCGACGCAATGGTTAAAAAATTCGATAACGTTTTCTAATCGAATCAAATGAACCAAGCTTCCCAACCGATGTGTTATAAATGCAATGATCCTAATCATATAGCCGATCAGTGTCCCAACTCTATCGAACAAATCAATGCTTTCAATAAAGCCAAAAACGACCCGTTTTCTCCAACATACAACCCTGGTTGGAGAAATCATCCGAATTTTGCATGGAGCCAAAACAATCCCAACACGAATACGATTTGTCCCAATTTTCAAGCATTTCTGAATAATGTTTCGAAGCCTCCCTTTCAGCCCAACAATTTTCAACCAAACTTTGCGGGTCCATCCCATAATCAATCACAACAATCAAATTTTCAAACAAATTCTGCTCATCCTCCCCAAGACGATAAACATTTAACTTCACTTGAGAAAACTCTTGAAACGTTGGCTAAGGCAACTACTCAAAGCCTTCAATCAAACAACAATTTGCAAAATTCATTGACTTCATATATGCAAAACATGAACCAATCAATTGCAAAACTCGAAATGCAAATAAGTCCATTAGCAACATCTTTAAGTGAACGTGAACGAGAAATATTCCCAAGCCAGCCCCTTCCAAATCTCAGAAATCAAAACGCAAATTCAAATCAAGCCCATGTTGTTCAAGATAGCAATGTCACCCAGTTGAATGCTATCACAACTCTCCGTTCTGGTAAAAAAATCGATAATCAAGTCGTTAATCCAAATGATTTACCAAAAACTTGTTCTAAAACAACGAACGACTCAGAACAGAACGTGGTGCCAAACGTCGAATCGAACGACAATCAAAAATCTTCTTCTTCTACTCGAGTAGACCCCCCTACCGAGTATCGTGTTCCATTTCCACATCGTCTTCGACCAAAGAAACACTCGGACCAAATGGAAAAGATATTGGAAATTTTTAAACAAGTAAAAGTGAACATCCCGCTTCTTAACATCGTTCAGCAAGTCCCCACTTACGCGAAATTTCTTAAGGACTTGTGCACCCAAAAGCGACACACTCAAGTGCCCAAAAAAGTCTTCTTAGCCGCTAGTTTGAGTGAAGTCTTGTCCCAATCCATGCCCGTTAAATACAAAGATCCTGGCTGCCCTACGATTTCATGTACAATTGGAGACAAGACGATTAACAAATGTTTGATAGACTTAGGCGCGAGTGTCAACTTGATTCCATACTCCGTGTATGAACAATTAGGCTTAGGTGAGCTCAAACCCACGAAAGTTACGCTTCAATTTGCCGATCGTTCCATTAAGAAGCCCGTGGGAGAAATCGATGACGTGCTCATTCGAGTAGGGCAATTTATATTCCCCGTTGACTTTATCGTTCTTGAAACACAACCCGTGACGAATCCCTCGATTCAAATTCCGTTGATTTTAGGCCGACCATTCTTAGCCACCTCAAATGCCTTAATCAATTGTCGTAACGGATCAATGAAAATCTCTTTTGGAAACATGACTTTGGATCTTAACATTTTCAATCTTGAAAGCCAATCGAATGAACCTCATGACGAAACGTTGGAAGTCAGTGCCATTCATGAAAACTTTGAAAACGAGACACTTGACCTTAACAACGAACGCGAAGCCGAGTATGAAAAGTTGCTTCCCGAAATTCCCAACGAGATTGAATACACTCTTCCCTTTGAATCGCTTCAAGATGAGTCCGAATCTCGATCCAACTCTTTGATCGAAAAACTCCCGAAGTTGGACCTCAAACCACTTCCCGATCACCTTAAGTATGCATACTTAGGTGAAGACGAAACGTTACCCGTCATAATTTCCGCAACTCTCTCTCTTGATCAAGAAACCTCGTTACTCTCTATTCTTTCGAAAAACAGAGAAGCAATTAGATGGTCAATTTCCGATATAAAGGGAATTAGTCCCACTCTTGTTCAACATCGCATCCATTTAATCGACGATGTTAAGCCTACTCGTGACGCACAGCGAAGGCTTAATCCAAAAATGAAAGATGTGGTGCGTGATGAAATTCTTAAACTTCTCGATAACGGAATCATTTACCCAATCTCTGATAGTTCATGGGTTAGCCCAATTCACGTTGTATTGAAAAAGTCTGGCCTAACCGTTGTCAAGGACGATTCAAACGAGCTTATTCCAACTCGTACTCAAACTAGTTGGCGTGTTTGCATTGACTATCGAAAACTAAATGCCGCAACACGTAAGGATCACTTCCCCCTTCCTTTCATCGACCAAATGCTCGAACGTTTAGCCGACCATGAATTATACTGCTTCCTTGATGGTTATTCTGGCTATAACCAAATTCCAATCGCTCCCGAAGATCAAGAGAAATTGACTTTCACATGTCCATTCGGTACCTTTGCTTATCGGCGTATGCCATTCGGACTATGTAACGCTCCTGCGACTTTCCAACGAGGCATGGTTGGCATCTTTTCCGACATGATTGAACTCTTTTTAGAAGTTTTTATGGACGATTTCTCTATCTTTGGTGATTCTTTTTCCCAGTGTTTACATCACCTCGAGTTGGTTCTGAATCGATGTAAAGAAAAACATTTGACTTTGAATTAGAAAAAATGTCACTTTATGGTCAAACAAGGCATAGTCCTTGGACATATCATCTCAAATAGAGGCATTGAGGTAGACAAAGAAAAAATCGATGTCATTGCAAATCTACCCATTCCCAAATCTGTTAAGGACATTCGATCATTTCTAGGACACGCTGGCTTTTACCGTCGTTTTGTGAAAGACTTTAACAAAATGGCCCGTCCTTTGACGACCCTTCTTGGAAAAGACGTTCCTTTCGATTTTAACTCTGATTGTATCTCTTCTTTTGAACGTCTTAAGAGCGAACTCATTTCTGCCCCAATCATTTGCGCACCCAATTGGGATCTTCCTTTCAAAATAATGTGTGATGCTTTGAACTTTGCCGTTGGTGCTGTCTTGGGACAACGCATCAACAAGATCCTTCATGTCATTTACTACGCAAGTATGACCTTGAACGACGCTCAACTCAACTACACAACAATTGAAAAAGAGCTTCTAGCTGTCGTTTTTGCGCTTGAAAAGTTTCGACCTTACTTGATAGGTTCACACATTACGGTCTACACTGACCATTCTGCGCTTCGATATCTCTTCGCTAAAAAGGATGCTAAATCTCGTTTGATTCGTTGGATCCTTTTACTTCAATAATTTTACCTTACAATCAAAGACAAAAAAGGATCCGATAATGTCATAGCCGATCATTTATCTCGTCTTTCGAACGCACCATCTTCCTTGCCGATCAATGAAAACTTCCCCGATGAACAACTTCTTTCTATTTCTATCGATCCATGGTACGCTGATATAGTGAACTACTTAGTCACTAAAGAAACTCCCTCATTTTGGTCCAAACAGGACAAATGCAAATTCATGTCCCAAGTGAAATATTTCAATTGGGACGATCCATACTTGTTCAAATATTGTCCCGACCAAATCATTCGACGTTGCATTCCGGATAATGAAATAAGGAGTGTTCTTTCGTTTTGCCACGATCAAGCGTGCGGTGGACATTTCTGTCCTCGAAAAACTGCGGAAAAAGTCCTTCAATATGGTTTCTATTGGACTTCTCTTTTCAAAGACTCGTTTTAATTTTGTAAAATTTGTGATCGATGTCAAATGCTTAGACGAATTTCTCGACGAGATATGATGCCTTTAAACCCCATTCTTACGATCGAAATCTTTGATGTATGGGGTATTGACTTTATGGGACCTTTTCCAAATTCTTTTGGAAACTTGTATATCCTTCTCGCTGTCGATTACGTTTCAAAATGGGTCGAAGCCGTTCCTTGCAAAACCAATTACCACAGAATTGTTGTGAAATTTCTCAAAGAAAACATCTTTTCGAGGTTCGGCACACCTCGCACAATAATCAGTGATAAAGGAACCCATTTTTGCAACCGTTCTTTTGAAACTTTAATGAAAAAATACTCGATAACCCACAAGTTATCCACTCCGTATCATCCTCATACTTGTGGCCAAGTTGAAGTTTCAAATCGACAAATAAAACAAATCTTGGAGAAAACTGTCAATAAAAATCGAAAAGATTGGTCTCAAAAATTGACCGACGCGCTTTGGCTTACCGTACTGCTTTTAAAACTAATCTTGGGATGTCCCCATTTCGTTTAGTTAACGGTAAAGCTTGCCATTTACCCGTTGAAATTGAACACAAAGCGTTGTGGGCAATAAAAAACTTAAACTTTGATCTTGAAAAAGCTGGCGAAAATCGAAAACTACAACTCAACGAACTCGAAGAACTTAGGAACGACGCGTACGAAAACGAGAAAATTTACAAAGAAAGAACCAAAGTTTTTCATGACAAGTCAATCCTAAGGAAATCGTTTTTGCCTAACTAGAAAGTTCTTTTATATGACTCGAGACTTCATTTATTCCCTGGGAAACTTAAATCAAGGTGGACTGGACCATTTGTGGTACGAACTGTTTTTCCACATGGTGCCATAGAAATAGAAAACCCAAAGGATGGATCGATTTTCAAAGTCAATGGTCATCGTCTGAAACCCTTCTTGGAATTGCCCAGTAACCAAGAGGAGGAGCTCATGATCCTTCATGAGCCAAGCTACGTCTAGTAAGAATATTAACCCTCTTTTGTAAATATGTACATATTTTTCCCCGTTACACTCATTATATCATGCATCGACTGTGGGGACACAGTCAAAATTAAGTGTGGGGGAGAGTTTCATTTTCATTTTCTTTAGTTTTTCATGGCATTTTTGAGTTTTCATTTTCTTCAAAAAAAAATCTCAAAACTCCTAAATCTCAAAAACATTTACTTTTTACCATTTTGATTTATTTTTTAAGAAACACCATGGGATAAGTATAATTTTTGGTTAATAAATTGAAATTTTTGAAAATTTATTTGTCTTAACAAAAATAAAAATGAAGTTTGATTACAAGTAACAATGGTTTTACTTGTATATAGGAAGGTTCATCTATGTTAATTATGAAGTAGTTCTAATTGAAAATCTTTGTTTAAAAAGTGGTAAATTCAAAGTAAGGATACACATTTTTGTCTTCTAAGTTAAATGGTGCTAAGATGGTTTTGCAAAACTCTCTCTCTTTCTCTTTTTTTTTAAAAAAAATATAAAAAATACAAAATAATAACATCTAAAGTATTCACTCTCATTTAAAAGTCCTCACGGTTATGCATGGGTGAATTACTTGGAATCTTTGATTATGTGCTTTCATACTCATTTAAAAGTCCTCACGGTTATGTATGTATGGAACACAGACACAAAAAAAACAGACTTAATAAAAACCACCTATGGTCGATAGGTGTATGCACGAAAGTGTGTGCACTCGCCTTGCTCTGTACTCCCCTCACATAAGCCTCAAAGGCAGTGCATGGGTGGTATATCTGGCCTTAGTTTACCTGAGCTAGGTGTGTAATTTTTTTTTTCAAATAATGAGAGAGCAAGCAATTGAAATCCTAGCACTATTTTAACTTGTTTGATTTAACTTGATATTGAAAAGAAATGAAAATACCACTTTAATAAACTTTGATAATCAACTAAGGATCCATTTCATAATTACATTATGTTATCAACCGAAACAACTAGCAAAACTACGGTCTATCTGTTATGACAACTTGATTTTTATTGGAAATTTTGACGAGTAAAATTTTCAAGACAATGACCAAAACTTGTATTTAACTTATTCGTGTCAATTTAAAAATAATCCTTCATTTGTAAATATTTTCAAAAACTTGCATTCATCTCTTTGTAAATAAATCTTTCATTTTGTAAATAATTTCATCCTGCATTTGGATTTTGTGGCTAGTATCCGCTGAAAACCCTCACGAGACAACCCTCGTCCTATTGGGGACACCTAGAGGTTTAACGGCTTGTTGCATACGCTCAATGCAATCGCTCCCTACGAAAACGGATTTATCTTAGTTTTCCTTTATTCGAGGACGAATAAAAGATAAGTGTAGGGGTATTTGATATGCACGTAATTGTGCATATATTTACATCCATATTTTATCTTTTTTTATTTAAATAATCATCATATTTGGGCATTTTAACGTGTTTAAAACCAAAATTCAATTATTTCCAACCATCGTATTTTCATCTTCATTCAGGGGCAAAACGGTCATTTTGTGCATGTGTCAATATAAGAATTTTTACTTGGACATTTTTTTGATAATTTTTATTGGAATTTGGATGCATATGGAAGAGGCTTATATGAAGATATATGCATGCACAAATGAATACAAAGGAAAGAAGGAAATAATTCAAGCCATGAACATGGAGGACCCCACCCACTTACCTAAAAGTACAATTTGGAGCTAATGGACAACTAAGTGGAGGTTAAAGCTTCATGCAAAACAAATGATGGATTAATTAATGGTTAATGGTTACTTGTTGGCCACACTTCCTAAAGGGCATTTTAGGTAGCCCCCTAAAAATAGAATTAGGGTTTTATGCATGTATATATAGCCCTCTTATGTATATGAAACTATCATCTACTCTTTCATTTTACTTAGGAAATTAAGAAATCAAAGTGTAAGCTCAATGTTCTATGAAATAAAAATGGCTTCCAAGCCTCTTTCTTCTCTCTTTTCTACATGCTTATCTTTGTTTTATTGTTAATGTTTATTTCTATGCTCTCTTTTCCTTTATGTTCATAGCTTAGATTACATTTATGCAAATAGTAAGTAGCTAATCTCTTTTGCTTTCTTTGCTTATTTTCTATTCTCTTTTCTTTTTAATGTTGAAATTTGTTTGTGTTGCTTCAATGCCAAAAATGAGTAGCTAAACCCCTTCAATTTAGGGGTGATGAAGATCTCTAACTTTATGTAATTTCAACATTTTTATGATGTATGATCTCTTTGTTTATGCTTCATGAATGTGAATTTTGATGTAAGTTTATACAAGTGGGTTTGATAGCTTATATTGCTTATGCAAATGAGCTATTCTTACTCAACATAAACACAATTTACATCAACATTTGCTAATTAATTTTTGATTATGAAATGAAAGTAAAAATGAAATTTGATGGTCTATGTTACTAGTTACAATAGTAAATAGATCATACTTAAAATAGTTTTTGCTTTGGCTTCTTTTTCATGAGAATTGTAAGTGGTATAATTGTTATATTATAGTTTGATGGTTTGAGTTATGTTAACTAATAACATAAACAAACCATACTTATGATAAATGCAATGATTATTTCACTTAATATCAAAGTTAGAGATCATAAATTATGTGTTTGTTGATTTGCAAAAATTTGAGAGTGGATTTGCCTCTAAATTGTTCTTTAGTCTAATAATTTTTGAATCACATTTTCTATTGTTAGCCTCATAATTTCTAGTTAACAAATCCTCTTCGACTTTGGTATAATTTGATTGAATAGAATTTTAAGATCATCAATTCCCTGCGGATCGACCCGTATTCGCCGCGTGCTACATTCGTACACTGTGCGCTTGCGGTAGTTTTTAAATTTAAATTCGTTCGACGGTTTTCTAAACCAATAGAATTTCGTCGACGAACAGGAAATGAAGAGGCAATAATGCAATGGTCAGACCCACAACGACAAGTGCACCAGACAAAAGACCCCAAAATGCAAAACAACAAGTGTTCAAACATGTGTATATGAAATAAAAGCAACATAATCAACTAGAAACAGTAAGGCAAAAACATAGCAGTAAACCAAACAAAGAAGCACTTGAAGCAAATGGCAGTGCACATATAACTTGAACCAGAGACCAGAACAATGTATACATGAATGAACACGATCACTTAAACAACACAACTCAATTGAAAAAAAAAGAGACAACACAGCAGTGGTTGGAGCAGAGCAGCATACAAGGAAATGGACATGAAACTCGAAGTAACGCAAACAGGGTAACCCGGATATGCAACCGTGTACAAGTCAATTGAGCAAAGCCTCAATACCAAAGAGCAACAAAACTGGAGCATGCATATACATCAACATGACCACATACATATATACATATACTTATACACATGTATACATATATAAATATATATAGGTCCAACCAAACAAAGCACGTGATAGAGAATCAAACACATATGCACATGATAACAATGCATATGACATAGTGATAGCAACTCATAAATGAAGATATCCAGACCTGACTGCATAGATACAACAATAAACTTCAAATGGAAATACAAGTGCACAAATCAAATGCACAAGTGACTAGATGTAGATGAAGCAATGCAAAACTTTCAACATGAACACACAAAAATAAATGCAACCATAAGTTCACAAGAAAACAATGAAGCACGGTCAGATATGGAACCAGACTCCAAATGCAACTCAACAAGCTAGTAAATCAGACATGAATGCAAAACAACATGATAACACTCAGTTTCAATAAGCCATTGAAACAAGGAACCAGTAATATACTCAATGAATGTATGGGCATGATGCAGCGCACCATGATGACTATGACTCGTGTGCCTAAAGTCGCTCTCATCTCTTAAGTCGTTCTCGTTCGTTCCTGAACCTTGAGTCGCCAGAGCGACATAGCGAGTTATGCCAACAGCGAGTTATGCCAACTAGCGACCTAGCGCATTATGCCAAGCAACCTATGCCGCATTGTTTCCTAAGTCGTTCTGAAGCCTAAGTCGCTTAAGTCGCTAAGTCGCTCATGAAGCATAAGTCGTTCCTGCATCTTATATCGCTTATTCCTTAAGTCGTTCACTTATGCCGTTCAAGAAATCAAAGTCGTTTCCCTATGCCGCTATCTTCTTATGTCGCGCCATGATAAGTTGCTGATTTCTTAAGCCGCTCACTTATGCCGCATTACCTTGAGTCACTGAGTCCTTAAGTCGCGTGGTGTTGTAATGATAAGTCGTATATTGTTAAGTCGTGTATTGTTTTGTCACATATGTTAAGTCGTGTACTGTTGTGACCTGTATTGTTGATATGCTGTATGTCGTATGTTGTATTGTTGTTAAGTCGTTAAATCGCATGTATGTTGTATTGTTAGGTCGTGTGTCACCTGTGTTGGGTCGTATGATGTTAGGTCGGCTGTGTTGAGTTGTAACTTCCTATAAATAGGGGCTTGCATTGATTAAGCGACCTACTGCTTTTGGTTCCAAAATAATAAGCGTATATTGCCCGACAAATAGGTACGTTTTCGGATTACGTTTAAAGCGCTATTTTTCCCGTGTTGGGATATAATATTTTGATAATATATGTAATATATTTGTATATTTTGATATTATATTTTCTCCCGAGCCTCGCCATACAAAGGAGACTCTGCCAAAAATTTTCGTAAATTTTGGACTTAGAATTTTGTTGAATATTTTTCAAACTTTAATGATTTAAGTATAAAAGGTTGTAATGATTATAAACGGGCATATTTCATTAAAGGAAATTAATCCAGTAAATTATTGTTTATAAGTTAATATTTGAAATAAGATGTACTGTTTATTCTTCCTTCTCCCTTCTTTTTCCTTTTCGGGGACGAAAAGTTTTGAGTGGGGGAGATTGTAACGACCCGTTAAATTAATAATATTAAATGAATTGAATTAATATAATTTCTAATCTAATTTAGAATAAATGTAGAAATTTGGTAGAGTAGTTGTAATTTAGTGTAACAATAAAATTTTATGACAATAGATTTGGATAATGTAGATTGTCACAATTTGATTTAAAGTTAAATATAAGAAACTGATATAAGGGTTGAATTAGTGAATATCAATAAAAAGATTAAGTAGAATGGAATTCATTTAATATAAAATAAATAGTGGAAGACTTACATTGGATTGTAAAATGGATAGTAACTAAATAAAAGGTGACCGCTGAATAAATCAATGCAATAAGTGTTGATAAGGAGATTTAATGAATGTTGTCAATAATAAATGGACTTAAGATAGTAATAAAATTTGTTTTGCCTATGTAAATTTTATGTATTGATAAGCCATAATTAAATTTGAAATTTGGTAGTAAATAGGGGATAAGTTGACTAAGGCAATTAGTAATTTAATAAATGAATGCATAGTAAGTAAGTGGAAATGTATGCATAAAATTATTTTCATATATGGGATAATTACAAAAGTTTACCCATTTATCTAATGTATATAATTGAATCTAAATTTAGGGCAACATTTTGTTATTGATGGTATAAGTGAATTTGAATAAAAGGGTAAAAATTATGTAGATTTAACATGTATTGAGTATATAGCTAAGAAGGGCATTCGATGTAAATGAATCTAAATTAATGTGTCTAGTCAATAAAGGAGAACTTTAAGGGAATAAATATAAATGAATGTATTTGGGGAATGGAGTCTTTTTATATGTTGAATAGTATAACGTTGTTATTAAGAATGAACGTTACTTTAGTAATTATTAATATGGTAACGGAAGAGTGTATAAATTTTATAGTAACGTAAAAACGTATTGTAAGATAATAATTAAGTGTAGACTTATAAAATATATTTATGACAACAAATTTTGTAAGTTATTTATTCTTTAGTGTTAAGTTTTATTTATGTGTAAGTTAACAATATTATAATTCAATTGAATACAGTAAACTATGCAAACAAAAGATGAACATTTGGAAGTATTACTGTAGTGATATATATATAAGAAACGGTAACTTTGTAGTTGGGGAATAATTGATTTAGTTGTGAGTTGTAATCCAATAGAGTCAATTTATTTGAATTTATTGCAATTTATGGGATTAATTGCAGTAACCTTTGAAGATTTATTTACTAAAATAATTGACGATGAAAATTATATGTAAATCTGCTTTTAGTTAATTTAAAATATCCAAAGGGCTAGAAATGACACAAATCTGCTAGTTTAGAAATTTACAATAAAAAGTGGTAAGTAATTTTTCTAAATATTTAGATAGTGGGAAGATGTAGATTTAGATGGAATTTATTATTTAACTATTTCACATGTTGAAGATCTAAGGTTAGAATTGAGATTTTTAATGTATAGATATTGAGCCAATGTTAGTTTCATTAAATTGACATCGATAACTTTGAATAATAGAAAGAAAGTGAATTTAATAAATTTAATCAAACGTATAATGTTGAATTTATTAAAAATTGGAATTTAACCTTTAAGTAAGGATTAACATCTAAATTGATGAATAGAACAACTATGTATTAACACTTGAATTGTTTAGAATTGGAGTAAATAATTAAGAGAAATTTGGTCAATTTTTGAATTTAGATGTAAAAATTGGATTTTTATAATTTATTTAATTTATTTAATGAATATTGAAAATAGCCATTTTGGTCACGGACTCGGATTTCGATGAAACCAGTTTCATCGGATCCGTATCGGTGAATTATTATAGGGTTTCAAGTTTCGTATCGATCGGACCTGTCGTTTGATCGTACGGACGCGAAACGCCTTGAAAATCAATTTTATTAAAATCAATTTGAAATCAATTTGGAAATCTTGTTTTCAGCATAACTTCTTCATACGATCGAATTTGGTCGTGAAACTTTTTCCATCGCGTTCAGAATATTTTAAAATACCTATCTGGATATATAGATTTAACAAATTCGGTTCCGGAGGCATAGCGGGCTTTTTGGGCCATAGTTTGTTCCGTACGTTCGCTTATCCGATCCATCTACGCTATCTCTAGTCTACCTATATAAACACAGTTATAAACCCTAGCTCCATTCTATTGTCTATTTGCTGTACGTTCATCTTCTTCAAGCTTCTCTTCTTCTTCAATGGGGGCTAACCCTAGATCCAGTCAGTTCAAAAAAAAAGTGAAAATTTAAAGTCCTCCTAAAAATCTCGAAAAAATATATATTATAGTTCTCGATGTCCGTAATCTGCTGATGTGATTCATTTTTCGATTGGATCTATCGTTCATCCAGAACAATTCAAATCATTTTCGGCCTCACATCATCGTCGCAACAAAAGTCATCGGATCGTCAAACCTTTTCTGGGCTTTGGAGAGGGGACTGAGGGGGTCAGATCTGTGTTGTTCGTTGTTGGAATCGACGGTTGGATTGGCGGCAAAAATTCATTAGGGTTTTACCCTATATGGCGGCTGCTGCATGGAATGTGGGTAGAAACGTGCTCGCGACTAAGTCGCGTGGGGCAGAGATAGGAAGGGCGGCCGGCGGTTCTGGGGGGAGGGCGCAAGGCCGACGCCGAAGGCGAAGTCGTGGGGTTTGTCGCGGTTGCTTTCGTTCGAATGCATGTTAATGGGTTTCGGTCTGTAGTCGCGTGCTTGGAAGCAACGCGTGAGGGAGGAGATTCATAGTAAGTGATGAGGTGGCAAATTGCTAATGTGTTCCACCTTTCTTTTATAATTTTAAATTTATTCAATTACATTTTTCGATATATCTTTCTCATACGAACTCCATTTCTCGTGCGATTTCTTTTGTTAGGATCGTAATTAAATTCCGGATCTGTTGACGCTGGTTTGAACAAATTCTGAGACCGTCAAAATTTTGGGTTTAAATTGGATTTGAATTCAATTTAAGTTCAAAAGGTGAGTGTTTTAACCCACTCACAACTACTAGAAGCTTTTATGTTTGTTAAATTAATTTTAGAAATGAATAGAAATTTATTTATGAGTATTTGGCATGTTTATTTTATTCATATCTGTTGAATTGCATTTATTAAATTTAACTGTTAATTTAATTAATTTATTGCGTATAAATTTACAGTTAAAATTTATTTGTTTGTATATGAACGCTATTTAACAGTTATATAATTTATTACTGAATATAGACTGTAGATTAATAGCTGTTAAATTTAATTTGAATAAAAATAGCCAGTATTACCTGTTATGTAGTACCAAAAATAATATTGTTATTGATTTATATTGATTGATGATTGTGATTTGGATGATGGATGATGTTGATGAATGGATGTTTATTGTATATCATTAAATTGCAAATTATCATGCATATTTCATTTCATTCGGGATTGTGGTTTGAAATGATATATAACCGCAAATTTTTTTTTTTTTTTAAATTGCGGATTGAAATGATAAATATCTGTATCACTTGACCATAGGATAGAAAATTATATACAGGCACCGCGGTATATATATAACTATTTAAATGTGATTTCTATGGTTTGGATGGAATACAGTTTATAATAATCTTAAATTTTATATTGTATAAATATTTTTCTTCCATATATATATACATATGAAGTTGAAAATTTTGAAATTAAAAGGTGTATAAAAATCTTTATTAAAAATGGAAGAAAATTAAGAAAATGGAGTTTAATAATTTATATCATATGTTTAAATGTTAAGTTTGGAAATTTTAAGATATGATATTTATAATTGGATTTTTCCCAAAATAAATTGAAATAAATATTCTAGTATAATTTGAATTGGGAAAATATATATATTTTATTACTAGAAATTGAAGTCTTATTATTTATGGATTTTATGTGAATATTCAAGACTAATTAATAGAACAATTGATCTGTTGAAAGAATAAAATCCAATTTTAGTTTGAAATATTGTTACTCAAAATAGATATACGTATATATAAATAAATTGAAGTGGTTTTGGAACTTGAGAGAGATAATATAAATTTTGGTTTAGACTTTAATAAAGAAATGTATTTGTAAAGCCATGAGAACTATTTTCTTTACAAAGTAACATTTAAGTTAAACCATTTAATCCATATACCGTTGAATGTCCAAACCATTCAAGTTTTTTTTTTTTAGAAATTATGGTTTTAAATTATGATTTTCAAAATATTATGCTTTGAAAATATTTGATTTTCAGACGTTATGAAGTTAAAGCATTATGATTTTGGAAAAGAACTATATTTGGGATAAGTGATAAAATATGGTTTTGGGTTTTGAAATGATATCGTATTCATGGTTATGAAATGGAATGTTTATTCTGATTTTTAAAGTATAACCGATTTTTAAATGACCGCGGTGTTATAATAACGATGGGTTGGCAAAGAGACCGGGATCGGATATGGACATACTCTCTGTCGATACCGAAAACCACTTTGACTAACCGTGTACGCGGTGGAGATTCCAGAATGAAGTAGGTGGTGGCGACGTTTCCTGTAAGGTAAATACGTGGACCCGACTCCCGTGAGTTGGCATAAGGTGGCTAAAACAGGAGCGATTCTCAGGCCAATGAGGTCATTCCTCTGATCGGACCCTCCTCTTCGATATTATACTTTGATTTTGGATTGATTCAGTGCCCACTTCTATATTTTGATTTTGGGGAGTTAGTCCGAGGTGGGCGGTAACTGCGACTACGCGTTTCCACCAGCCTGGATAGCAATTGGTATATCTACCCTGGCATTGCCTAGTTGTGCCGTGTCACCTACCATACCGAGCCTTTACTACGAGTTTCAATTTGTGTCGTACCTATGGAGTATCCTCTGGTAGCCTCCCGATCAGGAGGTATTACGGTACTGTATAGACTATTGGCATTTTACGTGTTAAGGTGGAAAATGTAAAGCCTTAACGCTATTTAAAAGTAAGTTTATTTTACAATTAGACACTATTATAATAGCGCAATATACTACATAGTAAATAGTTTAACGGATCCTTAGGAGATGTAAATCCCGAGCATCTCTTGAGTTACTGTACTCATATTTATTTCTGTTAATTTAACTCACATAAGATCTTTTAGTTCTGACTCGAGTGTTTTTGTCTTTTCAAATTCGCTCGGGTCAGTCCGAGCATTTCAGGATCGAAGACTTTAGCTTTGGAGGACGAAGACGAAGAATCCGTATTATTATTATTTATAGTATTGCACCACACTCATACTATTCCGCTGCATTGATTGTATTGGTATGTGTAACTCTGATATTTATTGTATAAAGAGCAATCAAGTGTTTTGTAAAACAGTTTTATGAACTGTATATTTATTATTATATTTTATCCTTCCGCTGTGAGATTCTATTTTGTTTTATTTCTTCTTTGTTTTTCTTATTTACCCCATAAAAATCCGCCCTTCCGTATGGTTTGAATTGGCACGTGTGTCGGTTTAAAGTGTGCGGAAAGGCGGGTTGTTACACCATATCAGATTCGAGTTAAAGCTAAGTCGAGCCATATCAGAGCTAAGTCGAGCCATATAAAAGCTAGATCGGAGCCAAGTCAAGCTAAGTTAGATCAGAGAGGGAAACGAGATTGTTTAATGATCATGCCTCCGAGACGTGCTAATCGCCATCAAAATGTTGAAGATTTGTGTAGAAGACAAGAAGCTGAGCAGATGAAGCAGCATATCAATGAAAAGTTCAATGAGGATATTGAAAAGTTGGAGAAATTGATGAAAGACATGAATCAAAATCAAAGGATAATGTCACCAGTTTCGAACCAAAGTGGAAACAGGGTTTCACCATCGGTATCGGGAGAAAGGAGGATGTCACCCCAATCTTATCGAGATAGGAGAGAATCATCAGTTTCAATGATGCAAGACCACCATGGGTATCGAAGTGAAGAAAGAAGAACTCAACATGGGTTTGAGAATGAACCATATCATGATGTTGAAAGACGGGGTAGAAGGGACTTGCATAGTCGTAAATACGTAGATGGTCATGATCAATATCGAGATACATATGATTTTGAGGAGGATGGTTATGAAGGTAGTATTCATTATCGAAATCGAGGCCAAGTGAGAAATTAATATCTAGATTCAGAAAATGACCGTAAATGGGAGTGAGGTATGAGAATGGAAGTTCCAGAATTCAAAGGTGGTATGCAAGAAGAAGAATTTATTGATTGGTTGTCGAGTGTTGAAGAAATTCTGAAATTCAAGGAGGTGGCTGAGAATCGCAAAGTCCAACTAGTTGCTACAAGACTAAGGGAGCTGTGGCTTGGTGGAAACAAACTAAACTAACTCGGGAGAGAATGGAAAAATCAAAAGTTGTCACTTGGGAGAAGATGAGAAAGACGATGAAAGCAACTTTCTTGTCGTACAATTATGAATCACTTATGTATCAACGTTTGCAGAATTTGAGACAAGGGACGAAGACAGTGAATGATTATGAAGATGAATTCTATCAATTGATTGCAAGGAATGATATTATGGAAACCAAGGAACAGCTAACGACTAGATATGTTGGAGGGTTACGAACACAAATTCAAGACATGGTTAATATGTTTAATCCAATGTATGTTGCTGAAGCACATCAGAAAGCTCTAGCTTGGGAGAAACAAGGGAGACGAGGAATTGATGTGTTTGCAGGTTCTAACAACCAGACTAAGGGTGCTAGTAGCAGTGTTAATGTTTCCAAGGCAGTCAATAAACCAATTGTCAATGAAGCCGCTAAAGCAAAGGTCAATAACAGTATCAAGTGCTATAATTGTCAGGAGTTTGGCCATAAAAGTAATGAATGTACAAAGCCAAAGAAGAGAGCACTAGTTGTAGAGGAATGTGAGTATGAGGATGTGGAAGCTAAAGTTGATTATTCTCAACCATCGAAGTTTGATGAAGATGAAGAAGTTGTGTCAGGGGACGAAGGGTGTAACTTGATGATAAGGAGTTCTTGTTTAGGGCCAAAGCATGAGAATGATTCTAGTTGGCTGAAAAGCAATATCTTTCAGTCTACATGTACTATCTTGAGAAAGGTTTGTCGATTTGTTATTGATGCAGGAAGCTGTGATAACATTATTTCTGAAGAAGCCGTCACAAAGTTAGGGTTGAGACTGAAAAACACTCTAGACCTTATAAACTGGCATGGCTAAATAAAGGTGGAGAAGTGACAGCGGGAAGATGAGCATTTGTATTGGGAAGAAGTACAAGGATTATATATGGTGCGATGTTGTCAACATGGATGTGTGTCATTTACTATTGGAAAGACCATGACAATATGATAGAGCTGTACAACATAATGGCCGCACCAACAGCTATAGTTTCATGTTCGAAGGGACCCAAATTACTTTAATTTCTAAGAAGCGTGAACAAAGTGAAAGCAAGTCAAAGAAGAAAGTGGAATCAACTAGTCTATTATATATGAGAGAATTTGTTGAAAAAGTGAAAGATAGTGCCGAAATGTTAATGTTGATTGGGTATGAAAAAAGTGAAGATCGTGAAGTTCCTGTGGAGGTTAGACCGGTGTTAAATGAATTTGAAGTTGTCTTTCCTGTAGAATTACCTAAGGAATTACCACCATTGAGGGATATACAACATCAAATTGATCTATTGCCAGGTGCTGTTTTACCGCATAGGCCGCAGTATCGTATGAGTCCAAAGGAGCGTGAAGAGTTGAGGAGATAGGTTGAGGAGTTGCTTGAGCAAGGGCGTGTTTGAGAGAGTCTCAGTCCTTGTGCTGTACCAGCTCTGTTGATACCGAAAAAAGATGGTTCATGGAGAATGTGTACCGACAACAGGGCACTCAACAAAATACCTATCAGATACAGATTTCCTATGCCAAGGCTTGATGATCTATTGGATCAACTAAGTGGATCTGTAATCTTTTCGAAGATTGATCTTAAGAGTGGTTATCATCAGATTCGCATAAGACCAGGTGATGAATGGAAGACGACATTCAAGACTCTGGAAGGATTATATGAATGGTTAGTCATGCCATTTGGTCTATCTAATGCACCAAGTACATTTATGAGGGTCATGAATCAAATTTTTAGACCTTACATTAGAAAGTTTGTTGTAGTCTACTTTGATGATATCTTGATATATAGTGCTAGCACGGAGGAGCACATTCAACACTTGCGAAAGGTGTTAACTATTCTTCGTCAAGAACAATTCTATGCAGCAACAAAGAAATGCGTGTTCATGACGCCAAGAGTTTTATTTGTGGGATATGTCGTGTCTAAGGAAGGGATACAAGTGGACCAGAATAAAGTAACCGTAATCAAAAATTGGCCACAGCCCAAAACTATAACAGAAGTCAGAAGTTTCCATGGGTTAGCTTCATTTTATCGAAGATTTATACTGCATTTAGTAGTATAATGACCCCTATTATTGATTGTATGAAGGGAAAGAAGTTTTCATAGATGAAAGAGGCAGGATATGCTTTTGAGCAAATCAAGGAACTTTTAACCTCAGCACCGATTCTAGTGTTGCCAGATTTTCAGTTACTATTTGAGTTACATACGGATGCATCGAAAGTTGGAATTTGAGGAGTGTTGAGTCAGAAGGGACGTCCAATTGCCTATTTCAGTGAAAAACTTTCGGGAGCAAAGATGAAATACAGTACTTATGATATGGAGTTTTATGCTATTGTGCAGGTTGTGAAGCATTGAAGACATTACTTGTTCCACAAACAATTTGTTTTGTATACGGACCATGAAGCATTGAAACATTTACAAGGACGGACTAAAATTGCAGCTAGGCGTGCATCGTGGATAGCTTATTTGCAACAATTTACATTTGTCGTAAAGCACAAGTCTAGAGTAACTAATCGTGTTGCCGATGCATTGAGCCGGAGGGAGAATTTACTAACAACCATGCGAGTAGAGGTGATGGGTTTTGACTTACTTCCAGATTTGCTTACTTCAGATTCATATTTTTCCGGAATCCTAGACAAAGTGAAGCAAGGAAGCATGGATGGATATATGTTGGCTGAAGGTTTTCTATTCAAAGGAAATCAGTTGTGTGTTCCAGATTGTAGTTTATGAATGAAGATCATTAAAGAATTACATGAAGAAGGGCACGTAGGTCGCGACCGTACTATGCAGTTGATCTCAACGTCTTATTTTTGGCCATCAGTGAGGAAGGAGGTTGAAAAGTTTGTCCAGAGGTGCCTTATTTGTCAAGTTTCAAAGGGGACCACGAAAAATGCAGGTTTATATATGCCGTTGCCTATACCTACTAAACCATGGGTGGACGTTAGTATGGACTTTGTATTGGGTTTGCCGAGGACGCAACGTGGCAATGATTCTATCTATATGGTGGTTGATTGATTTTCAAACATTTTATTGCATGCAAGAAGACGGGAGATGCAGCTAATGTCGCACAGTTATACATCAGAGAGATCTATCGTCTTCATGGGTTGCCTGAATCTATTGTATCAGATAGAGACACTCTGAGTCATTTTTGGGTGAGTCTATTGAGAATGGTCGGGACAAAGATGAAATTTGGTAGCGCTTATCATCCACAAACGGATGGGTAGACAGAAGTTGTGAATAGATCCCTAGGTAATCTATTGAGATGCCTCGTGAATGACAATTTGAAGAGTTGGGATTCCAAACTTTGTCAAGCTGAGTTTGCCCACAACCATGCAGTTAATCGTAGCACTGGATTCAGTCCATTCCAGGTCATTTACTAAACAATCCCTAAGGGACCATTAGATTTATCTATAGTACCACAGCAGAAAGGAGTAATCAAGCGAGGTAGTGATTTTGTGAATGAATTGCAAGAATACCACAAGGTTGTGAAGGAACGATTGCTTAAGGCGAATGAGAAATATAAGCAATCTGTAGATATTAAGCGACGAAATGTTGACTTCAAAGAAGGAGATTTTGTATATGAAGTATTGACTAAGAATCGATTTCCTATTGGTACTTACAACAAACTAGCTGCTAGAAAGATTGGAATCTTGAAAATCGTAAAGAAGATTAATGAGAATGCTTATCAGTTAAGATTGACAGATCGTATCCATACTGCTGACGTTTTCAACATCAAACACTTGATTCCATACCTTGAGAATAAGTATGTCGAAGAAGAGGAAAGTGTAAATTCGGGGACGAATTCTTTTCAACTACGGGAGGATGATGCAGCACATCATGATGACTATGACTCATGTGCCTTACGTCGCTCGCATCTTTAAGTCGTTCTCATTCGTTCCGAAACCTTGAGTCGCCAGAGCGACATAGCGAGTTATGCCAATAGCGAGTTATGCCAACTAGCGACCTAGCGAGTTATGCCAAGCAAACTATGCCGCATTGATTCCTTAAGTCGTTCTGAAGCCTAAGTCTCTTAAGTCGCTAAGTCGCTCATGAAGCTTAAGTCGTTCATGCATCTTATGTCGCTCATTCCTTAATTCGTTCACTTATGTCGTTCAAGAAATCAAAGTCGTTTCCCTATGCCGCTATCTTCTTATGTCCCGCCATGATAAGTCACTGATTTCTTAAGCCGTTCACTTATGCCACATTACCTTGAGTCGCTGAGTCCTTAAGCCGCGTGGTGTTGTAGTGATAAATCGTATATTGTTAAGTCGTGTATTGTTATGTCGCATATGTTAAGTCGTGTACTGTTGTGACCTGTATTGTTGATATGCTGTATGTCGTATGTTGTATTGTTGTTAAGTCGTTAAATCGCATGTATGTTGTATTGTTAGGTCGTGTGTCACCTGTGTTGGGTCGTATGATGTTAGGTCGGCTGTGTTGAGTTGTAACTTTCTATAAATAGGGGCGTGATGTCATTGTAAAAGGAGTTGATTTTTGAATAAAATTTATGTGTGAGCTTTTGCCACCATTGTTGAAGTTGAGTGTGATCTTCTTCTTCTTTCCTTCTTTGGGTTATTCGTGCACGAATCAACGAAGTAGAAGCCAATTCTCGGTATCACTTGCGAGTGATCAACGATCGAATTGTAGATCTTTCAACACGGTATCTTGCGAATCAACGGGTTGGAGATAGCTAGATTCCGGTATCGTCACGATTAACGGAATTGGGCATTTATCGTTCTATCAGTTAATCCGTTGCGTCAGGGCACAAGTCAATGAACAACCATAGGACATCAAGGCTATCAATGACATAAGCACATAAAACACACAGCACACATATATACATGCGGGAATACATGTGTATACTGTATGCAGTATGAAACGAAGACAGTGAAAACAAGTCAGTTTTTATCAAGTCAATTTTTATCTCAAAGTGCTGAATATCACAAATTCAAATGACAGAGAAAATTAAGTCACGGTTCAAAGAGAAATGATATGCAGTAGTTCAAACAAAATAATGTCATAGGGGATTTCAAAATGAACAAGTCAAGTTTATCTAAAAATTCAAAAGGTCGAAATCAGAGGAGCATAAAGAACGGAAGACAAATTCAAATGATGATAAAGTGAACGAGTCTAGAATCACATGATCGTTTGATTAAAAATCAACGCATAATCTAGAATATCGAAGAATTCAAATCCTAATATATGAATCGAACATTCAAGGATTTATCCCTATTTAAAACCCAAGTCATTATCGGCATTAAGGGCATTTGAGTTCAACAAAAAAATACCAGAGCTAATCACTGAAATAAATCAAATCAATAACTCGAATCTAGGTCAAGCAAAAATCGAAATCATAAAAGAAAGTCACATACCAAATTTCATCCTAACATTCGAGCTTGACAAATTGGAGCTACCGTATGCAAATGAAATCCACAAGCTGATTGACGAAGCAAACTGAAGAAAGATCATCACTCAATCAAACAGTTTGAATCGGCAGCCTTAATTACCAGAACCCTAATTTTGTAAAAGGAAAACCAAAAAGCGACCGAAGTTTACAGAAGCGAGAAATTCTTATTTCTCAAATCATAGTGGGGCGGTTCTAGTTGATTATATTTTGGGCTTAAATATTTAACTAGGGTTTTATTTAGTATTTTTATTTATTTAATTATCTTTTTTAAACTGTTTCTTCTGGTCGTGTGACTAGGTTACGAACTACGGTGGCGTAGTTCGAGAATTTGCAACTCAGTGGATCAGTTGTGGTAGGGTTTTGAGCGTAGAGTTAGGTTAGTCGATACTTAGTATCGCAAGTTTACGTGTGTAAGTGTCTGGCTACTTAATTTCTAGTAGAAACCTTGATGGAAACACGTAGGCAGGGTTTTGCCAAAGCTGGGTAAATCTGTGGCTTTTTATTTCTACTTTTATTATTCTTCTATTATTTGTGCTACAATTATTTTTTATATTTCTGCATTAATCTTTATTATTATTAGTATCACCCTATTCATCCCCTCATTATAAGGTGAAATCGATCCTACAAGTGGTATCAAAGCTAGGAATAAAAACCAATTTTTGTTTTAAAAGTTTGATCTTTCAAAAACCAGTTTTTGTTTTAAAAATTAGATTTTTTAAATGGCTTCTTTTAATAATGCTTTTGCTGAGGGTTACTCCATAGTTAGACCACCTATATTCAGTAGTGAATATGCTTACTGGAAAAATAAAATGATTTTTTTTTCTAAAAACCATTGATGCTTGGAATATTGTTGAGATATGATATAAGACACCAATTATAGTGGTAGATAATCAGAAAATTGAAAAACCAATGGATCAATGGATAGATTTCGAAAATAAACTACATAATGCTAATACTAACGCTATGAATTCGATTATTTGTTCATTGGATCAAATTGAATATAATCATGTCTCACATTGCCTAACTACGAAGGAAATTTGACACACACTTGAAATGACTCATGAAGGAATATCTCAAGTCAAGGATTCTCGCCTTGCAATGCTTAGTAGCGAATACGAGAACTTCACAATGGCCAAATATGAGAATGTCAAATAGATGTATGGACGACTTTCTAATCTCGTATACAAATCAAAAAATCTTGGAAAACCATACACAGAATTGGAAATAGTTCGAAAAATCCTCAGAGTCCTTCTATGAAATTTTGAAGCAAAAGTTACTTCCATTCAAGAATCAAAGGATTTGAAACAAATCAAAGTTGAAGAACTCATCGGAAATCTCACCACTTATGAGTTAGAATTGAAATTCAAGAAGAACGAGAAGGAGGCGATACTCGAAAGAAATCAATAGCTCTTAAAGGAACACCTGAAAGTGAAGATGATGATGGTGCAACAGAACTGGCGTTGATAATAAAGAAATTCAAAAGGTGGAATCACAAGTATGGAAATCCATCTCTAAATCAACAATTGAAAAACATAATAGTCAAAGTTCTAGACAATCCAAAAGAGCAAGAGATCATATGTCACAAGCGCAACAAACGCGGTTATATCAAGCCCAATTGTCCTCTGAATCAACTCAGCCAAGGAAAGAAACCGAAAAGGAGAAGTTTTGCAGCTACTTGGGCTGAAACTGATGAAGATGATAAAAGCGCTGGCAGTGAGTGAGAAGGAAATATATGTCTTCAAGGAGAAGTAAATCTATGTTGTTCTATTTATGCTTTTATTATTTTGCTATTATCTATGCTGTAATTATTTTATATATTTCCGCATTAGTTTCTATTATTATTAATATCACCCTATTCATCGGCTCTTTAGGGTGAAATCGATCCTATAACTTCATCAAGTGGGCTTTTGGTATTTCTTGCAAATAAAGTATATAGGATTTTATATGTCTTTACTGACAACATTAATTATGCGATAGATAGAGGCTTGAGACTTGCACCTTTCAATTTTCTATGGAGAAATGACAATTGCTTTACAAGATGTTTCTATTTTGCTTGGCCTCCCTATAGAGGAAACCATTCTGAATTATGGTGGTAACGTAAACATCGATGATGTTTTCACCAATTGCTTGGTGAAATTCCACCCATCAAAGCGGTGATTAATAGAAGAGATTTGAATGTTAAATGGATAAATGATCTTATAATTGGTCGGAAAATTACTGTCTATTCATCTGTTGAGAAGCTAGAACAGTTCACACCAGCTGTCATATTGCTTCTTATAGCATACCTTCTTCTTTCAAACATTCGAATGGTCGAGTAAGTATCGAATAGTTATACATGCTACAGGACTTTGTTGCTATTTTTGATTATTCATGGGGTGGTGCGGTTTTATGCGCTTTATATAAGGAGTTGGATAATGTAGCACTAAGGAAGATGAATGGGTTAGCTGGTACCTAACCCTTCTGCAGGTATATTATTTTTCACTCATAATTATACTAATATTTTGAAAGATCTTGTTTAACATTGATAATGTGCAGGTTTGGTCATGGACGCATATTTCTGTTAGTCGTTTAAATGTTCGTGCAAATGTCGCTGCTAGATTACCTTAGGGGGCTAGGTAAAACCTCCTAGTAATTTCTATTGAAAACTCTCCGTTTTAGTACAACATCCACACATAATTTTTTTCATTGATTGTAGATTGGCGGAAGATAGACGTTGGAGAGATAATCCAGTCCTTCATCCCACATTCTATCGCAGTGAGCTCGATGTTATGGAGTAGTATAATGTTGATTGGATGTCATACATGGCTGACATTGTGTAGGATTTTCCGCCAATTTGCTTGGATGGAGAATAGACTTGGCATTCAAGAACCCAAATAATTTGCTTACGATGTGTGGCCATGCACTACCCGGATAGAGTAATGAGGCAATTTGTTCTTCATCAGCATATACTAGTGCAGTCGAGCAAGTTTTCCCATATGGTTGGAACAAATATTTGTATAACATATACTTAGCAAGATGGGATCACAGGTTCGATCATGTTCAAGTTGAACTTATATCAAGAGTCACCATCTAACAATACTACAATTGGTACCAGCATATAAGCCGATGATTTATTCTTAAAGAATCATATACTAGCTTGCCTAGATATGGTCCACGGGGATTAGTGGAACGTGACTTGGTACATGTAGATAAGTTTTCATATATTAACTCGTTCAACTAGCTTTACTTATTTACGCCAATACTTCTTTTGTTTGAGGTTCAAGGGTTGTACCTCATTTCAAATGAAATTGATGATGTTCTTGCAGATCTTGGAGACTAAGATCGAGTAAAAGGTAAGTGTTTCAACATCAAAGAAATTATCAATTCGCTTCATGGTAGACACAAGCTTGAATGACCACCGCCATATGTGCCTCGTCCCCTCGAGGCTTTTTCTTGTACATACCAACAAAGACGTTTTAGAGGCGCGGGTGGTTCTTCACAAGGCAGTCAACTGGGGCAGGACATAGTTGAAGCTGGACCATCTCAACTGCCTCCAATTCAAACACATAGAATACCATACGAACTTAAAAAGTTAATAAATTAGGTGATAAGGTAGGTGTACTTAAGTTGTTTAATTTGGTTTGTAGGTTGGTTTCTTTCATTTGAAGTTGTACGTTGTTGTTTCAAACTTGTACTCATATTTGAAGTTGAACTTTTTTAATGTACAATCAAAACATGTACATTGTTTAATAGATTTGTGGTTTTGCAACTTGTTGTCATTTTATATATACAGTTGAATTAGATTTGCATAAAATATGTTGGTTTTTACTGAAATGCATATTTTGGTTCCATATATGTAAGCTGCCATTTGGAGAGCAGCGGTAGCTTACAAACGCAAATCAAAATTGTGCCTGTAACACACAGAAGAGCGCAACTTTGGGTAGCACTCTATCATATACACAATTGTGCAACTCAAAGTTGAGATAACATGTACAAGAAGCGAAACTCAAAGTTCCACTTCTTCACTGCTTGAACCGGGGGAACTGTGTTTAGGTACGTTCCACTGCTTTGCTGCTTGAATCGATGGAACTACGTTCAACTATACTCCACTCCTTCGCTGCTTGAGCTGATGGAGTTTTGTTTAGGTACGCTTCACTTCCTCGCTACTTCAACCGGTGGAACCGCGTTCAAGTACGTGGTATTCCCGTATACTAAAAATCCATGCATTTCTCCTTAAACAGATAGAACCGTGTTCTCGTAAGCGACTCGTACATGCCCCATGCAATCGAGAAAGTGCTTACAAAATCTTTGGATAAGAAGTATAGACTCTCAAACTGCGGGATCGACGGTGAAAAACTATTCCAACTCCCTTAGTACCAGTGTTGATCCGACAACACTAGGAAACCCTTCTATTTGCCCCGGCAATATCGAGAGACGTTGCATTGCCTCCGCAACATCAATACGAAAATGAAATGACTTCAAACTTGGTAAACTGTAACATTCCTGAAATTTATCAAGTTTAAATTGGTAACTAAATTTATTTTTGAAAATAAATTGTGATTTAATTAGAAAATTTTCTAGAATAAATAAATAATTTGGATTTTAAATAGAAATTTATATTAGAAATTTAAGAATAAGTGATTTTTTAAAAACAAGTATTGAACTTCAAAATAAAATGTATTAAAAATATAATGGAAATTAAAAGCCTGAGATTAATATATGAAAAAAAAATGATAGTTGTTTTCTAAAATATTAAATATATATTGGTAGATGTAACAAATTTCAAAAAGATTTATTTTAAGATTTAATTCTCTTATATAAATAAATATAACGATTATTAATATGAAATCAAAGTGTTTAAATCCATTCTTTTCTTTTTATAAAGTTGTACAAAATAAATAAAAAAAAAAAATTATATGAATGTAAATTGTGTAAATATAAATTTTTAAATAAATGTATGAACCAAATTAAAGATTGAGTGTGAAATTTATAAAAAGATTGTGATATATATGTTGATAAATGTTTACAAAAGTAAATATGATATAAAAATAAAAATAAACATTCTTTTGTCTTTAAGAATTTAAATATGAACATATGCATACATTCACATGGTTTAGAGTAGGATAATTAACAAAATCTAAAGCTCATGATTTCATTTTTACAAATGGCATTCACCATATTTAATAAAATAAAATAATAAGATAAAAAAATTACAAAAACTTTTCATTTTCCCATACACCCTTATTAAACAACTCAGCAAAATCTGAACAATAGTAAACAAAAGATTTGGCACTTCAATCTAAAACACCAAAGAAATTGAAAAAAAATCTAAAGCATGTAAACATGCAAGTTTAAGACCAGGAATTCAACATAGAAAAAACAAATCCAGTTTCAATATCAATGGGGAGTTGCAAGCCTGAAGTATGCAAATGGAAGTTCAAGATCAAAATTAGATATTCCAGTTGAAAGAAGTAAAGTAGAAGAAAAATTGGAAAACCAACTTATTCTCAATTCAAGGAAGTCTCAAACCTGTAGACAGTAAAAAAATTAAAGCTTGCTTCAACTCAATTCAAAAAGAAAAATCTGAAGTGTTTTCAAGGTGTAGTGATGTACATTCAGGTGAGTTTTGTTTTAAATGTATAGTTTATAGAATTATGATTTTTAAATCAATTTCAACAACAAGTTTAAAACTTGAATTGCAGATTTATGGAAAAAAAAAACACAAAGCAAACTCAGATGGAATGCAAAGGCTTCAACCTGAAATGGGTTAGAACAGTGCAGTTCTCTTTGGGATTTAAATAAAGATAAGTAAATTTATTTAAAAAGCTTTTAATTTAATGTTGTTAATCAATGATAAAGCATAAGTTTAAAACAGTTGAACAAAATCAAAAATGCAGATTCAACTTGAAAGTAAATGTGAATTGAAGTCTGCAGCTTGGAAAATAAATCAAGTTTGAAGCTTTAAACAAATTCAAACTGTAAGTAAATAAATTCTATTGTTTGTCATTGATGAAGTAAACAAGAAAATAAACAGGAGTTTGAGCAAAGTTTTGAATTTACAAACTTCTGCAGATCTAATCTTTAAAAGATTGAAGAAGAAAAAAAAAATTTTTTGGTTCAGGCTCAAAAGAAATTCATCTCTATCTCTGTTCTTGTCTCCACTGCACAACTCCAAGGTGAGCAAACCCTCAACTTTGAATTTGTTGTTTGGTTCTTTTTCTTTTGAAGTTCGATTCTGCCATGATGATGTTGAAGTTGTTTGCATGCATGTATGTTTGACTGCGTGTATATGGTTGATTAAGTATCTGTGTGTAGATATACAGAGACATCTCTCTGTTAGAAAACAGGTTATCAAATTAATTGAAAAAAAAAAAAAAAAACTAAGATTATTTAGAATCCCTTACCACCTGATTTGGTATGAACTAGAATTTGTAGTATAAACAAACTTTGTTGTTTAGAATGATAGTTATAAATCCAAATTTAACTATATTTAAAATTCTGTAGTCTCTGGAAAACAATTTTAACAGTAAATATTTTTTTAGAAGTAAGTACATCAAACCTTTTAAACATTAAAACAGTTGCAACCAGAATGCATAATTGAATTTGTGGACTTTGGAAACAAAATATTACATTTTAATTTCACATGAGAGTGAGCATTTCTGTGAAACAGATTGGGTCATTTTGGTTCATTTTAGTTTCTAGTGTATCATGGGGGCTCTGGTTCTTTCTGGAGGTGGAATGCAGAAGGGTTGGTAGGGGAAGATTGTCAGTTTTTTTTTTATGTCAGTGAGGTGGTGATAGATGATCAGAAGTTGGTTCAGAAGAGATGGTGATTGAAATTGAGGTTTCTAGGTTTTCAAAAACCTGATTTTATGTGTGCAGTTCATAGCATCTGCACATGCTCTATGTTGCATCAAGTGGAGTAGGGATTTGAGGAGTTGTAGAAGAAGTGTAGAGGAAGCTATGGCCAGGGTCGCGTCGATGATGATGGTTGGAGGCGAGTTTAAGGGATGTGGTCAGGTTTGCAGTAGTTTCTTATGGTCTGGTGGACTTCTGTAATATGCAGGGATTAATTGACTCGGGTAATTCTCGGCAATTTGTGCTTCTCACTCGAAGCAATGGGTAGGAAAACTCGAAGTAAATATGATAGGTTCTCGGGTTAGTTGATTACAGAGTTTAACCTGTAGTTAGCAGTTTTTATGAATTGGAAAAATTCATAATTTAAAGATTGTAATTTAGTTCAAAAATAAGTAAGTCTGAATTCAAATGAAGTTTAGAATTCAAAGTTTTTAAAAATTGAATTCTTAAATTTAAATTCAGTTTTAAATCAAAATTTAAACAGTTTTGCAGGGTTTTAAAACCAGAGAATTATGCAGTTTTAATGTTTGAATGAATTCATATTTTTAAAATCTGGGTTTGATTCAAGCATAAGTTGTAACTGAATTCAAATGTAGTTGTGAATTCAAAGTCTTTAAAATGAAAATCTAAATTTAAACAAGTTTTAAATTCAGATTTGAAGACAAGTCTAAATCAGTTTCAGGTTTGTTTTTTTTTTTACCAGAATTAGATTTAAAAACAGTTTTGTAAGTTTTAAAGGTATGAACAGATTTAGATGTTGAAGTGAAACTTAAATTTGTTCTTGAATTCAGATAAAAAGAAAAACTGTTTTTTTAAGTTTCTTTGAAAACCAGTTTTGAATTCAACAGTTTGTAAATTTAAAAATGAATGAACATGTTCATATGTTTAAAAGTGAATTTGAAAATGAAATTTGATTTCAAATAAGTTTTAAAACTTGAAAGAATTTGTTTCCTTTAGTATTTGAATTAAAATATGAAATGTTTAATTTAAATTTGGAAATTGAAAAAAATCAATTTAAATCCTTCTTTATATTTAGATAATGAATGTTCCTTAACATTCATTTTGTTGTAAGGTTTATAATTATTTTAATTTGAATTAATGTTTAATGATTAAACATTTTAAATATCAAATTTTTAAATAGAATTTGAATTTAAATTTAGAAATGTATTGTTTTAATACATTTTGAATTTAAATGGGTCAATTAATAAGTAATTAAATTAGTTTGAATAATTAAGGATTTCACTTAATTATTTGATTTTTAAATAATGATTTAGATTAATATTAATTAGAAATGATTTATTAATCTAATTCAAATTTTCTTAAGTGTAAAATTAATGGAATGTTGTTAATAATGGGTGATAATTATCTAGGGATAATTTAGTAATTAATTAATGCAATTAATTTTGATAATTGACTAGATTAATTAATTGAATATAATTAATTGTAATTGGTTAAGTATAATTAATTGTTGAAATTAATTAAGGAATAATAAATCTATTTATTAAGGACAATTAATTTTAACTAAGATTTAATCAATCAAAAATTAAAAGTTTATTATTTAAAGTAATTAATTGGGGAATATGTAATTAAGATTAATTAATCACAATTAAAGGATAATTAATTAAGATAATTAATTTAGTAAATGATTAATAGATGAAGATGGTTAAGACTTAATTAATTATAGTTAATGATAATTAATCATTGGTTTAAAGATTTCAAATAAAAGTAATTATGTGGGTAATAAAATTTATAACCACATGATTTATTTAAGATGTTTGATTGTTAATGAATGTTGTGTGATGGATTGATATATTTGATATGTGACGCTATGTGATGCTTTATACTGAGCTGTTATATCTGTGATGTATATATTGTTATATGAATATGCAAACCCCTTTACTTGTAAAACGACATTTGGATTTCGATGCGACAGGGAGTCGGATTCCATTTGGTTATCCGAAACCCACATCGAATTCTAATAATTGAATCTGTGCTGATTGATAATGTGGCACTCTTATTGTGTAAAACCCCTGAACCACACTTATACACACACAAATATGGATTGCACGTGGAAATTAGTTAAGTCACAGATTTTGAAATTGCTTTAAAATTGAATTTTTAAATCCAAAATAGTTTTTGAACTAGAATTGAAGTTTTTGGAAAATGATTATTTTTAAATAACTTGATTGAGTTTTGAAATTTAAATAATTGGATTTAAATTTGAATTCAATATTTGAAATTGAATGCTATAATTTGGGAACTAGGATTTAAAAGTTATCCAACTTATTAATGGGTTTATATGGGTTTTTAAAACCATTTTAAAGGTGATGTTTTGGAATTTAAAATTCAACCCAAGATTTCAACTTGTACAAATTGGATTTTTCGGAAACGAAAACTATTTGTTTTCAAATGATTGAAGCTTTCACATAAGAATGAATTTCCAATTTGTGTTAAAGGATTTCAAGTCTAAATTGAAGATAGTTTTCCAAATTATAGATAAATCTTTGGAAACGTGTTTTGAAAGCTATAAATCTTTAATTTAAAGATTTAACTGGGTTAACCCAAATTGAATGGGAATTGTTTTTGAAATCCATGAATAGATCTTTGTGAAACGGGGTGAACTTTGTGAAATAAATCTTTTTGTGTAAAGATTAAAAATGGCGATTTGTTTAACCGTTTTGAAAGAAAAGTTTTGAATCATTAAGTTGTGACTTAATTGAAATCCCATATCCATATGTTTTTAAATATTGCGCTCACTATTCGGTTTAGCCGGGAGAGGACCTTTGTGTCATATAGCCCATTCCGAATATGTGATACGTCGTTATGGATAGCATTGAAGACCGGTGGTGAAGACCGGGTATTTGCGAGAATGATAGGACGACTTATCGATTGTCTCTGCACTGAGTCGCGCCAGTATAGAGATTTCCTAAGTGATGGGAAGTCCGATCGGGATTGTGAATACCCGGATTTGCAAGGGCTTCTTCGGAAGTGCCTTCGGTTCTGTTCGAACCCGGACCAGACTTGCTTATCTAGGTGAAACGTGATGGGGGGTTCTCGCTTTGCGTTAGGTGGCGAACGGGAGACTCTTACCCCTACACGTCCTCTTTACGGGGTTGGTTAGGCGTAAGCCGTGACAGTCGAGAGGCTGGCCGTAAAAGCAAGGTCTGGGGTACCAGTGTAAGCCACGGTGGGGCTGGGATGGTTGAAAAGCCTACCGGTTACTGCTGACGGAAATGAGGTTCGTCACATTTGGTATCAGAGCTGAGGGTAAAACTTTAGCTCAGGAGTATAACACATTGAGTAACTCATTAGAGATAGGGTGAAGTAAACCCTAGAATGAGTATATCCCTAAGATATCCGTTCGAGTGCCTCAGTAAATTCTCTTGCTATCCACTGATAGTAAGTATGAGTGCGAGAAGAGGACGAGGTAGGGGACGGGGGAATACCACTACCAATGGTCAATACCCCGCAATAGCGGAAACAACCTTTCTTCTCAATCTCCTTTGATTCGATTCTAAATTCTTTTGATTGCTTCGTGTCAGCTCCAGAAAGAAGTTTCGGTGTGATAGTGGCCTTACGAATCGTTGTAGAAATCCTTACTTCGTATCTTCATCGATTTCTTATCAGCTTTTCGTTCTAAACTCTAATGAATTTGAAATTTATAATATTAAATAAATTGGAAATTTTAAATTAAGTAAATTGGTTAACTAATATGAAGATTTGATCCATCTATCTATTCTCTGGGATCCGATATATTCTACGAACGATTAGTTATCCCTTCGAACTAATCAATGCCCTCGTATATTCGTAGACCGGTGAACCCAAATATATTGTGAAATAATTGTATGAGTTTGTTCTCATGTTGTTAATATTCTGATTTGGAAAACCAAATGCAGAATAAATATTTCGACCTGATCCGATCAACCATTTCTTTATCTATTATCTTTTCTTTCTCGTCTTACTTGCAATTTCGAGGACGAAATTCTTTTAAGGGGGGAAATCTGTAACATTCCTGAAATTTATCAAGTTTAAATTGGTAACTAAATTTATTTTTGAAAATAAATTGTGATTTAATTAGAAAATTTTCTAGAATAAATAAATAATTTGGATTTTAAATAGAAATTTATATTAGAAATTTAAGAATAAGTGATTTTTTAAAAACAAGTATTGAACTTCAAAATAAAATGTATTAAAAATATAATGGAAATTAAAAGCCTGAGATTAATATATGAAAAAAAAATGATAGTTGTTTTCTAAAATATTAAATATATATTGGTAGATGTAACAAATTTCAAAAAGATTTATTTTAAGATTTAATTCTCTTATATAAATAAATATAACGATTATTAATATGAAATCAAAGTGTTTAAATCCATTCTTTTCTTTTTATAAAGTTGTACAAAATAAATAAAAAAAAAAAATTATATGAATGTAAATTGTGTAAATATAAATTTTTAAATAAATGTATGAACCAAATTAAAGATTGAGTGTGAAATTTATAAAAAGATTGTGATATATATGTTGATAAATGTTTACAAAAGTAAATATGATATAAAAATAAAAATAAACATTCTTTTGTCTTTAAGAATTTAAATATGAACATATGCATACATTCACATGGTTTAGAGTAGGATAATTAACAAAATCTAAAGCTCATGATTTCATTTTTACAAATGGCATTCACCATATTTAATAAAATAAAATAATAAGATAAAAAAATTACAAAAACTTTTCATTTTCCCATACACCCTTATTAAACAACTCAGCAAAATCTGAACAATAGTAAACAAAAGATTTGGCACTTCAATCTAAAACACCAAAGAAATTGAAAAAAAATCTAAAGCATGTAAACATGCAAGTTTAAGACCAGGAATTCAACATAGAAAAAACAAATCCAGTTTCAATATCAATGGGGAGTTGCAAGCCTGAAGTATGCAAATGGAAGTTCAAGATCAAAATTAGATATTCCAGTTGAAAGAAGTAAAGTAGAAGAAAAATTGGAAAACCAACTTATTCTCAATTCAAGGAAGTCTCAAACCTGTAGACAGTAAAAAAATTAAAGCTTGCTTCAACTCAATTCAAAAAGAAAAATCTGAAGTGTTTTCAAGGTGTAGTGATGTACATTCAGGTGAGTTTTGTTTTAAATGTATAGTTTATAGAATTATGATTTTTAAATCAATTTCAACAACAAGTTTAAAACTTGAATTGCAGATTTATGGAAAAAAAAACACAAAGCAAACTCAGATGGAATGCAAAGGCTTCAACCTGAAATGGGTTAGAACAGTGCAGTTCTCTTTGGGATTTAAATAAAGATAAGTAAATTTATTTAAAAAGCTTTTAATTTAATGTTGTTAATCAATGATAAAGCATAAGTTTAAAACAGTTGAACAAAATCAAAAATGCAGATTCAACTTGAAAGTAAATGTGAATTGAAGTCTGCAGCTTGGAAAATAAATCAAGTTTGAAGCTTTAAACAAATTCAAACTGTAAGTAAATAAATTCTATTGTTTGTCATTGATGAAGTAAACAAGAAAATAAACAGGAGTTTGAGCAAAGTTTTGAATTTACAAACTTCTGCAGATCTAATCTTTAAAAGATTGAAGAAGAAAAAAAAAATTTTTTGGTTCAGGCTCAAAAGAAATTCATCTCTATCTCTGTTCTTGTCTCCACTGCACAACTCCAAGGTGAGCAAACCCTCAACTTTGAATTTGTTGTTTGGTTCTTTTTCTTTTGAAGTTCGATTCTGCCATGATGATGTTGAAGTTGTTTGCATGCATGTATGTTTGACTGCGTGTATATGGTTGATTAAGTATCTGTGTGTAGATATACAGAGACATCTCTCTGTTAGAAAACAGGTTATCAAATTAATTGAAAAAAAAAAAAAAAAAACTAAGATTATTTAGAATCCCTTACCACCTGATTTGGTATGAACTAGAATTTGTAGTATAAACAAACTTTGTTGTTTAGAATGATAGTTATAAATCCAAATTTAACTATATTTAAAATTCTGTAGTCTCTGGAAAACAATTTTAACAGTAAATATTTTTTTAGAAGTAAGTACATCAAACCTTTTAAACATTAAAACAGTTGCAACCAGAATGCATAATTGAATTTGTGGACTTTGGAAACAAAATATTACATTTTAATTTCACATGAGAGTGAGCATTTCTGTGAAACAGATTGGGTCATTTTGGTTCATTTTAGTTTCTAGTGTATCATGGGGGCTCTGGTTCTTTCTGGAGGTGGAATGCAGAAGGGTTGGTAGGGGAAGATTGTCAGTTTTTTTTTTATGTCAGTGAGGTGGTGATAGATGATCAGAAGTTGGTTCAGAAGAGATGGTGATTGAAATTGAGGTTTCTAGGTTTTCAAAAACCTGATTTTATGTGTGCAGTTCATAGCATCTGCACATGCTCTATGTTGCATCAAGTGGAGTAGGGATTTGAGGAGTTGTAGAAGAAGTGTAGAGGAAGCTATGGCCAGGGTCGCGTCGATGATGATGGTTGGAGGCGAGTTTAAGGGATGTGGTCAGGTTTGCAGTAGTTTCTTATGGTCTGGTGGACTTCTGTAATATGCAGGGATTAATTGACTCGGGTAATTCTCGGCAATTTGTGCTTCTCACTCGAAGCAATGGGTAGGAAAACTCGAAGTAAATATGATAGGTTCTCGGGTTAGTTGATTACAGAGTTTAACCTGTAGTTAGCAGTTTTTATGAATTGGAAAAATTCATAATTTAAAGATTGTAATTTAGTTCAAAAATAAGTAAGTCTGAATTCAAATGAAGTTTAGAATTCAAAGTTTTTAAAAATTGAATTCTTAAATTTAAATTCAGTTTTAAATCAAAATTTAAACAGTTTTGCAGGGTTTTAAAACCAGAGAATTATGCAGTTTTAATGTTTGAATGAATTCATATTTTTAAAATCTGGGTTTGATTCAAGCATAAGTTGTAACTGAATTCAAATGTAGTTGTGAATTCAAAGTCTTTAAAATGAAAATCTAAATTTAAACAAGTTTTAAATTCAGATTTGAAGACAAGTCTAAATCAGTTTCAGGTTTGTTTTTTTTTTTACCAGAATTAGATTTAAAAACAGTTTTGTAAGTTTTAAAGGTATGAACAGATTTAGATGTTGAAGTGAAACTTAAATTTGTTCTTGAATTCAGATAAAAAGAAAAACTGTTTTTTTAAGTTTCTTTGAAAACCAGTTTTGAATTCAACAGTTTGTAAATTTAAAAATGAATGAACATGTTCATATGTTTAAAAGTGAATTTGAAAATGAAATTTGATTTCAAATAAGTTTTAAAACTTGAAAGAATTTGTTTCCTTTAGTATTTGAATTAAAATATGAAATGTTTAATTTAAATTTGGAAATTGAAAAAAATCAATTTAAATCCTTCTTTATATTTAGATAATGAATGTTCCTTAACATTCATTTTGTTGTAAGGTTTATAATTATTTTAATTTGAATTAATGTTTAATGATTAAACATTTTAAATATCAAATTTTTAAATAGAATTTGAATTTAAATTTAGAAATGTATTGTTTTAATACATTTTGAATTTAAATGGGTCAATTAATAAGTAATTAAATTAGTTTGAATAATTAAGGATTTCACTTAATTATTTGATTTTTAAATAATGATTTAGATTAATATTAATTAGAAATGATTTATTAATCTAATTCAAATTTTCTTAAGTGTAAAATTAATGGAATGTTGTTAATAATGGGTGATAATTATCTAGGGATAATTTAGTAATTAATTAATGCAATTAATTTTGATAATTGACTAGATTAATTAATTGAATATAATTAATTGTAATTGGTTAAGTATAATTAATTGTTGAAATTAATTAAGGAATAATAAATCTATTTATTAAGGACAATTAATTTTAACTAAGATTTAATCAATCAAAAATTAAAAGTTTATTATTTAAAGTAATTAATTGGGGAATATGTAATTAAGATTAATTAATCACAATTAAAGGATAATTAATTAAGATAATTAATTTAGTAAATGATTAATAGATGAAGATGGTTAAGACTTAATTAATTATAGTTAATGATAATTAATCATTGGTTTAAAGATTTCAAATAAAAGTAATTATGTGGGTAATAAAATTTATAACCACATGATTTATTTAAGATGTTTGATTGTTAATGAATGTTGTGTGATGGATTGATATATTTGATATGTGACGCTATGTGATGCTTTATACTGAGCTGTTATATCTGTGATGTATATATTGTTATATGAATATGCAAACCCCTTTACTTGTAAAACGACATTTGGATTTCGATGCGACAGGGAGTCGGATTCCATTTGGTTATCCGAAACCCACATCGAATTCTAATAATTGAATCTGTGCTGATTGATAATGTGGCACTCTTATTGTGTAAAACCCCTGAACCACACTTATACACACACAAATATGGATTGCACGTGGAAATTAGTTAAGTCACAGATTTTGAAATTGCTTTAAAATTGAATTTTTAAATCCAAAATAGTTTTTGAACTAGAATTGAAGTTTTTGGAAAATGATTATTTTTAAATAACTTGATTGAGTTTTGAAATTTAAATAATTGGATTTAAATTTGAATTCAATATTTGAAATTGAATGCTATAATTTGGGAACTAGGATTTAAAAGTTATCCAACTTATTAATGGGTTTATATGGGTTTTTAAAACCATTTTAAAGGTGATGTTTTGGAATTTAAAATTCAACCCAAGATTTCAACTTGTACAAATTGGATTTTTCGGAAACGAAAACTATTTGTTTTCAAATGATTGAAGCTTTCACATAAGAATGAATTTCCAATTTGTGTTAAAGGATTTCAAGTCTAAATTGAAGATAGTTTTCCAAATTATAGATAAATCTTTGGAAACGTGTTTTGAAAGCTATAAATCTTTAATTTAAAGATTTAACTGGGTTAACCCAAATTGAATGGGAATTGTTTTTGAAATCCATGAATAGATCTTTGTGAAACGGGGTGAACTTTGTGAAATAAATCTTTTTGTGTAAAGATTAAAAATGGCGATTTGTTTAACCGTTTTGAAAGAAAAGTTTTGAATCATTAAGTTGTGACTTAATTGAAATCCCATATCCATATGTTTTTAAATATTGCGCTCACTATTCGGTTTAGCCGGGAGAGGACCTTTGTGTCATATAGCCCATTCCGAATATGTGATACGTCGTTATGGATAGCATTGAAGACCGGTGGTGAAGACCGGGTATTTGCGAGAATGATAGGACGACTTATCGATTGTCTCTGCACTGAGTCGCGCCAGTATAGAGATTTCCTAAGTGATGGGAAGTCCGATCGGGATTGTGAATACCCGGATTTGCAAGGGCTTCTTCGGAAGTGCCTTCGGTTCTGTTCGAACCCGGAACAGACTGGTATGGTTGTATGTCCGACATTACACTTTGAGATATTAAACTGATCTCTATCAAATACATTTCTGCTTGGTGGCGGAGAATTTATTCTCTTAGCTTAACACCCTTCTCTGAGACGTACGAGATCAGAGGTTATGTAGTTGATATTTATCAGTGATATTCCCAATTTGGTAATGTGGCATGCTGAGTGCTGCTGTGTGGTGATCATTGGTTGATCATTTGTGATATGATCATTTATTTGATCATTTATCTTTGTGATCATTGCTTTGGTCATCTGTTGACCCAAAGCATGGCTTTGTTGTACAAAGCGTAGCTTTGTGGACGAGACTGCATCAGGACCTCACTCCCCGGAAATGGTCGAAACAGGAAAGATGCGGCAAGGTTATGAGGGTCGCTCCCTTTAGGGTGTGTCATTCCCTTCTGGTAAAGGGTGGTATCAGGTATGGAGCCCTGATATTTAACCTATGTGGTTGCTCCAATCTCATTTACTGTGTGGTTGTTGCTTTGAGGCGCCTCGGATAAAGGTCCCAAAGGACCGGGGGATGACATATTCGTGTAGTAGTTACCTAGTTACAGAGGTAACCCGGCCTTGTGTTGGCAGAGATCTAACCGTAACGTTAGTTTCTCGGGACGTCCCACCAGAGGCGATCCCATGTGGCAGTAGGAAGTTCCTTAGCCTGACCATTTGTTGGAAATCCATTCATCCAATACGTGCCTTGTACGGTTTTAGTTGTAGAACCTGCCATTTAACATGGCAGCTATAGTAGGCATAGTATCATGGTACCTATGCTGGCTAGGATTTATATTATACTTTCGAAAGATTTTCCACTATGCACTAGTAATAATATCAAAGAATTTTCCTCGTAGTAAGCATGTTTGACTATCATAAGGAGAAATCTCCCCCATGTGTGCGTTTGCATTGTGTGTGTGCCGGGAGGCCTTATGGTAGTTTCATTTTCCAAAAAGCATTGCGGATTTCAAATTTAAATTCTGTTGTTTGTTTAAAGACCAAATGTTTTTGTTTGCTCATACCAGTCCCATGACTGACCTGGAGTTTATTGTTCCTTTCCTAAACTCTGGGTGCCCACTATTTTCCCACACGGGCAGTCTAGAGTTGGGGTTTTCAGATAATCAATGGTAGGTGTAGATTCGATAGCTTTCAACCTTAGGATTTGGCAATCGCATTTTGGATCGAGTTGCTTCTCTTCATCTTGTTTTGGAGTTTGAGCCATTTCTAGATTGGTGCTTTGGAGATGGAGATTACTGTTTTCTGGAGTTCTTTCTTGAAGACTATTTTGGAGATTTGTTCCGCTGCTAGTGTTATCTTTTCTTTCCGCCGCTATTATCTTGTATCATATCTATGATGTATATTCATTATATCATCTGTTGTATCATATTGTATCAGTTATTGTATCAAATGTTGTATTTATGATATATGCTATTCTTTTCTTCCGCTGTGTTATTTACTTAATGTGTTATAAGCTCCGGCGAACCAGATTCGACGTTTGAACCTGCGGCATTTGAATACGAGTGTCGTATTCGGTGCCGATTTTCGAAGGTCGAGTCAGGGTCGTCACATAAACACACTTAGAGGAAGCTTGAAATCAAATTGGAGAAGTTTTACCAAAAATGGTACTAAATCCTTAACTTGGTACCGAGTCAAGGATTTGTGTTGGTACCACATTAAGGATTCTAATGAGTTAAGGATTTTTAGTTGGCACCACGTTTAATTGCCAAGTCCTGGCATCTTCATATTTCTGGTAAGTGATCCACGATTCTTCCTTTGCGTTTTCATGAGGTTTCATAGAGTTCTAAAGAACCAATCGTAAGAAATAAAGACTTGATGGTCGGAACTGCGGGATAACCCAAATCGCGGAAAGATAATAATCAAAACTCATCAATAACCTAACAGATTTCATGGAGGACATATAGACGAAGCAATGAACTCAAAGAAAAAGAATTTGGTCGAGTTGTGGCTAAGAATTAGACTTGGCCTTGAGTCAAGGGCTTGACCCGGTACCGAGTCTAATTTTTGACTTAGGTCATCATGATATTTTTTGTACTATCTTGGGCCAATCCTCGGACTTTTCTGGAAGCGGCTTTCTGATCCGATATGACTGTTATCCCTATAAATACAAATCATAGGGAAACCAAGAAGGGATATCTGGATTCTGCTATCACTACGCAGGAATTTTGCCTCTTTTTCAACTCTTTCATCTTCACAACAATCAACAGGGCACCTTCTTTAGGCAATTCAAGGATTTATTCTTTTCTAATGTGACGCCCCCACCTCTATACTCATACTAACCAAGGACACTACTGGATAATGCCGTCAATTAGTATGAAGAATAAGGCTATTAAGGAGCGACCAAATGTATGATTGATTTGAGCTAGAATCAATATGTCAGATAGTATGTCATGCATTTCATTTTAAGGCGAAATCGGACATATTCAATCCAAACTCAAATCAACTACATAATGACTAAGTTGCCTTCGGAATCAATATAAAATAAGTACAATACAAAATCAGTCATAGATATTCATATCACTAAGGCGCAAATAGATATGAATATAACACATAGAAATGAACATCATAGTAGTGATCATACAAGATCCACTACAAGCCAGAAGAATAAGTACATGTATTACACTAAAGAATAAGTATACATCAATGAGTCTCTATCTCGTATACATGAAAGAAAAAAACTACTAAGCTAAAGAAGTTAGCCAAAAGTCAGAAGATAGTCCCTGCTAAGAAGTCAAGTGGAAGCACCTGAAATACCTCATTTTGACACGAGTATTATTTCAGAAGAAAAATAATAAACGGATCAGTCTAGCTATAATTATCATGTAAGATGAGATAGGATAAGGGATATGATAATGATAATACCATGTTGTGATAAGTATATATTTGATAACAATGAAAATCATACAATATCTCAAGTCTCCTCAAATACCCAAAATGAATATCATATTCTTTAGCTTATTCACCAAATCTCAAATGCTGACAAAACATATCAATGCAAATCGCAAGAATTGATGAAACATAAATCCTAGAAATCATCAATTAAAAGTCCAGAAATCATAAAACGGGGGAAGCCCTATCATAAACGGGAGAATGAAAACTCACTAACACGTGTATCATAAACGGGACGCTATCTCGTGGGCCGCTAACCCATGAAATGAGCCGAAGCTCCTCCTAACACGGTATAGTCCCCGTCCCCCTTTGCGGACTATGAGCTGAAGCTCCTCCTAACAGGGTACAGTCCTCCTTTGCAAACAAAGAGACATCGCATATCGCTAGTCTAAACCACAAAATGATAATCATTGATCAAAAAGAAGTGTAAATTACATCAAGCTAGTAAATAATGAGTTTAGCTTCATATCCCAAAATCACTAGCTTAATCCAAATATTTATGAAAAAATTGTTGATTTCCACTCGAAAGATGTCATAAGATTTCAATCGAACAAGTCCAAGAATGAACCGACGAAGTAAATGCAAGCGTTTCATACCACTTATTTTGCTAAGTCGTTCAATTAGATTTCCCATACAAATAAGTTAAAGGTTTGTATATACTAATAGATTGAAAAACGGTTTTAAAAACGAGCTTTGTATTAAAAGTAATGTTGAAATCATTTTTGTGAAAGAGTTTGAGTATTTACTACTAGCATAGAAACCTTTGTATTTTAAAGTGACAAATAACAAAAATGAATGTAAAAATAATGTATCACCAAAAATCCACATTCGACGACGTGAATTAAAACTATGAAAATCGATATCAAACCCATTAAATGGTATTCACAAAAATGCTGAAAGGAAGTCATCAAAGTCGATAATAAATGAAATACCGGATCAAAAAGTCGATAAGAAATAGAAATTCGCATAAAAACAAGCAAATTGGAAAAAAATTTAACAGGACCAAACGTCTGGTTGGTTTTGCCAGACGTCTGACCCTAGGCATTGCCATTTTTCCCTGTGTTCGTTATTATTTTCTCTCTCTGGAACCTCAACCAGAAGTCCGGAAGTTTCACCCAGACATCTGGTTGCCTGGGTAGGGGAGACATTGCCTAGGCCAATGATGGCCAAATCATTTCGGAGGTGATCAGACGAGCGATGGAGGATAGGGATTTATGCCAAATGACAACCCAGCCCTATAGGCTCTTTGATACACCCCAAACAACATGTTCAAACATCCATAGTAGGATTTTCATAAATTTTGACTTCAAAACCAAAATTGAAAAATTCACCAAACAATTAAAATCAAAAGCAATTGAACATAAAATAGATGTTAGACATAGATGTGA
The DNA here is from genome assembly GCA_030765085.1 of Allium cepa. Taxonomy (NCBI): domain Eukaryota; kingdom Viridiplantae; phylum Streptophyta; class Magnoliopsida; order Asparagales; family Amaryllidaceae; genus Allium; species Allium cepa. Next base: position 140,343,312 of record CM060937.1, on the reverse strand, counting down.
GTTCAAGAACTCACCTTTAAACTCAAAAACAACAATTGGGAAGTTCTAAAACAAGAAAAGATCAACTCCACTTAAATCACAACTGTAGAAGCTCCAATCTGTGATCATATGCAAATATTTCCCAAGTTAGGTTATAGGAAATTATGAAAATTGGTATGGGATTGAGATGGAGAAGATGAAGAGGATGCTTACCTAAGCTTCTCTTTGATTTTAGAACTAGAACTTGAATTCTTAAGAGAAACTAGGGCTTAGGAATTTTAGTTTCTTCTTCCCACCATTTTTCCTAGGGTTTGAGTGTTAGGAAATTATGAGTGGTATGAATGAATGAAGAGGAATGGAGCGGGAGCTATTAGGTAGAAGAGTTTGGGCTAGCATATTGGGTTAGTGGGCTTGAACCCAACCCAAAACCCAAATGAAAATCCCAGTCAACTTCAAACATATCGATGTTTATACTTAAAGAAATTGTAAATGTCGTTTTGAAGTCAGTGAAAATGGTCTCAAGTCCGGATTCAACTGTTTACTAAAAGTCTCATTTCAAAATTTAATCCAACTAACGATGCTATATTTAAATAAAATATTTAAATATTTAATCGTAAAATATGCGGATTGTTGCATGAGACCCCTATACGTGTGATTCTCTCTCTCTCAAACCACTTGTAATCTTGTACAAACAATATCAAATCAATAAGTAAAGTTATAAAACGGACGTTGACATAGTAAAAAGCCAAACCACTATGTCTCTTTTATTTCTTTGTTTTATTATAATTTTCTATTATCTTTGTCATATCTTAACATGGCTGGTGTTTTCACGTAATACTTTTGGGTTTTGATACATTTTAGGGTTAACAATAGTATTATTTTTGATTTCGTGATTGCTATTTATTGAATTATTTGTTGATAATTAACTGACAAACTAGACCTTTTGGTATTTTGTGGGTAAATCTAAATTTTCATAACAATTTTAAATTTATATATGTTTTTTGTCCTTGTGATGCATTTTGTTGAACATTTTTTGTGCACTTTCTACTCAAATTCTTTGTAACCAAACATATTTTTTGATCCACAACAATAACAATCCAATAATAATGGTTGATAAGCCAAACAAAAAATGATCTACAACAGACCGTAAAACCACTTAAGAAACCCGCTTTATCTTTCAAACTAAATCAGAAGAATATTTGATTTTATGAAGCCTCATGTAATATGGACCGACTACAACGGGCTGAGGAAAAACTCTTGACTTTGATTCTCTAACTGATGTAATATGAAACCATTTCCTGATCTCTAACTGATGTGGGACTTTCTATTACAAGCAAATAGACGTATTGCAAGAGTCTGCTTCGGCCCATTGGCGATACAGTCATACTGTCATGCTTTGTTATTTTTACTTTATGTTTTATCTTGATCACTTTAATTCTTATCTAACTAAATTTAATGATGTTAAGTACGTAATCAACACGTAACTTTTCTACATACAATTTATACAATTCGATCGTTAAAACAATAACCATTTAAAATATGGAAAAACATAACAAGAAATAAGGAAATCAAAACATAAACATGAAGGAAATTAAGTTGGAAGGAAGTGAAGAATAACGGGAATTCCAAACCGGATCGCTAACCATCTTTTTCTTATTAGAAGTTGCCCATCCTTTTGACCTTTGAGCTGAAATGAAAAACGAGAGAAACGCATTGCCGCCATTTTAAGATTAAATTATACGTCACATATAATGACATCAACTTGAAAGGATATATATTAGGATGCTCATATCCATGAAAACAAATTTTACGGTTGAAATAGTACTATACCAAACTTATTACAATACTCATTACCAAAGCAATTATCAATGCTTTATATTACGATCTTCGTATATAACATGTATCATAACAATCACCCAAGTGCACCATAAATTACAAAAAAAAAACACGAGGTTATAGAAAAGGCTTACAATTATACATGCAGTCGAGGTTATAGAAAAGGCTTACAATTATACATGCAGTCGTAAAATATATTAAAAGTAGCTATAGTTTTCATCAATGATACCCCAATGCTTCTCAGCATATTTGACAGCCTGATCAATCTCTATTTCTCCATCTATCGATTTGTTTCTGTTCAAATCCGCATGACGCATTGCTTTCCATGTTCTAAATTTGCTAAAACGCAACCCAAGATCATCTAATGCATCATTCAGCTCTGCTTTTGTAAGTCTTCCATCCCGATTACTATCGAAGCTCATCAGCCATTTTCTGAATTCATGTTTTGTCATCATTTTTCTCCAAGCAAGCTTATTTTTCTGTTTGGATAACAACAATGGTTGTATGGCTATATATAGTTTACATGAGGCATGAGGGTAGAATACTACATGCATATCTACTATTTCAAATCTAATACCTATAACTTCTGTATGCACATGTTGTTTTCCCAAAATGTCATATGATCAAATATTATGTTACCCAATCGACCCGCTACATGCATAATTTTACTAAAAGTAACGGATGTTAAGAGTCTATTTGGTTCATTTCATATTTTGGATTTTGAATTTTGCATTTTTAACACTTATAACATAACATGAGAACAACGAAAAAAATTTAAAATGGTAGGTCATTACAGCAATGGACAAAATGTGAAAGGATGAGATGGTGGAGGGAATAGATTATTCTTCGTTCTTTTATTATAAAATACGAAAAATAAAATAAAATTGTTTTCTATTTTATAGGTTAACTTAATTTTGCAAATGGTCTGTTTTCGAAAAATGCACAAAACTAAAAATGCATACGTACTGAGCACTTTTTTGAAACAAAAACACAAAATTAAAAATGTCAAATCAAACTGGATCTAATTTTTTTGACTGCTGCTTTTCCATTCTTTTGCAAAGTCAATTGGTAGTAAGGTAGAACATTGTTAACCAAATAAACACGTATATGGTCCAAAATATAACAATATGAATGGTAATTAGGCCAAATATTCTTATTCTCTTTCCGTGGTAGAACTACAACCATTGTAAAAATGTGTTTTAATACATACCCATACTTTATCTCGCATTGTGTTGGTGACATCTAAACCATAAAAACTTATCATAGAATACATACAAAAAGTCAATTAATTGGGCAATCATTGTGCACTATAAACTGTAGATAACTGGCACGACGTTAGATGTAAAGTGAACACATAGTAATGCTCAGTCTTAACCGAATTCACCCAAAAGAATAATTTGGAGAGAGAACCAACTTTATTCTTTAAGCTCTTCTTTTAATTATTTAATTTTTTATTTTTACTGTACGAATAGAAGAACATGATGAATTGATAAACTCCTAAAACGATTTAAGTTGTATTTGTCCGTTTCAACTTGACATCTATACCCCTAAGCAATATCTTATGTCAGAAGTGTTGCATATCGGACTCGAATCTAATATTTCTTACTTTTTTTACATGCTGAACGAATCTGCCTTCCATCATGCAAAGTTAAAAAAGTAATCACATTGGCAAATAAGGACCTAAAAGTAATGTAAATGACAGAAATACAAAGAAGAATGACTCTTTATTTCGATGTAACTGCCCAAAATTTAACCACTACACGAGTCTGCCGTTACTTGAAATTTCGGGGGGAGACTTGTTCAAAAAGAAAGGGTTTGTAGTCTACTAGCGAAAAACTCTGTTTGCTACCTCAGTAGAGAATATTATCACAGGGACTATTATTACTGTTTTAAGAAAATGACATTGTTTGATTGAACGCACTAACTAACATTACGTGTCTTTGGTTTTAATTCTTTCCTGAGACAAAATTTTGAACTTTTCTTATACTTTTTGAAAAACTGACCTTCTCCTACCATGTAAAGTGGAATTCATGGAACTTTGATGATTAAAGCGTGTGATTCATTTTATTTTGGTTTCTATTTCTGAATTTTTTTTCAGCTTAGTCGATTTAAGTATTTTATAATAGAACCTACCAAACAAGTCGAATATAAAACTTAAATTATCACAAAAGATCATAATTATCCATGTCAATATAACCGTTATTTATATTATCATCTTAAAAAACATTAATTTTCTTTCGAAGCGTGTTACATATTTTAGAAGAGAAACAATTAGATCATCGGATATTTGAATATGTACGGACACTATCAATTTTTTTAGTCTCGTATTGTGCAGTTAAATCTCCGTAAAATCTTCATCATAATTCATAGCGCTCTTCAACCGCTATGTTATTTTAGTTTAGCATTATTAAATAGTTGATCCATTTTAAACTCCGTTATTTTCTGCTACACTCGCTTTTTAGCATTCATTTTAGCAATATTAATACACAGAGATTGATTTGATTAGTTCTCTTTCAAACAAAAAAACAAAGTTGCGATAAATGCCTAATTTTACGCTATAATTGCTCAATATAAGTTATCTATTCCATTATATAAGAAAGAAAATATAGAACTCTTAGTATTCTTATCTCTCATTCACTCTCAATCTTAATAGTGCATGCTCCTTAATTTTTGGTATAATTTTCCTTTTATTCTCTTTAAAAATTTTCACTATTCCACAAAACCACTATCATTAACATAGCAATTAATGTTATAATTATTCTCTTCGATAAAAGTCTCTTATGTATGTTTATTTCTTTTGATAAACTCATAATCACCATTTCTTTGTTATCAACATAGATCTCTCCCACTTCTCCATTTTATCATTATAACTTTTTCATTCCTTATTAGTTTTCTAGTATTTTTTTGCATTCCTCCCCTTTAAATTATTTTCATTATGCTATCTCTTCTCATATATCAGTTTCATATGTATACTACAATTCCACAAAAAAAAGAAAAATCTATTTTCAGTCTAAATCAACTTAAAGATTCTATCCAAATAGTTTTTAGTCAATTTTTTTTAATCTAACTATAATTTGGTTGAATTCATCATTACTTCTTTAATTCATGTTCATTTAAAAAAATCATCGTTTTAATCATGTTTTGCACAGACTGTGTTTTTTCTGTTGCTTTCAGTATTTTAGTTTTCATGGAAAGAGTGTCTAAAAGCCTCCAAAAATTCTTGCTTATTGATCTATCAAGCTGGATTAAAAGGTTTGATTTTTACTTTATTATCTTTATTTTCATTTAATTTAAGGTTGAATTTTTTGTTTTTGCTCTAATATATTATTGCATATCTTTACTTTAAATTTTGTATCCATAAAATTGTTATCTTTTTTTTTTTAATAATTTGTATGGATATGAATTTGATCTCCTTTATATTTCTAAAAGATGATTGGATTTATTAATAAATAGATATCACGTAGTCTTTGGTTATTTTGTAAATTCTATAATACATGAAGTTTGACTATTTTTTATTCTTAAGTTTTCTATTTACATATCGACGTTCATCTTATTTGTATTCTTTTAGTACGATTATGATTTTAATTTCATTAATTTATTTTGTAGGGAATGATTGGCTTATTGATATATAGATGTAAAATAATCTTAAACTTTTTATAATGAACAAGAGTTAAAGTTGATCTTTTTTATTTTGAAATATAAGGATATACAAAAATCATGTGGGAAAAATGTACAACCCGATTTTTAGGGATACTAAATTGGGAATAAACTAGTAAGTTGATAATTAATCTGTTAATAATAACAAACAATTAAATATTTATGGAGAAAAAAAATGAAATAATAAATAAATGAAAACAAAAGAAATTAAAATGGAAATTTAATATTAACATGGTTGAGAGGAAAATGAATGGTAACGAATTCATTTACTTTTATTTGGCGTTATAAATTGTCTTTTTAGTCGTAATGTAATTTGTTTTAATAAATGAACCATTTTATTAACCCAAATTATTTGAAAAGTTAAACACTGAGAATGATATGTTTTTTATGAAAGAAGATAACTAATTACATGAAATAAAATGTGTTTTATGTATAAAAAGCGTAGATGAGAATTTTTCTTATGTTGATTTACAATTAGGTATAATAGGAAAAAAAAAGGAAAAGTTAAAAAATAAAATTTATAATTTATTTACTAATAATAATAAAGTAAATAAATAAATAAATATTTTGTTTGAAAAATGGAAATAAAATATTAAAATGGATAAGAGGGGAATGAATGATTAGTGGCTTATTTGTTATGTATATTGAATGTAATGAGTTGTATCTTTTATTTTAATAAGGAAATTTATTTAATGAATTAATTTTTTAGAAAAAATAGGTAGAGGAGGTGTTGTTACTTAAAAAGTTTTTTTTTTAAAAAAAGGAAAGATTAAATAAAATAAAGTTTTATGTTAATTCTCAGTTATGCATTAAAAAAAAGGAGAAATTTTCATACTAATTTACAAATTATACATAAAATAATAATAATAATATCATTTTTACAATGTCATGTACAAAAGTCTAGAAGTAAATTTAATAAGATAGAAAAATAAAAATATCTTAACATAAGAAAAAGTGTAATCATCATGTTGAAAAAAAAAGATTTAAAGAGAAGGAAATAAAGGTATTTCCTAAGAGAATTCTAGAAAGGGCCTCAATCACAAAACTCAGCCCACTTCCTTCTCCCTTCTTTTTATTGTACGTACAAAACAACACTATCACTAAGAAATCAGAAACCATAAACCTAAAAACAAAATCCTCCCACTCAAACATAGATCTCTCACTTTGCAATTAAAGGTTAAAAGAAAAGATTTCCAATTCTAAGACAATTGGAAAGGTGATAGTCAAGCAATCAAAGGCTAACTGACCTAGAGCTTGAAGATTGCTTTTTGGAGATTTAGGTGAGTGAAGTTTTAATTCCACTTTTCTGTTTACTGATTTAGTTTTTGCATGTAACCTAAAGAATGATTATTTGTAAATGATTGATTTTTGGCCCCTTCTTCTATTTCATATAATGTTAATTGAAGTGTTGTTAGAATTAAATTCGGATTTTGGTATAGTTTGATTTGGAATGGAATTGGTTATATGGTTGCTACAATGAACAAAAAAAGATTAAGCTTTAATACAAAACATATTTGCGAATGCACACAAAGTGTATGTTAAAATGCCTCAAAAGAATGCAACAATGTTAAAAGAAATTTAACGCAGAAGGAAAAGAATAGAAGGAGGAGAAAATATTATTAAAAAAATTCAAAACTGCAAAAGTGCAGCCGGCGTGGCTGCACCAGGGCAGCAGCCCAGACAGGCTGCAGGTGCATCCTAGTCCGAGGCTGCACAGGTGCAGCACCACTTGGGCTACAGTACTGCACTGTGCAATCCAGCTCTGGTTGCACAGGTGCAGCCAAGGCGGGCTGCACTGTGCAGCCAAGCTTGGGCAGCAGTTGCAGCCCAGGCGGGCTGCACAAGAGCAGCCCAATTTGGGCTGCATGTGCAGCCCAGATAGGCTGCGTACTTGCAGCCCAACTCAAGGCTGCACAAGTGCAGCCCCAGGGCTGCATGCAGCCCAGCTACAGCTGCATGTGCAACCCAGGTGGGCGGTGGGCTGCACAATTGCAGCCCAGCTCGAGGCTGCACAAGTGCAGCCCAAGCGGGCTGCATGTGCAGCCCAGGTCAAGGCTGCACTATGCAGCCCAGATAGGCTGCATTTGCAGCCCTCAGGGCTGCACCACGCAGCCTAGATTTGACCAGGCTGCACTGTACAGCCCTGGTCCAAAAAAAATTAAAAAAAAATTAAAACGTTAAATTAAATTATTTTGGTTAAAGAAGAAAAATATTATATTATCGATCAATACGTGTTTGAAAAAAAAAACAATTTATTTAGAATTTTGATTACGTTTTTGCATACTAAAACTTGTGTTGTTTAGTTTTTTTAAAAATAAATTAATTTTTATTATTTTTTATCTAACTTAACGAATTTTTAATAATTTTAATCCAATAAATTAGGTTTTTGTGTTTCGCCTTGATACATAAGTATTATGGGGTACTTGTGTATTAATGCGAGACAGAGATGTAATTATTTTCTTTTATATGCATAATTGTTTTGCTAAATTTTATTTTCTTTTTGAATATTATACTGGGTTTATCATATGATTTTTTTGGAAGATGTTGTCGTCATTGACATTTTTTTAGAAGTGTTTTGAAGCTACAAACACTTTTGATTTTTGGGTCGGGATAGATTGGACTCTGTTGTATCAATGGGCCAAAACTCTATCTTGGCCGACCTGATTCAGGATCGCTACCTGAATCGGTGGTATATCACATGCCCTTTTACCACCAAAGGTCAATGGTCTACTACACAGGGCTAATCTTATTTTTGATCAGGATCTCCGATCGGCGGGTCATGGACTATGATGGATGGAGGCGTGAGGGTCCCACGTGTAGATCCGTGAACGGGTAGCATATGACCTTTGCCTTAAAACGTCTTGGTTATCCTGGGTTGATCGCCAGGTGTATTATGGCGTTATGAGTAGGTTACAGTATTGATGTCTCCGTGCGTGCTCGAGCTCTACCACTGTGATTTTACAATACTAGCGTCTATTTATTTGATATATTTTATGAGTCATGTTACATTTATCCCCCAATTCCCATAATGCACTTTTTTTTATCTTATGATTTTTTTGGAAAATACTAAAGTTAATTTTAAAAACCCAGTATCTTTGGAGAATGTGTGTATAAACTTATTCATTGTTTTATGTATGATAATTGTACATACGATATTTTTGGCCTAAAACCATTATTTGATTAAATGAATTGTTTATGAAACCAAATTTGCGTGTTGGTTCACACACAGACATATATGCCTCATGTTGGTTTAAACATGCGGCGCTTTCCTTTTCTTTTTGCTGATTGAGATAATTATTGTTCATAGATCTTACTTCACTCACACTAGAAATAGTCTGACCCGTGTGATTTTTTTTATAATCCTCGGGTCAGTCTGAGGATTGTGGTTGCAGGTTAGGTTGCATGGACTGTAGCAGCATTCTTATCATTTTCCACGTTTTGGGGTTTTGGACTTTACGGCTTGGACTTAGGAGTAGTTAATATAAGTATTATGGTATGTACGTTATTATGTATCTTGGGAGTGGTATTATGTATTATGGACTATGTATGTGGACATTATTATTATGATATGTATTATGTATTCTACTGTTGTTGTGATGAACTGTATGTTCTATGATATTCTATACTATGTAACTTGGATTTTTTTTATCTTGTACCATTGCTTTGAATCGAGACTGAGCACGAATGGTAAGTAGAGAAAAAAAAGGTCTTAAAATTTCTCGTGTCAGTGTTAATTCAAGGGAATGAGTACAACATTTAGCCCTATGAGTCCCACTCTCCGTGCTTTCTGACAGTAATACTTAGTATTGCTCTTGGTTGGCATGGGTATAGGGACCGGGCATTACAAAAAATCTTTTACTTTCTAACTATTTTAGTTTCAATCTGTATTATTATCAACTTGGTTTCCTTCATATTATGTAGGAAGTTATTGGATTGATTAGCACATCGATATTGTGACGACCCGGAATTTTTAGACATTTGAAATTGGGATATTTAATTGATTTTAAATATTTGAAAGTTATTTTAACTTGAATTTCAAATATCACTATTTATTTAGATAATTAATTTATTGAATTTAATAATTGAAAGTTGGGTAAAATATTAAATCTGGAGTTTTGAGCTTATTAAAAATATTTTAGAGGCTTATAAAAGTTATATTGATAATACTGACGATAATAGATGTTTTAAATTTGAGTTTGAAAGTGTTTTATTCAGCTTTAAAAATATATCGTTTAAATCGATATTTAAAAATAGCCTTCTGAGGCACAGTCCCGGAATTCGATGAAACAGTTCCATTGGATCCGTAATAGTGTATTATTATTGGATTTCAAATTTCTTAGCGTTTGTAGTTGTCGTGTGATCGTACGGTAGATAAACGCGCTGAAATTTATAATGAAAATTCAATATAATGACTAGGTTCAAAAAGCTATCTTCTCCATACGATCAAATTAGGACTCAAAACTTTTTCCATTGAGTTCAAAATAGGGGTATAACATTATAAACGCCTAGCAGCATGCCTCGATAGGAGGTCAAGATTTTGAGTTGCATTTTCGAGACAATTTAAAGTGAATTTGAATTTAAATTAAATTATATTGTACATTTCAGTCAACCATCACTGTAGCTTTCTTTCCATGCACCTCCTCTTATTAGACGTGTCGCCTGACTTTTTCTAATCACTCCAGATGTCCCCTTCGTTCCTTTTTTTAAAAAAAAAAGAAGAAACTCAAGCCAGTAAAAATTTATATAGCTGTTCGAAATGGCAGAGCAATAGATTTCAAACCAAGCCGAATCCCTCTTTCAAAAATCGAAAAAACATAAAACAATTGCTGCCTTCTTCCTATTTAATTGAAGTAGTTGATTTAATGTCTAAAAAAATGGCTCGAAATCATTTCTCTCCTCTTCAGTCGATTTCGGATTTAATAAGCATGGATCGAAATCGAATTCAATCGGTAGAGAGACTGAGTTTTCTTTCCCCGCTTCCTTTCTTCGATTTCATTCGAGAATCCTCAGTAGTCGAGAACGAGAATCGGCGTGCTTGGTTGCTTGGGCGACGACGACGTGAGGATTTGGCAGTGCTCGAGTGTTAGTTGGGTTGGTCAATCGTTTTGGGAGGCGGTGATGTTCGAACTGGGATTTGTAGAGTCGATCGATGTGAGGCTGAGGGCACAGCCATAGGATGCGCGAGGTGGATGCAAATGATTGCAATGCACAATGACTGGTTGAGGGGACGGCGGGGATTCGTGGCTTGCCGGCTCTGGCAAAGGCAAGGTGGGCCTCGGGTTGATGTGTTCCGTGATGCTTTCGGGACTAGGAGAGATGGTGGCTGTTGGGGTAATTGGTTTTGATCTGTAATTCAATTTAAGTTTTACAGTTGGTTATTTAAATTAGAATCTGAAGTGGTGATAGCCAAGTAAATTTAATATATATATATATATATATATATATATATATATGTAGATGTATGTATGTACCAAAAGGTTTGGAAACAGAGAAGAATTAACGATAAGGTAAAATTTGTTCTGTTTTAATCAAATTTAAAATAGATATAGATTAATAAAAATATATATACATACATATAAATTTGATAATTGTGGAAGTTAAAGAATAAGCTAATAAGATAGGATTTTAAAAAGCTGGGTTTTTTGAAAATGAATTGACTTGCAAAAAAAAATTAAATTTAGATTTTGGAAATTTGTAAAAATGATTCCTGCAAACTAGGTGGTTTCAAAAGAGAAATCTAATTGGTTAAAACACTTTAAAATTTTAAAGTAAATTTCAATTCGAACAAACTAGTTAATTAAATTTATTTAACGGCAAATTATTTGCAGATTATTCCAAATATTAATAAATCATACAACGTTTGTACAAGGTCAAATCGTGAAGGAAACAAGTCGAGATGGAAATGGATAGCAAACAAAAATCAAAGGTGAGTTAATCTCACTCATTTGGATTACCGTTTAAATTTAAATAGTTAAATTTAAATTATTGGATCGATTGCTTGAATTGATAATTTATTATCAGCTTGCATGTGATATGTTATATATATAGTGTGTGTATATATATATATTGGAGTAATTCATTCTCACATTATATAGCGGATGAGACCCTATCGCCCCGAATAGTAGCAGATGACCCCATATACCGCGATATCCTGCCTTGAAGTGGGATTGGTATTTATATATTGTGCTGATATCTGTGGATGCAGGAAAACAGGTTGGAGGAATTCAACTGGATTCCTCAAAATATTGAAATTTAATTTCATATTTGGTGATATGTTTTATTTGATAATCTGTGATAGATTATATTGAAATTAAAGCTATGGAATACTATGGTATGAATGAATATATTTTGGGTATTTGAAGATATGGAAAATCTAAAGATTGAACTTTTGAAGGGAAATAAAGAGAGAATTTTTAAGTAAAATAATTATAAAGAACCTGGATAAATTAAAGAATGGATTGGAAAAGGATAAAAGTTGATTTTTTTAATTCTAATAAATAAATTTCGAGTATGGGAAATGAGATTTTTGAATAAATGGGAATAAATGATTTTTCAAACTTAAGCGATATCATTTAAAGGAATAAAGGATTTATTTTTAAATTCAAGGTTTAAATAGTTGGAAGAGATAAAGAAGAATTTTGGAAAAATAATATGAAATTGGTATTTTCAGTTTAAATAAGATTTTAAATCATAATAAAGAAGTAAAATCAGATATTAATGTGTTTTGAAATAAAATTGAGTAAGTGAAGGTATTTATTTTAAATGGAGTGAATTTTGGAAATCAATTTGGAAATTGATTTAGTTTTTGAACTGTGTTTTGAAAGAAGGATGAGGCTATGGAATTTATAAATCGGGTTTATAAAGTGAAATAAGGTATCAGTGGGAATTTATAAAGGAATAGGCAATTTGTTTTAGAAATATATAGTGATTTTTAAAGGCGTGGGAAAGAAATTTACGGTTTGAGACTTAAATTAAATTGGGATAAATGAAGAAGGATCTAAAAATGATTAGATGGTTATATTGGAATGGAAAGTGGGATTTCGTGAAAAACCAAGTATGTTTTCAAAGCAGAATTTTAAGTATAAGTTAAAAAATTAAAAAATGTTTAAAAGAATGTTCTAGAGGAATTTATTATTTAAATTGTTTTAAGATTTTAAAGTAAATATTTATTAATTTGGTTATAGTAGTAATTATTTTAAAGGTTTAACTAGTATTATGATTTAAAAAATGACTATTTAATATTTATACCTTATAGAATAACTTTTATTTTAAAATTTGTTTTGGCTAAAAAAATTTATTTGATAAATTAGTATAAATTTCATAACTAGTATTTTAAATAAAGTGTTTAAGACGTTTTTATTTTAAGTGTTTTAAAATATATATTTTTGGATAAAGTGATTTAAATTATTTAAAAATCTAAAGAATTAAGAATTGGTGATTTTCAGTGGAATAAATAATTGGGTGGAAATTTATTCCGCGAGGGAAAAAGTGATTTGAAAACTATTTTCAAAGGGTTGAAGTGTGAAAATATATCCTGCGAAGTTATTTTGAAATAAATAATTTGGGAAATTATTAAGGCCTGATGGTTGTTGTGGATGTTATTTGATAGTTAAATAACCGACTATCAATATTGGCCAATGTGCTGATTGTTTCGAAGAGACCGGGATCGGGATTAATTTTCCGAAAACCACTTCGATCCGGTTTGAACGTTTTCCTGAGGAAGCAAGAGCTTGGAGTCGAATGGAGCAGTGAAGTGCAAGGGCTAATCGCTACTAATTCTGAGGGTGATTCTAAAATGGATGTAGTAGGAGCAGTGCCTTCGGTTCCGTTCGGACCGGGAACAAACTTGTATGGATGAATGCTATCAAAACATCGTCAGGAGGACGATGAGCATTCTAAGTGTATGTGTGCTAAAAAGCTAACGCATAGCATCGAGCCTTATCAACCGGGAATGGCTAAAACATGGGAGGTGCGACAAGGCTAAGTGGCTAGCAACTAATTAGGGTAAGGTCATCCCTGTCTAGATGTCTCTTTTTTTGGCTGTGTGGGCGGTTTCTGATCCCAACCGTGGGGTGATCTTATTTGGACTGTCCAGTAAGGGTAGCTCCGGTCTTGTGTTGCAGGGGATCAGGGGGTATCCTCGGTACGTTGATCTAGGCCAGGTACTTTGACGGGCGATACCCAGTAGCTCTGCCATTGTATGGAATCCAATCTCCAATAAGTGCCTGTACGGTTTTGAATGTGCCCAACTATTGCTGAAACGTGAGATGCAAGTATTTTAGCTAGATTCGATTTTACTTTCTATAGACACTATTATAATATCAGATGGATTTGACAAAAATGTTATGGTTATCGTAAGGTAAAAACCCGACATGTTTATTTGTGGTGTGGTCTTACGAGATACCTTTGATTTCAAAAGGGTTTTGAAAAACTTTAATAATCAAATTGAGTGTGTTTTCTCACGTTGGTTTTCCAGACTGACTTGTGTGTTATTCTACTACAATGCTCAGGTCAGACTGCGTATTATAAGGTACAAATTCTGGATGGACTGCCATGGAGCTCAGGGGATGTGCTTGATGGCGAGACGTATCGCATGTACTTGATTTATATTTCGATGTGTAGTATAGGCTGTATAGTCTGCTTTTGGGTAAGGACAACTTGTTACAACTGTTAGTATTTGGCTGTTGTCTTTATGTACTCTGATGATGTAATGTATTATTCAGTTACAGATTCTTTTGTATAAAAATCTATTGTTGTCTATTATATATTACTCCGCTGCGATTGATAGATTCTGATTTTGTTTTCTATTTCTCCTTCTACCTCATTCTTCTTTCCCTCAGCAATCTGTCTTTTTGGCACTTGATCATCGGCATATTTTACAGTGGCATATTCGTGTCGATTTTCGAGGGTCGAGAAGGGCGGGTCGTCACAGTGGTATCAAAGCTTAGGTTGGCGATAACCTAGGCTTTGGTGAGGGAATTACTCATTTAGGATAGAGTCAGTAGTACTTTAGAATGAGTTTGGGTGTAATAATAGATATAAGAGCATAATTATTAGTGAATATAAAAACTGTTTTTATATTGTATAGACTTATCGGTTGAGTGTTTATGAATTCTGGTCGGTATGGAAAGTACAACCGTATCGATAGTGGTTTCTAAACTCTTGAACAAGATAAACCGACACAGTATTTTTTCAAAATGGGTAAATGAAATAATTTTACCCAAAATTATATTTTGATATAAAAGAAATAATTTTCTGAAATTATATATATATATATATATATATATATATTTGGATGTTTGGTTGTTAATAGTATAATCAAATAAGAATCTAAAATTTTGAAATGGTTTATATTTATAACAAATAGAATTGTATAAGTATGAGATATACAATGGAGCGTAACTAAAATTTAATTTAAACCAGAATTTCAATCTTGGAGGTTTTGAAAAAAAATGTTTTTAAATGAATTTAAACAAAGAGTTCGGGAACTTTAAATCGTGGGAATTTTGAAATGTTTTCCAAAGTGTTTGAAGGAAATAATGGAGCAGTATTTCGGAAATATTTTTGAATTGGATTTGAAATCTGGTGAGATTTGGAATTTAAAAATATTTCCAAGGGTTTCAAAGCGATAAAAGCATTGAACTCTTTTCGGTCACTGGAAAATAATTTTGGTGATGATTGCAGCATCATCGATGTTCATTTTCGAGTTTTCAAGAGAGGAATTGCTGCCAAATTGTTTTAAATTGGAGTTGTTTGAAAAATTGGTTTTGGTTTTGAAATTCAAAGGGTAATTTGATATGCAAATGAATTATGTATATAATTGATTTCAAAAATGATTTTGAAATGTTGAGCAATTGTTTAAAGACTCTGGAATCTTATTTAAAATGTTTATGGAAATATAAATAGGTTTGATAATTAGTAAAATTTGAAATTTTCTAGAATAGAAGCTAAAAAATTGAATTAATTAAAGCGTAACTGAATCAAGGAAAATAAAGGTGAATTTAAAGAAAAATATAAGAAGACTAAGTGAAGTGGTCCTTGGAATTAAATTCATTAAATTAGAAATTAATATGGGAATGAAACAAATTAATTTGAATTGTAAGTGAATGGAATCTTAGCTGAATATTAGAACTCAATTTGGATTGGGTTAAGTAAGTAAAGTGGTAGAATTAGTTCGAAGTGAACTAAATAATATGAGTTTGAAAAAAATAAAATCCATTGAGATTTAAAATAAATTAGTAGTGGAACTAACTAAAGAAATGATTAATTAAATATGGTTTGAAATAAGATGAATAGAATTCAATATTTAAAAATGAAAGGTAAATTAAATTCAGAATGGAATTGGAAATTTAAGATTAAATAAAATAGATATGAAAGCTTAAGTGGTGAAGTGAAAATAAATATAAGAAGTATATAAAGTATTTATATTGAACTTAAGAAGAAATGGTGAAAATTCTTAAGTATTGGGAAGGAATACTTAGTATTTGAATGGAGATTTAATTAGAAAGTGTGAAATGATAAGGTTGATAAGTGAATAGAAGTAAAAATGAATGTGAATAAAGAGAGAGAATTGATATAGCTAATAATCAATTGAGATAAATACGTAGGATATACATATATCGTTTTATTCGCATAACAATCTGATCCAGATTCGAGCACAGAATTTCGAAATAGATATATCGATCCGAGTTAGGATTTTTCACTCGATTTTCAACGGCGAACTCTGGATATGGATTTTGATTGATTCTGGAAATTCTCTATCATAGTTGTGGCTATGCAAGAAGAATGACGGTTTCTGATCAAAAAACCAGATCTAAGTCCGCACTAGGAAGTCGGGTGGACGATACTAGTTTGGAAGTGTAGTTTTGTGATCAAGTGAGCAATCAGATTTGATATTGCGTATGGATGATATGTGTACGTTGTACTGCTTAAGTAGAACAAATATTGGAATTTTGGGAAAGAAGTGAGTAAAATGATTTTGAAATCTGTAATTGGATATTATTGCTAAGTAGGTTATACAAGTGTTTAAAGGAAAGGGAATTGGTGTTTAGAATTCACATGATAAATTAAATTGCTCGACAAAAAGGTATGTATTCAAATTTCTGTATGAAATTTGATGATTTTCTGATCTAGCCACTTGGCTTTTGTTTTCTTTTGAAATCTAGGGGCCCGTAGAGGCATTTTGTAGTTGTACCGATCTAGCCGCGCAAAGGAGATGCTGGCGAAATTTTTCGAAAATTTAGGGAGTTAGAAAAATTTTGAGAAAATTTCGATAGTTTAAAATTTGATTTTAAATTAAAATTTGAAATGGTTGTGTAAGTGATATTGTTTGGAACATATGTAAGAGTTAGGAAAATTAGTAAGGAGGATAGCTTGTCTTTAATAAAAAGATTGTTTTGGGTGTTGTTGAAAACTATTTGGTTTTGGGAAAACAGTTAACGGGTAATGAATCATTCTTCTTAAACTAGTAATTTCGGGGACAAAATTCTTTTAAAGGGGAAGAAATGTGATGACCCGACATTTTTAGATATTTTAAATTGGGATATTTAATTGATTTTAAATATTTGAATGTTGGTTTAACTTGAATTTCAAATATCACTATTTATTTGGATAATTAATTTATTGTTGGGTAAAATATTAAATCTACAATTTTAAGCTTATTAAAAATATTTCAGAGGCTTATAAAAGTTATATTGATAATACTAACGATAATAGAAGTTTTAAATTTGAGTTTGAAAGTGTTTTATTCAGTTTTAAAAAATATATCGTTTAAATCGATATTTAAAAATAGCCTTCCGGGGCACAGTCTCAGAATCCGACGAAACTAGTTCCATTGGATCCGTAATAGTGTGTTATTATCGGATTTCAAATTTCGTTGCGTTTGGAGTTGTTGTGTGATCGTACGGTAGATAAACGTGTTGAAATTTATATCAAAAATTCAATATAATAACTAGGTTCAAAAAGCTATCTTCTCCATACGATCGAATTAGGACTAGAAACCTTTTCCATTCCGTTCGAAATAGGGGTATAACATTATAAATGCCTAGCGGCACGCCTCGGTAGGAGGTCAACATTCTGAGTTGCATTTTCGAGACAATTTAAAGTGAAATTGAATTTGAATTAAATTATATTGTATATTTTAGTCAACCATCACTGTAGCTTTCTTTCCACGCACCTCTTCTTATTAGAACGTGTCACCTACCTTTTCCTATTCGCTCCAGATGCCCCCATCATTCCTATTTTTAGAAAGAAGAAACTCAAGCCAGTAAAAATTTATATAGCTGTTCGAAATGGCAGAGCAATAGATTTCAAAACCAAGCCGAAACCCTCAAAAATCGAAAAACAAATAAAACAATGGCCATCTTCTTCCTATTTCATCGAAGCAGTCGATTTAATGTCTGATAAAAATGGCTCGAAATCATTTCTCTTCTCTTCAGTCGATTTCAGATTTAATAAGCATGGATCGAAATCGAATTCGATCGGCAGAGGGACTGAGTTTCTTTCCCCACTTCCTTTCTTCGATTTCATTCGAGAATCCTCGGCAGTCGAGAACGAGAATCGATGTGCTTGTTTGCTTGGGTGACAGCGATGTAAGGATGTGGAAGTGCTCAAGTGTTAGGTGGGTTAGTCAATCATTTTGGGGGCTGTGATGTTCGAACTTGGATTTGTAGAGTCGATGATGTGAGGCCAAGGGCACAACCAGAGGACGTGCGATGCGGATGCGGACGATGGAAATGCACAACCACTGGTTGAGGGTTCGGTGGTGGTTCGTGGCTCGCAGGCTCTGGCGAAGGCAAGATGGGTCTCGCGATGATGTGTTTTGTGATGCTATCGTGACCAGGAGAGATGGAGGCTGTTGGGGTAATTGGTTTTGATTTGTAATTCAATTTAAGGTATATAGTTGGTTATTTAAATTAGAATCTGAATTGGTGATAGACAAGCAAATTTAATATGCATAGATGTATGTATGTACCAAAAGGTTAGGAAACAGAGAAGAATTAACGAAAAGGTAAAATCAGTTCTGTTTTAATCAAATTTAAAATAGATATAGATTAAGAAAAATATACATACATACATATAAATTTGATAATTACGGAAGTTAAAGAATTAGCAATAAGGTAGAATTTTAAAATGCTGGGATTTTTGAAAATGACTTGACTTTAAAAAAATTTATTTAAATTTAGATTTTGGAAATTTGTAAAAATGATTCCTGTAAATGTAGGTGGTTTTAAAAGCGAAATCTAATTGATAAAACACTTTGAAAATTTAAAGTAAATTTCAATTCGTACAAACTAGTTAATTAAATTTATTTAATGATAAATTATTTGTAGATTTGTACAAGGTCAAATCGTAAAGGAAACAAGTCGAGATGGAAATGGATTGCAAACAAAAATTAAAGGCGAGTTAATCTCACTCATTTGGATTACCATTTAAATTTAAATAGTTAAATTTAAATTATTGGATTGATTGCTTGAATTGATAATTTATTATCAGCTTGGATGTGATATGTTATATATAGTGTACATATATTGGAGTGATTGATTCCCGCATTATATAGCGGATGAGACCCTATGTGCCCTGCATAATAGCGGATGACCCCATATACTGCGATATCCCGTCTTGAAGCGGGATTGGTATTTTTATATTGTGCTAACATCTGTGGATGCAGGGAAACAGGTAGGTGGGATCCAACTGGATTCCTCAAAATATTGAAATTTATTTTCATATTCGGTGATATGTTTTATTTGATAATCTATGATAGATTATATTGAAATCAAAGTTATGGAATACTATGGTTTGGATGTATATATTTTGGATATTTGAAGATATGGAAAATGTAAAGATTGAATTTTTAAAGGGAAATAAAGAGAGAATTTTTAAGTAAAATAATTATAAAGAATTTGGATGAATTAATGAATGGATTGGAAAAGGATAAAAGTTGATTTTTTTTAATTCTAATAAATAAATTCCGAGTATAGGAAAGGAAATTTTTGAATAAATGGGAATAAATGAATTTTTAAACTTAAATGATATCATTTAAAGGAATAAAGGATTTATTTTTAAATTCAAGGTTTAAAATAGTTGGAAGAGATAAAGAAGAATTTCGGAAAAAAATATGAAATTTGTATTTTCAGTTTAAATAAGATTTTAAATCGTAATAAAGAAGTAAAATCTGAAATTAATTAGCTTTGAAATAAAATTGAGTAAGTGAAGGTATTTATTTTAAATGGAGTAAATTTTGAAAATCGATTTGGAAATCGATTTAGTTTTTGAACTGAGTTTTAAAAGGAGGATGAGACTATGGAATTTATAAACTGGGTTTATAAAGTGAAATAAGATATCAGTGGATATTTGGAAGTATAAATTCAAGGTGGGAATTTATAAAGGAATGGGTAATTTTTTTTTAAAAATAAATAATGGTTTTACTTTTAGAGGCGTGGGAAAGAAATTTACGGGTTGAGATGTAAATTAAATTGAGATAAATCAAGAAGGATTTAAAAATGATTAGACGGTTATATTGGAATGGAAAGTGGAATTTCGTGAAAAACCAAGTATATGTTCAAAGCAGATTTTTAAGTATAAGTTAAAAGTTTTAAAGATGTTTAAAAGAATGTTCTGGAGGAATTTATTATTTAAATTGTTTCAAGATTTTAATGTAAATATTATTAATTTGGTTATAGTAGTAATTATTTTAAAGGTTTAACTAGTATTATAATTTAAAAGATGATTATTTAATATTTATACCTTATAGAATAACTTCTATTTTAAAATTTGTTTTGGATGAAGTTTTTATTTGATAAATTAGTATAAATTTCATAACTAGTATTTTAAATGAAGTGTTTAAGTAATTTTTATTTTAATGTTTTAAAGTATATATTTTTGTATAAATGATTTAAATTATTTAAAAATCTAAAGTATTAAGACTTGGGGAATTTCAGTGGAAATAAACAATTGGATGGAAATTTGTTCTGTGAGGGAAAAAGTGATCTGAAAACTATTTGAAAACTATATTCAAAGGATTGAAGTGTGAAAAAATAGCTTGCGAAGGTATTTTGAAATAAATAATTTAGGAAATTATTAAGGCCTGATGGTTGTTGTGAATGTTATTTGATAGTTAAATAACCGACTATCAATATTGGCTAATGCGCTGATTGTTTCAAAGAGATCGGGATTAGGACTAATTTCTTGAAATCCACTTCGATTCGGTTTGAATGTTTCCTAAGGAAGACAAGATCTTGGAGTTGAAGATGAAGCAGTAAAGTGCAAGGGCTAATCGCTACTAATCCTGGGGGTGACTCCAAAATGGATGTAGTAGGAGTAGTGCCTTCGGTTCCGTTCGGACCGGGAACAGACTTGTATGGATGAATGCTATCAGAACATCGTCAAGAGGACGATGAGCATTCTAAGTGTATGTGTGCTAAAAGGGTAACGCATAGCCTCAAGCCTCATCAATCAGGAATGGCTAAAACATGGGAGGTGCAACAAGGCTAAGTGGCTACCAACCAATTAGGGTAAGGTCATCCCTGTCTAGATGTCCTTTTTTTCGACTGTGTGGGCGGTTGCTGATCCCAACCGTTGGGTGATCTTATTCGGACTATCTAGTAAGGGGTAGCTCTGATCTGTGTTGTAGGGGGTCAGGGGGATCCTCCATATGCAAATTTGGACCAGGTACTGTGATCGGCGGTAACCCAGTAGCTCTACCACTGTATGGAATCCAATCTCCAATAAGCACCTGTACGATTTTGAATGTGCCCAACTATTGCTGAAACGTGAGATGCAAGCATTTCAGCTAGGTTCTATTTTACTTTCTATGGATACTATTATAATATCAGACAGATTTGATAAAAATATTTTGGTTATGGTAAGGTAAAAACCCGGCATGTTTATTTGTTGCGTGGTCTTACGTGATACCTTTGATTCCAAAGGGGTTTTGAAAAACTTTAATAAATAAATTGAGTGTGTTTTCTCACGCTGGTTTTCTAGACTAACTCGGGTGTTATTCTACTATAATACTCAGGTCAGACAGAGTATTATAGGGTACGGATTTTGGATGGACTGTTATGAAGCTCAGGGGATGTGTTGGATGGCGAGACGTATCACACGTACTTGATTTATATCCCGATGTGCAGTATAGGCTATATAGTATGCTTTTGGGTGAGGACAAGTTGTTACAACAATTCAGTATTTGGCTGTTGTTTGTATGTACTCTGATGATGTAATGTATTATTCAGTTACAGATTCTTTTGTATAAAAATCTGTTGTTATCTATTATATATTACTTCGCTGCGATTGTGAGATGTTGGTGTTGTTTTCTATTTCTCCTTCTACCTCATCTTCTTTCCCTCAACAATCTGTCTTTTTCGGCACTCGATCGTCGACATATTTTACAGTGGCGTATTTGTGTCGATTTTCGAGGGTCGTGAAGGGAAGGTCGTCACAAATATCATATATGTTGGAACTGGGCTAGCCTATAGTGGAAGTTATGGGTGAATTTCAAAATTTTACCACATTTGATCATTTATTGGGCCTATGAAGTCTTACTGAATTAGAACATTTCTTAATTTCATTAAGATAAAATCATTTTTTTGTTTAAGTTTAAATATATTAAGAGATGAAATTAATTTTATTTGATTTAGTTTTTACATATATATCATATACATATATGTGTGAGTGCGTGTGCAGCATAATAATCCGTGAAAGGTATAATATGTCTATATGTAGATATTGAGATTTACATCGCAACAGATATATTAGCTTATTTTGTATGTCATATATGTTGTCCAAATATGTGCATGTATATGTGTTACAATATACACACACACACACACACACACATGTATGTATAAATATATTATATATAATTTATGAACACAAAACATTTATATACAAATATATATATAGAAAGAGAGCGAACAATTATTAAAGATTATTTATAATTCAAAATTAATTTTGTTTTGCAAACATAATAATTTTAGTATTTTAATTTGTATATATTATGAATAAAATAAAGTTTCCATCCATAAATAATTAATAAAAAATAACCTATTGATTATAATCCAAATTTTACAAATTTCAAAAATCGAGAATCATAAAACAGAGCTTAGGAAAAATCTGGAGATTTTTCAAAGTTGAATTATTATTTTTAAAAACAAATACGTTGATTTCGGCAATAATTATTTAATATAAAATAATATACTATTCAAAATTCAAAATTCAAAATTTCATAAATTCTAGGATCATGAATGAAACGTTAAAAAAAATTTAAAGAATTTTTCTATTAATTTAATATTTTTAGTAAATCATAACCAATTTTTCTAAAATAATATTAATTATTAAAAATAATAAATTTTGCTGAAAAATTTCTAAATTTTTTCTATATGTTTCTAAAATGATATATTATTTTTCATAAATATTAAATTGAATTTTTAATGTAACAATTATTTTATATATAATAAAAAATTCAAAAATTTCAAAAATGTTAATTTAAAAATACGAATATATGTATGATAATTAATTTTCGAATTTTTAAATTAATATTATATATAAATAAGTGTACTAATTTTTTTAAATCATATATATATATATATCTTATATATGCATGTATGCTATTATGAGAGAGAAATATACACTAATATATATATATATATATATATATATATATATATATATGTGTATGTATGTATGTATGTATGTATGTATGTATGTATGAATGTATGTATGAATTTATCAACAAATATATATAAAACAATCATTAATGACAAAAATTTATTTTTTACAGTAAACAACATTTGTCTGTACATAAATCGAATAGCACAATAAAAAAATTAGGCATATAACCAAACTGATTTGTGACAACCACATCTACTTAAAAAATCTCACCTAACTAAACATATAGTAGCAATATATTTAAACAGATATGAAATTGCTCATTATAGGATCATAGAATATATTTATTACTCTAATTTGAATTAAAATTACCAATTTAATGATGCATTTGAATCCACATTGAAGCAATGATGTCCCTTCCTTTTACTGTTCTTGATTCGTCAGATTGCATGTTCGAAAATGCCGACCTGTAACTATTGAATAGTATTATTTTAATTTGAAATATATTTGAGAATTTTGAAGTGGATTGGGAGCTATGTTTTAACCAGCAACGTAGAAGGTAATGGCAACCATAATGGTTTTTAATTGTTTTTTGGGATACATACACATACATACATACATACATACATACATACATACATACATACATACATACATACATACATATATATATATATTTAAGGTTGTAATAGAGAGAAACAAGAAAAACTTTTTTACCCATTCTTACTTTATCTCAACCCATTATCTCCAAGCCAATTCCTATGTTTTAGTCATCCTTAGACCTTCACAAAACCAAAATTTTGCAGCCCTAATGATGGACCCTAAACTCATTTAAGCCCAAGCCAAAATATTATACAATTAAATCTAATTTAATCGTTTGTCGATATTGTATATCGATCGATATATTTATAACCGTTATAAATATATATAACATTATTTATTTCTCAAATCATATTCAAATTTAATCATTAATATTTGATAAATATTAATTAATTTAATTAATTTATAGCAATTATAAATTAATTAAATTGTTCGGTCTTAAGGAAATTCATCATTTCGGCTGTGTAACTCCTGAGTGTAAATTTGGTCAGAGGTTAACATGGAACCATTCTAATGTTAACGTTCACATGTCACTTAGCAGGTGCTGTGACATTATAGCCAACTTTATCGCTTACTCATTTTTGGTAAAATCCAATTTTAGTTTAATAAGCGTTACCCGGTTGTGACATTTGTCTACCCTAATTCTCTTCGTCAAAGACTATATCACTTTGGACTTATGGAATTTGGTAATGGTCAAAATTCCAACCTCACCCACATTCAACTTTATAGTCTAAATACAAAGTCCATGGTTCAATATATTATTAACCGAAATGCTCTAGCTAGCAACTTTGACTTTGAGTTGACTTGAATTGTCTATGATACTAACCACATATAACTAAGGAGACGAATCCTCTCTTGAATAGTGCTTCACTTCCAATACTTCCACTCGACCCAATTATAGTCACTCGATGGACGCCATGCCATGATTTGGCTATAATCAAAGCGAAGCTTTCATATTAAAGAACAACAGTATTCTCAAGTCGAGAGAACTATGTAAATCAGTCACATCGATATTTTCTGTTTGACCTTAATATTAACCAACATAAAACTATCAAGTGAGTTATTCTATAGTTATCTAATAACTATTAGTACGTAACCCCTAAGTGCCCTCAGCAGTCATGAGTAATACACTGTCCAATATTTAGAGAGTGTTACGTACTCTAATCTCAACGGATACATCGGTATACAGTCTTGATGCATCTTGACTAAGAACATTTAAAATGGTATAATTATTTCATTGTGATAAATTACTACGGTTACAACACTTTGTAACTACTATCACGGAATATACCATTTATGGATTTTTCTATTAAATATTCTTTTAAATTAAGTTAATTAATTAATATAATCACATTATATAAAGTATATAATAGGATGAAAATACCTTTTATTTCGAACAAGATTGGTCAACGAGTTAGATATATGTAACAAATTACATAATTTCCCCTAGGGAATACCCCTAGCTCTATCAATCTCCCACTTGCACTTGGGGTCAATTATGGAATCTAATTATAACTTCACCAATAAGTTTTTTCAAAACCAGTTAGGTTATTCCCTTAGTGAATGGGTATGCTATATGTTTTAATTATCTACTTTGTCGATTAACTCTCTCTAACACTGATAAACTGCGTTTATCATGTGGAATGATTCGAAGTATGTCTTTCGACTTCTAGTGAGCTTTAAGTTATATCAAGAACAATTTCCATGACATTGTTATCTTATAACAATATTATGAGATTCTCAAAATTTGGAATCAGCTTTGGCTCAATTATAAATTTGTGCATTTATATCTGTATACATTGGTTTATTATAGCACTATTCAAGTTAATGTTTTCAAAATATCGTTGAATCGACCAAATCACTTTTATTTTGAAACATTTTCAAATTAAAGATTTTAACTTGAATTTTATCATTGACATGTTATACTCAATATCACTTATAAAGTTTGTGTCCAAACATTCCATCATAATCAGTTCCATGTTTCTATAAGCAATTCTCTAATATTTCATAAATACGCTAGAGCGCCTCAAATAACCATTTAGTGAATCAATTTGGATTTTATATTTGCTCCATGTATCAAATATATAAACAAAACACAATATCATACACGGCATAACATGTAAGATAATTCATATTACTAATGCATAAAGAATCCAACTTACATGTTCTCCTTTTAATAGGGTGCTCTTGTATATTGTTTGGGGAAATCCATATATCTTTTATACTCACCATAAAAGACGTTATTTACAATCTAAAATTGAGTATTAAAACAACTAAAGTTGATTTTAGTACAAGCATATTGTTAAAATCAACAACATGTTGTTTACTTATAATATAGAAATATCGATGTACCTTTTAACGTTATTCCTTATGAACACACGGTTCCTCTGCACTTTGATTGGAAATCAAACTATTCGGTATTTCTATCAAATTACTTATTCAATCTTGATGCTTATAAAATGATACATCTGTATCATTTCTTGGATCATATCCAAAGACTTACAAACCCAATATCACTCTCACTGAATTCGAGGTATTTTTAGTTAGTATGTTTAAACAGCTTACTCTGAATCATTGTTTAGAATTTTCTGTTTCAATACGTAATATCAAACAATAAGTCTTATCGAGCGATAATTTTTTGAGTAAATCTGAATTAACTCGAGCATGTTGAATACCGAATCTATTATGCTAATTTCAACAATTGAAATTTGCGATATTATTCTTATCAACATTGCTTATTTAATTTCAATTATATTATTCTTTCCAATAACGAAACAGTCTTGGTCGATGGAGCACATCACTTTGTTTACGACTACCAAAATCATATTTTGATGGCGTACTTAGAATTCTTTCAGATCTGTGCATCATACCAAATAGAGTCAACAATCTTAATGGTTTAATTGAACAACCGAGGGTAATGCATATTTTCGACATTAATAAGAAACTCATAGTTTCTCTACGATGCACGAGAATACTTATTAGACAATCTAATGCTATGTGTTCGTGTAGGTTAGTTAATTTCATTCATCTCATATAATCAACTCTATCTATGGATCAGATCCAATTCCATTTCATTACCAAAAATTTCTCAAAGAAATGTCTTCACAATGAAGTTGATATATCTTGAAACAACAATTGTTTCTTAGTGCTTGTAGAATAAGGATTCATAAATGCTTTATGAACCTTTTTATTTATAAAATTAATTGTAGTTTACAAAATTTATTTTCAAAATATAAATACGTCATTTGATGACAAACCTTTCCAAAACACCTTTTGGATATTCATACAAGATCTCTCACGAATAATTACTACGTGCAATCTTTCGACTTGCACAACTTGCCAACACCTTAGCCTAGGATATGTTGGGATTTCCTACAAACCCTTATCTTGCATGATTTTGTAAACTGTTGTTTAGATGAAATAATATCAACCTTGTGTTCTAATCTTGAGTACATGACCTTATGGAAAGAAACTAACTCAACTTCACCCATGATTAATAGTAATTTGTCCGACAATGTCTGATCACTTCTTATCGATGCACCGTTATGTATCACATGGAGGAGTGATTTTGAGATTAAATCTATATTTATTTTTAGGTACATTTGAAACTCTTTCCAATATACTCTCTTATTCGACCAAATTAAATCATTTTATTCTATTGCATGTTATTTTTATTTACTTTTCTTTTATATTCTATAATTTTACCATAAAATTATTGCTTGTGCATCTAATACACATGTTTATGTTGGTAATAAATCATCGATTAATATAAAGAAGTATGTGGAACCCTTTTGGTATTAATAGACTTATGATTGCATACATCAATATGAATTAATTCAAAGAGTTCATCAACTCTTTTGATGCTCCAACTGAATGGGTACATAGCCATTAGTTGTTTGAGATAATTATCCTGTATCATATAATTCATAATCATATAGTAAAATTATTTCTCAAAACTATGGCTTAGTCTATAATTCCAAAACAACTGTAAATAATATTAGATACATATGTATTTTTGTTCCATCATTTTCACTGTGAAAACAAATTCCATAATGTAGTTCTATTTGATAATGAATATTCATAATACTCATATTAAAATATAGTTATATCTATTTTTCAGTCAATACAAAAAATAAACATTATCTCATAAATAATGTTCGATACATTTTACGAAAACATTTTTCGTAATTTGATGCAATCTTTAGGTGCTATATGGCATGCCCCAACTATTTCAGCCATTATTATAATAGCATACTAAATTTAGAGGTCCACCATTTACTTAATATTGTTTACTTATTTCATATGCTGAAACTAGTTTACAAAGGAGAGTTTTTTGATCAAATATCTCCAACTCAAAGAAATAAATGTTATAGAAAACATTTACTATATGAAAATACATTTCCGAATAAAAATCATATTTCCACATTCGAATATTTAGTATCAGTTATTATTACAATTCTTGTTTCCGATGTTTCTCTATAAAGTAGATGGACTATTCATTCTCTTTATTCCAACTTTACCTTAAATTACATATATTCATATACATTCGTTTTTCTTTCAAATGTTCAAACTATTCAAAAGAAAACTTACTACAATATCATAACAAACGTTTTACAAAGCATTCGATTATTCTTAACATTTAAGACATCAATTATGTTGCAATTTATGTAAACCAATTAAGATGACATTTCAACGATCGAGTTCTTAGATGTATCTAGTAGTTTATGGTCTTGTGTTACATTAAGACAATTTGTTCCTTTTGAAATCATTCAAATTGAATACATGATCTTAAAATACTGTTTATTGGCTTACTTCAAATGAACTAACTTCATTAAAATATTGTACCCATAAACTATGATTATTCACCATATAACATTTATATGTGAAAGTACATTGATCAAATATCCAGTCTTGAATTGCATTTAGAGTTCAAAAACTCATAAATACACGACCTAAACCAAATAAACATATAAGTGACCGACTTACGAATGTATTAAGTAGTTGAAATTGGAGACCTTCATGGGTATAGAAACATTATATAACATGCAATTAGAGTACTAGTAAGTATATATTATATTTCTATTTGTCTACTTTCAATTTAGTTTTTTTATATATGTTAATTGACAAATGTTTTATCAATCATATTAAGTGCATAAATTTAACATTGTAGATAATTATAACATTATATAGCATATGTTCTTATAATAATAGAAAGGTTAAATTTTAACATTTCATTATTCTAATAAGGCTCCCACTAGTATTTTATATATCTCCAAACCCTAAGATGAAAAATAGAAGTCTTACAACTTCACTAGTTGGTGTTAGGACTCGTTTATTTTTGTATTCTGACCTTGAGTTTGCTCAACAAATCATATCCCCACAAAATATGGATAATTCCTTATCGGTTGTATCATATACAACTCCTAACCCATTTTTCCTTGTTCTATTCTCTTTTCGACCTTGAGTTTGCTCAACAAATCGAAAGAGATTATTCACTCATACCTACCATATCGTGATGGCCTAAGTATAATATATGTACGTTGAGTTTGCTCAACAAATACATATAGTTATCTTACCTCATCTGTTCAATATATTAATAATACTACACATAATATCCCAAACTTGAGTTTTCTCAACAACTAAGGAGTACGTAAGTAATTTATTAATATATATGGCAGATTACAACATTATATTAAAGATTCATAATTTTCAATATATATATTGAGTGATATCGACTTATAGAATAATATGTTTCTTATGAAATACCTCAACGATTCAAGTGTTAGACACATAAGAAATCATGGTAAATGTACATTTGCATATGCATTTATTTCTCAAGTCTATTTGGGTTTTTTAATGTTCAACATTTAGTTTATACTCATATCATATAAGTTTTATTGTTATATAACTTTTATATGTCATATTACTTATATGATATTCTTACGTATAATATATCATTAATTAAATCTTATCTAATTAATTTTTAATCAATTAACTCTTTAATTAATTTTAAATTAGTATTCCAATATAACTTTTATATTGGACATATCTACTATAACATTTATAGTGTATACTATAACCTTTATAGCGTAACACACAGACATCATATATATGTGTATTTTATTTAATTGATTAACCTTTAATCAATTTATTCAATTAAACAATTTTTATTAATATTTATTAATTTCAAAATTTATCTTGTATACATGCACATATACTTATGTTCTTAAACATTTTAAAATAACATCACATATATCAACATATGTAATACATGCATATATGCATTAATTAATTAACATATTTAATTAATTTATTTTATTAAACTTATTATTAAATTTGGAAATTATTATATAAATATTTTCAAATGTTTTGAAAATATCATTATGCTTTCAAGCATTTTGAAAACTTATGTATTATTATAATTTTTATAATAAACATGTTTTATTTTAATTTAAATATTAAATTTAAAATCTTTAACATTAATTTTCAAAATTATTAAAATTAGCCGAAGGACCAATTCAAGTTGGGCCTTTCTATTAGAAGCAACCTTTGGGCTCACTTCACCTTTCGGGCAAGTCCAGTAACCATGTAGGACAGAGTACTTGATTATCTAATTCCAATCCTAGAAATTACCTTTCTAGACACTGTACTAAGTGGGAAAGCTTAATTAGTTAGCCCTAATATGACTAATTTAGACCACATAGGCTATTGGGCTTCGGTACCATTGTTGGAATTGGACTAGCCTGCAACAGAATTAATAGGTGAATTTCAAAATTTTATCCTATTAGATCTTTTATTGGGCTACAAATTTTAACTGAATTAGAAAATTTCTAAATTTCATTTAAATAAAATCATTTATTTATTTAAATTCAAACATACTAGGTTATGAAATTAATTTTATTTGATTTGGTTTATACATAAATGTATCATATACATATATGTGTAAGTGCATGTGTAACATAATAATCCATGAAAGGTATAATATGCACATATGTAGATGACGGAATTTATCTCGCAATAGAAATATTAGCTCATTTTGTACGTCATGTATTTTGTCCTAATATGTGCATGTATATGTATTACAAAATACACACACATGTATGTATATATATATATATATATATTATATAATATATGAACATAAAACATTTATTTATAGATAAATAAATAAATATATATTATATAATATATGAACATAAAACATTTATTTATAGATAAATATATATATATAGAAAGAGAGTACAATTATAAAAAATTATTTATAATTCAAAATCAATTTAGTTTTGCAAACATAGTAATCTTAATATTTTAATTTGTATATATAATGAATAAAATAATGTTTTCATCCATAAACAATTAACATAAAATAATCTATTGACGAAAATTCAAATTTAATAATTTTTGAAAATCTTGGATCATAAAATAGAGCTTAGTAAAAATCAATAGATTTTGCGAAGTTGAATTATTATTTTTAAAAACAAATACATTGATTTCGACAATAATTATTTAATCTAAAACAAGATATTATTAAAAATTTAAAATTTAAAATTTTATAAATTCTAGGATCATGAATGAAAAGTTACAGAAAATTTTGAAGAATTATTAAATTAAATTAATACTTTTAATAAATGATAATTAGTTTTACTAAAATAATATTAGTTATAAAAAATAATCAAATTTATTGAGAAATTCCTAATTTTTTCTAAATGTTTCTAAAATAATATAATATTTTTAAAAATATAAAATTGAATTTTTTATTTAATAATTATTTTACATAAAATAAAAAATTCAAAAAATTTATAAATGTTAATTTAAAAATATGAATATATGTATAATAATTAATTTTCGAATATGTAAATTCATATTATATATAAATAAGTGTACTAAATTTTTTAAATCATATATATATATATATATATTATATATACGCATGTATGTTATTATGAGAGAAAAATATACACTAATATATATATATATATATATATTTATTAATAAACATATATATAACAATTATTAATTTCAAAAATTGATTTTGTATAGTAAATAACATTTTTGTGTACATAAATCAAATAATATAATAAATAAATTGTGCACATAACCAAACTAATTTGTTACAACCACATCTACTTAAAAAATCTCACCTAACTAAACATATAGTAGCAATATATTTAAAAAGATATGAAATTGCTTATTATAGGATTATAGAATATAATTTAGTTACTGTAATGTGAATTAAAATTAACAATTTAATGATATATTTGAATCCATGTTAAAGCAACGACTTCCCTTCCTTTTATTTTTATCGATTCGTCAAATTGCAAGTCTAGAATCACCGACCTCTATCTATCAAATAGTATTATTTTAATTTGAAATATGTGATAAATTGAATTCTAGTGGTCTGAATTTTTTGCTAAAATTCTTAAGCCAAGCACGTTGAATCCTGAATTGGGTATCTGGTATCCTGCAAATAGGCAAGATAAATATATCAAAGCTCAATTAATTATCTCACTGCGGAATTGACTGAAATAAAATATCTAGTAAATACTCGCCCAAATAATAACACTTTCTAAGAAAGTGTCGTAAAGCTGAGAAGTCTCTTCCATTTACCTAACCTGTAGGATGTTATGAGGAGGGGGTCAGAACAAAAGTTCTGGTGAATGAATACATTACATCCTTCAATGCTTAAATCTACGTATATCATTTTATTTCCATTTACTCTTAAGGTCATTAGGTTACAGTACTTCGCCTCTATTCGTGAATCATGCCTATCTACTCCGTAGTAGATTAAAACCTAATAACAATATATATATATATATATATATATATATATATATATATAATATCTATGTAGCTATATGCCCAATGACCGTATTGGTCCTAGGTACCATCCATGGTACCTTTCATATCCTTCTCGAAAAGAACTCCATCATCTAGCTTCGAGAGAGTTTCGTAACTACATCTGTAAATGACCGCTTCATAAGGCCTACAATATAGATACTCCACTACTTACTATGAAAATGTAAGTCGCATCCACACTAGTCTATTCCAATGCTTGGACATTCACAACGTTACCACTTAGTGCGTGCATTGTGGACTACGAAATCGCTCTGTCTACTATCTGAATCCTGCCAACAAGGACTGCCTTGTACGGAACTCAGTCGGAGATTTTCTATACTGTAAATGACTGCTTCGTCAGGCCTACAATACATATATTCTAGTAGGTCCGCCCCTTTCTCATCGTGGCTATGGCCCCACTCACCCACCTTTCAACTAATCGAAATACTTTTAAAGAGTTAAGTGGCCATGCCCTACTGCAAAAAATCTAACATCCAATTGGCCATGCCCCTCCATCCAATGTCTCGATAGTAAAAGAATCATTGGCATGTTGGTTTAACTCTAGTCTTTTCCAAAATTACTCTTGGTCTTGATGTTGGTCGATATCTGCATGCGACTATCCTTAACCTTACTTGCAAGTACCGGACATACGAATACCCTACTCCGAACACCAAGCCCTTCTGACTGCTTACAATGGTCCGCTTTGTTAGGCCTATAATGCAAATGTAATCAAGGCATACTCTCTTAATGTAACACCTACAGACCTGCCTCCGGAGATGCAGCTTTATTAGGCCTACCCATAGGGCCATCATAGAGTATCCTCACGTCCCGTTGAAGTCTCTTTAAAGCCTAAAAATACTAAGTTGGACATGCTTCTCCATTGTTGAAATCTGTGATGAACTGCTTCATTAGGCGCTTCATCTTTTGGGCTGCTCAAAATGCATTTCGATTCTTTTATTAGACCCTAAGTCTAATATTTTAATTTAGGTTTAGTTTGCTTTCTTATTCTTGGCTACTTATTTACCCTAATTAGCATATTCTTGCCCTCGTCTCGCTTCTGGCTATTGTAAGACCACCATTGATCTAATAGGGAATGCTTTAAGTATTAAGTTTATTAAATAAGCATCTTTTGTTCTGTTTGCTTATTAATTTAATAGAAATATAAAATAAGCTTTTACTAGTTATCTTTGCTATCATTGCTTTATTATTCTAAGTTCCCAAATAAGCCTTTCTATTCTTTTACTTAATCATAAATTATTTTATAATTATACTTGTAATTATTACTTTATTTCTTTCAAAATCTGTATATAATTACAAGTGTTTATTTTCAATTCTAGCCCGTCTTCTTTTATTATGATGTAGAATTCTTTTTAATTCTATTTTATTAAACTTACCATAATAATTGTCTTTTTATATAGTCTGCACGGTAAATGCGAACCTAGGTTCATTTATTGTTCACAACCTTAATTTCTTATCTAATAATTTATATGATTGATTTCATACTCTACTTTATTTTCTTTCATTCTAAAAACTAATTCTATTTTATTTGGTTGGTTGTGAAAGCTATGCTAAAATCTATTTCCATAATTTAATGCTAAATAATACTATAAACAATAATTCATAACTGCAAGATATTTCTTTTATTATTTTGACTAGTGTAAAACACAATGGTCCTTTTATTTTACACTAGTTCCCTTTTTCTTACTTTTTATTCTTGTAGTTACGTTTATCGTTATCTTTTAGTTATTAAATTATAAATATGTACTCTAGTTTCTAAACCAACCAATTAATCTATTACTTACTCCCCAAATTAAATTATCAGATAAATTTATTGTTTTCATTCGGTGTAATTTATTGCAGAATTCCACTTTTCTAATTTTATTCCAAATTTCCAATTTTCTTATTTTACATCTACTTCTATAAAGTCTAGTATTTTAATCCATAACCGTAAATTCTCTTCCTAACTATATTATTTGCATAAAAAGGGAATAAGAGGAATCAGTATTAAGGCTAAATTATGACTTTTAAATAGATGTAAATAACTATAAATTTCTTACTTTTAGCACTACGCCTTTCCTAACTATCAAGCCTGATTAAATAAAAATAAAATTTATAGTGTTTGCATAACTAATATAATTAATTACTAGAATAAATTATCTAATGGAAATTTAACGATAATATATATTATAAACATAAAAGAATATAAATAAATCCACTCACCTGATGTCCTTAGCTTTGCTTGTGCTCTGCTTGGTTCCACAATCCTTCTAGATCCCATTCTTCCAAGGTGTATAATATTTTAATTTAGAAGTCTTTTCCCTAGAAATTATTTTCTTTTTTGGGTTCAACCTTAGGCCAAGAACCCAAAGAAATTTTTCTAGTTAGGGTTCGGCCTTGGGCAATGAACCCCTGCGAGAAAATCTAATTGTGAGATGATAGTTAGGCCTAGGGTCCTATTTCTATTGGTGCTTGGGGACTTCAGACCGTTGGATTCTTGAATTGAACCCGGAGCCACCATGTCACAGGGTTGTTCGGAGCCATAGGATCGAAGAACGTATGTCTCAGATGGCGTAAAAACTAGAAAACACATCATGTAGTTACCTAGATGAAAAATTCATCCAAGTTGCATGTGGGTCAAGCAGGTGGTCGACCGCCCCTAAGCACCAGTCGACCGTGCGGTCCAACTGTGTGCCAATTGGGTCGACCTATGGTCGGCCCATATATACATATATATCGTTTTTTCCTTACTTATCTTTATATGTTAAATTTTAACTACATAAAAATGCAGGGTATTACATTCCCCCACCGTTATGAAATATCGTCCCTGAAATTTGACAAGAGTAAAATTTATGTAATCTGTTTATTACAACCAATTTGTGTACATCCAATTTTTCAACCGTCCATGCTTTTGTGCAAAAGTGTTTTTCAAAACAAAACGTATGTATGTACATAAATTTCTATGTGGTACCTCCTATATGAATGCTTTTTATTTAAAAATTTACTTTTAAAACATGATGCACACAACCTAAATATACTTGCAATTTCTATATGAATGTAATTTTTCAATAATTTAAAACATTTTTCACCCAATTATTCCCACACTCCTATTGAATATGGGTGTAGTTCATCCAATTTTTCATCCAAATCCTAACATACAACATTGAATACTCAAATTTCAGAAAAATATAATT
This sequence comes from Allium cepa, assembly GCA_030765085.1. Lineage (NCBI taxonomy): Eukaryota > Viridiplantae > Streptophyta > Magnoliopsida > Asparagales > Amaryllidaceae > Allium > Allium cepa. The sequence continues at coordinate 140,307,607 of CM060937.1, read as the reverse complement.
TTTTGAATTCAAATTCTTATGTTAGAAAGAAGACAGAAAACGGAGAAGCTTCATTTTTATCCGATCTTCTTTTCCGTACGTCTTTCCCCATACTTGGAATTTTGGGTTGCTCTCCTATAAAAATCCCATTTTATTTTTTCCAAGCACAGTTAACATAATAAAATAGATTTTTAAGTCTTTTGTTAATGTTTCCATCGCCTCTACAATTTGCTGTTTTCCTTTTTGTTATTCTTATTTCTGCTCTTACTTTTTATAATAACGTTCTTATGTCCTTATCCTCCATTTGCGAACATCACAAAAATAAAGAGAGAAAACATTAATATTATACATTATCATATAATTTTAATTGCTCACATAAGAATTCAATTTTATAACAAAAAAGAGAAAACAAACCCTACTACTATATGATAGTAGATAGATGACATACGCAGGCTAACATAGCCATCATCTCGGGCTAGAAGGCTTATGCCCCTGTCTGCCCTGGCACAGGAAGGCTCTAATAAAGGAATTAAAATAGGTAAGGCGCTCCTCCTACAACCTAGTGCTCGCCTCAACTTCACTCTGAGATCTAACTAACTCATCCTATCTCCTAATCACCTACCGATGTCCTTGAAGAATCTCTACGTGCTCCCTAGTGAGCTGCTCTTGCTTCTCGACAAGGGTTCTAAACCGATCTTTGTAGCTCATCGATGGAGGGGACTGAGAGAGTCTTGCTTCCTCTCCCCAAGTTCCATATCCATGTCCACATCCCCAGGTACTCTGCGTCATGGGCCCTGATGGCTAAGCTGACCATGGTGACTCGATATGTCCTACGCCACCTCCAAACGGTGGTGCAATTAAGTGTTGATGCTAATGAAAGTATTGGTGTTCCTGTCCTTGTGGTGAGGGCTACTGCTCATGCTCCTCCTCCTCCAATGGAGCCTGAATCTGGGCTAATACTGTATGCATCCTCCTCAGAGTGGATGAATCTATCATAGGGTGGGCCGGCTCACTGTAAGTCTCTCTTCCCATCTCAACCCCAGCCCAACTGAAGACCCATGTACAAAGTGACAGTAAATCATAGTAGATCTGTGAAGTCCTGCCGCCGTCATATATTGGGCCATAATCATCCTAGCCCAGTTCACCTGCAATCCCCCTTATATAGAGTAGTTGGCCCGCTCCACAATAGGGAATATCTGATCAAAAATCCCCATCTTGGGGAAAAGGTTATGCTGTAGAATGCGGATAACTAACCTAGCCAACGGGGTCAACTGCCTAGCGCTTCAGTCCGGGTGTTAGGGTTCTAAAAGAATATGTTGCAAAACAGCCACGTCCGTCACTCAATCTGCCTAACCTCTAAGCCATACACTTTGATATTTAAAATACTAGCCAACTGAGACTCGATGAAAACTATCCTAACTCCCTTGACCTTCGAGTGGAAGGCCAACTCCTCATCTTCATCGCTAGTATGTAAGTTAGCATCAAAAAGACATACTAACCTGGGATACGCCCTCTGCTCTAATGTCTCATGGCTAAGAATTTGCCGTAGCCATGTGTCCAAGAAGAACCGCTCTAAATATGTACCTAGAAAATAAGTAAACTTCACCACCCTTCCTTGCGGAAACTGGTAGCGGTTGTATTGGAGTAAGAATGCACTATCCGCTTATCACACTAACACCAAGCTATCTCCTATGGTGTGAGGTAGGGAAAAAGGTGAACTAAAGAGGGTCTTGGAGGAATGGTGAAAAACTCTCAGATCTGCGGAAATAGAGTATGGATCCGAGTAGATCTCGCAATGCGCTTTGATTTGGCACTAATGACGAGTTAAACGGTGGAGTGTCAGAAGAATTTGGATGGTTGGAAGGGTGATTTTTTGGGTGCGGCTGCTATCTTCGGGGATGAAGAAAAAATGATGAAGAGAGGCCAAAGCACGCGTTTATATGCGTGTAGTTTGGACTAAGGCGGTCGACTCGCCTTAGCTACAGGTCGACCGCTCGGTCGACCGCATGGTTGACCTGGTCAGCCTATGTTATTATATTTTTCGTCTTCGAGTTTTCATGACGCTGCCTCCCTTTAACTAATATAAGCCTAAGAAAATTGTACCTACTGCCGAGATGTCCTAGTCGCGGTTACGACTCAGGCTAAATATCCATGTCTACTCTCCACCCTCCAAGTGGAGTCTTGGCGTGCTCTATACTTCAACTGAACCTATATTAATATCCATAAGCTTGCTCCAACCAATTAAATTGTCTGATCCATAAAAATTCTTTTTCAAAGCAGCTTTAATTTCTTTGTAGCCAGAAAAATATTTTTACGTACTTACAAACCTTTTCATACTTAAATAAGGATTTCAAAATACGTTCTACTTGGCTAAGATGGATGTCGCGTAAAACATTGTCACTACAACCCAAAATACTAGTTTTTAATTAAAGTTAATAATACCTATATTTTTCTAAATTGTATATTTCCCTATTTTCAAATTTGAAAATGCTTTAAAGTTGTCTCTCTCCAACTCCCCATATTTAAACTAATACAATTATAAAGCTGTAAACTTCTAAAGTTGAAACTTGAAAATCTTCCAAAACTTTTGAAATTCTTAAAAGTTTATTTGTTGGGCTAGAAGAAAAGGTGGCCTTTTAATTTACTTTCACCTTTCTAAATATCCCTTACTGGATCCAAAAATCTTTGCCATATGAGGACTTTTAGATTTTGGAATTTCCTCGTTCTAAGTTTTGATATACGGAATTGTTTTCCAAACTATGTCCAACTATTGTTTTACTCAAAAGAATGGACTTCTCTTTGAAGTATTAAGAGTGTGTGTGTATGTGTGTTACAAATACAAATACATTCACTCACTATCTACATAGGAATCTAAACCTAGGCTCTGATACCAAATGTAACAACTCGAATTGTAGTGGTCCGAATTTTTCACAAAAACGCTAAAAACCAAGCCCACTGAAGCCCGAGTTGGATATCTGGAATCCTGCAAATAATAAAGGATAAATATAACATAGCTCAATTAATTATCCCATAGAAGAATTGACTAAAGTATAATAGTAAGTAAATACTCACCTAAAAAATAAAACTTTCTAACCGAGTGTCATAAAGCTGAGAAGTCACTGCCATCTACCTAACCTGTAGGATGTTATGAGGAGGGGGTCAGAACAAATGTTTTGGTCAATGAATAAATTATATACTTCTAGGCTTAATTCTACATATATCTTTTTATTTTCATTTACTCTTTATATTAGGTTCATTAGCTTACAGTACTCTCGCCTCTATTCGTAAACCATGCCCATCTATTTCATAGTAGATTAAAACCTAATAACTAATATATACATATATGTAGCTATATGCCAAATGATTGTATTGGTCCTAAGTACCATACATGGTACCTTTCGTATCCTCCTTGAAAAGAACTCCATCGTCTAGCTTCAAGAGCATTCCATTACTACATCTGTAAAGGACCGCTTCGTAAGGCCTACAATATAGATGCTTCACTACTTACTATGAAAACGTAAATCACGTCCACACTAGTCTATACTAATGCTCGGAATCCACATTGTACCACCTAGTGCATACATTAAGGACTACAAAATCGTTCTATCTACTATGTGAATCCCCTCAACAATTATCAAATAAATTTATTGTTTCCATTCAGCATACTTTATGGCAAAATTTCACTTTTCTAATTTTATTCCAATTTTCTTATTTTACATCTACTTCTATAAAGTCTAGTATTTAAATACATAACCACGAATTATATTTCTATATATTATGCACGTAAAATGGGAATAAATGGAACCAGTATTAAGGCTAACTTATCACTTTTAAAATAGATGTAAATAACTGTAAATTTCTTACTCTTAGTCCTACGCCTCTCCTAATTATCAAGCCTAATTAAATATAGATAAAATTTACAGTGTTTGCATAGCTAATAGAGTTAATTACTAGATAAATTGTAAGATCCAAAAATTTTGATCATGAAAATTCCAGATAGTTAGGAAAAAGAAGAAAGAGATAGAAGAATAAGAAGAACAGAAACACCAACATCTCACATTCGCGGCGGATAAAATATAATAACAAATAATAACGGTTGTACAAAAGAATTCTATATCTGTCAAATATATTTATAATACATCAGAGTTACACACACACACACATATATATATATATATGTATATATATATATATAGACAATGGATATACACAATCATCATGTCTCAGATATACAACCATAAAATACAACGGGAACACTCCATACGTTCTTGCCATCCAGCTCGCCTCCTGAGCTCCAGAACGTCCTCACTTGAAAATCTGTAATACTCGATCTAACCCAAGCATTACATCAAAGTAACACCTGGGTCAGGCTGAAAACCAGCGTGAGTAAACCCATCTAACATGGAATACAAAGCATACAACTTATATAAAACCCGAGGTAACTCGTATCAGTTTACAAATTCACCATTTGTTATAGACATCACTTATTTCACACATCAATTTTCTAAGTATCAAAATTTAGATTAAATAGTCCGATTCTCTTAAATCATTTCATTCCAGCCTATTGATTTCATATATTAATCTATAAAATTCGAAGTGGTTTCGGGTATTTTCTAATACCCGATCCCGGTCTCTTCGAGTTTGATGTCATTCTAACTCAAGTTATCCTAATGAAATACACTTCAAAATTTAAATACATGATGTCACTTTACATAACAATTCATCATTGATAGATAACCACAATATCCTGTCCACCCAAACATATAAGATCTTAAAACCATTCAAGGAAATCAATATCAATCAGCGTTCATAAGCAATGATTTATTAATCACCATTCTATAATTAATTTAAAATGAAATAAATCAATTACTTCATCTCTAATTAATTTAAAATAAATTAAACTAATCACATAAATCCTGATTATTTAAACATTAATTAATTACAAATTAATTAATTAATCACCCACTAATCATACATCTTAATTAATCCTCCTTGATTAATTATCCTCTAATTACTTTAAATAATTATCCTTAATCAATTTCACAAAATTAATCATTCCCAAACAATTACAGTAATTAACCTTTAATTACTTCATTAATTAATTAACTATAATTAATTACATTTGTCCTTAATTAATTACATTAATTAATTACTCTATAATTACTTATCGTTGATCAATTATCCTTAATTAATCATCTATTAATTACATCATTAATTTTATTAATTAATGATCTCTAATTACTTTTTAATTATAATTATCCTATTTAAATTAATTACATTAAGTAATTAATCTTTATTTTAAACCATATTTATTAATCACGCTTGATTAATCACATCCAGTAATTAACTACCCTTAATTACTTCATTTAAATCAATTAATTACTTCTTAATTAATTATCTTTAATTAATACCTTGATTAATTTTCACAAAGTAATTAAATCCAAAATTACTTTCAATCTTAAACCATCTTTAATTAATTACATCCAGTAATTATCAATTGATTACTTCACTAAGTAACTAGACTCCATTAATTACATTAAGTGATTATTTGTCAAATCATCAAGTGTTTAAATTAAGTAAACTTAATTAATTAACTTAAACTAATCACATTAACTTAATTAATTACATTAAGTAATTAATTCCTTAATTACTTCCATTATGTAATTACTTAAACAATTTCACAATTGATTATCTTAAATTAATTAATATAATTAATCAATAAAATTAATCACATTAATTAATTTTTTAATAATCTTAAGTTAACGACCTTCATTAACTATTACAAATCTTTAATTACTTCTCTAAATTAATTTACTTAGATTAATCATTATTAATTACAAATTAATTTATCCTTAATAACCCATTAATTAATCTCTAATTATTTAATTTTATTACTTGATTAATTAATTCTTATTCATTAATTAATAATCTAATCTTATCTAATTAATGATTTCTTAATTACAAATTAATTAATTTTTAATTAATTTCCTTAACCTTTAATTAACTAAATTAAACCCTTAATTTCTTAATTAATTAATCCAAATCATTAATTTATTAAATAAATTAATTATCCATCTTAATTACCTTAAATATTTAATGAATTAGAAACCATTTACTTTTAATTATCTTTAAGATAAAACTTTATTCTTATTAATTATTAAATTATCATTATCAAAGGTATTTAAAAACCATTTACTTAAATTTTACTTTCAAATTCCATTTTAAATTTAAGATTTAAAATGAATATAATTTTAACTTTAACAAGTTTTTAGAACAATTCAAAAACCTTTTGAATCACATGTTAAAGAAATATTTGTCTTATAAAAGAAATTTAAAGAATTTTGAAACCAAATTTATTCTTAAGTTCAAACCATATTTAAAATATACTTTAACATTCAAAGTTGTTTTAAAACAATTTAAAATTCAAAAACTTTATTTTATTTCAAAACTAGGATTCAACTTCATTTTGAATTCAAATTTTAAAACTTGCTTCAAAACTGTGATTTAAAACTTGCCCCTTTCATTTTTAAATCTAATTTAAATTCAAAATCTAAACACTGTCAGGTTTTTCTTTTAAAACCTGTAATCTAAAATGACTCGAGCCAGACTAAAAGGACTTCGAGTCAATCACCCCAATGCTTCGAGTAAAATACTCGAACTGCTTGAGTAAAACTCAAGACCACAAAACACATACCATCCAAACAACATTCTAGATCACCAGAAACAAGTGCACCGTGCACATGCACGGTGCCGCCGACCACCTCCGGTCATCACCAGAACATCGAACACGTCGACGATCATCTAAGCAGCAGTCTACGACCAACTGACCTTCATCATCACCCCGAAATCAGATTCGAGCATAAGAATCCAAAATTGAAATCAACTTCCAAACCTGGAACATCTTCGTTTACCAATCTTCGATCATCAGAGTGGCAACGCCTCCGGCCACAACTTCATCCATACTCCAGCTGCCGTTCCCCTAAGTTATGTGGAACTCGATCAATTATAGAAGTCACGTCGATCAAATATCTCGATCTAGTCAAAACTAGGTTTTCAAACTCCACTGGCCCACCACTGTCGCCACCAAGCTCAGATCACCAATCCAACATTTTTCCCAGACCCACCATTCATCCTTCCATCACTAGAAAAGACCCCGACCACCTCAAACCAGTGGATCATCAGAGATCACCAAAACTAAGAAATTAAGACAAACCCAAACTGCTCTTCCATCCTTAATCTAAAAATTATGATTTTTAATTTAAAAATAATGTTTAAGGATGAGAACCTAGTTTACATTCCTGAATTCATAAATTAAGAAGTTTGTATTTCGACTTATTTAAAGTTTTGCTCAGTTTTCTTGATTTCCAAAGACATTACTAAGTTGTTTTAACTTAAATAAAATTTTAAAACTTAGTTCAAAATCAAACAAACAACATTTGTTTAGATTCTAAGTTCTAACAGTTATTAGATCAAAAGATAAGGATTTGTTTGTAAATCTGGGTCTAAAAGAAACAAGATCAGAGATATCACAATGATACGTCATGCATACATTTACATTCAGATAATCCACATATATAAAATCATAAATAATATATATTTTTCCAGAGAATTAACATGCAACTAAATTTAAGGATATTCATACTTTTAAAAATAATGTTACTCACCTGTAAAAAAAAAGTTTGAACAGAGAGCAATAGTGGAAACTGCAACTTGATTTTCCTTTTAAATCTTCCTTACTTTGTTTAGTTGAGATGATGTTTAAGTTTGCAAACTAGTGATGCTACGTTTTCTTTTTCTTTCTGGTTTTCTATTTTTGGACGAGTAGGAACTAGAAGTATGGATATATAAAGAGAAAGGTTTTACTGAGGTAGGTTTTTGCTGGAACAAACTTTTCTTGTGTTTGATCAGATTTTTTTTAATTTCTTGTGAACAAGTTCGGCCAAGCACATATGTATATATAGGAATGAAGTCTATAGGGAGACAAGAATGTGGATGCAATGTTGTACAGGCTCCACATTTTTTATTTGTGTCATTTTTATTTTAGCATGAGTTGAAATATGCAGACCTGATTTTGATTTCATATTGTACTTGACTAGATATTTTCTTTTTGATGATTTCTCCTACCATATTTACACGTATTACTACCTGAATTGGTATATATATATGCATACATATTCTTTTGTATGTGTATATACATAGTAATGAGCTTATCCTTTTATTCTTGCATTTGCATTTTTCATTATCCTGCACATATATGATTGTGTTCATACCTATTTCATTTACTTAGACATGGTTATATATATACATGTATATTTTATCTTGATTTAAACGATGGAGTTTATTATTTATTTTCTATGAGATTTTCATATCCAGGGATTCAATATTTATTATAGTTTTCAAATCAATTTATATATTCAAATACCTTTATCAATCAGAAATTCATTTGTTTGATTAGTCAATATTAATATTCCAAAAGAATCGGTTAATTTCCCGATTAACAAACGTCCAAGAATCTGGGTTATTACATAAATTATCTAATGGAAATTCAAAGATAATATTTATTATAAATGCAAAATATAGAATTAAATTCACTCACATGATGCCCTTAGCTTCGCTTGTGCTTCGCTTGGCTCCATAGTCCTTTGGATCCTTTTCTTCCAAGGTGTATAATATTTTAATTTAGAAGATCTTCATCCTAGAAATTATTTTCTTTTTGGGGTTCGGCCTCAGGCCAAGAACCCAGAGAAATATTTTCTAGTTAGTATTAGCTTTAGGCAATGAACCTATGGTAGAAAATATAATTGTGAGAAGATAGTTAAGCCTAGGGTCCTCTTTATATTGGAGATTGGGGACCTCAGACGATTGGATTCTTGGATTGAACCTAGAACCACCATGTCATAGGGTCGTTCAGAGCCATAGGATTGAAGAACGTATGGCTCGGATGGCGTAAAAACTAGAAAACACATCACGTACTTACCTAGAAGAAAAATTCATCTAGATCGCAAGCTGTCGACCAGGCGGTTGACCACCCATAAGAACCAGCCGACCGTGCAGTCGACCTGTGCTAATTGGGTATACCTATGGTCGGCCCATATGTACATATATATTACTTTTTCATTACTTATCATTATATGTTAAATTTTAGCTGTATAAAAATATGGTGTGTTTCCAAATACATTTGAAAATTTTAGAGTGGATTAAGAGCTATGTTTTAACCAACATTGTAGAAGGTAATGGCCGCCAAAAAGTTTTTTTATTGCTTTTAGATATATATATATATATATATATATATATATATGTGTGGCGTTGTATTAGAGAGAAACGAGGAAAACCTTATTACCCATTCTCACTTTATCTAACTTCATTATCTCCAAGCCAATTCCATACGTTTTATCCACCCCTAGACCTTCCCAAAACCAAAATTTTGCAGCCCTAATGATGAACCTTAAACCCATCTATGCCCAAGTCAAAATACAATGCAATTAAATCTGATTAAATCACTTGACGATATTGTATATCGATCGATATATTTATAACCGTTATAAATATATATAACATTATTTATTTCTCAAATCATTCTATTTTTATAATTAATATTTCAAAAATATTAATTAAATTATAAAAATTGTAAACTAATTAAATTGTTCGATCTTAAGGGAATTCATTGTTTCGGCTGTGTAACTCTTGGGTGTCAATTTGACTAGCAACTAACATCAAACTATTCTAATGTTAACGTTCATACGCCACTTAGCAGGTGGCATGAACTTATGGCCAAATTTTTCGCTTACTCATTTTCGGTAAAATACAATTTTTGTTTAATAAGCATTACTCGGTTGTGATATTTATTTACACCAATCTTCTTCGTCAAAACTATATCACTTTGGACTTATGGAATTTGGTAATGGTCAAAATTCCAACCACATCCACTTCAACTTTATAGTCTAAATACAAAGTCCTTGGTTCAATAATAACAATTATTATTAACCGAAATGCTCTGGCTAGAGACTTTGACTTTGAGTTGACTTGAGTTGATTGTTGTAACGACCCAGAATTTTCGATCTCGAAAATTCCAGATAGTTGGGGAAAAGAAGAAAAGAGATAAAAGAAGAAGAAACAGAAACGCCAAAACACAGATTCTCACATTCACAGCGGATTAAAATATAATATCAAATTAAATAGCAGTTATACAAAGGAAAACTGTATCAGTTAATTTACATCAATACATCAGAGTTACAACATTCACACAAAACAATGGACAGTTAAAATCAACATGCCCCAGATAAACTACAATATATCATAGCGGAATAATCTCTATACGTTCCTGCCATCCAGCTCGCCTCCTTAGCTTCAGAACGTCCTCACCTGAAAATTTGTAATGCTCGTTCTAACCCGACCATTACATCAAAGTAACACCCGGGTCAGGCTGGAAACCAGTGTAAGTAAACCCATCTAACAAGAAATACTAATGTATAAAACTTACTTAAAAACTAGGGTAACTCGTTAATCACTACAAGTTCACAACTGGCTATAGTCAACACTTATATTCACAATCAATACCTAAGTACCTTTACTTAGTTTTAAATGGTCTAGTCATTTAAATTATTCCATTTCAGCCTATTGATTTCACATATCAATTTATAAAGAATCATTGCAGGTTACAAATCGAAGTGGGTTCGGGTATTTACTGATACTCGAACCCGGTCTCTTCGAACTCAATACCATCTTAACCCAAGTTATTCAAGTTAAATACAATTCAACTTTAAAAACAAGATGTCACTTTTTACACTGCAATTCATCATTGATAGATAACCACATTATCACTGTCCACCCAAACATATCATATCATAAAACATTTCATATCAGAGATACCAACCAATTCAAGGCATTTAACATCATTCAATCATTCATAAGCAAGATTGATCACTTCCAAAATTAATTTAATTTAAATTAAATTAATAACTAATCTTAAATCACTTAGATTACCTTTTCTTAACATTAATTAATTACAAACTAATTAATTAATCATCTTTTAATTATCCATCTTAATTAATCACCCTTGACTAATTATCCTTTAATTGCAATAAGTAATGAACTCTTAATTAATTCCACAAATTAGTTAACCTTTACCGATCAATATTAATTACATTGATCCTTAATTAATTACTCAGATTAATTATCTTATAATTACTTGCATTGATTAATTATCCTCAAATTAAACACACTCATTAATTAACTAACCCTTGATTAATTTCTTTAGTTAATGAATCCTTTCATTAATTACACTAAGTAATTAATCCTTAGTTACTTCCCTTAAGTAATTAACCTTTAATTACTTTCATCAAGTAATTATCCCATTAGTTAATTATCCTCAATTGATTAAACTTTGATTATTAATTAATTAATTTAACCTTTAATTACTCATTAAATTAATTAACTCTTAACAAATTAATCCTTTAATTACTTATAATAAGTAATTATCTTTTAAGAACTTAATCTCTAACTACTTACATTAATTAATTCCTAATTTCCAATTAATCTTTAATTAATATATAAACCCTAATGTTTTAAATAATAAATCCTTATTAATTCAATTAATCATTAATTATCAAAGGCCTTAATTAACTTTAAGATAGATCTTTATCTCGACTTACTTATCATTAATCATGATTTAAATACATTTTTATCCTTAATTAACACTTAATTTAATTACTAAATTAAGTCTTTTATTAAAATAACATAAAAATAATTTTTATCCAAACAAATTTAAGTTAACAAAACATATAACTTCTTTAATCAAATAATTTAAAAACATTTATCCTATAATAATTTAAACTAGGCCTAATTTAAATTCAAAACTTGCTTTATTATTTGAACTTAAAACTATTTTAAAACTTACTTCGGGTTTGACTGGATCTTCAACCGAAACCTACCCCGAGTTCCCTTACCTTTCTCTTTAAAACTTAGGCTGTTAAAACCTTAAAAACTAGTAAGCTTATCACACATGATCAACTCGGAAACAAACCTGAGACCTCCTTTCATTTCCCCGAGGTCGATCCTGAGAAAAATTCTTCGTCACCAAAACAAACACTGGTGCAAAGAACATCTCGTGCATATGCACCATCCATTGGCGATGCTCCGGCCTCCTCAACCACCTCTGGCAAGTCGCCTTCGACTTCCTCAATCCATCTAACCACCCAGAATCCTCGATTGATCATGACATCAAATTTGAACGCGATCAAACCCAAGCAATAAATCTGGACAGAAACCATCACCCATAAACTTCCCTCGTCCCGATGTCTCTGATCACCTAAAGCCTCGAAATTCCAACCACAGCTTCACCATGAAACCTCACACCCAATCCCCAACGACCGATCGAGGCTCGTGCTCCATCGATGTCGCAAAATCCCTGTGAAACCAGACATACCCATCAGCACCCAAAACCCTATATCGACAAAGCCCCGCCACCACCGTAGTCTAAAATCCAATGACCATTTTTGCCAACATCGCCTACCTCCATGCAAGCTTTAGCCATGAACACGAGATACCTAACCCCATCGATCATCAGAGATTGATGAAAATCCAATATTCTGTCATCTACTGATTTCTCTCATATTTAAAAATTTAAAAATCACAATATTGTTTTTAAAAATAATAAATTTTGATAACAAATCAAAATATATACCTGAAACAATGAATTATTAAAATCGAGATTTTAGCTATGAGTGACTATTTACTTTAATTCTTATTTTATGTTAATACTACCCTTAAATCTTATCTGAAAATAATTTTAGATCAAGCACCTTGTAATTACAAACAAGTTTTGTTTAAAAATATAAGTCTAAAAAGAATCAGATGAAGAGCAGTTAATTTTTGAATTTCATTTGCAACATAGAAATGAAGAACAGAGGCAAAAATATACTGAAGCTCATACATGCGCACCAATATCTATACACATATATTAATGCACTTATCCTAAAGCAATCATCAATCATTTATGCAAACATTTATCACAATCTTACTTCAAAATTTTCCACATGCACTAAAATTTAAAACTGTTTAAAGCTTTAGTTTACTCACAGATGAGAAGAATAGAGAAAGCCTGGAAAAATAATTCTTGAAACGGGAAATTGCTTTGAATTTTGATCATGTCACTTGATTTGAATCTAAGCTTGAATTTAATGTTGTAGAATCTTGAATTGAATTAGCTTAGCTTCAGGTTTCAAATTGCAAAGATGATTGATAGTTGTTTGCTTCCTTTGATTTGTTTACTGGTTTTATTGTTACAAGTTTTGTTTTTATTTGGTGATTTGTTTTACAGTTTTGATTTAGAGTTTTCTTTGTTTTAGAAATGAGAGTTGAAAAGAAATGGAAAAGAGAAGATTTATGTTTATATAGTGTTAATTTGGATTTATTTAAAATAAAAGAAAATAGAAACAAATTTGTGACACTTTTTAATTTCCTTAACATTTGTCATTTACCCCATTTAATCATATTACACATGTTATTAAGATGATCTCACCTTTTAACACATGTCATTATACATTTTTAATTATTTTAAATGTTAATAAAAAGCTTTAGTACTAAATTTCCTAATTAATAAGTACGTTTCTTCATTTATAAATAAAATCTATTTAAAGAAAATAAAATAAAAACCAATTATATTCTAAATAAAAATCTATACATATGTTTTTAAACCTAAAATATTTAAAAATATTTATCTTTAAAATTTCTAATTTAAATCCAAATTCAAATTCAAATTCAATTTAAAAATCAAATTTAAAATCAACTCAAATTTATATACATATTTAAACAAACACAACTTAAATTTGTAAATAATAATTATAATTTAAAATCTATTTATATCAATATTTTAAAAACAACATATTATTATTTTGGTTTGAAAATAACAATTTTACCAATTTTAAATAATAAATAAAGGAAATTATCAAATTTTAAATTGTTTGAATTATATTAATATGCTTACTATTTCATAATGAATTTATATATGTATACACTTAAGATTTCCAACATTGTGGAATTTTGAATATATCTATTATATATATATATTAATTTACTGTAAAATTTATTATTTCTAGATATTTATATTTCAATATTTATTACAGATTCAAATTTATTTGTATTTCCAGATATCGGAATTTTATCTATTCAAGTGAATAAACTGGTTAATTATCCACTTATCAGATGTCCAAAATCCAAGTTATCACATTCCTCCCCCTTAGAATCTTTTCATCCTCGAAAAGGAACGAAACCAGAATTTATTAAAATACTTAATATCAGTTAAATTTTCTCCTTGAACATTTTTAAAACACTTTAAATTCTATATAATATTGCCAAAATAGTTTTATAAAAATATCATTTTATAACTCAATGTTTCAATACGTCCGTCCTCGTTCTCATAGAAATTCAGTCATACGTTGATCAGGTGTAGGATTGAAAATCCATAAGTACTTGGTAAACCCATTTCAACATCCAGTGAAAATACTCGGAAAATAATTTTATTGAAAATATAGAAAACATTTTTTTCGAAAATAGAGGAAACATCTTTGGTGAGAATGCTCTGGAAATCATCCCCCCGTCCATGGTCACAGTTAACCCGATGGTTACGTTGCCATCCCAACAAAATCCATAGATAACTGTAGGCACTCCGCGCCCCTCGATTACGCCATGGAATCCGCTATAGATCGCAGTTACATCCCGTATTACATTCCCATCGCAACAAAAGTCCATGTAACTGTAGGCATCTACGCCCTCGAATTTCACTGCCAAAAGAATGAAACATCTCCCCTCGACCATAGATCGCAGTCTACTGATGTTACGTTGCCATTCCAAATAAATCAAGCCTAGACCTTTGACACTCACCTCCATACGATTTCCGCTATGGTCCACAGTAGATCGCAGCGACATCGAGTTACACTTTCGTCACAACATAACCCAAATGCCTCTGTAGGCATCAGCGCCCTCGACTTTCGCTACCTAATAATCCTCAGGAACTTCAATTTATCCGGACTTCCTCATTGGATCCACTTTAAATCCTCCCCCCTTTAAGGCTCAAGGTAGTACCAACCTATGGTACTCCTGAGAAGTTCATTTCAAGGGAGCGCCTTTTTCTCCAGAGCAATTTTCAAAACACTTTATACTATGTACATATAGTATCTTCGAAATCATACACCTAGTATGAATCCCATATAAATCTCCTTTTCTCAAACTCGATTATTCCAAAATCGATAATTCTCAAACTAGGCTTTCCAAATTTCCAAAATTGATTTTTCCCTAAAAATCAAAAGCCTTTCCAAAGTCCATAGGTTTCCAAAACCTTTTTCCCAAAATCATTCTCATAAAATCCTTCATATGCATATATATATATATATATATATATAGATATATATATATAACTTTGAAAATCTTTGGTTCACTTTATACTTGTATAAATTCCCTTTTTATACTTCAAATACTTTCACAAACCCTTTTTTATTCTGGCTATAGTTCCAACAAGGGGAGTTTATCAATTATATATGCATAACTTTGTTTATGCCAAATCAATATTCAAGCTTGATTACTCTATAAAGTCGCTTAGCATATTACTTACTTTCATAAAGTAAATTTCTACCATACAAATTTCCAATTTCCACTTTATTTCATCATATATTTCACAAAATATACTTTTCATTCCAAAAACCATTTTATAGTTCTTATCTACAAATTTTCAATATCAGTTTCACTTAAACCCGTATGATGTACGCATATCATCCGTACGCTATATCAATCTGATCTCTCACTCGATCACACAATTTCACTTCCGAACTAGTATCGTCCACCCGACTTCCTAGTGCAGACTCAGATCTGGTTTCTTGATCAAAAACCGTCATTCTCCTTGCATAGCCATAACCATGATAGAGAATATCCACAACCAATCAACAATCCATATCCAGGTTCGTGGTCGAAAATCGAGTGAAAAATCTCAACTCGGATCGATATACTATCTCGAAATTCTGTGCTCGAATCTAGATCAAATCACTATGCAAATAGAATAATATTCGTACATCCTACGTATCTATCCCCGTTAATTATTCGCCAAATCAATTTCCCTTTCTATTCACATTATTTTGATTCCATTCATTTATCCACAATTTCTCCCAATTCCCCTTTTGGTTAACACATCAATTCTAATCTCAAATGGATATTTAATCATAAATAATTTGAACTCTGTCCAGCTTAAATTTAGAAAATAAATTGAAAAGTTTAAAATAGATAAGTAGTTGCAAAATAATTATTAGTTTGTAAAATAGTTGTAAAACAGTTAAGTAGCTGTAGAATAGTTATAAAATAGTCAAATGGTTATAAAATAGTCGTAAAATAGTAATTAGTTATAAGATAATTATAAAATAGAAATCAGTTTATAAAACAGTTGTAAAATTGTTAACTAGTTCCAAAATAATTGTGAAATAAGTAAGATGGTTTGGATTTTTAAAAAGAAAGATTTTATAGTAAATAGCTTGGAAAGATAGATTTAAGAAAGTATATATAAAAATAATTTATTTTGAAAATAGTCCAGAGCCAAACTGTTCCATTTCCCAATCTCCATTCCCAGCAATTTCCCATCCATTAAATTGATTCAATCCCAACTCAAGTTGAATTAACCTCAATTTCTTTCCAAATTCAATTCAAATTCCATTTGAATTTACTTATTCAACTTTAATCAAAATTCCAAATCATTCAAATCAAATTTCAATTTGAACTAACTTCAAATTCCATTTCACTTTAAACCATCTCGAATTATATAAATTCGAGTTAAATTTCAAATGTTGATTTAATTTCTTTAAATCAAATTGAACTTTACTTTTAAATTAACAACTTATATCTTTAAACCATTTAATTCCGAGTCCAATTTTAAAATTCCATTTTAAATTATCTCACTTAACTTATTTCAAATTTCAAATAAGATTTCAAAAACAACTTACTTTTCAGATTCTAATTTACCTTGAAACTGATTCGTAACTAATTTTAGTTTTACAAGTTCAATTCTTAACATTCATATCTTAAGATCAAAGTGATTCCATATCCTTGTTTTCAAATTAAAGTTTAATTTCCATTTTATCTCAATAATGGATATATAACCTCCATCCATTTCCAATTTCCAAATTTCAAACCCATTTTGAGATCACATATAACTTCCCATTTAAATGAATCATTTAACTTCCCTAAGTTAAATCTCAATTTCATCTTGAAATTCTCAATTCTGGTTGTTTGTTAACCTATTTAACTTTCCCAATGTTAAATTCAATTTACTTAATCCAGTCAACCCTACCCAATTTGAACTCCCATTTTAAATTTTAACTTTATATCCATAAACATTGTCAGGACCCGATTCTTCGACTTCCGAAAATTCAACATTGATACTCACTTTATCGACTGCCGAGCAATCGAACGATGGAAAACCGAACACTGAGGGTTTAAGAAGAAGAAAAAAAAGAGAAGAGAGAGAAGATAGAAAACAGAGAGGAAAGAAAATAGAAAATAGAACGGAACAGAAAACAACAGCAGAACAACATCAGAATCTCACAATTCGCAGCGGAACAACATATAATAATGAATGAATAATCTTTAAATAAAGAACTATATCAGTTATTACATTACATTCATTTCATTACATCATATCATCAGAGTGTACAACAACAACAACAAACAGTGCAGCAGAAAAAGAAATACTATATAAGTAATACGCCATGCCATCCAGCTTGCCACCAGCAACTCCAGAATATCCTGATAAACCTAACTCTTGACTGCCCGTGTGGAAATTGGTGGGCACCCAGAGTTTAGGAAGGAAAACAATAAACTCCGAGTCAGTCATGTGACTGGTGTGAGAACTCAAAACAGTTTATTTATCTTTAAAATCAAAATAGAGGAATATTTTTATTTCAATTCGCAATGCTTTTAAAAATGAGACTACCATAAGGCCTCCCGCACACACACACAATGCAAACGCAGAATCGGAGGAGATTTCTCCTTATGATAGTCAAAGATGCTTGATACGCATTTCAAAGAACATTTTATATTATTACTAGTGCATAGTGTAGGAAAAATTCATTTCGAAAGTAGAATATAAATCTTAGCCAACATAGACATTTCGAACTATGCCTACTATAGCTACCATCTAAACAGTGGTGACCACCATAAGTAAATGGCAGGTTCTACAACTAATACCGTACAAAGTTTCGTATTGGGAATTGGATTTCCAACGAATGATCAGGCCAAGGAACTTCCCATTGCCACATGAGAATGCCTCTGGATGGACATCCCCGAGAACCAAACCGGATCTTTACCAACACAAGGCCGAGTTACCCCTAACTGAGTAACAACTGACCGAATATGCCATCCCCCGGTCCTTTGGGACCTTTCAACCGAGCGCTCACAATCAATTCACACAATCATAAAGTGTTTTCAACATGAGTAAGTATCTGGGCTCCATACCATGATACCACCCTTTTCCAGAAGGAAATGCACATATCCTAAAGGGCGCTACCCCTCATAACCTTGCCGCATCTTTCCTGTTTTGACCATTCCCGAGGTGTGAGGCTCGACGAAGTCACGTCCACAAAAACATACTTTATACAAAAGCCATGCTTTGGGTCAACAAATGATCATAGAAATGATCACAAAGATAGACGATCAAACAAATGATCCTATCACAAATAATCAACACAATGATCATTTACAGCAACACTCAGCATGTCACATTACCAAATTGGGAATATATCGCTGATAACCTTCAACTACATAACCTCTGAGCTCGTACGTCTCAGAGAAGGGTGTTAAGTTAAAAGAATAAATTCTCCGCCACCAACAGAAATATATTTGAATGAAATCGGCTTTATATCTCAATTTGTAACGTCAGACATACAATCCATACAAGTCTGTTCCGGGCTCGAACAAAACCGAAGGCACTTACAAAGAAGTCCTTGCAATCCGGATAATCTCTAATCACGTCCGGACTTCCCATCACATAGGGAGTCTCTATACCGTAGCTACTCGGTGCAAAGACTATCGATGAGTTGTCCTTTCGCTTTCAAAAAGATCCGGTCTTCAACACCGGTCTTCAAATGCAATTCATAACGACGTATCACATATTCGGAATGGGTTATACGACCCCATGGTCCTTTTCCAGTTAACCCGAATAGTGAGCGCTTATTCAAAAATAAGTGTGGCATTCAAATTCAAACAAATCACATCAATTACCCATTCAAAGGGAAATATTGATAGTCGGTTATTGAACTATCAATGAATATACACACATCACCAGATTCCAAATAATTTTCCAAATTATTTATTTTCCAAAATATCATTACAAGATATAAAATTTCACACTTCAAAAATAAATCAATATTTATTTTTTTCTAAACCAATCCCACTTTCTTTTATAAATTCCATAGTGAATTTATATTCCAAAATATTTATGAATATGATTTCAATTATTCATTTCAATTTATCTTCAAAAAGATAAATTCTCAAAACGTTTCATTTCACATTGGAAAAACATTTCCATACTTATTAAATAAATAATTCACAAATTTTATTTATTTTCAACCTTTGGAAAATATTCAATATACTTAAATCGAAATTTAGTATATATTTCATCCTTTAAGGAAATCATTCTCTTTAACATACTTATTTGGGCCAAAACGAATGTTGCGTAAAACATCGTTACGACAACCCAAAATCACTAGTATAGGGATTCGAAATTAAAATAGATATATAAATCCCAATACTATACAAAACATTTCCTTTCAGAAATCATTTATTATAACAACAATGTTATAGTCTACCATTTCCTTTTACTTCTCGAAAACGTCTATTTCAACAATGAATGTTGAAATCTATGGTTTCGAATCTCAACACCTTTTAAAACATTGTTAGATCGTTTTAATTCAATTTAAAACATCACATTCAAAACAATTTCTTTAACATATTATTCACTATTCAAAAACGTGAATATACTACGTTAACACATTTCATCCTTTTATTCATTTTATTTCAAAGGATTATTCACAGTTCAAAAACGTGAATATAACTCCATAAATAAGTTATAACTATTTTCTTATCAAAATAAGTCATTTTCGAATTTATAAAACAACGTTTATAAACTCCATTTCTACTTATTCTATAACACTTCCTTTTATACATTCCTTTATTAATCTATTGGATTTATAACTCAATTATAAACTAAAGGTTCATATTATAAGTTAAATACTTATAAAACGATTATTTTACAAAATCGTTTCTTTGAACTCCATAATTATAAGTCTTATAACGTATAAGATTCAATTATTTATCCAAAACCTTTCTTTAATAACTTCACGAAATTTATAAATCTTATTATTTATAAATTTCACTTATAACTTCACCATTTATAATTTTATAATTTCCATTCATTTCTGCAATCCATTTTCACTTCATTCAAACACTTATAAAAACTCGTTTTATAATTCAAATGTTTTAATTTATAAATATCAATTTATAAATCCTTTATAAAATCAATTTATACTATTATTTTAAAACATCTTTAATCTCCTTTATAATTTCATCCTTTTGATTTATAAAATAATTAAATTTTATAAATCCTATATTTTCAACTCTTTATAATAAATTCAATAAATCCCAATTTAAACTCTTTTTATAAAGTTATTAACCCATATTTTCAAAAATCAACCTTTAACCATATTTCTCAAAAATCATAATTTTTATAACATTAAAATTATATCGTTTATTTATTTAAAATGGATCAATTCCAAAAATATAGTATATTTTCAAAAATCACTTTAAAAATCATTTTAAAGTTCCAAAACTTGGGCTAGTGATGCTACACACCAAATAGTCAGTCACGAAAAACAACGACATCATATATCGATATGATAGTCTATCAAATATCAAAATATCTGAAATCAAATAAATACTGTTGAGGAATCCAGTTGGATCCCTCCAACCTGTTTTCCTGCATCCACAAACATTAGCACAATACCAATTCCGCTCCAGTACGGAATTATCGCGGTATATGGGATTTAGATATTATCCGCTTAATAGACGGCGCAATAGGGTCTCATCCGCTAAAAAATACGGGAAATCAACAACTGCAATATATACATATGCCAATATATATATATATTGCTATTGTATATAATACCAATTTCACTGTTTATGAAATATTCGTGGTATATGTTTTTAATAAATAACATCCGCTTACTAACGGCGCATAATGTCTATTTTAACAATCAATAAATAACACTCATCATTCAAACATGCATTCAAATATTTTAAATCTAACTATTTAAAATAAAATCGAAACTGATTCAATTGAGTGAGAATTTCTCACCTTGATTTTAATTTCGTTTTAGCGATTTATTTCGAATAAAATTAAACGGACGTTTAATTTTACCCGAAATTCTCACTAACTCCAAACGACTCCAACCCAATTTCATCGCGTAGTGCTCGTCCATACGATTCCAACGCAACTAGTTTCGCGCGTTTTCGACCTCGTATGAAGAAGTTATGAATTTATGAAGTTTACACGTATTTATATAAACAAATTCACAACATAAATTTAAATTTTCTTAAACCTAAATAACATCAGGGCCGTGCGATATTTTGCTTGCAGATCTTGGCTGTGCATTGGCTCTTCTCCTTCACGCGCGTAATATCTAGATAACAACCGAAAGCCGAACCCATTAGCAACTAGAAACCCTAATTTTCGCAACCAATTCTTGTAGCTCGAAGATGATCAGATAGCGCCACCTTGTAGCTCGTCCCAAACTCCATGCTCGGCTCGAAGGGTTCGAAACTCGGCTGCCTATAACCATCGAAATTCGTGCCCAAAGCCGGCCACTTCAAACCCAAATTCGCGACAATCCAAAACTCCATTCCCCCTCATAGCCGTTGATTAGATAGAACTCAAAGTGCTTAACATTTTTCTAGTTGAAAGTTTTTGGTAAATGTCGATGGATGAGGAGATAAACGAGGGGGAAGATCGAACGTTTCTGGCCGTTCATAGCAATGGAGGCGGCGGCTGATGAATTAGGTTTAGGGTTAGGTTTTTTTTTTAATTTTTTTTAATTTTGTGATGGGGCTATTTATAGAGAAAAAAAACGAACACTATTCATTTCGATTTTCCAAACTCCGATTTACGCGCCGAAACTGACGTTCCTAGGGTTTATCCCGCGTTCCGGACACAATGGAACGGGTTTCGGAAGCTAATTCCAACATCTGTGTGAGTTATGGCAACAAATGATCAATTTGAATTAAACCGATTTAAGCGATTTTCTAGGCGTTTTAATTTGTACCGGACAAACGGTAAATCCAATTGACATGAAATTTGAAACCTTACAATAATATCACATTACGGATCCGATGAAACTGGTTTCGTCGAAATCCGAGACTTTTTGAAAAATGGCTATTTTAACTCGCCAAATTAAAATTAAAAATAATTCGATGCGTTTCGAGCTGCTACGATCAAACGATAACTCCGATTGACACGAAAATTGAAATCCGGTAATAACTAACTATTACGGATCCGATGAAACTAGTTTCGTCCAATTCTGAGACTGTTCAAAAATTGGCTATTTTCACTAGTCGATTTTAATATTAAAATATTCAGTTTCCACAAATTAACTTTTAATTCGATTTTAAAAGTTCTAAAATATCATTCTAACTTCAATATGATAAAATAAAATTTTAAAAATCATTTACAATCATATTTAACTCAATTTTCAATTATTCCCATAATTTAACATATTAAATTATCGATTTAATTATCCAATTAAATCCAAAAATTTGAAATAAAATTTATTTGACTTATAAATTCACTTATTAATATTTAAAATTAATTAAATATTCAAATTTTAATTACTAAATATCCTGGGTCGTTACAAACATCCCACTAATAAGTTTAAAAACTTATCACTTTAGGTTTTCACATCACATTCCAAATAAAATTTTAAAACTCAACACTTAGAGTTTATTTCAGATCATCTTTGGTATTATGTATATCCACACATATACCCATATTTATAAGTCATACGCACCTAAATGATTATTTCCTTAAAACATTTCATTTTGCTTACTCATTAACACACATTTCATTATTAAATACAACAAACATTTATGATAATAACCAAGATTATCATATCTGGGAACCAATTCATTATCATCTTATTCTAGAAATACTTTTACAAATTTAGGATTTTATTTTCTAACTTGAATCCTTTTCTATCTTATCTTATTTATATAGTTCATAATATCCAAATTCCTATTTGGTTATTTCTATACCTCTTAATTCTTCTTATTATTATTTAATTCAAATAATACAACAACCAATTATCTGAATATATAGTGGTTAGAAAATTATTGCTTTATATATCAAAATATAAACTACTTTTTAAAACCATTTTAAAATCTTTACATAAGAAAATAACAAATACGCTCTCATACACACACACACACATACTCAACTCATTCTAGGGTACTATTCACCCTTACTCAAATGAGTAAAACCACCAGAGCCAAGGTTCTCGCTTAACCTTCTGTTCTGATACCAAATCTAACGACCAGAATTTTCGATCCCGAAAATTCCAGATAGCTAGGGAAAAGAAGAAAAGAGATAGAAGAAAAAGAAGAAACAAAAACACCAAAACAACATTCGCAGCGGATTAAAATATAATATCAAATAAAATAGCAGTTATACAAAGGAAAACTGTATCGGTTAATTTACATCAATACATCAGAGTTGCAACATTTACACAAAACACTAGACAGTTAAAATCAACATGCCCTAGATAAACTACAATATATCACAGCGGAATACTCTCCATACATTCTTGCCATCCAGCTCGCCTCCTGAGCTTCAGAACATCCTCACTTGAAAATTTGTACTACTCGGTCTGACCCGAGCATTACATCAAAGTAACACCCGGGTCAGGCTGGAAACTAGCTTGAGTAAACCCATCTAACAAGAAATACTAATGCATAAAACATACTTAAAAAAACCGGGGTAACTCGTTCATCACTACAAGTTCACAACTGGCTATAGTCAACACATATATTCACAATCAATTCCTAAGTACCTTTACTTAGTTTTAAATGGTCCAGTCATTTAAATTATTCCATTTCAGCCTATTGATTTCACATATCAATCTATAAAGATTCATTGTAGGTTACAAATCGAAGTGGGTTCGGGTATTTACTGATACCCGACCCTGGTCTCTTCGAATTCAATACCATCTTAACCCAAGTTATTCACGTGAAATACAATTCAACTTTAAATACAAAATGTCACTTTTTACACAGTAATTCATCATCCATAGATAACCACATTATCACTGTCTACCCAAACATATCATACCACAAAACATTTCATATCAGAGACATTAACCAATTCAAGGCATTTAACATCGTTCAACCATTCATAAGCAAGATTGATCACTTCCAAAATTAAATGAAATTAAATTAATTACTAATCTTTAATCACTTAGATTACCTTTACTTAACATTATTTAATTACAAACCAATTAATTAATCATCTTTTAATTATCCATCTTAATTAATCACCCTTGACTAATTATCCTTTAATTACAATAAGTAATTAACTCTTAATTAATTCCATAAACTAATTAACCTTTACCCATCCATATTAATTACACTGATCCTTAATTAATTACTCAGATTAATTATCTTATAATCAGTTACATTGATTAATTATCCTTTAATTAATCACACTCATTATTTAACTAACCCTTAATTAATTCTTTAATTAATGAATCCTTTAATTGATTACACTAAGTAATTAATCCTTAATTACATCAAATAAGTAATTAACCTTTAATTACTTTCATCAAGTAATTATCCCATTGGTTAATTATCCTCAATTAATTAACCTTTGATTATTAATTAATTAATTTAACCTTTAGTTACTAGTTAAATTAATTAACTCTTAATAAATTAATCCTTTAATTACTTACATTAAGTAATTATCATTTGAGTAATTAATCTCTAATTACTTACATTAATTAATTCCTAATTTCCAATTAATCTCTGATAAATGTATAAACGCTAATTTTTTAAATAATTAATCCTTATTAATTCAATTAATCATTAATTATCAAAGGCCTTAATTAACTTTAAGATAAATCTTCATCTCGACTTACTTATTATTAAACATGATTTAAATACATTTTTATCCTTAATTTACACTTAATTTAATTACTAAATTAAATCTTTTTTAAAAATAACATAAAATATTTTTTTATCTAAACAAATTTTAGTTAACAAAACATATAACTTCTTTAATCAAATAATTTAAAAACATTTATCCTATAATAATTTAAACTAGGTTTAATTTAAATTCAAAACTTGCTTTATTATTTAAACTTAAAACTGTTTTAAAACTTGAAAGAAATGCGGATTACGGATCTTAAGGCTAGGATTAACACTAGAGGGGGGGTGAAAGTGTTTATAAAGAATTACTAAATCTTTTTGAATTTATGTTGAATTGAACAGGGATGTATGCATTGTACAGACACGGATATGATCACAGAAACAAACAGAAATACAGAAATAATGTAAAAGCAATAAAGGAAAGAACACACGGGATTTTATACTGGTTCAGAGTTACCCTACATCCAGTCCCGTAACACAAGTATGGATTTCCTTTCAAAAGCAATTGTACAATTTCACCCTCGATTTCAAGGCTACGAGTACACCCTCCAGAATCACAATCCTCTGGGTAGAGATACTTGATTTCTGGGCCACAAGTTTACCCAATTGATTTACCAAGGCTATAATCACACCTTAACTCGCTTGATTGATTTTCAAGGCCACAATCACACCTTTTCTCACTTAATTGATTACAAAGAAGCCTATATTTCTGAATAGCACTGAGGATCTTTTTAAGATAGTAATAGAGAATCAAAATACGAATTATCGAGTATGATTCAATGTTGATTTCGACAGAGTAATGGTAAGAATATGTATTACGAACAGTGAAAGAAGAAGAGGAGTGAAAAACCAGAAAATCTGGTATAAAATTCATTGAAACTAACCCCTATTTATAGTAGAACAACAGCGATGTCCATTCGTGAAGGGTTATAGCGAAGAGACACTTCTTTTGAAATTTAAATTTTGAACTCAACTGACACCATGTCGACATGGTCACCATAGGCATGTCGACATCCCAAAGCAATTTTTGATGATTTGATTTTCTTTGAAAATAACCTTTATCTTATATTATAACTATTTTAAACTTTTCTAATATACTTGACTATAGTTAAAATACATAAGTAAATATAGAGAATAATATATAAAATTTAACTATAATTTTATATTTAAATCTTAAGTATAAATATTTAAAAGTTAAATATATTATTTTAAAAGATAGTTTAAAATCAGGAGTAATTTGACTTTGAAATTAAAGATGATTTTGAGGCTAAAATTATTTAAAATCAGGATAGAGGGTTTTGAATCTTTTAAAAGGAAAGTTTTGAAATCATTTTGAAAACAAGATAATTTTGTAAAATCATTTGAATTAATATTAGTGGATACAAAACAATGTTCCGTTAGATTTTTCATAGGTTCCGTCCTACTTAGGGTTCCATGCCTTTAACAGGCTCGAAGTGGATTCCATTCCACGAATAAATTGGATTTTCAGTTGCCAGTGCTTTTCTATGAGTTTTAACAAAATTTCTAATTAAAGAATAAATTACTTCAATTCTTGAACTCTTGATAATCTTGATACTCATGAGTCTTTAATCTTGATATCTTGAATCTCTAACTGTACAGTCTTCATTCTTGGTACCTGCATGGTAAAATCGTGCATATACATATTTATCTAAACTTATAATGTTAGTATTTATATTTTATAATCTATTCTAAGGTTTTTGTCATGAAAACCATCATCTCACGGATTAACAATCTCCCCCTTTTTGATGATGACAACCTTTTTTATAAAATATTTATTTCTATCTTAATAACTCCCCCTAAAACTAATAACTCCCCCTTAATCTATGCCTAATTACCCTATTTTATATTCCCCCCCTTTGTCATCAACAAAAACTAACTCCCCCTCATTCTTGGAATAGAGTACCTGCATTAATAAACTATACAATGGAATATATAATAGATAGATTAAGAAATAATTATCCTTATGAATATGATAATTAATCAAGGATTATATACATTTAATTGTATATATATATATACATGTTTTATGTAGCAACCATTATACCAATTTAAGAAATCAATCCACACCGAGTGTCAATCCAAACCAAATCAAATTAATTCAAAAAAACAATTCAAACAAAGCAAACCAATAAAAATCAAACGTTACGTGGAACTTCCACCCATCTTCTTCTCCAAAAATTGGATCTGCCTTAATAGCATCCCAGTTATGATTGTCATTGGTGAGAGAGACTGGAGGATGTGCTTTGTTATCATCCTTGTGTAGGTAGGGAATCATCTATCGTATTGCATCTAAATGCCTTTCTTGCTCCTTGATCATCTACATTTGACTCAATTCTAAGTGTCGCTGGTTACGAAGAATGAACGAGAGAATACTTTTGAACGAATTAAGAGTTTCTACAAGATTTTCGGATAAATTGTGAATTGTATTTTCCATAATTGAATTTGTGAAAGAGATGAAGAATTAGAAGGTAGGAAATAATTTTCAGTGAAGAATTTTAGAAGAAATAGGTATATATAGGTGTAGAAATTCGTTTGAAATGAATAGACATATGGTTGTTATTCAAATTTCAAATTCAAAATGAATTGTCATTTCTAACCAGTACATGTCAACATGGTTATAGGGGGTATGTCGACATGGGTTAGTGAAAAAAAAATGACTATTTAGATTTTGTGAATAATTGTGTATACATATATATATATATATTTATATAATATACTAACATTTATTCTAGAGATAAGATAAGCTAGATAACAGAAAGAAAATTTCGTTTCATTGCATACTAAGATGATACAATGATTAAACATACGAAACTACATGAACTTGCGAATTAAAATAAGCTAAAACACATACAACAAGATACGAAAAGATAAAACTAGTTAGAGGATGATGATGATGAAGAAGGTCCAAGTTTCTTGCACACTTTGGAAATGAACTTGTTCATCTCGGATGAAATTTTGTCCAACTTCTTACTAATGGATCGTTTAAGAATCCATTGATTCTCGACAATCTTCTTTAGTTTTTTGAGAAGGGTTTTGGTGGATGGATTAGGAGGATAGTTGTGACAACCCGAAATTTTTGATCTTGAAAATTCCAGATATTTAGGAAAAGTAGAAAGAGATAGAAGAAGAAGATCAGAAACACCAACATCTCACATTCGCAGCGGATAAAATATAATAATAAATAATAACAGTTTGCAAAAGGATTCTGTATTTGTCAATATATCTTTATAATACATCAGAGTTACATGTATATACAGACACTGAATATACTCAATTATCATGTCACAGATATACAACAATATAATACAGCGGAAACACTCCATACGTTCTTGCCATCCAGCTCGCCTCTTGAGCTCCAGAACGTCCTTACCTGAAAATCTGTAATACTCGGTCTAACCCGAGCATTACATCAAAGTAACACCCGGGTTACCAGCGTGAGTAAGCCCATCCAACATGGAATACAAAGCATACAACTTATTTAAAGCCCGGGGTAACTCGTATCAATTTACAAAGTCATAATTTGTTATAGACATCATTTATTTCACACATCAATTTACTAAGAACCAAAATTTGGATTAAATAGTCCAATTCACTTAAATCATTTCATTCCAGCCTATAGATTTCACATATCAATTTATATGAATCGAAATAGTTTCGATTATTTACTAATACCCGACTCCGGTTTCTTCGAATTCCATGTCATTCTAATCCACATTATTCAATGAAATACAATTCAACTTAACATACACGATGTCACTGTTTTATACACAACATTTTATAGCATATAGCATCACACATCACATACCAGAGATATCAACGAATCTAAGGCATACAATATTATTCAATCATTCATAAGCAAGATTAATCAACCAAACCATCCCGAATTTATTTAATTCACCGAATTTATTTAATTAACCATAAATGAATTAAATCAATCACCTTTAAATTCTGCTTATACATTAGTTACAACCCAATTAATTTATCCTATAAAACTCTTTCGATTTAATTAATCCCCTTGATCAATTATTCTTTAATTGCATTAAGTAATTAGTCTTTAATTAATCACATAGATTAATCATCCTTAACTATTCACATTAATTAACCTTTTATTAATTAATGACATTCATTAATGATCCTTAATTAATTACTTCTATAATCCTTAATTAATCCCATACAGTAATTAACTATCCTTCAATTTCTTATATTAATTACTCCTTTAAATTTATTACACCGAGTAATTAAACCTTAATTACTTCATTAATTGTCCATTAATTTCTCACATTTATCAATTAACCTTAATTAATTACATTCATTCATTAAATCCAAACTAATTTCGATCAACCTTAATTAATTAACCAAGTAATTAATCATCTCTTAATCACTATTTAATGACCCCAACATTAACTTTCCATTAATTACCACTCTAAGAAATTATCTTTTAATTAATTACCCCATTAATTAGATCACTATTCACAACGTTTGATTTTCTTTCAAAACTTGATTTTGAATTATAAATTTGAACTCTTCTTACATAACTTTGCTTTTAAAATTTTTGAAAACCTGATTTCCTTTACAACCAATTGCTTACCTGAATCTAGGCTATCCCTGCAAAACTTGAGTCGAACTTTACTAAAAAAACCCGATCCTATCCCTCAGACAACTCGACCAAACACTCAAGTCACAAGCAAGCGCCCATGACTTCGAGTTCCTCAAGTGAAAACTACGAGTCTTACCCGAGTCACTCCGCTTCTTCTCTAAAAATTTAGTTCACAGCCAACTCACCGGCCAAACGTGCTCATGCATGGGCACAGAACCCCCGACCACCGCCGATCATCACCCAGACCATCTA
The DNA here is from genome assembly GCA_030765085.1 of Allium cepa. Classification (NCBI taxonomy): domain Eukaryota; kingdom Viridiplantae; phylum Streptophyta; class Magnoliopsida; order Asparagales; family Amaryllidaceae; genus Allium; species Allium cepa. Next base: position 140,277,540 of record CM060937.1, on the reverse strand, counting down.
CAAGCTGTCAATGACTCACTACTCCTTCCGATAACCCAGAATAGAAGACGACAATGCAATTCGAAAACGAGCTTAACGATTAGCAACAGGAACGAAACACAGACGACACAAATCTCCTCGCCGCCGATGATCACGACATCTGGAACTCACTGGCTTCACTCCAGAGCAATACCACGTCCCTATATGGCTATCCCCTATCATGCGATTAACTCCGGTCTCCCCATGGTGGCGAAAACATCCTGAAACCATCTACGACCCAAAACTAGGTTTAAAATCTTCCTCAACCAACCCTCGCCGCCACGGTGATCTGAAGCCCCATCAAATAATTTTTCCGGCCTCCCTGATTGACGTGCTATCCTCGACAAAAACTTCGACCATCAACAGTTCGTTGATCATTAGATAAAGGTCGACATTCGTTTCCTGTTCCACTAAAGATTTCTCACAATATACAATATTAAAATCAAGATTTCCATCTTATAAACCCTAATTCTTGAAGTAGATTCAGGCAATATACTTTAAACAATTAATTGTTGAAGCCAATTTTCTGATAAATCCTGAGTTTGACTGTAAGTTGAATATTCTGGTTGATATTCTTCTTAATTCTTACTTTCAATGTTTTTAAATTTTATATCTTGTAATCTTAAACAAACTTTGTTTAAATATTACATTATACAACAAATCAGAGAAGGAACCAAATGATCTTTGAATTATATTACACCTAGAAATTCAAAACAGGGTAAATACTTTTCTTTCTAGGAAAGTTTACCCACTGTGTTAAAAAGGAGGAACTCTACTGCCTTTTTCCTCTGCCTCAAGCTTTCAGGTTTCAAAATTTGAACAGAGGTTGCTGATTTTTGTTTCTTCCTTTTTTTATTTGGTTATCTTCCTCCAATACTGAATTAAACAAAGGATAGTGTGTTTAAAAAGAAAGTAGGCTGCAGCCTCCCTTCGTGCACAGCAAGCTTCCTTTTCCCTTTATTTATTTATTTATTTATTTATTAGACTGGATTTGATTTCCATGTTTTAGGTGATCTGATTATTGAAAAAATAATTGATATAATGTTTTGTAGGCTTGAGTTGAAATTTTGTGTGCTTAAAAAGAAATTATTATGATGATGTCTCATAAAATGTTTACATCATGTCTTCATAGGGATTTATATATATATATATATATATATATATATATATATATATATATACTTGCATCTTCCTATTTATAATTTTGCTTGTATTTGGCATCATGTTTTTTTTTTCATGCTTATAACTATCTCCCACATATATTACTTTTCTACACTTTTATATTACATATATATATATTTATTCACACCTTTACCAACTTCCCTATATTTAATTTATATGAGTGTGTGTGTCTATATATATATATTTATGTGTATATATATATTTATGTATATGTTATTGAAATCATAAAACTTTGTACATATTTATATCTACATTCTTGGATATTATATTTTAATTTTAAATAGTAGTGTTTTATATACATTTTTCTAAAATATTTACCAATCTATATGTACCAGATATTTTAGAAATTCCAAATTTATATACTTTTTAAGTCAATATATTGGTTCAGGTATTTTAATCTTCATAAATTTATTTATTCGATCAATCAAAATTAATATTCTGATAATTCAAATCAAATAATTATCCACTTATCAAACGACTAAAAATCCGGGTCGTCACATTCCTCCCCCTTTGAATCTTTTCGTCCTCGAAAAGAAACGAAGCCAGAATTATTAAAATGCTTAAAATCAGATAAATTTTCTTTGATCATTTTTAAACTACTTTAAAAATATATATAATATTACTAAAATAGTTTTTATAAAAATATTTTTATAACACGATGTTTCGACAAGTCCATCCTTGTTCTTACAGAAATTCGGTCATACGTTGATCAGGCGTATGACTGAAAATCTATAAGTGGTTGGCATACCTGTTTCCAACATCCAGTGAAAATACTTGGAAAATAATTTTATTGTAAATATAGTAAACAGTTTTTGTAAATAGAAGATATATCTTTGGTGAGAATGTCTGGAAATCATCACCCCCATCCATGGTCGCAGTTACATCCTAGGTTACGTTGCCATCGCAGCAAAAGTCCATGTAACTATAAGCACTCCGCGCCCCTCGATTACGCCATGGAACCCCCAACAAATCGCAGTTACATTCCAGGGTTATGTTTCCATCGTAGCAAAAGTCCATGTAATTGTAGGCATCAGCGCCCTCGATTTTCACTGTCAAAAATGAAACTTCTCCACACCCACATTGGTTGCAGTCTACCGATGTAAAATCAAACGTAGACTGTTGGCTCTCAACGGCACACACGACTTTCACTATGTTATTGTAGGTCGCAGTCTACCGATATAAAATCAAACGCAGATTGTTGGCTCTCAGCGACACACACGACTTTCGCTATAGTCTGTAGTAGATCGCTGTGACATCGAGTTACACTGTCGTCATAGCATAACCCAAATGCCTCTGTAGGCATCAACGCCCCTCGACTTTCGCTACACACTACTCATAATCCTCAGGAACTAGTTTTGTCCGGACTCCTATAGGATCAACTTTAGAACCCCCCCATTGGGTTCAAGGCAGCACTACCCGGTGGCACTGCTGAGAAGTTCATTTCAAGGGAGCGCCTTTTCCCCAGAGCCATTATCAAAACACTTTATACTATACACATATAGTATCTCAGTCAAAGCTCCTTTACACAAAATCGTTTATTCCAAAATCGATAATTCTCAAACTAGGCTTTCCAAATTCCAACATTGATTTTACCCAAAAATCAAAAGCCTTTCCAAATCCAAAGGTTCCCAAAACCTTTTCCAAAATTCTCATAAGATCCTTTATATATATATATATATATATTCAGATATATATAATTTTTAAAACTTTGGATCATTTCAAACTTGTATAAAATTCCTTTTATTCTTTAAACATTTTTAGAAATCATTTTCTTCCAACAATAGATTCAACAAGGGGAGATTTATTTTATATAACAAAGATATATAACTTGGTTTATTCAAAATAAAATATTCAAATTTGACTACTCTCTCTCTTTTTTCTTCTCTTTTTTTTAATAAAGTTGTTTCCATCTTACTTATCACCATAAAAATATCCAATTTTCACTTTTATCCATTGTATATTTCATAAAATATACTTTCATTTCAAAAGAAACCATTTCACATTTCTTATTCACAAATTTTCAATATCCATTTCATTCAAATCCGTATGATGTACACTTATCATATGTACGCTATACCAGTCTGATGACTCACTCCATCACACAATTTCATTTCCGAACTAGTTACGTCCACCCGACTTCCTAGTTCGGACTCAGATCTGGTTTCTTGATCAGAAACCGTCATTCTCCTTGCGTAGCCATACTATGAAAGAGAATATCCAGAACCAATCAACAATCCATATCCAGGTTCGTCGTTGAAAATCGAATGAAAAATTCCAACTTGGATCGATATAACTATCTCGAAATTCTGTGCTCGAAAATGGATCGAATCACTATGCGAATAAAATAATATACGTACATCCTACGTAATTAACTTTATTGATTATTAGCCAAATCAATTTCCTTTCTATTCATCCTCACTTTGATTTTATCCACTTATTCACATTTGCATTAATCCCCATTTAGATTATCACTTCAATTCTTATCTCAGTTGGGTATTTAATCAATAACAGTTTGAACCCCGACTAGTTTATATTTAGAAAATAGCATGAAAAGTTTTAAAATAGATAAGTAGTTGAAAAACAATTAATAGTTTGCAAATTAGCTGTAAAGTAGTTAACTAATTGTAAAATAGTTGGAAAATAGTTAATTAGTTTTAAGAAATTCTAAATAATTACAAAATAGTAATTAACTTGTAAAATAGTTGAAAAATAGTAATTAATTTATAAAAACAGTCGAAAAATTGTTAAATAGTTCCAAAAATAATTGTAAAATAAATATAAAATAATTTGGCTTTAAAAAGAAAGGTTGTATATCTTAAATAGCTTGGAAAAATAAGTTTATATTAAGACAATTTATATTGAAAATAGTTCCAGAGTCAAAACTATTCACTCCCCTATCAATTTAATTTAAATTTCCACTTCCATTTAAATTGACTCAATTCAAATTTGAATAACTTCAATTTCCCTTGAATTTGATTTATCCCTAATTCAAGTTGAATTAACCTCAGTTTCTTCCCAACTTCAAATAAAATTCCATTTGATTTTAAACATACTCACTTTAATCATAGTTCCAAATTATTCAAATTATTTTCGACTAATTTCAAATTGAATCCACTTCAATTTCAAATCATTTCAATTTTTATGAATTAGTCCCAAATCCCATTTGAATTTGAACTCATTAAATCTTCGATTTTATTTCAAATTAATCTAATTTAAATTTTCCACTTGAATTTTATACTTATTCATTTTCAAATTCTAAGTAATCCAAACCAAATTCAATTTGAACTAATGAAATCTAAATTTCAACTTTAACCCATCTCGAATTATATAAATTCGAGCTAAATTTCCAAATGTTGATTTAACCCCCTTAAATTAGATTAACCTTTGTTTTAAATCAATAATCCAAATCTTTAAACAATTTAAATTCTGAGTCCAATTCTCAATAGATAAGAAGATTTTACATTAGATTGTACTACCAAAAAGTATTCCATACATTAATTAACTACATACTAATAGTTCATACATTACATACATTTATCCAAAATAAGAGTCTTACAAAAGTCAAAAATCTAGATGCCTTTCTATTACCTAGAGGTCTGGAAAGAACAAAGCTTTAATACTCTTACAAGAATCCTTCCTATGGACTTCCTTTCAAAGGACAAAGCCTGAACATACACTTCTCAACAGGGTGTCCCCACTTATAACATTTGCCATAAAATGTTTCTACCATGTCATCAATCTGGATAACCTTCACGCCTCCAACAGTACGTTCCACAGCTTGACTCCCCCTCTGCCTTTCAGAACAATTCCTAGCAATGTGCCCCGTCTTCTTACAATAATAGCAGATAATCGACTCATTGACCGGTTCAACTGGTTTACGCTTCGCCTTCCTCACTTCAGGGCATTGATTTAGGAAATATTCTTTCTTATGACACTTGAAACGCAAGATCTCAGAGTGAAACCGTTGGAATGTACCCTTCAATTCCTCCCTTGTTTTATTGCACTTGGCTGCGTAATGACACTTATTGAAACATCTATAACAGGTGACATAATCATAAGGTCCTGGTTCTGCCCTTTCCTTAACCTGTTTCTCATATTCTTGAATTTCTTCTTCTCGATTCTCACATGCAGCCGCTCTTTGCTCTCTGCACCTAACCTTCCATTCTTCACTCTTAGTCATCTCTCTCAAAGACTGAATTCTAGAGGGGCTTCCTAACTTATAAATTAGACTTAATTAGAAGGATTCAACTTTTACTCTTATATTAATTTGCTTTCCAAGTTATACCTTATGTTTTAACACCTTTGGTTTTTTTTAATTTCAAACAAAGTTTCAGACAACTTCTTATTTCAAAATAAGATTACTTTTAGAAATATTCTGAAGAATATTATTTATCATTCCCTTTAACAATTTGAAAACAAATTTCATATGTTTTTTTAAATCTTAGGATTCTAACTTCACAATTCAAAACCCCACTTCAATTCACAAGTCATATTTATCTAAAAGTTTACTTCCTTAACACATTCCATTTTGCTTTATCATTATTAGGTAACAAACATCCCAATATTTGACATAATAACCATTTTATTTTCTTTTAGTTTGAAACCAAATTTAATTCTTATATGAATTGTACATTCTATTCAATTCCTACTTGGATATATATATATATATATATATATATATATGTTTACCACTTAAATTCTTATTTAATTTCAATATCCAACAACCAATTATTGCCTTATATATATAAACTTATATAAAAATGCTTTACCTTTAAAACCATTATATATAAATAACAAGTATGCTCTCACATATATATATACACACTCAACTCATTTTTAGGGTACTACTTACCATATCCTCAATGAGTACACCTACCAGAGCAAAGGTTTTCTCTTAACCTTCAGCTCTGATACCAACTGTGACGACCCGAAATTTTCGATCTCGAAAATTCCAGATAGTTAGGAAAAGAAGAAAGAGATAGAAGAAGAAGATCAGAAACACCAACTTCTCACATTCGCAGCGGATAAAATATAATAATAAATAATAACAGTTTGCAACAGGATTCTGTATCTGTCAATATATCTTTATAATACATCAGAGTTACACGTATATAAAGACACCGAATATACACAATTATCATGTCACAGATATACAGCAATATAATACAGCGGAAACACTCCATACGTTCTTGCCATCCAGCTCGCTGCTTGAGCTCCAGAACATCCTTACATGAAAATCTATAATACTCGGTCGGACCCGAGCATTACATCAAAGTAACACCAGGGTTAGGCGGGAAACCAGCGTGAGTAAGCCCATCCAACATGGAATACAAAGCATACAACTTATTTAAAACCCGGGGTAACTCGTATCAATTTACAAAGTCACAATTTGTTATAGACATCAATTGCTTACCTGAATCCATGCTATCCTTGCAGAACTCGAGTTGAACCTTACTAAAACAACCCCGAGCCTATCCCTCAGACAACTCGACCAAAAACTCGAGTCACAAGCAAGCGCCCACGACTTTGATTTCCTCACGCGAAAACTACGAGTCTTACCCGAGCCACTCCGCTTCTTCTCTAAAATTTAGTTCACAACCAACTCACCGGCCAAACGTGCTCGTGCACGTGCACAGAACCCCCGGCCACCGCCGATCGTCACCCAGACCATCTACAAGCTTTCAATGACTCCACTACTTCTTCCGATAAACCAGAATCGAAGACGGCAATGCAATTCGAAAATGAGCTTCACGATCATCAACTGGAATGAAACACAGACGACACAAATCTCCTCGCCGTCGATGATCACGACATCTAGAACTCACTGGCTTCGCTCCAGAGCAACACCACGTGCCTACGTGGCTATCCTTTGTCATGCGATTAACTCTGGTCTCCCCATTGTGGCGAAATCATCCCGAAACCATCTACGACCCAAAACTAGGTTTAGAAACTTCCTCAACCAACCCACGCCACCACGGTGATCTGAAGCTCCATCAAATAATTTTTCCGGCCTCCCTGATTGACGTGCTATCCTCGACAAAAACTTCGACCATCAACAGTTCGTTGATCATCAGATAAAGGTTGAAATTCGTTTACTGTTCAACAACTATTTCTCACAATACACAATACAAAAAATCAAGATTTCCATCTTAAAAATCCTAATTCTTGAAGTAGATTCAAGCAATATACTTGAAACAATTAATTGTTGAAATCAATTTTCTGATAAATCCTGAGTTTGACTGTAAGTTGAATATTCGGGTTGATATTCTTCTCAATTCTTACTTTCAATGTTTTTTAATTTTATATCTTGTAATCTTAAACAAACTTTGTTTAAACATTACATTATACAACGAATCAGAGAAAGATCCAAATGATATTTGAATTATATTACACTCAGAAATTCAAAACAGGGTAAATACTTTTCTTTTTAGGAAAGTTTACTCACTGTGTTAAAAAGGTGGAACTCTGCTGCCTTTTTTCCTTTGCCTCAAGCTTTCAGGTTTCAAAATTTTAACAGAGGTTGCTGATTTTTGTTTCTTCCTTTTTTTATTTGGTTATCTTCCTCCAATGCTGAATTAAACAAAGGATAGTCATGTTTGAAAAGAAAGTAGGCCGCAGCCTCCCTTCGTGCACAACAAGCTTCCTTTTCCGTTTTTTTTTATTTGTTAGACTTGATTTGGTTTCCATGTTTCAGGTGATCTGATTATTGAAAAAAAACTGATATAATTTTATGTAGGCTTGAGTTGAAATTTTGTGTGCTTGAAAAGAAATTATTATGATGATGTCTCCTAAAATGTTTACATACATGTCTTCATATGGATTTATGTATATACATACACACACTAGCATCTTCCTACATATATTTTTGCTTGTATTTGGCATCATGTTTTTTTTTTCATGCTTATAACTATCTCCCACATATATTACTTTTGTACACTTTTATATTACATATATGTATTTATTCACACCTTTACCAACTTCCCTATATTTAATTTATATGAGTGTGTGTGTGTGTCTATATATATATATATATTTATGTATATGTTATTGACATTATAAAACTTTGTACATATTTATATCTACATTCTTGGATATTATATTTTAATTTTAAATAGTGGTGTTTTATATATATTTTTCTAAAATATTTATCAATCTATATGTACCAGATATTTTAAAAATTCCAAATTTATATACTTTTTAAGTTAATATATTGGTTCAGGTATTTTAATCATCAAAAATTTATTTATTCGATCAATCAAAATTAATATTCTGATAATTCAAATCAAATAATTACCCACTTATCAAACGACTAAAAATCTGGGTCGTCACAATAGTCAATGTTTTCCGAAGAGGTTTCACCTTCTTCTTCTTTAATTTCCATTTCAACACCTTCCTCTTCTTCCTCTTCCTCTTCTTCCATTTCCTCATGAGCCAAACGCTCTTCCTTTTCGGTAAGGGTCTCAAAAGGTTGAAAAATAAATGGAATTTTCATAAGCAAAATGTTGGAATGATTGAAAACTTTCCTAGAAACAAATTCTTCGCCTTTGAAATCCACTCCAAAATAGTTAAAGATCCGAGTGAGATAAATTCCATGATATAAAGTATTCTCACCCATTTCAAGATTTTTAGGACGAAGTTCATCAAAAATAACTTGCACCCAATTTATGTCATAATTTCCAAAAATAGCAAAAAGAGCTTTGCAAGCTTTTGAAGTAGGATTGTTAAAATTCCCCGATCTTGGGGTCAAAGTATGTTGCAAAAGAAGATTGACAATTCTTGCCTTTGGTCGAGTATTTTGATTTTTGAATTCAAAATTATCATTCCCTTCGAAAATGTGATGAAATGTCTCACGATCATTTTCATCGATTTTAAAATTAGAAAGACCCATTCCTGTACACTTGCAATTGAGAATGGTACCCAAAAGATCACAATTCAAAACAATTCTAGTGCCTTTGACACTACTCCAAATTTCATCCTCATTTTCATAATAAAATCCACGGTTTAAATTAGCATAGAAAATTTTGACAAGATTTGGATAGCAAACAAAATCATTTTGAGAAGCATCAATAAGACAAAGAACTCCATTGTTTGGAAAAGAGAATCAAGTCCATAAGAAGAGAAATCTTGAAAAATAGCAAACTTTTCGGGATGGACTTTGGCATAATTAGCATAATTGATGTATGCTTTTATTGCCTCCGGGTCATTGAATAGTTGCTCTTTTATTTTTCTGAAAATTCTCATGGTGTAGGGGTTGCTTGAAGAAGCCATTAAAGTAGGGAGTAGAGAGCTTGAAGTTTTGAAGAGAGAGTTTGAATTTGAAAATGAGAGTGAAGAGATATGGTAAAAGATAGTGAATAAATAGATTCTTAAAGGACATATTCTCTGGTTAAAAGGTAGCTTTTCGGAGAATTGAATGAAGTGAAAAGGTGGAGGGAATTCAAACATTTGAAGTTAAATTTTGAAATTCAAATTTTGGTACCCATGTCGACATCATGGTAGGGACCATGTCGACATGTGCCAGTGACTCTAAAATATATATATATATATACTTATTATTTTTAATGTCTATTTATATATATATATATATATCTAAAATATTTATAGTATATTTCAGAAAATTATACTATTAAAAATAATAAAAATAATAATAAAATAATAAGATAATAATAAAAAATAAATTTTAAAATTCAAACAAGACACCAATTCAAAATCAAACAATCAAGCAATCAAGCAACTAATTCTAAGCAAGCAATTTCAACCAATTGTACTGTAAACGTGTAACTTTTTCTGAGTCCGTTTCTTTGAATTCGTCGGAGTCGTGAACAGGTGTGAAACAAAATTCGAATTATCTGTCTTCTGATCATCATCACTTGAGGACGAGTCTGAGTCATCTAGAGTAGCAGTAAATGCATGCTTCCGTTTCTTTGCTGGATCGTTGTTCACAGGAGGATTTTGCCTATCTGGATACAGACAGTCTCTTTTGAAATGGCCTGGTTCATCACAGTTGTAACATTTGACATTATTTGGCACTACATTCTGATTTCCAGAGTTCTTACAGTTGTTTCTCTTAAGATCATTCATCTTTCTGTATTTCAGGAATTTCCTAAAATTTCTGGTCATAAATGCTTTCTCTTCATCATTATCGCCGTTTAAGTCTAATCCATCAGTCAATGCGTTGAATGCCATTGATTTCTTTTCAGATGTTTTGTTTTCTCTTCTCCCGATCATTTGAACTTCATACGACATTAGATTTCCAATTAATTCTTCTATCTTTAAAGTACTGATGTCATTTGCCTCTTCGATAGCAAGTGTCTTTTGATCCCATATTGGAGTAAGAGAATTTAAAATCTTTCTGATTTGATCTTCTTCAGAAAATTCCTTTCCCAAAGATATTAGAGAATGCACAATATCCTAAAATCTACTATACATATCTGAAATAGACTCTTTAGGATTCATTTCAAATAATTGAAACTGATTTGTGAGCATGGAAATTTTGGTCTGTTTAACTTTGCTTGTTCCTTCGTGAGTAACTTGCAAAGTTTTTCAGATTTCATGTGCAGACTTACAAACTGACACTCTATTGAATTTATTTCTATCTAGTGAACAAAACAAAATATTCATTGCCTTAGAATTATTTTGTGCAATAGTCTTTTGCTCAGCAGTCCACTCTGCAAAATTAGTTGTGGGTTCAGAATATTCAGTTTGTGTAATATTCCAAGTGTCTAATCCTATGGATTGTAAGTATATTTCATCCTACATGCCCAATATGCATAGTTACTGCCATTAAAAAGTGGTGGTCAGACAGTAGACTGTCCTTCCACAAATGAACTAGTGATAGGAATACTAGTGTTAGTAACAGTACCAGTGTTGATAGCCATTTTGAAAACTTTTCAAAAATTAGATTATGAAACTTTGAAAACCTTGCTCCGATACCAATTGAAAGAAATGCGGACTACGGATCTTAAGGCTAGGATTAACACTAGAGGGGGGTTGAATAGTGTTTATAAAGGATTACTAAATATTTTTGAATTTATGTTGAATTGAACACGGATGTATGCAATATACAGACACAGATATGATCACAGAAACAAACACAAATGCAGAAATAAAGTAAAAGCAATAAAGGAAAGAACACACCGGATTTTATACTGGTTCGGAGTTACCCTACATCCAGTCCCGCAACACAAGTTCGGATTTTCTTTCAAAAGCAATTGTACAATTACACCCTCGATTTCAAGGCTACGAGGTACACCCTCTAGAATCACAATCGTCTGGGTAGAGATACTTGATTTCCAGGCCACAAGTTTACCCAATTGATTTACCAAGGCTACAATCACACCTTATCTCGCTTGATTGATTTTCAAGGCCACAATCACACCTTTTCTCACTTAATAGATTACAAAGAAGCATATAACTCTGAATAGCACTAAGGATCTTGTTGAGATAGTGATAGAGAATCAAACTACGAATGATCGAGTTCGATTCAATGTTGATTTCGGCAGAGTAATGGTAAGAATATGTATTAAGAAAAGTGGAAGAAGAAGAGGAGTGAAAAACCAGAAAATCTGATATAAATTTTTTTGAAACTAACCCCTATTTATAGAAGAACAATAGCCATGTCCATTCGTGAAGAGTTATGGCGAATAGACACTTCTTTTGAAATTTAAATTTTGAACTCAACTAACACCATGTTGACATGGTCACCATAGGCATGTCGACATGCCAAAGCAATTTTTGATGATTTGATTTTCTTTGAAAATAACCTTTGTCTTATATTTTAACTATTTTAAATTATTCTAATATACTTAACTATAGTTAAAATGCATAAATAAATAAAGAGAACAATATATATAAAATTTAACTATAATTTTATATTTAATTCTTAAGTATAAATATTTAAAAGTTAAATATATTATTTTAAAAGATAGTTTAAAATTAGGAGTAATTTGACTTTGAAATTAAAGATAGTTTTGAGGCTAAAATTATTTAAAATCAGGATAGAGGGTTTTGAATCTTTTAAAAGGAAAGTTTTGAAATCATTTTGAAAACAAGATAATTTTGTAAAATCATTTGAATTAAAATTAGTGGATACAAAACAATGTTCCACTAGATTTTTCGTAGGTTCCATCCTACTTAGGGTTCCATCCCTTTAACAGGCTCGAAGTGGATTCCATTCCACGAATAAATTGGATTTTAAGATGCCAGTGCTTTTCTATGAGTTTTAATAAAATTTCTAATTAAAGAATAAATTACTTAAGTTCTTGAACTCTTGATAATCTTGTTACTTATGAGTCTTCAATCTTGATATCTTGAATCTCTATACTGTACAGTCTTCATTCTTGGTACCTGCATGGTTAAATCCTACATATACATATTTATCTAAACTTATAATGTTAGTATTTATATTTTATAGTCTATTCTAAGGTTGTTGTTATCAAAACCATCATCTCACGGACTAACAAAACTTACTTCGGGTTTGACTCGATCTTCACTCGAAACCTACCTCGAGTTCCCTTACCTTTCTCTTTAAAACTTAGGCTGCTAAAACTTTAAAAACCAGTAGGCTTATCACACACGATCAACTCGGAAACGAACCGGAGACCTCCTTCCTTTTCCCCGTGGTCGATCCTAAGAAAAATTCTTCATCTCCAAAACGAACACTGGTGCATAGAAAATCTCGTGCACATGCACCGTCCATTGGCGATGCTCCAGCCTCCTCGACCACCGCCGGCAAGTTGCCTTCGACTTCCTCAATCCATCTAACCACCCAGAATCCTCGATTGATCACGACATCAAATTCGAACACGATCAAACCCAAGCAATAAATCTGGATAGAAACTATCACCCAAAAACTTCCCTCGTCCCGACGTCTCTGATCACCCGAAGCCTCGAGATTCCTTCCATAGCTTCACCATGAAACCTCACACCCAATCCCCCACGACCGATTGAGGCTCGAGCTCCATCGACGTCGCAAAACCCCCATGAAACCATACATACCCATCAGCACCCAAAATACGATATCGATGATGCCCCGCCACCACCGTAGTCTAGAAATCCAACGACCATTTTTGCCGACATCGCCTACCCCCTGGCTAGCTTCAGCCATGAACACAAGATCCCCAACCCCACCGATCATTAGAGATTGATGAAAATCCAATATTCGGTCATCTAGTGATTTCTCTCCAATTAATAACTTAAAAATCATGATTTTATTTTTAAAAATCATAAAAATTGATAACAAATCGAACTATATACCTGAAACAATAAATTATTAGAATCGAGATTTTGTGTATGAGTGAATTTTTACTGTAATTCTTATTTTATGTTAAGACTACCCTTAAATCTTGTTAGAAAATATTTTTAGATCAAGCACCTTGTAATTACAAACAAGTTTTGTTTAAAAATCTAAGTCTAAAAAGAATCAGATGAAGAGCAGTTAATTTTTGAATTTCATTCGCAACTTGGAAATGAAGAACAGAGGCAAAAAATTACTGAAGCTCATACATGCACACCAATATCTATATTCATATATTCATGCACTTATCATAAAGTAATCATGCGATCATTTATGCAAACATTTATCGCAGTCTTACTTCAAAAATTTCCTCATGCACTAAAATTTAAAACTATTTAAAGATTTAGTATACTCATAGATGAGATGAACAGAGAAAGCCTGGAAAAATAATTCTTGAAACAGGAAATTGCTTTGAATTTTGATCTTATCACTTGATTTGAATCTGAGCCTGAATCTGATGTTGTAGAATCTTGAATTTAATTAGTTTAGCTTCAGGTTTCAAATTGCAAAGATGATTGATAGTTGTTTGCTTCCTTTGATTTGTTTACTGGTTTTAGTGTTACAAGTTTTGTTTTGATTTGGTGATTTGTTTTATAGTTTTGATTTAGAGTTTTCTTTGTTTTAGAAATGAGAATAGGAAAAGAAATGGAAAAGAGAAGATTTATGCTTATACAGTGTTGGTTTGGATTTATTTAAAATAAAAGAAAAAAGAAACAAATTTGTGACACTTGTTAATTTCCTTTACATTTGTCATTTACCCCATTTAATCATATTACACATGTAATTAACATGATCTCACCTTTTAACATTTGTCATTATACATTTTTAATTATTTTAAATGTTAATAAAAAGCTTTAGTATTTAATTTTCGAATTAATAAGTACATTTCTTAATTTATATAAATAAAATATCTTTAAAGAAAATAAAATAAAAACCAATTATATTCTAAATAAAAATCTTATACATATGTTTTTAAACCCTAAATATTTTAAAATATTTATCTTTTAAATTTGAAATTTAAATCCAAATTCAAATTTAAATTCAATTTATAAATCAAATTTAAAATCAACTCAAATTTTTAAATATATATATTTAAAATCATAAATTAAATTTGTAAATAATAATTATAATTTAAAATCAATATATATCTATATTTTAAAAATAACACATTATTATTTTTGTTTGAAAATAACAATTTTACCAGTTTTAAATAATAAATAAAGGAGATTATCACATTTTAAATTATCTGAATTATATTAATATGTTTACTATTTCACAATGTATACACTTAAGATTTCCAACATTATGGAATTTTGAATATATCTGTTATATGTATATATATATATATTAATTTACTGTAAAATTTATTATTTCTAGATATTTATATTTCAATATTTATTATAGATTGAAATTTATTTATATTTCCAGATATCAGAATTTTATATGTTCAACTGAATAAACCAGTTAATTATCCACTTATCAGATGTCCAAAATCCAGGTTATCACAATTGTGATACTAACCACATATAACTGGAGAGACGAATCATCTCTTGAATAGTGCTTCACTTCCAATACTTCCACTCGATCCAACTATAGTCACTCAATGAACGCTATAACGCCCCACTCCGAGACCCACATTAACAAAGATTATTACTATGTAATACTATCTTCTAATGCAGAGAATATGGTTGGTTAGAAGCGACCATCTATAGCTTTGTCTTAAACATCTACTGAATACGTCGATTTAATGCTCTATATTTTTTTCTTCTTAAGTGGATCGACATATTCAGTAAATGCATAATACAAAACTATAATGGCTAACCGATTCATCAGAACAAATACAACAACATAATGTACAACACATCATAGAACAGCTAACAAACAAATATATACACATAAACACCTATACATCCAATACAATACAAAATGAAACATCATAAGTGGTACAAGGACCATACTATACACAACGAGTCAAAATATTGATACCATAATTTAAAAAATTTCTTCCATCTACAAATTCACACCATCAATTTTTACAACCAAAATTTAGAAGAAAAACTCACTCACAAATTGATGTCAAAAGTTTAAAATAAGCATATTTAATTTTAAAATTTTCAAACAATACAAGGGTATTGCCTCGCCATTGATTTATAGCGTATCACCCCATCGATTGGCTATAGAGCTGACTTAAAGTTCAAAGCTGCCTTGCCACTTCTCCAACACTCACTATGGTTCAGTGGCTGCATTACACATTTAAAGTAAAATTTAATTCTCAAACCATATCAATTTATTTCAAACTCTTCTTATTAAAACTCAATTTACCGTGTCTGATTGTCTCATCACAATGTTTAGGAAATTCCTATTGATAACGTTGATCAAGTGCATTGACCAAAATTCTTAAAGCACTCGATGGATAACCCAACACAAAAATTATTTTCTATAAAAATAGATGCCTCATAAATAATTCACAAAATATTCTTTGTTTATCTCAATAAACAAAGTCCAATCACACTCAAAAACATATCTTCAATTTGAAAGATTTGAAAATTCAAATTGTTGCTTACACTCAAAATCAAAGAACATAAAGAGAACTCATCGAGATATTCCAGAATACAAGGTTCACAAGATTGGCAGAATAAACTGGAGTGTTCGTCAATCTGAATGGTATAACGATCAACTTACAAGAACCATATGATTAAGGAATGCGGTAAGAGGAACGCTATTCTCTGCAACTCATAGCTGATGAAAATAAATGTAAGGTCAAGCTAAGGAAAGAGCCTAACACCACTTAATAGATCGAATACGAGATTAATGAGATATAAGGGTAAAGGTAGGATAACTTCTCGAATGAGAAGAAGTAACACTAACAACATATTATTATTACTTCGATTGAAGTAATATCACAAAGTATGTCAACATATGAGTATCCTAAGAGGATATCTCGAAAGAGGTAAGAATAAATTCAATTAATTGCCTAATTTCCTTAGTGGACATCCTCGTGGGAGGATAACCGAAAAACTAAGAATTAGGAATATGGTCAATACAATACTCGATTGCCCGATTGGGTGAAAAACCCAAACCGGACTTACAAGAATCAACAAAGTCACAACAACTAGAATTCGAGATACATCGTCATCATCTCGAAACTCAAGGGAAAATAAAGATACTTAGAAATCAACATCAACATTCTGAAGAACAAGAGATAATAAATCAGTTGAACTAGGATGCCTTAAATATACAATCCTTTTAGAACATAGGATAGACCTGTAAACAAGTAAGCCAATCCATCACCAAAATCATATCAATCCCAAGATAATCAATAACGTGTAAATTCACACATAAAGAAAACTACAAAGAATAATCTCAACATTCTGTACTCAATATACTAAGGGTTGTGGATCCCTCGATAGGATTCGCAATCCACAAGTAGTACAAGGAAAGAAACATTCAAAGGTATAGCACAAACAAGCTTCTTCGATACGAGTGAATGTGAAGCACCTGCACCGAAGAGTACTTGAATGGAATGGTCATAAAATAATATAGAACCCGAAAGAGAAGAAGGAGAAGTACCTCCGGGTTGACAAGAACCACCTAAAGCATTCATCGCAATAAGCTTTCCCGAATAAGGACCCTTAGAAGAATAGGGACATTTATAAGTCCAGTGTCCCTCTTGTTTGCAATTGCGGCAAACGATAAGCTTAGGATACTCTTGAATAAATGATCATGAGTACCACTGTTGAAACATGACTTATGAGAATGAGCGGTTGCACTAGAATGTGAGCTGGAGGCGAATGGCTTCTTCTTCTTTTGAGGATATGACATGGAGCTATGGAAGGGAAACTTCTTCTTATTGGGTTCTTACGAACCTCAATCTCATCTCTGCTATCCTTCTCTTTCTCGACAGCTTTAAGTTGAAGCGCCGAGTCAACAAGCTCCTCAAATGATAGTTTAAGCTGGAGCATAAGAGACTTCTTCAAATACTTCTTTAATCCTGAAACAAACCTAAGATTCTTCATATAAGGAGTTCTAGTAAATTCTAGCCCATATCTGAATAGGGATTCGAAGGAAGAAACACACTCTAAAACGAATGATTTCCCTTGCTTCAACTGAAGGAAGCGACGGGCTAGAAAAGCTTTCTTAGACTCAGTCACAAACTTAAACCGCTCTTTGAACTGTTGCCAAGCAAGGGTGGACTCATTTATCTCGGCAATAAGAAGCTCATACCAATCGAGAGCACGCTCTTGCATCATACTCGGTGCTACAAGAATGCAGTGATGACCAAACAAATCCATGCAAGAGAAGATGCGCTCACATGTCCGAAGCCAAGCCTAGACTCTAAGAACGGTCTCGGAAGCTTTGAAAGGCCTGCTTCCTAAATAAGAAGTCAATGCACATGTGTGCGAATGCAGATTTGTGTGAAGGAGAAGAATGAGCTAGAGATGGAGGCTGGATGCTCTAGATAAGCTCCAAAATCTGATCAGTCGACATATACGCACCTTCGAGGCATGAGCCACTAGGCTGCTCAGCTTCCGACGTGTGACCTCTTTCTCTTCCAGCCATGAGCTGAAAGTTAATATAAGTTTGAATTATTCACAAGGGTAGATATTATCAATTAAATTCATTAAATAAGGAATATTACGGAATTTTATAATTACACTCGTAGACATATCCCACTTATCTACTCCTTTAAGACTCAAAAAGGTTAATGGACGGTATCAACAAGCTCCATCAATATGAATGTCTGTCAAACACCCACATCGAAGAGAACTAGAATAAAATAATCACGATAAGGATTATCATAGGATAAGATATCATTAACTCAATTATGGAATACTATGGAATAAAATATATTCCCGGACATATTCCAAACTTGTATTTACTCAAAGGACACGGAAAGGCTAAGGACATAATGATTAGGGAATTGTAACTCTTATATTGTACTTTGATATATCGTAATATATGTTTCTATTTAGTGTTTATCATCTTTTTCTCCGAAACTCACTCCAATACCAAGCTGTAACGCCCCACCCTGAGACGCACATTAATAAGAGTATTACTAGGTAATACTGTCTGCTAATGCGGAGAATAGAGCTGGTTAGGAGCAACCATCTTTAGCTTTGTCTTAAACATCTACTGAATACGTCGATTTAGTGCTCTATATTTTTTCTTCTCAAGTGGATCGACATATTCAATAAATGCTTAATAACAAACTACATTGAATAATGGATCTATCAAAACAAAATACAACAACAAAATGTATATGACCTCACAAAACAGCTAACAAATAGATACACACACACACACACACACTAATACATCCTAGTAAATACAAAATGATACATCATAAGTGGTACAAGGACCACACTATACATAGCGAGTCGTAGATACATATCAGAGTCACACAAAAAGACTACGAACTACACAAAAAGAGATAAATAGATATCCTCGGCGGAAGCAGTAAAGCAAAGTCCAATAACCGATATCTCACCTCAAACAGCTCAGTCCGACCTGGGTATAAAATATATGGGTCAGTCTAGCAAAAACATCAGATTAATAAGATAAGTGATAATATAAAGCCTACAGTAAAGTGGTGATAATTCTTCTCAACTAAGAAGAAGTAATGCAAAGAACATGAGATTGCTCCAAGTGAGGTGGTTTCGCTAAGTATAAGTCATCGAAAGAGATAAACTCATTGTTAAAATCTACTGTATAATAAATGCCTCATATCCTCGGCATAATCCCAAAAGCAACTATAATGGTTTCTCTAAACTGTAATTCCTAAACAGGTGAAATCCCAAATTCAAAACTCAAATATCCACAAATATATGCCTTATCTCATCGGCATATACAAATCTCAAAAAGGCGAAAGAATGGCAAATAAGAATCACAAAATAAATTAAACTCGACTAAGAGTTCGAAACCTCGAAGGTAACCAACATATAGTCAATACCATAGCACTTAGGCTGAATAAATAACTCAACAAAGGCGATTTTAGTGAAAAAAAAATATATATCCTCAAAATTCTAGAAATCATCAATAAGAAATCTAGAAAACCTCATTATAAGAAATAGCGCTCAACAACCCAATAAAAGCCCAATAGCTATAAATGAATAAAGGACCCAACAGCCCAATAATAGCCCAACAACTATAAATGAATAAAGGACCCAACATCCCAACAAAAGACCAACAGCTATAAAAGAAGAAAGACCCAACAGCCCAATGTATTACCCAAAAACCTGCCAACTATTGCGTATAAGAGACACCTGCCCTTATTTAGGACCCAATAGTCCATGTTTATCCCAACAAATACATATGTACAAATAGAACCCAACCGCAAATACTGGCAATACCTTATGAATGTGTCACAAACTCTCAGTTAGGAACCCCAAAAGTGGCAACTGTGCATCCCATATTATACGTTCTCACTTAACGGTTTACTAATTACCAGTCAATGCCACATTTGAAAACATCATCATCATCAAAATCATAAAACTCAGAAAACTCATAACTTGCCTCATATCATCGATAAGTAGAAAAGACATCGTGATGGTCTTCATAAAACATAACTCCTAAAATAGGAGGTCTCAAACCTCGAGTGCGCCAAATATTGGCAATCCCAAATAATTCCTAAAATAGGAATTCATAAATCTCAAGACACACCTGGAAAGGCAATCACAAGTATTAACCTAAAGGTCAATAAATAAATAGCTTCAAATGAACAAGTTCGGAATTAATCGAAAAAGTAATTGCACATATCCTATACCACGTGTTTTACTAAATCATTTAATTCTCTTCCTCATACGCTCGAATAGTGCGAAAACATGAATTTTGTATAGAAAACAATTTGTTTGAGAAAACAAGCTTTTAAAACAATTTTTCGAAAACATTTTCGGAAAAAAACTTTAAATTTGTCTTATTATATAGAGTATATAGTTTTTATACCTTGAAAATAATTTATAAACATTATTTAATAATTATTTCAAAAGCAAATTTATTTTAAAAATTATTTCAAAATCATTTAAAAAATCCCGTGCTTGGAATCAAGGAAAAAATCAAAAATTCTCATAAACCGACATTCGAATTCATCTCAAAACGATTCATTTTAAAACAGAAATTCTCAAAACTTTTGACTAGCTTATTGATAGGCATCATAGCTGTAACGCCCCACCTTTATGCTCACAATAATAAAGAGTATTAAAAGAAATACTATCTATTATTATGAAGAATAAGGCTGGATAGGAGCGGCCATCCGTAGTTAAGCCTTACACTAGTATTGGTTATCTCGATAGGAGTGGTATATATTTTTATTTTTCATCTCCTATTTATTTACTCCCATCGAAATACCCAATTCCAGTATAAAACGAACTACGATGGTTCATAATAGTTTAGGACAATATATATAGTAATAACACAGATAAATCAAATGCGGAACACAGATATAACAGAAAGTCTCATATATATATATATATATATATATATATATATATATATATATATATATATATAACTGAAGTCAGTTGATATACATGTGATACAATACATATGATACAACTACAACTATCGACTCTGGAAGTTACATATACAAGTACATTGTCGTATATAATATACATGAATACATATCTTCCTATACAAATAAACCGACTACTATGAATGACGACGACTACTCCAAAAGATATGAAGTGACTTCATAGCTCAAGAAGCAACCCAAAGTAAGATATCAACAACTTGTAAATACTCGGTCTTACCCGAGTATTACATTCAAAAGAAAATAATACACGGGTCAGTCTAATTCAAACTCAGTTATTAGTGCGCAGAAGCAATAATAATTAAATATGAATAGACGACAGTCACAATAAATCTCGTCTATCCGATACTTAAATAAGGAAATCAGATAACGATAAATATAACACGTAACAGTGTTAAACAACAAATCAGCAAATTAAACCAAATCAGAATATTGAATTGAATAAACAAAACAGTTCAAACCATTGAAATATCAATTAAAATATTAATTCGGGTAGGGCTGCAGTACACGCACGCGTGCACTGCCTCGCCACTACAGCATATGGAATATGCAAAAGATCAAATAATCAAAACAAGATAGAATATCATAAAAGCCCTACCGTGTGGCTGCAGTTCACGCTTGCGTGCAATGCCTTGCCACTACAGTGACGATGTACCTAATGAATATTCACAAACAAATACAAGATCAAACCCGAGTCATCGGATTCAACACAAGTGTAATTCGAAAATCAATCCAAATGCACATGGCAGTGATATGATGAAACAGTGCAAACAAACAGATAATGGCAGAGGTACTAACATGAAGACACAGAGGAATAATGTGACAGCAACAGAGGTATGGCCAACATCATTAACCAAATGCAGAGGTCAAGCTAATGTTACATGAAGTCAATGCAGACAAATGAACCATTACCACGATAAATATTCAGTGTAATGAGGAATACAAGGAGATAAACCAATATATTATGCAATGGGTAATGCAAGTACAACATCTAGGAACACAACTTCACATGACTGCATAGTACGTGGTCAGTGAAGTCAAAGACTACATGAAATAGGTAGACAAGCTGTCTCAAATGGTCAAGGCAGCAAGTATTGATGAAAAAAATCACTTATGAACAAAACATGGAACTAGTGCAAACTGTATGACATATACAGGTAAACATAAATGAAAATATCACTTATGAACAAAACATGGAACTAGTGCAAACTGTATGACATATACAGGTAAATATAAATGAAAGGCCAAAACCCAAGCCAACATGAAACAGTTCCAGAGATTACAAATAAACTGCATCAAAGCACAAATACATGGAATAATTCAACATGACAATGCAGACACCAATGAACACACATGGACAACATGTCATGAATGAACTAGCAAAGGCTAACCACCAACATAACAGCAACACCAACCAGAAAAGGAGCAAACCAAATATGTGACTCCCCACCTCTATACCCACACTAGCCAAGAACACTACGGTGTAGAGTTGTCAACTAGCACGGAGAATAAGGCTGTTGAGGAGCGACCATCCTCGTGATTTCTTATCACGCGGTGGCTATAATAATCTTCAGAAACAAACATAGAAATGTGCATAACACAAATCAGTCACAGACATCCATATCACAAAGGCGGAAGAAGATATGAATATATAACTAACACATGAAAGTGTACATCAGAGTAGTGGTCAAAAAGATCCACAATAATACAAAAGAATAGCAACACGTGCTATGCAAAAGAATACATCTATGAGTCTATATCTCAAGTGTAAACGACAAAAACTGCTAATCTAAAAGGTCAGCCAAAAGTCAGAGTAGTAAATCCCTGAGGGAGAAGTCAAGCAGAAGCACCTGTAACATCTCGGTCTGACCCGAGTATTATTTATAAGAAAATAATAAACGGATCAGTCTAGCTATAAATATCAGATAACATGATATAAACAATAGATATGGCAAGAACATATAGTAACCATAAAGACATACTATGATAAGAATGTAAATGAAGATCATCAAGAGATCAAACAATATCAAAAGAATCTTCTAAAAGATCCAAATTCACCTAAACATAAAAGTTGGAAAATCATAACAATGAAAGTCATGAAAATAGGTGAAGCACAAATTCCAGAAGACTACACAAGAAATCCAGAAATTACAATATAGGAGCATGAAAACTCACAAAATGGGAGCATGAAAACTCACCTACACGTGTAACACAAAGCGAGAAGCTATCTCATGGTTGCAAGCCATTAATTTTGACACACGAATGGCCCGAAGACCGTGGGGCGCTACCCCACATATGTGATGGCGAAACATCACACAAATGAGATGGAGAAACATCACAAGACCGGGGTCTAGTCTTCCTCGCAGACAAAGAGACATCGCACAGTTGCTAGTCTAAAACACAAAAATGATCGTCATGATCATCAAGAAGTGTCAATTACACTAAGTTAGTAAATATAAAAGTTTAACTTCATGTCCCATAACCACTTGCTTAACTCAAATATTTACTACCAAACTGTAGATCTCCACTAGAAAATTGTCACAAGAGATTCAATCGAACAAGTCCAAGAATTAACCGACGAAGTAATGACAAGCGTTTCATACCACTTGTTTTACTAAGTCGTTTAATTAGATTTCTCATACGAGTGAGGTAAAGGTTTGTATATACTAATAGATTGGAAAACGGTTTAAGGAAAAAGCTTTGTTATTAAAAATAGAGTTGAAATCGTTTTTATGAAAGAGTTTTGATATTTACTACTAGTATTGAAACCTTTATTTTATTAAAGTGACAAATCACAAAAACTTCGCGTTCAAAGACGTGAATGAAATCCACGGAAATCAACTCAAAATGCATCTTTCATCAAAGAGCCCCTACGGAGGGGGGGTCCAGGGGGGTGGCCACCCCCCAAGGTGGGGGTGCGGGGGCAACGCCACCGCTTACGGGGTTCGACCTGCCCGGTCAGGTCGCGGGGGTCCAGGGGACAGCGCCCCCGGCGGGGTGTGGGGCAGCGCCCCCGGCGGGGTGCGGGGCATCGCCTCGTCCAAAACGGTACGACCTAGTGAAGACAAAAAGGAGGTCTAACGACCTAAGAGGGATAGGGTCGAGCGACCTAACGGTTGCGACCTAGGGGTCTAAGGGGTCAAGCGACTTAGTGGTTGCGACCTAGAGGTGTTCGCGACCTAACGATGGCTCACGACCCAACATGGCCGACTTAACAGAGATCGCGACCTAACGGGATAACTCGTGACCGACTTAAGAGTTGCGTGACTGAAGGGTTGCACGACTTATGGGTTGCACGACTTAAGGGTTGCACGACTTAAGGGTTAGGCCAGGAGCGACCTAACGAGATAAGGTCCAAGGACCTACGAGTTAAGGGTCCAACGACTTATCGGGATAACTCGTAAACGACTTAAGAGTTGCGTGACTGAAGGGTTGCACGACTTAAGGGTTGCACGACTTAAGGGTTGCACGACATAAGGGTTAGGCCAGGAGCGACCTAACGAGATAAGGTCCAACGACCTACGAGTTAAGGGTCCAACGACCTATCGGGATAACTCATAAACGACTCACGACCTATGGACAAACGACTTAACTCCGAACGAGCTAAAAAAATGACCAGAACGACCTAGGGTTAACTCGTAAACGACTCACGAACTATGGATGAACGACTTAACTCCAAACGAGCTAAAAATGGCCAGAACGACCTACGTGCAGAAAATTCACCAAAACGCTAAAAATTGGAGTTTTTCGCCAATCCAATCCAAACCAAATGCTAACATGCATGCAAAAATGATAGGGAATCATTCCCAACAGTCCAATATAGTTATACGCTAGAATTGTGAGATAAAAATCTCACCTTTGCACTAAAATTTATGAAGATGAAGCTTGAAAGCAAGGAGAAGCAATCCAAAGCTTGAATCCAATATCTTCTACTTGAATTTGGAGTTGAATGTTGGATTTGCAATTGAATTTGTGCTTGGAGTTTTAATTTCCCATTCTCTTCACCATTAATGCCAAAGCTTGAGTTAGTTAGGAAATTTATGAAGAGTGAGGAGAAGGGGGTTGGAACTTGGGCTTAATAGGCTAAACTAACCCAAAGTCCAAGGCGGGAAAAGTTAGTGAAATTTCACTAACTCCAAACCTATCAATGTTTATACTTAAAAAAGTTGTAAACGGCATTTTGAACTCAATGGAAGTGGTCTCGAGTCCTAATTTGGCCGTTTGCAAAAAGTAGCTTTTCGGACCAATATCCGATTAACGACAAAATATTTAAATAAAATATTTAAATATAAAATCGATAAATATGCGGGTTGTTACAGACTCCCCTCCTTAAAGAAATTGCGTCCTCGCAATATATAAGATGGAAATAACAAGTAACAACCATAAAAGCATATTAACACAAAAGAAATTTGAAATAGGAAGTTCACCTCAAAGAGTAGGAGTAAGCAAGTCCGGATGTGTTCGCTCGATGAATTCTCTGGATTCCCAAGAGCAATCCTTAGGATTTGAGGACCATTGAACCTTCACAAGTGGAACATCTTTATTTCGAAGTCGTTTAACCTCCGAAGCTATAATTCGAATAGGATGCTGCTCATAAGTTAAATTCGGCGAAACTTCAATTTCTTCCACAATAGCAGGCTCAAGAATAGAATCGAAATCCCGAAGGCATTTCCGTAATTGAGAAACGTGAAATACGTCATGCATAGCAGAAAACTGAGCCGGCAATGCAAGGCGATAAGCCATGGAACCAATACGTTCAGTGATAGGAAATGGCCCAATATATCGAGGCGCTAACTTCCCCGATCGACTGAAACGTACAACACCCTTCATGGGTGAAACACGAATAAAAACAGGATCCCCAACAGAAAATTCTAATTTCCTTCTTCGATTATCGGCATAGGATTTTTGTCTACTCTGGGCTTCTTTCATCCTATGCCGAATAAGTTCAATCTTTTCCGTGGAATCTCGAATAAAGTCTGACCCTAAAACCAGCTTCTCACCGGCCTTAAGCCAACAAGAAGGAGATCGGCATGGCCTTCCGTAGAGTGCCTCGAAAGGTGTCATACCAATACTAGATTGGAAGCTATTATTATAGGAAAATTCAACTAGTGAAATATGATCTTCCCAACTTCCACCAAAATCAAGCACACAAGCACGAAGAAGATCTTCAAGAGTTTGATTCACACGATCGGTTTGTCCATCGGACTGGGGGTGATACGCGGTGCTAAAATTAAGCTTCGTTCCTAAAGCTTTTTGAAGACTCTTCCAAAATCCACTAGTAAACAATGGATCACGATCGCTAACAATAGAAGTAGGAACTCCATGCAATTTTACAATTTTCTTGACAAATAGTTTGGCCAAAAGAGGAACGGTTCGGCTAGACCGAACCAGAATAAAATGGGCGGATTTAGTAAGTCTATCAACAATCACCCATAAGCTATCATGACCCGAACGAGAACGGGGAAGGCCATCTATAAAGTCCATGGAAATTTGATCCCACTTCCAAATTGGAATTTCTAACGGTTGCAATAGCCCACCAGGCCTTTGATGTTCGGCCTTGACAAGTTGGCAAGTCATGCAACACTTAACAAAGTTAGCAATATCAGATTTCATTCCCTCCCAATAATAAAGTCGCTTCATATCAGCGTACATTTTACTACTACCGGGATGAATGGTGAATTAAGAACCATGGGAATCTTCTAAAATATCTTTACGAAGGTCTCCAATATTTGGTACGATAAGTCTACCAAATTTTCGAATGCCACCACGAGAATCAATATCAAAGTCTTTCAAACCTTCAATATCAATTTTATCCTTAATATTTTGGCCAAGAAGAGCCAATTTAGGATCTAGCCCCTGAGCTTCAAGAATGCGGTCTAAAAGAGAAGGATGAGCCTCAAGGCTACATAAAACAAGTGATGAGCATAAATCGGATACGTGCTCTCGAATCTCACAAGTGGATAAAACCTCAAGATCGTTCCATTCAGATATCATCATAGAAACAACTGCTTGTTGTTTACGGCTAAGAGCATCGGCGAGACGATTACCCTTACCGGGGGTATAAAGAATATCAAGATCATAAGGTGCATGGAACCCGAGCCAACGCTGTTGACGCAAATTAAGTACCTTTTGAGAAAATAAATATTTCAAAGACTTATGATCCGTGTAAAGAATAAATTTCTCTCCCAATAGATAATGACGCCAAATCCGAAGGGCGAAAACAATAGCCGCGAGTTCTAAATCATGTGTGGCATTTAATTGCCTAGAAGCATAAGCAATAACACGTTCTTTTTGCATAAGAACGGCACCCAAACCAACGTGACTAGCATCAGTATAAACAACAAAATCTTGATTCCCCACGGGAATAACAAGAATAGGAGCATCGGAAAGGAGTTCTTTCAATTTCTAAAAAGAGGCTTCACATTTGTCCGACCAAATGTATTTAACTCCCTTCTTAGTCAAGCCACTAAGAGGCACAGCAATCTTAGAAAAGTCTTTAATGAAACGACGGTAATAGCCCGCCAATCCGAGAAAGCTACGGATTTCAGTCACACTCTCAGGTCTTTTCCAATCTTGAATCGCTTCAATCTTTGAAGGATCCACGGAAATTCCGGATTCAGAAATAATATGACCGAGAAACTTCACACGAGATTGCCAAAAGTGGCATTTAGAAAATTTCGCCTTTAATTGATTACTCCTAAGAGTTTCCAATACAATCCGAAGATGTTTCTCATATTCCTCCTCGATTTTTGAATACACAAGAATATCATCAATGAATATGAGAACAAACCGATCGAGGAAATCTTTGAAAACTTGATTCATGAGATCAACGAAATAAGCTGGAGCATTCGTTAACCCAAATGGCATAACAAGCCATTCATAAGATCCATATCGAGTACGGAATGATGTCAAAGGAATGCTATCCTCGGCGATGCGAAGCTGATGGAAACCGGTAGCCAAGTTCAATTGTGAAAAGACCTTAGCACCACTAAGCTGATCGAATAGATCATCAATCCGAGGCAAAGGATATTTATTTTTAATAGTCAGATCGTTAAGCTTGCGATAGTCAACGCAAAGCCTAAGCATACCGTCGGATTTCTTCATGAAAATAGCCGAAGCTCCCCAAGGTGAGGAACTAAAGCGAATAAATTGCTTCGTCTCCAATTCGGATAATTGTTTACGCATCTCCACATTTTCCTTATTGGACATGCGATAAGGTGGACGAGTAATAGGTTGAGCTCCAGAAACAAGATTAATTCTGAACTCAATTGCTCGTTTTGGTGGTAAACCTAAAACGGGCTCGAATATGTCGGAAAATTCATGAACAACGTGAATACGAGAAATAATATCATCTTCATCATCATCATCGTCATCACGAGGATTTAAAGAATATAAAGATGCCACCAAACAGGATTCTGAATCTTTAAGATTAATAGAAATCTATTTAACAGATAGTGGATGTTGGAGATGAATAGTCCGCTCAGGACATAGGATATGGGCTTGATAACGGTTAAGCCAATCCATTCCCAAAATTATTCCAAAGCCTAAGTAACGCATGACATGCAATCGGCTAGGAAAGAAAAATCACATAAAATAATCTCCACATCTTTACAAAGCAAACTAAGAGTTGCGGACCCACCAACCGGATTCGCGATTCGTAAAGAAGTCATTAAAGCAACAACATTTAAAGAAAAAGTATCAACAAGTTCTTTTGATATAAAAGAATGGGATGCACCCGTATCAAAGAGAACTCTAATAGGTTGATCATGAAATAAAATAATACCATCAAGAATGGAATGAGAAATACCTTGGCCACGAGATGTGTTGCCAGGGGCTTGAGCCACATTTAACTTTCCCCCCTTCTTGGCTTCAAGTTTGAGGCATTGATGCATGAAATGATCTGGGCTCTTAAAATAGAACAACCTATGGGCTTCGAACACTTGTTCGCAAAATGGTCCTTAGAACCACAGTTATAGCATTGCCCGCTACTAGAGGAAGGTGTCTTTGCAGCCGAAGTTGCCTGCTAACCCTTTTTATTGGGATAAGAACCTTTAAATTTGTTAGGCCTCTTTTTGTTGTTGAAGTTTGGTTTAGCGCCAACCACTTCAGCATCACTCTCTCTATCGGCCTCTTCAAGATGAAGAGCGATATCGACGAGTTGATCAAATGCAACTTCTAGTTTCAGGAGTAGTGGCTTCTTAAGATTCTTATTTAAGCCATAAACGAACCTCTGGTTCTTCTTCAATGGGGTGTTGATGTATTCAAACCCATATTTGGAAAGCGACTCGAAGGCTGCAACGTAATCAGTCACAGAGGATTGACCTTGAACAAGGTCTATAAAACGTCGAGCCAAGGTTACTTGCCCAGCTTCTGGTACAAACTTTAACTCGAAGCGTCCTTGAAATTGCTCCCAGGTGAGATCCGCTTCATTAATTTCTGAAATAAGGAGTTCGTACCAGTCCAATGCTCTCTCCTGGAGCATGCTGGAAGCCACCTGAACGCGGTGGAGATCGATAAGGTTCATGCGAGAGAAGATTCGATCACATGATTTTAACCAAGCCTGGACCTCGATGATCGTTTCCGAACCTTTGAAGGGCTTCCCACCCAAGTTAGTGTAATCGCTGCACAAGCGTGCAAATCCCGACTTTGGGTGAGTAGGTACCCGGGTTAGCTCCAGCTGCTTGAGCATTTGTTACCAAATCAAGAAGCTGTTGAGCAGTCATAAAAACTCCATCCTGGGGAGCAGCACTAGATGATCCAGTTCTGGGACGGCCTGGTCTAGACATTCTCTTCCTTTAAGAAAGAAAGAAGAGAAGGAAGAAGGTTGTTCACCAATGAATATCAAGCAATCTTGATAGATAAAACAAGGAATCATAAAGGAAATAGGATGAATCGGTACGAAGACTCGAATTAATCCTATGGTACAACTCCTAAGATAGACTGAGGACGATGATCCTTGTTAAGTTATTCTACATTGTTCCGAAGTTTGGCTCTGATACCAAGCTGTGACGCCCCACCTCTATACCCACACTAGCCAAGAACACTACGGTGTAGAGTTGTCAACTAGCACGGAGAATAAGGCTGTTGAGGAGCGACCATCCTCGTGATTTCTTATCACGCGGTGGCTATAATAATCTTCGGAAACAAACATAGAAATATGCATAACACAAATCAGTCACAGACATCCATATCACAAAGGCGGAAGAAGATATGAATATATAACTAACACATGAAAGTGTACATCAGAGTAGTGGTCATAAAGATCCGCAATAATACAAAAGAATAGCAACACGTGCTATGCAAAAGAATACATCTATGAGTCTATATCTCAAGTGTAAACGACAAAAACTGCTAATCTAAAAGGTCAGCCAAAAGTCAGTAGTAAATCCCTGGGGGAGAAGTCAAGCAGAAGCACCTGTAACATCTCGGCCTGAACCGAGTATTATTTATAAGAAAATAATAAACGGATCAGTCTAGCTATAAATATCAGATAACATGATATAAACAATAGATATGGCAAGAACATATAGTAACCATAAAGACATACTATGATAAGCATGTAAATGAAGATCATCAAGAGATCAAACAATATCAAAAGAATCTTCTAAAAGATCCAAATTCACCTAAACATAAAAGTTGGAAAATCATAACAATGAAAGTCATGAAAATAGGTGAAGCACAAATTCTAGAAGACTACACAAGAAATCCAGAAATTACAATATAGGAGCATGAAAACTCGCAAAATGGGAGCATGAAAACTCGCCTACACGTGTAACACAAAGGGAGAAGCTATCTCATGGTTGCAAGCCATTAATTTTGACACACGAATGGCCCGAAGACCGTGGGGCGCTACCCCACATATGTGATGGCGAAACATCACACAAATGAGATGGCGAAACATCACAAGAGCGGGGTCTAGTCTCCCTCGCAGACAAAGAGACATCGCACAGTTGCTAGTCTAAAACACAAAAATTATCGTCATGATCATCAAGAAGTGTCAATTACACTAAGTTAGTAAATATAAAAGTTTAACTTCATGTCCCATAACCAGTTGCTTAACTCAAATATTTACTAACAAACTGTAGATCTCCACTAGAAAATTGTCACAAGAGATTCAATCGAACAAGTCCAAGAATTAACCGACGAAGTAAACGCAAGCGTTTCATACCACTTGATTTACTAAGTCGTTTAATTAGATTTCTCATACGAGTGAGGTAAAGGTTTGTATATACTAATAGATTGGAAAACGGTTTAAGGAAAAAGCTTTGTTATTAAAAATAGAGTTGAATCGTTTTGCTGAAAGAGTTTTGATATTTACTACTAGTATTGAAACCTTTATTTTATTAAAGTGACAAATCACAAAAACTTCGCGTTCAAAGATGTGAATGAAATCCAAGGAAATCAACTCAAAATGCATCTTTCATCAAAGAGCCCCTACGGAGGGGGGGTCCAGGGGGGTGGCAACACCCCAAGGTGGGGGTGCGGGGGCAACGCCACCGCTTACAGGGTTCGACCTGCCCGGTCAGGTCGCGGGGGTCCAGGGGGCAGCGCCCCGTCCAAAACGGTACGACCTAGTGAAGACAAAAACGAGGTCTAACGACCTAAGAGGGACAGGGTCGAGTGACCTAACGGTTGCGACCTAGGGGTCTAAGGGGTCAAGCGACTTAGTGGTTGCGACCTAGAGGTGTTCGCGACCTAACGATGACTCACGACCCAACATGGCCGACTTAACAGAGGTCGCGACCTAACGGGATAACTCGTGACCGACTTAAGAGTTGCATGACTGAAGGGTTGCACGACTTAAGGGTTGCATGACTTAAGGGTTGCACGACTTAAGGGTTAGGCCAGGAGCGACCTAACGAGATAAGGTCCAACGACCTACGAGTTAAGGGTCCAACGACCTATCGGGATAACTCGTAAACGACTTAAGAGTGGCGTGACTGAAGGGTTGCACAACTTAAGGGTTGCATCACTTAAGGGTTAGGCCAGGAGCGACCTAACGAGATAAGGTCCAACGATCTACGAGTTAAGGGTCCAACGACCTATCGGGATAACTCGTAAACGACTCACGACCTATGGACGAACGACTTAACTCCGAACGAGCTAAAAAAATGACCAGAACGACCTAGGGTTAACTCGTAAACGACTCACGACCTATGGATGAACGACTTAACTCCGAACGAGCTAAAAATGGCCAGAACGACCTACGTGCAGAAAATTCACCAAAACGCTAAAAATTGGAGTTTTTCGCCAATCCAATCCAAACCAAATGCTAACATGCATGCAAAAATGATAGGGAATCATTCCCAACAGTCCAATATAGTTATACGCTAGAATTGTGAGATAAAAATCTCACCTTTGCACTAAAATTTATGAAGATGAAGCTTGAAAGCAAGGAGAAGCAATCCAAAGTTTGAATCCAATATCTTCTACTTGAATTTGGAGTTGAATGTTGGATTTGCAATTGAATTTGTGCTTGGAGATTTAATTTCCCATTCTCTTCACCATTAATGCCAAAGCTTGAGTTAGTTAGGAAATTTATGAAGAGTGAGGAGAAGGGGGTTGGAACTTGGGCTTAATAGGCTAAACTAACCCAAAGTCCAAGGCGGGAAAAGTTAGTGAAATTTCACTAACTCCAAATGTCAGGACACGATTCTTCGTCTTCCGAAAATTCAACATCGACACTCACTTTATCGACTGCCGAGAAATCGAACGACGGAAAACCGAACACTGAGGGTTTTATTTAAGAAAAATTTAGGAAAGAAGAAGAGAAAAAGTTAGAAATTAGGGAGGAGAGAAGAAAAAGGAAATAGAACACAGAAGAAAATAGGACGGAACAGAAAAACAACAGAACAACATCAGAATCTCACAATTCGCAGCGGAACAACATATAATAATAAATGAATAATCTTTAAACAAAGAACTATCTCAGTTATTACATTACATCACATTACATTACATCACATCATCAGAGTGTACAACAACAACAACAAACAGTGCAGCGGAAAAAGAAATACTATATAAACTAGTAATACGCCATGCCATCCAGCTTGCCTCCAGCAACTCCAGAATATCCAGAATATCCTGATAAACCTAACTCTTAACTGCCCGTGTGGAAATTGGTGGGCACCCAGAGTTTAGGAAGGAAAACAATAAACTCCAAGTCAGTCATGTGACTGGTGTGAGAACTCAAAAACAGTTTATTTATCTTTAAAATCAAAAATAGAGGAATATTTTTAAAGTCAATTCGCAATGCTTTTAAAAATGAGACTACCATAAGACCTCCTGCCACACACACAATGCAAACGCAGACTTGGAGAAGATTTCTCCTTATGATAGTCAAAGATGCTTGATACGTATTAAAATCAAATCAATTTTGATATTATTATTAGTGCATAGTGTAGAAAAAATTCATTTCGAAAGTAGAATATAAATCTTAGCCAGCATAGGTACCATTATATTATGCCTACTAATAGCTACCAGATTAGATGGCAGGTTCTACAACTAAAACCGTACAAGTCACGTATTGTTTCTTTGGATTTCCAACGAATGATCAGGCCAAGGAACTTCCCATTGCCACATGAGAATGCCTCTGGATGGACATCCCCGAGAACCAAACCGGATCTCTACCAACACAAGGCCGGGTTACTCCTAACTGAGTAACAACTGACCGAATATGCCATCCCCCGGTCCTTTGGGACCTTTATCCGAGAGCTCTCTAATCAATTCACACAATCATAAAAACAAAGTGTTTCAACATGAGTAAGTATCTGGGCTCCATACCATGATACCACCCTTTTCCAGAAGGAAATGGACACATCCTAAAGGGTGCTACCCCTCATAACCTTGCTGCTTCTTTCCTGTTTTGACCATTCACGGGGTGTGAGGCTCGACGAAGTCACGTCCACAAAAACATACTTTATACAAAAGCCATGCTTTGGGTCAACAAATGATCAACACAATGATCACTAAGATAGACGATCAAATAAACGATCCTATCACAAATAATCAACACAATGATCATTTCAGCATCACTCAGCATGTCACATTACCAAACTGGGAATATATCGCTGATAACTTCAACTATATAACCTCTGAGCTCGTACGTCTCAGAGAAGGGTGTTAAGCAAAGAATAAATTCTCCGCCACCAACAGAAATATATTTGAAAGAAATCGGCTTTATATCTCAACTTGTAATGTCAGACATACAATCCATACAAGTCTGTTCCGGGCTCGAACAAAACCGAAGGCACTTACAAAGAAGTCCTTGCAATCCGGATATTCACAATCCTGATCGGATTTCCCATCACTTATGGAATCTCTATACCAGGAGCTACCCAGTGCAGAGACAATCGATAGGTCATCCTATCGCTCTCGCAAATACCGGTCTTCAACACCGATCTTCAATGCAATTCACAACGACGTATCACATATTCGGAATGGGTTATACGACCCCATGGTCCTTTCCCGGTTAACCCGAATAGTGAGCGCTTATTCAAAAATAAGTGTGCATTCAAATTCAATCAATTCACATCAAATACCCAATCAAAGGGAAATATTGATAGTCGGTTATTGAACTATCAATGAATATGCACACATCACCAGATTCCAAATAATTTTGCAAATTATTTACATTTCCAAAATATCTTTACAAGATATAAAATTCCAACACTTTAAAAATAAATCAATATTTATTTTCAAACACATTTCACTTTCACATATAAATTCCATAATGAATTTATATTTCAAAATATTCATGCATATGATTTCAATTTATTCATTTCAATTTATCTTCAAAAAGATAAATTCAATATATTCACTTTATATTAGAAAACATTTCCATACTTATTTATTCATAAGTAATTCACAAATCTCTTTTATTTTCAACGCTTAGAAAATATCCAATATACTTAAATTGAATTAAGTATATATTTCATTCTTTAAGGAAATCATTCACTTAAACATATTTATTTGGGCCAAAACGAATGTTACGTAAAACATCGTTACGACAACCCAAAATCACTAGTATAGGGATTCGAAATTAAAATAGATATATAAATCCCAATACTATACAAAACATTTACTTTCGGAAATCATTTACTATAACAACCGTGTTATAGTCCACCATTTCCTTTTATTTCTCGAAAACGTCTATTTCAACAATAAATGTTGAAAACTATGGTTTCGAATCTCAACACCTTTTAAAACATCGTTAGATCGATTTAATTCTATTTACAACACCAAATCCAAAACATTTCCTTTAACGTGTTATTCATTATTCAAAAACGTGAATATACTTCTTTAACAAATTCCATCCTTTTATTCATTTTAATTCAAAGGATTATTCACTATTCAAAATGTGAATATAACTCTATTTCTAAGTTATAACAATTAACTTATCAAAATAAGTCGTTTGCGAATTTATAAAACAACGTTTATAAATTCTAATTCTATTTATTTATAAAAACTTCCTTTTTATAAATTCCTTTATTAACATATTCCAGTTTATAACTAAATTATAAACTAAACGTTCATATTATAAGTTAAATACTTATAATTTATTTGTTTACAAAAATCGTTCCTTTGAACTTTACAAATTTTATAAACTATTGTTTATAAAATTCCATTTATAACTTCACCGTTATATAATTCTATAAATTTCATTCATTAATGAAATTCATTTACAAATCATTCAAACACTTATAAAAACTCGTTTTATAATGTCAATATTTCGATTTATAAATATCCATTTATAAATCTCTTAATCTAAATCCATTTATATTATTCTTTAAACGTTTTTACATTCCTTTATAATTTCATCTTTTTGATTTATAAAATAATCAAATTTTATAAATCCTATATTTAAACTTTTAATAATAAATTCAAAAATCCCGTTTAAACTATTTTATAAAATCATTAATTCGTATTTCTCAAAAATCCACTTTTAACTATATTCTCAAAAATCATAATTTTATAACTTTTAAAATTATAACGTTTATTTATTTAAAATGGATCAATTCTAAAAAATATAGTATATTCTCAAAAATCACTTTAAAATCATTTTAAAATCCCAAAATCTGGGTCCAATGATGCTACACATCAAATAGTCAATCACGACTACAACAATATCATATATCGATATGATAATCCATCAAATATCAAAATATCTGAAAATCAAATAAAAACTGTTGAGGAATCCAGTTGGATCCCTCCAACCTGTTTCCTGCATCCAAAAACATTAGCACAATACCAATTTCGCTCCAGTACGAAATTATCGCGGTATATGTTCTTATTAAATATTATCCGCTTAATAACGGCGTAATAGGGTCTCATCCGCTAAACAAAAAATGCGGGAAATCAACAACTGCAATATATACATATGCCAATATATATATATTGCTATTATATATAATACCAATTTCACTGTTTATGAAATATTCGCGGTATATGTTTTTATTAAATAACATCCGCTTACTAACGGCGCATAATGTCTATTTTAACAATCAATAATTTACAGTCATCATTCAAACATGCATTCAAATATTTTAAATCTAACTATTTAAAATAAAATCGAAATCTATTCGATTGAGTGAGAAGTTCTCACCTTGGTTTTAATTTCCGTTTTAGCTTTTATTTCGAATAAAATTAAACGCGCGTTTAATTTTACCCAAAATTCTCACTAACTCCAAACGACTCCAAACCAACTCCATCGCGTAGTGCTCGTCCATACGATTCCAACGCTTCTTGTTTCGCGCAGTTTCGACCTCGTATGTAAAAGATATGAATTTTACAAGATTGTACATGATTTTATATAACTATATACAACAAAACCTTTATATTTTTAACCTACATCAAACATTAGCCATAGGATCCCTCATCACTCCATCATCACCGCACATTCCATCTTCTTCCCATCTCGTTCCATCTTCAGGAAATAGGCCGTCACCACCCAAACCCATAACAACAAACTAGGGTTTCGATTTCAAGCTTCATCACTCGATTAAAACTCGATCGGGGAACTCCATTGCGTAGCCCCTCCTCTCCACTACACTCGGCCCCAAGGACCCCAAGCTCGGCCCCCCCTCTCTTATAGAAAAACGTGCACAGGTCATGGAGGACGCGGCCTCCTATCCCCCTCCACGTCGCATGAAAACCCATCATCACCTTATAGAATCGAAGATCTCATCTTGCTCTTCGATTTTGCTGTTGATCACTTCGGCTAAAACTTCACGGATTTGAAGAGATTGAGGAAAGAAAATTAACAAATTCTGGCCTTAGATTGAAATGGTGGCGGCTGCAAATATGGGCTAGGGTTTTGAATATTTTTTTTTTTTATTTGTGTGTGTGGTGTATTTATAGAAAATCAAGCGTAAACACTATTCATCCCGGGAATTCCGAACTCCGATTTAGGCGCCGTAACCAGCGTACCTAGGGTTTATCCCGCGTTTCGGACACAATGGAACAGGTTTCGGAAGCTAATTCGGAAGTATGTGCGAGTTATGGCTACAAACGCTCAATTTAAATTAAACCGATTTAAATCGATTTCTAGGCGTTTTAATTCGTACCGGACAAACGGTAAATCCAAACGACTTGAAATTTGAAACCTTACAATAATATCATATTACGGATCCGATGAAACTGGTTTCGTCGAAATCCGAGACTTTTTGAAAAATGGCTATTTTTGACTCGCCAAATTTAAATTAAAAACAATTCGATGCGTTTCGAGCTGCCACGATCAAACGATAACTCCGATTGACACGAAAATTGAAATCCGGTAATAACTAACTATTACGGATCCAATGAAACTGGTTTCGTTCAATTCTGAGACTGTTCAGAAATTGACTATTTTACAGTCGATTATTTAATATTAAAATATTCAATTTTCACAAATTAACTTTTAATTCGATTTTAAAAGTTCTAAAAT
The DNA here is from genome assembly GCA_030765085.1 of Allium cepa. NCBI lineage: Eukaryota > Viridiplantae > Streptophyta > Magnoliopsida > Asparagales > Amaryllidaceae > Allium > Allium cepa. Next base: position 140,239,596 of record CM060937.1, on the reverse strand, counting down.
ATCGTTCTAACTTCAACATGATAAAATAAAATTTTACAAATTATTTTCGATCATATTTAACTCAATTTTCAATTATTTCCATAATTTAACATATTAAATTATCGATTTAATTATCTAATTAAATCTAATAAATCAAATAAAAATTTATTTGACTTATAAATTCACTTATAAATATTTAAAATTAATTAAATACTCAAATTTTAATTAATAAAAATTCTGGGTCGTTACAATCTTTCCCCCTTAAAAGAATTTCGTCCTCGAAATTATAAGTAAGAAAGGTTACAGAATTTATTAACTTTCCAAAATTCATAATTAAATTCCTTACAATACTTTACTAAGTTTTTAAATCATACTTAGTTATCTTTTCAAAAACAACTACTATGTTTAACTTTCAATTCCAAAATCAAAGTTAAAGTTTTCAAAATTTTCCAATTTTTCTCAAATTTTTTTCTAACGCCTTAAATTTCCGAAAAAATTCGCCATAGTCTACTTTGCGCGGCTCGATCCGAAAAAAAAATGACAGTATATATATCACAAATATACATCTCATCAAGTAATGAGGCATCCCGAAGGGAAATAAGTGTAAAAGTGCAATATTTAATCCGAGATATGTACCTTATATTTTATTAGCGAGCATATACGGCTAATATAGCGCTAAAGCGAACTCCAAATGCGAAGCAAACGCGATCCGCACCTACTAAACACTTAACAAACAACATGAGAACATGCATATATGAAAATAATCTCAATATACATCATATAGCAACATGATAACTATATATGTCACATAGCAAATGCAACAATAGCAATATATATTCAACCATCAACCAACTAACATCCATAATCAATGAATATTCATTCATATTCTTATTAATATTCAATGAATTGGGTTTTCTCAGTTTAATCACATTTGATTTATTAACATTGGATTTTATCAACATTCATTCTAAATTTTAATTAGTTTGCATTCACTAAATAAATCCAATTCACATTCAATTCTATTCAAATTTATTTACTTTCAATTTGAATTCAATTTCATAGCTTCCAATTTCATTAACACTTAATGAATTACATACAATCAATCAACAATCATATAACAATCAATGTATATTAATTTCAACCAAATTCCTTTGCTTATGTTCATTCATTTTTTTTATTCAACTTCTAATAACATTAGATTTAATGAATTAACACTTACATTCATTATTCATTCAAATTAATTCAATTATTCAATTCAATTACCAAAGTTGAATTTCATTCACATAACTTAAGTTCACATTTCTTTTAATCCACTTGATTATTTACTTCGATACCAAAATCAATTCCATTCAACAACACTTAAGTTATGTTTCATTTAACCTTATATTCATTTTTATTTACAACTCATATTCATATAATTTTACTTCTTGTATATATAAGTTTATTTCACAATGGTAATTCACTTTAATTATAACTCAATTCTTATAATTCTTTTGCTTATACAATTATTCTTTTATTTAGATTATCCAAACAACCTAACAATCAACTTATATACACTTTAATAATTTTGAAAAATTATTTCTTACATACAAAATATACTTAAGGTAAAATTATTTCATTTACCCAATTTCTAAATCAATATTGTGCCGAATTGTTCTATTCAAGTGTTTAGAAACCCCTTCGGCATAGTCTTGCGGACCACGCTGACAAAAGTTCATATGCCACTCAATAAACCAATCATCACAATATAAAACTATTTCATATTCACTAACAAATACGCTCTCATAGCTATTATTACACTCAAACTCATTCTAGAGTACTGCTGACTCTATCTCTAATGAATTATACCCAACAGAACCATGGTTGTCGCTTAACCATCAGCTCTGATACCACATTGTCAGGACACGATTCTTCGTCTTCCGAAAATTCAACATCGACACTCACTTTATCGACTGCCGAGAAATCGAACGACGGAAAACCGAACACTGAGGGTTTTATTTAAGAAAAATTTAGGAAAGAAGAAGAGAAAAAGTTAGAAATTAGGGAGGAGAGAAGAAAAAGGAAATAGAACACAGAAGAAAATAGGACGGAACAGAAAAACAACAGAACAACATCAGAATCTCACAATTCGCAGCGGAACAACATATAATAATAAATGAATAATCTTTAAACAAAGAACTATCTCAGTTATTACATTACATCACATTACATTACATCACATCATCAGAGTGTACAACAACAACAACAAACAGTGCAGCGGAAAAAGAAATACTATATAAACTAGTAATACGCCATGCCATCCAGCTTGCCTCCAGCAACTCCAGAATATCCAGAATATCCTGATAAACCTAAATCTTAACTGCCCGTGTGGAAATTGGTGGGCACCCAGAGTTTAGGAAGGAAAACAATAAACTCCAAGTCAGTCATGTGACTGGTGTGAGAACTCAAAAACAGTTTATTTATCTTTAAAATCAAAAATAGAGGAATATTTTTAAAGTCAATTCGCAATGCTTTTAAAATGAGACTACCATAAGACCTCCTGCCACACACACAATGCAAACGCAGACTTGGCGAAGATTTCTCCTTATGATAGTCAAAGATGCTTGATACGTATTAAAATCAAATCAATTTTGATATTATTATTAGTGCATAGTGTAGAAAAAATTCATTTCGAAAGTAGAATATAAATCTTAGCCAGCATAGGTACCATTATATTATGCCTACTAATAGCTACCATATTAGATGGCAGGTTCTACAACTAAAACCGTACAAGTCACGTATTGTTTCTTTGGATTTCCAACGAATGATCAGGCCAAGGAACTTCCCATTGCCACATGAGAATGCCTCTGGATGGACATCCCCGAGAACCAAACCGGATCTCTACCAACACAAGGCTGGGTTACTCCTAACTGAGTAACAACTGACCGAATATGCCATCCCCCGGTCCTTTGGGACCTTTATCCGAGAGCTCTCTAATCAATTCACACAATCATAAACACAAAGTGTTTCAACATGAGTAAGTATCTGGGCTCCATACCATGATACCACCCTTTTCCAGAAGGAAATGGACACATCCTAAAGGGTGCTACCCCTCATAACCTTGCTGCTTCTTTCCTGTTTTGACCATTCACGGGGTGTGAGGCTCGACGAAGTCACGTCCACAAAAACATACTTTATACAAAAGCCATGCTTTGGGTCAACAAATGATCAACACAATGATCAATAAGATAGACGATCAAATAAACGATCCTATCACAAATAATCAACACAATGATCATTTCAGCATCACTCAGCATGTCACATTACCAAACTGGGAATATATCGCTGATAACTTCAACTATATAACCTCTGAGCTCGTACGTCTCAGAGAAGGGTGTTAAGCAAAGAATAAATTCTCCGCCACCAACAGAAATATATTTGAAAGAAATCGGCTTTATATCTCAACTTGTAATGTCAGACATACAATCCATACAAGTCTGTTCCGGGCTCGAACAAAACCGAAGGCACTTACAAAGAAGTCCTTGCAATCCGGATATTCACAATCCTGATCGGATTTCCCATCACTTATGGAATCTCTATACCAGGAGCTACCCAGTGCAGAGACAATCGATAGGTCATCCTATCGCTCTCGCAAATACCGGTCTTCAACACCGATCTTCAATGCAATTCACAACGACGTATCACATATTCGGAATGGGTTATACGACCCCATGGTCCTTTCCCGGTTAACCCGAATAGTGAGCGCTTATTCAAAAATAAGTGTGCATTCAAATTCAATCAATTCACATCAAATACCCAATCAAAGGGAAATATTGATAGTCGGTTATTGAACTATCAATGAATATGCACACATCACCAGATTCCAAATAATTTTCCAAATTATTTACATTTCCAAAATATCTTTACAAGATATAAAATTCCAACACTTTAAAAATAAATCAATATTTATTTTCAAAAACATTTCACTTTCACATATAAATTCCATAATGAATTTATATTTCAAAATATTCATGCATATGATTTCAATTTATTCATTTCAATTTATCTTCAAAAAGATAAATTCAATATATTCACTTTATATTAGAAAACATTTCCATACTTATTTATTCATAAGTAATTCACAAATCTCTTTTATTTTCAACGCTTAGAAAATATCCAATATACTTAAATCGAATTAAGTATATATTTCATTCTTTAAGGAAATCATTCACTTAAACATATTTATTTGGGCCAAAACGAATGTTACGTAAAACATCGTTACGACAACCCAAAATCACTAGTATAGGGATTCGAAATTAAAATAGATATATAAATCCCAATACTATACAAAACATTTCCTTTCGGAAATCATTTACTATAACAACCGTGTTATAGTCCACCATTTCCTTTTATTTCTCGAAAACGTCTATTTCAACAATAAATGTTGAAAACTATGGTTTCGAATCTCAACACCTTTTAAAACATCGTTAGATCGACTTAATTCTATTTACAACACCAAATCCAAAACATTTCCTTTAACGTGTTATTCATTATTCAAAAACGTGAATATACTTCTTTAACAAATTCCATCCTTTTATTCATTTTAATTCAAAGGATTATTCACTATTCAAAATGTGAATATAACTCTATTTCTAAGTTATAACAATTAACTTATCAAAATAAGTCGTTTGCGAATTTATAAAACAACGTTTATAAATTCTAATTCTATTTATTTATAAAAACTTCCTTTTTATAAATTCCTTTATTAACATATTCCAGTTTATAACTAAATTATAAACTAAACCTTCATATTATAAGTTAAATACTTATAATTTATTTGTTTACAAAAATCGTTCCTTTGAACTTTACAAATTTTATAAACTATTGTTTATAAAATTCCATTTATAACTTCACCGTTATATAATTCTATAAATTTCATTCATTAATGAAATTCATTTACAAATCATTCAAACACTTATAAAAACTCGTTTTATAATATCAATATTTCGATTTATAAATATCCATTTATAAATCTCTTAATCTAAATCCATTTATATTATTCTTTAAACGTTTTTACATTCCTTTATAATTTCATCTTTTTGATTTATAAAATAATCAAATTTTATAAATCCTATATTTAAACTTTTAATAATAAATTCAAAAATCCCGTTTAAACTATTTTATAAAATCATTAATTCGTATTTCTCAAAAATCCACTTTTAACTATATTCTCAAAAATCATAATTTTATAACTTTTAAAATTATAACGTTTACTTATTTAAAATGGATCAATTCTAAAAAATATAGTATATTCTCAAAAATCACTTTAAAATCATTTTAAAATCCCAAAATCTGGGTCCAATGATGCTACACATCAAATAGTCAATCACGACTACAACGATATCATATATCGATATGATAATCCATCAAATATCAAAATATCTGAAAATCAAATAAAAACTGTTGAGGAATCCAGTTGGATCCCTCCAACCTGTTTCCTGCATCCAAAAACATTAGCACAATACCAATTTCGCTCCAGTACGAAATTATCGCGGTATATGTTCTTATTAAATATTATCCGCTTAATAACGGCGTAATAGGGTCTCATCCGCTAAACAAAAAATGCGGGAAATCAACAACTGCAATATATACATATGCCAATATATATATATTGCTATTATATATAATACCAATTTCACTGTTTATGAAATATTCGCGGTATATGTTTTTATTAAATAACATCCGCTTACTAACGGCGCATAATGTCTATTTTAACAATCAATAATTTACAGTCATCATTCAAACATGCATTCAAATATTTTAAATCTAACTATTTAAAATAAAATCGAAATCTATTCGATTGAGTGAGAAGTTCTCACCTTGGTTTTAATTTCCGTTTTAGCTTTTATTTCGAATAAAATTAAACGCGCGTTTAATTTTACCCAAAATTCTCACTAACTCCAAACGACTCCAAACCAACTCCATCGCGTAGTGCTCGTCCATACGATTCCAACGCTTCTTGTTTCGCGCAGTTTCGACCTCGTATGTAAAAGATATGAATTTTACAAGATTGTACATGATTTTATATAACTATATACAACAAAACCTTTATATTTTTAACCTACATCAAACATTAGCCATAGGATCCCTCATCACTCCATCATCACCGCACATTCCATCTTCTTCCCATCTCGTTCCATCTTCAGGAAATAGGCCGTCACCACCCAAACCCATAACAACAAACTAGGGTTTCGATTTCAAGCTTCATCACTCGATTAAAACTCGATCGGGGAACTCCATTGCGTAGCCCCTCCTCTCCACTACACTCGGCCCCAAGGACCCCAAGCTCGGCCCCCCCTCTCTTATAGAAAAACGTGCACAGGTCATGGAGGACGCGGCCTCCTATCCCCCTCCACGTCGCATGAAAACCCATCATCACCTTATAGAATCGAAGATCTCATCTTGCTCTTCGATTTTGCTGTTGATCACTTCGGCTAAAACTTCACGGATTTGAAGAGATTGAGGAAAGAAAATTAACAAATTCTGGCCTTAGATTGAAATGGTGGCGGCTGCAAATATGGGCTAGGGTTTTGAATATTTTTTTTTTATATTTGTGTGTGTGGTGTATTTATAGAAAACCAAGCGTAAACACTATTCATCCCGGGAATTCCGAACTCCGATTTAGGCGCCGTAACCAGCGTACCTAGGGTTTATCCCGCGTTCCGGACACAATGGAACAGGTTTCGGAAGCTAATTCGGAAGTATGTGCGAGTTATGGCTACAAACGCTCAATTTAAATTAAACCGATTTAAATCGATTTCTAGGCGTTTTAATTCGTACCGGACAAACGGTAAATCCAAACGACTTGAAATTTGAAACCTTACAATAATATCACATTACGGATCCGATGAAACTGGTTTCGTCGAAATCCGAGACTTTTTGAAAAATGGCTATTTTTGACTCGCCAAATTTAAATTAAAAACAATTCGATGCGTTTCGAGCTGCAACGATCAAACGATAACTCCGATTGACACGAAAATCGAAATTCGGTAATAACTAACTATTACGGATCCAATGAAACTGGTTTCGTTCAATTCTGAGACTGTTCAGAAATTGACTATTTTACAGTCGATTATTTAATATTAAAATATTCAATTTTCACAAATTAACTTTTAATTCGATTTTAAAAGTTCTAAAATATCGTTCTAACTTCAACATGATAAAATAAAATTTTACAAATTATTTTCAATCATATTTAACTCAATTTTCAATTATTTCCATAATTTAACATATTAAATTATCGATTTAATTATCTAATTAAATCTAATAAATCAAATAAAAATTTATTTGACTTATAAATTCACTTATAAATATTTAAAATTAATTAAATACTCAAATTTTAATTAATAAAAATTCTGGGTCGTTACAATCTTTCCCCCTTAAAAGAATTTCGTCCTCGAAATTATAAGTAAGAAAGGTTACAGAATTTATTAACTTTCCAAAATTCATAATTAAATTCCTTACAATACTTTACTAAGTTTTTAAATCATACTTAGTTATCTTTTCAAAAACAACTACTATGTTTAACTTTCAATTCCAAAATCAAAGTTAAAGTTTTCAAAATTTTCCAATTTTTCTCAAATTTTTTTCTAACGCCTTAAATTTCCGGAAAAATTCGCCATAGTCTCCTTTGCGCGGCTCGATCCGAAAAAAAAATGACAGTATATATATCACAAATATACATCTCATCAAGTAATGAGGCATCCCGAAGGGAAAAAAGTGTAAAAGTGCAATATTTAATCCGAGATATGTACCTTATATTTTATTAGCGAGCATATACGGCTAATATAGCGCTAAAGCGAACTCCAAATGCGAAGCAAACGCGATCCGCACCTACTAAACACTTAACAAACAACATGAGAACATGCATATATGAAAATAATCTCAATATACATCATATAGCAACATGATAACTATATATGTCACATAGCAAATGCAACAATAGCAATATATATTCAACCATCAACCAACTAACATCCATAATCAATGAATATTCATTCATATTCTTATTAATATTCAATGAATTGGGTTTTCTCAGTTTAATCACATTTGATTTATTAACATTGGATTTTATCAACATTCATTCTAAATTTTAATTAGTTTGCATTCACTAAATAAATCCAATTCACATTCAATTCTATTCAAATTTATTTACTTTCAATTTGAATTCAATTTCATAGCTTCCAATTTCATTAACACTTAATGAATTACATACAATCAATCAACAATCATATAACAATCAATGTATATTAATTTCAACCAAATTCCTTTGCTTATGTTCATTCATTTTTTTTATTCAACTTCTAATAACATTAGATTTAATGAATTAACACTTACATTCATTATTCATTCAAATTAATTCAATTATTCAATTCAATTACCAAAGTTGAATTTCATTCACATAACTTAAGTTCACATTTCTTTTAATCCACTTGATTATTTACTTCGATACCAAAATCAATTCCATTCAACAACACTTAAGTTATATTTCATTTAACCTTATATTCATTTTTATTTACAACTCATATTCATATAATTTTACTTCTTGTATATATAAGTTTATTTCACAATGGTAATTCACTTTAATTATAACTCAATTCTTATAATTCTTTTGCTTATACAATTATTCTTTTATTTAGATTATCCAAACAACCTAACAATCAACTTATATACACTTTAATAATTTTGAAAAATTATTTCTTACATACAAAATATACTTAAGGTAAAATTATTTCATTTACCCAATTTCTAAATCAATATTGTGCCTAATTGTTCTATTCAAGTGTTTAGAAACCCCTTCGGCATAGTCTTGCGGACCACGCTGACAAAAGTTCATATGCCACTCAATAAACCAATCATCACAATATAAAACTATTTCATATTCACTAACAAATACGCTCTCATAGCTATTATTACACTCAAACTCATTCTAGAGTACTGCTGACTCTATCTCTAATTAATTATACCCAACAGAACCATGGTTGTCGCTTAACCATCAGCTCTGATACCACATTGTCAGGACACGATTCTTCGTCTTCCGAAAATTCAACATCGACACTCACTTTATCGACTGCCGAGAAATCGAACGACGGAAAACCGAACACTGAGGGTTTTATTTAAGAAAAATTTAGGAAAGAAGAAGAGAAAAAGTTAGAAATTAGGGAGGAGAGAAGAAAAAGGAAATAGAACACAGAAGAAAATAGGACGGAACAGAAAAACAACAGAACAACATCAGAATCTCACAATTCGCAGCGGAACAACATATAATAATAAATGAATAATCTTTAAACAAAGAACTATCTCAGTTATTACATTACATCACATTACATTACATCACATCATCAGAGTGTACAACAACAACAACAAACAGTGCAGCGGAAAAAGAAATACTATATAAACTAGTAATACGCCATGCCATCCAGCTTGCCTCCAGCAACTCCAGAATATCCAGAATATCCTGATAAACCTAACTCTTAACTGCCCATGTGGAAATTGGTGGGCACCCAGAGTTTAGGAAGGAAAACAATAAACTCCAAGTCAGTCATGTGACTGGTGTGAGAACTCAAAAACAGTTTATTTATCTTTAAAATCAAAAATAGAGGAATATTTTTAAAGTCAATTCGCAATGCTTTTAAAAATGAGACTACCATAAGACCTCCTGCCACACACACAATGCAAACGCAGACTTGGAGAAGATTTCTCCTTATGATAGTCAAAGATGCTTGATACGTATTAAAATCAAATCAATTTTGATATTATTATTAGTGCATAGTGTAGAAAAAATTCATTTCGAAAGTAGAATATAAATCTTAGCCAGCATAGGTACCATTATATTATGCCTACTAATAGCTACCATATTAGATGGCAGGTTCTACAACTAAAACCGTACAAGTCACGTATTGTTTCTTTGGATTTCCAACGAATGATCAGGCCAAGGAACTTCCCATTGCCACATGAGAATGCCTCTAGATGGACATCCCCGAGAACCAAACCGGATCTCTACCAACACAAGGCCGGGTTACTCCTAACTGAGTAACAACTGACCGAATATGCCATCCCCCGGTCCTTTGGGACCTTTATCCGAGAGCTCTCTAATCAATTCACACAATCATAAAAACAAAGTGTTTCAACATGAGTAAGTATCTGGGCTCCATACCATGATACCACCCTTTTCCAAAAGGAAATGGACACATCCTAAAGGGTGCTACCCCTCATAACCTTGCAGCTTCTTTCCTGTTTTGACCATTCACGGGGTGTGAGGCTCGACGAAGTCACGTCCACAAAAACATACTTTATACAAAAGCCATGCTTTGGGTCAACAAATGATCAACACAATGATCACTAAGATAGACGATCAAATAAACGATCCTATCACAAATAATCAACACAATGATCATTTCAGCATCACTCAGCATGTCACATTACCAAACTGGGAATATATCGCTGATAACTTCAACTATATAACCTCTGAGCTCGTACGTCTCAGAGAAGGGTGTTAAGCAAAGAATAAATTCTCCGCCACCAACAGAAATATATTTGAAAGAAATCGGCTTTATATCTCAACTTGTAATGTCAGACATACAATCCATACAAGTCTGTTCCGGGCTCGAACAAAACCGAAGGCACTTACAAAGAAGTCCTTGCAATCCGGATATTCACAATCCTGATCGGATTTCCCATCACTTATGGAATCTCTATACCAGGAGCTACCCAGTGCAGAGACAATCGATAGGTCATCCCATCGCTCTCGCAAATACCGGTCTTCAACACCGATCTTCAATGCAATTCACAACGACGTATCACATATTCGGAATGGGTTATACGACCGCATGGTCCTTTCCCGGTTAACCCGAATAGTGAGCGCTTATTCAAAAATAAGTGTGCATTCAAATTCAATCAATTCACATCAAATACCCAATCAAAGGGAAATATTGATAGTCGGTTATTGAACTATCAATGAATATGCACACATCACCAGATTCCAAATAATTTTCCAAATTATTTACATTTCCAAAATATCTTTACAAGATATAAAATTCCAACACTTTAAAAATAAATCAATATTTATTTTCAAACACATTTCACTTTCACATATAAATTCCATAATGAATTTATATTTCAAAATATTCATGCATATGATTTCAATTTATTCATTTCAATTTATCTTCAAAAAGATAAATTCAATATATTCACTTTATATTAGAAAACATTTCCATACTTATTTATTCATAAGTAATTCACAAATCTCTTTTATTTTCAACGCTTAGAAAATATCCAATATACTTAAATCGAATTAAGTATATATTTCATTCTTTAAGGAAATCATTCACTTAAACATATTTATTTGGGCCAAAACGAATGTTACGTAAAACATCGTTACGACAACCCAAAATCACTAGTATAGGGATTCGAAATTAAAATAGATATATAAATCCCAATACTATACAAAACATTTCCTTTCGGAAATCATTTACTATAACAACCGTGTTATAGTCCACCATTTCCTTTTATTTCTCGAAAACGTCTATTTCAACAATAAATGTTGAAAACTATGGTTTCGAATCTCAACACCTTTTAAAACATCGTTAGATCGATTTAATTCTATTTACAACACCAAATCCAAAACATTTCCTTTAACGTGTTATTCATTATTCAAAAACGTGAATATACTTCTTTAACAAATTCCATCCTTTTATTCATTTTAATTCAAAGGATTATTCACTATTCAAAATGTGAATATAACTCTATTTCTAAGTTATAACAATTAACTTATCAAAATAAGTCGTTTGCGAATTTATAAAACAACGTTTATAAATTCTAATTCTATTTATTTATAAAAACTTCCTTTTTATAAATTCCTTTATTAACATATTCCAGTTTATAACTAAATTATAAACTAAACGTTCATATTATAAGTTAAATACTTATAATTTATTTGTTTACAAAAATCGTTCCTTTGAACTTTACAAATTTTATAAACTATTGTTTATAAAATTCCATTTATAACTTCACCGTTATATAATTCTATAAATTTCATTCATTAATGAAATTCATTTACAAATCATTCAAACACTTATAAAAACTCGTTTTATAATGTCAATATTTCGATTTATAAATATCCATTTATAAATCTCTTAATCTAAATCCATTTATATTATTCTTTAAACGTTTTTACATTCCTTTATAATTTCATCTTTTTGATTTATAAAATAATCAAATTTTATAAATCCTATATTTAAACTTTTAATAATAAATTCAAAAATCCCGTTTAAACTATTTTATAAAATCATTAATTCGTATTTCTCAAAAATCCACTTTTAACTATATTCTCAAAAATCATAATTTTATAACTTTTAAAATTATAACGTTTATTTATTTAAAATGGATCAATTCTAAAAAATATAGTATATTCTCAAAAATCACTTTAAAATCATTTTAAAATCCCAAAATCTGGGTCCAATGATGCTACACATCAAATAGTCAATCACGACTACAACAATATCATATATCGATATGATAATCCATCAAATATCAAAATATCTGAAAATCAAATAAAAACTGTTGAGGAATCCAGTTGGATCCCTCCAACCTGTTTCCTGCATCCAAAAACATTAGCACAATACCAATTTCGCTCCAGTACGAAATTATCGCGGTATATGTTCTTATTAAATATTATCCGCTTAATAACGGCGTAATAGGGTCTCATCCGCTAAACAAAAAATGCGGGAAATCAACAACTGCAATATATACATATGCCAATATATATATATTGCTATTATATATAATACCAATTTCACTGTTTATGAAATATTCGCGGTATATGTTTTTATTAAATAACATCCGCTTACTAACGGCGCATAATGTCTATTTTAACAATCAATAATTTACAGTCATCATTCAAACATGCATTCAAATATTTTAAATCTAACTATTTAAAATAAAATCGAAATCTATTCGATTGAGTGAGAAGTTCTCACCTTGGTTTTAATTTCCGTTTTAGCTTTTATTTCGAATAAAATTAAACGCGCGTTTAATTTTACCCAAAATTCTCACTAACTCCAAACGACTCCAAACCAACTCCATCGCGTAGTGCTCGTCCATACGATTCCAACGCTTCTTGTTTCGCGCAGTTTCGACCTCGTATGTAAAAGATATGAATTTTACAAGATTGTACATGATTTTATATAACTATATACAACAAAACCTTTATATTTTTAACCTACATCAAACATTAGCCATAGGATCCCTCATCACTCCATCATCACCGCACATTCCATCTTCTTCCCATCTCGTTCCATCTTCAGGAAATAGGCCGTCACCACCCAAACCCATAACAACAAACTAGGGTTTCGATTTCAAGCTTCATCACTCGATTAAAACTCGATCGGGGAACTCCATTGCGTAGCCCCTCCTCTCCACTACACTCGGCCCCAAGGATCCCAAGCTCGGCCCCCCCTCTCTTATAGAAAAACGTGCACAGGTCATGGAGGACGCGGCCTCCTATCCCCCTCCACGTCGCATGAAAACCCATCATCACCTTATAGAATCGAAGATCTCATCTTGCTCTTCGATTTTGCTGTTGATCACTTCGGCTAAAACTTCACGGATTTGAAGAGATTGAGGAAAGAAAATTAACAAATTCTGGCCTTAGATTGAAATGGTGGCGGCTGCAAATATGGGCTAGGGTTTTGAATATTTTTTTTTTATATTTGTGTGTGTGGTGTATTTATAGAAAACCAAGCGTAAACACTATTCATCCCGGGAATTCCGAACTCCGATTTAGGCGCCGTAACCAGCGTACCTAGGGTTTATCCCGCGTTCCGGACACAATGGAACAGGTTTCGGAAGCTAATTCGGAAGTATGTGCGAGTTATGGCTACAAACGCTCAATTTAAATTAAACCGATTTAAATCGATTTCTAGGCGTTTTAATTCGTACCGGACAAACGGTAAATCCAAACGACTTGAAATTTGAAACCTTACAATAATATCACATTACGGATCCGATGAAACTGGTTTCGTCGAAATCCGAGACTTTTTGAAAAATGGCTATTTTTGACTCGCCAAATTTAAATTAAAAACAATTCGATGCGTTTCGAGCTGCCACGATCAAACGATAACTCCGATTGACACGAAAATTGAAATCCGGTAATAACTAACTATTACGGATCCAATGAAACTGGTTTCGTTCAATTCTGAGACTGTTCAGAAATTGACTATTTTACAGTCGATTATTTAATATTAAAATATTCAATTTTCACAAATTAACTTTTAATTCGATTTTAAAAGTTCTAAAATATCGTTCTAACTTCAAAATGATAAAATAAAATTTTACAAATTATTTTCAATCATATTTAACTCAATTTTCAATTATTTCCATAATTTAACATATTAAAATATCGATTTAATTATCTAATTAAATCTAATAAATCAAATAAAAATTTATTTGACTTATAAATTCACTTATAAATATTTAAAATTAATTAAATACTCAAATTTTAATTAATAAAAATTCTGGGTCGTTACACCAAACCTATCAATGTTTATACTTAAAAAAGTTGTAAACGGCATTTTGAACTCAATGGAAGTGGTCTCGAGTCCTAATTTGACCGTTTGCAAAAAGTAGCTTTTCGGACCAATATCCGATTAACGACAAAATATTTAAATAAAATATTTAAATATAAAATCGATAAATATGCGGGTTGTTACAAAATATGCAGTGCATACTCAATTACACAAGTGACACAAGTGTTACAAGACATAGTGCACAAATGCAACACCAAGCAATCGACTAATAAACATCATATATACATGTGCATCAAAGACTAGGGATTATGCAACATGGCAGTAAGCAGTACTCAGTGATCAAACTAAAACAGTCGAAGTCAGGAATTGCTCAAGACCAAGTATAAGACTTGAATGGACCGAGACAATAACAATGAACATAGATGGCCAAAAACAGTGCAACTGGCCCAGTTACAACAGACTCAAAGACCAGTGAACAACCAGACTTCAAACCATGGAACAACAAGGTGATCGAACAAACAAGACCAAGTAAAGTAAAAACCATACGAGCAGCCAAATGCCACAGTGAATCACCAAAACAAAATCAAAGCCGAGTTAACCAAGTGACACAAAATACACGAATTCGATAAATCAGAGAAAGCATCACAACGAAACCAAATCAAATGCAAGGCATACACTGAGTTAAAGTAGATGTGAATAATCATAATTACTCACCTTTTTCTTCAAAGAACCAGATCCAATAGCAGCCGCGAGCAAAAGAGAGTCGAACGATTTGAAGTCGAAGCCGTGAAGGTCAAAGAAATTGAAGCATCGCCCTCAATTCAAGTGGATTTATATCGAAGCCCTAATTCTTCGAACAAAAGAAGAAGTTTGATGCCGCCATTTATTTTTTTCGTTTAGGGTTTCGAACGAAACACAATGGTTTGGGTTTGCAAAAGGAATGATCCAACAAGAGGGGGGATAGGTTTGCAAATTATCTCAACGAAAAGGAACAAGCTCAATAAAATAAAATAAAATAAAGGAACGGGTAAATATAAATTTAAAGCCCGTATTTCTTTAACGAATTATTAACAAATTTCAACCCGATTTAAAAATTCCAATAACAACAGAAATTAACAACCTAATTTAATCGTCTAACGACAGTAATTAATTACTGCGAAATCTCAGGTTGTTACAGACTCCCCTCCTTATAAAAATTGCGTCCCCGCAATTTTCATAATTAAGGTCGTCACTAACAATAAATTTTCTAACATAAATTTGTTAAGCTAGAAAATAAAAGTCAGGAATACAAATGCCAAAGAAATCTTTTAATTTCATAAAAGAAATTCACAAATTCTCAACAAAAATCTAACTATCAATAGATAGTCAGAAAACAACAAAGGCCTAATTATCAAAAACGATAGTTAGAAATCTCAAATCGACAAATATTTGATTATCTCAGTCGATAATCAAATTTCAAATCAGCAAATATTTGATTATCTTTAGTGATAATAAAATCTCAAATCAGCAAATATTTAATTATCAAAAGCGATAATTAAATCTCAAATCAGCAAATATTTAATTATCAAAAGCGATAATTAAATCTCAAATCAGCAAATATTTAATTATCAAAAGCGATAATTAAATCTCAAATCAGCAAATATTTAATTATCAAAAGCGATAATTAAATCTCAAATCAGCAAGTATTTAATTATCAAAAGCGATAATTAAATCTCAAATCAACAAATATTCGATTATCAAAAACGATAATCAAATCTCAAATCAACAAATATTCGATTATCAAAAACGATAATATTCGATTATCAAAAATGATAATCAAATCAACAAATATTCGATTATCAAAAACGATAATCAAATCAACAATTATTTGATTATCAAAAACGATAATCAAATCAACAAATATTCGATTATCAACAACGATAATCAAATCAACAAATATCTAATTATCACAAGCGATAATTAGAACTCAGATCAACAAATATTCAATTACTTGCAGATAATTGGAAACAACAAATATCTAGTAATCAATAAAGATACTCTAGAAAATCAACATAAAAGGTTGGATCGATCCCATCAAATGGCGAGTTTTAGCTACGCCGCACGTGCATCTCAGAGTGGTCGAAGCCTACCAAGTACTCAACATAATTTTTGGCACCCATCAGATTGATCCGAAGGTCCGCAGAGTGACCCGAAGGTCTAGTACTGGTATTTGACCCGAAGGTCCAGCAGAGTGGCCCGAAAGCCCAACAAATGACCCGGAGGTCCAGCAGAGTGGCCCGAAAGCCCAACAAATGACCCGAAGGTCCAGCAGAGTGGCCCGAAAGCCAAATAAAATCAACAGATATTCAATTAACGAGTCCGGAATTAACCGATAAAGAAAACGCACATGTCCCATACCACGTGTTTTACTAAATCGTTTGATTCTCTTCATCGTTTCCTTGAACGTGCAAAATTGTGTATTTCAAAAATAACATTTCACATTCTCAAACGGACAAGTCCGGAATTAAGCGAATCAGTAAAAGAAAGGGGTCATAGTCCTCGATTTTGCTGAAACGTTTAAGTCGCTTCCTCATTCTTTTGAAAACGCAAACTGCAAAACTTCTGTAAATAATTTTCATTTTTTTAATATTAATTTACATTCTCAAATGAACAAGTCCAGAATTAACCGAATCAGTAAAAGAAAGGGGTCATAGTCCTCGATTTTCCTGAATCGTTTAAGTCGCTTTCTCATTCTTTTGAAAACATAAACTGAAAAGCTTTTGAAAACAATTTTTATTTATAAAACAATTTGAAAAAACCCGTTCTCAAAACAGCAATATCAGTAACAATTTCAATAAGGAAATTGTACTTCTCAAAACACCATAAAAACGGATCTCAAAATCAGCATTGCGGAATAACCGCTTGAAAATCCACTTTAAAATTGACGGTTACTGAAGTCAATGCGACAGTAATTTTTAAACGTCAAAATCTCATCATAATAATTCGCATCAAAATATAATACCAATGAATTTTCATTCATAAAATGTCAACAAAACACCGTGCTTCAAAGATTTAGCATAGGTGTAAAAATCCCGTTATAATAGTAACGGCAACAAAATACATTTCATAACCAAGCATCGGTTCAACGTAAAATTAATACAGTAACGTGCAACTTGAATTTGCACGTATACTACAAAATGAACAAAGAAATCATTCAATTATATCTTCAATGAAGATAATTTAAAACATCAAAATCTAATCAACATGTGATTAGCATTAAAGGAAACCAGCAAAAATTCCAACAAAATACATAGCCGCAATCACTTCGAATCCTCAAATCGGATTCGAAATTTTAAAGAAACAAAATAAACACAGCTATGTAAACAACAAATGAAATTTATTTTAATTTCGTATTTTGATTTTTAAATCAAAATAATTATCATCTGTACTCAGCGAAGCAGTCACACTGTTTTCGCTGCGCACTCTGATAAACAAGCACAAATCAACCAATCATCAAAACTCAATCAACTTTTATTTTTAAATAAGGATATTTAAAAAATTTCAACATATTTTCAAAACTTTAGTTTTTGACTCAAAACACATATAAAACATCGATTAGTAGTTGTAACACATGTTCCATCTAAGTTATGTTTTATATTATGTCCTAAACCCCCAAGCTCTGATACCAATTGTAACGCCCCACCTCTATGCTCACAATAATAAAGAGTATTAAAAGAAATACTGTCTATTATTATGAAGAATAAGGCTGGATAGGAGAGGCCATCCGTAGTTAAGCCTTACACTAGTATTGGTTATCTAGATAGGAGTGGTATATATTTTTATTTTTCATCTCCTATTTATTTACTCCCATCGACATACCCAATTCCAGTATAAAACGAACTACGATGGTTCATAATAGTTTAGGACAATATATATAATAATAACACAGATAAATCAAATGCGGAACACAGATATAACAGAAAGTCTCATATATATATATATATATATATATATATATATATATATATAACTGAAGTCAGTTGATATACATGTGATACAATACATATGATACAACTACAACTATCGACTCTGGAAGTTACATATACAAGTACATTGTCGTATATAATATACATGAATACATGTCTTCCTATACAAATAAACCGACTACTATGAATGACGACGACTACTCCAAAAGATATGAAGTGACTTCATAGCTCAAGCAGCAACCCAAAGTAAGATATCAACAACCTGTAAATACTCGGTCTGACCCGAGTATTACATTCAAAAGAAAATAATACACGGGTCAGTCTAATTCAAACACAGTTATTAGTGCACAGAAGCAATAATAATTAAATATGAATAGACGACAGCCACAATAAATCTCGTCTATCTGATCTTTAAATAAGGAAATCGGATAACGACAAATATAACACGTAACAATGTTAAACAACAAATCAGCAAATTAAACCAAATCAGAATATTGAATTGAATAAACAAAACAGTTCAAACCATTGAAATATCAATTAAAATATTAATTCGGGTAGGGCTGCAGTACACGCACGCGTGCACTGCCTCGCCACTACAGCATATGGAATATGCAAAAGATCAAATAATCAAAACAAGATAGAATATCATAACAGCCCTACCGTGTGGCTGCAGTTCACGCTTGCGTGCACTGCCTTGCCACTACAGTGACGATGCACCCAATGAATATTCACAAACAAATAAAAGATTAAACCCGAGTCATCGGATTCAACACAAGTGTAATTCGAAAATCAATCCAAATGCACATGGCAGTGATATGATGAAACAGTGCTAACAAACAGATAATGGCAGAGGTACTAACATGAAGACACAGAGGAATAATGTGACAGCAACAGAGGTATGGCCAACATCATTAACCAAATGCAGAGGTCAAGCTAATGTTACATGAAGTCAATGCAGACAAATGAACCATTGCCATGATAAATATTAAGTGTAATGAGGACTACAAGGAGATAAACCAATATATTATGCAATGGGTAATGCAAGTACAATATCTAGGAACACAACTTCACATGACTGCATAGTACGTGGTCAGTGAAGTCAAAGACTACATGAAATAGGTAGGCAAGCTGTCTCAAATGGTCAAGGCAGCAAGTATTGATGAAAATATCACTTATGAACAAAACATGGAACTAGTGAAAACTGTATGACATATACAAGTAAACATAAATGAAAATATCACTTATGAACAAAACATGGAACTAGTGCAAACTGTATGACATATACAGGTAAATATAAATGAAAGGCCAAAACCCAAGCCAACATGAAACTGTTCCAGAGACTATAAATAAACTGCATCAAAGCATAAATACATGGAATATTTCAACATGACAATGCAGACACCAATGAACACACATGGACAACATGTCATGAATGAACTAGCAAAGGCTAACCACCAACATAACAGCAACACCAACCAGAAAAGGAGCAAACCAAATATACAGTGCATACTCAATTACACAAGTGACACAAGTGTTACAAGACATAATGCACAAATGCAACACCAAGCAATCGACTAATAAACATCATATATACATGTGCATTGAAGACCAGGGATTATGCAACATGGCAGTAAGCAGTACTCAGTGATCAAACTAAAACAGTCGAAGTCAGGAAACGCTCAAGACCAAGTATAAGACTTGAATGGACCGGGACAATAACAATGAACATAGATGGCCAAAAACAGTGCAACTGGCCCAGTTACAACAGACTCAAAGACCAGTGAACAACCAGACTTCAAACCATGGAACAACAAGGTGATCGAACAAACAAGACCGGGCAAAGTAAAAACCATATGAACAGCCAAATGCCACAGTGAATCACCAAAACAAAATCAAAGCCGAGTTAACCAAGTGACACAAAATACACGAATTCGATAAATCAGAGAAAGCATCACAACGAAACCAAATCAAACGCAAGGCATACACTGAGTCAAAGTAGATGTGAGTAATCATAATTACTCACCTTTTTCTTCAAAGAACCAGATCCAATAGCAGCCGCGAGCAAAAGAGAGTCGAACGATTTGAAGTCGAAGCCTTGAAGGTCAAAGAAATTGAAGCATCGCCCTTAATTCAAGTGGATTTATATCAAAGCCCTAATTCTTCGAACGAAAGAAGAAGTTTGATGCCGCCATTTTTTATTTTTTATTTTTTTCGTTTAGGGTTTCGAACGAAACACAATGGTTCGGGTTTGCAAAAGGAATGATCCAACGAGAGGGGGGATAGGTTTGCAAATTATCTCAACGAAAAGGAACAAGCCCAATAAAATAAAATAAAGGAACGGGTAAATGTAAATTTAAAGCCCGTATTTCTTTAACGAATTATTAACAAATTTCAACCCGATTTAAAAATTCCAATAACAACAGAAATTAGCAACCTAATTTAATCGTCTAATGACAGTAATTAATTACTGCGAAATCTCAGGTTGTTACAATAGCCTTAAAATAGTTCAGAAATATCACAAAAACAAGATGCATATGTCGAAAAACAGATTAGGAAACAAGGTAGAACAAGAGAAAAGCACAGGCCACAAACAAGCTCCCCATGTCGACCTGGGTGTCGACCTTAGAAACACATGGGTCAACCCTAGGGTTGAACTATGACATCTCTGGGTTGACCTATGTGTCAACCCAGGTGGTATTGTGGTCGACGTTTGCGATGCAAATTTCTGCAGTCGATTTCCATGCTTCGAACTGATTTTCAGCAATTGTTTTCAGGCAGCGAATGAATGAACAAAGCTGTGGAATTTTGCAAGCACGAACTATAGCATATGGACTATCAATAGGAAAAATTATGGCAGCATTTCATGATCAGACTGAAAGATATTGACATGCAAAGGAGCACACAAAATAGATTTTTCACAATAAGAAAACAACTATAGGAAATAGTTAAAGAAACTAAATTTTTACGTAGATCTTGGCTTTTTGTACACACATTCTACTAGAATATGAGTTTAATACTCACCTTATGAATTTTGAAAGCAGGCTTGAATTATCTACTGAAAGATGAGAGCTTGGTGCGAGAAATGGCTTCAAATACCTGAAAAATCTCAAAACAGAAACATGCAAGAAGAAAGAATATTGCAGGCAATCCAATTTACAAAATCGAATTTTGATGAAATCATTTTATTTTGGAAGTGATTACTTAGAGAAATATCTTAATCTAAAAATTTTAGCAATTTAATTGAAGAAAAATAGAGATTTAAGGATTTTGATTCAAAAGGGAAAGTTTCTCTGTTTTGGTTTTTACTAAATTGAAAAAGAACGTACAAGTTGAAAAGGAGGAGAGAAACTTCTTTTTTCTTAGTTCAAGTTAGAAACATAAAAGGCTAAGACCCAAAGGCTAAAATAATTAGCAAAAAACAATTTATCACACTAAAATTGTTATTATACACTAATATATCAAGTTATAACAAATACATGCACATGTGTACAACTTTAAAAAAATTACACAACATATTGTTATGTTATAAAATTTTATTTTACAACAAAATAAAAGATAATTTTGGCTCTAAAGATTATTTTCATTATTAAAATCCCTTATTTTAATTAAATACACGATTAACATAAATATTTACATAAATCACCATTTTTAACTTTAAAAATTACACAAAAGTAATTTTCTTGTGTAATAAAATACAACAAACCATTTTAACATCATTTCCGTATCCAAAACTTATCTTTTTAAAAAATTCCTCCTTTTCATTTTATAATATACCTTTTCATTTTATAATATACATATATTAAAAAAAATTGTTTTCTAAAAAAATCAATCAAAAGAAACACTTAGCAATAATTACAAGAGTTATTGCATTTCTCTAAATAAAAAATCATATTTCACTCATATTTCTAACAAAACAACTAAGAAAAAGTTTTTAAAACTTTATTTTCTCATTTTATCCAAAATCCATTGTGTATTTTAAACAAAACGTTTTTATATCTCCAATTTATTTTTATTTCTCAATATTCGATTATAACCACCATTATAATTTAATATTTACATGTATCACTAAAACCAGGGTTATTATAGACGCCATACCATGATTTGGCCATAATCAAAGCAAGCTTTCAAATTGAAGATCCACAGTATTCTCAAGGCGAGAGAACTGTGTATATCCGTCACATCGATATTTTCTGTTTGACCCTAGTTTTATCAACCAATAGAAAACTATTGGGTGAGTCGTTCCATTGATATCCAATAACTATTAGTACGCAAAACCAGTATTCTGCCTAACATTTGGAGAGCGTTATGTACGCCAGTCTCAATGGATACAAAGATATATAGTCTTGATCCATCTTGACTAGGAACATTTAAAGTGGTATATTTGTTTCATTGCGATAACTACTCAAGGTTACAACACTTTGTAACTACTTTCACAAAATATACCGTTTATGGATTTTTCTATTAAATATACTTTTAATTAAGTTAACTAATTAATATAATCACATTTATCAAGTGTATAATAGAAAGAAAATACCTTTTATTTTGAACAAGATTGGTCAACGAGTTGGATAAATATGACAAATTACACAATTGTCCCTAGGTCATACCTCTAACTCGATCAATATATATTTTTTATAAAATCCTCGACATGTAATGTTGAAATATTTTTTAGTTCTCAAGTTTTATATTTACATTGACGTTCATCTTATTTGTGTTTCATAGTACGATCATGAATTTTATTTCCTTTGTATCTTTTGAATAGCATAATTAGTTTACTAACATCAATATACCAATTAATCTTAAATTATGTATAATCTAAGACAAAATTGATGTTTCTCTCTTTTTAAACATATGTATTCAAGAGAATAAAATTGGGGAAAATATCATCTATGAAGTAAAAGAATAGTCAAATAATAAATTTTTATGTCGTATTTGAGAAAAGAAATATAAATGTATAAATATTACTTTTGCTCAGTCTAGCATATGTAACTTGATAATGTTAGGGGTATTCCATTAAGGGCAATTATGTATTTTGTTACATATATCTAACTCATTGACAAATCTTGTTTGAAATAAAAGGTATTTTGTTCCTATTATATACTTGATATAATGTGATTATATTAATTAATTAACTTAATTAAAATATATTTAATAGAAAAATCCATAAATGGTATATTTTGTGATAGTAGTTACAAAGTGTTATTACCATGAGTAATTTCTCACAACGACACAAATATACCATTTTAATGCTCCTTAAAGGTGCATCGAGACTGGATATCGATGTGTCCATTGAGATTAGAGTAGGTAACGCTCTCCAAATGTTGCGTTGTGTATTACTCATGACTGTTGGGGGCACCTAGGGGTTACATACTAATAGTTATTGGATAACTATGGAAAGACACACACGTTAGTTTTCTGTTGGTTAATAAAACTAAGGTCAAACAAAAAATAGCGATGTGACTGATTCACACGGTTCTCTCAACTTGAGAATACCGTGGATCTTCAATATGAAAGCTCTTCTTTGATTGTAGAAAAATCATGGCACGACATCCATCGAGTGATTATAGTTGTGTCGAGTAGAAGTATTGGAAGTGAAGCACTATTTAAGATAGGATTCATCTCCTCAGTTATATGCGGTTAGTATCACAGTAAAATCAAAGTCAAAGTCTCTGGCCAGAGCATTTCGTTTGATAATAATTGTTATTATTGAACCAAGGACGTTGTATTTAGACTATAAAGTTGAGTGTGGATGAGGTTGGAATTTTGACCATTACCAAATTTCATAAGTCCAAATTGATATAGTTTTGACAAAGAGAATTGATATAAACAAATGTCATTATCGGGCAACATTTATTAAACTAAAATTGGATTTTACCAAAAATAAGTAAACGATAAATTTGCCATAATGTCACACCACCTGCTAACTGACGTGTGAATGTTCATTAGAACAGTTCGATGTTAATCGCTGATCAAATTTACATCCAAGAGTTACATGGCCGAAATGATGAATTCCTTTAAGACCAAACGATTTAATTATTTTATAACTATTATAAATTAATTAAATTAATTAATCCTTATGAAATATTAATTATAAAATTTGAATATTATTTGAGAAATAAATAATGTTATACATATATTTATAACAGTTATAAATATATCGATCGATATACAATATCGACAAGCGATTAAATTAGATTAAATTGCATAGTATTTTGGCTTGGGATTAGATGGGTTTAAGGCCCATCATTAGGGCTGCAAAATTTCGGTTTTGGAAAGGTCTAAGGGTGGCTAAAACAAAGATAATTGGCTTGGAGATAATTGATTGAGATAAAGTGAGAATGGGTAAAAAGGTTTTTCCTCATTTCTCTCTAATACAACCCCATATATATTTGTATCTCTGAACACAATTACTAACTTTTTGGCCGCCATTACCTTCTACATTGCTGGTTAAAACATAACTCTCATCTACTCCAAAATTCTCAAATATATTTCAAATTAAAATAATGCTATTCGATAGTTAGATATTGGTGATTCTTTACTTGCAATCTGATGAATAAAGAACAGTAAAAGGAAGGGAAGTCATTGCTTCAACTTGGATTCAAAGTCATCATTAAGTTGGTAATTTTAATTCATATTGCAGTAATTAAATTATATTCTACAATCCTACAATGAGCAATTTTATATCTGTTTAAATATATTACTACTATATATTTAGTTAGTGAGATTTTCTAAGTAGATGTGGTTATCACAAATTAGTTTGGTTATGTGCATAATTTTTTTGTTATACTATTTTATTTATGTAAAGACAAATGTTGTTTACCATACAAAATCAAGTTTTTTCATTAATAATTTATATATATATATATATATGTATGTATATTTGTTAATAAATTCATATATGTATGTATGTGTGTGTATATATATATATATATTAGCATATATGTCTCTCTCATAATAGCATATATGCATATATAAGATATAGGGGTTTTTTGGCTCAAGGGAAAAGGTAGAGAAAAATTTAGTTTCAGGGACAAGAAGTTTGTTTTTAGGCTGAAGAAAACTTTTTAGTGTAAATCACAGAATGATAGTTGTAACTATCATTTTCAGTTTATACTAAAAAGCATCCTTCAAAAACTAAAAACCAAACTTGTTGTCCCTGAGACTAATTTTTTTCAACTTCTTCCTTATGCCTATTTACCTGTAAGATACATATATATATATATGTGTGTGTGTGTGTGTGTGTGTGTGTGTGTGATTTGAAATTTTTAATTCACTTATTTATATGGAATATGAATTTATAAATTCGAAAATTAATTATCATAAATACATTCATTTTTTTGAATTAACATTTATTTAACTTTTGAATTGTTTATTATATATAAAATAATTATTATGCTAAATGTCATGACCCACTTTTCCGTACAGTTCGAACAAACACTTTGCCACACTTGTCCAATCCAAATTGAACAGAAAGGTGGATAGTAAGAAAAAGAAAGTAGAAAGAAGGTAGAAAGAAAACCAAAGGACGCAAAATCTCACAGCGGAAGCGAATAATCTATAATATAGAACAAATCTTTACAAAATCAAAACTACAATTCATTTATATACAGACATCAATCAGAGTATACTAACCTATTCAACATGGATAGTTATAACACCCATCCTTACAATTGCTGATAAACACAACTAAAATGGAATGGAAAATAATCATCTATGTGAATACTTCTCTAGGCCTCCAGCCGCTCTACTGAAGCTCCAATCCTTTCAGCTAAACCTGGAAATATGCCAGGTCTAACCCGAGCATATAGGAAAAACCACGCTCGGGTCAGTCTAGTAAATATAGCGTGGGAATTAAAATCACAAGGAATTTTATTTGTTATAACTTTTAAGTCCTTTTGAAGTCAAAAGTATACCATAAGACCACACCACACATAAACACGACGGGTTTTGGCTTACGATAACCAAAACACTTTTATTGAAATCCAGTGATATTATAATAGTGCCTAAGTACAAATACTTATTCAAATAGCTGAAATTGTTGCATTAATTATATTCCAGCTTACTAGGCTCTACAACTAAAACCATAAAGGCACGTATTGGAGAATAAATTCCAAACGAATGATTAGGCACTAGGGTACCACCTACCAAAGTACACGTTTAGAAAAATGTACTGAGTACCACGTCGGGATCCTGTGCAAAACAAGACCGGACTACCCTTAACCTGGATCGATCGAATATACTATCACCCCGGGTGTTCCCATCCTTTCTGTGCTCCTTCTATGTAAGATAGTAATAATATCCGAGGGTATTTAGAAAAGTGATAAACATACCCTAATTGGGTGCGACCTACATAGCATTGCAGCATCTCCCCTACTTTTCAGCCATTCCCGGTTAATGAGGCTAGAGGATACGATTACATTTTTAAAGGAATTTTACCTTAGAATGCTCATTGTCCTTCAATGACAATGTATTGATTGCATTCATCCATATAAGTCCGTTCTAGGTCTGAATGAAACCAAAGGCACTATTCTTACTACATCCGTTTTGGAATCATCCTCAGGATTAGTTGCGATTAGGCCTTGCACTTCATTACTCCATCTTTGATTCCATGCCCTTGTCTTCATTTCGAAAACATATTCGTTGGATCGAACTGGTGTTCGGATAACTTATCCGATCCTGGTATCTTCGAAAAAACTTTCGATATTCCCAGTAAACTCAACCCCGGTTCTTTAGGAAATAATCAGATGAAAATAAGATCGGAGATCATCTTCTAACCGTTAGTGGATGGACTTTCTTAAAATCGTCCTAGAAGAACGAAACGAGTTTATACATACAGTATAGCACTTCGAACGGTAACTATATTATATAATTCCTGTGTTTCTACGAGATATATCCAAAGTTACATTTTGGGTCCATATTTGATAGTCGGTTATTTAACTATCAAATATACAATCATCCAATCAAAGGTTTCATTTCCCCTCGAAAACATTAAGCCTTATTTAATTTTAGTTTCAAGAAATTTAAATTACTTAACCAAAAAGCATATGCTTATCTCATTGGGTTAGTGTATTCACAAACCATTCATTTCAAAATATTTGAAACCCCTTTAAAAATAAATATGGAAAGCACCACTGCAGTATCAACCATGGATTCATAGCTCAATAGTTACGTCTCTATCCTAGAAAAATCCAAAACTTAACTGCAGGCACTCTCTGCCTCCAATTCCGCCATGAAAGTATACCATTACTTTCTGAAAACTTTATTTAATAATTTTCAAAATAATACTTATAAAGTTTCAATATAAATTTTCCAAGTTCTAATTAAGTAAAATACTCTTTTATAAAAGTTTACTATATAATAAATTATTTTTAAAACATTATTAATATTTAATAAATTTATCTTTGGGATAAATATACTTTAATACCAATTAACCTTTAAGTAATAATTAAATTAAAACAATCACTATAAAATAACTTTAATTAATGATTACTATGCTTTAAACAATTTAAATAATTAAATAGCTTTAAAATAATAATTAATACTTTTTAAATAATTTTTAAGAATAATAAAATAATTACTTTAAATCCTTATCAAAATATTTACCAATTAATTTTAAAATAGTATTTATAAATAATACTCATCCTTAAACAATTTTGGTCCAAAAGTCAACCTCCAAATCGAAAAAGTCTTATTATTTTCAATGATACTTTATCAAAATACCATTCGTTCAATAACAGTCTAGAATAACAGATACAGATATCCACATCAATCTGTTTTTAACAATCAATCCAACATCATATTGCGCAATATAATTATTAGGATAATAAATAAATATCCGTACAAATATAATAGCAGAACAGAGTTTTATTTCTACTAGTAAATGTCCACAAAAAGACATATTCAGTAATAATGGCAGAATGGTGATTTATTCTCCCAACAGGGGTCCAATTAATTATAATTAGCGGAAAGGTGTTTTGTTTCGCTAAACAAATGTCAAAACATCGCAATTAACATAAATTTACTCATTGTTAGGGAAAATCACTTCAATAGACGGGTAATATAATTTTAAACGACGTTATTTGTTTTAATACGGTAATTAAAAAATGTTTGTTTTAAATTGACTAATTTTTTTTACTTATTCAATTCAGACAATAAATCACACTATCGTTTTGTACTTGTTCATACGAGCACAATGCAAAACCCCCAGTGTTAATCGGGTTTAAAATGACCATGTTATGACCTTCAAAGATTGAGTATATAAATAATAAGGTTAACTATATAATTAATCAAGAAATTTGCTCACCCACACATTTCAATGGGCCGAGCCCAAACGAACCAACCCACCATCAAAGCATGATGAACTTCATCTTCCTTCCATTTTATTCCATTCCAGTTCATATCTCCTTCCCTCTTCTTTTCCCTTTTTTCTCCCTTTTTTAATATGAATCAAACAATGGCTGCATCCAACACAACAGACCGAGACAATCAAACCCACAATCCCTACAGTACTTCATCTTCTTCCTCTTTCTTTTTTCTATCTCGACGAAGCCAAATGTGCACACTGCTCGGAGCTACGGATCGAACAATTCAATAGCCACCCTATGTCCATCTCATTCTACACTACACGATTGACAACCTTTACGATGCTCAGTCCATCCCATCCTCCTTTCAACTACAAAGCCGAAGTTGAACCATTTCCAAGCTCGAATTTCGCCATATTGCCGCCACTACATTTGACTGCAACAAACGCCGCCTTGTCACCAATAACTCCGATGCTTGAGACATTTCCACGCCAAACCACATCGCCTCCGATACTTCGTACGGCCACCAACGATCCTTTATTTGAGCGCATATGAAAATCACCCTAAAACCCTAAAAACCCCTTGCCATCGCGAATCAAAGCCACATTCAAAAATTGGTCACAGTGAAACTCTTGCCCTCGTCAACCTACTCCTCCTCGAACCAACCGCACCTCCCCTCGATACCTAGATCGTAGAAAATAAATATTTGAATGAATTCTGGTCATCTCAAGATTTCTTGAAAGATAAGCTATTAAAAATCATAAAATCTTCGCTAAGTATCTTATCTTCATACGAGAATCACAACCACGTAACTAACTCAATGATTCAACAAATTGAATTTTGTAAAACACGTGGTTACTTATTGTATTTATACAATTTCACCCAATATATAACACGAACTAGTTTTAAATCATTTTTAGCGTGATTTATACCCGGGAACAACATTTCACTAGTTTACTTTGTTAGCAGATTCGAATTGTATTGAAGGAAAAAGATTTTTGAAGTTGAGCATGTATGAAAATTTTCCACTGTTAAACATAACAAAGCAGCATTTAAACCACTTCCAGTCATTTTCGATTTAAACTGTCACCTTGAACATGTTTTATTGTCTTACAAACTTTAAAATTAATCTAGTTTATAACTTGAAATCTTGAAATCTTGCCTTGCTTTGATTTGAATAGTATGCTTCTTCTTTCTTTTCATTTACAGAGCTGAGTTTTACAGAGTATATTTTTACAGACTTTTGTTTACAGGCTTCATTGTTTTCATAGCTTTTAAAACAAGTATACACAGGCCTTTATATATATATAATATAGGTATGTGATGAGGTATACGTTTAGTCTTTTGGCTCAATAAAAGTTTTGATCTGTACCATAATTTTGATGGAGTGAGGTGATTTCTTGGTTTATCGACCCTGACTCATCCTTCAAAAATCGACACCCAAATACATCACCTGTATTCACATACCGCAGATTCAAACGTTGAGTCTGGTTCGCCAGAGCTTATAACAACATTAGGCGATAACAACACAGCGGAAATAGAAGTATAATTTTTTATTGATACACAACATTTGATACAACAATAATACAAATGAAATGATCAATACTATCAGCGATAGATACAACAGCGGAAATAGTAAGACAGCCACAGCAACGGAAAACAACGTCTTCAATGCCAAAGCTCCAAAGACTCCAATCCAATAAGCTCGAACCACCATCATGCTAAAGTGAACCAAACTCGATCCACAATGCGATCGCCAAACCAAACACTCCAAAGATTGCCAAAAGCTACACCTACTAGCTGACTATCTGATAACATGACCCCTGGCTGCTCGTGTGGAAAATTGTGGGCACCCAGAGTTTAGAAAGGAAACAATAAACTCCAGGTTAGTCATGGGACTGGTGTGAGCAAACAAAAACAATTGTTTAAACAAAAACAAACAAAAAGAAATAAAATGAAATCCGTTATGCTTTTTCGAAAATGAAACTACCATAAGACCTCCCGACACACACATAATGCAAAAGCACACTTGGGGGAGATTTCTCCTTATGATAGTCAAACAGGCTTGATACGTAAAATCCTTTTGATATTATTACTAGTGCATAGTGCAGAAAACCTTTCGAAAGTATAATATCAATCTTAGCTAGCATACGTACCATTATAGTATGCCTAATATAACTACCATGTTAATTGTCAGGTTCTACAACTAAAACCGTACAGGGCGCGTATTGGGTGATTGGGTTTCCAATAAATGGTCAAAGCTAAGGAACTCCTTCACCGAATGGGTACGCCTCTGGAGGGATGCCCCGAGAACCTAACCGGATCTCTGACAATACAAGGCCGGGTTACCTCTATAACTAGGTAACTACTGACACGAGTATGCCATCCCCCGGTCGTCACCGATCTTTATCCGAGAGCTCTCAACACCAACAAATTCCAACAACCGCATAAGTTAAATATCTGGGCTCCACACCATGATACCACTTTCTATCCAGAAGGAAATGCACATACCAAGTGGCGCGACCCTTGTAACCTTGCCATATCCTTCCTGTTTCAACCATTTCCAGGTTGTGAGGTTCGACGAAGTCTCGTCCACAAAGCTATGCTTTTCACAAAAGCCATGCTTCGATCAACAAATGATCAGCAGCACTTAGCATGCCACATTACCATTTTGGAAATATATCACTAGTAACCATCAACTACACAACTCTAAGCTCGTATGTCTCAGAGAAGGGTGTTAAGCTAAGAGAATAAATTCTCTTCCACCAAATAGAAATGTATTTGATAGAAACTAGCTCTACATCTCAAAGTGTAACATCAGACATACATCCATACAAGCCCGTTCTGGGTTCGAACGAAACCAAAGGCACTTCCAAAGAAGCCCTTGCAAATCTGGGTATCCACAATCCCAATCGGACTCCCCATCACATATAGAGATCTCTCTACCGGAGAAACTCAGTGCAAAGTCATTCGGTAGGTAATCTCGAGAATACCCGGTCTTCACCACCGTCTTCAAATGCTACCCAATTCATCGTATCATTATTCGGAATGGGTTTTGTTGACATAAAGTCCTCTCCCGGCTAAATCGAATAATGAGCGCTTATTTTTAAAAAGCACATGGATATATTGGGATCCTATTAAGTTACAACTTTTAGCCCTTATTTCAAAACCTTTCTTTTGAATGGTTTAAACAAATTTCCACTTTTAATATTTTAAACAAAATATTCACCCTTTAAGATCCTTTTCAATTTGAAACAATGTTCACCAAATCTTTAACAAGGATTTATTTATAGCTTTCAAAAAAAATTCCATTTCAAACTTGAAATCTTTTCAACAAAAACTGGAAGTCCTTTCGTTATATGAAAGCCATTATCATTTGAAAACATGCTTTCCATTTCGGGAAAATCTGATTTTATTTACTCAAGTTATAGCCTTTCAAAGTATACATTTGAAAATCAGCGAACTACCGTATTCCCGGCAAGTTCTATTTAGGATAAATTTAAATTCCCAAAATAATTCATTCAGAATACTTTAAAAATGGTTTAAAATCCATATATATTGTGTAACTTGTATAACCCTTTCTAACCATATTTCCCAAAATAATTTCAAAACTTAAACAAGATATATTATGTTCAAACTAAATTTCAATTTCAAAATTTCCTTTCCAAAAGCTTTTCATATTCAACTCAATTTCACTTCCAAACCATTTGGATTCAAAATTCAACTTTTAAACAAAATAATATTTAAATTCATAATATCTGTGACTTAACCGATTTCCTGTGAAATCCATATTTTTGTGTGTGTGGTGTAGTCCAAGGGTTTCAAAGGCAACAATAAAATATCAACCATCATCAATTCAGGCACATCAATATTGATAAGCAATATAATCCTATAACGCTTAGCTTTTATTCATAGACAAATATGTGATTTCATCACAGATAAATAAATCACAATTTACAGCTCAATTCGAAACAATTCATATCACAGCACATCACATATCAGAGATATAAAACAATTCGAAGCATTCAATAGAATCCAATCATCCATAAGTGAGATCAATCTATCACCTACTCATAATTAATTTAAATCAGATTAATTACTTATGAATAAATTACTAGTCCTGGTTAATTAACATTAATTAATTACCAACCATTTGTTATTGATTTAATTAATTAATGAAAATAAATTAATCATCCTTAATTATTCAGCTTGACTAATTATCCTGAATTAATTAATTATTCCCTAATTAATCGCATAAATTAATTAATCCTTAAATAAACTAATTAACTAACCCTTAATTAATTATCCATAATTAATTTATTAACTTTTAATAATTAAGTGATTAACCTTTCATTAATTAACCTTTAATTACAAATTATCTTTTAATCACATGATAAATCAACCTTTAAATCATTAATTAATTATCATTAATTACTCTGATTAAGTAATTATCATTAAGTAATTAATTACCCTTAATTACTTACATTCATTAATCTTAATTAATTAATTATCCTTTAATGCGATCACACAAAGTAATTATCCCTTAATTACATTAAGTAATAATCTTTTATTAATTACATTAAGTAATTATACTTAATTAATTTTCAATAAGTAATTATTCTTTAATTACTCATCATTAATTACTTAACCCATAAATTAATTAATCCTTAATTAATTACTTTTAATTACCATTTAGATCTTAGAAACTTGAAATTAATTTATACAAAATCATTTGAGAATACACTTTCCTTAATCATTCCTTAATTACATCACTATTTTAAAAACACTTAGGAATTTAATTACCTAATTAACCTATTATATACTTTATTTAAAACAAAACAATTTTAAACATTTTAACTTTAGCATTTTAAATGTTTGAAAACCTGTTTAAAAACTTGTTAACATTTACATTGGAAAATTTGTTTAACAATTGATTTGAAACTTCATTCATTTTCTATTTGTTTTGAAACTAGCTAAAATCTTCTTTTACTTTTAAACTTTTAAGATTGCAAAAGAACCCGAGCCCGAACTTATATTCCCCCGAGCTCAACCCTGATCCGTTCACGCCAAAACTTTACTTCCAGGAAATCCATGAACAAACCCAAGATCATCTCGGGCAAAACCTTTCTTCCTAAATTCAATAGCAACTAGTCAATACGACATGCACCTGTGCATCATACACACCGTCACGATCACCTACGACCAACTCCGCTGCCTTCGACAAGTCATCGATGATCCACACTATGGCTCCGTCTACCCAGCTCCGGTGATTTCGTAGGAAATCAAAATTTAGCTACTCGATCAATTTCTGGACTCAAACCTATCAACAAAAATCAGCTCGCATCGCCGCATGACGACGCCAGAACCCTCGCGACTCCGACCACAGCTTCAACGATCATTCACGCACCTTTTCCCCTTGGTTCGATCACCTCTGGTCTATCCACGTTGACGAAATCGACTCGAGAACAACGTCATCCCAATAGGTCGATAAAACCCTACTTCACCACTTCCTAGCCGCTCCGATGACCTGATAATCCTATAGCCATTTTTCCCGAGGTCCTCAGCCTACAACCCACCTCCAGCAACAATCACGACATCCAACTCCACGTCGTTCACCGAGAATCGACGAATTAAGCAATTCCAATCAACTCAAATTTTCTCATAAAAAATAAACTTAAAAATTCTGAAATAATTATCAAAAATCATAATTTTGAAATTCAAATTTATTCCTATGATTAAAATTCAAAATCCAGGCATTCGATTTTGGACTTAAATTTGATCATTCCTGTCATTTTCTACTTATTAAATTAAATATTAAATATTTTCACCTGAAAATTATTTTTAAAAATAATGTTACAGCCTTATACACATTTCATCTTCAAAGATCTTAGCCTATTATTGACTATATGAAGAGAATTTAAATTATCAAAGTGGATTAAGCCTGTAGAATAACATAGACATGTAAATATACATTCATACTGACATGCACAGACATATATACATATTTATATGTATATGCAACACAATTTCATCACTTCACTTCACATACATCAAGTTTATAAACATAATCAAGTTTAAAAATAGAAATTTTCTCACCCGGAAATGTAAACAGAGAGACGGGTGTGAATGCTTAAACCAGGAACTTGATTTGGGTCTAAGAACTTGATTATGTTGAGTTGAATCTGATCTTTGCTTGTTGAATTGAACTTTGAAGTTTTGATCGGTTTGAACAGATGAAGTTGTTTGAATTTGATTCTACTGCTTGATGACAAGATGATCTTTGAATTTGTTTCAATTGCTCCAGATCAGGTTTATGGCTTTCAGGCTTTTGAATTCGAAAAGATTTTGTTTTTGATTGTTGTTTTGAAATTGAACCTGATTTTGTTTTCTTTTTAAGCTTGGCTCAGGTTTTAAAAGCTTGATTATAAAAATTTTGAATGAAAGAAAATGGGAAGAGAAGGGGAAATAGTGTATTTATAATCTTGTTTTAATTTTATTTATTATTTTAAAATAAAACGACAAATGACACTTGTTAATACTAAGCCAAAAAGTGTTTATGCATGTTTAAATAAAATTTACACTTGTTAATCTCTTATATTAAAATAGTTACACATGTGATAATTATCTTACACTTGTAAATATGCATGCATTAAATGTATATAGTTCTCTATTTATATTTTTAATTTATCTTATATATATTATGGTTCTAATATTTTCTATTTCAAATAAATGCATTTCCTTTTATAAATATTTATATAACCTTAAGAAAATGATTTTAAAACTAATTATACCTTAATAAACACACATATGTATAGTATAAAATATAGAATTTAGCTTTAAACAACTTTTGAAAATTATTTATATCAAATTCAAAATATAAGTTTAAAAATATATATTACATATGTACATTATAACAAATTTTTATTAATTTAAAATATAGTGTTTTCAAATCCAATACATTTTTTAAAATATTTTTTTTTGGATTTTCAAATTTAAATAATATTTACAATCAATTTATATACATATATATAAACAAACAAACAAATATCTTATTTATTTTAGAAAATTAAAATTAATTCACAATTTAATCCAAAATTTTAAATAAATTACCAATTTATATTTGGCTTAAAACCGGGATCGTTATACTTAGTGGCTGAAATTGATATTTGCTTTTGAGCTTTGAAAAGAAGTTAAAGAAATGTTTTATTCTTTACTTCTTTTGACCAGGTCATATGTATGCATGTACTAAGTATTCCATTTTTTTACTTATTTTAATTACTTTTTATTTTCTTTAGCTGATTTTCCTTTTTGTTTTAAAACATGCTTGCCTTATTTTTGAACAACAAGTAAGGTGGGTTATATATAAAATTTTAGTCTTCATATTTATATCTATTCTATATTTAGAATGTAAAATAAAAGTTTGCCATTTAAAAAAAAATATTGCTTAAAACACTAAAAACTTTGCTGTTCCATTTTTAAATAAAACAACATTTTTTTTCTACATTTCTTTTTATTATATTTTAAAAATGAACAACTCAAAGAAAATGAAAATTTGTTCTCTCTTATTTCTAATGTATACAACAACAGTTTTTGTCAAAACACCACTTTGTAAAATTCCATTTCTAAAATGATTTTAAATGATTTTATAAATCTCTCATATTCAACATATAAAGATAATTTTTTCTATATAAGGTTCTTATATATATTTGCTTTCATATTTCAATATACGCATATATATATATATATATATATATATATATATATAACACTCTTAATAACTCTATGTATTAGTTCATAAATATAAATATTTCACTTATCATTACATACATTGTTGTTAACCCACAAGCTTATTTAGTATATAAATACTATAAATCCTTTTTTGAACTTATATATATATATGTGTGTGTGTGTGTGTGTGTGTACATCCTTCTTAACTAATATGTATATAGGAAAATCCAAATTTTAAAATCTTTTCTATTTATAATACATTGTATTTTACGTAAGTCATATCATTTTTATTTACAATATGTTATTTTCTTTTCCATCTATATTTATTTGCTATGAATTTCATTTCCAAGTTATATATATAAATTCTATTGTTTCGAATATGTATATGTATATAAGAAATTTCCAATGAAACCAATTTCGCTGTTTTATAAATAAAAATGTGGAAATTCAAAATATTATTTTGGCTTGAAAAACTATATATTATTACTGAATATTATTTATCAGGTATTTTTATTTGATTAAAATACGTATTACTGAATATTAAAAATTAATATTCAAAGCTCAAGACAATAAAATTCCGGGTCGTTACACTAAAAATTCAATTTTATATTTAAAAAAAGATTATATTATTTCAGAAACATATACAAAAGTTTTAGGAATTTTTCAACAAATTATATTACTTTTAGTAATTAATATCATTTTAGAAAAATTATTTATGATTTATTAAAAACAATGATTTAATTGAAAAATTCTTCAAAATTTTTCATAAAATTTCATTCATGATTTTAGAAATTTTAAAATTTTAAAATTTGAATTTTTATCAAAATATTATTTCATATTAAGTAATTATTGCAGAAATTAATGTATTTGTTTAAAAATAATAATTCAACATTCGAAAATCTCCAGATTTTTCC
Source organism: Allium cepa (assembly GCA_030765085.1). Taxonomy (NCBI): domain Eukaryota; kingdom Viridiplantae; phylum Streptophyta; class Magnoliopsida; order Asparagales; family Amaryllidaceae; genus Allium; species Allium cepa. Next base: position 140,202,145 of record CM060937.1, on the reverse strand, counting down.
TAAGCTCTATTTTATGATCGTATATTTTCAAAAATTGTAAAATTTGAATTTTCATCAATATATTATTTTATGTTTATTATATGGATGAAAACATTATTTTATTCATAATATATAAATTAATATACTAAAATTATTATGTTTGCATAATTAAGTTAGTGTTGAATCATAATTAATTTTTAATAATTGTTCTCTCTCTTTCTGTATATATATTTATCTATGTATAAATATTTTATGTTCATATATTATATATGATATATTTATACATACATATGTATGCGTGTGTTGTAACACATATACATGCACATATTTGGACAACATACATGATATACAAAATGAGCTAATATGTCTGTTGCAACGTAAATCCCGACATCTACATATAGGCATATTGTACTTTTGATGGATTATTATGTTACACATACACTCGCACATATATGTATATGATACATTTATGCGTAAACTAAATCAAATAAAATAAATTTCATATCTTAATATATTTGAATTTAAATAAAATAAATAATTTTATTTAAATTAAATTTAGAAATGTTCTAATTAAGTTAGACTTCATAGGCCCAATAAAAGAACCAATAGGGTAAATTTTTTGAAATTCACCCAACAATGGTATCAGAGCCCAATAGTCTATGAGGTCTAAATTAGTCATAAAAGGGCTAACTAATTAAGCTTTCCCACTTAGTATGATGTCTAGAAAGATAATGTCTAGGATTGGAATTAGGTAACAAGTACCCTATCCTACCTAGTTGCCGGCCTGACCCGGAAGGGAAGTGAGCCTAAACGTTGCTGCTAATATAAAAGGCCTAACTTAATTTGGGCTTTGGGATAAATTTCAAAATTGTTTTGAAAATTAACGTAAAAGATTTTAAATTTAATAGGTAAATTAAAAATAAAACATGTTTATCATAAAAATTATGATAATATATAAGTTTTCAAAATGTTTGAAAATATTTATATAATAATTTTAAAATTTAAACTTATTAATAAGATTAATAAATTAAGTTAATAAAATATGTTAATTAATTAATGCATATATGCATGTATTACATATGTTGATATAAGTTATGTTATTTTAAAATGTTTAAGATAATATAAGTATATGTGTATGTACACAAGATAAATTTTAAAATTAGTAATTTTAATAAAAATTGTTTAATTGAATAAATTAATTAAAGGTTAATTGGTTAAATAAAATACACACATATGTATATGATATATGTGTGTTACACTATAAAGGTTATAGTATACACTATAAATTTTATAGTGGATATGTCCAATATAAAAGTTAAAATAGAATACTAATTTAAAATTAATTAAAGAGTTAATTGATTAAAATTAATTAAATAAGATTTAATTAATGATATATTACACGTAAGACTACCATATAAGTGCTATGAAATATAAAAGCTTTATAATAATAAAATTTATATGATATGTGTATGAACTAAATGTGGAACATTAAAGAAACCCATATAGACTTAAGAAATTAATACATATGTAAATATACATATACCATGATTTCTGATATGTTTGACACTTGAATCCCTGGGGTATTTCATAAGAAATATATTAATTTATAAGTCGATATCAGTATATATATATATATATATATTAAAGATTATGAATCTTTAATATAATGTTGTTCTCTACCATATATATACATACACACACACACACACACACACACACACAGATATATATATTAATAAATTACTTACATACTCCTTGGTTGTTGAACAAACTCAAGCTAGGGATGTTATGCATAGTATTATTAATATACTGAATAGATGAAGTAAGATGATTATATGTATTTGTTGAAAAAATGCAATGTACACATACTATACTTAGGCCATCATGATATGGTAGGTTTTGAGTGAATAATCATTTTCGATTTGTTGAGAAAATTCAAGGTCGAAATGAGATTAGAAAAAGGAAGAATGGGTTAGGAGTTGTATATGATACGCCTAATAAGGAGTTATCCAACGTTTGTGGGTCTATGTTTTGTTGAGAAAAATCAAGGTCAGAATACCAAAAAACGAGTCCTAACACCCACTAGTGAAGTTATAAGACTTCTATGTTTCATCTTAGGGTTTGGAGAAATATAAAAGACTAGTGGGAGACCTATTAGAAAAATGAAATGGTTACATTTAACCTTTTTAGTATTGTTAGAACATATGCTATATAATGTTATAATTATCTACAATGATAAATTTGTGCACTTAATATGATTGATAAAACGTTTGTCAATTAACATATATAAACAAACTGAATTGAATGTTGATAAATAGAAATATAATATATACTTACTAATAATTCTAATTGCATGTTATATAATGTTTCTATACCCATGCAAGTGCGCAATTTCAACTACTTAATATATTCATATGTTGGTCACTTATATGTTCATTTAGTTTAGACCATGTATTGCATTTTATAAGTTTTTGAACTCTAAATGCAATTCAAGACTATGGATATTTGATCCATGTACCTTCACATACAAATGTTATATAGTGAACAGTCATAGTTTGTGGCGTATAATATTTCGATGAAGTTAGTTCATTCAAAGTAAGCCAATAAGCAATATTTTAAGATCATGTATTCAACTTGAATGATTTCAAAAGGATCACATTGTGTTAATGTAACACAAGACCATAAACTATGAGGTACACCTAAGAACTCGATCGTTGAAATGAAATCTTGATCGGTTTACATAAAACGCAACATATTTGATGTCATAAATGTTAAGAATAATTGAATACGCTTTTGTAAAAGGTTTGTTATGATATTGTAGTAAGGTTTTCTTTTGAATAGTTTGACCATTTAAAAAAATGAATGTATAAGTATAAATGTAATTTAAGGTAAAGTTGGAATGAAGAGAATGAACAGTCACTTCTGCTTCATAGAGAAACATTGGAAACAAGAATTGTAATAATAACCGATACTTTGTATTGGAATATGAAATATGATTTTTAATCTGAAATGTATTTTCATATAGAAAATTGTTTTCTGTTACATTTATTTCTTTGAGTTCAATATATTTGATCAAAGAACTCTCCTCTATAAACTAGTTGCAACATATGAAATACGTAAACAATGTTAACAATATTAAATGAATGGTGGACCTCTAAATTTAGTACGCTATTATAGTAATGGTGGGAATAGTGGTAGCATGCCATATAACACCTAATGATTGCATCAAATTACGAAAATTGTTTTCGTAAAATGTACTGAACATTGTTTGTGAAATACTGTTTATTTTTGGTATTGATTGAAAATGGATATAACTGTATTTCATTATGAGTATTATGAATCTTCATTATGAAATAGAACTATATTATGGAATATGTTTTCATAGTAAAAGCGATGCAACAAAAAATACATATGTATCAAATATTATTTACAGTTTTTTGGAATCATAGACTAAGCTGCAGTTTTGAGAAATAATTTTACTATATGATTATGAATCATATGATACAGGTTGATTATATCTCAAACAATTAGCGGCTACACACACATTCAGTGGGAGCATCATAAGAGTTGATGGACTCTTTGAATTAATACATATTGATGTATGCAATCACATGTCTAATAATACCAAAAGGGTTCCACATACTTTTTTATATTCATCGATGATTTATTACGAACATGAACATGTGTATTAGATACACATGTAGTAAGTTTATGATAAAATCATAGAATATAAAATAAAATAAAATAAAATAACATGCAACAGAATAAAATGATTTGATTTGGTAGAAGAAGTGAGTATATTGGAAAGGGTTCCAAATGTATCTAAAAATGAATATGGAATCTATCTCAAAATTACTCGTCCATACATAATGATGCATCAGTAAGGAGTAATCAGACATTGATAGACAATTTATGATTAAATGTGAGTGAAGTTGAGTTAGTTTCTTTTTATATGGTCATGTACTTAAGATTAGTACACAATTTTGATAATACTTCATCTAAACAACAGTTTCCAAAATTATACAAGATAAGAGTTTGTAAGAAATCCTAATATATCCTAGGCCAAGGAGTTGGCAGGTTGTGTGAGTCGAAAGATTGCACGTAATAATTTTTCATGATGTCTGAATCTCCAAAAGGTTTTTTAGAAAGGTCTGTAATTAAATGACATATATATTTTTTGAACATAATTTTTATAAACTAAAATTAGTTCTATAAATAAAAAGGTTCATAAAGTGTTTGTGAATCCCTGTTCTATTTGCAATAAAAAACAATTGCTGTTTCAAGATATATTAACTTCATTGTGATGGAATTTCTTTGAGAAATTTTTGGTAGTTACATGGAATTGGATCCGATCCAAAGCTTGAACTGATTATATGAGACGAAGTGAAATTAACTAACATAAATGAATCCTAGCATTAGAATGTCTAATAAGTATTCTCGTACATCATATAGAAAGTATGAGTTTCTTATTAATGTCGAAAATATACATTACCCTCGGTTGTTCAATTAAACTATTAAGATTGTTGACTCTATATGGTATGATGTGCAAATCTGAAAGAATTCCAAGTACTCTATCAAAATATGATTTTGGTGGTTGTAACCAAAGAGATGTGATCCATCGGCCAAGATTGTGTCTTTATTGGAAAGACCAATGTGGTTTGAATTAAATGAGCAATATTGATAACAATAATATCGAAAATTTCAATTTGAAATTAGCATAATAGATTAAGTATTCAACATGCTCAAGTTAATTCAAATTTACTCACAAAACTATCGCTCGATAATACTTAGTATTTGGTACTTATGAATTGAAACAGAAAATTCTAAATAATGATTTAGAGTAAGCTGTTAACCAAAAATGCCTCGAAGTCAGTGGGAGCGATATTGGATTTGTGAGTCTTTCGATGTATTCCAAGAAATGATACGAATGTATCATTTTATTAGCATCAAGATTGAATAAGTAATTTGATAGAAATATTTTGATTTTCAATCAAAGTGCAGAGGAAGCGTTTGTTCATATGAAAGAACATTAAAAGACACATTGATATTTCTAAAATATAAGTAAACAACACTTTGTTGATTTTAACAATATGCTTGTATTAAAATCAACTTTAGTTGTTTTAATACTCAATTTTGGATTGTAAATGATGTCTTTTATGGTGAATATAAAAGATATATGGATTGTCCCAAAACAATATACAAGAGCACCTAATTAAAAAGAGAACATGTAAGTTGGATTCCTTATGCATTAGCAATATGAATTACCATACAGATAATGTTGTGCACGATATTGTGTTTTTTTATGAATTTGATACATGGAGTAAATATAAAATCCAAATTGATATCACTAAATGGTTATTTGAGGTGTTCTCGTGTATTTATGAAATATGGGAGAATTGTTTAAAGAAACAAAAAACTCATTATGATGGAACGTTCGGACACAAACTTTTATAAGTGATATTGAGTATAACATTGTCATGACCCGAAATCCAGCATTCGAAAATCGACATCCATACTTCACACGTATTCGAATGCCACAGATTCAAATGTTGAAATTCGATTCACGCTGGAGCTTATAACACATTAAGTAATAACAACACAGCAGAAATAGAAGAATAATTTTTACTGATACACAACATTGATACAATAATTTGATACAAATGGTTATCACATGTCAGTGATACACAATAGCGGAAAACACAGCAGCGGAAAGATACAACTCCAAAAGAGGAGCACCAACATATGCCTTTAAAGGGAGAAGGATAAAAATCCCAGCAACTGCATCTCTAATGCCAAAGCTCCGAAGACTTCCAAATCATAAGCTCGAATCACCATCACGTTGTATTAAGCAAACTAATGAACCAAATGCGATCACCAAATCCAAAGGCTTCAAAGATATCAAATCTACATCAACTATCTGACTACGTGACTCTAGGCTGCCCATGTGGAAAATTGTGGGCACCCGGTGCGACGACCCAACTTTTTGTCCATAGAAAGTCGTATCATATTTATGAAAGAAAGAGATAGAAAAGAGAAAAGAAAGAAGAGAAAGAAGAAACAACACCAGAATTTCAACAGCGGAATGAATAAATTATATCAATAACATAAGTATTACATAATATACAACATCTATCAGAGTTACACAGCATAAACAACACAAAATAGACAGTTATAAACACCTGTCCAGTTATTACAACTCAAGAAAAAGATACTAACATAGAGAACACACAGCGGAATCTATATATCTAACGCCGAAGCCTCCTGCTCCATTGCTCCTCCATAATTCGTCAAAGCTAACCTGAATCCCTTGGCTACTCATAAAAATTTGAGTACCCAAGAGTTTAAGAAAAGCAGAAATAAACTCCGGGTCAGACATGGGTCTGGTGTGAGTAACAGGTTAAGGTTGCTTAACTTCAAAAACCTTTTGAAAAGAAAGATATCACGTAAGACTTCCCACACATAAACATGGAAAAGTTTTTACCTTATGCTAACCAAAACATTTGATAGGAAATCCGATAATATTATAATAGTGTTTAGGGTTTTCAAGTAAAATACAGAAATAGCTGGAATGCTTACATCTCACGTTCCAACATAGTTGGGCACAATCAAAACGTACGACACTTATTGGAGATTGGATTCCATACAATGGTAGGGCTGCTGGGGTACCACCCGTCAAAGTACGTGGCCTATATCACCGTACCGAGGAGCCACCCTAACTCCCCTGCAACACAAGGCCGGTACCATTCCTTACTGAACAGTCCCGAACAAGACAACCCCGCAGTTGTTTGCAACCAACTGCCGAACACAGCCGAATATAAAGGGACTTTTAGACAGGGGTAAATCTCATCCTACTTGGGCATGACCCACTAAACCTAGCTGCACCTCCCATCTTTAAGCCATTCCCGGTTGATGAGGCTTAAGGCTACGATTACCTTTAGAGAACACATCTCTTAGAATGCTCATCGTCCACCTGACGATGTTCTGAAAGCATTCCATACAAGTTCGTTCTGGGTTCGAACGAAACCGAAGGCATTATCTCGTTATGCTCATTTTGGAATCACCCCCAGAGTTAACGACAATAACCCTTGCACTCTGAATCTTCATCTTCACTTGAGATTCATGACCTATCGTTAATTTGGATCGATGTGGTTTTCGGATATCCAAATATGGAAACCCGATCCTGGTCTCATTGAAATCCAAAACGTCATCTTTTAGGTCCAAGTTGTTTTAAAGATTAAAACAATTCAATTCGATATTATCTATGTTCACACAGATAGATAATTCACAATATCACAATAGATAATCAACATTGGCATCACAACAGATAATTCATATTATCATCACAATGAAACCAAAGCATCCATATCATACAACATCACTTATCTCACATCTGAGATCTCAACTATTCAAGTCAACCAATATCAAACAGCATTCATAAGCAATGACTTATTAATCACCATTCTATAATTAATTTAAAATGAATTAAATTAATTACTTCTTCTCTAATTAATTTAAAATAAATTAAATTAATTACTTCATTACATAAATCTTGCTTACATATCCATTAATTAATTATAAATCAATAAACTAATTACCCTCTAATTAATCACCTTCATTAATCACCCTTGATTAATTGTCCTTTAATTATATTCAAGTAATTACCTTTTAATAAATTTCACAAATTAATTATTCTAAACCAAAATAAATAATTAACCTGTAATTACTTCATTAATTAATTAACCATAATTAATTACATTAATCCTTAATTAATTACATTAATCCTTAATTAATTACATTAATCCTTAATTAATTACATTAATTAATTCCTTCATTGATTAATTGTTCTTAATTAATCCATCCTTAATTACATCATTAATTATATAAATTAATGATCCTTAATTATTTTTATTTATAATTACCCCATTTAAATTAATTACATTAAGAAATTAATCAACAATTAAACCATATTGATTAATCACTCTTGATTAACCACATTCAGTAATTAACTACCTTTAATTACATCATTAGCTAAATTAATTACTCCTTAATTAATCATCTTTAATAATTAATCTTTAATTGATTACATTTATTAATCACCCTAGATTAATTTCACTAAGTAATTAGTTATCCTTAATTAATTACATCTCTTAGTTATCTTCAATAACTTTATTAATCAATTCTAAATTAATTACACTAAGTAATTAATTATTAATTACTTCCTCTAAGTAATTATTCTTCATATGAATTACACAAAGTAATTAATCTCCAAAACTCTTCCATTACCCAATTATCCTTCAATTTAATTACATCTAGTAATTTATCTTCTTAATCACTTCACTAAGTAATTATTCATTATTAATTATATTGAGTAATTACTTATTGAATTATTCAATGATTATTTTAAATTAATTAAGCTTAATTAATCAACTTAAACTAATCAAAATAAACTTAACTAATTACAATTAGTAATTAATTTCTTAATTACTTCCATTAGGTATTTACACTTAAACAATTCTCAATTGATTATCTTTGAATTAATTAATCTAATTAATCATTAAAAATTAATCACATTAATTAATTATTAAATAATCCTATGTTAATGATCTTCATTATCCATTAAGAGATCTTTAATTACTTCTCTAAAGTAATTAACTGAGACTAATCATTATTAATTACCAATTTAATTAATCAAGTGTTAATCTATAACTTAATTAATTGTTAATTACCTTATTAATAAATTTCAAATCATTAATTTAAAATCAAATCTTATCTAATTAATGACAAATCAATTAATTCTTAATTAACTTACTTAATTCTTCAATTAATTAAATAAAACCTTAATTACTTAATTAATTACCCAAATCATTATTTAATTAAATTAATTAATTATTCATCTTAATTAACTTAAAAATTTAATGAATTATAAATCATTAAGTCCTAATTAACCTTAAGATAAACCTAAATCCTATTAATGATTTAATTATCATTAACAAAGTAATTTAAAAACAATTTTCTTTTAAATTTACCATTAAATTCCATTTTAAATTTAAGATTTAAAATGAAATTTATTTTAACTTTAACAAAGTTTTTAAAACAATTCTAAACCTTTTTAATTTCATGTTAAAGAAATACTTTTGTTCTAAAGGAAATTTAAAATATTTTTAAAAACATATTCAATTTAATTCAATTTAAAATATACTTTAAATATTCCAAATTTTTTTAAACATTTTAAATTCAAAAACTTTATTTTATTACAAACTAGAATTCAAATCAAGCTTTGAATTCAGATTTAAACTTAAATTTTAAAATCTTGTTTAAATCTCATTTTCAGATTTAAAAACCCCATTATGAAAGATCTTAACAAATTAATGTTGTTAAAAACATTTTATTTTTATAAACTTATTTATTTTTAAAAACTAGAATTCAAATCTGAATTGAAACCAAGCTTAAAAACTTGATTTAAACAACCTCGCGCATCACACATCAGAAAACAACCTCGTGCAACATCACGAACATCAAAACGTCGATATCAAACTCGAAATTGAATTCGAGTGTTTAACCCAAAATTTGCTGTGACGCCCCACCTCTATACCCACGCTAGACAAGGACACTACGGTGTAGTGCTGTGAACTAGCACGGAGAATAAGGCTGTTGAGGAGCGACCATCCATGTAATTGCTTATCACATGATGGCTATAAATAATCTTCGATAACAAACATAGAAATAGACATAACACAAATCAGTCACAGCATCCATATCACAGAGGCGGAAGAAGATATGAATATATATAACTAACACGTGAAAGTGTACATCAGAGTAGTGGTCAAAGAGATCCACAATAATACAAAAGAATAGCAACACGTGCTATACAAAAGAATACTACTATGAGTCTATGTCTCAAGTGTATACAACAAAAACTGCTAATCTAAATAGTTAGCCAAAAGTCAGAGTAGCAAATCCTGGGAAGAAGTCAAGCAGAAGCACCTGTAACATCTCGGTCTGACCCGAGTATTATTTAAGAAAATAATAAACGGATCAGTCTAGCTATAAATATCATATGACATGGTATAAAATAAAAGGTATGGCATAACATAAAAATATCCATACTGACATACTACTATAAGTATGCAAATGATGACCAACAGAAGATCAATCAATAAGAGATAAATCGATATCACAAGAATCTTCTCAAAGATCTAAAGAGGGCATCATACCCTAAACTTGTACTCATAACAAGTCAATGACATAAATTCCAGAAATCAACACAAGAAATCCAGAAATCACAGAAAAGGGGAAAGAGGCCTATCACATGACGGTCCGAAGACCATGGGGAGCTACCCCATATGTGTGAGTTGAAATCACACAGATGAGGTCTAGACTAACCAAAAATCAAAAAGGTATGTGTGAGTGAAATCACACAAGTGGTGTCTAGTCTAACCTCGCAAACAAAAACGTATGTGTGAGTGAAATCACACAAGTGGTGTCTAGACTAACCAAGAAGGTAAAAAGGTATGTGTGAATGAAATCACACAAGTGGTGTCTAGTCTAACCAAGGAAACAAGAGACATCGCACAATTGCTAGTCTAAATCATAAGAATGATCGTCATGATCAACGAGAAGTGCCAATTGCACTAAGCTAGTAAATATAAAAGTTTAGCTTCATGTCCCATAACCACTTGCTTAACTTAAATATTTACGAACAAACTGTAAATCTTCACTAGAAAATTGTCACAAGAGGTTCAATTGAACAAGTCCAAAAATTAACCGACGAAGCAAACACAAGCGTTTCATACCACTTGTTTTACTAAGCCGTTTAATTAGATTTCTCATCTGAGTGAGGTAAAGGTTTGTATATACTAATAGATTGGAAAACGGGTTAAGAAAAGAGCTTTGTTATTAAAAATAGAGTTGAAATCCTTTTATTGAAAGAGTTTTGATATTTACTACTAGTTTTGAAACCTTTATTTTATTAAAGTGACAAATCACCAAAAACTTCACATTCAAAGACATGAATGAAATCCAAGGAAATCAGCTCAAAATGCACCTTTCATCTAAGATCTCCTACGGAGGAGGGTCCAGGGGGGTGGCAACCCCCCAAGGTGGGGGTGCGGGGGCAACGCCACCGCTACGCGACCCAGGTGGAACGCGACCTACGAGATAGGCAAGTGGAACGACCTAAAGATGAATGGGTCGAACGACCTAACGTGAGCACTGGTGAAGCGACCTACCGGTCCAACGACCTAAGGGGAAAAGGCAACCTAGGTCTAACGACCTAACTGCTCACGACCTAAGGGTCTAAAGGCCACGCGACCTAGAGGAAAACAAGGTTAAACGACCTAAGTGGGTTCGCGACCTAACGACATAAACAGTCGAGCGACCTAACGACAAAAAGGGGCGAACAACCTAATAGGTGCGCGACTTAAAGCCATCGCGACCTAACGACCTAACAAGGTCATACGATCAAGTGGTTTCCAACGACCTAACAGTGCAACGACCTAAGGCCAAACGACTTAAGGGTTCCAGTGGAGAGCGACCTAAAGGAGACGCGACCTAAAAGAGGCGCGACCTAAAGGAGACGCGACCTAAAAGAGGCGCGACCTAACTCAAACAAGCATTTCGATGACCCAGAGTCATGCCGAGCGACCTAGACCCAAACGACCCACGACCTAGCGACCTTGCGACCTACGACCTAACTCCGAGCGAGCCAAATCCGGGCAGAACGACTTAAATGCAGGAAATTCACCAAAACGCTAAAAATTGGAGTTTTTCGCCAATCCATTCCAAACCAAATGCAAATGTGCGTGCAAACATGATAGGGAATCATTCCAAATAGTCCAATATAGTTATAGGCTAGAATTGTGAGATAAAAATCTCACCTTTGCACCAAATATCAATGAAAATGAAGTTTTAAGCAAGCAAGAATCAATTCCTCTTCTATCTAAGCACAAGAAGCTTGAATCCAACGTCTTCTTCTTGAATTTGGAGTAGAAAGATGGATTGCAATTGAATTTGAGTTTTGGAATTTTAATTTCCCATTCCCTCCACCATTTTTGAAGAAGCTTGAAGGCTTAGGCAAATAGAAATGAAGTTATGAAGAGGAGGGGTGAAGGTTGAGTCTAATAGGCTAAAAGCCCAACCCAAAGTCTCAAGTGAAAAAGTAGTGAAATTCTACTATCTCCAATCATATCAATGTTTATACTTAAAAATGTTGTAAACAGTATTTCGAACTCAATGGAAGTGGTCTCGAGTCCTAATTTGTCCGTTTGCAAAAAGTAGCTTTTCGGACCAAAATTCGATTAACGATTTAATATTTAAATAAAATATTTAAATATAAACTCGATAAATATGCGGGTTATTACATTTGAACATGAACCAAAACCTGAAACGACTTCAATTCCCATTCTTCGATCACCAGAACAGCAATGTCTCCGGCCACATCCTCTTTTACAACCCCTCATCCAATTCCCAAACTCTGGTGAAGCTCGATCCACTAGAGGCGATGAACGAACACTCTAAAAACCCAACCCAAAAACTAGGGTTACTAATAAGATTGACCTCCTGCCGCCGCCACTTCGCCTTGAACCACCACCTGACAATTTTACCAAAGTACCTGATCCCTCTACTTCCTCCATTATGAACCCTGACCATCCACATTGCCTCGATCACCAGAAAACAACCCAAACACCATTTGTAGAACAAAATGAACTCCTCCCCTAATTCAATGTTAAAAATTATGTTTTCTGTTTTAAAAATCATGTTTTCTTATAAGGTTTCAGATCACAAACTTAATTTAATGAATTAATGAATTTAAATTTTAAACAAAACTCATGTTTTCCCGACCATTTTAGTTTCCAGAGGAAGTTTGAATTTATTTTAAATTAATTAAATTTTTAAGCTTAAATTTATGATCAAACAAACAATTTTTGTTTGTAACTCAATTCATAACAATAATTAGACCAAGAGATAGGGGATTTAAATAAAAAAACTGGACTTGAATCTGGGAACAGAGTCATTGCAGACTACAACATACATGCACATATCATATCATATCATTCATCCATATATACACAAAAATATACTGGTAAATATTCATACAAGAAATCTTGCTTCCAGAGACAATCAGACAACTAGAATCATACTAAATTAGGCAACCATAATTTAACTTAAGTAATTATCAAAAATGTTACTCACCTGAAACAGAAGCACAGAGCAGTTTTTTATAAAATCTTGAAACTGAAGTATCTCCCGTTTTTGAAAACTTGAAAATCACATGCATGCAGGAGTTCCAAATTTGAAGAAAAATGCTAAAGCTTGGGTTATGTAATTGATCTACAGGTGAAAGATTGTATTTTGAAAATATGTTACAGGTTTTTGATTTTGAACCTGAACAAGTTATGTTTTTGGAATTGACTTGCATGTTTGAGGAGTGAATTTCAGGTTTGGGAAAAAATGCAGACATGATTTTGAAAATGAAGATGGTTTTTAGGCTTTTAAATTTTGATATTTGCATTACAGGTTATTACTTGATAGTTTCTGTTTTGAGGTAGATTTTGTTTTGAGAGATAGTTTAAATTTCTCTTAGTTGAGTCAAAAGATAGAAAAGAAAATGAATGAAGGAGAAAATAGGTTTGTAAAGGCTGAAATTAATTAACAAAATAATAAAAAGAAAATAGGAATTAAATGACACTTGTCATAAACCTTAATTTATTAGCTAACACATGTATTTAGATAACTTAATATGTTAACACTTGTTGTTTGATTATTTCATATGTTAACACATGTCTTGTTTAAATTTTCTTTTTATTTTAAATGTAAATAAAAGTTTTACTTAATTTATTTATACTTATATAAATATATATGTGAATTTCTTATGTAAAGAAAATATAATAAAAACAAATTATAAATAAAACTTATCTAAATATTTTTAAGAATCTATTATTTTAAATTTCAAAATAAATTCCAAATTCAAATTAAAATTTTGAAATCCAAATTAAAGTCAACTTATTCAATTTAAAATGATAATTTCATTTTCTTATTTTAATTCTTTTTTATATTTATATGGAAAAATAATACATTATTAATATGGCTTGAAAATAACAAATTTAACAATTTTAAATGATTTATAAAAGAGATTATAAATCACTTCTATTATTAAATGAATTAAGACATATGCCATTTTGTATTTTAAACTTGTATAAAATCATATTGATCAAGTAATATTTAAAAAGAAATAAAACAAACCTTTTATTTAAATTTATAAATTATGCTAAGATAAAATCTTAAGCAATTTAACATTTATTTTAAGTATTTACAAACCATATAGTTATTAATTAAATAATCTTTGAAAATCTTAATATTAATTTAAATCATAATTTCCAAATTACTAAATATATTATTAGAATTTGAAAACAAAACTTTATTTATTTATTAATTTCCAAATCAAAGATTATCTATAATACATATACAAATATATATATATATATTCATTATAAATAGAAACATTTATTTAGCTTTTAAAAGATAAAATCACTAATTAAATATTTATTTAATTAGATTATTAAACCAATTCATATTTTATTAATCAATACTATCAAATCAATTTAATTTTAGATAAAGTTTATTAAATTGATATTGCCAAAAATTCCAGGATATCACATTCCTTCCCCCATAAAAGAATTTCGTCCCCAAAATTTAAGACAAAGGTAATTTAATAATCTATTTAAAAGATTTAAATTTTAAAACACATGCATATATTATCAACCATATGCTAATAACCATAGCAACCAATTCACCCAAACAAACAAATTTAGCTATTCAGACAAAAATTATGAATAGAATTTTCTCAAGTTTCCCAAGTATAAACATCGAGATACTCGCTCTATAGAATCCAAACGATCTATACTACTAAGCTACCGAGTTCCTACTCATCTAGATCTACCAAGCTAAACAGAATATCAGACTACAAACAAGCCTAACTCAACAACCAAATCTCCCAGAACAGCAGATTCCACAATTCAGATATAGATCATACACGTACACCCTCAGAGATACGTGCAACATAATGAATTCCAGTTATCCAAACTGGCAATTTAACCCTGCAGACCAAACACTTATCCAAAACAGAACACAGAAGAGATCCAACACCTCGGAGATAGCTTACCAGACTTACCCAATCTTATAGCTCCTAAAACCTGAGAAAACTTATCCAAAATCAGACCTCCGTCTCAGATCCGCAAAACTCTTCAGACGATCCTGGGCTGCTTCATCCTACCTGATCAGCTTAACCCTTGCTGATGTCTCAAAAAAACAAACTGGACCAAACCCAATCCACCGGAATGATTCTCCACGATCAACCAAGATCAAGAACAAACTCCACTCACAACCGTTAGAAGAAAACAAGCTTCTCCTATCTGGAAAAGAAAAACAGATGCACTCCCAAACTGCTTCCGCTGCACAACTCTGATCTGGAGTAGAGAAGAATGTTGATGATGAACACAAGCACAACTGGACAACACAACCTATTAGATCTCGGAAAATCCAAAGAAAACTCAGAAGTTCCTCCAATAATCAAGAGAAAACTCATAAGTTCCTCCAATCCTGATGTGACGACCCATAATTTTAGGCATTTGAAATCGAAATATTTAATTAATTTTAAATGTTTGCTTGATAGTTTAACTTGAATTTCAAATATCAGAATGAATTTGGCAATTTAATCATCAAATTTAATTATAGGAATTTTGGTAAAATTGTAAATCTTCAATTTTAAGCCTGTTAAAAATAATTTAATGGCTTAGAAAATTTATATTGATAATACTGAGGTTAATAGAAGTTTCAGAATTGAATTTGAAACTGTTTTATTCAGTTTTGGAATTTTATCGTTTAAATCGATATTTAAAAATAGCTTTCCAAGACACAGCCTCGGAATTCAATGAAACTAGTTCCATTAGATCCGTAATATTTTGTTATTATCGAATTTCAATTTTCGTAGTGTTTGGAGTGATCGTTTGGCCGTACGATAAGCAAACGCATTGAAATTTAAATTGAAAATTCGATGTTTTAACTTGTTCGAAAAGCTATCTTCCCCATATGATCGAATTTGGACCCGGAACCTTTTCCATTGCGTTCGCAATAGGGCTATAACATTATAAATGCCTGGCGGCACGCATCGATGGGAGATCGAGAATTTTCGGCTCAATTTCCGGACGTTTAAATTCAAATTCAAATTTAAATTTTATAATTATGACCAGTCAAACAAAAATATTTGGATTCAACACGTGCTTCCCCTAATATGACACCTGTCTTCGATTTCAACACGCGTCATTTATAAGTATTTTTATCATCTCATTAAAATAAAAAAATAAAAAAAAGAAATCGTTCGAATACAATAATCAAAAAGCTCAGAAAAATTAATGGCCGCAAGAATCAACTCAAGCCGATCGAACGAATTCAAAATCCACTAGAAAAAAATATCGAACAGCGAGCCCTCTTCAGTTGTTCGAAATCAAAAAGGAAAAGGGAGAATCGTTCGAATTTAAATCAATTCAAATTTAAAACTCAAAGGAAAAGGGATCGCCTCGAATCGCTGATGTGGGGTCGAAGTCGTTGTGACGTTCGACGTGCGTCATAGGGTTCGCCGTTCTTTGAGGCGCATGCACGCGCAGTTGTCAAAGTCGCGAGCCTGTAGGCGATTGCTTGGAAGATGGGCGTTGCGGAAAGGATTAGGGGCCGCGATGTTTGGCCAGAATTGCTCGTGAGGGTCGAGCAGTGATGATTGGGCGACTTGAGTCGCCGCGGCTCGAGCACAATTTGGGCAAGTCACGGTCACCAAAATGTTTCAAGTGGGAAGCGTTTGTTGTAGGGTAAAGGAGATAGATTGGGAAGGGAGGCTCGGCTCGTGGTGGTGCTGCGTGACTCATGGCATGAAGGTATAATTTTTGTTTAATTAAAATGATAGATATTTTAATTTAAAAATGATTACAGTAAGGTGATTAAATCACTAGTTAACTGAGTTTGAAAATAATTGAAAGATTTTATAAAATAAAAATAAAATTAGATAACTAGTTTGGAGATTTAATTGTCTAATTTAATTATTTTAATTACTAAAGGATTTTCAAAGGGAATTTAGTTAAAAAAATATATTTCCATTCGAATATATAAAAGCTTGAAACAGAAATTAATGATATGTGTAAGAATCTGGAAACTAAATAGGAATTTTAAATGTTTAAGTAGTTATATAAAATCAATATAGTTTATTTTTATAAGTGAGTATATACGGTTTCAAAAGAAAATATTTTGTTAAAAAGAAAAATTGTTTACAATTTTTATTTTTGAGTCAAATCGAATCATCAGTAATTAATTTATAAAATGACAAATTGAATTGTTCGATTTTTTTTCGAATATAGATAAAAAATATTTAAATGTTTATTCAAGGTCTAGAATGGAGAAATCAAACCGGAATGGAAATGGTTGCAAAATAAAAGGGCAAATGTGAGATCTTCTCACTCAAAATTTTAATTGAAAATTCCAGTTATTGATTGGTTGTTGAATTGTGATAGCTAAATTAAAATTGATTGATTGTGTGCATGAATAATTAATTTATTATTAGTTATATTAGTTTAGACCTATTGCGCCGCATAATAGTGGATAATATTTTATAAATCCCATATACCGCGATATTCCACCTCGAAGTGGAATGGGTATTTAATTGTGTGCTAATGTCTGTGGATGCAGGGAAACAGGTTGGAGGGATCCAACTTGATTCCTCAAATATTTAATTTGTTGCGTATGTTGTGCGTTGATTAATTTTAATCCGTGTGAATGTTTGTGATTGAAACTGTGAAGGCTGTAATTTAGCCTAATATATTTTTGGCATCGTACGATACCAGAAATATGAAATTGGATTTTTATAAATTAAAGTAGAAAAGCCTAGACCGTTACAATTAAAGTATTAAAGTTGATTTTTCTAATCAGATCGAATTAATTCCAAAAATATAGGAAAATATATTAATAAAGGAATTTTGGGTAATATTGTTTAATGGTTGAAGAAATTTTTCAAGATACGTATTTTAAATAATTTAAAGAGATAAAGGAATTTATTTCAAAAGTAAATAAATTTAGAAATTAAATTTTGGAATTTAATTTAGAGTTGAAAATTAATTTTAGAAATCGATTCAGGAATTAATTTGGAGTTAAAATAAACCTTAGGAATCGATTTGAAAATTTCGTTTGGTGTGTTGGAAATAATGTTAGGATATCAATTTGAAATTGATTTGATTTGATATTGGAAAATTAATTTAGGGAAATCAAATTCGAAGTTGATTTTGTATTTGAGATAAACTGGAAATCAATTTGGAATTTGATTGGGTGTGAAGATGATATTTGGGAATCGATTTAAATTCATATATCAGTTGATATTTGGAATGTAAATTTAAAATAAATCGAGAAGATTTATTAATTTATTTGAATGGACCCATTTATATTGGGAAAAGAATTCTTCCCTGGAAAGCCGAATATATTTTTAAATAGCTTTTAAATAAAATTTAAAAGTTCTAGATTTGGTTTTTAAAGTAATACTATTGAAGAAATTAGTTTTGAAAATTGTTTTAAACATTTAAAGTAAAATTTATTTAATAAATTATATAAGGGATTATTTTAAAGATTTAAATTGATATTTGATTTAGGAAATAGTTATTTAAATATTTATACTCCGTCTACTAAATTTTATGTTAAAATTAGTTTTTGGGCTTGGATTTTTATATGAGATATTAGTATAATATTATTCATAACTAATATTTAAGAAAATATTCTAAAATAGCTTATTTTAAATGTTTCAATGTATGTTTTGAATAAGTATTTTATATTATTTTAAATCGGCAGATTTTCAGTGGAAATTAATAAATGTTTGGAAATTGATTTGAAATTGATTTTTCAAAGGATTGAAGTGTGAAATTTTATGTTGCGAAGATATATTGAAAATGATAATAATTGAGGGAAAATTATTTGAAATCTAGTGACTGTTGTGAATGATGATTGATAGTTAAATAACGGACTATCAATATTGGCCTTAATCGGCATTTGAATTTCGATGCGACCGGGAGTCGAATTCCAGATGGATATTCGAAACCCACATCGAACCTTTGTGATTGTGATGCATCTTTTGTTTAAAAGATCGAAGTGGAATTTGTTGTGATTTGTTTGAATCTGAATGTAACACTTATTTTTAAAATAAGCGCTCGTTATTCGGATTAGCCGGGAGAGGACCTTGTGTCATAAAACCTATTCTGAATAAAGATATGACGAAATGGGATTGCATTTGAAGATGGTGTTGAAGATCGGGTATTTTCGAAAGCAAAAGGATACCTATCGAATGTCTCTGCACCGGGTTGCTCTGGTATACAGATCTTATCACCCTTTGTGATGGGGATTCCGGACGTGATTAGTGAATATCCGGATTGTAAGGGCTTCTTTTGAAGTGCCTTCGGTTCCGTTTGATCCCGGAACAGACTTGTATGGATGTGTGTCTGACGTTACACTTTGAGATGTAAAGATGGTTTCTATCAAATACATTTTTATTGGTGGCGGAGAATTTATTCTCTTTGCTTAACATCCTTCTCTGAAACGTACGAGCTTAGAGGTTATGTAGTTGATGGTTACTAGCGATACATTTCCAATTTGGTAACGTGGCATACGAAGTGCTGCTGATCATTTGTTGATCAAAGCATGGCTTATTTGAAAAACGTAGCTTTGTGGACGAGACTTCGTCGAACCTCACACCCCAGAATGGTCAAAACAGGAAGGATGCGGCAAGGTTTTAGGGGTTAGCGCCCCTTAGGGTATGTACATTTCCTTCTGGATAGAAGTGGTATCATGGTATGGAGCCCAGATTCCTAACTTATGTGAATATCGCAAATATATATCACTTTGTGATTATTGTTGTTGAGGATCCTCGGATAAAGGTTTTTTACAACCATGGGATGACATACTCGTGCAGTAGTTACCTATTTTTGCAGAGGTAACCCGGCCTTATGTTGGCAGAGATCCGGTTAGGTTCTCGGGGCGTCTATCCAAAGGCGTACCCATGTGGCAATGGGAAGTTCCTTGGCTGACCATTTGTTGGAAATCCAATTCCCAATACGAACCCAGTACGGTTTTAGTTGTATAGCCTGTCATTTACTTATGGTGGTCACCACTGTTTAGATGGTAGCTATAGTAGGCATAGTTCGGAATGTCTATGCTAGCTAAGATTAATATTATACTTTCGAAATGTTTTCTGCACTATGCACTAGTAATAATATCGAAAGGATTTTGCGTATTAAGCATGTTTGACTATCATAAGGAGAAATCTCCTCCAATTCTGCGTTTGCATTGTGTGTGTGACGGGAGGCCTTATGGTAGTTTCATTTTCCAAAAAAGCATTGCGGATTTCTTTTAAAATCTTTCATTTCCCTTTTATTAAAGAATAACTATTTTTATGATCTCACACCAGTCCCATGACTGACCTGGAGTTTATTGTTCCCTTTCTAAATTCTGGGTGCCCATAATTTTCCACACGGGCAGCTTAAAGTCAGGTTTCAGTTATCCGGGAGCGATGAAAGAAAGGTGTTGTTGTGGAGATCAGGAGCAAGCTGGATGCCGAAGTGTATTACTAGTATATGTTATATTTTCTTCTGCTATTGTTGTTGTACACTGTTAATGTAATGTGATGTAATGTAATAACTGATATAGTGATTTCGTTTAAAGATATTTATTTATCTATTATATTTTTTCCGCTGTGAAATGTGAGATTATGTTATTGTTTCTATTTCTTCTTCTTCTTTCTTCTTCTTCTTCTTCTACCTTTTTCTTCTTAAACCCTAATGGTTCGGTTTTCCGACATTCGATGGTTTGGCAACTGATACAGTGGACGTATTAATGTTGACTTTCGAACGTCGAAAAATCGGGTCGTTACCATGTGGGATCAGAGCATTTGGTTAAGCGACAACCTTGGCTCTGTTGGGTGTTACTCATTAGAGATAGAGTCAACAGTACTCTAGAATGAGTTTGAGTGTAATAATAGATATGAGCGCGTATTTGTTAGTGAATATAAATTGTTCTATATTGTGTTGACTTATCGGTTGATTGTTTATAGATTCTGGTCAGTGCAGCCTGGCCAACTGTATCGATAGGGGTTTCTAAACTTTTAAACAAGATAAACCGACACAATATTATTTTAAAATATAGTAAATGAAATAATTTTACCCAAGACTATTTTCGTATATAAAAGAAATAATTTTCTGTGAATTATTAAATATATGGTTGCTTGGTTGTTAAGAAGCGATAATATTAGATTATTATCATCGTTGTATGAGAAATTGAAATCAAAACCAAAAGCTAAGAAAATAAAAATACAATTGATATTTGTAAATGTAATTTTAAACGTAATTTATAATTTGGAATAAAATTCATTAATGGAATGAAATTGGTAATGTTAATGTATAAATGGGTTTAATAAATTGAAATGCATTTGACTTGGATCAAGTTGAATAAAAATCCAAACTTGGGGAAAAAGAAAATAAAATGGATTGAATTCAAGTAAACTAATATGATAAGTAATTAATTCATGAAATAGGAAAGTTGAATTAGTTACATCAAAACTTGAAATGTGAGTTAAAGTTGCAGATAAATTCAAGTAAGTAGGAATAAATTGAAAATTTCCTGGTTATTGATAAAATAAATCTGAGACGAATTGAGAAAGGAAAGTTGAAATTTAAATGGATAAGTGAGTAAAACTAATTTAATTAAATTAGTAGATGGAGTGGATTTGATAAATGAAAATCAAATCAAGGATTTAAATTGGGAAGCGTTACAAGGAAATTTGATTTTGAATCTTGAATTGAAATAACTTAAGTAAATATCTGATCAAATGGAGCTAAATTTTAATAAAGGAATTAATTAGTTAGTGAAACTAATTAAAAGAATGACAAATTTAATATGGTTCAAAATGAAATTGAATTCAATATTTATAAATGAAAGGTAAAATGAATTCATATGGAATTTGGAATCCAGTTTAAATATAAGAAGTATATAGAATAATTATCTTGAACTTAAGAAATAAATGGTAAAATTCTTAAGTAAAATTTTGAGTTAGGAAATATTCTAAATTAATAAATGGAGGATAAACTGGAAATTGTGAAATGGTTTTAATTGAAATGAATGTGAATATGGAATGCAAAATTAATTTGAACGGAATCAATTTGAATTGAAAAAGAATAAGAGTAAATTGAGTTTGTATCAATTTAAATTAGTTATAAAGTAGATTGGATAATCTATTAAGTGAATATCGTCGAAATTTGCATAGAAATGGTTGTTGTTTGACGCAAATGAGTATGCATAAAATTCTAAGAGTAATAAAAGCAAATCAAATTGATTTTTGAATCAATTGAAATAGATATGAGTTTATTTCGCTTAAAAATAAATTGAATGAAAGAAAGTGAGTTGTAAATCACTTGAATTGAATAGAAATGTTATGTGAATTGATTTGTAAACAATTAAAATTGTATCGAAACCATATAAATTTCTAATGTAAACCATTTTGAATATTTTGATTGTGAAAACTATGTGTTTACTATTGAAAATGAGTGAAATGTAAATGAATTTCCTATATATGGCACTTACGTGTTTAAGTTGAGTAAATACAGGTACAGAAGGGCCGTTTGGCTGGATTTGGTCGTGCTAAAATGCCAATAATAAATGGCTGTGTTTAAAAATGCTAAATAAAGTACGCCTACGCAATAAAAATAGGAAATATGAACTGTTTTTGTTTTCTCCGACCGGGTGGGTCGATGTATATATATATATATATTATCAAATTGCAAAAGCTCCTCCGTACAAAGGAGACTCTGCCAAAATTTTCCGAAAATTTTTGAAAAAAATTATTAGCGACAAACGATTTCAAATTGGAAATTTAAGTAAATTAGTGAATGAAACTGAATTAAAATAATGATATGAATCAGTTATAACTGAAAAATAAAATTCAATATTCATAGTAGAAGATAAATTGAATTCAAATAGAATTGTAGTGAAAATTGAATTATAATAAAATTGAAAATGCAAGATTGAATAAAAATGGATATGTAACTTCAATACTGAAGTAAAAATGGTACAAGAAGCATATATATAGAAAATTTTGTAATGAAAGGTGCAAAATGATATTTGAACGTTGTAATTGGATATTATGGATATCAGGATATACATGTGTATTAAAGGAAATGGAACTGGGATTTTGATTTTAAAGATAAAATTGAATTGCTCGACAAAAAGGTATGTATTTCAATTTCAGTATGAAATTTGGTGATTTTCTTGTCCAGCCGCTTGGCTTTTTGTTTTCTTTTGGGATTTGAGGGCCTGTGGTGCCATTTTGTAGTCATACTGAGCTAGCCGCGCAAAGGAGACGATGGCGAAATTTTTCAAAAATTAGGGTGTTAGAAAATATTTGAGAAAATTTTGAAAGCTTGAAATTTGAATTCAGATCTAAATTTGAATTGGGAAGTAAACAATATTCTTTGGAACTTATAATTGAACTTGGAAAGTTAGTTGAAATGAATCTTTAATAAAAGATTTGGGTTGATAAATTGA
This sequence comes from Allium cepa, assembly GCA_030765085.1. Classification (NCBI taxonomy): domain Eukaryota; kingdom Viridiplantae; phylum Streptophyta; class Magnoliopsida; order Asparagales; family Amaryllidaceae; genus Allium; species Allium cepa. Next base: position 140,178,553 of record CM060937.1, on the reverse strand, counting down.
TAGAACTGTTTGGGTTAGAATATAGTAAACGGGTTAAGGTCCATTCTTCTTAACTAGAAATTTGGGGCCGAAATTCTTTTTAGGGGGGAAGGATGTGACGACCCAGAATTTTGGACATTTGAAACCGAAATATTTAATTAATTTTATATGTTTGCATGATAGTTTAACTTGAATTTCAAATATCAGAATGAATTTGGCAATTTAATTATCAAATTTAATTATTGGAATTTGGGTAAAATTGTAAATTTTCAATTTTAAGCCTGTTAAAAATAATTTAATGGCTTAGAAAATTTATATTGATAATACTGAGGTTAATAGAAGCTTCAGAATTGAATTTGAAACTGTTTTATTCAGTTTTGGAATTTTATCGTTTAAATCGATATTTAAAAATAGCTTTCCGAGGCACAGTATCGGAATTCGATGAAACCAGTTCCATTGGATCCGTAATATTTTATTATTATCGGATTTCAATTTTCGTAGTGTTTGGAGTGATCGTTTGGCCGCACGATAAGAAAACGCGCTGAAATTGGTTTGAAAAGCTATCTTCCCCATATGATCGAATTTGGATCCAGAACCTTCTCCATTGCGTTCAGAATAGAGCTATAACATTATAAACGCCTGGTGGTATGCCTCGATTGGAGATCGAGATTTTTTGGCTCAATTTCGGGACGTTTAAATTCAAATTCAAATTTAAATTTTATAACTATGACCAGTCAAACAAAAAACATATGGATTCAACACGTGCTTCCCCTAATATGGCACATGTCTTCGATTTCAACACGCGTCGTTTATAAGAATTTTTATCATCTCATTAAAATAAAAAAATAAATTGTTCGAATACAATAATCAAAAAGCTCATAAAAATTAATGGCCACAAGAATCAACTCAAGCCGATCGAACGAATTCAAAATCCACTAGAAAAAAAATCGAACAGCGAGCCCTCTTCTGTTGTTCAAAATCAAAAAGAAAAAGGGAGAATCGTTCGAATTTAAATCAATTGGAATTCGAAACTCAAAGGAAAAGGGATCGCCTCGAATCGCTGATGTTGGGTCGAAGTCGTTGTGACGTTCGACGTCGCGTCTTAGGGTTCGCCGTTCTTTGAGGCGCATGCGCGCGCAGTCGTCAAAGTCGCGAGGCTGTAGGCGATTGCTGGGAGGATGGGCGTCGCGGCAAGGATTAGGGGACGTGATGTTTGGCCAGAATTGATCGCGAGGGTCGGGCAGTGATGATTGGGCGACTCGAGTCGCTGCGTCTCGAGCACAATTTGGGCAAGTCACGGTCACCAAAATGTTTCGAGTGGGAAGCGTTTGCTGTAGGGTTGAGAAGATCGATTGGGAAGGGAGGCTCGGCTCGTGGTGGTGCTGCGTGACTCATGGCATTAAGGTATAATTTTTGTTTAATTAAAATGATAGATATTTTCATTTAAAAATGATTACAGTAAGATGGTTAAATCACTAGTTAACTGAGTTTGAAAATATTTGAAAGATTTTATAAAATAAAAATAAAATTCGATAACTAGTTTGGAGATTCAATTGTCTAATTTAATTATTTTAATTACTAAAGGATTTTCAAAGGGAATTTAGTTAAAAAATATATTTCCATTCGAATATATAAAAGCTTAACACAGAAATTTATGGTATGTGTAAGATTCTGGAAACTAAATAGGAATTTTAAATGTTTAAGTAGTTACGTAAAATCAATATAGTTTATTTTTATAAGTGAGTATATACGGTACAAAAGAAAATATTTTGTTAAAAAGAAAAATTGTTTAAAATTTTTATTTTTGAGTCAAATCGAATCATCAGCAATTAATTTATAAAATGACAAATTGAATTGTTCACTTTTTTTTTCGAATATCGATAAAAAAAATTTTTTAAATGTTTACACAAGGTCTAGAATGGAGAAATCAAACCGGAATGGAAATGGTTGCAAAATAAAAGGGCAAAGGTGAGATCTTCTCACTTAAAATTTTAATTGAAAATTCCAGTTATTGATTGGTTGTGGAATTGTGATAGTTAAATTAAAATTGATTGATTGTGTGCGTGAATAATTAATTTATTATTAGTTATATTAGTTTAGACCCTACTGCGCCGCATAATAGCGGATAATATTTTATAAATTCCATATACCGTGATATTCCACCTCAAAGTGGAATGGGTATTTAATTGTGTGCTAATGTCTATAGATGCAGGGAAACAGGTTGGAGGGATCCAACTGGATTCCTCAAATATTTAATTTGTTGCGTATGTTGTGTGTTGATTATTTTTAATCCATGTGAATATTTGTGATTGAAACTGTGAAGGCTGTAATTTAGCCAAATATATTTTTTTCGAATATAGATAAAAAAAATTTAAATGTTTATTCAAGGTCTAGAATGGAGAAATCAAACCGGAATGGAAATGGTTGCAAATAAAAGGGCAAATGTGAGATCTTCTCACTCAAAATTTTAATTGAAAATTCCAGTTATTGATTGGTTGTTGAATTGTGATAGCTAAATTAAAATTGATTGATTGTGTGCATGAATAATTAATTTATTATTAGTTATATTAGTTTAGACCTATTGCGCCGCATAATAGTGGATAATATTTTATAAATCCCATATACCGCGATATTCCACCTCGAAGTGGAATGGGTATTTAATTGTGTGCTAATATCTGTGGATGCAGGGAAACAGGTTGGAGGGATCCAACTTGATTCCTCAAATATTTAATTTGTTGCGTATGTTGTGCGTTGATTAATTTTAATCCGTGTGAATGTTTGTGATTGAAACTGTGAAGGCTGTAATTTAGCCTAATATATTTTTGGCATCGTACGATACCAGAAATATGAAATTGGATTTTTAGAAATTAAAGTAGAAAAGCCTAGACCGTTACAATTAAAGTATTAAAGTTGATTTTTCTAATCCGATCGAATTAATTCCAAATGTATAGGAAAATATTTTAATAGAGGAATTTTGGGTAATATTGTTTAATGGTTGAAGAAAATTTTCAAGATACGTATTTTAAATAATTTAAAGAGACAACGGAATTTATTTCAAAAGGAAATAAATTTAGAAATTACATTTTGGAATTTAATTTAGAGTCGAAAATTAATTTTAGAAATCGATTCAGGAATTAATTTGGAGTTAAAATAAACCTTAGGAATTGTTAACTCCTATGTTAAGCGACTCAGCGACCCAAGGCAATAGCGTGGCAACTGGAATGATACTCTGCATCACAACTTAGCGACTTAAAGACCGAAGCGACCTACGAGTTAACAAGATAAGGACCTAACGACCTAACACATGAAGCGGCTCCTAAGCTACTTAAAGCATAGACAAGTTAACAATTATGGACCCCGCGACCTAAAGGTTGAACGACCTAATGACTTTAGTACTCAGCGACCTAAGAGCTACGGCGACTTAAAAGGTAGAGCACTGCTAAGCGACCTAACATGTAACGACTTATGGAAAGCAGCGACCTAAAAGATTAGATGGTCCAGCGACCTAACAGCTTGAAGGTTAGGCGACTCAATGGTCCAACGACCCACGACCTACTGAGTTAACGATATAAGGAGGGAAGTGGCCCAACAACCTAACCTAGGTCGCTACGTTGGATACCTCAACGTTGTTGAGTCACTAACTACTCCTATAAGTCACCACCGACCTACGACTTACCCTAGGTCATTCACGACCTAGTACTTGGTGATAAAATCGTGCCGCTTTCCTCTAGGTCGTTACGATCTACGAGCTAATTCAAATGACCAAGTGCGAACCAGTTAAGTCGTAGCTCGTATTCCCTTAACTCGCTAGCGACCTATGACCCACCTTAGGTCGTGCACGACCTATACCTCGCCCAGGAAATCTCCTATAAATACAGCCTTTACTCCAACATGGAGGGGGGCTTTTTAGCTCATTCTCGAAGCGCCAATACTCTGCCATTTTCTCAACTCGAACAGCACTTCAAGCACTCCAAACACCAAGGACATTACGACAAACTTCAAGAGAAAATCTACATCATTCGATATGGATTCGAAAGATTATTCTACATCGAAGTTGGAACTACTAGTCTAAAGTGTGTTGTAATTGAAGAAAGTTGTATAAGCTGTACTTGAGTCAGCAATAAAGAGATTGAAAGTGGACGTAGGCTTTACTATAAGCCGAACCACTATAAAACTGTGTCTTTTACTGCTTTTCTGAGATTTTCCTGCTTATTTCTAATTCCCGTATTGACGGGTGGTGCTTTCACACTTACACAACTCGCACCGGGGTGTTAGAGTTTGATTTTTACGTTAACAGGAATCGATTTGGAAATTTGGTTTGGTGTGTTGGAAATAATTTTAGGATATCAATTTGAAATTGATTTGATTTGATATTGGAAAATTAATATGGGGAAATCAAATTGGAAGTTGATTTTGTATTTGAGATAAACTGGAAATCAATTTGGAATTTGATTGGGTGTGAAGATGATATTTGGGAACCGATTTAAATTCATATATCAGTTGATATTTGGAATGTTAAAATAAATCGAGAAGATTTATTAATTTATTTGAATGGACCCATTTATATTGGGAAAAGAATTCTTCCCTGGAAAGCGGAATATATTTTTAAATAGCTTTTAAATAAAATTTAAAAGTTCTAGATTTGGTTTTTAAAGTAATACCATTGAAGAAATTAGTTTGGAAAATTGTTTTAAACATTTAAAGTAAAATTTATTTAATAAATTATATAAGGGATTATTTTAAAGATTTAAATTGATATTTGATTTAGGAAATAGTTATTTAAATATTCATACTCTGTCAACTAAATTTTATGTTAAAATTAGTTTTTGGGCTTGGATTTTTATATGAGATATTAGTATAATATTTTTCATAACTAATATTTAAGCAAATATTCTAAAATAGTTTATTTTAAATGTTTCTAAGTATATTTTGAATAAGTATTTTTATATTATTTTAAATCGACAGATTTTCAGTGGAAATGAATAAATGTTTGGAAATTGATTTGAAATTGATTTTTCAAAGGATTGAAGTGTGAAATTTTATCTTGCGAAGATATATTGAAAACGATAATAATTGGGGGAAAATTATTTGAAATCCGGTGACTGTTGTGAATGATGATTGATAGTTAAATAACCGACTATCAATATTGGCCTTAATCGGCATTTGAATTTCGATGCTAGCGGGAGTCGAATTCCAGATGGATATTTGAAACCCACATTGAACCTTTGTGATTGTGATGGATCTTTTGTTTAAAAGATCGAAGTGGAATTTGTTGTGATTTGTTTGAATCTGAATGTAACACTTATTTTTAAAATAAGCGCTCGTTATTCGAATTAGCCGGGAGAGGACCTTGTGTCATAAAACCCATTCCGAATAACGATACGTCGAAATGGGATTGCATTTGAAGATGGTGTTGAAGACCTGGTATTTCGAAAGCGAAAGGATACCTGTCGAATGTCTCTGCACCGGGTTGCTCCTGTATAGAGATGTTATCACCCTTTGTGATGGGGATTCCGGACGTGATTAGTGAATATCCGGATTGCAAGGACTTGTATGGATGTGTGTCTGACGTTACACTTTGAGATGTAAAGCTGGTTTCTATCAAATACATTTCTGTTGGTGGCGGAGAATTTATTCTCTTAGCTTAACACCCTTCTCTGAGACGTACGAGCTCAGAGGTTATGTAGTTGATGGTTACTAGCGATACATTCCCAATTTGGCAACGTGGCATACGAAGTGCTGTCGATCATTTGTTGATCGAAGCATGGCTTTTGTGAAAAACGTAGCTTTGTGGACGAGACTTCATCGAACCTCACACCCCAGAATGGTCAAAACAGGAAGGACGCGGGAAGGTTTTAGGGGGTAGCGCCCCTTAGGGTATGTACATTTCCTTCTGGATAGAAGTGGTATCATGGTATGGAGCCCAGATATTTAACTTATGTGAATATCGCAAATATATATCACTTTGTTATTGTTGTTGTTGAGGATCCTCGGATAAAGATTGTTTACAACCGGGGGATGGCATACTCGCGTAGTAGTTACCTATTTTTGCAGAGGTAACCCGGCCTTGTGTTGGCAGAGATCCGGTTAGGTTCTCGGGGCGTCTATCCAAAGGCGTACCCATGTGGCAATGGGAAGTTCCTTGGCTTGACCATTTGTTGGAAATCCAATTCCCAATACGAACCCAGTACGGTTTTAGTTGTATAACCTGCCATTTACTTATGGTGGTCACCACTTTTAGATGGTAGCTAAAGTAGGCATAGTTCGGAATGCCTATGCTGGCTAAGATTAATATTATACTTTCGAAATATTTTCTGCACTATGCACTAATAATAAAATCGAAAGGATTTTGCGTATTAAGCATGTTTGACTATCATAAGGAGAAATCTCCTCCAATTCTACGTTTGCATTGTGTGTGTGGCGGGAGGCCTTATGGTAGTTTCATTTTCCAAAAAAAGCATTGCGGATTTCTTTTAAAATCTTTTGTTTCCCTTTTATTAAAGAATAACTTTTTTTAAGATCTTACAACAGTCCCATGACCGACCTGGAGTTTATTGTTCCATTTCTAAACTTTGGGTGCCCATAATTTTCCACACGGGCAGCCTAGAGTCAGGTTTCAGTTATTCGGGAGCGATGAAAGAAAGGAGTTGCTGTGGAGATCAGAAGCAAGCTGGATGCCGAAGCGTATTACTATGATATGTTATATTTTCTTCTTCTATTATTTTTGTACACTGTTAATATAATGTGATGTAATGTAATAACTGATATAGTGATTCTGTTTAAAGATATTTATTTATCTATTATATTTTTTCTGCTGCGAAATGTGAGATTCTGTTATTTTTTCTGTTTCTTCTTCTTTCTTCTTCTTCTTCTACCTTTTTCTTCTTAAACCCTAATGGTTCGGTTTTCCGGCGTTCGATGGTTTGGCAACTGATACAGTGGATGTACTAATGTCGACTTTTGAAAGTTGAAAAATTGGGTCGTTACACCTGAGATGCTTCACCAAACTCCATCTCAAGGAACCAAACTTCAACTATTTGAACTACCGGTACAACTCTTGGAATCATGGTCGATAAGAAAACTGAATCTCTAGATGCGGACAACCTCGGACTTCCCTGAAGACATCCAGAAAAAAATCTCCAACAATCCAAGTGAATACTCAATTATCGCATGTCACTTTGGCGATCAATCCAGCCTAACATCCAAAGAAAACTGTTCTCTCTTTACCAATCAGAACAGCTTACGCTGGTCTAGCCAATCCATCTAAGAAATTGATCCACTCAGCTGCTTCTGAACTCCACCCTCATATACTACTAAGCCAGAAGACCTTTTTGCCGACCCACAGAACACTCCGAGCTGCACTGCTGACTCATATACCAAAGAATTACTAAACCAAAGCACTTTGAGAAACTCGTACTTCAAATCAAACAGAAACATCCTGCTGTACTAAGCCACAACACCGAAGCAGACCTACTTCCTTAAACTTGTTCCAAAGAAATCATCTTCGGAAACATCCATAGTCACTGCATCTCATCACGCAGCTACTATTTCCTAAGGTATCAAGATACCATCACTCGCTTCTGCCCAACCAACAGATCCAAACTCTACTCAACCAACTTCAAAGATGCACTCTGAACCTTTATAGGTTACCTTCAAAGATCGATGAAATCCTTACACCAAGCTACAAAGCTCACTCGAGGCGGTATCAGGTCTACAGTCTAGACAGATACGCTTCCAACCTCATCATTCAACCTCCAACCAATGGTATTCGTGTTATACATACCACTACCCCATCTACCTTTATAACTTATATTGGAAAAACTCGAACAGCTAACCCAACAAATATGTAGAGATAATACCTACATACATACATACATATACATATACATATATATGTATATATATATACACACACATATATAAATTACAAATACGCTCTCTCAAGAAGAAATCACTCCAAAGCCTAGGTATTCACTCAACCTAGCGCTCTGATACCAACTGTGACGACCCGACTTTTTCTTCACAGAAAGTTGTATCGTCTTTAAGAAAGAAAGGGATAGAAAAGAGAAAAGAAAGAAGAGAAAAAAGAAATAACACGAGAATCTCAACAACGGAATGAATAAATTATATTAATAACATAAGTATTACATAATATACAACATCTATCAGAGTTACATAGTATAAACAACACATACTAGACAGTTATAAACACCTTTCCAGTTATTACAACTCAATACAACTAAACAAAAAGATACTAACACAGAGAACATACTACGGAATCTATATATCTAACGCCGAAGCCTACTGCTCCATTGCTCCTCCACAATTCGTCAAAGCTAACCTGAATCCCTTGGCTACTCGTAAAAATTTGAGTACCCATGAGTTTAAGAAAAAACAGAAATAAACTCCGGGTCAGACATGGGTCTGGTGTGAGTAACAGGTTAAGGTTGCTTAACTTCAAAAACCTTTTGAAAAGAAAGGTATCACGTAAGACTTCCCACACATAAACATGGAAAAGTTTTTACCTTACGCTAACCAAAACATTTGGTAGGAAATCCGATGATATTATAATAGTGTCTAGGTTTTTCAAGTAAAATACAGAAATAGCTGGAATGCTTACATCTCACGTTCCAACATAGTTGGGCACAATGAAAACGTACGGCACTTTTTGGAGATTGGATTCCATACAATGGCAGGGCTACTGGGGTACCGTCCGTCAAAATACGTGGCCTAGATCACCGTACCGAGGAGCCACCCTAACTCCCCTGCAACACAAGACCGGGACCGTTCCTTACTGAACAGTCCCGAACAAGACAACCTCGTAGTTGTTTGCAACCAACTGCCCACACAGCCGAATAGAAAGGGACTTCTAGACAGGGGTAAATCTCATCCTACTTGGGCATGACCCACTTAACCTTGCTGCACCTCCCATGTTTTAGCCATTCTCGGTTGATGAGGCTTGAGGCTACAATTACCTTTAGAGAACACATCTCTTAGAATGCTCATCGTCCACCTGACAATGTTCTTAAAGCATTCAATCCATACAAGTTCGTTCCGGGTTTGAACGAAACCGAAGGCATTATCTCGTTACACTCATTTTGGAATCAACCTCAGAGTTAACGACAATAACCCTTGCACTCTGAATCTTCATCTTCACTTGGGATTCACGACCTATCGTTAATTTGGATCGATGTGGTTTTCGGATATCCAAATATGGAAACCCGATCTTGGTCTCATCGAAATCCAAAACACCTTCTTTTAGGTCCAAGTTGTTTTAAAGGTTAAAACAATTCGATTCAATATTATCTGTATTCACACAAATAGATAATTCACAATATCACAATAGATAATCAACATTGGTGTAACAACCCGCATATTTATCGAGTTTACATTTAAATATTTTTATTTAAATATTAAATCGTTAATCGGATTTTGGTCCGAAAAACTACTTTTTGCAAACGGTCAAATTAGGACTCGAGACCACTTCCATTGAGTTCGAAATGTCGTTTACAATTTTTTAAGTATAAACATCGATAGGTTTGGAGTTAGTGAAATTTCACTAACTTTTCCCGCTTTGGACTTTGGGTTAGTTTAGCCTATTAAGCCCAAGTTCCAACCCTCTTCTCCTCACTCTTCATAAATTTCCTAACTAACTCAAGCTTTAGCATTAATGGTGAAGAGAATGGGAAATTAAAACTCCAAGCTCAAATTCAATTGCAACTCCATCATTCAACTCCAAATTCAAGTAGAAGATATTGGATTCAAGCTTTGGATTGCTTCTCCTTGCTTTCAAGCTTCATCTTCATAAATTTTAGTGCAAAGGTGAGATTTTTATCTCACAATTCTAGCCTATAATTATATTGGACTGTTGGGAATGATTCCCTATCATTTTTGCATGCATGTTAGCATTTGGTTTGGATTGGATTGGCAAAAAACTCCAATTTTTAGCGTTTTGTTGAATTTTCTGCACTTGAGTCGCTGAGTCGTTGGAGCCTTGAGTCGTTGAGTCGTTGGAGCCTTGAGTCGCTGAGTCGTTGGAGCCTTGAGTCGCTGAGTCGTTGGAGCCTTGAGTCGCTGAGTCGTTGGAGCCTTGAGTCGCTGAGTCGTTGGACCCTTGAGTCGCTGAGTCGTTGGAGCCTTGGGTCGCTGAGTCGTTGGACCCTTGAGTCGCTGAGTCGTTGGACCCTTGAGTCGCTGAGTCGTTGGAGCCTTGAGTCGCTGAGTCGTTGGACCCTTGAGTCGCTGAGTCGTTGGACCCTTGAGTCGCTGAGTCGTTGGACCCTTGAGTCGCTGAGTCGTTGGGTCGTTGGACCCTTGAGTCGTTAGGTCGTTAGACCTCATTTTATCTTCACTAGGTCGTACCGTTTTGGTCGGGGCGCTGCCCCCTGGACCCCCGCTACCTGACCGGGCAGGTCGAACCCCGTAAGCGGTGGCGTTGCCCCCGCACCCCCACCTTGGGGGGTTGCCACCCCCCCTGGACCCCCCCTCCGTAGGCGATCTTATCTGAAAAACATTCAACAGAACTTGCTTTGTTGAGATGCTGAGTTGACCATTCTTCGAGACAAACCATCTCTGGTTATCTCGTCCACGTTTGGTCGTTGGGGAACTTCCACTTTGATGCTTTTGAGCCGATTTCCTTGGATTTTATTCACATCTCCGAATGTGATCTTTGTGATGATTGTTTCTACAATCTCTTCTGTAATTTGTCATTTTAAAATATAAAGGTTTTAATACTAGTAGTAAATATCAAAACTCTTTTAACAAACAATTTCAACTCTATTTTTAATAACAAAGCTCTTTTCTTAAACCATTTTCCAATCTATTAGTATATACAAACCTTTACCTCACTCGGATGAGAAATCTAATTAAACGACTTAGTAAAACAAGTGCTATGAAACGCTTGCGTTCACTTCGTCGGTTAATTCCTGGACTTTTTCGATTGAACCTCTTGTGACAATTTTATTAGTGAAGATTTACAGTTTGTTCGTAAATATTTAAGTTAAGCAAGTGGTTATGGGACATGAGGCTAAACTTCTATATTTACTAGCTTAGTGTAATTGACACTTCTCGTTGATCATGACGATCATTCTGATGATTTAGACTAGCAACTGTGCGATGTCTCTTGTTGCGAGGTTAGACTAGACACCACTTGTGCGATTCCACTCACACATACCTTTTTGCTTTTTGGTTAGTCTGGACCTTAATCTGTGTGATTCCATTCACACATGTGGGGTAGCTCCCCTTGGTCTTCGGACCGTCATGTGATAGGCCTCTTTCCCTTTTTATGATTTCTGGATTTCTCGTGTTGATTTCTGGAATTTATGTCATTGACTTGTTATGAGTACAAGTTTAGGGTATGATGCCCCCTTCGAATCTTTGAGAAGATTCTTGTGATATTGATTATCTCTTATTGATTGATCTTCTGTTGATCATTATTTACATACTTATAGTGGTATGTCGTTATGGATGTTTATGTTTATGCCATATCTTTTATGTTATATCATGTCATCTGATATTTATAGCTAGACTGATCCGTTTATTATTTTCTTAAATAATACTCGGATCAGACCGAGATGTTACAGGTGCTTCTGCTTGACTTCTTCCCAGGGATTCATCACTCTGACTTTTGGCTAACTGTTTAGATTAGCAGATTTTGTTGTATACACTTGAGATATAGACTCATAGTTGTATTCTTTTGTATAGCACGTGTTGCTATTCTTTTGTATTATCGTGGATCTTATTGACCACTACTCTGATGTACACTTTCATGTGTTAGTTATATATATTCATATCTTCTTCCGCCTTTGTGATATGGATATTTGTGACTGATTTGTGATATGATTATTTCTATGTTTGTTTCCGAAGATTATTTATAGCCACCGTGTGATAAGCAATTACATGGATGGTCGCTCCTCAACAGCCTTATTCTCCGTGCTAGTTGACAGCACTTCTCCGGAGTGTTCTTGGCTAGCGTGGGTATAGAGGTGGGGCGTCACAATTGGCATCACAACAGATAATTCATATTATCATCACAATGCAACCAAAGCATCCATATCATACAACATCACTTATCTCACATCTGAGATCTCAACTATTCAGGGCAATCAATATCAAACAACATTCATAAGCAATGACTTATTAATCACCATTCTATAATTAATTTAAAATGAATTAAATTAATTACTTCTTCTCTAATTAATTTAAAACAAATTAAATTAATTACTTCATTACATAAATCTTGCTTACATATCCATTAATTAATTATAAATCAATAAATTAATTACCCTCTAATTAATCACCTTAATTAATCACCCTTGATTAATTATCCTTTAATTATATTCAAGTAATTAGCCTTTAATAAATTTCACAAATTAATTATTCTAAACCAAATTCAGTAATTAACCTGTAATTACTTCATTAACTAATTAACCATAATTTATTACATTAATCCTTAATTAATTACATTAATTAATTCCTTCATTGATTAATTGTTCTTAATTAATCCATCCTTAATTACATCATTAATTAAATAAATTAATGATCCTTAATTATTTTTATTTATAATTACCCTATTTCAATTAATTACATTAAGAAATTAATCAACAATTAAACCATATTGATTAATCACGCTTGATTAACCACATTCACTAATTAACTACCTCTAGTTACATTATTAGTTAAATTAATTACTCCTTAATCAATCATCTTTAATAATTAATCTTTAATTAATTACATTTATTAATCACCCTAGATTAATTTCACTAAGTAATTCATTATCCTTAATTAATTACATCTCTTAATTATCTTCAATAACTTTATTAATCAATTCTAAATTAATTACACTAAGTAATTAATTATTAATTACACTAAGTAATTAATTATTAATTACTTCATCTAAGTAATTATTCTTCATATGAATTACAAAAAGTAATTAATCTCCAAAACTCTTCCATTACCCAATTATCCTTCAATTTAATTACATCCAGTAATTTATCTTCTTAATTACTTCACTAAGTAATTATTCATTATTAATTACATTGAGTAATTACTTCTTGAATTATTCAATGATTATTTTAAATTAATTAAACTTAATTAATTAACTCAAACTAATCAAAATAAACTTAATTAATTACAATTAGTAATTAATTTCTTAATTACTTCCATTAAGTATTTACACTTAAACAATTCTCAATTGATTATCTTTGAATTAATTAATCTAACTAATCATTAAAAATTAATCACATTAATTAATTATTAAATAATCTTATGTTAATGATCTTCATTATCAATTAATAGATCTTTAATTACTTCTCTAAAGTAATTAACTGAGACTAATCATTATTAATTACAAATTTAATTATCTATAAAACCTATTAATTAATCTCAAATTATTTAATTAAACAAGTGTTAATCTATAACTTAATTAATTGTTAATTACTTGATTAATAAATTTCAAATCATTAATTTAAAATCTTATCTTATCTAATTAATGACAAATCAATTAATTCTTAATTAATTTACTTAATTCTTCAATTAATTAAATAAAACCTTAATTAATTACCCAAATCATTAATTAATTAAATTAATTAATTATTCATCTTAATTAACTTAAAAATTTAATGAATTATAAATCATTAAGTCCTAATTAACCTTAAGATAAACCTAAATCTTATTAATGATTTAATTATCATTAACAAAGTAATTTAAAAACAATTTTCTTTTAAATTTACCATTAAATTCCATTTTAAATTTAAGATTTAAAATGAAAACAAATTTTAACTTTGACAAAGTTTTTAAATCCATTCAAAACTTTTTAATTCCATGTTAAAGAAATACTTTTGTTCTAAAGGAAATTTAGTATAGTTTTAAAACCATATTCAATTTAAATCAATTTAAAATATACTTTAAATATTCCAAGTTGTTTTAAACATTTTAAATTCAAAAACTTTATTTTATTACAAACTAGAATTCAAATCAAGCTTTGAATTCAGATTTAAACTTAACTTTTAAAATCTTGTTTAAATCTAATTTTTAAATTTAAAAACCCCATTATAAAATATCTTAAAAAATTAAAGTTGTTAAAAACATTTCATTTTTATAAACTTATTTATTATTAAAAACTAGAATTCAAATCTGAAATTAAAACCAAGCTTAAAAACTTGATTTAAAACTCTTCTTACATTTGGCTTTCTAATTTTAAAATTTCATTTTAAAATCTGGTATACTGACAGTTTTTAGAAATAACCTGTAACACTAATTGACTCGAGTTTCCCCTCTAAATACTTCGAGTCAATCTCCCCTCAACTACGAGCAAACACTCTAATGACTCGAGCATTTGCTCGAGTACAATACCCCTACCCATTATTCCCAGATCATCAGAAAACAAAGAGCACCGTGCACATGCATGGTGGCTTTGACCATCACTGGTCAGCTCCTGTAGCATCATCACATCAAAAAATAACCTTGCGCAACATCACGAACATCAGAACATCGATATCAAACTCGAAATTGAATTCGAGTGTTTAACCCAAATTCTGAACATGAACCAAAACCTGAAACGACTTCAATTCCCAATCTCCAATCACCAGAACAGTAATGTCTCTGGCAGCATCCTCTTTTACAACCCCTTATCCAATTCCCATACTCTGGTGGAGCTCGATCCACTAGAGGCGATGAACGAACACTCTAAAACTCAACCCAAAAACTAGGGTTACCTATAAGATTGGCCTCCTGCCGCCACCACATCGCCTTGAACCACCACCTGACAATTTTACCAAAGTACCTGATCCCTCTACTTCCTCCATTATAAACCCTAACCATCCAGATTGCCTCGATCGCCAGAAAATAACCCAAACACCAATTCCAGAACAACAAGAACTGTTCCCCTAATTCAATGTTAAAAATTATGTTTTCTATTTTAAAAATCACGTTTCCCTATAAGGTTTCAGATCACAAACTTAATTTAATGAATTAAAGAATTTAAATTTTAAACAAAACTCATGTTTTCTGACCATTTTAGTTTCCAGAGGAAGTTTGAATTTATTTTAACTTAATTAAATTTTTAAGCTTAAATTTATGATCAAACAAACAATTTTTGTTTGTAACTCAATTCATAACAATAATTAGATCAAGAGATAAGGGATTTAAATAAATAAAAACTGGACTTGAATCTAGGAACAGAGTTATTGTAGAATACAACATACATGCACATATCATTCATCCACATACACACAAAAATATACTTGTAAATATTCACACAAGAAATCTTGCTTCCAGAGACAATCAAACAACTAGAATCATTCAAAATTCGGCAACCATAATTTAACTTAAGTAATTATCAAAAATGTTACTCACCTGAAACAGAAGCACAAAGCAGTTTTTTATAAAATCTTGAAACTGAAGTATCTCCTGTTTTTGAAAACTTGAAAATCACATGCATGCAGGAGTTCCAGGTTTGAAGAAAAATGCTAAAGCTTTGGTTATGAAATTGATCTGCAGGTGAAAGATTGTATTTTGAAAATCTGTTACAAGTGTTCGATTTTGAACCTGAATAAGTTATGTTTTTGGAATTGACTTGCATGTTTGAGGAGTGAATTTCAGGTTTGGGAAAAAATGCAGACAGGATTTTGAAAATGAAGAAGGTTTTTAGGCTTTTAAATTTTGATATTTGCATTACAGGTTATTGCTTGATAGTTTCTATTTTGAGGTAGATTTTGTTTTGAGAGATAGTTTAAATTTCTCTTAGTTGAGTAAAAAGATAGAAAAGAAAATGAATGAAGGAGAAAATAGGTGTATAAAGGCTGAAATTAATTAACAAAATAACAAAAAGAAAATAGGAATTAAATGACACTTGTCATAAACCTTAATTTATTAGCTAACACATGTATTTAGATAACTTAATATGTTAGCACTTGCTGTTTGATTATTTCATATGTTAACACATGTCTTGTTTAAATTTTCTTTTTATTTTAATGTAAATGAAAGTTTTACTTAATTTATTTATACTTATATAAATATATATGTAATTTCTTATGTAAAGAAAATGTAATAAAAACAAATTATAAATAAAACTTATCCAAATATTTTTAAGAATCTATTATTTTAAATTTCAAAATAAATTCCAAAATCAAATTAAACTTTTGAAATCCAAATTAAAGTCAACTTATTTAATTTAAAATGATAATTTCATTTTCTTATTTTAATTCTTTTTTATATTTATATGGAAAAATAATACATTATTAATATGGCTTGAAAATAACAAATTTAACAATTTTAGATGATTTATAATAGAGATTATAAATCACTTCTATTATTAAATGAATTAAGACCATATGCCATATTGTATTTTAAACTTGTATACAAAATTTTCAAACCATATTTATCAAGTAATATTTAAAAAGAAATAAAACAAACCTTTTATTTAAATTTATAAATTATGCGAAGATAAAATCTTAAGCAATTTAACATTTATTTTAAGTATTTACAAACCATATAGTTATTAATTAAATAATCATTGAAAAGCTTAATATTTATTTAAATTATAATTTCCAAATTATTAAATATATTATTAGAATTTGAAAACAAAACTTTATTTATTTATTAATTTCCAAATCAAAGATTATCAATAATATATATGCAAATATATATATATTCATTATAAATACAAACATTTGTTTAACTTTTAAAAGATAAAATCACTAATTAAATATTTATTTAATTAGATTATTAAACTAATTCATATTTTATTAATCAATATTATCAAATCAATTTAATTTTAGAAAAAGATTATTAAATTCATATTGCCAAAAATTCCAAGATATCACACCCAGTGTTTAGAAAGTGAACAATAAACTCCAGGTCAGTCGTGAGACTGGTGTGAGCAAACGAAAATAGTTTACTTGAACAAAAACAAATAAAAGAATTTAGAAAGGAAATTCGTAATGCTTTTTGGAAAAAGAAACTACCATAAGGCCTCCCGCCACACATACAATGCAAGCACACAATTAGAAGAGATTCTCCTTATGATAGTCAAACATGCTTGATACGCAAAATCCTTTTGATATTATTATTACTACATAGTGTAGGAAATCTTTCGAAAGTATAATATTAATCTTAGCCAGCATACACATTTCGTAGTATGCCTACTATAGCTACCAATTAAACGGCAGATCACTACCATAAGTAAAAGGCAGGTTATACAACTAAAACCGTACATGGCTCGTATTGTTTCTTTAGATTTCCAACAAATGGTCAGGT
The DNA here is from genome assembly GCA_030765085.1 of Allium cepa. NCBI lineage: Eukaryota > Viridiplantae > Streptophyta > Magnoliopsida > Asparagales > Amaryllidaceae > Allium > Allium cepa. The sequence goes on along the minus strand of CM060937.1, from coordinate 140,161,318 downwards.
AAAGGAACTTCCTATGCCACATAGGTATGCCTCTAGAGGGACGCCCCCGAGAGCCTAACTAGATCTGTGCCAACACAAGGCTGGGTTACCTCTATAACTAGGTAACCACTACATGAGTATGCCATACCCCCGTCATAATCGACCTTTATCTGAGGCGCCTCTCAACCAACAACCACAAAGTAATAGATTTGCAGCAACCACATATGTTAAGTATCTGGGCTTCATACCATGATACCACTTTTTATCCAGAAGGAAATGGACATACCATAAGGGCGCGAGCCTTAATAACCTTGCCGCAACTTTCCTGTTTCGATCATTTCCAGGTTGTGCGGTTCGACGAAGTCTCGTCCACAAAGCTACGCTTTTCACAAAAGGCATGCTTCGATCAATAAATGATCAGCAGCACTCAGCATGCCACACTACCAAGTTGGTAGTATATGACTAATAACCATCAACTGCATAACCTCTGAGCTCGTACGTCTCAGAGAAGGGTGTTAAGCTAAGAGAATAAATTCTCCGCCATCAAACATAAATGTATTTGATAGAAACCAGCTTTACATCTCAAAGTGTAATGTCAGATATACATCCATACAATTCCATTCCGAGTTCAAATGAAACCAAAGGCATTTCAAAGAAGCCATTGCAATTCGGGTATTCATAATGCCGATCGGACTCCCCATCACATATGGAGATCTCTATACCGTAGCTACTCAGTGTAGAGTCATTCGACGGGTAATCCTTTCATTCTCGAAAATACCTGGTCTTCACCATCGGTCTTCAAATGCTATACATTTCGACGTATCATTATTTGGAATTGGTTTTATGACACAAAGTCCTCTCCCGGCTAAACCGAATAATGAGCGCTTAATTTTAAAAACATATGGATATATATGATCTTAGTTAAGTCACACTTTTAACCCTAAACCTTTTATCCAAATGGTTTAAACAATTTCCACTTTAATCATTTTAAAACAAAAGATTCACCATTTTAAAATCCACTTCAATTTGAAATAAAATTTCAATTTTTTCACAAAGATTCATTCATAGCTTTCAAAACAATTGCCATTTCAAACTTAAAATCTTTCAACAAAATCTGTAAGTACTTTCGTTATATGAAAGCCATTATCATTTGAAAATAAATACTTTTCGTTTCGGAAAAATCCGATCAAACATGCACAAGTTATAGCCTTTAAAGTATAAATTTGGGTTAAATTTAAATTCCCAAAATAATACCTTTTAAAATGGTTTAAAATCCATATATATTATTGTATAACTTGTATACTCTTTCAAACCATAGTTTCCAAAATAATTTCAAAACTTAAAATGATATAGTTTATTACAAACTAAATTTCAATTTCAAACTACCTTTCCAAAAGCTTTTCATATTCAACTCAATTCCTTTTCAAATCATTTTGAATTCAAAATTCTATCTTTCAAAACAATTTCATAATATTAAATTCAATTATCTATGACTTAACAGATTTCCTCGTGTAACCCATATTTGTGTGTGTGTGGTGTAGTCCACGGGTTTTACACAATAGTGCAATATCATCAATCATCACAATCCAAGCACAATAATATCGATAAACGGTATAATTGTATAACGCAAATCTTCATTCACAGTTTCATAGATAAATAAATTACATTCACCACAGCTCAAATCAAAATAATTCATATCACAAAGCATCACACATTTAGGGATATCAAACAATTCAAAGCATTCCATACAATTGAAACATCCATAAGTAAAATTAATTAACTATCTGATTATAATTAACTCAAGCTAGAATAATTACTTATAAATGAATTACTAACTCTGGTTAATAAATACTAACTAATTACAAACCATTTAATTAATTATCCTTTAGTCATTTATTAATTAACCTTTAATGATAAATTAATTAACCTTTAATTATTAATTAATCAACCTTTAATCATCAAATAATTAACCTTTAATTATTTAATTTTCCTTTAATTAACTATCCTTGAATTAATTACCTTAATTAATTAATCACATTAATTAATTATCCTTTAGTTAATTATTCTTTAATCACTTGATTAATCAACCTTTAATCATTAATTAATTATCCTTAATTAATTAATTAATTAATCCTTAATTAATTAACATTTAATTAATTATCCTTAATTAATTAATTGTTCTTGAATCACTTGATTAATAAATTTTTTTATCATTAATTAATTATCCTCAAATTAATTACAATAAGTGATTACCCAATCACTTATATTAATAAATCACAAATTAATTTCATTGATTAATTATCTTTTAAGTAATCATATAGTTATCCTTTAATAAATCAAGTAATTAAACTTTAACTAATCAGATTAATCATTTAATCACATTAATCAATTTAATCACCTTGATTTTATAACATTAAGAAAGTAATAATTCTCTAATTACTCTTATTTATTAATCAACCCTTAAAATTAATTACATTAATAAATTACTTTTAAATTAATTAATGATCCTTAAATAAATCAAAAATCTGATTAATTAAAGATAAACCTTTTAACTAGATTAATTACTTAATCACACTATTAATTAAGTTTTAAATAAACTTAAGAATTATCATAACAAGCCATTAATTATCCTTGAAACAATTTTAAAACAATTTAACTTTAAAGTTTAATCTTTGAAAACTGGTATTAAACACGCTAAAACCCGAGCCCAAATAATCAAAAACCCGAGCCCACACTTGTTTTCCCCGAGCCTAACTTCGATTCTTCCCTGAATTTCCCCTGAGTCACTTCCCTTTCTTCCGCTCTTCTTTCTATTTTCTATTTTGTTTCAAATCTATAAGCCTGCTAACATATTCCCACACCATACCGGTAGAAGACCCGAGCAAGACCCATACCTTCCTGAGTTTATCTTCGAGATCATCACGTCATCTTCCTCAACCCTGTTGCAACAACCTTCTCACTGACATCCAATGCACCATGCATATGCACAAGGCGATGGAGCCTCTTCGACTGTCACCTCTAGTTCCAGCAGGTTGACAATGACCTCGCCGTTCAACACGACAACCCAAATCGATGCAACCAACGACAAAACGAAAACGAGCTCTTCGTTCCAAAAACTGGAACCAACTTGATCAAAAAACATTAACCACCGACGATCTAGGCCCCGAGAACCCTCGCCGACCTCACCAAAACTTCATCACATCGCCACGCTACTAACCCCCATGTGCGACCGGTGATCCCCTGCCATCACAAGACCCACGTTTTCAACATCGACCAAATCAAGTCGATAAAACCTAAATTTGCCTCGCCGTGCCGCCACAGTGGCCTACAAATCATGCCACCGTTTTTCCTAGACTCCATGACCCTCGAACTACCTTCGGTAGGAACACCGACCTCACCAAGCCTCGCATTTGCTTGAAATTGAATGAAGTTCCAATTTCGACCAACTTGAAAATTCACATCATCTACAAACTTAAAAATCTAGATTTATATATCAAAAATCATTATTTACCAATTCAAAATAGTTTATCAAATCAAAACTTGAAAATAAATCATTCGAATTTCTAATTAATATTGTTCATTACTGTGATATTTAATTTCCAAAATATTTCCTATTTACTTCTTCTTAGAACCATTTTTAAAATTTAAATTGTAATGTTACAAACAATTTTCATTTAGAATCTAAATTTTATTATACGAAGAGATATGAATTTTTTTTTCTTTGATGGATTTTGGGTCTGTTGACATACATAGCATATACATATTTACATAGGCATGTATACCACAATTCACACAAATACACACACACACACACATATACATACATGCATTCAGATATATTTACACTCATGCAACTACTTTACTTCAAGAATCAATCACAAGCATTAAGTTATAGATTCAAGGCTTTAAAATAAAAGTTTTCTCACCTGGAAGAGGAACAGAGAACAAAAACTCTAGAATTTTGTTTGAACTTAAAACTTGTAATTTGATTTGCTACTTTAAACCTGAACTTGATTTATGTTGAAGCTTTGAAGAAATTGAAGTTGTTTGATGTTGGAAAACTTTGAATTGCTCAGGTTCGTGATTCTCTTTTTCACTGCTTTAATTTTTCATTTCCAGATTTTGAAATGTTTTTGATCTGAGGCTTTGAATCCTGCTTGTTTTCAGGTCTTTGAAATGCTTTAGGATATTGAACTACTTCCAGGTTTTGGAAACTGGAAATGATCTAGAAATTTTATTTGTGTTTGAACTAGGCTTAATTAATGGAGATGATCTGCTCTACTTTGATTTCAGTTTTGTGTGGTTTGATTTTTTTGATATGTACTTGCTTAATTAATTGATTGCTTCAGGTTTTGTTTTGAATTGTATTTTACTGGTTTTGTAGTTTCAGGTTTTGAAATGTTTATACTGAGAATGAATGAAAGAGATTGAGAAGCCTGGCTATTTTCTTTTAATACATGTTAAGTAAAATTTAGTATGAAATAAAACATGCATTTGCCACTTGTCCATATTAACTAAACTTGTTAATTTCAAATTACAATTATTTTACAAGTGTCATCAACATCTATTTTTATGTTTAATCCTTCACTTTATTTAATTTATAAATTTTTTTAAGTCCTTACTCATTAATTTATTACTTACTTATATTTTCAATTTATCCTTATATATATATATATCTTATAGTTTTAATAAATGCATTTCCTTTTATAAACATTTATATAACCTTAAGGAAAATTATTTTTAAAATTTTATTCACACATTAATAAATAAATACATATATACATAATATATGTAGGTTTTTAAAATATAGAATTTAACTTCTAAATAGCCTTTGAAAATTGTCATTAAATTTAAAAATATAACTTTCCCAGTCAATATATATATATACACCTATATTATGCATTATAATATTAGAAGGCAAGTTTTTATAAATTTTAAAATATATAGTTTCAAAATCCAAATTATATTAATCCCAAATTATAACTTCTAGATATATATTATATATATTATAATTAGAAATCAAATCTTATTCATCTTAAAATATAGAGTATTTAAGTTTAATTTATTTTCAAAAATATTTATTCTTGAATTTCAAATTCAAATTTCAAATCATAATCTATTTATATAAATAAATAAGCACATATCTTATTTAATTTGGAAAATTCAAATTTATTCACAATTTAATTCTAAATTTTATATTAATTACTAAATTAAATTTGGCCAAAAATCGGAATTATTATAGATTCCCCCTCTTAAGAAAATTTCATCCTCGAAATTTGCTAGACAGGGAGACAAATAAGATCAGATGAGAACATAAAGATAGAGAAATGTTTGATCAGATCAAACTGTAATATTTATTCTAAATTTGGCTTACCAAATCAGAATATCACAATAGATATGAGAACAAACTCATTTAACACTTCACAAGATACTAGGGTCACCAGATCTACGAAATATATACGGGCATTGGTTTGTACAAAGGGATAACGAACCGTTCGTAGAATATATATGGACTTCAAAGAATAGACAAATGGATATTATTTTTCACAATTCAGTTCCATATTTTGTTAACCAATTTATTTTAAATAAAATTTCAAATTTATTAAAGTTAAAACGAAAATCTAATAGAAATCGATGAACAGAATACGAAATAGAAAACTTTCTATAACGTAAACAAAGATTCGTAGGGCCACCACCACACCAAAGCTTCTTCTTGTAGCTGCCACGAAGCCATCAAAGAATTGATGATCAAAGAGATTTTATAGAGAAAAGATTGTTTACTTTGTTGTTGCAGGGTATTGACTATTTGTAGTGGTATTCCCTGGTTCCTTATCTCGTCTTCTTCTTGCACTCATACTTACTATCAGTGAATAGTAAGAGAATTTACTGAGCATACGGACGGATATCTTAGGGATATACTTATTCTAGGGCATTTGTAACCCTATCTCTAATGAGTCACCTAATGTGTTATACTCGAAAACTAAAGTTCTTACTCAACCTTTAGCTTTGATACCACTTGTCACGACCCGAATCCAGCATTCGAAAATCGACATCCATACTTCACACGTATTCTAATGCCGCAGATTCAAACATTGAAATTCGATTCGCACTGGAGCTTATAACACATTAAGTAATAACACAGCGGAAACAGAAGAATAGTTTTTATTGATACACAACATTGATACAACAATTTGATACAAATGATTATCACATATCAGAGATACACAATAGCAGAAAACACAGCAGCGGAAAGATACAACTCCAAAAGAGGAACACCAACATATGCCTTTAAAAGGGAGAAGGACAGAAATCTGAACAACTACTTCTCTAATGCCAAAGCTCCAAAGACTTCCAAATCATAAGCTCGAACCACCATCACGTTGTATTAAGCAAATTAGGAAACTAATGAACCAAATGCGATCGCCAAATCCAAAGGCTTTAATGATATCAAATCTGCATCTGCTATCTGACGACTTGACTCTTGGCTGCCCATGTGGAAAATTGTGGGCACCTAGAGTTTAGAAAGTGAACAATAAAGTGCAGGTCAGTCATGGGACTGGTGTGAGCAAACGAAAATAGTTTATTTGAACAAAAATAAACAAAAGAATTTAAAAAGGAAATCCGCAATGCTTTATGGAAAATGAAACTACCATAAGGCCTCCCGCCACACACACAATGCAAGCGCACAATTGGAGGATATTTCTCCTTATGATAGTCAAACATGCTTGATACGTAAAATCCTTTTGATATTATTATTAGTGCATAGTGCAGAAAACCTTTCGAAAGTATAATATTAATCTTAGCCAGTATACACATTTCATAGTATGCCTACTATTGCTACCAATTAAACGGCAGGTCACCACCATAAGTAAAAGGAAGGTTATACAACTAAAACCGTACAGGCTCGTATTGTTTCTTTGGATTTCCAACAAATGGTCAGCCTAAGGAACTTCCTATGCCACATGGATACGCCTCTGGAGGGATACCCCCGAGAGCCTAACCGGATCTCTGCCCACACAAGGTCGGGTTACCTCTATAACTAGGTAACCGCTACACGAGTATGCCATCCCCCGGTTATAACCGACCATTATCTGAGGCGCATCTCAACCAACAACCACAAGGTAATAGATTTGCAGCAACAACATAAGTTAAGTATCTGGGCTCCATACCATGATACCACTTTTTATTCAGAAGAAAATGGACATACACTAAGGGAACAACCCTTAATAACCTTGTCGTAACTTTCCTGTTTCGACCATTTTCGGGTTGCGAGGTTCGATGAAGTCTCGTCCATAAAGCTACGCTTTTCACAAAAGCCATGCTTCGATCAACAAATTATCAGCAACACTCAGCATGCCACACTACAAAGTTGGGAGCATATCACTAATAACCATCAACTATAGAACCTATGAGCTCGTACATCTCAGAGAAGTATGTTAAGCTAAGAGAATAAATTCTCTGCCTACAAACAGAAATGTATTTGATAGAAACCAGCTTTACATCTCAAAGTGTAATGTCAGACATACATCAATACAAGTCTGTTCCGGGTTCGAACGGAACCGAAGGCACTTCAACGAAGCTCTTGCAATCCAGGTATTCATAATCCTGATCGGACTCCCTATCACATATGGAGATCTCTATACTGTAGCTACTCAGTGTAGAGTCATTCGACGGGTAATCCTTTCGTTCTCGAAAAAAACCGGTCTTCACCACCGGTCTTCAAATGGTATCCATTTCGTCATATCATTATTCGGAATAGGTTTTATGACACAAAGTCTTCTCTTGGATAAACCTAATAATGAGCGCTTAATTTTAAAAACATATGGATATATAGGATCTTAGTTAAGCCACACTTTTAACCCAAAACCTTTTATTCAAATGGTTTAAACAAGTTTCCACTTTAATCTTTTTAAAACAAAAGATTCACCTTTTTAAAATCCACTTCAATTTGAAACAAAGTTTCAAATTTTTCACAAAGATTCATTCATAGCTTTCAAAACAATTTCCATTTCAAACTTGAAATCTTTCAATAAAATCTGGAAGTTCTTTCATTATATGAAAGCCATTATCATTTGAAAACAAACACTTTTCGTTTCGGAAAAATCCAATCAAATATGCACAAGTTATAGCATTTAAAGTATAAACTTTGGTTAAATTTAAATTCCCAAAATAATACTTTTTAAAATGGTTTAAAATCCATATATATTATTTTATAACTTGTATTCTCTTTAAAACCATAGTTTCCAAAATAATTTCAAAACTTAAAAAGATATATTTTATTTCAAACTAAATTTCAATTTCAAACTCCTTTCCCAAAAGCTTTTCATATTCAACTCAATTCCGTTTTCAAACCATTTTGGATTCAAAATTCAATCTTTCAAAACCATTTCATAATATTAAATTCAATTATCTGTGACTTAACCAACTTTCTCTTGCAATCCAAATTTGTATGTGTGTGGTGTAGTCCTGGGGTTTTACAGAATAATGTAGTATCATCAATCATTATAATCCAAGCACAATAATATCGATAAGCGATAAAATCGTATAACGCTTATCTTCATTCACGGATTCACAGATGAAATCATTACAGATAGATAAATTACATTCATTACAACTCAAATCAAAATAATTTATATCACAGAGCATCACACATTCAGGGATATCAAACAATTCAAAGCATTCCATACAATCCAAACATCCATAAGTAAAATTAATTAACTATCTGATTATAATTAACTTAAACCAGAATAATTACTTATGAATGAATTACTAACTCTAGTTAATTAATATTAATTAATTGCAAACCATTTCATTAACTATCCTTTAATCAATTATTAATTAACCTTTAATGATAAATTAATTAACCTTTAATTATTAATTAATCAACCTTTAATCATCAAATAATTAACCTTTAATTATTTAATTATCCTTTACTTATTTATCCTTGAATTAATTACCTTAATTAATTAATCATTTTGATTAATTATCCTTTAATTAATTATTCTTTAATCACTTGATTAATCAACCGTTAAACATTAATTAATTATCCTTAATTAATTAATTAATCCTTAATTAATTACCATTTAATTAATTATTCTTAATTAATTAATTATTCTTGAATCACTTAATTAATCAATTTTTTATCATTGGTAAATTATCCTCGAATTAATTACAATAAGTGATTATCCTAATCACTTATATTAATAAATCACAAATTAATTTCATTGAGTAAATATCTTTAAATAATCATATAATTATCCTTTAATAAATCAAGTACATAACCTTTAACTAATCACATTAATTAATTAATAACATTGATCAATTTAATCACCTTGATTTTATAACATTAAGAAATTAATTATTCTTTAATTACTCCTATTAATTAATCAACCCTTAAAATTAATTACATTAACAAATTATTTTTAAATTAATTAATGATCCTTAAATAAATCAAAACTCTGATTAGTTAAAGTTAAACCTTTTTTCTAGATTAATTACTTAATCACACTATTAATTAAGTTTAAAATAAAGTTAAGAATTATCATAACAAGCCATTAATTATCCTTGAAACAATTTTAAAACAATTTAACTTTAAAGTTTAATCTTGGAAAACTGGTATTAAACACACTGGAACCCGAGCCCAAACAATCAAATACCCGAGCTCGCACTTGTTTTCCCCGAGCCTAACTTCGATTCTTCCCCGGATTTCCTCCGAGTCACTTCCCATTCTTCTGCTATTCTTTTTATTTTCTGTTTTTATTTTAAATCTTTAAACCTGTTAACATATTCGCGTACCATCCCGGTAGCAGACCCGAGCAAGACCCCTACCTTCCCGAGTTCATCTTCGAGACCATCACGTCTTCTTCCTCAACCCTATTGCAACAACCTTCTCACTGACATCCAATGCACCATGCACGTGCACAAGGCGACGGAGCCTCTTCGACCGTCAATGCTAGTTCCAACAGGTTGACGATGACCTCGTCGTTCAACTCGACAGCCGAGATCGATGCAATCAACACCAAAACGAAAACGAGCTCTTCGTTCCAAAAACTGGAACAAACTTGATAGAAAAAAACATCGACCACCAATGATCTCGACCTCGAGAATTCTCGCCGACCTCAACAAAACTTCATCACGTTGCCATGCTTCTAACCCCCTGGTGCGACCCTCTACGGTGGTCCCCTGCCGTAGCACGATCCACGTTTTCAACCTCGACCAAATCAAGTCGATAAACCCTAAATTTGCCTCGTTGTGCCACCATCTCGACCTACAAATCATGCCACCATTTTTCCTAGGCTCCTCGACCCTCGAACTACCTCCGACGGGAACACCAACCTCACCGAGCCTCGCGTTCGCTTAAAATCAAATGAAGTTTCAATTTCGATCAACTCGAAAATTCACATCATATCCAAACTTAAAAATCTAGATTTATATATCAAAAATCATCATTTACCAATTCAAAACAGTTTATCTAATCAAAACTTGAAAATAAATCATTCGAATTTCTGACTAATATTGTTCATCACTGTATATTTGATTTCCAAAATATTTTCTAAATATTTCTTCTTAGAACCATTTTTAAAAATTAAATTATAATGTTACAAACAATTTTCATTCAGACATCATAATCTAAATTTTATTATACTAAGAGATATGAATTTATTTTCTTTCTTTGATGGATTTTGGGTCTGTTGATATACAGAGTATATACATATTTACATAGGCATGCATACCTCAATTCACGCATAAATATATGTTTATACATTCAGATATATTTACACTCATGCAACTACTTTACTTCAAGAATCAATCCAAAGCATTAAGTTTTAGATTCAAGGCTTTAAAATAAAAGTTTGCTCACCTGAAAGAGGAACAGAGAACAAAGACTTTGGAATTTTGTTTGAACTTGAAACTTGTAATTTGATTTGCTACTTTAAACCTAAACTTGTTTCATGTTGAAGCTTTGAAGAAATTGAAGTTGTTTGATGTTGAAAAACTTTGAATTGCTCAGGTTCTTGATTTTCTTTTACACTGTTTTGATTTTTCATTTCCAGGTTTTGAAATGTTTTTGATCAGAAGCTTTGAATCCTGCATGTTTTCAGGTCTTTGAAATGCTTCACGATATTGAACTACTTCCAGGTTTTGAAAAACTGGAAATGATTTGGAAATTTTATTTGAGTTTGAACTAGGCTTGATTAATTGAGATGATCTTCTCTGCTTTGATTTCAGTTTTGTATGGTTAGATTTTTTTGATCTGTACTTGCTTAATTAACTGATTGCTTCATGTTTTGTTCTGAATTTTATTTTTCTGGTTTTGTAATTTCAAGTTTTGAAAAGTTTTTACTGAGAATGAATGAAAGAGATTGAGAAGCCTGGTTATTTTCTTTTAATACATGTTAAGTAAAATTTAGTCTGAAATAAAACATGCATTTACCACTGATCCTTATTAACTACACTTGTTAGTTTCTAATTACAATTATTTTACAAGTGTCATTAACATCTATTTTTATGTTTAATCCTTCACTTTATTCAATTTATAAATTTTGTTTTTAAGTCCTTACTTATTAATTTATTACTTACTTATATTTTCATTTTATCTTTATATATATATATCTCATAGTTTTAATAAATGCATTTCCTTTTATAAATATTTATATAACCTTAAAGAAAATGATTTCTAAAATTTATTCACACATTAGTAAATAAACACATATATACATAATATATATATATATATAGGTTTATAAAATATAGAATTTAACTTTTATATAGCTTTTGAAAATTGTCATTATATTAAATTTAAAAATATAACTTTCCCAATCAATATATATACCTATATTATGCATTATAATATTAGAAAGAAAGTTTTTATAAATTTTAAAATATATAGTTTCAAAATCCAAATTTATTAACCTCAAATTATAACTTCTATACATATATTATATATATTATAATTAGAAAAAAAATCTTATTCATCTTAAAATATAGAGTGTTTAAATTCAATTTATTTTCAAAAATATTTATTCTTGAATTTCAATTTCAAATTTCAAATCATAATCAATTTATACAAATAAACTAGCACATATCTTATTTAATTTGTAAAATTCAAATTTATTCACAGTTTAATTCAAAAATATATATTAATTACTAAACTAAATTTGGCCTAAAACCGAGATCGTTACAAACTTGTCAATTCTAAAGTTCAAGTTGAAATCTTTAATTTGAAAATGCTTCAAAATAAGAGTGATTGTGGTCGATTCAACGAAATGATAAGAATGTTAACTTTAATAGCACTACAATAAACCAATGTATATAGATATAGATGAACAAATTTATAATTGAGATAAGGGTGATTCCAAATGTTGAGAATCCAATAATATTGTTATAAGATAACAATGTCATGAAATTGGTCATGATAGATCTTAAAGCTCACTAGAAGTCGAAGGACATCCTTCGAACCGTTCTACATGATAAAGGTAGTTTATCAGTATTAGAGAGAGTTAATTGACAAAGTTGATAATTAAAACACAATAGCATACTCATTCACTAAGGGACTGACCTAATTGGTTTTGAGAAAAGTGATTGGAGAAGTTTGAATTAGATTCTATAATTGGCCCCAAGTGCAAGTGGGAGATTGATAGAGTTAGGGGTATGCCATAGGGGCAATTATGTAATTTATTACATATGTAACAACCCGATATTTTCGTCAATTTTCAAATTGAAGTTTTTAAATTTTTAATTACAAATGGTTATAAAGTTTGAGGGGTTTTTGATTTTTAATAATGGTTCATTTTTGTTTATTGGGCCGTGATTATTTTGTTAAGCATATAACCCATCCCCTTTTCTTATTTTCGTTCATTCAAACCCATTTCTCTCTTTTTCTTCATTCGTGAAAAACATGGCCGCTCCTCTTTCAGATCTAGGGCTTCGTTCCTCCGATTCAATTAGGGCTTTTGATGTGCCGATCCTACTTCGATCGATTCTCGTTGGTCTCTCTCTGGCTACTTCGAGTTGATGGAGTTCGACTTCGATTTGTCGGCTTGGCTGGACTTTGGCTTTGGCTTCTTCCAAATTCGTCGACAAGGTGAGTACTTTATGTTACTCACATCTAATTCCTATCTCGTGTTTATTAGTGTTCGAATTGGATGACTTTCGTTCGTATTTGGTTGTTGAATTCGTCCCTTGAATTGTCGGCCGTTCGACTGTGTATTTACTTTGAGTATTGACTTCGGTCATTGCTTGAACTATTTTAATTTCGGCATGTGTTTTGATTTCGAACTACATATTGTCCCTGGCTTCATCGTTTCGAGCTGTTCGTTTTCGTGGTTATCCCTCTACACGTTGTTGCTTCTGGTTACTGAATTGTTTGTTGTGGATATTGTGCTTAAATTGCACTGCACTGTGTCTTGTTCACCATGTGTGTCTGTTGCACTTGTGTACTTGGTCGAGTTCCTTCCTTGTGTTGTTTGGTCTTGCAGTTTTGTATTCCAGTATGCTTCAATCTAGTTCATGTATATACATACATACCTGTGTGTATATATGTGTGAGTGTAGTCTACATTTGCATACTTGCATTTGCTCTCTGTGCTTGTACTGCACTGTTGCCTTGAGTAGATGTTGTCACTTGTTTCATTGCTGTTGACATGTCTTGTACTTGTGGTTGATAGCAGTGTGTACTGCTTCCATGTTCATACACTTTGGTCTTGTGGCAGTTTGCATGTCAGTTCACTTTCTCTGGTATGCTGTAGTTTGGTCTTTGTTGCATTCATTAGACTTTGCATTTGTTCTCATTCACCTCGAGACAGTTTCAGTTGCTAGTGCAATTGGTTATTTCCACTTGACACAGTTGAGCTATTAATTGTTGTCACCTTATTTTGGCCTGCATATACGAAGTGCTCACTGATTTCATGCTAGTATTCCCACCTGTCTGTACCCAGAGTTGGACTGACTTCCAGTTTGCATGAGACTATGGCCTTAGCTTGTGAAATATATTGTGATTGTTTCACTACCAATTTTTATATCTTGTTTAGTTGAGATGCAGCATTGATTTTCATTAAATGTTACTGGAATTCGTTGCAGTGCCTTGTTGTTTTTGACTCATCTGGGCACTGTTGTGTTCATTCATGCTAATGCAATTCTTGGTCAGGTTAAGTTGTCTGCTGTTTTCATGTACATGTATACACTTGTTGTATATTTGAGCATTTGGGATGCAATGAGCTCGATGGAGTCTTCATTTATGTGCAGTTGCATTTATATTGCCTCTGACATTTTAGGCACACAGACATCATTTAGTTGATTGTTGTGTATCAATGCATATTTGTGTTGTCCAGTATTTTACAAGCATATTCCACATACTTGTTGCCAATCATTTATAAATCAATTGCATTCCTCTTATTCATTTTTGTTGGAGCCATTGCCTTGTGATCTTGTACTAGCTGCAATTCATTTGCAGTCTGCCCTTTTTGATGTGTGTTGTGGTGCCATTTCATTGGTGCTCTCACCTTCATTCGGCTGTGTCTTCTTGTTGTACACTGCCTGGTGCACTTGCTCATTGGAGTATACTTCTTCTCGTGCACCTCTGACTCTTTTTGTCGTGTGCAGTTTGTTATGTACATTCATTGTGTACATCTTTTACATTCATTGGTTACATCGTCACTGTTGTGGTGCGGCAGTGCACGCAAGCGTGAACTGCAGCCACACGGTATTCATTGGTTACATCGTCACTGTTGTGGTGCGGCAGTGCACGCAAGCGTGAACTGCAGCCACACGGTATTCATTGGTTACATCATCACTGTTGTGGTGCGGCAGTGCACGCAAGCGTGAACTGCAGCCGCACGGTATTCATTGGTTACATCATCACTGTTGTGGTGCGGCAGTGCACGCAAGCGTGAACTGCAGCCACCCGGTATTTCTTTGATTAATGTTCTATCTGCTTTTGATTTTAGGATATTTTTCGTATTATTACTGCTTCTATGCACTAATTTCTGAGTTTGAATTAGACTGACCCGGGTATTATTTTCTTTTGAATTTAATACTCGGGTCAGACCGAGTATTCACAGGTTGTAGATTCTTAGCTTCGGGATGCTGCTTGAGCTATGAAGTTCTTTCATATCTTTTGGAGTAGTCGTCATGTATAGTAGTCGATGTAATTGTATATGAAGATATGTATTCATGTATATTATATTGAAAATGTACTTGTATGTATAACTTCCTGAGTCAACTGTTGTAGTTGCATCATATGTACCATATCAAATGTATTGTAACTGCCATCAGTTATTATATATATGAGATTTTTCTGTTCAATCTGTGTTCCGCATTTATTTAAAATCTTCTGTGTTATTGTGGATCTTGTTAGACCACTTCTCTGATAAACACTTTTAAGTGTGGTTTATTCATATCTATTTCCGCCGTTGTGATATGAATTATCTGTGACTGATTTATGTTATGCTTATTTCTATATTTGTTTCCGAGGATTATATATAGCCACCGCGTGATAGCTTTGAGTTTGCATCGGTATGTCGGATTTCCTCCTTAAATGAAATGCATGCTGTACTATCTGACATATCAATGTTCGCGCAAAGAAATTACACGGATGGTCGCTCCTCAACAGCCCTATTCTCCGTGCTAGTCGACAGCACTACACCGTAGTGTTCTTGGCTAGCGTGGGTATAGAGGTGGGGCGTCACAACATATATCTAACTCGTTGACCAATCTTGTTCGAAATAAAAGGTATTCATTGAAAGTGTATTTAATAGAAAAATGAATACATGATATATTTTGTGATAGTAGTTACAAAGAGTTGTAACCATGAGTAATTTATCATAACGAAACAAATATGTCATTTTAAATGTTACTAGTCAAGATACATCATGACTGGATATCGATGTATCCATTGAGACTGGAGTACGTAACGCTCTCTAAATTTTAGGAAGTGTATTACTCATGACTGTTGTGGGCACCTATGGGTTACATACTAATAGTTATTAGATAACAATGGAACGACCCACTCGTTAGTTTTATGTTGGTTAATATAACTAAGATCGAATAGAAAATATTGATGTGACTGATTTACACAGTTCTCTCAACTTAAGTGTAACGACCCAGGATTTTTAGTAATTAAAATTTGAATATTTAATTAATTTTAAATATTAATAAGTGAAATTTATAAGTCGAATAAATTTTATTTCGAATAATTGGATTTAATGGGATAATTAAATCGATAATTTAATATGTTAAATTATGGAAATAATTGAAAATTGGGTTAAATATGATTGAAAATGATTCGTAAAATTTTATTTTATCATGTTGGAGTTAGAAAGATATTTTAGAACTTTTAAAATCGAATTAAGAGTTTATTTGTGAAAATTGAATATTTTAATATTTAATCGACTAGTGAAAATAGCCAATTTTTGAACAGTCTCGGAATTGAACGAAATCAGTTCCATTGGATCCGTAATAGTTAGTTATTACCGGATTTCAATTTTCGTAGCAATCGGAGTTATCGTTTGATCGTAGCAGCTCGAAACACATCTAAATTGTTTTAATATTAATTTGGCGAGTTAAAATAGCCATTTTTCAAAAAGTCCCGGATTTCGACGAAACCAGTTTCATCGGATCCGTAATGTGATATTATTGTATGGTTTATAATTTCGTGTCAATCGGATTTACCGTTTGTCCGGTGCAAGCCAAAACGCCTAGAAAATAGTTTAAATCGGTTTAATTTAAATTGAACGTTTATTGCCATAACTCGCACAGATGATCGAATTAGCTTCCAAAACCTGTTCCATTGTGTCCGAAACGCGGGGTAAACCCTAGAAACGCTGGTTATGGCGCGTAAATCGGAGTTTGGAAAACCCGGATGAATAGTGTCGTTTTATTTCCTATAAATACACCTTAAATTCACAAGAAAAATAAAAAAAATAAACTAAAACCCTAATTTCATCTTCAGGCCGCCACCATAGAAACCGAAGGCCGAAATTTGTTCATCTTTTTCCCCTCTGATCTCTCAATCCATCAAGTATTGGCTAAAACTATCAACTACAAAATGGAAGAGCTTCGCGAGATCTTGAGGTTCAACGGTTGAGATCGTGAATGGAGCAATGTGGTGGCCAGAATCGAGGCCGAGATGATGGCTGTTCGTGCTCGCTTTCACGGCAATAGGGATGACCGAGCTCGCTAGGGTCGCGGCCGAGCGTAGAGGGGATGGAGGCGCATCTATAGGTAGTTGTTGATCAAGCTAGAAGGAAGTGTGGTGGTTTGAAAGTCGAGCCCTAGTTCTAGGTTATGGGATCGGCCGTGTTTGGTTACCTGGAGAGTTACGTGTTCGGGAAGAAACACTCGTATGCGGCCTGGATTTGCTAATCACGAACGTGCGGCCCTGATTATTTTTGAGGTTTAATAAGAAAAGAAATTGTAATTTAAATTTTAATTTAAATTGTGTAATGTTTAAAATACGATATCTTGTTCATACGAGGTCGGAATTCGACAAAACAAGAAGTGTTGGAATCGTATGGACGAGCACTACGCTATGAAATTGGATTGGAATCGTTTGGAGTTAGTGAAAATTTCGGGTAAAATTAAACGTCCTTTTAATTTTATTCGAAATAAATCGCTAAAACGAAATTGAAATCAAGGTGAGAACTTCTCACTCAATCGAATCAGTTTCGATTTTATTTTAAATAGTCAGATTTAAAATATTTGAATGCATGTTTGAATGATGATTGTTATCTATTGATTGTTAAAATAGACTTTATGCGCCGTTAGTAAGCGGATGTTATTTATTAAAAACATATACCGCGAATATTTCATAAACAGTGAAATTGGTATTATATATAATAGCAATATATATATATTGGCATATGTATATATTGGAGTTATTGATTTTCCGCATTTGTATAGCGGATGAGACCCTATTGCGCCGTCTATTAAGCGGATAATATTTTAAATCCCATATACCGCGATAATTCCGTACTGGAGCGGAATTGGTATTGTGCTAACGTTTGTGGATGCAGGAAAACAGGTTGGAGGGATCCAACTAGATTCCTCAACAGTATTTATTTGATTATGGATATTTTGATATTCGTTGATTATCATATACGATATATGGTATCGTTGTTGTCGTGATTGACTATTGGGTATGTAGCATCATTGGACCAAGTTTTGGAATTTTAAAATGATTTATAAAGTGATTTTTGAAAATATACTATATGTTTGGAATTGATCCATTATAAATAAATAAACGTTATAATTTTTATGTTATAAAAATTAAGATTTCTGAGAAATATAGTTAAAAGTTGATTTTTGAAAATATGAGGCTAATGATTTTATAAAATAGTTTAATCGGGATTTTTGAAATTATTATAAAAAGTTGAAAATATAGGATTTATAAAATTTGATTATTTTATAAATCAAAATGGTGAAATTATAAAGGAGTTTAAAGATGTTTTAAAAGAATAGTATATATTGATTTATATAAGAAATTTATAAATTGATATTTATAAATTAAATATTTGAATTATAAAACGAGTTTTTATAAGTGTTAGAATGAATTGTGAATGAACTTCAAAAAATGAATGAAATTTATAGGATTATAAACGGTGAAGTTAGAAATGGAATTTTATAAACAGTAGGTTTATAAAATTTGTAAAGTTATCTGAAGAATAAGTTTTGGATAAATAATTGAATCTTATAACTTATAAGATTTATAATTATGAAGTTCAAAGGAACGATTTTTCAAACAAATAGATTATAAGTATTTAACTTATAATGTGAACCTTTGGTATATAATTGAGTTATGAATTGAATATAGGGAAATAAAGGAATTTATAAACGTTGTTTTATAAATTCGCAACGACTTATTTTGATAAGTAAATTATTATAACTTATTTATGGAGTTATATTCACGTTTTAGACGGTGAATAATCCTTTAAAATAAAATGAATAGAAAGGATGAAATTGGTTAACGTAGTATATTCACGTTTTTGAATAGTGAATAATATGTTAAAGAAAATGTTTAGAATGTGATCTTTTAAATAGAATTAAAACGATCTAACGATGTTTTAAATGTGTTGAGATTCAAAACCATAGATTTCAACATTTCTTGTTGAAATAGATGTTTTCGAGAAATAGAAGGAAATGGTGGACTATAACACTGTTGTTGTAGTAAATAATTTCCGAAAGGAAATGTTTTGCATAGTATTGGGATTTATATATCTATTTTAATTTCGAATCCCTATACTAGTGATTTTGGGTTGTCGTAACGATGTTTTACGCAACATTCGTTTTGGCCCAAATAAATATATTTAAGAGAATGATTTCCTTAAAGAATGAAATATATACTTAATCTCGATTTAAGTATATTGAATATTTTCCAAGTGTTGAAAATAAATGGATTTTTGAATTACTTAATAAATAAGTATGGAAATGTTTTCCAATATAAAGTGAATATTTTGAGAATTTATCTTTTTGAAGATAAATTGAAATGAATAATTGAAATCGTATATGCATAGATATTTTAGAATATAAATTCACTATGGAATTTATAAAAGAAAGTGGAATCTGTTTAAAAATAAATATTGATTTATTTTTGAAGTATGAAAATTATATATCTAGTCAAGATATTTTTGGGAAATAAATAATTTGGAAAATTATTTGGAATCTGGTGATGTCGTGCATATCCATTGATAGTTCAATAACCGACTATCAATATTTACCTTTGAAAGGTATTTGTTGTGATTTGTTGAATTTGAATGCTACACTTATTTTTAAATTATTGCGCTCGTTATTCGGATTACCCATTCCGAATAGTGATACGACGTAATGGATAGCATTGAATACCGGTGTTGAAGACCGGGTATTTGTGAGAGTGATAGGATGACTTGTCGATCGACTCTGCACCGAGTTGCTCCGGTATTGAGTTCTCCATAAGTGATGGTAAATCCGATCAGGATTGTGGATATCCGGATTGCAAGGACTTCTTTGTAAGTGCCTTCGGTTCTGTTCGAGCCCGGAACAGACTTGTATGGACTGTATGTCTGACATTACAAATTGAGATATAAAGCCAATTTCTTTCAAATATATTTCTGTTGGTGGTGGAGAATTTATTCTCTTAGCTTAACACCCTTCTCTGAGACGTACGAGCTCAGAGGTTATGTAGTTGAAGGTTATCAGTGATATATTCCCAATTTGGTAATGTGACATGCTGAGTGTTGCTGTGAAATGATTATTGTGTTGATTATTTGTGATAGGATCATTTATTTGATCGTCTATCTTGGTGATCATTTCTATGATCATTTGTTGACCCAAAGCATGGCTTTTGTATAAAGTATGTTTTTGTGGACGTGACTTCGTCGAGCCTCACACCCCGGAATGGTCAAAACAGGAAAGATGCGGCAAGGTTATTAGCTCCCTTTAGGGTATGTGCATTTCCTTCTGGAAAAGGGTGGTATCATGGTATGGAGCCCAGATATTTACTCATGTTGAAAACACTTTATGATTGTGTGAATTGATTACGAGCGCTCGGTTAAAGGTCCCAAAGGACCGGGGGATGGCATACTCGTGTAGTAGTTACCTAGTGATAAAGGTAACCCGGCCTTGTGTTGGCAGAGAGCTGGTTAAGTTCTCGGGACGTCCATCCAGAGGCGTTTCCATGTGGCAATGGGAAGTTCCTTGGCCTGATCATTCGTTGGAAATCCAAAGAAACAATACGAGACTTGTACGGTTTTAGTTGTATAACCTGCTATGGAATGTGGCGGTAACCTGCTACTGGACATAGTTAGCTATAGTAGGCATAGTTCGAAATGTCTATGCTGGCTAAGATTTATATCCTTATTTTCGAAATGAATTTTTCGTACACTATGCACTAGTAATAATATCAAATGTTCTTTTTAATGCGTATCAAGCATCTTTGACTATCATAAGGAGAAATCTCCTCCGATTCTGCGTTTGCATTGTGTGTGTGTGCGGGAGGCCTTATGGTAGTCTCATTTTTAAAAGCATTGCGAATTGACTTTAAAAATATTCCTCTATTTTGATTTTAAAGATAAATAAACTGTTTTGAGTTCTCACACCAGTCACATGACTGACTCGGAGTTTATTGTTTTCCTTCCTAAACTCTGGGTGCCCACCAATTTCCACACGGGCAGTCAAGAGTTAGGTTTACCAGGATATTCTGGATATTCTGGAGTTGCTGGAGGCAAGATGGATGGCATGGCGTATTACTAGTATATAGTATTTCTTTTCCGCTGTTTGTTGTTGTTGTTGTACGCTCTGATGATATGATGTAATGAAATGTGACGTAATGTAATAACTGATATAGTTCTTTGTTTAAAGATTATTCATTTATTATTATATGTTGTTCCGCTGCGAATTGTGAGATTCTGATGTTGTTCTGTTGTTTTTCTGCTCCGTTCTATTTTCTATTTTCTTTTCTCTCTATTTTCTATCTTCTTATCTCTTCTTCTACCTCTTTCTTCTTCTTTTCTCTTTCTTAAAACCCTCAGTGTTAGGTTTTCCGGCATCCGACTGATCGACATTCGATACAGTGGACGTATTGATGTCGAATTTCGGGAGTCAAAGAATCGGGTCCTGACAAGGTGGTATCAGAGCATATGGTTAAGTGACAACCATGGTTCTGTTGGGTATTACTCATTAGAGATAGAGTCAGTAGTTCTCTAGAATGAGTTTGAGTGTAATAATAGATATGAGAGCGTATTTGTTAGTGAATATAAAATTGTTTTATATTGTGATGATTGGTTTATTGAGTGGCATATGAACCTTCGTCGGCACGGTCTGTACACTGTGCCGAAGGGGTTTATAAACATTTGAATAGAACAATTCGGCACAATATTGTTTTAAATTGGGTAAATGAAATAATTTTACCTTGATTATATTTTATATATAAAGAAATGATTTTTCAGAATTATTAAAGTGTATATAAGTTGATTGTTTAGTTGTTTGAATAAACTAAATAAAAAAATAATTGTATAAGTAAAAAGAATTATAAGAATTGAATTATAATTAATGTGATTTACAATTGTGAAATAAACTTATATATATAAGAAGTGAAACTATATGGATATATTTATGAATACGAGTTGTAATAAAAATGAATTTAAAGTTAAATGGAAATTTACTTAGAATTGGAATCTAAATTGACTTATAAGTTGGAATTTAAGTTATGTAAAACCAAGTGATGTTTGTGAAATGAATTATAACTTAAAAGATGTTGAACGAAGTTGATTTTGATATCAAAGTAAATTAATAAAGTT
The DNA here is from genome assembly GCA_030765085.1 of Allium cepa. Taxonomy (NCBI): domain Eukaryota; kingdom Viridiplantae; phylum Streptophyta; class Magnoliopsida; order Asparagales; family Amaryllidaceae; genus Allium; species Allium cepa. The sequence goes on along the minus strand of CM060937.1, from coordinate 140,139,072 downwards.
AAGTGATGGATATGAACTTGAGTTATGTAAATGAAATTCAACTTTAGTAATTGAATTGAATAAATGGATTGAATGTTAATCAATTGAAGGTTAAATAGTTGATATGAAATAATGGATATAAGTGTTAATTCATTAAAATCTAATGTTATTGGAAGTTGAAAGATTGAATGAAAATCAAATTAATTAAAACAATTGAAAGCAAAGGAATTTGGTTGTAATTAATATATATTGGTTGTTATACGATTGTTAGTTGATTGTATATAATCCATTAAGAGTTAATGAATTTGGAAGCTAAAGTAATTGGAATTCAATTGGAAGTTAAGTGAATCTTAAATAGAATTGAATTTGAATTGGAAGTGAACCAACTTGAATATGAATTAGTGAATATAAACTAATTGAAATTGAATGTTAGTAAAAACATCCACTGTTAATGAATCAAATGTGATTAAATTGAAAACCCATTTCATTGAATATTAATGAGAATATGAATGAATATTTATTGGTTATGGATGTTAGTTGGTTGATGGTTGAATATATTACTTTTACTGCATTTGCTATGTTGGCATATATAGTTGTTATGTTGCTATATGATGTATGTTGATACTATTTTCATATATACATGTCCTCATGTTGTTTGTTGAGTGTTTAGTAGGTGCGGATCGCGTTTGCTTCGCATTTGAAGCTCGCTTTCGCGCTATATTAGCCGTATATGCACGCTAATAAAATATAAGGTACATATCTCGGATTAAATATCGTACTTTTACATTTTTTCTCAGTGGGATGCCTCATTACTTGATGAGATGTATATTTGTGATATATATACTGTCATTTTTTTTTTCGGATCGAGCCGCGCAAAGGAGACTATGGCGAATTTTTTCGAAAATTTAAGGCGTTAGAAAAAATTTGAGAAAATTGGAAAATTTTGAAAACTTTAACTTTGATTTGGAATTGAAAGTTAAATAATAGTAATTATTTTTGAAAAGATAACTAAGTATGATTTGAAAACTTAGTAAAGTTATTATAAGAAGTTTAACTATGAATTTTGGAAAGTTGATAGATTCTGTAACTTTTCTTACTTAGAAATTTCGAGGACGAAATTCTTTTAAGGGGGGAAGATTGTAACGACCCAGGATTTTTAGTAATTAAAATTTGAATATATAATTAATTTTAAATATTAATAAGTGAAATTTATAAGTCGAATAAATTTTATTTCGAATAATTGGATTTAATTGGATAATTAAATCGATAATTTAATATGCTAAATTATGGAAATAATTGAAAATTGGGTTAAATATGATTGAAAATGATTCGTAAAATTTTATTTTATCATGTTGGGGTTAGAAAGATATTTTAGAACTTTTAAAATCGAATTAAGAGTTTATTTGTGAAAATTGAATATTTTAATATTTAAGCGACTAGTGAAAATAGCCAATTTTTGAACAGTCTCAGAATTGAACGAAATTAGTTCCACTGGATCCGTAATAGTTAGTTATTACCGGATTTCAATTTTCGTAGCAATCGGAGTTATCGTTTGATCGTAGCAGCTCGAAACACATCTAAATTGTTTTAATATTAATTTGGCGAGTTAAAATAGCCATTTTTCAAAAAGTCTCGAATTTTGAAGAAACCAGTTTCATTGGATCCGTAATGTGATATTATTGTATGGTTTAAAATTTCGTGTCAATCGGATTTACCGTTTGTCCGGTGCAAGCTAAAACGCCTAGAAAATCGTTTAAATCGGTTTAATTTAAATTGAACGTTTATTGCCATAACTCGCACAGATGATCGAATTAGCTTCCGAAACCGGTTCCATTGTGTCCGGAACGCGGGGTATACCCTAGAAACGCTGGTTACGGCTCGTAAATCGGAGTTTGGAAAACCCGGATGAATAGTGTCGTTTTATTTCCTATAAATACACCTTAAATTCACAAGAAAAAAAAATAAACTAAAACCCTAATTTCATCTTCAGGCCGCCACCATAGAAACCGAAGGCCGAAATTTTTTCATCTTTTTCCCCTCCGATCTCTCAATCCATCAAGTATTGGCTAAAACTATCAACTACAAAATGGAAGAGCTTCGCGAGATCTTGAGGTTCAACGGTTGAGATCGTGAATGGAGCAATGTGGTGGCCAGAATCGAGGCCGAGATGATGGCCGTTCGTGCTCATTTTCACGGCAATAGGGATGATTGAGCTCGCTAGGGTCGCGGCCGAGCGTAGAGGGGATGGAGGCGCATCTATAGGTGGTTGTTGATCAAGCTAGAAGGAAGTGTGGTGGTTTGAAAGTCGAGCCCTAGTTCTAGGTTATGGGTTCGGCCGTGTTTGGTTACCTGGAGAGTTACGCGTTTGGGAAGAAACACTCGTATGCGGCCTGGATTTGCTAATCACGAGCGTGCGGCCCTGATTATTTTTGAGGTTTAATAAGAAAAGGAATTGTAATTTAAATTTTAATTTAAATTGTGTAATGTTTAAAATACGATATCTTGTTCATACGAGGTCGGAATTCGACAAAACAAGAAGCGTTGGAATCGTATGGACGAGCACTACGCTATGAAATTGGATTGGAGTCGTTTGGAGTTAGTGAAAATTTCGGGTAAAATTAAAATTCCGTTTAATTTTATTCGAAATAAATCGCTAAAACGAAATTGAAATCAAGGTGAGAACTTCTCACTCAATCGAATCAGTTTCGATTTTATTTTAAATAGTTAGATTTAAAATATTTGAATGCATGTTTGAATGATGATTGTTATCTATTGATTGTTAAAATAGACATTATGTGCCGTTAGTAAGCGGATGTTATTTATTAAAAACATATACCGCGAATATTTCATAAATAGTGAAATTGGTATTATATATAATAGCAATATATATATATTGGCATATGTATATATTGGAGTTATTGATTTCCCGCATTTATCTAGCGGATGAGACCCTATTGCGTCGTCTATTAAGTGGATAATATTTTAAATCCCATATACCGCGATAATTCTGTACTGGAGCGGAATTGGTATTGTGCTAATGTTTGTGGATGCAGGAAAATAGGTTGGAGGGATCCAACTGGATTCCTCAACAGTATTTATTTGATTATGGATATTTTGATATTCGTTGATTATCATATACGATATATGATATCGTTGTTGTCGTGATTGACTATTGGGTATGTAGCATCATTGGACCAAGTTTTGGAATTTTAAAATGATTTATAAAGTGATTTTTGAAAATATACTATATGTTTGGAATTGATCCATTATAAATAAATAAACGTTATAATTTTTATGTTATAAAAATTAAGATTTCTGAGAAATATAGTTAAAAGTTGATTTTTGAAAATATGAGGCTAATGATTTTATAAAATAGTTTAATCGGGATTTTTGAAATTATTATAAAAAGTTGAAAATATAGGATTTATAAAGTTTGATTATTTTATAAATCAAAAAGGTGAAATTATAAAGGATTTTAAAGATGTTTTAAAAGAATAGTATATATTGATTTATATAAGAAATTTATAAATTGATATTTATAAATTAAATATTTGAATTATAAAACGAGTTTTTATAAGTGTTAGAATGAATTGTGAATGAACTTCAAAAAATGAATGAAATTTATAGGATTATAAACGGTGAAGTTAGAAATGGAATTTTATAAACAGTAGGTTTATAAAATTTGTAAAGTTATCCGAAGAATAAGTTTTGGATAAATTATTGAATCTTATAAGTTATAAGATTTATAATTATGAAGTTCAAAGGAACGATTTTTCAAACAAATAGATTATAAGTATTTAACTTATAATGTGAACCTTTGGTATATAATTGAGTTATGAATTGAATATAGGGAAATAAAGGAATTTATAAACGTTGTTTTATAAATTCGCAATGACTTATTTTGATAAGTAAATTATTATAACTTATTTATGGAGTTATATTCACGTTTTAGACGATGAATAATCCTTTAAAATAAAATGAATAGAAAGGATGAAATTGGTTAACGTAGTATATTCACGTTTTTGAATAGTGAATAATATGTTAAAGAAAATGTTTAGAATGTGATCTTTTAAATAGAATTAAAACGATCTAACGATGTTTTAAATGTGTTGAGATTCAAAACCATAGATTTCAACATTTCTTGTTGAAATAGATGTTTTCGAGAAATAGAAGGAAATGGTGGACTATAACACTGTTGTTATAGTAAATAATTTCCGAAAGGAAATGTTTTTCATAGTATTGGGATTTATATATCTATTTTAATATCGAATCCCTATACTAGTGATTTTGGGTTGTCGTAACGATGTTTTACGCAACATTCGTTTTGGCCCAAATAAATATATTTAAGAGAATGATTTCCTTAAAGAATGAAATATATACTTAATCTCGATTTAAGTATATTGAATATTTTCCAAGTGTTGAAAATAAATGGATTTGTGAATTACTTAATAAATAAGTATGGAAATGTTTTCCAATATAAAGTGAATATTTTGAGAATTTATCTTTTTGAAGATAAATTGAAATGAATAATTGAAATCGTATATGCATAGATATTTTAGAATATAAATTCACTATGGAATTTATAAAAGAAAGTGTAATCTGTTTAAAAATAAATATTGATTTATTTTTGAAGTATGAAAATTATATATCTAGTAAAGATATTTTTGGGAAATAAATAATTTGGAAAATTATTTGGAATCTGGTGATGTCGTGCATATCCATTGATAGTTCAATAACCGACTATCAATATTTACCTTTGAAAGGTATTTGTTGTGATTTGTTGAATTTGAATGCTACACTTATTTTTAAATTATTGCGCTCGTTATTCGGATTACCCATTCCGAATAGTGATACGACGTAATGGATAGCATTGATGACCGGTGTTGAAGACCGGGTATTTGCGAGAGTGATAGGATGACCTGTCGATCGACTCTGCACCGAGTTGTTTCGGTATTGAGTTCTCCATATGTGATGGGAAATCCGATCAGGATTGTGGATATCCGGATTGCAAGGACTTCTTTGTAAGTGCCTTCGGTTCTGTTCGAGCCCGGAACAGACTTGTATGGACTGTATGTCTGACATTACAAATTGAGATATGAAGCCGATTTCTTTCAAATATATTTCTGTTGGTGGCGGAGAATTTATTCTCTTAGCTTAACACCCTTCTCTAAGACATACGAGCTCAGAGGTTATGTAGTTGAAGGTTATCAGCGATATATTCCCAATTTGGTAATGTGACATGCTGAGTGTTGCTGTGAAATGATCATTGTGTTGATTATTTGTGATAGGATCATTTATTTGATCGTCTATCCTGGTGATCATTTCTATGATCATTTGTTGACCCAAAGCATGGCTTTTGTATAAAGTATGTTTTTGTGGACGTGACTTCGTCGAGCCTCACACCCCGGAATGGTCAAAACAGGAAAGATGCGGCAAGGTTATGAGGGGTAGCTCCCTTTAGGGTATGTGCATTCCCTTCTGGAAAAGGGTGGTATCATGGTATGGAGCCCAGATATTTACTCATGTTGAAAACACTTTATGATTGTGTGAATTGATTACGAGCGCTCGGTTAGACCGGGGGATGGCATACTCGTGTAGTAGTTACCTAGTGATAAAGGTAACCCGGCCTTGTGTTGGCAGAGAGCTGGTTAAGTTCTCGGGACGTCCATCCAGAGGCGTTTCCATGTGGCAATGGGAAGTTCCTTGGCCTGATCATTCGTTGGAAATCCAAAGAAACAATACGAGACTTGTACGGTTTTAGTTGTATAACCTGCTATGGAATGTGGCGGTAACCTGCTACTGAACATAGTTAGCTATAGTAGGCATAGTTCGGAATGTCTATGCTGGCTAAGATTTATATCTTTATTTTTGAAATGAATTTTTCCTACACTATGCACTAGTAATAATATCAAATGTTCTTTTTAATGCGTATCAAGCATCTTTGACTATCATAAGGAGAAATCTCCTCCGATTCTGCGTTTGCATTGTGTGTGCGTGCGGGAGGCCTTATGGTAGTCTCATTTTTAAAAGCATTGCGAATTGACTTTAAAAATATTCCTCTATTTTGATTTTAAAGATAAATAAACTGTTTTGAGTTCTCACACCAGTCACATGACTGACTCGGAGTTTATTATTTTCCTTCCTAAACTCTAGGTGCCCACCAATTTCCACACGGGCAGTCAAGAGTTAGGTTTATCAGGATATTCTGGATATTCTGGAGTTGCTGGAGGCAAGATGGATGGCATGGCGTATTACTAGTATATAGTATTTCTTTTCCGCTGTTTGTTGTTGTTGTTGTACACTCTGATGATATGATGTAATGAAATGTGATGTAATGTAATAACTGATATAGTTCTTTGTTTAAAGATTATTCATTCATTATTATATGTTGTTCCGCTGCGAATTGTGAGATTCTGATGTTGTTCTGTTGTTTTTCTGTTTCGTTCTATTTTCTATTTTCTTTTCTCTCTATTTTCTATCTTCTTATCTCTTCTTCTACCTCTTTCTTCTTCTTTTCTCTTTCTTAAAAGCCTCAGTGTTCGGTTTTCTGGCATCTGACTGATCGACATTCGATACAGTGGACGTATTGATGTCGAATTTCGGGAGTCGAAGAATCGGGTCCTGACATTAAGAATGTTGTGGATCTTCAATATGAAAGCTCCACATTGATGATAGCCAAATCATGGCATGGCATCCATCGAGTGCCTATAGTTGGGTCGAGTGGAAGTATTGGAAGTGAAGCACTATTCAAGAGAGGATTCGTCTTCACGGTTATATGCAGTTAGTATCACAGTCAACTCAAGTCAATTCAAAGTCAAAGTCTCTGGCCAGAGCATTTCGGTTAATAATAATTTTTATTACTGAACCAAGGACTTTGTATTTAGACTATAAAGTTGAATGTGGATGAGGTTGGAATTTTGACCATTACCAAATTTCGTTAGTCCAATGTGATATAGTTTTGACGAAGAGAATTGGTGTAAACAAATGTCACAACCGAGTAACGCTTATTAAACTAAAATTAGATTTTACAGAAATTGAGTAAGAGATAAGTTTGGCGATAACGTTAGACCACCTGCTAAGTGGCGTGTGAACGTTAACATTAGAACAGTTAGATGTTAATCGCTGACCAAATTAACACCCAAGAGTTACACAGCCGAAATAATGAATTCCCTTAAAACCGAACGATTTAATTAGTTTATAATTTTTATAAATTAATTAAATTAACTAACATTTATGAAATATTAATTATAAAATTTGAATATGATTTGATAAATTAATAATGTGTCACATATTTATAACATTTATAAATGTATCGATCGATATACTATATCGACAAGCGATTAAATTAGATTTAATTGCATAGTATTTTGGCTTGGGCTAAGATGGGTTTTAGGCCTATCATTAGGGCTGCAAAATTTCGGTTATGGAAAGGTGTAGGGGTGGCTAAAGCATAGGAATTTGATTGGAGATAATGGGTTGAGAAAAAGCGAGAATAAGTAAAAAGGTTTTCCTCATTTCTCTCTAATGCAACTATATATATATATCTAAAAACAATTACTTACCCCTTTTGCCTCCATTACCTTCTACACTGCTAGTTGAAATATAGCTCTCAATCCACTCCAAAATTCTCAAATATATTTCAAATCAAAATAATACTATTCGATAGTTAGATGTCGGTGATTCTGGACTTGCAATTCGAAGAGTCAAGAACATTAAAAGGAAGGGAAGTCATTACTTCAACGTGGATTCAAAGGCATCATTAAATTGGTAATTTTAATTCATATTGTAGTAAATAAATTATATTCTATGATTCTATAATGAACAATTTCATATCTGTTTAAATATATTGCAACTACATGTTTAGGTAGGTGAGATTTTGTAAGTAGATGTTGTTGTCACAAATCATTTTGGTTATATGCATAATTTGTTTATTACACTATATATTTATTAACAAAATTCATGTATATATATATATATATTAGTGTATATTTCTCTCTCATAATAGCATATATGCATATATATGATATACATATGATTTAAAAAATTTAGTATAGTTATTTTTAAATAATATAAATTTACAAATTCGAAAATAAATTTTCATACATATATTCATATTTTAAATTAACATTTACTAAACTTTTGAATTCTTAATTATATACAAAATAATTATTACATTGAAAATTCAATTTTATATTCTAAAAATATATTATATATTTTTAGAATTATATAAAAAAATTAGGAATTTTTAAATAAAGTTTATTATTTTTAATAATTAATATTATTTTGGAAAAACTGCTTATGATTTATTAAAAATAATAATTTAATTCGAAAGTTCCCCAAATTTATTTGTAACCATTCATTCATGATCCGAGAATTTTAGAAACTTTAAAATTCGAATTTTTAATGAAATATTATTTTATATTAAGTAATTATTGCTGAAATCAATGTACGTTTTTTAAAAATAATAATTCAGCTTTGAAATTTCTTTTTTAGATTTTTCCTAAGCTCTAATTTATGATCCAAAATTTTTGAAAATTGTAAATGTTGAATTTTCATCAATAGATTATTTTATGTTAATTATTTATGGATGAAAACATTATTTTATTCATAATATGTACAAATTAAAATACAAAAATTATTATGTTTGCAAAACTAAGTTAATTTTGAATTAAAAATAATTTTCATTAATTGTTCTCTCTATTTATATATATATATCTGTACATAAATGTTTTATGTTCATATATTATATATAATATATTTATACATACATATGTGTGTATTTCGTAACACATATACATGCACATGTTTGGACAACATACGTGACAAACAAAATGAGCTAATATGTTTGTTGCGATGTAAATCCCAACATCTACATATGGGCATATTATACCTTTCATGGATTATTATGTTACACATGCACTCACACATATATGTATATGATACATTTATGTATAAACTAAATGAAATAAAATTAATTTTATGTCTTAATATATTTGAATTTAAATAAAATAATGATTTTATTTAAATGAAATTTAGAAATTTTCTAATTCAGTTAGACTTCATAGGCTCAATAAAAGATCCAATAGGGTAAAAAAATTGAAATTCACTTACAACTTCCGCTGCGCATTAGTCCAGTTCCAATAGTGATGCTCAGTCTAGCTTATGTAACTTTATGTTGAAAATTTAGTTTTAAAGAGGTGTTATATGAACTTAATTTGTAATTAAATATTACATTTCTTATATTCTTCCTAGACTTATTTTTGTAATATGTGATATTATTATCCTACGGTTTAATAGATTTTCCTACAGTGATGCTTCGTTGACCAAGAAATGTACATAAATATCACACGTTTTCCTATTTAATGCATGGTTAACACTGAATTCTTGGAGAGCTTATGGAACGTATTAGCAATTATGATTTTTTTCTGCAAAGATTATTTGATACTATATTGTTTTGATTTTATTTTGTGATTCGTAGATGTTTATAAATCATTATGAATTGAAGATGTGTTATTAATAATGTTTACAAGTAAACTAATTTCAAATGGAAACAACTGTATTTAAAAGGCATAAAGTGGTAATATTTATTTACTTCAAATTCAAGCTAATTTGAGAATTATTACAATCAATTCTCTTTTATTGAAATTTATTGTTAGAGAACAGTTATGTTTAATCTTCACTAATCCTATTCAATTAGTATCCAAATTTAGTCAATACAACATTTTTTTTTATGATGCACTAAGACTAATTTTTAATTTACTTAATTGCATATCTCCAAAGTATACTTTTATTAAAACTTGTGATGCCCAACCTCTATACTCACACTAGCCAAGGACACTAGGGAGTAATGCCGTCAACTAGCATGAAGAGTAAGGCTGTTGAAGAGCGACCATCTGGGTAATCGCTTTGTGCGACTACCGATATGCCAGATAGTAGTACATGCATTTCGTTTCAAGAGCAAATCTAACACATCAATTACAAATTCAAAACTACTACACAATGGCTATGTGATCTTCGAAAACAAATATAGAATAAGCATAACATAAATCAGTCATAGATATTCATATCACTAAGGCGGAAAAAGATATGAATATAACATATAAAAGTGTACATCAAAGTAGTGGTCATGTAAGATCCACTACATCACAAAAAAATAGGTACAAGTGCTAGATACAAGAATTTGTATACATCAAGGAATCTGTATCTCGAATGTATAAAACAAAAACTACTAAGCTAAGTAGTTAGCTAAAAGTCAGATGAGGGACCCTGATAAGAAGTCAAGTAGAAGCACCTGAAATACCTTGGTATGAACCGATTACTATTTAAGAAGAAAATAATAAACGGATCAATCTAGCAATAAATATCATATAAAATGAGATAGGATAAGAGATACGACAAAAATGTATGATAACAATAATGCCATACTGTGACAAGTATACATTAAATAACAATAAAAATCATACTATATCTCAAGAATCTCAAAATACCAAAAAGAACATCATATTATTTAGCTCATTCACCAAACCACAAATATTGATAAAGTTATCAATATAAATCAAAAAATTGGTGAAGCATAAATTCTAGAAATCATCAAGTATAAATCTAGAAATCACAAGGGGAGGCCAATCATAAACGGGAGCGTGAAAACTCACCAACACGTGTATCACAAACGGGTCGCTATCATATGGTCACTAACCATAGAGCCGGTGCAACGACGTAGTACAATAACGATACGCCCGAGGAACTTGAAACTCGAATAATTCGGAATAACGACGTAGTACTATATCGGTACACCTGATGAACCTGATAAGCCTGAACAACGACGTAGTACAACAATGGTACGTCTGATGAACCGAACTCCTTAAAAAAACATTGGTCGCTAGCCCATAAAAAATTGAGTAGAAACTCCAAAGAACCCATACGTCGTCAGCCTATCAAAGAAATGAGACGAAGCTTAAAAAAACGAGGTACAGTCCCCCACGTGGACAAAGTGACATCGCATATCGCTAGTCTAAACCATTAGATGATCACCATTGATCAATGAAAAGTGTGAATTGCACTAATCTAGTAAATAAATGGGTTTAGCTTCCTACCCCATAAACATTGGGTTAACTTAAGTATTTACGAACAAATTTTAGATTTCCACTCAAAAATTGTCACATGATTTCAATCGAACAAGTCTAAGAATTAACCGACGAAGTAAATGCAAGCGTTTCATACCACTCATTTTGCTAAGTGGTTTAATTGGATTTTTCAAACGAATGAGTTAACTATTTGCATATACTAATAGATTGGAAAATTGTTTTAAAAAAGAGCTTTGTATTCAAAGTAACGTTGAAATCATTTTTGTGAAAGAGTTTGAGTATTTACTACTAGTATAGAAACCTCTGTATTTAAAAGTGACAAATCACTGAAATGATTACAGAAACAATCACTCACCGAAAATTCACCTACGAAAACGTGAATCAAATCCATAGAAACTGATATCAAATTCATCAAAAGGATATTCCCAGAAATCCCGAAAAGATGTCATCAAAGTCGATAAAAGATGACAAAAACCAATCAGACCAACAAAAATCGATTAGAATTGGAAATCCATACAAAAACAGTCAAAATTGGCAAAATTGGCGGTTCCAAACGTCTGAGGGTTAATCCAGATGTCTGGATTTGGGTTCTGGAAATATTTCAGAACCCTTCCAGGCGTCTGAACTCTAACTAGACGTCTGAACACTAACCAGACGTTTGGTAGGTTTGGACCAGAAGTCTGGTCCAAGTCTCTGCCATTTTTTTTTGCCATATATTTTTTGTCAACTGCCCTAACCAAATGTCTGAACCTTCAAACCAGACGTTTGGTTACCTATTCTGGTCAACAGTTTGCCTGGCCCAATCGATTCAAAATCAATCGAACAAGGGACGGAGGCTAGGGATTTATGCCATGCGACAACCCAACCCTATAGGCTCTTCGATACACCCCAGATGACATGTTCAAACATCCAAGATAAGATCTCTAAAGATTTTGACTTCAAAATACCAAAATCGGAAAATTCACGAAATCAATTCAAATCAAAAGTAATTGAACATGAAACAGATGCTAGGAATTCATACCTAACAACAATGGAAGCTATAGAAATTGATGTGAGTTCAAAAACTCACTTTAAACTCAAAAACAACGAATGAGAAGCTTTAAAATAAAGCAAGACCAATTCCTCTTCAATACACCTCTAGAATCATCAATCTATTATCAAAGGCGAAGTTTTTTGTAAGTTAGGTTATAGGAATTTCTGAAAATTGAAGAGAGAATGAGATGGGGAAGATGAAGAGGATGCTTACCTAAGCTTCTCTTTGATTTTAGAGCTACAAATTGAATTTCCTAAGAGAATTATGGCTTAGGATTTTTGATTACCCTTTATTTCGGTCATTTTTACTTTAGGTTGAGTGTTAGGAAATAATATAATGAATGAAAAGGAGTTGTTGGAGGAGTTAGGGTATTATGTTGGGTTAACGGCTGAAACCTAAACCCAAAATAAAAATACCAAAATTCTAAGCAACTCCAAACATATCGATGTTTATACACAAAAAGGCCACAAACGCCGTTTTGAACTCAATGGAAGTGGTCTCGAGTCCTAATTTGACTGTTTATAAAAAGTAGCATTTTAGACTTTAATCTGACTAACGATGCTATATTTAAATATATAGTTGTAAAATAGGCGGATTGTTATAGACTCCCCTCCTTAAAGAAATTGCGTCCTCGCAATACTTAAGAAGAGAACAAAGAGTAACAACTATAAAAGCTTATCAACACAAAAAAAAAATTGAACTAAGAAGTTCACCTCAAAGAGCTCAAGAGAGTAAGTCCGGATGTGTTCGCTCGATGAATTCTTTAGATTCCCAAGAACAATCCTTAGGATTTGAGGACCATTGAACTTTCACAAGAGGAACATATTTATTTCCAAGGCGTTTAACCTCCAAAGAAATGATATGAATATGATGTTGCTCGTAAGTCAAATTAGGTGAAACTTCAATTTTTTCAATAACACCGGGCTTAAGAATAGAATCTGAATCCTTAAGGCATTTCCATAGTTGAGAGATGTGGAAAACGTCATGAATAGTAGAAAATTGTGTCGGTAATAAAAGGCGATAAGCCACAAAACCAATATGTTCGGTGATGGGAAATGGGCCAATATATCGAGGCACTAATTTCCCCGATCAACCGAAACGCACAACGCCGTTCATAGGTGAAACACAGATAAACACCAAATCTCGCACTGAAAATTCCAAATTCCTTCTTTTGTTATCGGCATTGGATTTTTGTCTATTTTGAGCTTATTTCAGCCTTTGACGAATAAGTTCAATCTTTTCTATGGAATCGTGAATAAAGTCTGGACCTAAAACCAGCTTCTCACCGACCTTAAGCCAACAAGAAGGAGATCGGCATGTCCTTCTGTAGAGTGCCTCGAAAGGTGCCATACCAATACTAGATTGGAAGCTAATATTATAGGAAAACTTAACAAGAGAAATATGATCTTCCCAACTTCGACCAAAATCAACAACATATGCACGAAGAAGATCTTCAAGAGTTTAATTCACACGCTTGGTTTGTCCCTCGGACTGAGGATGATAAGCGGTGCTAAAATTAAGCTTTGTTCCCAAAGCTTTTTGAGTACTCTTCCAAAATCCACTAGTAAATAATGGATCTCGATCGCTAACAATAGAAGTAGGAATTCTATGAAATTTAACAATTTCTCTAACATAGAGTTTTCCCAAAAGAGGTACGGTCCGATAGGACCGAATGGGAATAAAATGGGCGGATATTGTTAGTCTATTTACAATCACCCATAATCTGTCATGACCCGAATGAGATAGAGGAAGACCATCAATAAAGTCCATGGAGACTTGATCCCACTTCCAAACGGGAATGTCTAAAGGTTGCAATAACCCACCCGGCCTTTGATGCTTGGCCTTAATGAGTTGGCAAGTCATGCAACACTTAATAAAGTTAGCAATATCGGATTTCATTCCATCCTAATAATAAAGTCGCTTCATATCCACTTACATTTTACTACTACCGGGATGAATGGTAAATTTAGATCGATGAGAATCTTCTAAAATGTCTTTACGAAGATTATTAATATTTGGGATGATAAGTCTACCAAATTTTCGAATGCCGCAACGAGCATCGATTTCAAATTCTTTTAAACCATCAATATTACTATCCCTACAACTTTGGTTAAGATGAGCCAATTCGGGATCATGCTTTGGAGCATCAAGAATACCGTCAAAAAGAGATGGATGAGCCTCAAGGCTACATTAAACAGAGATGAACATGAATCGGATTCACGATCTTGAATCTCACAAGTAGACAAAGTCTCGAGATCATTCCATTCGGATATCATCATTGAAACAACCACTTATTGCTTACGACTAAGGGCATCGGCAAAACGATTCCCCTTTCCGGGAGTATAAAGAATATCAGGATCATAAGATGCAAGGAACTCAAGCCAACGTTGTTGACGCAAATTAAGTTCCTTTTAAGAAAATTAATACTTCAAAGATTTATGATCGATGTAGAGAATAAATTTCTCTTCCAAATGACGCCAAATTCTAAAGGCGAAAACAATAGCCGCGAGCTATAAATCATGAGTGGCATATCTAGTCTCGACACTCTTTAATTGCCTAGAAGCATAACCGATAACATGTTCACTTTGCATGAGAACGACTCCCAAACCAACACGACTAGCATTGGTATAAAAAATAAAGTCTAGGTTCCCTTCGGGAATCACAAGAATATGAGCATCGGAAAGGAGTCCTTTTAATTTCTGAAAAGAAGCTAAATTTTTGTTTGACCAAATGTACTTAACTCCCTTCTTTTTCAAACTAGGAAGAGGCATGGAAATTTTAGAAAAGTCTTTTATGAAAATATGGTAATAGCCCGCCAATCCAAGAAAATTACGAATTTCTGTCACACTCTCCAGTCTCTTCAAATTTTGAATTGCTTCAATCTTTGAAGGATCCACGTAAATTCCGAATTTAGAAATAATATGTCTGAGAAATTTCACACGGGAATGCCAAAAGTGGCACTTAGAAAATTTTGCTTTCAATTGATTGCTCCTAAGAGTTTCCAACACAATCCGAACATGTTTTTCATGCTCTTCCTCTGCTTTACAATAAACAAGAATATCATATATAAAGATGAGAACAAATCGGTCGAGGAAGTCTTTGAAAACTCGATTCATAAGGTCAATGAAATAAGCTGGAGCATTCATTAAATCAAATGGCATAATAAGCCATTCATAAGATCCATAACGAGTACGGAAGATGTCAAAGGAATGCTATCCTCTGCAATACAAAGCTGATGAAAACCGGTTGCTAAATCTAACAGCGAAAAGACTCTAGCAACGCTAAGTTGATCGAATAGATCATCAATCCGTGTAAAGGATATTTATTCTTGATGGTGAGATCATTAGGCCCGCGGTAATCAACGCAAAGCCTAAGTGTACCATCGGATTTATTTACAAAAATAGTTAAAGCTCACCAAGGAGAGGAACTAGAATGAATTAATTGTTTTGTTTCCAATTTGGACAATTGTTTACACATCTCCTCATTTTCCTTATTGGACATACGAGAAGGAGGACGAGTGATAGGTAGAGCTCCAGGGATTAAATTAATTCTTAACTCGATTGCTCGCTTAGGTGGTAATCCTAAAAGGAGATCAAATATCAGGAAATTCATGAACAACATGAGGGAAATAACATCTTCCCCATCATCATTATCGTCATCATGTGGATTTAGAGAATATAAGGAGGCCACTGAATTGGAATTTGAATCTTTAAGAACAATAGAAATATGGTTAACAGATTGAAGATGTCGAAGATGAATAGTCCTCTTAGGGCATAGGATATGGGCTTCATAACGATTAAGCCAATCCATTCCTAAAATCATTCTGAAGCCTAAGTAACGCCTAACATGCAAATCGGCTTGGAAAGCATAATCAGATAAAATAATCTTGACATCTTTACAAAATAAAATGAGTGTTGTAGATCCGCCAACCGGATTCGCAATTTTTAGCGAAGTCATCAAGCGCATAACATTTAGAGACAAAGCGTCAATAAGTTCTTTTGATATAAAAGAGTGGGATGCACCCATGTCAAAAAGAACTTGAATAGGATGATCATGAAACATAATAATGCCATCAAGGATAGAATGAGAAATACCTTGACCAAGAGAAGTGTTACTAGGTGCTTGCACAACATTTAGCTTTCCCTCTTTCTTGCTTGGAAGTTTGGGACATGAAGATAAAAGATGACGCAAACTTTTGCAATAACGACAAAAGAGAGGTTTCAGACACTTATTCACATAATGGTCCTTAGAAGCATAATTGTAGCATTGTCCACGACTAGAGGTAGGAGTCTTTGCTACCGAAGTTGCTTGTTTCCATTTTTGTTGGGATTAGGCTTGAATTTAATAGGCCTCTTCTTGTTGATGTTGAAGTTATGTTTGACACCCACAACTTCAACATTGCTTTCTTTATCGGCCTCTTCAAGTTGAAGAGCGATATCAACAAGCTGATCAAAAGAAACTTATGGTTTCAGAAGTAAAGGCTTTTTGAGGTTCTTGTTCAACCCATAGACAAACCTTTGATTTTTTTTTCAATGGGGTATTAATATACTTGACCCTATATTTAGAGAGAGATTCAAAAGATGCGACAGAGTCTGTCACAGAAGTTTTACGTTGAACAAGGTCAATAAAGCGCTGAGCTGAAGTTACTTTTTCAGCTTTCGGCACAAACTTTAATTCGAAACTTTCCCGAAATTGCTCCCAAATAAGATCCGCTTCAATAATTTTTGAAATCAAAAGTTCACACCAATCTAATGCTCTTTCTTGGAGCATGCTAGAGCCACTTGGACTCGATGTAGATTCACAAAATTCATGCGAGAAAAGATGCAGTCGCATGTTCTAAGCCAAGCTTGGACTTCTACAACGTTTTCAAAACCCTTGAATGGCCTTCCACCCTAATTGTTATAACCACTGCACAAATGAACAAACCCGGATTTAGGGTGAGTGGGTTCAGGAATAGGTCCGACAGCTTGAGCATTCTTTACGAGTTCTAAATGATATTGGGCAGACATAAATACTCCATTTTGAGGAGTATCACTGGATTGACCGGCACTGGGATGGCCTGGTCTGACCATTTTTCTTCTTTAAGAAGAAAGAAAGAAGAGGAAAAATTTATTCTCAAAATGAACATCAAGCAAACTTGATTGATAAAAAAAGCATCATAAAAGAAATTAGGATAGAATGGGTCCTAAGACTCGAATAAATCCTAAGTCACGATTCCTAATAAAGACTTAGGACGATGTTCCTTGTTATAATATTCTATATTGTTCCAAAGTTTGGCTATGATACCAAGCTGTGACGCCCGACCTCTATACTCATACTAGCCAAGGACACTATGGAGTAATGCCATCAACTAGCATGAAGAATAAGGCTGTTGAGGAGCTACCATCTGTGTAATTGCTTTGTGCGAGTACTGATATGTCACAAAGTAGTATACACATTTCGTTTCAAGAGAAAATCTGACACATCAATTACAAACTCAAAACTATTACACAGTGGCTATGTGATCTTCGGAAATAAATATAAAATAAGCATAACATAAATCAGTCACAGATATTCATACCATTAAGGCAGAAACAGATATGAATATAACACATAAAAGTGTACATCAAAGTAGTGGTCATGTAAGATCCACTACATCCTAAAAGAATAGGTACAAGTGCTAGACAAAAGAATATGTATACATCAAGGAGTCTCTATCTCGAATGTATAAAACAAAAATGACTAAGCTAAGTAATTAACCAAAAGTTAGATGATGGACCCTGATAAGAAGTCAGGTAGAAGCACCTTAAATACCTCGATCTGACCCGAGTATTTTTTAAGAAGAAAATAAGAAACGGATCAGTCTAGCTATAAATATCATATAAAATGAGATAGGATAAGAGATATGACAAAAAAGTAAGATAACAATAATGCCATACCGTGACAAGTATATATTAAATAACAAAAATCATACTATATTTCAAGAATCTCAAAACATCAGAAAGAACATCATATTATCTAGCTCATTCACCAAACCACAAATATTGATAAAGCTTATCAATATAAATCACAAAATTGGTGACACATAAATTCTAGAAATCATCAACTAGAAATCCAGAAATCACAAGGGAGATGCCAATCACAAACGGGAGCATGAAAGCTCACCAACACATGTATCGCAAATGGGTCGCTATCCCATGGTCGCTAACTATATAGCCGGTGCAACGACGTAGTACAATAACGGTACGCCTGAGGAACCTGAAACTCGAATAATTTGGAATAACGACATAGTACAATATCGGTACGCCCGATGAGCCTGATAAGCCGAAACAACGACGTATTACAACAATGGTACGTCTGATGAACCGAACTCCTTAAAAGAACATGGGTTGCTATCCCATAAAAAAATGAGTAGAAACTCCTAAGAACCCATAGGCCATTAGCCTATAAAAGAAACGAGATGAAGCTCAATAAAACGAGGTACAGTCCCCCACGTGGACAAAGAGACATCGCACATCGCTAGTCTAAACCATAAAATGGTCACTATTGATCAATAAAAAGTGTGAATTACACTAAGCTAGTAAATAAATGAGTTTAGCTTCATGTCCCATAACCGCTGACTTAACTTAAGTATTTATGAACAAATTGTAGATTTCCGCTCAAAAATTATCACAAGATTTCTATCGAACAAGTCTAAGAATTAACCGACGAAGTAAAATCAAGCGTTTCATGCCACTTATTCTGCTAAGTTGTTTAATTGGATTTCTCGAACGAATGAGGTAAAGGTTTGCATATGCCAATAGAATGGAAAATGGTTTTAAAAATGAGCGTTATATCAAAAGTAATGATGAAATCATTTTTGTGAAAGATTTTGAGTATTTACTACTAGTATAGAAACCTTTGTATTTGAAAGTGACAAATCACTGAAATGATTGTAGAAACAATCAATCACCAAAAATTCACATACGAAAACGTGAACCAAATCCATAGAAACTAATATCAAATCCATCAAAGGGATATTCTCAAAAATCTTGCAAAGAAGTCATCAAAGTCGATAATAAATGACAAAAACCAATCGGACCAACAAAAATAAATTAAAATCGAAAATCCACTCAAAAATAGCCAAAATAGGCAAAATTGGTAGTTCCAAACTTCTGAGTTTTAATCCAGATGCCTGGATTTGGGTTCTGGAAATATTTCAGAACCCATCCAAGAGTCTGAACTCTAACCAGACGTCTGAACACTAATCAGACGTCTAGTAGGTTTGGACCAGACATCTGGTCCAAGGCTCTGGCATTTCTTCTTTTCTGCCGTATATTTTTTTGGTCTGCTGCCCTAACCAAACGTCTGGACCTTCAAACCAGACGTCTGGTTGCCTGTTCTGGGCAACAGTTTGCCTCGGCCAATGAGGGCCAAATTGATTCGGAAGTGATCAGACGAGCGACGGAGGCTAGGGATTTATGCCTTGCGACAACCCAGCCCTATAGGCTTTTTAATACACCCCAATAACATGTTCAAACATCCAAGATAGGATCTTTAAAGATTTTGATTTCAAAATACCAAAATCGGAAAATTCACCAAATCAATTCAAATCAAAAGCAATTGAACCGAAATAGATGTTAGGAACTCATACCTAATAACAATGAAAGCTATAGACGTAGATTTGAGTTCAAAAACTCACCTTTAATCTCAAAAACAACGAATGAGAAACTTTAAAACAAAGCAAGAACAATTCCTCTTCAACACACCTCTAGAATCTTTAATCTATTATCAAAGGTAAAGTTTTTTCCTAAGTTAGGTTATAGGAATTTCTGGAAATTGCAGAGAGAATGAGATGGAGAAGATGAAGAGGATGCTTACCTAAGTTTCTCTTTGATTTTAGAGCTAGAACTTGAATTTCCTAAGAGAACTAGGGCTTAGGAATTTTGACTTCCCTTTCTTTCCACCATTTTTACTTTAGCTTGAGTGTTAGAAAATAATAGAATGAATGAAGAGGAGTTGGAGGAGGAGTTAGGGTATTATGTTTGGTTAATGGACTGAAAACCAAACCCAAAGCCCAAAATAAAAATACAAAAATTCTAGTCAACTCCAAACATATCGATGTTTATACTCAAAAAGTTCAGAAATGCCATTTTAAACTCAATGGAAGTGGTCTCTAGTCTTAATTTGACTTTTTACAAAAAGTAGCATTTCGGACTTTAATCCGACTAACGATGCTATGTTTAAATAAAATATTTAAATATACAATCGTAAAATATGCGGGTTGTTACACATGTGTAGCTCTTCTCCGTATTATTTGTACATTCGCAAACAAACTTGGATAATGTTCAAGTAGTTGGAATCATCAAAGTTAGAATATGCATAGTTAAAAAGTCAAGTTTTTTGAAAAGGCCTAATATAGTTAAAATAATACAATAGATACTATATACATATTTATGTGTTAAAAAATTATTGTATGATCTATGAACCTAAATGTTACTCGAAATACAAAACATAAAAGGTCAAACGGTTATAGGTCAACTGCTAATTCCATCTATGCTTTCATTTTCAAAAATAATGGTAGGTTTAATTCCTTTAATGTTTTAAGCTTTAAAGCTAAGTGCTTTATTTCAAAAAAAATTAAAACTCAATATAAAGTATGTGTAATTTAGTTAATTTGATAATTTGGTAAAATGTTTATTTTATAATACGGTTGTTTGATGTTATAATAGAATCCAATCAAATTTTCTGAAAATTAATACAATCACATTTATGGAAAATTAGTTTCTTAAGTTAGCATCAAAGATAATCAATACATAATAAATTCTCTAATTTATTTTGTGTTTGTTTAGTATGGTCATGAATTCATTTACTTCGTAAATTGATAAGGCATAATTAGTTTACTAACACATGTACATCAAAGAATCTTTAATTGAGTATAATATGGGATAAAGTTGATGTACTTTCCATTTCATACTATAAGTATTTAAGAAAATCAAGTCGGGAAAATATCATCCACGAAGTAAAAGAATAGTCAAATAAAAATATTCTATATTGCATTTTGAGAAAGGTATGTTGAAAGTTTAGTTCTAAATAGGCATTCTATAAACATAATTTTTATCTAAATAATTTATTTTGTTATACGCAACCTAGACTTATTTTTTGTAATATTAGATATTATCTATCTCAATCGACCTACAGTAATATATTTTTCTATAGTAATGCTTCATTGAACCTAAAATGTTCATAAACAACACATATTTTAATTTTTTCTTTTTGAAATGGTACTTTAGAAACATCATGTCATTGGGACAACATATCACATGTCAATAAACGTTCGAATCACGCTACGTAAGTTTCGAACCTGTGATGTCTTGCATCAAAGCCTAATCACTTAACCAAAGCCAAAATGTTCACTTGACCACTGAATACTTGGAGATCTTATGGACATCTTAGTAATTATTTTTTATTTTCAATAACGATTTTTTATACTTGTTTTGATTTTTTTGTAGTGTGGGCATTTTTATAAACCATTACGAATTGAAGATGGATTAATAATAATATTTACGAGTATGCTAACTTCAAATGGAAAGACTTATGTTAAATAGGTGTAAATTGTTGCTAATTGCATTCGATTCCAATTCAAACTAATTTGAGAATTATTACAATTGATTAATTTTTATTCATATTTAATCTAATTAGGGAAGAGTTACATACCAAGCCCCCATGTTCATGGACACCAGAAACATTAACTAAAAAGCGGTTAGCAAGAATTACGTCCAACTTATTTAGATAAGTTTGACATAACTAATACGTTGGTGGTTTAATGATTCTTGTTTGGACTTACAAAATGTAGCTTTTTTACAAGATGTATTAATTATGTTTGACTTTTCTGAGATAAGTCGGACGTAAATCCTGTTATTTTGAATTTTTTGATTTTTAAAAAAATAAGTGATAATACTTCCTATTCAATACTATACATTAATCGATAATAATTGATTAATAATTATGGCAAATATATTAGGAAAATACATTACTAAATACTTCCCGCCCAACCTCTAATCCAGTTTGCCCTCATACATCACAAACTCCAAACTCTAACCTCAAATCATAATTGTCCATTAACTCATCCTAATTCTCATTATTGCTAATCAATTGGTATTTGCTTTTAGTTTAATATAACATTTTATATTTTGATGGATTAGAACTATTTTTTAATTTTACTTCGTTGTATATTTCAAAAATTTATATTTATTAAAGCACGTTGTGTAGCTCTTATTTATATTATTTGAAACAAACAAGGATATTGTTTAATAGTTGGAATCATCGGCATTGAAATATACATAATTAACTAGTCATATTTTTTTAAGAAGCTTAATATATTAACAATAATACAATGAGTGCTATATACATAATTATCAGTTAACAAATTATTGCATGATGGGTAAACCAAAATGATACTCTAGATACAAAAGATACAAAATTTGACCACTCATTTTATACATTTTCTCATGTCATATTATGATATATGAAAAGAACATGATGTTTCAAAGCTACTATAATATTTTCTCTAATTTAGTTAGTATAGTATAATGTCAAAATGGGTTGTAACAACCCTGTATTTTGTGATTATTTTAATTGTATATTTTAATAATTTTAATTGAATTTTTGATTTAAAAACTTTATTTTATTTATTAAAATGGAAAATTTTGTTATTTTAAATATAAATTTTGATTTCGATGTAAATTATAATTCCAAACAGAAATAAATAGAATATTTTTCAGAAATGTGAATTTTTGGCAATATTGTCAAACTTGGACTTTTAATTTTAAAAAATTAAAATTTGAAATTTTGAAATTTATTTATCTTTTATGAAAGTAAATAAATTTTTAAGTATACTGCTTTTCGTTTCGTTGAAGTCTGATTATTATTGTGAAAGTTATGCTTTTTAAACCATCGTGTGTAAATTGTTTTACTTAACAAAATTGTTTATATTAATTTATATAAATAATATTTTTGTTTGTCATGTCATGTTCTAATTTATGTTTACATTTGTAACATGACATGTTATGTATATATATATTTTATTTTAAAATATTATAAAAGTGTAGTTGAAATATTCCAATGTAAGTTGTATTTTGTTTACAATTTTAATTCTAGTTTCAATTAAATAAAGTACTTTCTTTATTTATTTTCTATTTTTCCTAAAAATATTTATTTATTTTCATTTATACTTTATTTTTTTTTCACTTTTTATTTTATTTACTTAATTTTTATTTGTTTATATTGGATTTAAAAGAATTGGAAATTCAAAGAGATAAAGCTTTTAAAACTTGTGACTTTTCCTTATCCTTGTCTCTTCATTTGCTTGGTCGTCCATTTTCTCTTTGATAGCCATGCATTTATTATTGTTATTCACATGAAAAACTTCTCATTTCCTCCATTCTCAGGGCCATTTCATTTTTAAGCAAAAAATTGTAAGTTATGGCTTCCATTTTTCTACTTTTCTTCCTTAATTTTCTTTGATTTTTGCTTTGCTCTTCTCTTGTTTGCTCGGCCACACACACCATCACCTTCACCGATCACCACCACCATCTCCTCCCCCTCATCATCCATGGCCAACCACCTACCCTGCTGTCCAGATCTGGCCGTGACCATCTAGGTGATCAAGAACCACAAAAACTTTGCAAAAAACTCCAAACAATGCCTAGCCAAGCCATGTTCCACCATCATCTTTATGACTAGCCTCGGCCACCACCCCTAGCTCCACCACCAGTACATGGCATCACCTCTAGACATCACATCAACCTCTGACCTGACCTTTAGTGGCATGGCCGAGCCCAAATGTTGGCATAGGCCGAGCCTATGTTGCACCAAAACCTTCCATCCCTTGACCCCTTGCATACTTTTGCCTCTCCATGCCTTTGCCTTCCATTTTCACGTCCATAGCCATGTCTCATGACTCATGGCCGAGCATTCATGACCTAGTCCGAGCCTAGGTGTGGTCAGATCAAGCCCATTTGCATTTTGGCCAAGCTTATGTTGTCTTGTACAAGTCTTTTGCTTCTAAGATTTGGCTATCTCTCTTGTTTTGCAAACAAAAGTTTTTGAATTTATTTGTATGTCAATATTTATATTTGTGCTTATGTATGTTATATTTTGTGTTGGTTACAAGGCTCTCCATCCATTCAAATCTAATCGTGCTTGTCGTGCTTTTGAAATCGTTCTTGAGTGTTGTTTTGGGTCTCTAGCTTTGATAAAGGTGAGTCCTTCTCACTCTGACAATATTACTTATGAAATGGTAAATGGATTATAAGTGATTAGTAATTAAAATGTTATGCATATATTATTCCATGTTATTATCATGTTAACTTTGTTAATTATCATCTGAGCTATGATAAATGACAGTACATTGTGACATTGACATGTTAGATTATTTGTTTGTATTGTTTATGTATACGCTCACACTGCAAGTTCCCTGTTAGAATAGAATCACTATGGGTTGAAATGGTACATACCCGAATGGATATTAGAATATGGAAAAATCATTATGAGCAGAAATGATTGTCTCAAGTGATTTTTATTGTATTTTATTTGACTTGGGATTGTGGGTTTGAAGTGATAGAACCTGGGTTTTCTTTTTAAATTGCGGATTGAAATGATACGCATCCGTATCACTTGACCTAGGATAGAAAATTATATACAGACCCATGGTATATTTTAAATGATGTTTTTTTATATACATATGTATTTTAAAGTATGAAATTATGATTTAAATATTTTTCTTATATTTTAAGAAAATTACATATTTGAATTGAATTTAAGTATGTAAATTTGAAGTAAATGTGATTTTTGACTTTAAATTATATTTTCAAAATGTAAGTAAATAATGGAAATTAAATTTAAAGTTTTGAAATGATATTTGAAGTAAAATGTTAAGTTTCGTTAAAGTTATAAGTTAAGAAACAGTGAAATTTTGACTTAACAAATGAATTGAATTTTAAATTGGATATTTGATTTTAGAATTTTGTTGTGACAAATCATTTGTTAAAATGATTTAAATGTGAAATTTTGAAGCTTTAAAATATGATTTATAGTTTAAAATAACAAAAATTGAAGTTTTAATGTTTATGGAAGTTATAATAAAATTTGGAATTTTATTGATAGCATTTCCAAAAATGCTGTGGTTTTACGATTGCATTTGTGAAGTGCTACCATTTCTGTAATTTAACCGAGTTCTGAAATAACTAAATATTTATGACAACATTTTTAAGTGCTGTTGTTTTGGAATTTAACTATGTTTAAAATAACTAAATATCTATTACGCATTTTATAAATGCTGTTGTTCCTGAACTGAACTGCTATTGAAACTATAAGCTACGATAGCACTTTGAAGTGCCGTCGTTGCTGAAATTTGACAATGTTTTGAAATATTATAGATTTTAACACTATTTGAGTTATATTTTAAAGTGTTAAATGATTTAACTTTTGGAAATTGATTATTTGTTAAATTTAAGGAGTTTTGAATGTAATTTAATATTTAAATTTGAATTTCAATGGAATTTAATTTAAATTTGAATTTAGATAGTGTTTACTTTGTTATGTGTTAAATGGAATGAAATGTAATGAGATAAATGAATTTTTGAATGAAATTTTGAAATGTGTTTTAAAATGATATTTGAAATAATAAATGAATGACATATTTGATTTTAAAATGATATTTAAAGTGAATAATTGAATTAAAGAATGATAATGAATTGATAAAGGATGTGAAAGGAAATGATTTTTGAAATTGTTTTGAATGACATGGTCCTTATTTTGATAAAGAATGTGAATTTGGAAGGGTATTTGATTTTGATTTATTTGATTTATTTCATAAATGAATATTTGAAGTTTATATTAGTATGAAAGGATATTTGGTTTACTTGTAATTAGGGTTTATTTTAATGATATTGTATTTTATTAAGTGATTATTTCAAAGTTAAATAATATGAAAGTGAATTTGATATATATATATATATGAGATTTTCAAATTTAGTTTTGAAATATGGTATATTTACAGCTTTGAATTATATTAAAAATTGAATAGTTTATTTTGTGGATCAAATCTATTTTTGAAATTAATAAGATTTGAAATGGTTTGTTGGGAAACAGAATTGAATTGAAACTGATGAATTGAATTGAATTAAATTGGAAATTTGAAAATTTGAGTTGATTTGAGTAAATTTGTAAAATGTAAAGAATTAAAGGAAGGTGCCATGATTTCAAATGTATGATTTCGAAAAAGTTATGAATTACTAAGTACTATGTTTTGAAAGTGTTATAATTTCAAGTGTTATGATTTCAAAGTATTAAGAGTTCCTAATGATAACTTACCCAAATATTATGATTTCAAAGTGTTATGATTTCAGAATGTTATGATTTCCAAAGTGAATGATTTCATGTATTTAGTTTCGAAAGAGTTATAATTTTGAAAGTATTATGATTTTTGAAAGTGAATATATGTTTGAAATGGAAATGATATCGTATTGATTTGGATATAGTTTTGAAACAAAAATGGTTTTGGTTTCGAAGTATAAATTATTTTGAAAGGAATATAGTTTTGAAATGAAATGATTTGACTTTTGTAGTCTAAACTGTTTTGAAATGACCACAGCGTTTTAATAACGATTGGTTGTTAAAGAGACCAAGATCGGAATTTGTCATACTCTTTGCTAACTCCGAAAACCACTTTAACAACTGTGTATGCGGTGGAGATTCCAGAATGAAGTAGGATAGTGGCGATGTTCTTGAGGTATATTACGTGGACCCGACTCCCGTGACTTGGCTTAAGATGGCTAAAACATGAGCGATCTCGGGCCAAAAGCGGTAGCTCCTCTGGTCGGACACACTTCTTCGATACTATACTCTTACTTGAGTTTGATTTGATGGCCATCTTCGACTTTGATTTGGGAGTGTGTTCCGAGGTGGGCGTAGTGGCTGCTACGTTACCATCAGCCCGTTTGCGTAATTAGTATATCTACCCCTGGCATTGCCTTGTGCGTCGTGTAACCTACCATAGCGAGCTTTACTACGAGTTTGATTTGTGTCGTACCTATGGAGTATCTTCTCGTAGCCTCTCTGTAGGTACGCAGGTACTGTGTAGTCTACTGGCACTATTACGTGTTAAGGGCTATATGGGTAACCCCTTGATGCTATTTTAAAGTAAATTTATTTTACTGTAGACATTATTATAATAGCGAATATTACTACATAGTAAATACTTTAACGAATCCTTAAAGTATGGGTGATCCCAAGCATCCTTCAAGTTACTGATGCATTTTGTTACTGTTTACTTGACTTGATGTACAGTTCATAAGTATGTATGTCCTGACTCGAGTGTTTTGTGTTTTGCTTTACGCTCGGGTCAGACTGAGTGATTCAACATTCAAGGCTCACCTTCGAAGTTGGAGCTTTGCTTGAAGATCAAGCCATCTATTTTGCTTTCAATATCCAGTGATTCCAGTGATGTATTCTGATTTGTACCTGATGTATCTTGTTACCCTTCTGTTGTATCTTGTTTAACTCTGATGTATCTTATATATATAGTAGCTTCATGAATTACTATCTCTTTTACTTCCGCTGCATTATTAAATACTCTGTGTCTATGATCTTTGATTTTTTATTTACCGTATATTCTGAGATTTGCCAAATTTTATTTACGACGTGGTATTTTGAGCAATTCAAGTCCGACACATGCAGATGCGAATGGTTGAAAATATCGGGTCGTTACATGTGGTATCAGAGCTTTGGCTTTAGGCAAAACTTAGCATATATGGTAAATGTATTTACAGAATCACTTTCATTCGAGTTTGAATCTCTTCCTCTTCGATTCGAATTTCCTTTGAATTTTGGAACGTTCCCTACGGTTTCAAAAATCTATTCTTGCCCCTCACTATTCGGCTTCTTTTGATTCCGGAGTATCCCATAACTCCACTTCAAATGATCTTTATAATGAGTCGGCGGTTTCGCCAATCTCAAATTGATTTATAAAAGGGGTGAAACTCCTTTACAACAGCATCGATTCACCAGAGATTTTATATCCTCGGTTTAGATGCTAGTATCTCTTGAGACGGAATGTAGATTTACCCCAGAAATCCACATCGATCTTATTCTTTAAGTCACAGTTGACCCGATTAAGGTTGCCCACGATTTATATAAGCTTATCCATCTTCCTATTCTGTTATTTAATCATCTCATCTTTGTTTCCAACTATCTTCAAATCATTCATGAAGTGTATTTGTAAACTAATATTAAATGTTTTATATATTGTGTTGTTTGAGTTGTTGATGTTGATTTGGGTTTTCGATCGATTCGTCTTATCATCGCTATCGATAAGATTTCCAAAACATTTGAACAGAGCAAACTGACACAATATGTTTTTTCAAATTTAGTAATGAAATAAATTTTGTAACTATATTATAAATCTTTTTCTGGATTTTATTGAATTGGTTGTTAAGAAATAATATTTGATTCTATATATCATTATCTCTTGTTTCATATATAACTAATTGAACTATAAACATGGTTATAAATTTATTTGTAAATTTAAAATGAATTTAAAACAAGAATTTGAGAATTTAATTTTCGATGGTTTCAAACCTTTTATTTCAAGTTTTAAAGGATATATTATTTAAAGTATTTTCGAATAGAAAGTTGTTTCCAAATAATTTTAAAGTTTAAAACTAGTGCTCTTCTCTTTGTCACTGGAAAATAACTTCGGCGATGACTGCAACATCATCGACATTCATTTTCAAGTTTCGAAGTGAAGAGACCGTTTTGTAGTCTTGCTACAGTTTTGTTTTGGGGAATTTAATTGATTTTAATTTCTAAAATAAGACTGGATTTATAACATATGCTGATATATGATTTAAATTTGAATGGATATATATATATATATATTATTGTGCATTTACTTATCTCTAAATACTTTGGAATTTATTGGAAATTTGATTCCTAAATTTTATCTTGAAGGATAATTTCAAGATTTGGATAAATATTCAAGCTTGAAATGATTAAATTAGAAAGTTTTATTTGTATAATACACAATTTCATTCCAATATAACTTACCTAAATTATACAGAAGTTGAACATGTAATTGGATAATATACAATATAAAAAAGATTTTATAAATAAAATTTGAGTGGTTATAATAAATGTTATACACTTATATTTTAGTTATAAAAAGATTAACAGAGGTAAATAGAGAAAAAGGGTAATGGAATAATTTACGATATAAAATGATGTTAAAGGAACTAAGAATAAATTTAAAGCAGTTATAATAAGTGTAAATATATTTAACATAGGTGATAAATTATACCGAGAGGAATAAATTTAATTATAATTAGGAATAAAGAAGAATTAATTTTATTGAGTACATTATGAGTATATTGAATGATTTTTTTTTCAAATCCATGAATTTAGAGATTGTTAATTTAAGATAATTGGATGATAAGATAATGAAATTGTAGATAGTTAAGATTTATTTAACTTATGTAAGATTAATTATCAATTTAAGTTGAACTTTTCATGGTTTTAAGTTTATTATCTTATTTGTTTTTCAAACTATCTTTTGGTTGTCCTTATTTCCCTTATCTTGCTACAGAATGGGGAGGCTATTGCTTATACCCGTCTGTTTAGAAATCTTTCTATAATCTTTAATAATCTTTGGTACTCATTTTGAATCCGAGCACTGCTTGCCATCCACAGACCGTCGGCCAAGCGGAAAGGGTGAATCAGATTCTAGAGGATTTTTTTCGTGCTTGTGTTCTTGATTTTGGAGGATCTAGGGAAGATCATCTCCACCTTGTTAAACTTACCTATAACAACAGTTATCAGGTATAATTTTAATCTTCCTGTCATCTTGTCTTAATCCTACTTCATTCTATCTTTTTCTATGTTTTCCCATACCTCATTCCTTTTCAGGGACGAAAAGTTTTGAGTGGGAGAGAGTGTAACAACCCTGTATTTTGTGATTATTTTAATTGTATATTTTAATTATTTTAACTGAATTATTTATTTAAAAAATTTATTTTATTTAGTAAAATGGAAAATTTTGTTTTTTAAGTATAAATTTTGATTTTGATGTAAATTATAATTACAAACATAAATAAATAAAATATTTTCCAAAAATGTGAATTTTTGTCAATATGGTCAAACTGGCTTTTAATTTTAAAAGTTTATAATTTGAAATTTTGAAATTTATTTTTCTTTTGTGAAAGTAAATAAAGTTCTAAGTATACTTCTTTTCGTTTCATTGAAATCTGATTAATATTGTGAAAGTTATGCTTTTTAAACCATTGTACGTAAATTATTTTATTTAAAAAAATTGTTTATTTTAATTTATATAAATAATATTTTTGTTTTTCATGTCATGTCCAAATTTATGTTTACATGTGTAACATGACATTTTATGTATATATATTTTATTTTAAAACATTTTAAAAGTGCAGTTGAAATTTTCTAACGTTAGTTGTATTTTGTTGACAATTTTAATTCTAGTTTCAATTAAATAAAGTATTTCATTATTTACTTTCTATTTTTCCTAAAACTATTTATTTATTTTCATTTGTACTTTATTTTGTTTTCACTTTTTTTTATTTACTTAATTTTTATTTGTTTTTATTGGATTTAAGAGAATTGAAAATTTAAAGAGACAAATCTTTTAAAACTTGTGACTTTTCCTTATCCTTGTCTCTTCATTTGCTTGGGCGTCCATTTTCTCTTTGATATCCATGCATTTCTTATTGTTATTCACATGAAAAACTTCTCATTTCCTCCATTCTCATGGCCATTTCATTTTTAAGAAAAAAAATTGTAAGTTATGGCTTCCATTTTTCTACCTTTCTTCCTCATTTTGCTTTGATTTTTGTTTTGCTCTTCTCTAGTTTTCTCGGCAACACACACCATTACCTTCAACGACCACCACCACCATCTCCTCCCCCTCATCAACCATGGCCAACCACCTTCCCCACTATCCAGAACTGGCCGTGACCATCTAGGTGATCAAGCACCACAAAAACTTTGCAAAAAACTCCAAACAATGCCAAGCCAAGCCATATTCCACCATCACCTTTATGTCTAGCCTAGGCCACCACCCCTAGCTCCACCACCAGCACATGACATCACCTCTAGACATCACATCAACCTCTGATCTGACCTGTAGTGGCATGGCCGAGCCCAAATGTTGGCATAGGCCGAGCATATGTTGCACCAAAACCTTCCATCCCTTGACCACTTGCATACTTTTGCCTCTCCCCATGCCTCGGCCTTCCATTTTCATGTCCATAGCCATGTCTCATGACTCATGGTCGAGCATTCATGACCTAGTCCTAGCCTAGGTGTGGCTAGATCAAGCCCATTTGCATTTTTGCCAAGCTTATATTGTCTTGTACAAGTCTTTTGTTCTAAGATTTGGTTATCTCTCTTGTTTTGCAAACAAAAGTTGTTGACTTTATTTGTGTATCAATATTTATATTTGTTCTTATGTATGCTATATTTTGTGTTGTTTACAAGTCCTTCCATCCATTCAAATCTAGTCGTGGTTGTCGTGATTTTGAAATTGTTCTTGAGTGTTGTTTTGAGTCTCTAGCTTTGATAAAGGTGAATCCTTCTCACTCTGACATTATTACTTATGAAATGGTAAATGGATGACAAGTGATTAGTAATTAAAATGTTAGGCATATATTATTCCATGTTATTACCATGTTAACTTTTTTAATTATCACCTGACCTATATTACACCTGACCTATATTAAATGACAGTATATTGTGACATTGACATGTTAGAATATTTGTTTGTATTATTTATGTATATGCTCACACTGCAAGTTCCCTGTTAGAGTAGAATCACTATGGGTTGAAATGATACATAACCAAATGGACATTAGAATAAGGAAAAATCATTATGAGCTGAAATGATAGGCTCAAGTGATTTTTATTGTATTTTATTTGACTTGGGATTGCGGGTTTGAAATGATAGAACCCGGGTTTTCTTTTTAAATTGCGGATTGAAATAATACATATCCGTATCACTTGACTTAGGATAGAAAATTATATACAGACACCGTGGTATATTTTAAATGATTTTTTGATATAAATATGTATTTTTAAATATGAAATTATGATTTAAATATTTTTCTTATATTTTATGAAAGTTAGAATTTAATTTAAGTATATAAATTTGAAGTAAATGTGATTTTTGACTTTAAATTATATTTTTAAAATGTAAGTAAATAATGGAAATTAAATTTAATGTTTTGAAATGATATTTGAAGTAAAATGTTAAGTTTTGTTAAATTTATAAGTTAAGAAACAGTGAAATTTTGACTTAACAAATGAATTGAGTTTTAAATTGAATATTTGATTTTAGAATTTTGTTGTAATAAATCATATGTTAAAATGATTTAAATGTGAAAGTTTGAAGCCTAAAAATATGATCTATAAGTTTAAAATAACAAAAATTGAAGTTTTAATGTTTCTGAAAGTCATAATAAAATCTAGAATTTTATTGATAGCATTTCCAAAAATGCTGTGGTTTTACGATGGCATTTGTTAAGTGCTATCATTTCTGAAATTTAACTAAGTTCTGAAATAACTAAATACTTACGATAGCATTTTTAAGTGCTGTTGTTTTGGAATTTAACTATGTTTGAAATAACTAAATATATATTGCGGCATTTTATAAATGCTGTTGTTCCTGAACTGAACTACTTTTGAAACTATAAGCTACGATAACACTTTGTAAGTGCCATCGTTGCTGAAATTTGATAATGTTTTGAAATATTATAGATTTTAACACTGTTTGAGTTATATTTTAAAGTATTAAATGGTTTAACTTTTGGAAATTGATTATTTGTGAAATTTAAGGAGTTTTGAATATAATTGAACATTTATATTCGAATTTCTATAGAATTTAAATTGAATTTGAATTTAAATAGTGTTTACTTTGTTATGTGTGAAATGGAATGAAATGTAATGAGATAAATGAATTTTTGAATAAAATTTTGAAATGTGTTTTGTAATGATATTTGAAATAATAAATGAATGGCGTATTTGATTTTAAAATGACATTTAAATTGAATATTTGAATTACAGAATGATTATGAATTGTTAGAGGATGTTAAAGGAAATGATTTTTGAAATGGTTTTGAATGACATGATCTTTATTTTGATAAAGAATGCGAATTTGGAAGGATATTTGATATTGATTTATTCGATTTATTTGATAAATGAATATTTGAAGCTTGTGTTAGTATGAAAGGATATTTGGTTTACTTGTAATTCGGGTTTATTTTAATGATATTGTATTTTATTAAGCGATTATTTCAAAGCTAAATAATATGAAAGTGAATTTGATATATATATATATATATATATATATATATATGTACGTATGTATATATATATATATATATGTACGTATGTATATATGAGATTTTCAAATTTAGTTTTGAAATATGTTATATTAAAATCTTTGAATTATATTGAAAAATTGAATTGTTTATTTTGTGGATCAAATCTATATTTGAAATTGATAAGATTTGAAATGGTTTGTTGGGAAACTGAATTGAATTGAAACTGATGGATTGAATTGAATTAAATTTGAAATTTGAAAATTTAAGTTGATTCGAATAAATTAGTAAAATGTAAACAATTAAAGGAAGGTGCCATGATTTCAAATGTCTGATTTCGAAAAAGTTATGAATTTCTAAGTATTATGTTTTGAAAGTGTTATAATTTCAATGTTAGGATTCGAAGTATTATGATTTCCGAATGATAACCTACCCAAATATTATGATTTCAAAGTGCTATAATTTCAGAATGTTTTGATTCCAAAGTGTAACGATTTCAAGTATTTAGTTTCGAAAGAGTTATAACTTTGGAAGTATTATGATTTTTGAAAGTGAATATATGTTTAAAATGGAAATGATATCGTATTGATTTGGATATAGTTTTGAAATAAAAATGGTTTTGGTTTCGAAGTATAAACTATTTAGAAAGTAATATAGTTTTGAAATGAAATGATTTGATTTTTTGTAGTATAAACTATTTTGAAATGACCACGGCGTTATAATAACGGTTGGTTGTTAAAGTGACAAGGATCGGAAGTTGTCATACTCTCTGCGAACTTCGAAAACCACTTTAACAACTGTGTACGCGGTGGAGATTCCAGAATGAAGTAGGATGGTAGCGACGTTCTTGAGGTATATTACGTGGACCCGACTCCCATGAGTTGGCTTAAGGTGGCCAAAACAGGAGCGATCTCGGGCCAAAAGGGGTAGCTCCTATGGTCGGACACACTTCTTCGTACTATACTTTTGTGTTTGATTTGATGGCCAACTTCGACTTTGATTTGGGAGTGTGTTATGAGGTGGGCATATCGCCTGCTACATTACCACCAGCCCGTGTGCGTAATTGGTATATCTACCCTGGCATTGCCTTGTATGCCGTGTCACCTACCATATCGAGCTGTACTACGAGTTTGATTTGTGTCGTACCTATGGAGTATCTTCTTGTAGCCTCCCGACCTAGAGGTACGCAGGTACTGTGTCGTCTACTGGAACTATTTTGTGTTAAGGGCTATATGGGTAACCCCTTGGCACTATTTTAAAGTAAGTTTATTTTACTGTAGACATTATTATAATAGCGAACATTACTATATAGTAAATAGTTTAATAGATCCTTAAAGGATGGGCGATCCCAAGCATCCTTTAAGTTGCTGATGCATTTTGTTACTATTCACTTGAGTTGATTTACAGTCCATAAGTATGTATGTCCCGACTCGAGTGTTTTGTGTTTTGTTTTACACTCGGGTCAGGCTGAGTGATTCAACATTCGATACTCACCTTTGGAGTTGGAGCTTTGCTTGAAGATCCAGCCATCTATTTTTCTTTCAGTATCCAGTGATTCCAGTGATGTATTCTGATTTGTACCTGATGTATCTTGTTACTCTTCTGTTGTGTCTTATTTAACTCTGATGTATCTTGTATATATATATAATAGCTTCATGAACTACTATCTCTTTTACTTCCGCTGCATTATTAAATACTCTGTGTCAGTGATCTGTGATTTTTAATTTACTGTATATTCTGAGATTTGCCAAATTTTATTTACAACGCCGAATTTTGAGAATTTCAAGTCCGACACATGCGGATGCGAATGGTTGAAAATATTGGGTCGTCACATGTGTGATAATGAAAATGATTTTTCAGTATGGTACACTAAAATATTATCTCATTTCGAGCATAATTGCTCTACTCTAAGATTATAACACTATTATCAAACAAAATTATGCATGAATTTTGATTTATATGTTAAAATAAGGATAAAACTATGTTGAACCAATGTAAATTACATTTTAAAATTAATTAAATGACATGCTTAGTAATATAGTACTTACAAAGTTAGAAACAACCGATAGTTGATGTAACGTTTTCTATAGAAAGGCGGTATGCTCTAAAATATTAATTATACTCTATATGCTTTAAGACTATTTACGTAGATTTATCAACACATTTTTTTAGTAGTATTCACAAAAAAATTAATCTAAAAATTTACATCCCATAAAAATGTGCTTTCATCTTCATATATTATGAAATATAAAAAGTTACACCGTTAACAGAATTATATACTAACCCCTGCATGTGTAGCACGGGTTCGTACTTGTAAATCTAATTATCAAATCTAGATTATATAAATCATGATATTCTTCGATTTTATTATAGAAGATTAAATATTATTTTTTTATCTATATAAATGAAGCGAGAATGAGAATATAACTTAAATATTTGATTTTATTTCTGATGAAGTATTTTTCACATTCACTATTTTCTATTATATACCCGCTCCAACTTTCTGGACTTCCATCACTATAGAACCGTTATGCGTTTTAACTATAGAGGTCTCACGTTATGTTAAGAACCACACAACCTGTATACTTTACTCATCAAACCAATAAAACCAATTAATTTTTTTTTGAATCTGTTGGTTTCGTTTTCAAAAATTGTCGACCTAGTTTGGTTTTTCTTTTTGTATTATGAATGGCTTGTTTGTTGTTATAGTTTTTGTTTATTTCAAGCCAAACAATCCATTTGCTCACATCTAGTGCCAAGGGCTTCTTGATTTGTATTCCTATTACTATTTCATAAAAATAGCGTTAAAATTCACTTTTGTACGTTTT
This sequence comes from Allium cepa, assembly GCA_030765085.1. Classification (NCBI taxonomy): domain Eukaryota; kingdom Viridiplantae; phylum Streptophyta; class Magnoliopsida; order Asparagales; family Amaryllidaceae; genus Allium; species Allium cepa. The sequence goes on along the minus strand of CM060937.1, from coordinate 140,102,798 downwards.
AATACCAAAATCGATGGGGCTATAATTGTTTAAATGTAATGTCTTTACCTACCGAATGGTAATCTATTGCCACGTAAAGTCAGGTACAACAATATTATGATGTTGCATGATTTAAACATGTGCTTCAAAAAATTTTAATGTTAATTTATCATCGACTGGAAGTTTTTTATTTGGTGATGAAATAGAGGAAAAATATTAGTATGGAGAGTAAACTTTATGCATAATTTAATACATTTTACAAGTTATTAAATAGATGTGCCTATAGTAATATCACTCTTTTTAAGTTGATCTTTCTACACGGAATTTGAAGAAATTAGGTTTTTACACAATTTTCTTTTCTTGCTTCCTTTTTTGTATTCTAAGCACAGTGTTAAAAAATAGCATACATATTAAAGAAATTTGGCTGTTCGGGAATAAACAAATCTTTTTATGCAAAAAATTGTATATTTTTTAATAAAATGGGCATGTCCTTTAAAATTAAAAGAAATGTAATATATACCGATTCTTTAATTACGAATTATGTCCATTAATTGTATAATCAAATTGAATAATGACACCTCTTGTAACGACCTGGAATTTTGTTCGTTTAGTTTTGAATATTTAATTTATTTTTAAACGTTGAATTTGAATTATTAATTGTGTAAAGACCCGCATATCCGTACCCCTTGAGTCTACACTATTCTATATCAATTAACTCAAGTGGAACAGAAATACGAACCATTAGGGTTAAAGGAAAAGAGATAGAAGACAGAAGGAACTAAACAATATCAGAATCTCACAGTTGCAACAAAATAAAATATAATACACAATAATAGAGCTTTACACAAAATGAAAACTATATCAGTTATATACAATAACATCAGAGTGTCTCATACATCAACAATTACCAGTCAGACAATCATACAATCATAGCAGCGGATACATATACTAATACGGATAATACATCTCGGACTCCAGCTCCTCTTCTGCTCCAAAGCATCCCGTCCTGAACAAATAATACTCGGTCTGACCCAAGCATTATAATGAAATTAGACCCGAGTCAGTCTGGAATACCAGCAGATACTAAATCACCCAAATTGATTATTAAAGTTTCAAAAATTCTTTGAAAACAAAAGCATCTCGTAAGACCACGCCACAAATAAACATTTCGGTTTTTACCTTACGATAGCTAAAATGCTTTTTATAGAAATCCTCTGATATTATAATAGGGTCAATGAACAAATACTTATAAAATAGCCGAAATTGTTACATCTATTAAATTCCAGCTACTAGCCACAGAGTGGGTAATACAAAAAAAACTCGTACAAGGCTCGTAGGGAGAATGGATTTCCAACAATAACTAGGCACTAGGGTACCACCTGTCACAGTACGGGGCCTAGATCACCGTACCGAGGACCACGCCCGATCCCGAGCAACCCAAGGCTAGACCTATCCCTTACTGGACAGTTCCGAAAAAGATCACCCCACGGTTGGGATCAGCAACCGCACCACTAAGCCGGATAAAAAGGGACATCTAGATAGGGATGACCTTACTCTCAAGTGGGGGCTACCCACGAAGCCTTGCTGCATATCCCATGATTTGCAATCATTCCCGGTTGATGAGGCTTGAGGCTAAGCGTTACCTTTGGAACGTTTTACTAAGAATGTCCATCGCCCATATGACGATGTTCCGAAAACATTCATCCATACAAGTCCTTCCCGGGTTCGAACGGAACCGAAGGCACTACTCCTACTACATCCATTTTGGAAATATCCTCAGGATTAATAGCGACTAGCCCTTGCACTTCACTGCTCCATCTTCGACTCCGAACATGTTTTTCCACGAAACGTACAAACCGGATCGAAGTGGTTTTCGAGAAGTAAATCTCGATCCCGGTCTCTTCGAAACGATCAACGCATTTGTCCAATATTGATAGTCAACTATCAATTAACATTTACAAACATTCATCACACAATAAATATTTCCCACGTTATTTATTTGCCTCAAATATTCTTACAAGACATATTTCCAGATTTTCAAAACTCATTTGAAAACAATTTCCCAAAGTTCTTCCTTTACAAGGTAAATCCTTTACCATTTATTCCCATTGGAAATATCCAAGTTCAAAACAATTTAGAATTAAAACAATTAAAATACTTTATTTTGAAATATATTTTAAAATATGGAAATTTACTACTAATTATTACTCAAAAATATAATTTCAAATATGTAAAGTAAAACCATTTATTAGGATATAAATTTTGATTGTAAATAAGGGTTTAGTTTAAACTAAACTTATAAGTAGAGTTTTAAAAAGGTTAATACTAATTTCAATAACTTAGGTCAAAACTAGTCTTTTTAAACAAATCCGTTTGTAAAAATAATTACTAAGGTATTCATAAAAATTTACTATTTCTAATTCATTAATAGTTACCTTAACATTAAAATTTTCAAACACTCTTTTATACATGTTTGAACTTTAAACTTTCTTTTAATATAATCTGTTTAAAACTTGAACTCGGTTTTCCGGGGAAACTCACTCCCATTCAAAGACCCAGAAAATCTTTCTTATAAATTCTGCCGATTTATCTAAATTCAGATTTATGTTTAATGGCATAAATTTCCTTTTCATGTTTAAAAGTAACTTCTTTCGAAGCCCAACATATTTTCCCCATTCCCGGAAATCCACTTCAAAGTATAGGTTTAATTTTTTTTAAAAATAAACTGTTATAAGTTATTTAATGAAAAATCATACTTAAGGAATTTCATAAACAAACATCTACCTAAATTTCAATAGTTTAACATAGTATTTCAAAATATATTTTTATATACATTTTAACTACTAATTTATATTTGGAAAGTTTTGTTGAAAACATATTTTAAACCTCCAGGAAAAACATCATCAAGTAACCCCATCGTTATTCAACACAATTGATAAAACCTATACTTTCACATTTATCAACTGATAAATTTCCCACTTCATTTATAATTCCAATTTACAAATTTCATTCTTCATCCAAACCAAATCCAAATTTTATTTCTTTAAATCCTTTATTTAACAATTTATTTTATTTTCTTAAAAACCCAATTAAATCCATTTATAATTAAAATTTGAGTTTAAACTTATGCAACAATATATCAGTTCAATTTAATTTCAGATTTATCAATCACAACATATAAACAAATCGCATCATCAATTATAAAAATAATCACTACATCGTGAGGAATCCAGTTGGATCCCTCCAACATGTTTTCCCTGCACCACAGATATTAGCACATCACGTATATAAATATCAATCCAGACTGATAACAACAATTATATTCAACCAATCACACAGATATTTAAATATTGACTATTTAAATTAGCTAGCATCCAGATTTGATCGAGAATAACTCACCTTGAGTTTCGGCGAGCGTACGAAATTTAAATTAAACCGAACAACGTTCGATTTAACTCAAATTTTTACTTGCCCGGAATGATTCCAGAACTGCATCATTACGTAGTACGCGTCTCTGCGATCCCGGCGCCGCAAATTTCGTTGAAATCTGATACAGTATGCATAAGATATTCGATTTTAAAGTTTGAATTGAATTTAAAACAAATTTCTTTTATTTTTATTTTATTTGTTTACAATCCGAGATTGGCCGTCCATCACGAAATCAAGCCCGCTTCTTTTCTCCTTCCTCACGCGCACGATACCCAGGTCGCTCGAACCCATAGCCGACGTCAATTATGGTTGAAAAGCGCGACCAACCCGAACACTATTACCTCGATCAGAGATCTCCACCTTAAAGCTCATCGTCAACTCCACCTCACCCAGGCGCGCGCGAGCTCGGTGGCCCTAGGACGTGGCAAAACGCGCGCAAGCAACGCACGAACGCGGCTCAAAATCGTCCTCTCTGGTCGATGGAAACCCATCTCCACCCTACGGATGTGAAGCTGGCTTCATGCTCTTCGATTTCATGTAGAAAGTTTTAAGAATCGTAGTGTGGATTGATTGGAAATTGAGGAAGAAGTGTGAGCGTTTTTGGCCATTGAACAAATAGAAACGGCGGCTACTGAGAACGATTAGGGTTTGAGCAATGTAAAGTACATCTAATATAATTTAATATTATTTTATTAATAAAATTCTCAATTTAACATCATATGCAAACGAACTCCAAACTACGCGTTCCGACAGGCGTTCCTAGGGTTTTTCTGAATTCCGGACACAACGGAACAAGTTTCGTAGGCTAATTCGGTCATACGTGCGAGTTACGGAATTCAACGATCAATTTAAAATTAAATCGATTAAAACGATTTCTATGCATTTCGAGCTGCCACGGTCAAACGACAACCCCGATTGCTACGAAAATTGAAATCCGATAAATAGAACTGGTTTCGTCGAATTCCGAGACTGTGCCCCCAAAGGCTATTTTAACTCGTCTATCAAATCGAGCGATTTTCGAATTTGTCGAAAACGCTTACAATTTTACCTTTAAAATTTTACTAACTTAATATGAAATTTATAAGCACATTAAAAATCATTTTGACTCATTTCGAATCAAAATTTGATTATTTGCATTATTATATTATTAAATTCCATTATTAAATTAATATAAAATTCCAATTTCAATTTATCGACTATTAATTCCATCCAACGGTCTAATATTACAATTTAAACCCAATTAGAATCAAAATAAACTTTAGAATCAAATTTTATATCTATTTACACTCAGAATTGCCAATTATTCCAATTCTGATATTAAATTAGTATTATCCAAATTTTCAATTAAATTCCCGTATTGGAAATTTACTAATTCTATCAACTTAACCAAATTGTTTTATTTCAAAATTCAAATTATAATCCATATTCAACCTTTAAAATGAATTAAATGTTCACATTTAGCGACCCAAAATTCCGGGTCGTTACATTCCTTCCCCCTTATAAAAATTTCGTCCCCGAAATCTGCTAAGGTAGAAGAATGTTCCAAACCCAATAGCAAAACCTGCCTAGTGAAAATCTCAAATTCACTTTGCCCAGATCCTTTAGTTTCAAATCGAAACTACTAATTCAATCCTATTCCAAAATCCTTTATTTTCAATTGTCATTTAAAATCGACTTGTCACTAATGAAACAAATGCTTCTACACTCATTAACTTAACCCAAACTTCTTTAGTTAAAAGCTTATATACACTTCCCAAAATCCTTTAGCCCAAATCCAAACTCATTTGCTTTATTCATACTCAAAAGCTTTTTTTTCAACATTATTTAAAAAATAACTTCCCAAGTTAATTAATTTTTCCAAAATGCCAAAATTTTCCAACTCCCAAAATTTCTAAATTTTTTTGGCATTGTCTCCCCTGCACGGAGGAGCTTTCGCGATATCGCGATACAAATAAATACATATACATCGACCCAGACGGTCGGAAACCAAAATATATCACAATATATATATCATTTCCCAATTATATTTGCGTAGGCGTACCTTTTTTAGCAAATTTTTTAAAGAAAGCGGCTAATATAACGCATATACGTGCTCCAACTCTATTGTACGCCTTCCGTACCTGTACTTACTCAACAAACTCATCAGTTTTTAAAGATATGAACAAGTTAACAACATTTCCAATATAAATGTAAGCCAAACATATCCATTTCATAATCAAATCAACAATTTGCATGATTTCATAAGTAAATCATATTTTATAGCATGTATAAAGTTCCTTTTCTAATTCCAAACTCCATTTTATTTTACACAAATGATTTACATACAAGTTTCGCTATTTCAGTTCATACTCTACCCAATTTCCGAATTGATTCACCAAGCAAGTTTCATTTCAATTTGATACATTAGTATTTCTATTATAACTCACTTATATTTATACACAAATCCACTTACCAAGATTTTAACCTATTCCAATTTATCCAAAAACAAACTTCATTGTTTCATTTAAATCATTAACTCTGTTTACAACAAACATCCTATTTCAATGTAAATTGATGTTACCCAAATCAAATAACCATTCCTTAAGCTTCCGTCCTTTTAAAATTTATTCCAACTCAATTTATATCAATTTGTTTCACTCGGAATTTTATTCATATTTATCACAATCCAAACAAATTTATCATATCATTATTATTAGGTCAAAAACCGAACCTTTACTTCAGGTTCATTACCTACATGAAGTTTATATTATTATCATTCCATTCTGAGTTATTTACAACTCTTATATTCATGTCCCAACACAATAATCAATTAAAATTCATTCACTTAAGTTTATCAACTAATTCCTATGTAGGTTGGTTATTCAAACAAATAACCAATTCTTAAGCTTATAACCAGTTAAAATTAATTTCCAACTTAGATACATATTAATTTTGTTCAATTCTGCATGGTTCATAATCCAAGCATTCTTATCACATTGCAATTATTAAATTAAATTCTTCCCTTATATTTTATTTCATTAACCAATTCGAGTTTATATTAATATCATTCAATTCAGGGTTATATACAACTCATACATCCTTATTTTATCACTATAATTAATTAAAATTCTTTTCACTTGCATTTCAATTCAATTATCTCAACAAATTTCATTCAAGATTGCTTGATAAAGCTTATTCACAATCATTTTTGTCTTTCAATTTGCTTAAGTTCTTTCAAATGTTCACAATATTTCCATTCCTTCTTACAATTTTATTTCATTTTCATTTTATTCTTATTCAATCAAATTCCAATTCATTTACAAAACTTAATGCACTTTTTTTATTCAATCCATTTTTAGATTTATTTTATTAAAGAGACCACTTTAAATTATTTCACTCATTGGAATTTATTTACAATTAAAACCATCACTATTATAATCTAATTCCATTATTCATTCACACTTCCAATATTTATTACCAAAATATAAATCCCATGCCACAACTGGATTTTTATTTACTTTCCAAATTTTGACCAAACTATCAAAATTCTATTCATGCCTACACAAATTTCATTTAATTTAGTTTACACAAAATTCATCTTCAAGCTTCTCTTTATTTAAATTTAGCTTACGCTAAATTCATTCTCAACAAATTTCTTTGGATTTTAGTTGAGTTAAAATTTTGTTCACATAATATCATTCTTACTTCTCTGAATTATATTTCCTTTCAATTTAATTCTTTTCCAAATTTAATTCAAGCCCAACTAAGTTTATTTAGCCATCTTGAATTCATTCCATTCTCTTTACTATCTTAAATAAGAATTTAGTTCTATTCATAATTATTAGTAACACAACTAAGTTTAGATCTTAATTCAATCCAAATTTAACTCTATATATAAGTTCAAAACTTATTTACTAAACTAAGTTCATCCACATCCTTTATATTTTATACTTTCATCATCTTATTTCAATTCACAGTTCATTTGAGATTAGGTATGAATCCACCATACCATTCAACTATTTCCCATTTGTGCTCATCATTTCATTTTCCATTTATAAGTTCACCCAATTATTTACTTCAAAGTTTATATTGCTCATTTTAATTCATTTACATCTTATAATCACAATTCCAAATTCCATATATATATATATATATATATATATATATATATATCTGAATTCTTAAGGATATAAATTTTCTTTCACCTTAATCTTTTGCAAATTTTAAATCCACAATTTTCAGATCACAAGTATAACACTTAATAACTTATGAGTACAATTTATTGTAGAATGACCCATGATTACCAAGTTATTTTACATTTCAATTTAATCCAAATCAATTTGATTCTAAGTTCAATGGTTGATTCAATTTAACCTTACACATTATTCAAATAGAATTTTCCAGAATTCAATTACTCGGTTTTATCCCAAAACTGTTTTGAAATAATAATAATCTACTCATACCTATTTGATTTACCAAATCAAATCACCGAATTTCCAAAACAACTTGGTTGTACCAAAACCATCCCCCATTTTGAAATTTTCAAAACAAATATTATGCCTAACAAGTCCAAACAATATCATAACCAACCACTTTGGTAGCAATCCATCACTATAGAAACTTGAAAATGAATTCTAATGATGTGGCCAGCATCATCAGGATTATTTTCCAGCGACTGAAGTGAGTTCGGTGCTTTCTTACTTTCCCAAATTCATTTCAAAACAATTCTCATTCAAAAATTCTTTCCAAAATATTATTCCATTATTGCCTTCAAACACCTTAGCAAACATTTCAAACTTTCCCAGGATTTTAAATTTCCAAACTTTTCTTTTCATTACATTTAAAATTCTTTCCAAAACTTCCGGGAATTAAATTCTGGTTTAATTTAGTTATTATTCTTTTGTATAATTTATACTCATAGAATTTTATTTGATTATAATCATTTCAAATTTTTGATCAAATTTCAGATTCTTATTTAATTAAGATATCCACATTCAAACAATCAAATATATATAATAATTTCAGAAAATTATTTCTTTTATATCAAAATATAATTTTGGGTAAAATTATTTCATTTACCCACTTAAAAAACAATACTATGTCGGTTTATCTTGTTTAAGAGTTTAGAAACCCCTATCGATACGGTTGTACTTCCCGTACCGACCAGAATTCATAAACACTCAACCGATAAGTTAACACAGTATAAAAACAAATTTTATATTCACTAACAAGTACGCTCTCATATCTATTATTCACTCAACTCATTATAGAGTACCATTGACTCTATATTTAACAAGTAATTTTCCCACCAAAGCCTAGGTTGTCGCCAACCTAAGCTCTGATACCAAGTGTTACGACCCGCAAATCCGTACCCCTTGAGTCAATACTATTCTACATCAATTAACTCAAGTGGAGTAGAAATACAAACCATTAGGGTTAAAGGAAAAGAGATAGAAGACAGAAGGAACTAAACAATATCAGAATCTCACAGTCGTAGCGAAATAAAATATAATACACAATAATAGAGCTTTACACAAAATGAAAACTATATCAGTTATATACAATATCATCAGAGTATCTCATACATCAACAATTACTGGTCATACAATCATACAATCATAGCAGGGATACATATACTAATACGGATAATACATTTCCGAGTCCAGCTCTTCTTCTGCTCCAAAGCATCCTGTCTTGAACAAATAATACTCGGTCTGACCCAAGCATTATAATAAAATAACACCGGAGTCCGTCTGGAATACCAGCTGATACTAATGCACCCAAATTGATTATTAAAATTTCAAAAATTCTTTGAAAACAAAAGCATCTTGTAAGACCACTCCACAAATAAACATGTCCGGTTTTTACCTTACGATAGCTAAAAAGCTTTTTATAGAAATCCTCTGATATTATAATAGGGTCTATATACAAATACTTATAAAATAGCCGAAATTGTTACATCTATTAAATTCCAGCTACTAGCTACAGAGTGGCTAATACAAACAAAACTCGTACAAGGCTCGTAGGGAGAATGGATTTCCAACAATGACTAGGCACTGGGGTACCACCTGCACAGCACGGGGCCTAGATCACCATACCGAGGACCACGCCCTATCCCCTACAACACAAGGCCGGACCCATCCCTTACTGAACAGTTTCGAATAAGATCACCCCGCGGTTGGGATCAGCAACCGCACCACTAAGCCGAATAAAAAGGGACATCTAGAAAGGGATGACCTTACTCTCAAGTGGGGGCTACCCACGAAGCCTTGCTGCACATCCCCTGATTTTCAGTCATTCCCGGTTAATGAGGCTTGAGGCTAAGCATTACCTTTAGAACGTTTTACTTAGAATGCCCATCGCCCTACCCGACGATGTTCCAAAAACATTCATCCATACAAGTCCATCCCGGGTTTGAACGGAACCGAAGGCACTACTCCTACTACATCCATTTTGGAAATATCCTCAGGATTAGTAGCGACTAGCCCTTGCACTTCACTGCTCCATCTTCGACTCCGAACACGTTTTTCCACGAAACATACAAACCGGACGAAGTGGTTTTCGAGAAATAAATCTTGATCCCGGTCTCTTTGAAACGATCAACGCATTTGTCCAACATTGATAGTCGGTGAATTAACTATCAATTAACATTTACAAACATTCATCACACAATAAATAATTCCCACATTATTTATTTGCCTCAAATATCCTTACAAGACATATTTCCGGATTTTCAAAACTCGTTTGAAAGCAATTTCCCAAAGTTTTTCCTTTACAAGGTAAATCCTTTACCATTTATTCCCATTGGAAATATCCAAGTTCAAAACAATTTAGAATTAAAAAAATTAAAACACTTTATTTCGAAATATATTTTAAAATATGGAAATTTACTACTAATTATTACTCAAAAATATAATTTCAAATATGTAAAGTAAAACCATTTATTAGGATATAAATTTTGATTGTAAATAAGGGTTTAGTTTAAACTAAACTTATAAGTAGAGTTTTAAAAAGGTTAATACTAATTTCAATAACTTAGGTCAAAACTAGTCTGTTTAAACAAATCCGTTTGTAAAATAATTACTAAGGTATTCATAAAAATTTACTATTGCAAATTCATTAATAGTTACCTTAACATTAAAATTTTCAAACACTCTTTTATACAAGTTTGAACTTTAAACTTTCTTTTAATATAATCTGTTTAAAACTCGAACTCGGTTTTCCGGGGAAACTCACTCCCATTCGAAGACCTAGAAAATCTTATAAATTCTGCCGATTTATCTAAATTCAGATTTATGTTTAATAACATAAATTTCCTTTTCATGTTTAAAAGTAACTTCTTTCGAAGCCCAACATATTTTCCCCATTCCCGGAAATCCGCTTCAAAGTATAGGTTTATTTTTTTTTTAAATAAACTGTTTTAAGTTATTTAATGAAAAATCATACTTAAGGAATTTCTTAAACAAACATCTACCTAAATTTCCATAGTTTAACATAGTATTTCAAAATATATTTTTATATACATTTTAACTGCTAATTTATATTTGGAAAGTTTTGTTGAAAACATATTTTAAACCACCAGGAAAAACAACATCAAATAACCCCATCGTTATTCAACACAATTGATAAAACCTATACTTTCACATTTATCAACTGATAAATTTCCCACTTCATTTATAATTCCAATTTACAAATTTCATTCTTCATCCAAACCAAATCCAAATTTTATTTCTTTAAATCCTTTATTTAACAATTAATTTTATTTTCTTAAAAACCCAATTAAATCCATTTATAATTAAAATTTGGGTTTATACTTATGCAACAATATATCAGTTCAATTTAATTTCAGATTTATCAATCAGAACATATAAACAAATCGCATCATCAATTATAAAAACTACTGTGAGGAATCCAGTTGGATCCCTCCAACCTGTTTTCCCTGCACCACAAATATTAGCACATCACGTATATAAATATCAATCCAGACTGATAACAACAATTATATTCAACCAATCACACAGATATTTAAATATTGACTATTTAAATTAGCTGGCATCCAGATGTGAGTGAGAATAACTCACCTTGAGTTTCGGCTAGTGTTCGAAATTTAAATTAAACCGAACGACGTTCGATTTAACTCAATTTTTTACTTGTCCGGAATGATTCAGGAACCGCATCATTGCGTAGTACGCGTCTCTGCGACCCCGGCGCCGCAAATTTTTTTGAAATCTGATACAGTATGCATAAGATATTCGATTTTAAAGTTTGAATTGAATTTAAAACAAATTTCTTTTATTTTTATTTTATTTGTTTACAAACCAAGATCGGCCGTCCATCACGAAATCAAGCCCGCTCCTTTTCTCCTTCCTCACGCGCACGATACCCAGGTCGCTCGAACCAATAGCCGGCGTCAATTAGGGTTGAAAAGCGTGACCAACCCGTACCCTATTACCTCGATCAGAGATCTCCACCTTAAAGCCCATCGTTAACTCCACCTCCCCAAGGCGCGCGCGCGAGCTCGGTGGCCCCAGGACGTGGCAAAATGCGCTCAAGCAACACACGAAAGCGACTCAAAATCGTCCTCTCTGGTCGATGAAAACCCATCTCCACCCTACGGATGTGAAGCTGGCTTTATGCTCTTCGATCTTCATGTAGAAAGTTTTAAGAATCGTCGCGTGGATTAATTGGAAATTGAGGAAGAATATTGAGCGTTTTCTGCCATTGAACGATTAGAAACGGCGGCTACTGAGAATGATTAGGGTTTGAGCAATGTAAATTATATCTAATATAATTTAATATTATTTTATTAATAAAATTCTCAGTTTAACATCATATGCAAACGAACTCCAAACTACGCATTCCGATAGGCGGTCCTAGGGATTTTCCGCGTTTCGGACACAACGGAAAAAGTTTCGTAGGCTAATTCGGTCATACGTGCGAGATACGGAATTTAACGATCAATTTAAAATTAAATCGATTAAAACGATTTCTATGCGTTTCGAGCTGCCACGGTCAAACGACAACTCCGATTGCTACGAAAATTGAAATCCGATAATAACTAACTATTACGGATTCAGTAGAACTTGTGTCGTCGAATTCCGAGATTGTGCCCCGGAAGGCTATTTTAACTCGTCTATCAAATCGAGCGATTTTCGAATTTGTCGAAAACGCTTAAAATTTTACCTTTAAAATTTTACTAACTTAATAATAAATCATATGAAACTTATAAGCACATTAAAAATCATTGTGACTCATTTCGAATCAAAATTTGGTTATTTGCATTGTTATATTATTAAATTCCATTATTAAATTAATATAAAATTCCAAATTCAATCTATTGACTATTAATTCCATCCAATGGTCCAATATAACAATTCAAATCCAATTACACTCAAAATAAACTTTAGAATCAAATTTTATATCTATTTACACTCAGAATTGCCAATTATTCCAATTCTAATATTAAATTTGTATTATCCAAATTTTTAATTAAATTCCCGTATTGGAAATTTAGCTAATTCTATCGACTTAACCAAAATCTTTTATTTCAAAATTCAAATTATAATCCATATTCAACCATTGAAATGAATTAAATGCTCACATTTAGCGGCCCAAAATTCTGGGTCGTTACAAATTGATTATGAATATGGAGATTTTGGTTGGATTTGTTAAATGGGTTAAAATTTCAAATATAGTGATTAACTGGATTTGGTAAATAGCAAATTAATACTTGAAATTAGGCAAAAAGTGAATTTAGAGTTAAATGTGAGTGGAAATGATTTCTAATTTGATTTAAAACTCTATTAGATTAGAGTGATAGTTGTAACGATCCTGAATTTTTAACAATTTAAAAATAAAGATATTTAATTAATTTTAAATATTTGAGATAATTTTAAATTGAATTCCAATAAACTATGAAATTTAGCGATTAAATTTTAGAATTTAATCTATTTAAAGTTGAACTAAATTTAAATTTAACTTTGAAGTTTGAAGTTGAATATTGAAGTTGTATCTAAAATTCGAGCTAATGACTTAGGAAAAGAATTTAGGTATAAGAATTATTATTTATGAAAATTAATAAATTTGTGGTTAGTTTAAATAACATTCTTTAACTTAAATAAAATAGAATAAAATTTTAATCAATATAAAAATAAATTGAGAAACACGTTAATATAAATTTGTGCTTGATAATTGAACTTCAAAACGTTTATAAGTTTATTTAAAGAAAAAGATTTATACAAAACAAAAATTGAATTCAAAATAAAAGTATAATTAAATAAATAAATAAAAAAAAATATAAAATAAGAAGTATATACTACCTTACTTCGTTCAGCTGTAAATATGCCGTGTTCCATGCCGTAACAATTGCCTTAACTCGTACCTTCCTCCATACCTAAATTCACGTCGCCTTCTCCCATAAAACACGACACCCCTCCCTATCATTTCATTATCAAACAAAAAGGAAAAAAAAATGGCGGCCATGTAATCGTCTTCGTCTTCGTCCTTGGATGCAAATTAGGGCTTTGCAAATTTGGAGCTTCGATTCGAGTCTCGTCTTCCTTCTGTTCTTCTTGCGCTCTGAAGTTTAGGGTTTTTTAAATCGAAGGGCTTTCGTTCATCTTCGATTGCGTTGCTTCGGCTTGCTTCAACTCGCGTGCGCTCCATTTCGATTCGGTGAAAGGTGAGTTTTTTTTACTCACGATTGATTTTAATACAAGTTCTTAAATTTGTGGAATTGAATGCTTGGTTGCATGCTATGTTTTTGGGTGTTATCTGTTATCATTGGCTTGGTTACTTGAATCTGAACTAACAAGAACAGATGTTTTGTGAATTTTCGTTTAAACTGTTAAGAACAGATGCTGTTAAATTTGTTTTAAACTGTTGAGAACAGATGCTACCCAATTTTTGTTTTAAATTGATAAGAACAGATGCTTTGTGAATTTGCGTTTAAAATTGATAAGAACAGATGCTGTTGATTTTATTTTTAAACTGTTGGGAATAGACGCTAATTGATATTGTTTTCTTAAAACTGTTAAGAACAAATGCTATTTAAAATTTTAATTTTAAACTAATAAGAACAGATGCTATTTCATATTTGTTTTAAACTGTTAAGAACAAATTCTACCCAATATTTGATATGTGTTTTAAATTGATAAGAACAGATGCTATATGATATTGTTTTTTTTGATGAGAACAGATACTATCAATTTTGTTTTTTTTTTTAAAAAAAAAAAAAAAGAATCTAAACTGCAGTACCTTTATTTGGTGAATAACTTCACCATTTATAAGTTTAAGTTTCTATGCATGTGTAATGAGTAGAAATATGTATGTTGGTGTGATTTATATCAATATTCTGTGTACATATACATAAATATGTATATTTATGTTTGCTGTTACAGGTATATTTCTACCTGACTCTGATTTATTTTTACCTGACTCTGATTTATTTTTACCTGACTCTGATTTATTTTTACCTGACTCTGATTTTAGAAACTAAATTTTTGAATGGAAATAAAAACAAGTTTATTACTGGTAGATGTATGAATATATGCTTGCTGTTGAGAAAAAATTGCTCTTGCATGTCCACTTGAGTTTTGAAAATTGTTATCTCATTTTGAAAACAGTGCAGTCCCTTTGTTTTTGAGATATATGCATATTGACTAGTTCATTTCCTCATTTGTGCATTTAGACTTGACTGTTGCACTTGTAGTTGCATTCCATTTTTGTTGCATTTGGACTTTGTCTTGAATCTGATTCGAACTTGCATCCTTCTTGAGGCTGTTGTTCATTCTACTGTGCCTCGGCTTCATTGGCTTCAAGTTATTGCTAGTTTGCATTGTACCATGCTCCTTGCATTGGTGCATTGCCTTGATTGTTGTAAAGTTGTGCACTTGCCTGCACTTGTACTTCTGGTTGGTCTGCACTTTGGTTCATTGATGTTGTCTCTTTGCTTTGGTGGCCCTGAACTTGAGTTGTCTTCATTTGTGTCACTTAACAAGTTCTGGGTACATTGCATATATCACTTGCTTTTGGCTTGAAGTTGCATCAATATACATATGCCACTGTCTGTTTCTGGTCTCTGATCATTGCTTGGTCATCTTGGTGGCTTGAGCATTTGGTCAGTGTTGCATTATTCCATGTGTCTTGCCTTTGACTGTTTGTATACACTTTGGGTCATGTTGTACTACTGTTTGGGTCACTGTGTTGAACCCAGTCTCATTGGTCTTGACTTGATTCATTGCTTTGTGTTCCCTGTTGTCAACTGGCCCTGATTTTGTTTTGATTCAAAAACTTCTGTTCACCTGCATGTATTGTTGGTTCATTGAGATATTTGTTCATTTGTGTTTCACTGGTATTACTTGGTTACTGGTCGAATTCATTGGTACATTTGTTCACCTGCACTCTTCGTTTGGTCTACTTGCATTGTTTCTGGTTTCATCTGTAGTCTTGTTCATTGATGGTTTTGGTCGTTGTACTGCTGGGTACACAGTCTTGACCTTTGCCATTTTGTTAAAATTTTGGCTTTGAAATCTCATTTATTGCTGTCTCATCTTGTTCCTATGGTGTTGGGTTCAGTTTGGTGCCAAATTGATTCTGCACTTGCATTGGTGATCTTCATTTCATGTACTCTGTCTTTGAGTTGTTGTGTTGATTGCATTGTTGTACACTGCTGCCTGAGTGCCAGTTTACATTGTTCGTGTGCACTGACCATATGGGTTTTGCTTAATTGTAGCTTGTATCATTTGTTTCCCTGTACTTGTTGCACTGTAAATTGTACAGGCTTCACTGCCCTGTACACGATCTGGATTGCATGCTTGCTGCTGCATGTTTGTTTTCTACCGTGTCGTCTCTGATGTTGTTTCATTTGTGCACTAATTCAATGCTTAGTGCATTGTGCATCTGTTTTGGACTTGCAGTTTGAATTGCATTGAGTTGAGTCGAGTTTGCAGTGATTTGTACGATTTGAGCTTGCACGCGTGTTGGCGAGGCAGTGCACATGTGTGTAACTATACATGTGTACTGCAACCACACGGGATTGACAGAAATTAAAAATTTGAAGTTGTTAATAATGAAAATCCATAATAGAATTTAAATTGATTCATTTGATTCATCATCTCTGTTACCATTTTATTCAGTTCATTACAAATTTATTTACTTGAGTTAAGATTAATCCTGACTCGAGTGTTTTGTGTTTTGCAATTAACGCTCGGGTCAGACCGAGTATTTTTGCAGCTTGAAGATTTTCAGGCCGTGAAGTTAGAGAGAGGGGATTTCGGCATTCACTAAAGTTTTAAAGAGATTTTTCTTGTATTAATAAAATATATATTCCGCTGTATAAAAATTTAATGCATTGTACAAACTCTGTATATAAAAGAAAAATTCATTTATGAACAATATTATGTTATTCTGTGATTATGTGGCTGATTCTGTTTAAACTCTATAAACTGACTAACAATCCGTCATTTTGAACGTTTCTAGTTGGTTTAATTACCGACTAGAGGCGGTCAGAGCGGCGGGTCGTTACAAAAGTGGTATCAGAGCTTTGGTTTACTCAAAGCTCAGTTTATGATGTTTAATACGAATAGTTACTAGAACCACTATAAAGAAAGTGCTTTTCAAATTTAAAGAAGTATGAAATTGTTTTCTTTAAAATAAAAGGTATTTTAAAAGTTAGAATTTTTTGAAATTTCCCTTCTCTAAATTTAAGTGCGATAGTTTATATTTGGTGAGGTCTTATTAGATTTGAGTTTCAATCGTTCGGAAACTCATTATCGAATTATTGAGATTTATGAAAAATGAAATATGAGTTAAGTGAATTAATGAATTGGTTTAAAATTGGTTTAAATCAAATAACTTGAATATTTCGAGTAATAATTGTGAAATAAAATGACATGTTAATTTGCTTATAATCAAGTGGATTATTGAACTATAACTTGAGAATTTGATTCTGAATTCTTTTGAGAAATTGTTTTCAAATGTGAAGAACGAATTGGTAAATGAATGGATTATAAGTATTTAACTTATAATATGAACTTTTGGGTATATAACTGAGTTATACAAATTGAATTGAATTGAATCAATAAGAAGATTTATAAATCGAGGTTTTATAAATAGAAAAGGAATTTATGAAGATTGTTTATAAATTCGAAATCAATTGAATTTGATAAGTAATTTGTTATAGCTTATTAAAGGAGATATATCCACGATTTTGGACAGTGGGTAATCCTTTAAAAATAAAAATAAGTTGTAGAAATGATGAAATTGGTTGACAAAGCATATTCACGATTTTTGACAGTGAATATATTATTGAATAAAACAGATATGTTTTAGGGAAGTGATATTATGAAATGAAATTTAATTGTTGATTTAACTGTATGAATCAAACTGAGTTTGATGTAAAGTTTATATTTCAAGTTAAAACTATTGCCTAAAATAGTTAACGTGGAAATATGAATTTAATGGAACTAAATTGATGAATAATTTACTAAAGAACTAGTTGACTATTTTGGAAATAGAAAGTAAATGCAAAGTTCAAATGAAATTTAGATTTCAAATTTGAAGTTGTCAACATGATAATCTATAATAGGTTTAATAGATTCAATGATGAATTTGAATTTAAACGTGTGGAAAATTAAATTAAGTGGAAAACTTAATATTGAAAAGTTGTAATTGGTTTAAAACTGATATTGTGAAATGTATACAGAATTCAAACTATTGAATTAAGTTGAAGTTGAAAAGTTAATGGTTTTAAAGAGTTTTAAAATGAATTAACTATCGAATACATAGATTTCAACATTCAATTGTTGAAATAGACGTTTTCGAGAAGAATAAGGAAATGGTAGACTATAACACTATTGTTATAGTAAAGGGTTTTCGGAAGGAAATGTTGTTTATAGTATTGGGATTTATATATCTATCTTAAATCTGAATCCCTATACTAGTGATTTTGGGTTGTCGTAACGATGTTTTACGCAACATTCGTTTTAACTCAAATAAATGTGTTTAAAAGAATGATTTCCTTAAAGAGTGAAATATATACTTAATTTTGATTCAAGTATATTAAATATTTTTCAAAGTGTTGAAAATAAGAGAATTTGTGAATTACTTATTATTAAATAAGTATGGGAATGTTTTCCAGTATGAAATGAAAGGTTTGAAATTTTATCTTTTAAAGATAAATTGAAAGATGAATATTTGAAATTAGTTTCAAATGGCTAAGTGTGAAAATTATATATCTTGTAAGGATATTATTTTGAGAAATGTGAACAATTAGTTCAACTTGGAAATTTTTCAAAGGATTGAATCTTGAGTTAAATTGAGTTTAACTTTGACACCAAAAACAATATAAGTTCAACTTTGAATTTTGGATAGTCGATTGGGATTGTATGTCTAGCATTGTGAATTGATGACATATCATTTGATCTCTATTAAATATATATCTGTGGTGGCGGAGAATTTATTCTTTTAGCTTAACACCCTTCTCTGAGACGTACGAGCATAGAGGTTATATATCGATAGACATCAATTATGTGTTGAGAATTGACGATGTAACGTGAAATCCAAATCGAATGTGAAGTCGATAATGAATTAGATTGTGAATGTGAATTAGGTTTGAGATAACCTTAAATTTTCAAATCGATTTAGAGGAAAATTTTAAACGTGATAGAAAATTTGGAATCCTCAATTTGTTGTGAATGTGAATTGAGTTTTCGTAACTTATATATGTGAATATAATTGAAAACTATCAGTTTGGAAAGTCATTATTATGAAAATCCTGTGTAGGTTTACATAGATATGATATGTACGAAATGTGAAATGAAGTACTATATGTATATGACATATGTTTTCTAAAAACTGAGGATATGGAAATGTACCTTCCAATTATTATGTGTGAAGGTGATTGGAACTCGGTGGAGTGTCCATTGTAAATCGTAGGTACGTAGAATTCCATTAGTGGAATGTCCAATGGGACTGATATGATATCCCCCACGATGGATCATCGTGTTTGGGATTATGTGATTGATGCTGGCGTAATTCGTGGGGCGTGATGCCTACAGTTACAAGCGATTCCACTGAGATAGTGGCGCAACCGCCGAGTAAACTGCGATCTGGAAAACCGAAGCGTAATTCGAGGGGCGTGATGCCTAAGGCTACGAGCGATTCTACTGAGATAGTAGCGTAACCGCCGTGTGGACCGCGATCTAAGGCGACAACCATGGCGAAATTCGAGAGTGATGAGAAATCTAAGATTACAAGTGATTCTACTGAGATAGTAGCGTAACCGCCGGGTAAACTGTGATCCATGGGGGAACGTGCTTTCCATATCCATTTTTAAAAAGAATTTTTAAAAAGTATTTTCACTGGGAGTTGAAGCAAGTATGTTTAGTACTTGGAGATTTTTAGTCTTGCGCCTGGCCAGCGTATGCCTAAAGTCTGTGAGAACGACGATGAACTTGTTAAACTTCGAGTTATCAAGTATTTTCAAAACTTTGAATAGAAAATCAATAATCTGAAATTAGAATTACACAATTCTAACTTAATGAATTAAGAAGAAGATCTTTAAAATATCTTGAAAGTCCACAGTTTTGGATAAGATATATTATGCAAATATTTAGCATGAAAGATTTCAAGTTTAAAAATCTGAGTTTTTGTAAGTCAAAAATTTAGTAAAAGACTTTTGTGTCTTGATTATTGAAATCGATGAACAAAACTAGTGAAATGAAATAAGTGGAATGAATCCTATATTTATTTATGAGTTTGAAACTTGGTAAAATTATGTAGGATATAAATACCGGTGAGATTTTTGCAATCGGTTTTCCTAACTTATAATTTCGGGACGAAATTCTTTTAAGTAGGGGAGATTGTAACGATCCTGAATTTTTAACAATTTAAAAATAAAGATATTTAATTAATTTTAAATATTTGAGATAATTTTAAATTGAATTCCAATAAAACTATGAAATTTAGCGATTAAATTTTAGAATTTAATCTATTTAAAGTTGAACTAAATTTAAATTTAACTTTGAAGTTTGAAGTTGAATATTGAAGTTGTATCTAAAATTCGAGCTAATGACTTAGGAAAAGAATTTAGGTATAAGAATTATTATTTATGAAAATTAATAAATTTGTGGTTAGTTTAAATAACATTCTTTAACTTAAATAAAATAGAATAAAATTTTAATCAATATAAAAATAAATTGAGAAACACGTTAATATAAATTTGTGCTTGATAATTGAACTTCAAAACGTTTATAAGTTTATTTAAAGAAAAAGATTTATACAAAACAAAAATTGAATTCAAAATAAAAGTATAATTAAATAAATAAAATTAAAAAAAATAAAATAAGAAGTATATACTACCTTACTTCGTTCAGCTGTAAATATGCCGTGTTCCATGCCGTAACAATTGCCTTAACTCGTACCTTCCTCCATACCTAAATTCACGTCGCCTTCTCCCATAAAACATGACACCCCTCCCTATCATTTCATTATCAAACAAAAAGGAAAAAAAATGGCGGCCATGTAATCGTCTTCGTCTTCGTCCTTGGATGCAAATTAGGGCTTTGCAAATTTGGAGCTTCGATTCGAGTCTCGTCTTCCTTCTGTTCTTCTTGCGCTCTGAAGTTTAGGGTTTTTTAAATCGAAGGGCTTCGTTCGTCTTCGATTGCGTTGCTTCGGCTTGCTTCAACTCGCGTGCGCTCCATTTCGATTCGGTGAAAGGTGAGTTTTTTTACTCACGATTGATTTTAGTACAAGTTCTTAAATTTGTGGAATTGTATGCTTGGTTACATGCTATGTTTTTGGGTGTTATCTGTTATCATTGGCTTGGTTACTTGAATCTGAACTAACAAGAACAGATGTTTTGTGAATTTTCGTTTAAACTGTTAAGAACAGATGCTGTTAAATTTGTTTTAAACTGTTGAGAATAGATGCTACCCAATTTTTGTTTTAAATTGATAAGAACAGATGCTTTGTGAATTTGCGTTTAAAATTGATAAGAACAGATGCTGTTGATTTTATTTTTAAACTGTTGGGAATAGACGCTAATTGATATTGTTTTCTTAAAACTGTTAAGAACAAATGCTATTTAAAATTTTAATTTTAAACTAATAAGAACAGATGCTATTTCATGTTTGTTTTAAACTGTTAAGAACAAATTCTACCCAATATTTGATATGTGTTTTAAATTGATAAGAACAGATGCTATATGATATTGTTTTTTTCTGATGAGAACAGATACTATCAATTTTGTTTTTTTTTTTTAAAAAAAAGAATCTAAACTGCAGTACCTTTATTTGGTGAATAACTTCACCATTTATAAGTTTAAGTTTCTATGCATGTGTAATGAGTAGAAATATGTATGTTGGTGTGATTTATATCAATATTCTGTGTAGATATACATAAATATGTATATTTATGTTTGCTGTTACAGGTATATTTTTACCTCACTCTGATTTATTTTTACCTCACTCTGATTTATTTTTACCTGACTCTGATTTATTTTTACCTGACTCTGATTTTATAAACTAAATTTTTGAATGGAAATAAAAACAAGTTTATTACTGGTAGATGTATGAATATATGCTTGCTGTTGAGAAAAAATTGCTCTTGCATGTCCACTTGAGTTTTGAAAATTGTTATCTCATTTTGAAAACAGTGCAGTCCCTTTGTTTTTGAGATATATGCATATTGACTAGTTCATTTCCTCATTTGTGCATTTAGACTTGACTGTTGCACTTGTAGTTGCATTCCATTTTTGTTGCATTTGGACTTTGTCTTGAATCTGATTCGAACTTGCATCCTTCTTGAGGCTGTTGTTCATTCTACTGTGCCTCGGCTTCATTGGCTTCAAGTTATTGCTAGTTTGCATTGTACCATGCTCCTTGCATTGGTGCATTGCCTTGATTGTTGTAAAGTTGTGCACTTGCCTGCACTTGTACTTCTGGTTGGTCTGCACTTTGGTTCATTGATGTTGTCTCTTTGCTTTGGTGGCCCTGAACTTGAGTTGTCTTCATTTATGTCACTTAACAAGTTCTGGGTACATTGCATATATCACTTGCTTTTGGCTTGAAGTTGCATCAATATACATATGCCACTGTCTGTTTCTGGTCTCTGATCATTGCTTGGTCATCTTGGTGGCTTGAGCATTTGGTCAGTGTTGCATTATTCCATGTGTCTTGCCTTTGACTGTTTGTATACACTTTGGGTCATGTTGTACTACTGTTTGGGTCACTGTGTTGAACCCAGTCTCATTGGTCTTGACTTGATTCATTGCTTTGTGTTCCCTGTTGTCAACTGGCCCTGATTTTGTTTTGATTCAAAAACTTCTGTTCACCTGCATGTATTGTTGGTTCATTGAGATATTTGTTCATTTGTGTTTCACTGGTATTACTTGGTTACTGGTCGAATTCATTGGTACATTTGTTCACCTGCACTCTTCGTTTGGTCTACTTGCATTGTTTCTGGTTTCATCTGTAGTCTTGTTCATTGATGGTTTTGGTCGTTGTACTGCTGGGTACATAGTCTTGACCTTTGCCATTTTGTTAAAATTTTGGCTTTGAAATCTCATTTATTGCTGTCTCATCTTGTTCCTATGGTGTTGGGTTCAGCTTGGTGCCAAATTGATTCTGCACTTGCATTGGTGATCTTCATTTCATGTACTCTGTCTTTGAGTTGTTGTGTTGATTGCATTGTTGTACACTGCTGCCTGAGTGCCAGTTTACATTGTTCGTGTG
Source organism: Allium cepa (assembly GCA_030765085.1). NCBI lineage: Eukaryota > Viridiplantae > Streptophyta > Magnoliopsida > Asparagales > Amaryllidaceae > Allium > Allium cepa. The sequence continues at coordinate 140,079,675 of CM060937.1, read as the reverse complement.
CACTGACCATATGGGTTTTGCTTAATTGTAGATTGTATCATTTGTTTCCCTGTACTTGTTGCACTGTAAATTGTACAGGCTTCACTGCCCTGTACACGATCTGGATTGCATGCTTGCTGCTGCATGTTTGTTTTCTACCGTGTCGTCTCTGATGTTGTTTCATTTGTGCACTAATTCAATGCTTAGTGCATTGTGCATCTGTTTTGGACTTGCAGTTTGAATTGCATTGAGTTGAGTCGAGTTTGCAGTGATTTGTACGATTTGAGCTTGCACGCGTGTTGGCGAGGCAGTGCACATGTGTGTAACTATACATGTGTACTGCAGCCACACGGGATTGACAGAAATTAAAAATTTGAAGTTGTTAATAATGAAAATCCATAATAGAATTTAAATTGATTCATTTGATTCATCATCTCTGTTACCATTTTATTTAGTTCATTACAAATTTATTTACTTGAGTTAAGATTAATCCTGACTCGAGTGTTTTGTGTTTTGCAATTAACGCTCGGGTCAGACCGAGTATTTTTGCAGCTTGAAGATTTTCAGGCCGCGAAGTTAGAGAGAGGGGATTTCGGCATTCACTAAAGTTTTAAAGAGATTTTTCTTGTATTAATAAAAGATATATTCCGCTGTATAAAAATTTAATGCATTGTACAAACTCTGTATATAAAAGAAAAATTCATTTATGAACAATATTATGTTATTCTGTGATTATGTGTCTGATTCTGTTTAAACTCTATAAACTGACTAACAATCCGTCATTTTGAACGTTTCTAGTTGGTTTAATTACCGACTAGAGGCGGTGAGAGCGGTGGGTCGTTACAATAGTAATAGACTTTGAATGGAATTAAAAGGCCGATAAATTTAAAGATTGAAATTTATATATTAATCTAATAGTGGAAATTAATATGTAGCAATAGTGTAAATAATTAAATTTTGATTTAAAATGAATCAATATGATTTCTAATATGAATCTAAATTCTTTTTGAATTATAATGGAGCTAGAAAGTTTTCAAAATCAAAAATTTCAAGCGATTCCATCGATTTTGAAAATCGTTCGATTTAATCAACACATTAAAACAGCCTTCCGGGGCAAAATCTCATAATTCGACGAAACTATTTCTATTGGATCCGTAATAGTATATTATTATTGAATGTCAAATTTCGTAGCATTCGGAGTTACTCTTTGGTCGTACGGGATAGAAACGCGTCGGAATAAATATCGAAAATTTAATAATTTAATTCGATTCGAAAAGTTATCTTCTAGATACGATCGAATTAGGCCCTAGAACATATTTCATTGTGTTGGGAATAGGCGTAAGACATTGTAAACGTCAGGCGGAACATTTCGTTTGGAGTTTGTGTGAAAAAGAATGTAATTTGTGAAAATAATATTAAAATAATTCATATACGCGTATATATACCCCTACACAGTAAAACCCTAGCCATAATTAACGCAACCACCACATTTTAATTTAATGGCCGAAAATTTCCACCCTTCCTCCTCGATTATCTTCCCATCCATGCGGTATTGGGCCGAGGTCGTAGAGCATGGCAAGTTTGACGCATCCGACGGGTGTGATTTGATATGGCGGTGAGGGTTGGTGGCAAATCGATGGGAAAGGTGGTGCATTCGAATGTGATTTCTAGGGGGATGGCAGAACTGAGCTTCACGGGGCTCTACCTGGAGTTGCACGACATGATGCTCTTCAAATTGATGGGGTCTGATCGTTGTCGAACTAAACGAGGAGGCAGCGATGGTTCAAGGGTAGAGGCGGCCGTAGGTTCGAGTGTGCCAAGGAGGTATTCACGTGGATGAAGAAGTGAAGGGGATGGACTCGGTTTTGAAATTTGAATGTATGCCCAGATCCATTTTGATATAAAAAAAAGAAATTGAAATTTATATAAATTATATTCAAAACTTGTAAAAATCAAAACTCCTTCATACGTTGTCAGAATTGGACGAAACAAGCAGCGACGGGATCGTGGCACGAGTACTATGCTCTGGAGTAGACCCTTGTGTTATTTGGAGAAGGATAAAATTTTGGATTAAATTGAACGTGTTCGATTTAGTTTAAAATTGGAATGCTTGGCGAATTGAAAATCAAGGTGAGTTAATCTCACTCAATTTTAGACTGCTGGCTTTAGTTTTAAATAGTTAAAATTAATAAATGATTGATTGGTTGAATTGATAAATTATTTTTAGTTGAATGTGATACTATATATAGTAGTATATATATTAAAGTGATTGATATTCCCATATATATATAGCGAATGAGAGCTTATGCGCCCTGCATAATAGCAGATGACCCTATATACCACGATATTCCTCCTCGAAGCGGAATTGGTATGTTTATGTTGTATTAACATCTATGGATGCAAGAAAATAGGTTGGAGGGATCCAACTGGATACCTCAAAAATGTTGAATTTAGATTCATATAGTGATATATGTTAGTTTGGAATAATCCGTGACAGGTTATTGTGTGATTTAAATTGATTGAACGCTATGACAGCTTCAGCCTGGATTTTGGTATTTTAAATACCAATAAATGCGGTTTTGAATGGGTAAAGAATTCTAAATAGGGATTTTGAAGTAAAATGTTTATATAGAGTTTTGGATAAATCAATTGTGTAAAATAAAGGTTTTGGAATATGTACATAACAAATTCGGGATATTGTAAATAGAGATTTTTGGATTAAAGTATATAAAAGGATTTTTAAATAATAAATTCTTAAGTGGTACTTGTTTAAAATATAAAGGGACTAAAAATCGAGATTTTAAATATATTTTAAAGGATAGAAGTGAATTTGGGAGTAAGTATAAAATTGGTTATACTGGTGTTCAAGTAACGTTTCCAAATTTACGAAGTGAAACTAGAATCGAGAGAATTAGGCTTATTTTAAAAAGAGGATATCATTAACTTGGTAATTTTAGAAGCGTTAAAAATATTCGGGAAACTAGTTATTTGTTTTTTTTAAAGTGATCATGCATATTTAATTATTAATTAGTAGCCTTATAACGATCTTTAAAGATCTATTATTATTTAAGAACTAGCCTGCATTTTTTCTTTAAAGGATAAGTTATTAAATATTAATATTGTTTTGCATAATGATTTTTATTTAAGTATATTTGCCTAGATTAAACTTGAAATGTAACGATCTCGTTTTTAAGTCAAATTTAAAATTAATTTTTGGATTAAAATGTGAATTAATTTGAAAATTTTCCAAACAATAAAATATGTGTTTGTTTTATATAGATTATAAATAGTATTTTGGATTGGAATTCATAAAAAAATCTAATAAATAAATTGAATTTAAAAACTTTATATTTTAAAGGAACTAATATATATATATATATATATATATATATATATATATATATGTATGTATGTATGTATGTATGTATGTATGTATATATGATAAATTATAAGTGTATAATTAGATTTTAAATCATTATCTTTAAAAGCACAAGTATAAACAATAGAAAATGTAAAAATAAAAATATATAAGAGTTAAACATAATAAGTATACATACTTTCTTTTAAAATTTACTTATAGTTTGTATATCTAAAGAACATCATTACTAAGAACTTTGAAACTAATATACATATATATAATTAAAATATAAAACATAATACATATTACATAATTTGTTAAAACATAAGTACTTAATTAAAACAAGGGTTTAAACATAAAAATAGTTGTTTTAACAAGTGTAAAAATTTATACCATGCAATTAAACAAGTGTCAAAATGATTTTAATTTAAATTATATGTAAATAAGAATTAGAGAAGCCTGGCCGTTGATTTTCAGCTCAAAGTTAAACCTTTCTCTCATCTTCAAAATTTAAAACCTAGAAATCAAAACCAGAAAACAAAAAGAAAATCAAACCTGGAACTAAAATGAAATCAGGAAAAATAAATCGAGGAAAGTTCAAAACAAATCAAATTCAAGTACAGATCAAAGCCAAAGCAAGATCAATTTCCGGTTTCAAAATCATGTGGCAAATCAACTCAACAAAGTAGAAGACTCAACTCAATTGCAGATCAAAGCAAACAAAGTTTCAAATTTAATCAAAATCAATGAACTATCTCTCTGTTTGAAAATATGGTGAGCAAACTCATAAATCTATATATATGTATGTGTGTGTATATGTATGTATGTATGTGTATATATATATATATTTATATATTGGTTTGCATGTGATCAATATTGGATGTATGTTCTGAAATATGTTTGCATGCGTATAAATATGTCTGTATGTGTATATATATATATGACTGTGTAAATGTTTGTGTATGGACATATATCTCTGTTCAAGTTACAGGCTTTGAAAATAAATTCAAAAATCAATTACTCTTCATCTACTTCCCTATAGGTTATGAATTATAAACAAAATATATTTGGATTGACGGGATATTAGTTTTAAAATTAGTCTCCAGTTAAAATTTTGAGTAAAAATTACTATTAGAAGAAATTACAGAAATTATCAAATTCAAGTCAAAAATCTAATGTCCAGTAATTAAGTTTGGAGTTTACCACCAAATTCGTATTTGAAATTTATGAATTTTAATCATAGTTTCATGATTTTTAAGTGGGAATTCGTCGAGGAATCTCAAGTTGATCAATATTCGTATTTTCGTCGATTGCCGACGATCGACGAAGGAAGGGCGGTCATAATCATGGCTGGAGGTAGCTTGAAGAGTGGGGATTGAAGGAAAAATAGGGGATGAATTTTCAAGTGACCAAGATGGCCGGTCGACGTTGAACTAGGGTTGTATCTCCCTGTTTGGTCGTCGTTGTTTTAGTGGCTGCTGTAACATTGTAGGTGGATCGGAACTCATCGGAGGTGGTAGTATTGATGAGTCGTTTCGAAGGGCAGCTCTGGGTGGATTAACGAATTTTTCGATGACCAAGATCGTCGGGATGAAGTAATTTTTGTCGTCGGTGTTGGTTTTTAGAAAAATACTTAATAGATTGTTTTTGATTTTGAGGCGAATTGGATGATTCCGGGTGGCCGTGGTGATAGGAGAGGTCGTCGGTGATGTCTCGAAGGTCACGACGATGGTCGGAGGTCGATCAGGCGACCGTGCACATACACGCTCGTATTTGTGTGTCTAGAAATTTTGTGATCGAGGAAGAAATGTCTGGCTCAGGGTTTTTCTCGAAGTTTTCTCAGGTTTTTCTCGAAGTTTTCTCATGTTCGTCTCGAGGAAAGAAGGGAAGAGAGTGGCTCGAGTTTAGCTCGGGAAAATTAGTGTTTGGGTCGGGATTTCATTTGTTTAACTCAGGTCTGGTGATTTGGTATAAAAATAGTTTTTAACTTTTAAAACAAAATCAAGTATTATTTAAAACAATTTTGTTAAAACCAGTTTTTTTGGAAATAATAAATGTTTATCCATGTTTTGAATTGGTTAAAAGGTTTTTAAATAAAATTATTTTAGATTAACTAAGTTTAAAAGCATTTAAGATACATATAATCTTTATTTTAAAGTTTATTTTAAATAAACTTAGTAATGTAATCAAGTGGTTAATTAAGAAGGATAAAAGGTTTTAAAGGTTAATTACTTTAATGTAATTAAGGATTGATTAATTAATAGGAGTATTGTAACGACCCGCCACTCTGACCGCCTCTAGTCGGTAATTAAACCAACTAGAAACGTTCAAAATGACGGATTGTTATTTAGTTTATAACATTTAAACAGAATCAGTCACAGAATCACAGAAACAATAATATATTTTATAAATAAACTTTTCTTTCGTATACAAATATCAGAGTTATACAATAAATTACATTTGAATTTATACAGCGGAAACAATTTATATTTTAAAGTACAAGAAAAATTTTGCTGAAAACTTTAGTGAATGCCGAAATCCCCCTCTCTCTAACTTCGCTGCGAGAAAATCTTCAAGCTGTAGAAATACTCGGTCTGACCCGAGCGTTAATTGCAAAACAAAAAAACACTCGAGTCAGGATTAATCTTAATTCAAGTAAATAAATTTGAAATGAATTGAAATAAAATGGTAACAGAGATGACGAATCACATTTTTATCTATTATGGATTTTTATATTAACAACTTTAATTTTTTAAAAACTGTCAATCCCGTGTGGCTGCAGGCGCAAATCAGACAAATCACTGCAAAGAAAAGGCTCAAGGCAAAACCAGTGCCAATTTTAAAAAAAACAGTAAGCAAACAAGCATTCAACAGCAGGCATAGATGCTAGTTGATCGTGTACAGGGCAGTGAAACAAGTGCATGGAGCAGCAGACACAACAAACACAGAGGCAACAACGATGAATCGCAGAGCCAAATGATGACACAGTGCAGTAGGATGCACAGAGGTGCAATAGGGAGGGGGAAATGTCCAGAAATGCATCAGGGAGTTTACAAAATAAATCAGCTGTAATTGACAGTGTCATGAAGCATCAAATATTTGCAGGTGGAATGTGCCACTTAAATCCCAAAATGAAATCATTGGAGATGAACATATAAAAATTTAATATGGCAAAGCAGCAGCGCTCCTGCAACTGTTGGTTCTGACTAAAATTGTGTTACGTCTTTCAGTTATTTGTTAAGTCTATAAAATGAGGCGATAATGATTTGCCTGTAGAAACATAAAATCACTTCGTGCATGCTAGCACAAACCTTTTGGGGATATTGTTTTAAATCCTTGGGACCCGTTTGGTTTGGACTTCAAGTTTTGTGTTTTGCATTTTCAGTATGTATTTTAAAAAGCATGGAAGAGGAGCAGAAAGTGGAAAAATCATAGTCATTACAACAAAAGGGGAAAATAGTAAAGGGGAGAGATCTTTATGTTTTCCCAAAATGCAGAAAATAAGAATAAGTGATATTCAATTTTATATGTTAAAATCATTTTCTAAATCGGTTTTTTTTTTCAAAACTTTCAGAAATAATTAACTGAATGCATTGCGGTTGTTACGAAAATCCAAAACTGAAAACCGCAAACCAAAAATCTCAACAAATCAAAATTCCCCAAGTTTTACTGACCAGACACACAAGTGCACAAAGGCACTGATACTGCATAAAGTCATCAAAAATGAAGGTGGGGGCACCATAAACATGGCACCACACACACAGACACAAGGGCATAAACAATAACGAATGCAGGTCCAACTGCAACATAAAGTGCAGACCAAATAATCAAAGACATCAAGTGATGAAACACTGCAACTCATAGAGCTCAAATGCATGGAACATGACAGCAAGAACAAATCTGGGCAGCAACTCATAGGAACATGACTTTGGACAATGCAAACTAAATGAAACAAGACACAGTACTCAAATGCAAGTGCACAGCTAGACCCAAGTTTTCCCAATTCCTAATGCCACAGTGATTTATAAATTGAGCTTATATTTTTCCTAAGTCCACCGATACCCCAGCTAGCTTCACCAAGAGTCACGGCCTACAGTTCGCCGTAGATCACCAGAGCTTGACAAAATTTCACTTCCCAGAATATCCCAAATACCCCAATGATAATTCAATGAAGAATTTGAATTTTAGTTTCAAAAATCACCATTTTTAGAGTGGGTTCACATAGTTTTATTGATATTAAAATTTATGAAGTTTCAATTTCTTGAAATTTTTTTGAGTTTTGACAGTGCTTCATTGTTTACAGGAAGAAAGAACTGTGTATGTTACTCTAATTCATTACTGGCAAACATAACACAAGTTTGAATAAAAACTCCAACTTATTTCAATTATTTACAGAAGAAATGAGGGAGAGAGGTTTAGATCTGTTTGGATATTGGTTAATCTGTAAACCAAAAATTACTGTATTTTTAGTTCCCAGAAAAAAAAGAAAATTTCAACCTGCTTTGATTAATTACTGTAATGTAATACAGGTTCTTAAAACAACATTTCAACTTATTTACAATCCTTGTCAGAATCAAAGAGGGAGAGACATTTAGATTTGTTTTGATATAGATATGACTGACCTGTTTGAACTTGTGTTTGATTCATTTACTACATCTTACTGCATGCTTTTGTTTCCAACTTGAAATACATTTTCTTTCAAAAATTCATCATCGACATTATAAACATACTTACAGATTTTCAAAGCTGGTTTTATATTCAGTGTTTATTCACCAAAATTTTAAACAGAGAAACGATCCTCGTTTCTAGGCATGCATCCATTTATACACAGGACATCACATACATACATGCATCCATACACATAAATATAGGCAACCACATTCACACATAATCATCATCAGCATCAGGTTAGGATCAAAGGGTTTAAACTATTTTTAAATTTTAGTTTACTCACAGATTTTGTTGCACAGAGAAGATGTACCCTGACTCATAACAGGGATATGCATTGATACATACTCATACATTTACATCCTTAAAGATGTGTGAATTCAAACATGCAATCATCTAAACCATCATACTTCAAGAGTCAACCATAAAATCAGAAACATATAGGTAGATAAATGAGTTTGCTCACAAGCATGAAAACAGAGAAGCAATTAACAACAGAGTTTTATATATGCATCAGATAAAGAGGATGAAGGATTTCTCACAAATAAACACATGCAAGCAATAACATATATCAGAGAAGAAAATAAATGCAGGCATCCACGCATGACAGATTTAAGGCCAAGTTTAAATAGCATCTGTTCTCATCAGATTTAAAGCAAAATTACAAATAGCATCTGTTCTTATCAGGTTAAAAAGCAAGATTACAAATAGCATCTGTTCTTATCAGATTTAAAAGCAAAATTACAAATAACATCTGTTCTTATCAGGTTTAAAAGCAAGATTTGATTGCATCTATTCTTATCAGTTTAAAACAAATTTAATAGCATCTGTTCTTATCAGATTAAATCAAATTATCAGAGCAAACGATAGCAAATAACACCAACAACCATACATGCAGAGACTTATATGTCCTTATCAGTTTTAAAGTAAATTAGCCGAGCAAATGATAACGAATAACACCACAAATCATAGCATGCAACCAAGCATTCAATTCAAACAGATCTAAATACTTGAATAAAAGATTAATCGTGAGAAAACTCACCTTTCAAAATCGAAACAGCCGAAGAGAGCAAATGAGAGTCAAACGATTTGAAGTCAAAGCCGTGAAGGTCGAAGAGATTGAAGCATTGCCCTCAAATTAGATCGCAAGCCCTAGTTGAGACGATCGGAGGAAGAAGGAACGAAAGAGGATTCGTGGCCGCCATTTTTTTTTTTTAAAACTTTGAATTTCAAACTGCATTTGAATTCAGTTTAATCTTACATTTGATTCAATTTTAAATCTTTAAAATAAGAGTTTCATTCAAGATTTTAAAAACTGTAAAATCACAGTCTCAAAACCCTGCACAAAATTTTCAGGTTTTAAACCCTTATGCTCCGAGTCAAAACATAATCACCCGAGTATCACTTCGGGTCAATCAATCCCCTGCTTCGGGTCAGAAGCACAAAAAAAAAAAAATAACAGTACAAGTTTAAAACAAAAGTGTAGTATCTGTTCTTATCAATTTATAAATAAATTTAACAGCATCTGTTATTATCAATTTAAAAATAAAATTTATAACATCTATTCTCATCAGTTAAATTAAAATTTAAGTAATCGAGCAAGAGACTGCAAATAGCCCCAAATAGTTCAGATTCAAGTAACCGAGCCAATGATAACAGATAACACCCAAAAACATAGCATGCAACCAAGCATTCAAGTCAACAAATCCAAACACTTGCATTAAAATCAACCGTGAGCCAAAGACTCACCTTTTCTAGCTGGGTAGAAGACGATGCCGGAGCTTCGCAAAAACCCTGCTTTGGAACAACGAACGCTATTGAACGAAAGCCCCAAATCGATCGCAAGCCCTAATTTAGAGACGAAGAGCTGAAGCCCTAATTGTTGAAGATGCCGCGAGCGAGTTGAAGCATCGAACTCGAAGCAGAAATTGAAGCCCTAGTTTGGAAGTGAAGAGGAAGACGAGAGAGACAGGGCCGCCATTGTTATGTTTTCTTTGAATTTTAGGGTTACGAATGAAATAGAGAAGGGATCGAGTATAGCCTTAGATAATATTACAGCACTAAAGCAAAACCATGGGCTAAGAAAGTTGTAAAGCCCACCTAATTCCTTAAACAAAAATTTTGAAGGGAATTTAAATAAATTTACAAACTTCAAGCTCAAATTTTTAAATTCAAATATGTTCTTCATATTAACTTGAAAAATTCAAATAGCCTCATAGTTTCAAATCCAAATTTTAATTCAACTATTAATTTACATAAGAAATAATCCTTATATCCAAGTTTTTTTTTTCTTAAGTCATTAGTTTAAATTTATAATACAAATTTAATATTCAATTTTAACTCCAAAGTCAAGTTTTAAATTTTTATTCAGCTTTGTATAGATTAAATTTTAAAGTTTAATCGCCAAATCATAGAAATGTTTTATATAGCATTGGGAATTCAATTTAAATTATCATTCAAATACTTAAAATTAATTAAATATTCACAATTTAAATTGTTCAAAATTTAGGATCGTTACAATCTCCCCTCCTTAAAAGAATTTCGTCCCGAAATTACAAGTAAGGAGAAATGATTGTTGAAATTTCACTAATATTTATATTTTACACACTTTTATCAAGTTTGAAACTTATTAAAAATAAATGAATGCAGGATTTATTCTATTTGTTTTATCTCACTAGCTTTGTTTATTAAGTCATTTGTCTATTATTTTCTACAATCAAGACACAAAAATCTTTACTAAAATTTCCAACTTACAAAAACCCAAATTTTAAATTTGAACTTCTTCATTTAAGAAATTTACATAGTATAACTTTTCCAAAGCTGTGGACTTTTCAAAACATTCCAAAAATCCTCTTCCTTAATTTATTAGGTTGGAATTTATATCACTTTAATTTCAGATAATTGATTTTGTATTTAAAGTTTGAAAATACTTACTAACTCGAAATTTAACAAGTCTATTGTCGTTCTTAAAGACATTAGGCATACGCTGGCCAGGCGCAAGTCTAACAATCTCCAAGTACTAAATATACTTGCTTCAATTCCCAGTGAAAATAGTTTTTAAAAATTCTTTTAAAAATGGATATGGAAAGCACATTCCCCCATGGATCACAGTTTACTCGGCGGTTCCGCTACTATCCCAGTAGAGTCGCTTGTAACTGTGGATATCTCATCCCTTGAATTTCGTCATGGTTGTTGCCAAAGATCGCGGTTCACACGGCGGTTACGCTACTATCCCAGTAGAATCGCTCGTGACCGTAGGCATCTCGCCCCTCGAATTACGCTTTGGTTTGTAGATTGCAGTTTACACAGCGGTTACGCCACTATCCCAGTGGAATCGCTTGTAACTGTAGGCATCACGCCCCTCAAATTACGCTACCACCCGAGTGTAACTAGATCGCGGTATACACGGCGGTTACGCCACTATCCCAGTGGAATCGCTTGTAACCGTAGGCATCTCGCCCCTCGAATTACGCTAGCACACTATACCAGTCCAAAAGGACATTCCAACTAATGGAAATACTACGTAGCTACGATTTTCAAATGGACACTCATCTCGAGTTCCAACAACCTTCACAATGTTTAAATGGAAGGTACTTTTCCATATCCTCAATTTGGAAAACATAATATCATACATACATATATAATATTTCATTTCACATTTCGTACATATCATACTCATGTACTTACATAAGTTTTCCACAACAATTACTTTTCCAAACTAATTGGTTTTCGAATTAATCGTATTCACAAATATACGTTATGAAAACCACAATATCACATACCGATAACAAATATAGGATTCACAAAATTTCCATTTCATTATCCATTTAAAATTTTCCTCTAAGCCGATTTGGAAATTTAAGGTTATCTCAAACCAAATTCACATTCATAATCCAATTTATTATCGACTTCACACTCGATTTGGATTTCACGTTACATCGTCAATCCTCAACACATAATTGATGTCTATCGATATATAACCTCTGAGCTCGTACGTCTCAGAGAAGGGTGTTAAGCTAAGAGAATAAATTCTCCGCCACCAACAGATATATATTTAATAGAGATCAATTGATATGTCGTCAATTCACGACGTTAGACATACAATCCAAATCATCCATTTAAAATTCAAAGTTAAACTTACATTGTTTTTGTGTGTCAAAGTTAAACTCAATTTAACTCAAAATTCAATCACTTTGAATTTTTTTTTTTTTTCTCCAAGTTGAACTAAGTGTTCAAATTTCCCAAAAATAATATCTTTACAAGATATAAATTTTTTCACACTTAACCATTTGAAACAAATTCAAATATTCACTTTTCAATTTATCTTTAAAAGATAAAATCTCAAAACATTTACTTTACACTTTATCTTGAAAAGATAAAATTTCAAACCTTTCATTTCATATTGGAAAATATTTCCATACTTATTCAATAATAAGTAATTTACAAATCCATTTATTTTCAACAATTTTGAAAATATTCGATATACTTAAACCAAAATCAAGTATATATTCCATTCTTAAAAGAAATCATTCTTTTAAACACATTTCAAAACAACTTAAAATGAATTTACTTCATTTCATAGTGTTGCTTCCCAAAAACATTCCCATTTAAGTTTTTCAACTTCAACTTAATTCATAGTTTGAATTCTGCATACATTTCAAAATATTGGTTTTAAACCAACTTCAAATTTCCAATATTAAGTTTTCCACTTAACTTATTTCCATGCCCATTCAAATTCAAATTCTTCATTGCATCAATTTAAATCTCTTATAAATTTTCATTAGATTCATATCTCCTTTTATATCTCATTTATTGTCCAAAACCATAGATATAACACCTTTAATAAGTTACAATAATTTACTTATCAAAATAAGTCATTTGCGGATTTTATAAACATCTTTAGAAATTACATTTCTATTTATAAACTTTGTTTTATAATCTCCTTTACTAATTTGATTCAATTCAATTCATATAACTTAGTTATATACCCAAAATCCATATTAGAAGTTAAATACTTATAATCCATTTATTTACTAAATCGTTCTTCACAACATTTGAAATCAATTTTCAAAAGAATTCAAAATTAAATTTCCAAGTTATAGTTCAATAATCCATTTGATTATAATCAAATTGACATATCATTTTATTTTCCAATTACTACTTTGAAGATATTCAAAATATTTGATTTAAGCCAATTTAAACCAATTCATTAATTCTCTTAACTCATGTTTCATTTTCCATAACTCTCAAAAATTCGATAATGAGTTTCCGAATGATCGAAACTCAAGTCTAACGAGACCTCACCGAAGAGAAACGGTCGCAAACCTAAATTTAGAGAGGGGAATCTTCAAAATAATTCTAATTTTCAAAATACTTTTTATTTTAAAGAATTTTTTTTTATACTTCTTTAGATTTGAAAACACTTTCTTTAAAGTGATTATAGTAACTATTCATATTAAATGCCATAAACTAAGCTTTGTGTAAACCAAAGCTCTGATACCACTTTGTAACGACCCGCCGCTCTGACCGCCTCTAGTCGGTAATTAAACCAACTAGAAACGTTCAAAATGACGGATTGTTATTTAGTTTATAACATTTAAACAGAATCAGTCACAGAATCACAGAAACAATAATATATTTTATAAATAAACTTTTCTTTTGTATACAAATATCAGAGTTATACAATAAATTACATTTGAATTTATACAGCGGAAACAATTTATATTTTAAAGTACAAGAAAAATTTTGCTGAAAACTTTAGTGAATGCCGAAATCCCCCTCTCTCTAACTTCGCTGCGAGAAAATCTTCAAGCTGTAGAAATACTCGGTCTGACCCGAGCGTTAATTGCAAAACAAAAAAACACTCGAGTCAGGATTAATCTTAATTCAAGTAAATAAATTTGAAATGAATTGAAATAAAATGGTAACAGAGATGACGAATCACATTTTTATCTATTATGGATTTTTATATTAACAACTTTAATTTTTTAAAAACTGTCAATCCCGTGTGGCTGCAGGCGCAAATCAGACAAATCACTGCAAAGAAAAGGCTCAAGGCAAAACCAGTGCCAATTTTAAAAAAAACAGTAAGCAAACAAGCATTCAACAGCAGGCATAGATGCTAGTTGATCGTGTACAGGGCAGTGAAACAAGTGCATGGAGCAGCAGACACAACAAACACAGAGGCAACAGCGATGAATCGCAGAGCCAAATGATGACACAGTGCAGTAGGATGCACAGAGATGCAATAGGGAGGGGGAAATGTCCAGAAATGCATCAGGGAGTTTACAAAATAAATCAGCTGTAATTGACAGTGTCATGAAGCATCAAATATTTGCAGGTGGAATGTGCCACTTAAATCCCAAAATGAAATCATTGGAGATGAACATATAAAAATTTAATATGGCAAAGCAGCAGTGCTCCTGCAACTGTTGGTTCTGACTAAAATTGTGTTACGTCTTTCAGTTATTTGTTAAGTCTATAAAATGAGGCGATAATGATTTGCCTGTAGAAACATAAAATCACTTCGTGCATGCTAGCACAGACCTTTTGGGGATATTGTTTTAAATCCTTGGGACCCGTTTGGTTTGGACTTCAAGTTTTGTGTTTTGCATTTTCAGTATGTATTTTAAAAAGCATGGAAGAGGAGCAGAAAGTGGAAAAATCATAGTCATTACAACAAAAGGGGAAAATAGTAAAGGGGAGAGATCTTTATGTTTTCCCAAAATGGAGAAAATAAGAATAAGTGATATTCAATTTTATATGTTAAAATCATTTTCTAAATCGGTTTTTTTTTTTCAAAACTTTCAGAAATAATTAACTGAATGCATTGCGGTTGTTACGAAAATCCAAAACTGAAAACCGCAAACCAAAAATCTCAACAAATCAAAATTCCCCAAGTTTTACTGACCAGACACACAAGTGCACAAAGGCACTGATACTGCATAAAGTCATCAAAAATGAAGGTGGGGGCACCATAAACATGGCACCACACACACAGACACAAGGGCATAAACAATAACGAATGCAGGTCCAACTGCAACAAAAAGTGCAGACCAAATAATCAAAGACATCAAGTGATGAAACACTGCAACTCATAGAGCTCAAATGCATGGAACATGACAGCAAGAACAAATCTGGGCAGCAACTCATAGGAACATGACTTTGGACAATGCAAACTAAATGAAACAAGACACAGTACTCAAATGCAAGTGCACAGCTAGACCCAAGTTTTCCCAATTCCTAATGCCATAGTGATTTATAAATTGAGCTTATATTTTTCCTAAGTCCACCGATACCCCAGCTAGCTTCACCAAGAGTCACGGCCTACAGTTCGCCGTAGATCACCAGAGCTTGACAAAATTTCACTTCCCAGAATATCCCAAATACCCCAATGATAATTCAATGAAGAATTTGAATTTTAGTTTCAAAAATCACCATTTTTAGAGTGGGTTCACATAGTTTTATTGATATTAAAATTTATGAAGTTTCAATTTCTTGAAATGTTTTTGAGTTTTGACAGTGCTTCATTGTTTACAGGAAGAAAGAACTGTGTATGTTACTCTAATTCATTACTGGCAAACATAACACAAGTTTGAATAAAAACTCCAACTTATTTCAATTATTTACAGAAGAAATGAGGGAGAGAGGTTTAGATCTGTTTGGATATTGGTTAATCTGTAAACCAAAAATTACTGTATTTTTAGTTCCCAGAAAAAAAAGAAAATTTCAACCTGCTTTGATTAATTACTGTAATGTAATACAGGTTCTTAAAACAACATTTCAACTTATTTACAATCCTTGTCAGAATCAAAGAGGGAGAGACATTTAGATTTGTTTTGATATAGATATGACTGACCTGTTTGAACTTGTGTTTGATTCATTTACTACATCTTACTGCATGCTTTTGTTTCCAACTTGAAATACATTTTCTTTCAAAAATTCATCATCGACATTATAAACATACTTACAGATTTTCAAAGCTGGTTTTATATTCAGTGTTTATTCACCAAAATTTTAAACAGAGAAACGATCCTCGTTTCTAGGCATGCATCCATTTATACACAGGACATCACATACATACATGCATCCATACACATAAATATAGGCAACCACATTCACACATAATCATCATCAGCATCAGGTTAGGATCAAAGGGTTTAAACTATTTTTAAATTTTAGTTTACTCACAGATTTTGTTGCACAGAGAAGATGTACCCTGACTCATAACAGGGATATGCATTGATACATACTCATACATTTACATCCTTAAAGATGTGTGAATTCAAACATGCAATCATCTAAACCATCATACTTCAAGAGTCAACCATAAAATCAGAAACATATAGGTAGATAAATGAGTTTGCTCACAAGCATGAAAACAGAGAAGCAATTAACAACAGAGTTTTATATATGCATCAGATAAAGAGGATGAAGGATTTCTCACAAATAAACACATGCAAGCAATAACATATATCAGAGAAGAAAATAAATGCAGGCATCCACGCATGACAGATTTAAGGCCAAGTTTAAATAGCATCTGTTCTCATCAGATTTAAAAGAAAAATTACAAATAGCATCTGTTCTTATCAGGTTAAAAAGCAAGATTACAAATAGCATCTGTTCTTATCAGATTTAAAAGCAAAATTACAAATAGCATCTGTTCTTATCAGGTTTAAAAGCAAGATTTGATTGCATCTATTCTTATCAGTTTAAAACAAATTTAATAGCATCTGTTCTTATCAGATTAAATCAAATTATCAGAGCAAACGATAGCAAATAACACCAACAACCATACATGCAGAGACTTATATGTCCTTATCAGTTTTAAAGTAAATTAGCCGAGCAAATGATAACGAATAACACCACAAATCATAGCATGCAACCAAGCATTCAATTCAAACAGATCTAAATACTTGAATAAAAGATTAATCGTGAGAAAACTCACCTTTCAAAATCGAAACAGCCGAAGAGAGCAAATGAGAGTCAAACGATTTGAAGTCAAAGCCGTGAAGGTCGAAGAGATTGAAGCATTGCCCTCAAATTAGATCGCAAGCCCTAGTTGAGACGATCGGAGGAAGAAGGAACGAAAGAGGATTCGTGGCCGCCATTTTTTTTTTTAAAACTTTGAATTTCAAACTGCATTTGAATTCAGTTTAATCTTACATTTGATTCAATTTTAAATCTTTAAAATAAGAGTTTCATTCAAGATTTTAAAAACTGTAAAATCACAGTCTCAAAACCCTGCACAAAATTTTCAGGTTTTAAACCCTTATGCTCCGAGTCAAAACATAATCACCCGAGTATCACTTCGGGTCAATCAATCCCCTGCTTCGGGTCAGAAGCACAAAAAAAAAAAAATAACAGTACAAGTTTAAAACAAAAGTGTAGTATCTGTTCTTATCAATTTATAAATAAATTTAACAGCATCTGTTATTATCAATTTAAAAATAAAATTTATAACATCTATTCTCATCA
Source organism: Allium cepa (assembly GCA_030765085.1). NCBI lineage: Eukaryota > Viridiplantae > Streptophyta > Magnoliopsida > Asparagales > Amaryllidaceae > Allium > Allium cepa. The sequence goes on along the minus strand of CM060937.1, from coordinate 140,062,193 downwards.
GTTAAATTAAAATTTAAGTAATCGAGCAAGAGACTGCAAATAGCCCCAAATAGTTCAGATTCAAGTAACCGAGCCAATGATAACAGATAACACCCAAAAACATAGCATGCAACCAAGCATTCAAGTCAACAAATCCAAACACTTGCATTAAAATCAACCGTGAGCCAAAGACTCACCTTTTCTAGCTGGGTAGAAGACGATGCCGGAGCTTCGCAAAAACCCTGCTTTGGAACAACGAACGCTATTGAACGAAAGCCCCAAATCGATCGCAAGCCCTAATTTAGAGACGAAGAGCTGAAGCCCTAATTGTTGAAGATGCCGCGAGCGAGTTGAAGCATCGAACTCGAAGCAGAAATTGAAGCCCTAGTTTGGAAGTGAAGAGGAAGACGAGAGAGACAGGGCCGCCATTGTTATGTTTTCTTTGAATTTTAGGGTTACGAATGAAATAGAGAAGGGATCGAGTATAGCCTTAGATAATATTACAGCACTAAAGCAAAACCATGGGCTAAGAAAGTTGTAAAGCCCACCTAATTCCTTAAACAAAAATTTTGAAGGGAATTTAAATAAATTTACAAACTTCAAGCTCAAATTTTTAAATTCAAATATGTTCTTCATATTAACTTGAAAAATTCAAATAGCCTCATAGTTTCAAATCCAAATTTTAATTCAACTATTAATTTACATAAGAAATAATCCTTATATCCAAGTTTTTTTTTTCTTAAGTCATTAGTTTAAATTTATAATACAAATTTAATATTCAATTTCAACTCCAAAGTCAAGTTTTAAATTTTTATTCAGCTTTGTATAGATTAAATTTTAAAGTTTAATCGCCAAATCATAGAAATGTTTTATATAGCATTGGGAATTCAATTTAAATTATCATTCAAATACTTAAAATTAATTAAATATTCACAATTTAAATTGCTCAAAATTTAGGATCGTTACAAGTAATCAGAGGATAGCTAATTACTTAATGTTATTAAATCAAGGTGATTAAATTGATTAATGTGATTAATTAATTAATGTGATTAGTTAAAGGTTAATTTATTGATTAGTTAAAGATTAATTAATTTATGATTAAAGGATAATTAATTTATATTATTCATCAATTAAGGTAATTAATTAATTAAAGTGATTAAGGGATGATTTATTAATTGAGATATAATTAATTAATGTGATTTAATTAAGGATAATTAATTAATTGAAGAATGATTAATTAAGGAAAAATTAATTAATGTAATTAACTCAAGGTTAATTAATTTAAGTGATTAATTAAGGATTATTTAATTAATTAAGGATAATTAATTAAGATGGGCAATTAAGGTTGGTTAATTAATTTCATTAATTAAAATAATAATAAATGGTTTTAATTAATTAATTAGAGTTAAGTAATAAATTCATAAGTAATTAATTTATTCGGTTAATTAAAAGTGTGTAATTAATTAATCTTGCTTATGGACGATTGAATTATACTGAATGCCTTGAATTGTTTGATATCTCTGATATGTGATGTTCTGTGATATAATTGCTTCGGATTGAGCTGTGAACTATGATTTATTTATCTATGATGAATTTACATATTTACCTGTGAATGAGAGATAAGCATTATAGGATTATACCGCTTATCGATATTTTTGTGCTTGAATTGATGATGGTTGTGATATGCTATTATTGTGTGCAAAACCCCTGGACTACGCCACACACACAAAAATATGGATTTCACGAGGATTTGGTTAAGTCATAGATATTTGAATTTAATATTATTTTATTCAAAATGATGAAATGGTTTTAAAAGTTGAATTTTGAATCCAATTGGTTTGGAAGTAAAATTGAGTTAAATATGAAAAGCTTTTGAAAAGGAAGTTTGAAATTGAAATTTAATTTGAATATAATATATCTTGTTTAAGTTTTGAAATTATTTTGGAAATTACGGTCTGAAAGGGGTTATATAAGTTATACAATATATATATGGATTTCAAACCATTTTGAAGTATATTGAATAAATTATTTTGGGAATTTAAATTTAATTCAAATATAACTTGTCGAATGCGGTAGTTCACTGATCCTCCAATGTATACTTTAAAAGGCTATAACTTGAGCAAATTTGATTGGATTTTCCCAAAAGGAAAACCTTTGTTTTCAAATGATAATAGCTTTCATGCAAGGAAAGGATTTCCAATTTTTGTTGACAGGATTTCAAATTTGAAATTGAAATGGTTTTGAAAGCTATGAATGAATCTCTGTTAAAAAAAATTGGGTGAACCTTGTTTCAAATTGAAGTGCATTTTAAAGGTGGATCTTTTATTAAAAAATTAAAAGGTGGAACTTTTGTTTAATAGACTAGAAGTGGAAATTTGTTTAAACCATTCAAAAAGAAAGGTTTTGGGCTAAAAGTTGTGACTTAACTAAGATCCCAATATATCCATATGGTTTTAAAATTAAGCGCTCATTATTCGGTTTAGCCGGGAGAGGACTTTATGTCATAAAACCCATTCCGAATAGTGATACGATGCAATGGGAGTGCATTTGAAGACAGCGGTGAAGACCGAGTGTTTTTCAAGAAAGAAAGGATTACCTATTGAATGTCTCTGCACTGAGTCGCGCCGGTATAGAGATCTCCATATGTGATGGGGAATCCGACCGGGATTATGAATACCCGGATTTGCAAGGGCTTCTTTGAAGTGCCTTCGGTTCCATTTAGACCAAGAATGGACTTGTATGGTTTTATGTATGACATTACACTTTGAGATATAAAGCTGATTTCTATTAAATACATTAATGTTTGGTGGCGGAGAATTTATTCTCTTAGCTTAACACCCTTCTCTGAGACGTACGAGCTCAGAGCTTATGTAGTTGATGGTTATTAGTGATATACTCCCAATTTGGTAGTGTGGCATGCTGAGTGCTGATCATTTTTTGATCGAAGCATGGATTCTTTGAAAAGCCTAGCTTTGTGGATGAGACTTCATCGAACCTTACACCCCGAAAATGGTCGAAACAGGAAGGATGCAGCAAGATTATGAGTGCCGCGCCTTTAGGGTATGTGTATTTCCTTCTGGATAAAAAGTGGTATCATGTTATGGAGCTTAGGTACTTAACTTATGTTGTTGTTGCAAATTTGTTGGTGAATCCTAGGATAAAGGTTGGTCACGACCGGGGAATAGCATACTCGTGACAATTAGTTATTTAGTTACAGAGGTAACCCAGGCTTGTGTTGGCAGAGCTCTGGTTAAGTGCTCAGGGCATCCCTCCAGAGGCGTATCCATTCAGTGAAAGAAGTTCCTTGGCCTTGGCCATTTTTTGGAAATCCAATCACCCAATACGAGCTCTATACAGTTTTAGTTGTAGAACCTGCCATCTAATATGGTAACTATAGTAGGCATACTATAATGGTACGTATGCTGGCTAAGATTAATATAGTACTTGCAAATGTTTTCTGCACTATGCATCAATAATAATATCGAAAGGATTTTACGTATCAAGCATGTTTGACTATCATTAGGAGAAATCTCCCCCAAGTGTGCGATTGCATTGTGTGTGTACCGGAAGGCCTTATGGTAGTGTCATATTCCAAAAAGCACAGCGGATTTCATTTTATTTCCTTTTGTTTTCTTTTCTACAGGATAAACTATTTTTATTTGCTCATACCAGTCCCATGACTGACCTGGAGTTTAATGTTTCATTTCTAAACTCTGCGTGCCCATAATTTTCTACAAGGGCAGCCTAGAGTCAGGTTATCAGATATTCAACTAGTAGGCGTAGATTTTGGCAATATTTGAAGCCTTGGGTTTGGCGATCAAATTGTATTTTGTCACAGCATGATGGTGGTTCGAGCTTTTGGATTAGCCTTTGGAGTTGTGGATATGACAATTCAGATATCATATCCTATCTCTCTTTCTCTCTTGAAGATCATGTTGGAGATTTCTTTCTGCTGTTTTATTTCGGCTCTGATATTGATAATCATTTGTATCAGATTGTTGTATCAATTGTTGTGTATCAATAAAAGTAAATTCTTCTGTTTCCACTATGTTGTTATCGCCTAATGTTGTTATAAACTCCAGCGAACCAGACTCGATGTTTGAATCTGCGTCATTCGAATAGGGGGGATGTATTTGTGTGTCGATTTTCGAAGGTCGAGTAAGGGTCGTGACAAGTGGTATCACAGCTGAAGGTTGAATAAGAACTTTAGCTCAGGAGTATAACACATTAGGTGACTCATTAGAGATAGGGTTCGAAATGACCTAGAATGAGTATCCCTAAGGTATCTCGTTGTATGCCCCAGTAAATTCTCTTACTATTCACTGATAGTGAGAATGAGTGCAAGAAGAGGACAAGGTTGGGGACAGGGAAGTACCACTTCACATGGTTAATGACCTGTAACAACAAGGAACATTCTTTTCCCATCAATTTCTTTTGTTTATCATCCAATTTCAATTCTTTGATGGCTTCGTGGCAGCTCGAGAAGAAGCTTTGGTGTGGTAGTGGCCCTATAAATCTGTGTTTACGTTATAGAAAGATTCCTATTTCGTATTCTCATCGTCAGTTCCCTATCAGCTTTTCGTTCTTAACTTTAATAAATTTGAAATTTTATTTGAAATAAACTAATTAACAAAACATGGAGCTAGATTAAATTGTATCAATAGATCGATTTCGATTAAAACCAAATTTGAAATTCTATTGTAATTTCTTGTGAGGATCAAAGTCCAAAGAGAGACAAGCTAGTGTATACTTTGGAGTATTCCGACCTGATTTGAGAATCTATTTGTCTGTTCTTTGGGGTCTAGGTACATTCTGCGATTGGTTAGTTATCCGGTTGGACTAACTAATACCCTTGTATATTTCATAGATCTGGTGACCTGAATATATTGTGAAGCGTTGAATAGATTTGTTCTCATATTGTTGATGATATTCTGATTTGGTGAGCCAAATATAGAATAAATATTCAATTTGGTCTGGTAAAACATTTCTCTATCTTTCTGTATTCTTTGTTATCTCCCTATCAAGCAAATTTCGAGGACGAAATTTTCGTAAGGGGAAATCAGTAACGATCCCGTTTTAAAGTCAAATTTAAAATTAATTTTTGGATTAAAATGTGAATTAATGTGAAAATTTTCCAAATAAATAAAATATGTGTTGGTTTTATATAGATTATAAATAGAATTTTGGATTGGAATTAAAAAATTAAAAAATATATTATAAATAAATTGAATTTAAAAACTTTATATTTTAAAGGAACTAATATATATTTATATATGATAATTATTAGTGTATAATTAGATTTTAAATCATTTTTCTTTAAAAGCATAAGTATAAACAATAGAAAATGTAAAAAAAATATAAGAGTTAAACATAATAAGTGTACGTACTTTCTTTTAAAATTTTACTTGCAGTTTGTATATTTAAAGAACATCATTAATAAGAACTTTGAGACTAATATATATATATATATAATTAAAATATAAAACATAGTACATATTATATAATTTATTAAAACATAAGTACTTAATTAAAACAAGGGTTTAAACATAAAAATAGTTGTTTTAACAAGTGTAAAAATTTATACCATGCAATTAAACAAGTGTCAAAATGGTTTTAATTTAAATTATATGTAAATAAGAATTAGAGAAGCTTGTCTATTGATTTTCAGCTCAAAGTAAAATCTTTCTCTCATCTTCAAAATTTGAAACCTGGAAATCAAAACCGGAAAACAAAAAGAAAATCAAACCTGGCACAAAAATGAAATCAAGAAAAAGAAATCAAGGAAAGTTGAAAACAAATCAAATTCAAGTACAGATCAGAGCCAAAGCAAGATCAATTTCCAATTTCAAAATCATGTGTAAAATCAACTCAATAACGTAGTAGATTCAACTCAATTCCATATCAAAGCAAATAAAGTTTCAGATTTAATCGAAATCATTGAACCGTCTTTCTATTTCAAAACATGGTGATCAAACTCTTAAATATATATATATATATATATATGTATATATACACACATACACACACACATATATATATGTGTGTGTATGTATATTGGTTTGCATGTGATCAATATTGGATATATGTTGTGAAATATGTTTGCATGGGTATAAATATGTTTGTATGTGTGTGTGTGTATAGATATATGACTGTGTATATGTCTGTGCACATACATATATCTTTGTTCAAGTTACAGGCTTTGAAAATAAATTCAAAAATCAATTACTCTTCATCTAATTCCCCACAGGTTATGAATTATAAACAAAATATATTTGGATTGACAAGATATTAGTTTTAAAAATAGTTTCCATTTAAAACTTTGAATAAAAATTTCTAAAAAGAAGAAATTACAGAAATAGTCAAATTCAATTCAAAAATTGAATGTCTAGAAATTAAGTTTGGAGTTTACCACCAAATTTGTATTTGAAATTTATGAATTTTAATCATAGTTTCATGATTTTTAATTGGGAATTGAGGAATCTCGAGTTGATCAATATTCGTATTTTCGTCGACTGCCGACGATCGGCGAAGGAAGGGCGGTCGTAATCATGGCTGGAGGTAGCTCGAAGTGTGGGGATTGAAGGAAAAATAGAGGATGAATTTTTAAGTGAACAAGGTGGCCGGTGGACGATGAACTAGGGTTGTATCTCGTTGTTTGGTCGTCGATGTTTTAGTGGCTGCTACAATGTTGTGGGTATATCGAAACCCATCGGAGGTGGCAGGATCGATATGACGTGTCGAAGAACAGCTCTGGGTGGATGGGCAAATTTTATGGTGACCAAGATCGTCGAGACGAGGTAACTTTTGTCGTCGGTGTTGGGTTTCAGGAAAATACTTGATAGCTTGTTTTCGATTTCAAGGCTAATTGATTGATTCTGGGTGGTCGTGGTGATAGGAGAGGTCGTCGGTGATGTGTCGAAGGTCACGGCGATGGACAAATGTCGATCAGGCGACCGTGTATGTGCACGCTCGTATTTGTGTGTCTGGAAATTATGTGATCGAGGAAGAAAGGTCTGGCCTGGGGTTTTGCTCGAAGTTTTCTCGTGATCGTCTCGAGGAAAGAAGGGAAGGGAGTAGCTCGAGTTTAGCTCGAGAAAATTAGTGTTTGGCTTGGGATTTCGTTTATTTAACTCGGGTCTGGAGAATTGGTATAAAAACAGTTTTTAACCTTTTAAATAAATCAAGTTTTATTTAAAACAATTTTTTTAAAACCAGTTCTTTTGTAAATAATAAATGTTTATCCAAGTTTTGAAATGGTTAAAAGGTTTTTAAATAAAATTATTTTAAATTAAATAAGTTTAAAAATGTTTAAGATACATATAACTTTTATTTTAAAGTTTATTTTAAATAAACTTAATAATGTAATCGAGTGGTTAATTAAGAAGGATAAAAGGTTTTAAAGGTTAATTACATTAATGTAATTAAGGGTTGATTAATTAATAGGAGGAACTAAATGATAGTTAATTACTTAATGTTATTAAACCAAGGTGATTAAATTGATTAATGTGATTAGTTAAAGGTTAATTTATTGATTAGTTAAAGGTTAATTAATTTATGATTAAAAGATAATTAATTTATGTGATTAATTAGTTAAGGTAATTAATTCGAGGATAATTAATTAATTAAAGGTTAATTAATTAATGAAAGTGATCAAGGGATGATTTATTAATTAAGGGATAATTTATTAATGTGACTTAATTAAGGATAATTAATTAATTAAAGAATGATTAATTAATGGCAAATTAATTAATGCAATTAACTCAAGGTTAATTAATTTAAGTGATTAATTAAGGATTATTTAATTAATTAAGGATAATTAATTAGGATGGGCAATTAAGGTTGATTAATAATTTCGTTAAGTAAAATAATAATAATTGGTTTGTAATTAATTAATGTTAATTAATTAGAGTTAAGTAATAAATTCATAAGTAATTAATTTATTTGGTTAATTATAAGCGTGTGATTAATTAATCTTGCTTATGGACGATTGAATTATATTGAATGCCTTAAATTGTTTGATATCTCTGATATGTGATGTTCTATGATATAATTGGTTTGAATTGAGCTATAAACTGTGATTTATTTATCTGTGATGAATTTACATATTTACTTGTGAATGAAATTTAAGCGTTATAGGATTGTACCGCTTATCGATATTGTTGTGCTTGAATTGATGATGGTTGTGATATGCTATTATTGTGTGCAAAACCCTTGGACTACACCACACACACACAAATAGGGATTTCACGAGGAATTGGTTAAGTCACAAATATTTGAATTTAATATTATTTTATTCAAAATGATGAAAAGGTTTTAAAAGTTGAATTTTGAATCCAATTGGTTTGGAAGTAAAATTGAGTTAAATATGAAAAGCTTTTGAAAAGGAAGTTTGAAACTGGAATTTAGTTTAAATTTAATATATCTTGGTTAAGTTTTGAAATTATTTTGGAAATTATGGTTTGAAAGGGGTTACACAAGTTATACAATATATATATATATATATATATATATATATATATGGATTTTAAACCATTTTGAAGTATATTGAATAAATTATTTTGGGAATTTAAATTTAATTCAAATAGAACTTGTCGAATGTGGTAGTTTGTTGATTTTGCAATGTATACTTTAGAAGGCTATAACCTGAGCAAATTTGATTGGATTTTCCCAAAATGAAACCCTTAGTTTTCAAATGATAATAGATTTCATATAAGGAAAGGATTTCCAGTTTTTGTTGAAAGGATTTCAAATTTGAAATTGAAATAGTTTTGAAAGCTATGAATGAATCGTTGTTAAAAAAAATTAGGCCTTGTTTCAAATTAAAGTGGATTTTAAAGGTGGATCTTTTGTTTAAAAAATTAAAAGGTGAATCTTTTATTTAAAAGATTAAAAGTGGAAATTTGTTTAAACCATTCAAAAGGAAAATTTTTGGGCTAAAAGTAGTGACTTGACTAAGATCCCAATATATCCATATGGTTTTAAAATTAAGCGCTCATTATTCGGTTTAGCCGGAAGAGGACTTTATGTCATAAAACCCATTTCATATAGTGATATGACGTAATGGGAGTGCATTTGAAGACGGTGGCGAAGACTGGGTATTTTTCGAGAACGAAAGGATTACCTGTTGAATGTATCTACACTGAGTCGCACCGGTATAGAGATCTCCATATGTGATGGTGAGTCCGATTGGGATTATGAATACCCAGATTTTCAAGGGCTTCTTTGAAGTGCCTTCGGTTTCATTCAGACCTAGAATGGACTTGTATGGTTGTATGTATGACATTTCACTTGGAGATATAAAGCTGATTTCTATCAAATAAATTTCTGTTTGATGGCGGAGAATTTATTCTTGTAATGACCCGTAAATTTTGGTAAATAAATTGGTTAATTTAATTAGATTCTGTAATTAAATTTAGGAAGAAATAAAAAATGTATAATTTATACTGAAGTAAATGTTAAGAATGAATTGTAGCAATGGTTATAAAAATTTAATTTTGACAATTTAAGTGAAATCCCATTTATGAATAGTGAAAATTGTTATATTTGGTTATAAAGTAGAAAATGAGTAAATAAAAGTAACTGTTGAATTAACCAATGCAATAATATATTGCTTAATAGTAACTGAACGTAAATTAAGGAAATAAGGGTATGGCAAGTTGATAAATGACAAATTTAGTGCAATTCCAATTTATTGAAACAATTGTAAGGTTTAGTTGATTGTAATGTGTAAATTGGGAAATAGATTCAAAGTTATATAGATTGACGGAATAATTCGTAATAAGTGCAATTTGATAGGAATCAATGTTAGTATAAATTAATGAAAAATAACTAGAATGCAAAGATAAACAATACTAATCAAAGTTAATAAATTTATGAATTGAATGGAATACCAATTAATGAAAATAAATCTAAATGTTATACTTGGTTATAAGTGGAATATGAGAAAGCAAATGTAATTAGTGAATTAATATGTGGAATAATATAATAGGTGGTAATTAGTTGGGAAGAATGAACATACAAGATAAATTAAATGTACTTAAATGATAATTAATATAATAACGGAAAAGGTGAATGTAAATTAAATGGTAACGTACATTTACTTATAAGGTAGTAGTTGGTGTAATAAATTTATTGAGAATATTAATTGTAATTGGATGTAGATTTAAAGTAATAATGTTAATGCAAGGTAAGAAATGCTAATTAAAGTCAATAATAAATGAATGGTAAGGATGTAATCTAAGCTAAATTTTCAATAGATTGAATGTGATTAAGATAAATTGAAATTATGTAAATGTGTAACTTGGATCTGTAAACAATAAACTTATAAATGCAGTTAAAAGTAAACGATGGCATTAATTATGTGTTGCCCGTTTATTTAGTCTATTAATTGAAATGAGAAATCATATTTTAATAAATATAAACAAAGGTTACAATGATGGGAATGCAAATATGGCAAGTAAATGAATGGTAATCAATAGTAACCAGTTTATAGCGTAATAATAGGCAAAATATAAAGATGGGAATTTAATTCAAATCAATGGAAATAATGTAGATGTTATACTGAGCTACAAATTAGATATATGGAAACAAATGTAAGCATTCAATTAATTAATGAATTTGAATTTTTAATAAATGGAAATTGAATTAGATTTGAATCTATTGAAATAAAACGTAATTAAAAGCTACGTTAATGGAAATTAAGAGGAAATTTGAGAATATTAATGCAATAACTACAAACCAATGTAAATTACATCCTGTTGATAATAATAGACTGAATAATAGAATGAGAAGTAATTAAATTAAATTTTTGAAAATTCAATTTACAACTTCTGAATTTAATGAAATTGAGGTAAACACTGAAATTGTTAAATTAATCAACTCTAAATTGACATATAAATTTGGTTTAATTAATGTGAATGATTAAGAAAAATAAAAGTGATAAAAATTGTCGATTATAGAAGTGAAATTAAAAATTGGATTTAATTGATTATTAATTTATTTAATTAATATTAAAATAGCCATTTTGGCCACTGATTCGGATTTCGACGAAACTAGTTTCATCGGATCCGTATCAGTGAATTATTGTAGGATTTCAAGTTTCGTAGCGATTGGGCTTGTCGTTTGATCGTACGGACTCGAAACGGCTTAAAATTAATGGAATTGAAATCAATTGAAATCAGTTTGAAAAATATTGATTTGAGCATAACTTCTTCATACGATGGAATTTGGACTTGAAACTTGTTCCATCGCGTTTAAAATATTTTAAAACATCTATTTTGATATACAGGTTGACCCAATTTCGTTCCGGAGTCAGAACGGGCTTTTTGGGCCACTTTATCGTTGAACGCGTATATCAAATCGTTTCAATCTATTCTTTTTCCAACTCTGTCTATAAATACCCTGTTATAAACCCTAGCCTACCTCTATTTCTCATTTGTCTGTACGTACAAATCATTCTATTTCCTCTCTTCTTCAATGGTGGACAAACAAATTCTAGATCCAAACACAAATCAAATTCAAATCCAATGTAAAAATTTTATACTCCTCAAAAAAATTCAAAAAAATTATATATCGAAGCTCTTGATGTACGCACCTCAGATCTGCAGTTCATTTTTTGTTTTGAATCATCATTTGTTCGAAATTTGCCAATCAATTCTCGGCCATCCATTGTGTCGAAATCGACTCTGCTTCATCGCCAAATTGACGGTACCGTTGGGTAGAGATCGTCGTGGGGAGTTCATCGGTATGCTTCATTTCGTGAATTTACGGTTGGATGTGGCAAATTAATTGGTTTAAGGTTTAATTTTTTTGGCAGCGGCTGCGTCCGGTCCTCGTCGTGGTAGGTCCGTGGTCGTAGTAATGAGGTAGAGGAGAGGTTTCGTGTGGTCGGTCCTGGCGGCGAAGTACTTGAGGTGGCGCGCGACACCATGGTGGCAGCATCGTTTCTTTTGTGTTCATGCTCCATTCGAAGCAGGATCGTGGCTCTTGGAATTATTTCGCATGAGCAGGAAGATGCTGATGACGTGGCTAGTGTATGAGTGAAGGTTATTTGTTTTGTTTTAATTTAATTTTGATTTCCGAATGTTCTAAATTCCATAACTTTTACATACAAGGTCGGAATCACGCGCGGTTTTCTCCACTAGGTTCGTATTGGAATTCTGGACAGTTTGACGCTGGTTTGGAGAATTTGGAAACTGTTCAACTTTTGGGTTTAAATTGGATTTAAATTAAATTTAAATTCAAAAGGTGAGTGTTTTAACCCACTCACAACTTCTAAAATTTCTTATGTTTGTTAAATTAATTTTTTTTATGATTATGCATTAATTTATGGCTTTTTCGTATATTTTTAATCAACATCTCAGTTATTGACTTTATTTAAATTAAATCGTTATGTAATTTATTATTGAATATGTTAACCCTATCTCGGTTACGACTCAAGAGATGCCGACTCAGAAGAGTTGCCGACCTAATTAGTTAAGAAACATGCCGATCTAATACTTTCACATAGATGCCGACCTAAGGCATAAAGAAGTTCCGACTCAACAGCGCAAGCACGAAGACCGATCTAAAGCTTTAGCAGGTTGGCCGACCTAACTAGTTAACAAGGTGACCGACCCAATTCGATGCCGACCCAAAAGAGTTGCCGACCTAAGGCCATGCTGATCTAACAGATCCAATAGGTTGCCGACTTAAGGTTTCAATAAGTTGCCGACCTAGTGCTTCAGAAGGATCCGACCTAACATGTTGCTGACCTAACTACCCAATGAAGTCACCGACTTAACTAAGGGACCGGCTTAACATGCCTACCGACCTAATTGAATGGAACAAGTTCACGACTTACGCTTGAGTCGTGACCGACTCATGACCTGTTTAAACATGCACTCCCAGTTAAGTCGGGAGCAATGCATTAAAGAGGGGGAGACGACCTACTGCCCAGCTTGTCTCGGCACCGACCTACGACTCAGCTTATCTCGGCCGCAACTCAATTCAGACAGGCTTGCTTCCATTAAGTCGCGGGCTTAGCTCGTTAGATCGGCAATGAGATAGGTTAAGTCGGTCACGACTTATACTGAGTCGGTGGCGACTTAGAACTTAGCAAAATTTCCAGACCAGAACTCTTATAAATAGAGGACCACTTCCAACGTTCAAAGGACTTTTTTTGGCTCATTCTCTTCAAGCGCCATTACTCCGCCGAATTCCAGACTACTTCAAAGCTCTTGAGATCCAACAAACTTCTAAAGGAACTCCATGAAGATATCATCTACATTCACCATGGATTTGAAGATGATTGTCAACATCAAAGTTTGAGCTACTTGTTTTACATATCCTATCACTTGAAGTGTGTTGTAATTGAAAGATCTTGTAAAGAATTGTAATCAAACTAGTGATAAAGAGATTAAAGTGGACGTAGGCTTGATTATAAGCCGAACCACTATAAATACTGTGTCTCTTACTGTTTTTCTGCATACTTACTGCTTATTTCTGATTCCCGTACGAACGGGTGGTGCTTTCACAATCACATCCTATACACCAGGGTGTTAGCGTTTAAATTTTAGCGTTAACAGAATATAACTGCCAGTTAAATACCTGTTATATATATTATCAGTTATCTATTGGTATTGATTGATTGTTTTTGATGATGATTGTGATGGATGTGTGATCTGTTGATGGATGAATAGATGTTGTATTATATATTATTTTAAACTTCAAGTTGTTATGCATTTTATTTCATCCGGGATTGCGGTTTGAAATGATATATAACCATAATTTTATTTTAAACAACGGATTGAAATGATAAATATCCGTATCACTTGACCATATGATAGAAAATTATATACAGGCACCGCGGTCTATGTATAAAAACATTTTGAAATAATTTCTTTTGGTTTGTAAAGAAATATACGTTTATAAGGTATGGATTTGGATATTGTATCAATGTATATTATATATATTTAAATTCTGGGTTTTAAGCTATGCATAAAATTGATTTGAAGTATAAAAGAAGTTAATAATTAAGTTTGATTTTATTAAGATAAAATATGATTAAGCATTTATTTAAATTATATTTCTGGAGTTTGTAATGACTCAAATGAGAATATGGTCGGAAGTTGAATATGGAATTTATTTGGAATTTAATAAAATTTAGAATTTTAAAGGGTATGATTTTTATGACTTGATTTTTTGCTTAGAGTGATTTAAATGAATATCAAGTTGATTTAAATGAATATACCAGGTTAAATAAATTGAAAGAATATCAAGTTGTTGAAGTTAAAAGTTTTACTTAAATTATGTTGGATTTATTAAGTAGACATTTCAAATCTAAATAATAGTAATTAAATTTGATTTATATGGAATTATCAAAGGATTAGTTTTGAAATGGTGGAATATTTAGAGCTTTGAATTATATGGAAATTGAAATGGTTTAATTGGAGGTTCAAATCAGTATTTGGAATTTATTTGTGAAATTTAAAAAGCTTTTTTATTACATAAAGTAATTTAATATTTAAACCATTAAGTATTCGAAGTTATGTTTCAAAGCTATGGAGTTCAAGGTATATAGACTTGAAAGTACTATGATTTTGGGAAAAGAATATATTTTGAAATAAAAATGATATCATATTGATTTGGGTTTTGAAACGGAAATGATACCGTATTTATATAGTTTGAAATGGATATTATATTCGGGTTTTGAAGCATAAATTATTTTAAAAGGACCGCGGTGTTATAATAACGTTTGGTTTTGAAGAGACCGGGATCGGAAGTTATTATACTCTCTGCCAACTCCGAAAACCACTTTAACAACCGTGTACGCGTTGGAGATTCCAGAATGAAGTAGGATGGAGGCGGCGTTTACTTTGACAATTTAAGTGAAATCCCATTTATGAATAGTGAAAATTGTTATATTTGGTTATAAAATAGAAAATGAGTAAATAAAAGTAACTGTTGAATTAACCAATGCAATAATATATTGCTTAATAGTAACTGAACGTAAATTAAGGAAATAAGGGTATGGCAAGTTGATAAATGACAAATTTAGTGCAATTCCAATTTATTGAAACAATTGTAAGGTTTAGTTGATTGTAATGTGTAAATTGGGAAATAGATTCTAAGTTATATAAATTGACGGAATAATTTGTAATAAGTGCAATTTGATAGGAATCAATGTTAGTATAAATTAATGAAATAATAACTAGAATGCGAAGTTAAACAATACTAATCAAAGTTAATAAATTTATGAATTGAATGGAATACAAATTAATGAAAATAAATCTAAATGTTGTACTTGGTTATAAGTGGAATATGAGAAAGAAAATGTAATTAGTGAATTAATGTGTGGATTAATATAATAAGTGGTAATTAGTTGGGAAGAATGAACATACAAGGTAAATTAAATGTACTTAAATATTAATTAATATAATAACGGAAAGGGTGAATGTAAATTAAAATAGTAACGTACATTTACTTATAAGGTTGTAATTGGTGTAATAAATTTATTGAGAATATTAATTGTAATTGGATGTAGATTTAAAGTAATAATGTTAATGCAAGGTAAGCAATGCTAATTAAAGTCAATAATAAATGAATGGTAAGGATGTAATCTAAGCTAAATTTTTGATAGATTGAATGTGATAACGATAAATTGAAATTATTTAAATGTGTAACTTGGGTCTGTAAACAATAAACTTATAAATGCAGTTAAAAGTAAACAATGGCAATAATTATGTGTTTCCCATTTATTTAGTCTATCAATTGAAATGAGAAATAAAATTTCAATAAATATAAACAAAGTTTACAACAATGGGAATGAGAATATGGCAAGTAAATGAAAGGTAATCAATAGTAACTAGTTTATAGCGTAATAATAGGCATAATATAATGGGAATTTAATTCAAATCAATGGAAATAATGTAGATGTTATACTTAGCTACAAATTGGATATACGGAAACAAATGTAAGTATTCAATTAATTAATGAATTTGAATTTTTAATAAATGGAAATTGAATTAGATTTAAATCCATCGAAATAAAACGTAATTAAAAACTACGTTAATGGAAATTAAAAGGAAATTTGAGAATATTAATGCAATAACTACAAACCAATGTAAATTACATCCTTTTGATGAAAATAGACCGAGAAGTAATTAAATTAAATTTTTGAAAATTACAATTTCTGAATTTAATGAAATTGAGGTAAACACTGAAATTGTTAAATTAATCAACTCTAAAATGTCATCTAAATTTGGTTTAATTAATGTGAATGATTAAGAAAAATAAAAGTGATGAAAATTATCGATTATAGAAGTGAAATTAAAAATTGGATTTACTTGATTGATTTTTAATTAATATTAAAATAGCCATTTTGGCCACTGACTCGGATTTCGACGAAACCAGTTTCATCGGATCCGTATCGGTGAATTATTGTAGGATTTCAAGTTTCGTAGCGATTAGGCTTGTCCTTTGATCGTACGGACTCGAAACGCATTGAAATCAATGGAACTGAAATCAATTTGGAAAATATTGATTTGAGCATAACTTCTTCATACAATGGAATTTGGACTTGAAACTTGTGCCATCGCGTTTAAAATGTTATAAAACATCTATTTTGATATGCGGGTTGACCCAATTTCATTTCGGAGTCACAACGGGCTTTTTGGGCCACTTTATCGTTGAACGTGTATATCAAATCGTATCCATCTATTCTTTTTCCAACTCTGTCTATAAATAACCTTTTATAAACCCTAGCTTACCTCTATTTCTCATTTGTTTGTACATACAAGTCATTCTATTTCCCCTCTTCTTCAGTGGCAGACAAACAAATTCTAGATCCAAACACAAATAATTCTAATCCAAAGCAAAAATTTCAAACTCCTTAAAAAAAATTCAGAAAAATTATACACCAAAGCTCTCGATGTACGCATCTCAGATCCGCAGTTCGTTTTTGGTTTTGAATCACCGTTTTTTTGAAATTCGCCAATCAATTCTCGTCCATCCATTGCATCGAAATCAACTTTGCCCGATCGTCAAATTGAAGGTATCGTTGGGTAGAGATCGTCGTGAGGAGTTCATCGGTATGCTTCGTTTCGCGAATTGACGGTTGGATATGGAAAATTAATTGGTTTAGGGTTTACATTTGTTGGCGGCGACTGCGTCCTGTCCTCGTCGTGGTCGGTCCGTGGTCGTAGTAACGAGGTAGAGGAGAGGTTTCGTGTAGTCGGTCCTGGCGGCGAAGTACTCGAGGTGGCGCACAACACCATGGTGGCAGCGTCGTTTCTTTTGTGTGCGTGCTCCATTCGAAACAGGATCGGGTTCTTGGAATTATTTTGCGTTAGCAGGAAGATGCCGATGACGTGGCTAGTGTATGAGTGAAGGTTATTTGTTTTGTTTTAATTTAATTTTGATTTCCAATTGTTCTAAATTCCATAACTTTTACATACAAGGTCGGAATTACACGCGGTGTTGTCCGCTAGGTTTGTATTGAATTTCGGACACTAGGATGCTAGTTTGGGTGAATTTGGAGACTGCTCAATTTTTGGGTTTAAATTGGATTTAAATTCAATTTAAATTCAAAAGGTGAGTGTTTTAACCCACTCACAACTTCTAAAATTTCTTATGTTCGTTAAATTAAATTTTTGTTGTGATTACGCATTTATTTATGATTTTTTCATATATTTTTAATCATCATCTCAGTTATTGCCTTTATTTAAATCAAATCGTAATTTAATTTATTATTGAGTATAACTGCCAGTTAAATACCTGTTATATATATTATTAGTTATATATTGGTATTGATTGATTGTTTTGGATGATGATTGTGATGGATGTGTGATCTGTTGTTGGATGAATGGATGTTGTATTATATATTAATTTAAACTGCAAGTTGTTATGCATTTTATTTCATTCGGGATTGCGGTTTGAAATGATATAACCGTAATTTTATTTTAAATTAGGGATTGAAATGATAAATATCCGTATCAATTGACCATAGGATAGAAAATTATATACAGGCTATGTAAAATATTTTGAAATGATTTTTTATGGTTTGTAAAGAAATATACGTTTATGAGGTATGGATTTGGATATTGTATCAATGAATTTTATATATAGTTAAATTCTGGGTTTTAAGCTATATATAAAATTGATTTGAAGCATAAAAGAAGTTAATAATTAAGTTTGATTTTATTAAGATAAAATATGATTAAGCATTTATTTAAATTCAATTTCAGGAGTTTATAATGACTCAAATGAGAATAAGGTCGGAAGATGAATATGGAATTTATTTGGAATTTAATAAAATTTAGCATTTTAAAGGGTATGATTTTTATAACTTGATTTTTTGTTTAGAGTGATTTAAATGAATATCAAGTTGATTTAAATGAATATACCAGGTTAAATAAATAGAAAGGATATCCAGTTATTGAAGATAAAAGTTTTACTTAAATTATATTGGATTTATTAAGTAGACATTTCAAATCTAAATAATAGTAATTAAATTTGATATATATGGAATTATCAAAGGATTAGTTTTGAAATGGTGGAATCTTTAGAGCTTTGAATTATATGGAAATTGAAATGGTTTAATTGGAGGTTCAAATCGGAATTTGGAATTTATTTGTGAAATTTGAAAAGCTATTTTATTACATAAAGTAATTTAATATTTAAACCATTTAAGTTTTCGAAGTTATATTTCAAAGCTATGGGGTTCAAGGTATATAGACTTGAAAGTACTATGATTTTGGGAAAAGAATATATTTTGAAATTAAATTGATATCACAGTGATTTGGGTTTAGAAACGGAAATGATATCGTATTTATATAGTTTGAAATGGATATTATATTCCGGTTTTGAATTGTAAATTATTTTGAAATGACCACGGTGTTATAATAACGTTTTGTAGTTGAAGAGATCGGGATTGGAAGTTGTCGTACTCTCTGCCAACTCCGAAAACCACTTTAACAACCGTGTACACGGTGGAGATTCCTGAATGAAGTAGGATGGAGGAGGAGTTATCTTTGAGGTAAATACATGGACCCGACTCCCGTGAGTTGGCATAAGTTGGCTAAAATAGGAGCGATTGATGGGCTAATGAGGTAGCACCTTTCATCGGACACATCCCATCGATATTATACTTTGACTTTTGGATTTATTCGGTGCCCACTTTTGATTTCTTTGATTTAGGGGTGTGGCTCGAGGTGGGCGGTAGCTGCGAGCTACGCGTTACCACCGGCCCGGAAGCGTAATTGGTATATCTACCCTGACATTGCCTAGTTGTGTCGTGTCAACTACCCTAGCGCGCCTTGTACGAGTTTGGTTTTCTCCCGTAGCCCGTAGAGTAATTAGGGTAGTCTCCCGATCTTGAGATTTGCTGATACTGGATGAACTAATGGGACTATTATTGTGTTAAGGGGGAGATTAGGTAACTCCTTAACGCTATTTAAAAGTAAGTTTATTTTATAATAGACATTATTATAATAGCGAAATATTACTACATAGTAAATAGTTTAACGGTTCCTTAGGAGATATGAATCCCGATCATCTCTTAAGTTACCGCACTCACGTTTGACACTGGATAGGAGATGTCAAATTCTGTAAACATCTCTGATGCCGTACACTCATATTATTTACCGTTGATTTAACTTATATAAGATCTTTTATTTCTGACTCGAGTGTTTTGTCTTTTCAATTCGCTTGGGTCAGCCTGAGCATTTCAGGATTTGAAGCCTTTGTCTCTGGAGGACAAAGACGAAGAATTATTATTATTTATTTATAGTATTCCTCTACATCCATATTGTTCCGCTGATTCTATGGTATGTGTAACTCTAATATGTATTGTATAAGTATAATCGAATATTTTGTAAAACTGCTTCATGAACTATATATTTGATTATTATATTTTATCGTTCCACTGGAAGATTCTATTTTATTTTATTTCTTCCTTCTTTTTCTTATTTACCCCATAACAATCCTCCCTTCTGTATGGTTTAATTCTCACATGTGTGGTTTATCGTCGATTTTAAACGTACAAAAAGGCGGCATGTTACAATTCTCTTAGCTTAACACCCTTCTCTGAGATGTACGAGCTCAGAGGTTATGTAGTTGATGGTTTTTAGTGATATATTCCCAATTTAGTAGTGTGGCGTGCTGAGTGTTGATCATTTGTTGATCGAAGCATGACTTTTGTGAAAATCGTAGCTTTTTTGACGAGACTTCATCGAACCTCACACCCCAGAAATGGTCAAAATAGGAAGGAAGCAGCAAGGTTATGAGGGTCGCGCCCTTTAGGGTATGTGCATTTCCTTTTGGATAAAAAGTGGTATCATGGTATGGAGCCCAGATACTTAACTTTTGTTGTTGTTGCAAATTTGTTGGCGAATCCTAGGATAAAGTTGGTCACGACCAGGGAATAGCATACTCGTGACAGTTAGTCATCTAGTTACAGAGGTAATCTGACCATGTATTGGCAGAGAGCTGGTTCAGTTATCAGAGCATCCCTCCAGAGGCATACCTGTTCGGTAATGGAAGTTCCTTAGCCTTGGCCATTGTTGGAAATCCAATCGCCCAATACGAGCCCTGTACTGTTTTAGTTGTAGAACCTGCCATTTAATACGGTAGCTATAGTAGGCATACTATAATGGTACGTATGCTGGTTAAGATTAATATTATACTTGCAAATGTTTTCTGCGCTATGCACCAATAAAAATATCAAACGGATTTTACGTATCAAGCATGTTTCACTATCATAAGGAGAAATCCCCCCAAGTGTGCGATTGCATTTTGTGTGTTCCGGAAGGCCTTATGGTAGTTTCATTTTCCAAAAAGCATAGCGGATTCATTTTATTTCTTATTGTTTGGTTTTGTTCAACATAAACTATTTTTTTTGCTTATATTAGTTCCATGACTGACCTGGAGTTTATTGTTCCCTTTCTACACACTGGGTGCCTACAATTTTCCACACTGGCAGCCTAAAGTCAGGTTATCAGATATTCAGCTAGTAGGTGTAGCCTTTGGCAATCATTGGAGTCTTGGGTTTGGCGATCGCATTATGTTTCGTCACAGCATGATGGTGGTTCAAGTTTTTGGATTAGCCTTTGGAGTTGTGGATATGAAAATTCAGATATTGGATTTGTAACGACCCGCCTTTCAATACACTGAAAGACGCATCATTAATAAGAAAGAAAATGATAGAAAAGAGAAAAGGTAGAAAAGAAAGAATTAAACAACAATGGAATCTCACAGCGGAACGAATAAATTATATTATATCACATAAGATATCACATAGTATCATATACATCAGAGTTATACAACTTATACATCACAAATGAGACAATTATAAACACCTGTCTAACATACAACTCACAATACAACTCAACAACCATAAAGAGATCAACACAGCGGAACCACTATATATCTACATGCGGAAGCCTCCTGTTCCAAATCTCCTACAAAATTTGTCAAAGCTAACTTGAATCCCTTGGCTACTCGTAAAAATTTGAGTGCTAAGCGTTCAATAAAACAGAAAATAAACATCAGGTCAGACATGGATCTGGTGTGAATAAACAGGTTAAAGTTGCTTAACTTTGAAAAACCTTTGAAAACAAAAGGTATCTCATAAGACATCCTGCACATAAACACGGAATTTTTTTTGCCATAAGATAACCAAAACATTTGATAGGAAATCCAATTATATTATAATAGGGTCTAGGGTTTTCAAGTAAATAGAAAATAGCCGAAATTGTTACATTTATTAAATTCCAGCTACTAGCCACAAAGTGGGTTATACAATCAAAACCGTAAAGGGCACGTAGTAAAATGTATTTCCATCAATGGTAGGACTACTGGGTACCGCCCGTCATAGTACGTGGCCTAGATCACCGTACCGAGGATCCACCCTAAATCCCCTGCAACACAAGGCCGGAACCATCCCTTACTGGATAGTCCCGAACAAGCCAACCCTGTAGTTGGTGTGCCATTCCAACTGCCCACTAAGCCGAATATAAAGGGACCTCTAGACAGGGGAAAATCTCGTCCGACTTAGACGCAACCCACTTAGCCTTGCTGCACCTCCCCTGTTTTAGCCATTCTCAGTTGATGAGGCCTGAGGCTACGATTACCTTTATAGAACATATCTATCTTAAAATGCTCATCGCCCTCCCGATGATGTTCTGAAAGCATTCAATCCATACAAGTCAGTTTCGGGTTCAAACGAAACCGAAGGCACTATTTCGCTACACTCATTTTGGAATCACCCTCAGAGTTAACGAAAATAGCCCTTGCACTCTGAATCTTCATCTCAATCGAAAGCACTATCTCTATTTACTTGTTTTGGAATCACCCTCAGAGTTAACAACTATAGCCTTTTCTCTGAATCTTTACTTGATCTTCACGACCTAACGTTTAATTTGGATCGATGTGGTTTTTGGAATTCCAAATTTGGAAATCCAATCCCGGTCTCACCGAAATCCAAAACTCCGTCTTAATGTCCAAGTGGTTTAAGTTTGAAAATTTTAATTCAATTTAATACATTGAATTCACATAGCATCATTCACAAATAAATGTCACACATTTATCACAGCTATAACCAATATCACATCACATAACATCACAGATTATCAAACCATAGGTATCAATCAAACCAATCATTCTACTAAAACAATCATCCACATACAGGAATTATTAATCCATATTATAATTAATTTAATCAACTTAAATTAAATTAATTACTAGAGAATTAATCACATAACCCTGCTTAATCATTAATTAAATACAAACCGTTTAATTAATTAATCATTCTTTAATCACCATATAAACAAATTAATTAATATTTAATTATAGATTAATTACCCTTAATTATTCTCTTAATTAATCATCCTTGATTAATTATTCTTTAATTACGTTAAGTTATTAGCCTTTAATTACACAAATTAATTATTCTTTAATCATTCACATCAATTAACTTTAATTACTCTCATTAATTAATTAATTATAATTAATTACATCAATCCTTAATTAATTACGTTAATTAATTACACTATAACCACTTCATTGATTAATTATCTTTTAATTAATCTTATTCATTAATCAACTAACCTTTTAATTATTGTCATTAATTACATTAATTAAGGATCCTCTAATTACATTCATTAATTAATTATTCTTTTAATTAATTCCATTTAGCAAGAAATCTTTATCTTAATTACATTCATTACTTAGCCTTAATTAATCACTTTTAGTAATTAACTATACTTACATTAATTAAATTAACTCCTTGATTAGTTATATTCATTAATCCTTTAATTAATTACAATGAGTAATTAACACTTAATTACTTCAACTAAGTAATTATCCTTTAATTACCTTCCATCAAGTAACTCCTCTTTTTATTAATTACTTTCCAGTAATTACCCAATAATTACTTACACTAAGTAATTACACTTTATAAATTACATTAAGTAATTATACTTAACCAATCATCAAGTGATTATCTTTAATTAATTAAACTAATTAATTAAATTAAATTAATCACATTAATTAAATTTATTACATTGAGTAATTCATTCTTTTAATTTCTTCATTAAGTAATTACCCTTAATAATCCTCTCAATATTAAGTAATTAACCTCTAATTAATTGTTACTTAATTAATTAAAATTTGATTACTTCGATTAATCATTCATAAATTAAGTAATCTACTACCCTTAAATAATTACACAAATTATTTATCTTAATTTAATTACCTAAATTAATCATCTAAGTTAATTAAGTAATTATACATTAATTACTTTTGTTAATAAGGCTTGATTAATTTAAGATAACCCATTTACTACATTAACTTTTACCTACTATTTAAATTAAATTAAAAGTTTGAATATTGGTTTATACAAAATCATCATTCTTGATTATTAAAGTTAAATACCTTTCACTTTAATCATACTTAAATTTCAACAATTATATTTTATTTAAAAACATTTAGGACTAATTACATGATTTGTCTAATGTAATATTAATATAAATCAAAACTATTTTAAAATAAAATTTAAACTTTGAAAATCCATTTTTTTTAAAATTTGAATTTGTTTAAAACATCATTCTCTAAACTCAAAATTTCATATATTTTAAAAATAAAACTGGTTAAAATATTTGTTTAAAATTAAGCTTTGCTTTAAGTTTTGAAATTCATTTTATAGTTTAAAACTGGACATGATTAAAAACTTGGAAACAAAATCGTTCCCAAGCAAACATAGCAAACCCGCAAGAAAACCCACAACTTCCCCGAGCACAAATCGCTTGCATCCTCCACGAGACACTCTCGTAACCAACACGAAAACATCCCGAGCAATAGCATCCTCCCAAACCCACAACTTCCAGATGCACAAATCAATCACCGTGCACGTGGATTCCGATCATCAATGATCATCACCATGACCATCGACATGACGACCCCGACCCTACCGACCTCCTCGACCAACCTGATCGACGCACCTTCCACTGAAGCAAAAATTAGCACTCGAACCCATAGCATCCAAAAACTCGATCAAAACAAACCCCTGCCGACGGCGAACACCACCACCAGAAGACCTGCCACCTCGACCACAGCCGCGTCTCGAACCCTTGAAACCATTCCCCATCATGCGATTTGACCCAATACACCATAGTCATCGAGATCACCTCGATTCCAACTCGAACAAAAACTAGACCATGAACCCTAGATCGCCTCTGACAACCCTTCACGACCATCAGAACAATATTCCCTTATTTTTCCCGAGATTCTCCATACCCTAACCTCCTCCAGCGGTGGACTCAAACCTCCCGTTGCCGCCGACCGATGGCAATCGACCAAAAGCCCAAATTTGAATAACTCATGAATTCTCGACTAATACTCATTTAAAAATCACCAAATTTATACTAAAATTCATGATTTGTTTATAAGAATCCGATTCTACAATCTAGAGATGAATTCGTAGATTTTGACTTTCACTTATATTTTGATTATTTACTGTAATCGTAAATTTACAGACTATTTAGTAAATATAATTACTTAAAATTATTTTTAAAAACAAGATTACATTGTTATAATCAATTTCTTTTCAAAAATCAAAGTCCAATAGTGATTTAATTGGAAGATAGGAATTTTTTTCTAGTTGTTCTTGCCAGAAAATTTAACAGAGACATACATGCTATCATACACAGGCATTCTTCCATTTCATAGCAGCATTCAAAACCAGATTCGAGTTGGAAACATTCATTCAAACTTGTTTACATTATTATCACACAGATGTATTAGCACCAAAGATTTTCTTTTAAGGTTTACTCACAAGAACTTTAGAAGCAAAGAACAGCTCTGTTATATTTTTTCCATGCACTTTGTATTTGATCTGGTATTTTGAATCTGATTGCTTTGTTAAAGAACTGGTACTTGAATCCTGTTTTTCGAGTTTGCTTGTTGAAATTTGAAACCTTCGTTTGTAGAATTTGCTGTTTGATCCAGAGAAACTTGCACTTGTGTTGATTCAAATTTTCTTGTGGTTTTTAGTTTTAGTAGGAAAGAAAGGAAGTACAGAAGAAAATAAACAGGTTTTCCTCTTTTAAACATTTGTTATATACTAAATTTTCAAAACAAATGTGTTGCCACTTGTTAATATAGATTGTAAAATGCTTACAAATGTGATTGCATGACATTATGATTATACAAATGTCCAAAAGCAATATTTTATATGAATAATAAATGTTTCAATCCCTCTTTTTAAATTAATTACTTATGTTTACAAATCTTTTAAATCATTATTTAATTAATTTCTTATATTTATATTAACATGTTTATGTTTATTTCAATTTATGCATTATTTATATGTTTTTAAAATACATTTTCCAAAGCTAAATTTAAAAGAAAGAAAAGTAAAAGAAATGGACATTATTAAATTATTTTAAAGTTTAAGCTAAAAATATTGTACTTATATATATATATATAAACTAAATTTATATCAAGAACTAATTGTTAAAAGAAAACATATTAAACTTTTATTATAATATACTAATTTTAGCTATTATATTTTTAAACAAAACAAATATAAACTTCAATTGTTTTTAAAAATATAAGACAAATTTTAAATAGCTTTTGAAAAGTTTTTATATTAAATTCATCACAATCATCCAAATCACAATATTCATATATATATATGTATATATAATAAATTTGAAAACATTTTTATTAAATTGAAATCGAAACCAAACTTATTTTCATAATGTATATACACATATATATTATAAATAGAATACTTTTTTATTGGCTTAGAAACATAAATTTCATCAATTAAATATTATTAACTATGAAAAGATTAAAATTTTCCAATTTGAATTATTCTTATTAGTTTTGAAAAAATTAGATTATTAAAATAATATTGCACATTTTAAATAATTATTAATGGAAATTATCAAATAAATATTGCCCAAAATTCCGGGACATCACATTCCTCCCCTCTAAAAGAATTTCGTCACCGAAATTTAAAAGCAAAGATAATTTAAAAATCCCACACAGAATTTATTTAGAATAACATATCTTCCATACACTAACAATCATAGCAACTAATTTATTTAAACAACTCTAACTATTCAGACAAAATTCTGGATAAAACTTACCAAAGTTTCCCAGGTACAAACACTGTAATACTCGCTCTACTGAATCTAAACTAGCTACACCACTCAGATCCGGAGCTCCCATATATCTAAATCTACAATCTGAACATGATACCTGACCACAAACAAGTCCTGTTTGACTTCCAAATCTCCTTGATCTGCTGGATCTAAAACCAGTGATGGATCATACACGTACTCTATCAGAGAACGTGAAATGCATTACGAATCCCAGTCATCCGAACTGGCAATTCAATCCCATAGGCCAAAATAATTAACCTTAAGAGAATACAGAAAGATCCAGTACACTTCTGAGCTAGCTTCCCGTCTTACCCAAATCTTATTGCACTTACGATCGGAGAACACTTATTCAAAATTAAATCACCGACTTCGAATTTTGAATTCCTTCGTCTCTTATCCACAAAACTCTCCTGTCGATCCTAAGCTGCCTTCAACCTTCTTGATCAACCCAATCTTCGCAGATGCCCCCCGGATCAAAACTGGACCAAGAATGAGATGATCTTCAGATTTTATCCATCCAAATGGTGCAATTAAGAATCTTTCGAAATCCGAAACACAAGCCCTACTCTACAAGCAATAGAAGACTTCAGACTTACTCTTCTTATCCGAAGTAACCAAAACATGTGCACTAGACAACCTAGCCTTCAGATCCCAAATGAACTTCCTGTAGAAATCCTCTAATCCAAGATGAACACAAACTTCTGAGGAGTCCTAGGTTGCTTCTATTCTGGAATAGCTGCTCCTTGCTTTCACTGCACAACTCTGATCTGAAGAAAATGAGAATGTCGTTGATGAACACAAGCACAGACTTGATCAACCCATCCCGGAAACATTGTCCATCAAATTCCATAAATCTTAGTGACCTATCTGATTCGGTCACAAATACCACAGCAAGAATCCAGCCAAGAAACTAGACCCGGTCAATCCTGAGCTGCTTAACCAGTCCTCTCTCAAGGATCCCTCCCTTTACTAGGACGAACCACCAGTAATGCTCTAGGAACCAAGCTGATGCGAAACTAAATCTCCTGATGCGGATGCAAACCTTCGATTTCGTCGAAGATATCCAGAAAATCTCAAACCACTTTGATTGCTCCTACATCCTCTAGAGATGCCTCAGTCCAAAGCAAAGATTACCCAAGAGAACACTCAACTATCGCAAGTCACTTTTGTGATTCTACCCAGTTCCATTTCCAAGGATACTATTCTCTCTTCACAAATCAGAACAGTTTAAGCCCTTCTAACTAGAAGAAGAAACTGATGGTCAATCCTCAACCACAAACATCATCCCCTACCGAGCTTCCAGAAGAAGTAGGCAAGCCATCACCATTTGCCCTGCCTGCTGACAGTAGAATCACAAAGACTCCTGAACCATCGAAGAAACGGACCATTCCACTACTTCCGAACTCCACCTCTAGGACATAGATAAGCCAAGAGACCCTCCTTCTGATACACAAAACACTCCCGAGCTGCTATGCTACCTCTGTGTCCCCTTCACCTTGCTTCTTCTAATTTGGATTGAATTCCCCATTTGGAGCTGCCATTGATGCTAAAGACTTCTAATCCATAAGCTCCTTGAACCTCAAACCAAGCACGAACATCTCGTCGAACTGAGTGTTACACTCAGATTCAGACAAAACTCCTTCCTAAGGTTAACAAGATACCATCACTTGCTTCAGCACTTCTGACTGATCAGAACTCTAAAAAATATTCTCACACGAGCGCAACCAAACTTACACTCCAATGATGGACTCCGAAGCATAAAAAGGTTTCCTCTGAAATTGGTGAAATCCTTACACTATGCTGCAAAGCTTAGTCAAGATGCCCAATACCACCCTGGCAGATACTATTCCTCCTTCAATACTCGGACTTCATCCATTGGTAGCCGTGTTGTACACACCACTACCCCAACCAAATAAATTATGTTGAAAAACCCGAACAGGTATCCCAACAAATTAGGAAGTTGCATAGATATATATATATATAAACACATACACACATACAAGTACGCTCTCTCAAGAAAGAAATCACTCCAAAGTAGGTATTCACTCAACCTAGCGCTCTGATACCATAATGTAACGACCCGCCTTTCAATACACTGAAAGATGCATCGTTAATAAGAAAGAAAGGGATAGAAAAGAGAAATGATAGAAAATAAAGAACTAAACAACATCAGAATCTCACAGTGAAACGAATAAATTATATTATATCACATAAGATATTACATAGTATCATATACATCAGTGTTATATAGCTTATACATCACAAATTGGACAGTAATAAACACCTGTCTAACATACAACTCAGAATACAATTCAACAACAACATAGTGATCAACACAGTGGAACCACTATATATCTACGAACGGAAGCCTCCTCCTCCAAATCTCCTCTAGAATTCATCAAAGCTAACCTGAATCCCTTGGATACTCGTAAAAATTGGAGTACCCAAGAGTTTAATAAAACACAAAATAAACTCTGGGTCAGACATGGGTCTGGTGTGAGTAAACGGGTTAAAGTTGCAGAACTTTGAAAAACCTTTGAAAATAAAAGGTATCTCGTAAGACTTTCCGCACATAAATACGGAAAAGATTTTACCTTGCGATAACTAAAACATTCGATAGGAAATCCAGTTATATTATAATAGGGTCTAGGGTATTCAAGTAAACAGAAAATAACCGAAATTGTTACATTTATTAGATTCCAGCTACTAGCCATAAAGTGGGTTATACAATCAAAACCGTAAAGGGCACGAAGGAAAAATGGATTTCCATCAATGGCGGGGCTACTGGGGTACCACCCGTCATAGTACGTGGCCTAGATCACCGTACCGAGAATTCACCCTAATTCCCCTACAACACAAGGCCAGAACAATCCCTTACTGGATAGTCCCGAACAAGACAACTGTGCAGTTGGTGCACAATTCCAACTGCCCACTAAGCCGAATATAAAGGGACCTCTAGACAGGGGAAAATCTAGTCCTACTTGGGCACGACCCACTTAGCCTTGCTACACCTCCCCTGTTTTAGCCATTCCCGGTTGATGAGGCCTGAGGCTACGATTACCTTTATAGAACACATCTATCTTAAAATGCCCATCGCCCTCCCGACGATGTTCTAAAAGCATTCAATCCATACAAGTCCGTTCCGGGTTCGAACGAAACCGAAGGCACTATTTTGCTACACTCATTTTGGAATCACTCCAGAGTCAACTACAATATCCCTTGCACTTTGAATCTTCATCTCAGTCAAAAGCACTATCTCCGTTAACTCGTTTTGGAATCACCCTCAGAGTTAACCACCATAGAATTTCCTTTGAGTCTTCACTTGATCTTCACAACCTAACGTTTAATTTGGATCGATATGTTTTTCAAAATTCCATATTAGGAAATCTGATCCCGGTCTCACCGAAATCCAAAACGCCATCTAAATGTCCAAGTGGTTGAAGTTTGAACAATTTAATTCAATTTAATATATTGAATTCACATAGCAGCATTCACAAATAAATATCACATATTTATCATAGTTATCATCAATATCACATCACAGAACGTCACAGATTATCAAAACCATAGGTATCAATCAAGCCAGTCATTCTACTCAAACAATCACCTACAAATAGGAATTATTAATCCAAATTATAATTAATTTAATCAACTTAAATTGAATTAATTACCTGAGAATTAATCACATAACCCTGCTCAATCATTAATTAATTACAAACCATTTAATTAATTAATCATTCTTTAATCACCTTATAAACTAATTAATTAATCTTTAAATATAGATTAATTACCCTTAATTATTCTCTTAATTAATCATCCTTGATTAATTATTCTTTAATTACATTAAGTAATTAGCCTTAAATTACACAAATTAATTACTCTTTAATCATTCACATTAATTAACTTTAATTACTCTCATTAATTAATTAACTATAATTAATTACATTGATCCTTAATTAATTACGTTAATTAATTACACTATAATTACTTCATTGATTAATTATCTTTTAATTAATCTTATTCATTAATCAACTAACCTTTTAATTATTCTCATTAATTACATTAATTAATGATCCTCTAATTACTTTCATTAATTAATTATTCTTTTAATTAATTCCATTTAACAAGAAATATTTATCTTAATTACATTCATTAATTACCCTTAATTAATTACTTTTAGTAATTAACTATACTTACATTAATTAAATTCACTCTTTGATTAATTATATTAATTAATCCTTTAATTAATTACACTGAGTAATTAACACTTAATCACTTCTACTAAGTAATTATCCTTTGATTACCTTCCATCAAGTAATTCCTCTTTTTATTAATTACTTTCCAGGAATTACCCATTAATTACTTACACTAAAAAATTACACCTTATAAATTATATTAAGTAATTATACTTAACCAATCATCAAGTGATTATCTTTAATTGATTAAACTAATTAATTAACTTAAATTAACCACATTAATTCAGTTTATTACATTGAGTAATTCATTCCTTTAATTTCTTCATTAAGTAATTACCATTAATAATCCTCTTAATATTAAGTAATTAACCTCTAATTAATTGTTATTTATCAATTAACTTTTGACTACTTAGATTAATCAATCCTAAATTAAGTAATCTACTTTCCTTAAATAATTACACAAATTAATTTATCTTAATTTGATTACCTAAATTAATCATCTTAGTTAATTAAGTAATTATAATTTAATTACATTTGTTAATAAGGCCTGATTAAATTAAGATAACCCATTTACTACATTAACTCTTACCTACCATTTAAATTAAATTAAAAGTTTGAATATTTTTTTATACAAAATCATCATTCTTGATTATTAAAGTTAAATGCCTTTCACTTTAATCATACTTAAATTTCAACAACTATATTTTATTTTATTTGAAAACATTTAGGACTAATTACATGATTTGTGTAATGTAATATTTATATAAATCAAAACTATTTTAAAACAAAATTTAAACTTTGAAAATCCATATTTTAAAAACGTGAATTTGTTCAAAACATCATTCTCTAAACTCAAAATTTCATATATTTTTAAAAAAATTCTGGTTAAAATTTTTGTTTAAAATTAAGCTTTGCTTTAAATTTTGAAATTCATTTTATAGTTTAAAACTGGATAGAATTAAAAACCTGGAAACAAAATCGTTCCCTAGCAAACATAGCAAAACCCCCGAGAAAACCCACAACTTCCTCGAGCACAAATCGCTTGCATCCTCCCCGAGACACTCTCATAACCAACACGAAAACGTCCCGAGCAACATCTTCCCAAATCCACAACTTCCAGATGCACAAATCGATCACCGTGCACGTTCACGATGATTTCGATCATCGATGATCATCACCATGACCAACGACATGACGACCCCGACCCTACCGACCTCCTCGACCAACCTGATCGACGCATTTTGCACTGAAGCGAAATTGAGCACTCGAACCCACAGCATCCAAAAACTCAATCAACACAAACCCCCGTCGACGGCGAACACCACCACCAAAAGACCTGCCGCCTCGACCACAGTCGAGTCTCGAACCCCTGAAACTTTTCCCTATCATGCGATTCGACCCGATACACTATAGTCATCGAGATCACCTCGATTCCAACTCAGACAAAAATTGGACCACGAACCCTAGATCGCCTCTGACAACCCTTTACGACCATTAGATAAATATTCCCATATTTTTCTCCATACCCCATCCTCCTCCACCAGTGGACTCAAACCTCCCCTTGCCGCCGACTAATGGCAATCGACCAAAAGCCCTAATTCGAACAACTCATGTATTCTCGACCAATACTCATTTAAAAATCGCCAAATTTATACTAAAATTCATGATTCGTTTATACGAATCAGATTCTATAATCCAGAGACGAATTCGTAGATATTGATTTTCACTTATATTTTTATTTTTACTGTAATCTTAAATTTACAGACTATTTAGTAAATATAATTACTTAAAATTATTTTTAAAAACAAGATTACATTGTTATAATCAATTTCTTTTCAAAAATCAAAGTCTAATAGTGATTCATTTGGATGATAGGAATTTTTTTCTAGTTGTTCTTGCTAGAAAATTTGACATAGAAATACATGTTATCATATACAGGCATTCTTCCAATTCATAGCAGCATTTAAAACCAAATTCGAGTTGGAAACATTCATGCAAACATGTTTACATTATTATCACACAGATATATTAGCACCGAAGATTTTCTTTCAATGTTTACTCACCAAAACTTTAGATGCAAAGAACAGCTCTGTTATATTTTGTTTCTAGGAACTTTGTGTTAGATCTGGTATTTTGAATCTGATTGTTTTGTTAAAGAACTGGCACTTGAATCCCGTTGTTCGAGTTTTCTTATTGAAATTTGAAACCTTTGTTTGTTGAATTTGCTGTTTGATCCAGAGAACCTTGCACTTATGTTGATTTAAATTTTCTTTTGGTTTTTAGTTTTATTTTTAAGAAAAATGAAAGAAGGGAAGTACTGAACAAAACTGAACTGAAGAATAAATAGGTTTTCCTCTTTTAAACATTTGTTATATACTAAATTTTCAAAACAAATGTGTTGCCACTTGTTAATCTAGATTGTAGAATGCTTACAAATGTGATTGCATGACATTATGATTATACAAATGTCCAAAAGAAATATTATATGAATAACAAATGTTTTAATCCCTTTTTTAAATTAATTACTTATGTTTACAAATCTTTTAAATCATTATTTAATTAATTCCTTATATTTATATTAACATGTTTATGTTTACTTCAATTTATGCATTATTTATATATTTTAAAAATACATTCTCCAAAGCTAAATTTAAAAGAAAGAAAATTAAAGGAAAAGAACATTAAATTAAATCTTATTTTAAATTTTAAGCTAAAAATATTGTACTTAAATATATATATATACATATAAACTAAATATATATCAAGAACCAATTATTAAAAGAAAACGTATTAAACTTTTATTATAATATACTAATTTAAGCTATTATATTTTAAAAATAAATAAATATTTACTTTAAGTGTTTTTGAAAATATAAGATAAATTTTTAAATAGCTTTTGAAAATTTTATATTAAATTCAATCATAATCTCCCAAATCACAATCTTCGTATATATATAATAAATTTGAAAATATTTTTATTAAATTTAAATTGAAATCAAACTTCCTTTTCACAATGTATATACATATATACATTATAAATATAATACTTTTTTATTGGCTTAGAAACATAAATTTCATCAATTAAATATTATTAACTTTCGAAAGATAAAAATTTGCCAATTTAAATTATTATTATTAGTTTTGAAAAAAATAAATTTAGTTAAATTAGGTTATTAAATCAATATTGCACATTTTAAAATAATTATTAATGGACATTATCAAATAAATATTTCCCAAAATTCCGGGAAATCATAGGATTCTATCTCTCTTTCTCTCTTGAAGATCATGTTGGAGATTTCTTTCCACTGTTGTATTTTTGCTCTGATATTGATAATCATTTGTATCAGATTGCTATATAAATTATTTTGTATCAATAAAAGCTAATTCTTCTGTTTCCGTTGTGTTGTTATCGCCTAATTTTGTTATAAGCTCCGGCGAATCAGACCCAGCATTTGAATATGCGACATTCGAATATGGGTGATGTATTTGGGTGTCGATTTTCCAAGGTCGAGTCAGGGTCGTGACAAGTGGTATCAGAGCTGAAGGTAGAGTAAGAACTTTAGCTCAGGAGTACAACACATAGGTGACTCATTAGAGATAGGGTTCGAAATGCCCTAGAATGAGTATCCTTAAGATATCTTGTTCGTATGCCTCAGTAAATTCT
Source organism: Allium cepa (assembly GCA_030765085.1). Taxonomy (NCBI): domain Eukaryota; kingdom Viridiplantae; phylum Streptophyta; class Magnoliopsida; order Asparagales; family Amaryllidaceae; genus Allium; species Allium cepa. Next base: position 140,027,709 of record CM060937.1, on the reverse strand, counting down.
CTTACTATCCACTGATGGTGACAATGAGTGCAAGAAGAGGAAAAGGAAGAGGAAGGGGACAAGGAAGTATCACTTCACATGGTCAATGCCCTATAACAATAAGGAACAATCTTTTCCCATAAATTTCTTTTGTTTATCATCCAATTTCAGTTCTTTGATGGCTTCGTGGCAGCTCGAGAAGAAGCTTTGGTGTGTTGGTGGCCCTATGAATCTTGTTTACGTTATAGAAAGGTTCCTATTTCGTATTCTCATCGTCAAGTTCCTATCAGCTTTTTGTTCTTAAAATTAATAAATTTGAAATTTTATTTGAAATAAATTGATTAACAAAACATGAAGCTAGATTAAATTGTATCAATGGATCGATTTCGATTAAACCAAATTTGAAATTCTATTGTAATTTCTTGTGAGGATCAATGTCCGAAGAGAGACAAGCTAGTGTATACTTTGGAGTATTCCGACCTGAGTTGAGCATCTATTTGTTTGTTCTTTGGGGTCTAGACACATTCTACGAATGGTTAGTTATCCCTTTGGACTAACCAATATATATTTCATAGATTTAGTGATCTAAATATATCGTGAAGTGTTGAATAGATTTGTTCTCATATTTATTGATGATTAATTAACATTAATTAATTACAAACCATGTATTATTATTTTAATTAATGAAATTAATTAATCAACCTTAATTTCCCATCTTAATTAATTATCCTTAATTACTTAAATAATCCTTAATTAATCACTTAAATTAATTAACCTTGAGTTAATTAAGTTAATTAATTTTCCCTTAATTAATCATTTTTTAATTAATTAATTATCCTTAATTAAATCACATTAATTAATTATCCCTTAATTAATAAATCATCCCTTAATCACTTTCATTAATTAAACTTTAATTAATTAATTATCCTTAAATTAATTACCTTCATTATTTAATCACATAAATTAATTATCCTTTAATCAAAAATTAATTAACCATTAACTAATCAATAAATTAACCTTTAAATAATCACATTAATTAATTAATCACATTAATCAATTTAATCACCTTGATTTGATACATTAAGTAATTAACTATCCTTTAATTAGTCGTGTTAATTAATCAACCCTAATTACATTAAAGTAATTAACCTTTAAAACCTTTTATCCTTCTTAATTAACCACTTAATTACGTTATTAAGTTTATTTAAAATAAACTTTAAAATAAAGGTTATATGTATCTTAAACCCTTTTAAACTTAGTTAATTTACAATAATTTTATTTAAAAACCTTTTAACCAATTCAAAACTTGGATAAGCATTTATTATTTACAAAAGAACTGGTTTTAACAAAATTGTTTTAAATAAAACTCGATTTTATTTTAAAAAATAAAAATTGTTTTTATACCAAATCTCTAGACCCGAGTTAAACAAACGAAATCCCAAGCCAAACACTAATTTTCCCGAGCCAAACTTGAGCTACTCCCTTTCCTTCTTTCCTCAAGATGATCACAAGAAAACTTCGAGCGAAACCCCCAGCCAGACTTTCTTCCTCGATCACATAATTTCCCGACACATAAATACGAGGGTGCACATGGACGGTCGCCTGATAGACTTCCGACCATCGCCGTGACCTTCAACACATCACTAACGACCTCTCCTATCACCAAGACCACCCAAAATCCATCAATTCGCCTCAATATCGAAAACAAGATATCAAGTATTTTCCTGAAACCTAACACCGATGACAAAAATAACCTCGTCCCGACGATCTTGGTCACTAGAAAACTCGCCCATCCACCCAGAGCTGCTCCTCGACACGACTCATCGATCCTACCACCTCCGATGTGTTCCAATCCAGCCACAACAGTGCAGCAGACACTAAAACATCGATGCTCAAACAGTGAGATACAACCCTAGTCAACGTCGACCGGCCGCCTTGGTCGCTTAAAAATTCATCCTCTATTTTTCCTTCAATCCCCACTCTTCAAGTTACCTCCAGCCATGACTACGACCGCCCTTCCTTGGTCGATCGTCGAAAATCGACGAAAATACGAATATTGTTCAACTCTAGATTCCTCAACGAATTCCCACTTAAAAATCATGAAACTATGATTAAAATTCATAAATTTCAAATACGAATTTGGTGGTAAACTCCAAATTTAATTTCTGGACATTCGATTTTTGACTTGAATTTTATTATTTCTGTAATTTCTTCTTTTTAGAATTTTTATTCAAAATTTTAACTGGATACTATTTTTAAAACTAATATCTTGTCAATCCAAATATATTTTGTTTATAATTCATAACCTATAGGGAGTTAGATGAAGAGTAATTGATTTTTAATTTATTTTCAAAGCCTGTAACTTCAACAGATATATATGTCTATACACAGACATATACACATTCATATATATACACACATACAGACATCTTTATACCCATGCAAACATATTTCACAACATACATCCAATATTGATCACATGCAGACCAATATATATATATATATATATATATATATATATATATATATATATATATGGATTTAAGAGTTTGCTCACCATGTTTTGAAACAGAGAGACAATTCATTGATTTTGATTAAATCTGAAACTTTGTTTACTTTGATCTGGAATTGAGTTAAATATGCTACTTTGTTGAGTTGATTTGCCACGTGATTTTGAAATTGGAAATTGATCTTGCTTTGGCTTTGATCTATGCTTGAATTTGATTTATTTTGAACTTTCCTTGATTTCTTTTTCCTGGTTTCATTTTAGTTCCAGGTTTGATTTTCTTTTTTCTTTTTTGGTTTTGATTTCCCAGTTTTAAATTTTGAAGTTGAGAGAAGGCTTAACTTTAAGCTGAAAATCAATAGCCAGGCTTCTCTAATTCTTATTTACGTATAATTTAAATTAAAACCATTTTGACACTTGTGTAATTGCAAGGTATAAATTTTTGCACTTGTTAACACAACTATTTTATGTTTAAACCCTTGTTTTAATTAAGTACTTATGTTTTAATAAATTATGTAATATATATTATGTTTTATATTTTAATTATATATATATATATTAGTTTCAAAGTTCTTATTAATGATGTTCTTTAAATAGACAAACTGCAAGTAAAATTTTAAAAGAATGTATGTATACATATTATGTTTAACTCTTATATATTTTCATTTTTACATTTTCTATTGTTTATACTTATGCTTTTAAATAAAAATGATTCGAAATCTAATTATACACTAATAATTTATCATATATACATATATATCAGTTCCTTTAAAATATGAAGTTTTTAAATTCAATTTATCCATAAGATATTTATTTATTTATTTATTTATTGAATTCCAATCCAAAATTCTATTTATAATCTATATAAAACAAACACATATTTTATTTATTTGGAAAATTTTCAAATTAATTCACATTTTAATCCAAAAATTAATTTTAAATTTGACTTAAAAACGGGATCGTTGCAGATTCCCCCTTAAGAAAATTTCGTCCCCAAAGTTTGCTAGTCAGGGAGACAACAAAGAATATAGAAAGACAGAGAAATGTTTTACCAGATCAAATTGAATATTTATTCTATATTTGGCTTACCAAATCATAATATCAAAGTTAAGTAATAAATTCATAATTAATTAATTTATTTGGTTAGTTATAAGTATGTGATTAATTAATCTTGCTTATGGACGACTGAATTGTATTGAATGCCTTGAATTGTTTGATATCTCTGATATGTGAAGTTTTGTGATATAATTAATTGCTTTGAATTTAACTGTGAACTGTGATTTATTTATATGTGATGAATTTACATATTTACCTGTGAATGAAAGATAAGCATTATAGGATTATACCGCTTATCGATATTGTTGTGCTTGAATTGACGATGGTTGTGATATGCTATTATTGTGTGCAAAACCCCTGGACTACACCACACACACAAATATGGATTTCACGAGGAATGGGTTAAGTCGCATATATTTGAATGTAATATTATTTTATTCAAAATGATGAAATGTTTTAAAAGTTTAATTTTTAATCCAATTGGTTTGGAAGTGAAATTGAGTTAAAAACGAAAAGCTTTGAGAAGGATGTTTGAAATTGAAATTTAGTTTGAATATAATATATCTTGTTTAAGTTTTGAAATTATTTTGAAAATTATGGTTTGAAAGGGGTTATACAAGTTATACAATATATATATATATATATATATATATATATATGGATTTTAAACCATTTTGAAGTATACTGAATAAGTTATTTTGGGAAATTAAATTTAATTCAAGTAGAACTTGCCAAATGCGGTAGTTTGTTGATTTTCCAATGTATACTTTAAAAGGCTATATCTTCAGAAAATTTGATTGGATTTTCCCAAAACGAAAATATTTTTTTTCCAAATGATAATAGCTTTCATATAAGGAAAGAATTTCTAGTTTTTTGTTGAAAGGTTTTCAAATTTGAAATTGAAATAGTTTTGAAAGCGATGAATGAATCTTCGTTAAAAAAATTGGATGAACCTTGTTTCAAATTGAAGTGGATTTTAAAGTTGGATCTTTTGTTTAAAAAATTAAAAGGTGGATCTTTTGTTTAAAATATTAAAAGTGGAAATTTGTTTAAACCATTCAAAAGGAAATTTTTGGGGTAAATGTTATGACTTAACTAAGATCCTAATATATCCATATGGTTTTAAAATTAAGGCTCATTATTCGGTTTAGCCGGGAGAGGACTTTATGTCATAAAACCCTTTCCGAATAGTGATACAACGTAATGGGAGTGCATTTGAAGACGGCAATGAAGACCGAGTATTTTTCGAGAATGAAAGGGTTACCTGTTGAATGTCTCTGCACTGAGTCGCTCGGTATAGAGATCTCCATATGTGATGGGCAGTTTGATCGGCATTGTGAATACCCGGATTTGCAAGTGCTTTTTTGAAGTGCCTTCGGTTCCATTCAGACTCAGAATAGACTTGTATGGTTGTATATCTGACATTGCACTTTGAGATATAAAGCTGATTTCTATCAAATACATTTCGGTTTGGTGGCGGAGAATTTATTCTCTTAGCTTAACACCCTTCTATGAGACGTACGAGCTCAGAGGTTATGTAGTTGATGGTTATTAGTGATATACCTTCAATTTGATTGTGTGGCATGCTGAGTGTTGATCATTTGTTGATCGAAGGATGGCTTTTATGAAAAAAGTAGCTTTGTGGACGAGACTTCGTCGAACCTCACACCTCGAAAATGGTCGAAACAAGAAGGATGCAGCAAGGTTATGAGGGTTGCGTCCTTTAGGGTATGTGCATTTCCTTCTGGATAAAATGTGGTATCATGGTATGGAGCCCAGATACTTAAGTTATGTTATTGTTGCAAATTTGTTGGTGAATCCTAGGATAAAAGTTAGTCACGACCGAGGAATGACATACTCATGACAATTAGTTACCAATTTATAGAGGTAACCCGACCTTGTGTTGGCAGAGAGCTGGTTAATTTCTCGGAGCATCCCTCTAGAGGCGCACCCATTCGGTGAAGGAAGTTCCTTAGGCTTGGCCATTTGTTGGAAATTCAATCACCCATTACAAGCCCTATATGATTTTAGTTGTAGAACCTACCATCTAATATGGTAGTTATAGTAGGCATACTATAATGGTACGTATGCTGGCTAAGATTAATGTTATACTTGCGAATGTTTTCTGCACTATGCACTAATAATAATATCAAAAGGATTTTACGTATCAACCATGTTTGACTATCATAAGGAGAAATCTCTCCCAATTGTGCGATTGCATTGTGTGTGTGCCAGGAGGCCTTATGGTAGTTTCATTTTTCAAAAAGCATAGCAGATTTCATTTTATTTCTTTTTGTTTGCTTTTGTTCAAGATAAATTATTTTTGTTTGCTCATACCAGTCCCATGACTGACCTGGAGTTTATTGTTCCCTTTCTAAATTCTAGGTGCCACAATTTTCCACATGGGTAGCCTAGAGTCAGGTTATTGGATATTCAGCAGTAGGTATAGCTTTTGGCAATCTTTGGAGTCTTGGTTTTGGCGATCGCATTGTGTTTCGTCACAGTATGATGGTGGTTTGAGCTTTTGTATTAGCCTTTGGAGTTGTGGATATGAAAATTTAGATATTGGATCCTATCTCTCTTTCTCTCTTGAATATTATGTTGGAGATTTCTTTCCACTGTTGTATTTTGGCTCTGATATTGATAATCATATTTATCAGATTGTTTTATCAATTGTTGTGTATCAATAAAGTTAATTCTTCTGTTTCCACTGTGTTGTTATCGCCTAATGTTGTTATAAACTCCGGCAAACCAGACTCAACGTTTGAATCTACGGCATCCGAATACGGGTGATGTATTTGGGTGTCGAATTTCGAAGGTCGAGTCTGAGTCGTGACATGAAGTTTATTTTAGAACTTATAAGTATTATTTTAAGATAATTATTAAATAAATGTCGAGAAGTAATGGTATGCTCGCATGTCATAATCGGAGGTAGTGATTGCCTACAGTTTTGTTTTGGACTTCTCTAGGATAGAGATTTAACCATTGAGCTGTGAATTCATGGACTGATACCACAAACTTTCCATGTTAGTTTAAACGAGTTTTCAAATATTTTTGAAAAGGGAAAATTGAGAATATATCGAATTCGACAAAACAAGTACGTGCTTTTGAATAAAAAGATTTAATTTATTAAAATTAAATTAAAAAGAGATTTAGGGATTTTCTATGGAAAATGGAATATTTGGTTGAATGGTTGTGTTAGTTGATAGTTAAATAACCGACCATCAAATCTGGACCTAAATATAACTTTGGGAATATCTAGGGGAAACGTGGGGAATATATGGTGCAGTTACTATTCGAGGTGCTATACTGTACGTATAAACTCGTTTCGTTCTTCTAGGACGATGTTAAGGAAATCTGTTTACTAATGGTTAGGAGGTGATCTTCGTTCCTATCTTCATCTATTTATTTCCTAAAGTACTGGGGTTGAGTTTACCAGAAATATTGAACGTTGTTTCGAAGATACCTGTATCAAATAAGTTATCCGAAAACCACATCGATCCAACAAGTACGTTTTCGAAATGAAGGCAAGAGCATGGAGTCAAAGATGGGGCAGTGAAGTGCAAGGGCTAATCGTTACTAATCCTGAGGATGATTCCAAAATGGATGTACTAGGAATTTGCCTTCTGTTCCGTTCGGACTCGGAACAGACTTGTATGGATGAATGATATCAATGCATTATGGTTTGAAGGCAATGAGCATTATAAGTGAAATTTCCTTAAAAAGGTAATTATTGCCTCTAGCCTTATCAGCCGGGAATGACTGAAAAGCAGGGGGATGGAGCAAGGCTAAGTGGGTAGCACCCAATTAGGGTATGTTTATCACCATTCTAGATACTCTTGGATAATATTACTATGACTCATGGAAGGAGCTCGAAAAAAGGTTGGAACAACTAAGGTGATAGCATATTCGGTCTTTCCAGGTTAGGGATAGTCTGGCCTTGTACAGCAGGGGATCCCGACGTGGTCCTTAGTACATTGTACTAGCCGTATATTATGATAGGTGATACCCCAGTACCTACTCATTCGTATGGAAATCCATTCTCCAATACGTATCTTTACGGTTTTGGTTGTAGAACCTAGTATACTAGAATTTAATTAATGTAATAATTTCGGCTATTTGAATAAAAATTTGTACTTTGACACTATTAGAATATTAGAGGATTTTTGATATAAAATCTTTTGGTTATCGTGAGGTAAAAACCCGACGTTTTTATTTGTGGCATGGTCTTACGAGATACCTTTGACTTTCAAAGGGTTTTCAAAACTTTAACAATTCCAAATTGGGCGTATTTTCTCACGCTAGTTTTCTTGACTGACTCGGTGTTATTTTATTATAATGCTTGGGACAGACCGAGTATTACAGGTTCAGGTTAGGATGTTATGGAGCTATGGAGACGAGCTGGAGACCAAGACGTATTTTCATACTTGTTTATTCTGTTGTAGTCTTTTGTTGAAATTACAAGCAAATTATTAGGGCAAGTTGTTATAACTATCCAGGCTGGAAATTATTGATTTCTGTACTCTGATATGACATATGTATATTACATTTTTTGATTTGTGTAAAGAACAATTTATATTGTACGTTATTCAGTCTGCTATGAGATTCTGTTTTGTTTTAATTTCTTCTACCTACTTTCTTTTTCCACAACAATGTGTCTTTCCGACAGTCGATCATTCGTCATATTATACAAATGAGCGTATTTATGTTGATTTTCGAGGGCTGAAAAGGGCGGGTCGTCACATGTGGTACCAGATCTTAGGTTGGTGAAATACCTAGCTTTAGTGGGAATTACTCATTAGAGATAGAGTTAGTAGTACTCAAGAATGTGTTTGAGTGTATTAATAGATATGAGAGCATATTTGTTAGTGAATATAAAATGTTATTAATATTGTGTTGACTTATTAGTTGAGTGCTTATGAATTCTGGTTGGTACGGGAAGTAAAACCATATCATAGCGGTTTCTAAACTCTTAAAACAAGGTAAACTGACATTGTATTGTTTTAAAGTGGGTAAATGAAATAATTATACCCAAAATTATATTTTCATATAAAAGAAATAATTTTTTGAAATTATACCTTATATGCACGGAATGTTGGTTGTTATTATATAATCAAGCAGATTATAAAATTTGAAATAGTTATACATATATAACCAAATATAAATTGTATAAGAATGATTTAAACAAATGAGTTTAACTAAAATTTGATTTAATCCATAAATTAAATCCCAGAATTTTAAGAAATGGGCTAAAATGAATTTAAACTAAATGTTTGGGAATTTTTAAATTCTGGAAATTTTGGAAATGTTTTCCAAAGTGGTTTGAAAGGAATAATGGAGTATTATTTTGAGATGTTTTTGAAAAGAGAATGTTTTGAATGAATTTTGGAAATAAGGAAGCACTAAAATCACTTTGGTCATAAGAAAATAATCCTGGTTATGATGGTCACATCGTCAGTGTTCATTTTCGAGTTTCTAATTGATGGATTGCTATCATGGTGGGTAACTATGATTATTTTCTTTGGACTTGTTTAATAAACTAGTTTTTTTACAAATTCAAAAGGGATATTTTTTTTGGGAAAAACCAAGCTGTTTTGAAAATTCAGAAGCATGATTTCATATACAAAGGTGGATATATGTATGGTTATGATTTCAAAATGATTTGAAATAAAACAAGTAATTGAATTCTGGGATTTCCATTTAAATGATTATAAAGTTAGGATAAATTCAGAATTGAACTTATAATTTGGAGTTGGTATAGATAAGAATGGAAAGTGTAGAATTAAATCCTGGAAATTAAGATTTGACTTGAGTAAGTTAAAATGAATAATATGGGTTGGAATTCAACTTAAGATAAGTTAAATAAAATAGGATTTGATTTGTATTGAATTGGATATCAAATTGAAATGTAGAATAATTATATATAATTATAATTTATAGTTGTGACGACCCGAACTTGATGCCCAACAAACGACATCGAAATCCATATCGCCGAAGCTTGCAACAACATTAGATGATAAACAATACAGCGAAAACAAAAGATGATTACATGCAAAACCATATATTAAAACAAATCTCAGGTTTAAGTATGAGTTTACTCACCTGGAATAAAATTTGAAAAGAGAAGAATTTTTGAGCCTGGACTTGAATTTGAATGTCTGGAAACAATCTTTGATTTAGGAACGTTGAATCTAAAGCTTGAGATGATCTAACTTTGATTCAGTTCTGGTTTTAGTCTTTCTTGTTTCAAATGAATTGAATCATGAAAAACTAGAACTCGAATTCTTTTTTTGAGCTTTGAATTTTGATTATCTTTTGATCTGTATCTTTGCTTTGGCTCTGGCTTGAAGATATGTTGTTGTTTTTTTTCTCAGGTTTTGATTTGATTTGAATTTTCCTAGTTTTGATCTTTGTTTTAGATTTTAGATTGAAGATGGATTTGAATTTTGGTTTTCTCAGATTTGAGGAAAAAAAATGAAAATAGCCTGATTATTCTTTTTCTTTTTTCTATGCATGTTTTTCTAAATTTAATTTAAAAGAAAAGAAATTGTCTTGCCACATGTCCATTTTAATTACACTTGTAATTTGCATATCTTTTTTTGTTTACAAATGTCACTAATATCACTTTTATGTTTAAATCCCTCTTTTGAAAGATTTTACAAATTTTGTTTTAAACCTTTATGCATTTATATTTTCAAATGTCAACATATGCTTTTATTTTAAATGTTTACGTTTTTATGTTTTCTTATTTATACCTTTATATATTTTTAAACTATATATTTTTAAACACTACAAATAATATTTTAAATATAACTTTATATCGTATTTCCTTTTTTAAATAAATAAATTTCTTTATAAATCATTTATATAATCCTTTAAAGATAAATGGTTTTAAAATTTAAATTGCACATGAATAAGTATATTAAAACTTCATTATTAATTAGCCTTTGAAAAATTTATTATATTAAATTCAAAACATCATTTTATAAATCAAAATGCATATTAAATAAAATTATAAACAAATTCTTATTAGCTTAAAAGTAAAATTTTAAATTCAATTTATTTCCAATATATTTATTATTGAGTTTTCAAATACAAATTTCAATTAAAAATCAAAACAACTAATATTTTATTTTGGAAAAAACTCAATTTAATTCACAATTTAATTTCAAAAATTAAATTAATTATCAAATTTAACTTGGCTAAAATCCGGGAATGTTACAGATTTCCCCCTTAAGAAAATTTCGTCCTTGAACTTTGCCTAGGAGATGACAAAGAACAGATGAAAGATAGAGAAATATCTTTTCAGATCAAACTGACCAAATCAGAATATCAACAATAGATATGAGAACAAATCATTTAATATTTCACGAAGTACTCGGGTTATCCAGATCTACAAAATATGCAGGGGCACTGGTTAGTCAGAAGGGATAACTAATCATTTATAGAATATATTGAAACTCAATGAAACGGACAAAAATAGGTTCGACTACGATCTCAGATTTAAAATTTAACTCATTTACGATTTACTGAGAAATAGTATAGTTCCTGTGTCGAAAAAAATTCAAACAATTTTATCGTAAACGAGAAGGTTACCTGCTAAAATTCCTTTTCCTTTATCAGCCTTTGAGGTTGAAGGATCATCTTTGATTGCATACACCCTCGCTACTTGAGCTTGCTTCCATGCTGGGCAATCCTTGATCCTATGTCCCAGCTTGTGGCAGTAATAGCATTCCCTAGATTCCTGTTCTGGCTTCATAAATGGCTCTCTCTTTCCTTCCTTCCAGGAGTTCTTGCAATTGTTCGAGAAATGGCCTTTCTCTAAGAAATTGAGACAAGTAACATCTTTAACCTTGTTATTCTATATATTCTTCTTTCTTTTGCCTTTCCACGGTTTCTTTCGGCCGAACTTCCTTTTCCTCCAATTCGGATTGCTTGCATTCCCTTTCTCCTCCGGAACTTCCTGCTTATCCAGAGTAGCATATCTATAACTCATATCGATCAATTCAGAAAAAGATTCTTTTACGTGAGCAGTCATCCTCTCGTGGAATTTCTTGTTCATTCCTCGAATAAACTTTTCATTTTTCTTCAAATGTGTATTCACCAACTCCGGACCAAACCGAGATAATTCATTGAATTTGTTCAAGTATTCCTCAAACGATAAACTTTCTTGCTTCAAATCCGGAACTCCTGGTACTGGAGATACCAGCAGACGGTATCTATCACTGATCGAACACTTCTTTGAAACGACTCCAAGTGAAATCATCCGTCGGCTCATCCAATGTGATAGTTTGCCACCATACTAAAGCCTCTTCCTGAAGTTGCCAAGAAGCTATCAATCGCATCTGATCATCTTCCTATTTTATTCCTTTGAAAATCTTTTCGCATGATCGAATCTAGGCTCGTGCTTCCATAATAGTTTCCTTGCCTGTGAATGGCTATCCACCAAGTCTAGAAAAACTTCGATATAAATTGGCCAGATTTGGCTGAGGTTGAGTGGGAATAGTTGTTGTTGCAGGGACTTGACCAGTTGAAGTGGTACTTCCCCGTCCCCTACCGCGTCCACATCTTCCACTCATTCTTACTATCTATAAATAACAAGAAAACCGATTTAGGCATTCGGACAAGATATCTTAAGGAATAACAACAGTTAAAGAAAATAGACTGAGTAATTTGAGTTTTCGGTTTCGCGGGTTGTACTCATTCTAGGGTATACTTCACCCTATCTCTATTGAGCCATCTAATGTGTTACACTCCGTAGCTAAAGTTCTTATTCAACCTCTAGCTCCGATACCAAATGTGACGGTCTAGGCCTTCCAACCATCGACGGCGGCCACTCTCGACTGGTAGGCTTTCCAACCATTCCATTCCCGCCGTGGCATACAATGGTACCCTGCGCTTGCTTTTACGGCCAGCCTTTCGACTTCTTCACCTACCCGGTTAACCAACCCTCCCCGAGGACATGTAGGGGTAAGAGACTCCCGTTCGCCACCAAACGCAAAGCGAGAACCCCCTATCACGTAGTATTAAGCAAGGTCAATCATGGAACTGGTATGAGCAAACAAAAATAGTTTATCTTTAAAACAAACAACAAAAGAATTTAAAACATTGAAATCCGTAATGCTTTTTAGAAAATGAGACTACCATAAGGCCTCCCGCCGCACACACCATGCAAACGCAGAATTGGAGGAGAATTCTCCTTATGATAGTCAAAAATGCTTGATACGCGAAAACCGTTTTGATATTATTATTAGTGCATGGTGCATAAAAACCTTTCGATAGTATAATATTAATCTTAGCCAGCATAGACATTTCGAACTATGCATACTATAGCTACCATCTAAACAGTGATGACCACCATAAGTAAATGGCAGGTTATACAACTAAAACCGTACAAGGAGCGTATTGGTAATTGGTTTTCCAACAAATGGTCAGGCCAAGGAACTTCCCATTTCCACACACTACAACAAAAATACCATATTACAATGCCTATTTTACAACGGTCACTAGTTGCCCGTTGTAATAGCCTTCTGTTACAACGGTCCATTTAAGACCGTTGTAATAGATGCCCTATACAATGCCATTTTCACAACGGGCAATGACTGCCCATTGTAATAGAATGCTATTACAACGGTCCATTCATGCCTGTTGTAATAGGTGTCAATTTTACAATGGGCTAATAATGCTCGTTGTAATAGGTGCCAATTTTACAACGGTCATAAAATGCCCGTTGTAAAAGGCTAAAAATGCCCGTTTCTAACGCCCGCCAATATTTATTATTTAATATTTAATATTTAGTCTTTAATATTAAATATTTCATAATTAATAATTACTATTAAATAATTTCTATTAAATGACTAATAATTAATATTAAATAATTGCTATTAAATAATTAAGAATTACTTATCAATACTTAATAATTAATAATCAATAAATAATATTAGTTTTTAATACTTAAAATTAAAAATTTAATAATAGATAACTAATATTAAATATTTAATAATCGGTAATATACACATAATCATTAACTTTAAATAATTAATATTAAATTAAAAGTAAGTAGTAACAATTAATAATTAACAATTAATTTTAAATAATTAATAATTAATTTTAGATAATTAATGTTTCATGATTCAGAAGTAATATTTAATATTTAAAAGTAATTTAAGAAATTCAAATAATAGTTAATATAAATTTTCAAATATTTACTAATTAATAATTATTATTAAATAATTTTTGTTAAATAAATAATAACTAATATTAAATAATTAATATTAAAAGATTAAGAATTAATTATTAATATTAATTATTAATACTTAATAATTAACAATTAATAAACAATCATTAGCTTTTAATAATTAATATTAAAAATTTAATAATTAATAATACTATTAACTATTTAATAATTAATAATTGTTAACATATAAATAATTAAATAACTTTAATTCGTTTTTGGGTGTTTGTAGCCAATTTGGTTGCAAATAGTAATTAATAATTAAATAATAATTGTATTAAATAATAGTAATTAATAATTAAATAATAAATTAATAATTAATAATGATCAATTATTAATAATTATTTTAAAATATGAAATAATTAGTAACTAATAATTAACAAATAGTAATTAAATTTTAAACAATTAATATTAAATAACCATTTATTAAGAACTAATAATTTGTAATTAATAATAAATAATTAAGAAGCAATAATTAATAATTACGAAACAGTTACTATACATATTATTTAACTTATCATATTAAATAAATTTCAAAATAATAGTTGGTTGATGGAATTAGTCATCCACTTCCCTTCATATCGAAAAATTTTCCTCTATATATATCTTTCAAAACAATAGTTATTTATTTATCATGATATTCAATTTTTAAAACAACGGGATACAATCTCAAAATTTTCCCGCCATAATGAAAATTTTGGCTCCAACGCAAAAAAATCCCTCCAAACCCCCTAATTATAAAGCCGTGTCCTCAACTTTGTTAGCCTAATCCCTAAATCAAAAATCAAAGCCCATAACCACAATTCCCCCAATCCTTAAATCATTTTATTGGCAGAGAAATTAAAAACTAGCGCAACGCGTCACTGCTCGACATCCAAGGGGAGATGAAGTCGCGGTGTGGTGACTGGAAGAGGCCTCATCCTTGAACGACGAATTAGGGGTTGCTGGCGATCGAATGAAGCGCACACGATTGCGCATGAGGATGGCAGCATTTTGGAAACTATTGATATGATTTGAAGTTCACTTTCAGGTCGCGGTGATGGATTTGGGATGTTCTATTTGGTTGTGGCCGAGGTTGGAGGAGTTCGCACAGGCAGTGACTGTTGGCGGCATGGTGATTGCTGGATTGGGTTTGGTGAGGGGTCGCAAAGGCGATTCATGTGATGTTGCGATTTTATTTCAACCAAGAGCCATCATCTCTTTTTCTGATTGTAGCAAGTGCAGGAAGAGATGAAGGAAAGGCCTAGTTCACAACCTTATGATGAAGTACTTTCTTCCATATTTTCTCTGTAAAAATACAAAAATATCCCTACAACCCTTCATTATATTTGTTTATAATTTATTTATCCAGATACACTATTGCAACATCGATAATCCACAAGGCTTTGGTTAGAAACCAATATCATTTTTTCGTGAGGAATGTATAATTTCTGAGAGTCGTGACTTCTCTGAAAGCATGGATGGAGCTATTAAACATTTTCTTTCTTGTAGGTTCTTGCACTATGCGAATGTCCAGTTTTATTGAATAGGGAGGAAACTCGTTCTTTATTCAAGTATGACTAGTTATTTGTCCTAGTTTTTTTTACATGAAATCCTCCGTACTATTGAGAGCAATGTAAAAATATGCACTTGATAAAAATGTTGCATTGAAATCTCCCACGAGTCAACGAAGCTGACAGGGACAAAATGCTCTTGATGAGAGGTCAATGGATATAAACTTGTCTGATTTATTTAATCAATGGTATATCACAGTGTGTACTAAGGAAAATATACACAAATCCCAGTTGTGAAACTCAGTTTTTTGGACTTGAATAAAATGATAGAGCATATTTCTCCTTATACAGGCATAAGTTTGGAGTTCATCTCACGTTTTCAACAAAGTCGGACTAAATTAATAATTATCACAACCTGATATTCAGCAATAGACACATTGGGGAATGATTGAGAGACACTACATTGAATTTTTTTATCTAAAAGTGAATTCTCAAAAGACCAACCTTGATCTGACCAAACACTAGAATATAATTAATCTGCAGAAAATTTGGAATGGTGAAACTTGAAAGTATGGATATAAACTTTTGAAATTTATAGCACAAATTATGGTGTGATTGCAGTCCAAATGCCATAGTAAGAGCACGTGAAATGTTCGATCTTATTCCTGAAAAATCAACTGGAGCCTACAGTCATTGCCAGGCATATTATTCATGTTTCGTTATTATTCAGGTATATTATTCATGTTTCTTTATTATTTTACGACATCAGAATGTTAGTCCCACTTTATACAATTATTATAATTTTTTTAAAAAGCTCTTATAACGAAATTTATCCTTCCAACACATGTTTTTAAACAGGGCGTAAAAGGATTGAGAGAATTAGTTGCAGCTGCAATTCACGCGCGTGATGGATTTCCAGCAAACGCCGATGATATTTTCGTGACCGATGGAGCAACTCAGGCTGTAAATATTTTCTCTCTTTTCTTTTGTTAATTCTGATTTACTTGGTCTTCCCGTTATGTAGTATCAATACTTTTATCATTCAGGTCTACATGATGATGTAATTGTTAATAAGGTCGGATGATGATGGTATACTATGTCCTGTCCCTCATCATCCTTTGTACTCTGCATCAATTGTACTTCATGGTGGATGTTTTGTGAGTGCTTTACCTCTATACATTATGCACTAATTAAATGTTAATTACTGTTAATTATATCATTTAGGAGGTGTACATGTAAGAATACTGCATAATTATACCATTATGTGTACATTTTATTCCACTCCTAATATTTTTTAACTCGATTGTTTGTACAATTTAAGTCTGATGGCAAAAAATTAAAAGAACGTTTGAACTATGTCGTTATGTGTAATTTCCATTGCAGAGTGTTAAGTGATGTGGGTATTCGATGTTGCTGTTGATATGTTGAAGTGTTTTGATCTCGAGCAGATATGTGGTTGTAGAGGATGGCTACAGTTTGAAGTTGCGGCAGTTAGGAAGTGGATGGCAGGTTTGTCAGAGGAGTACAATTGTAAAGATATGAGGATGGTATATGAGATAGGTGAGTGGTTGAGGAAAGAGTGTTATGTTGTTGGCAGATTGTGTGACTAGTCTGCAGTTGTATGGGATGCAGCAGTTGGTATTTGCCAATGAAGATGGTGGAAAGAAGTGAAGTGTTGTTTGTTTCTGGTGGTCGGCAGTGTTGGCAGTGGCTGTTTGAAATTTAGGGGAGTGGTTAGTTGCTTATTTAAGGTAGACCTCAATTTGAGTATATACTACATAATAGTGCAATATTATGATATATATTCACTGAGAATTTTATTTTTTGGTACAGGCTCCCTTGGAAGATAATTCACTCAGACTTTCAGGTTGGAAGGAAAAATATGAATTTTAGTTAAGACATAAGAGGTACACTTTTAATTATTTTATATGATTTGATGCATTTTAGTAAGTTCAACTATATAATTGGATTTTAGTCTTGTTTTTTGTCATAGATCCATCAAATAAGAAACAATAATTAACTAGAAATTTAAAGTTTTATTGTCACTACTCAAGTATATATGCTTCTAGCTTTAGACAATACCATCATTTGTACATTGCTGTGTGGATTGAATTATAACTAATTCATAAACTTGTTGTTATGAAGAAAAATATTTGTACATTGCTGTGCGATTTGGCACCTCTAGTTTTTTATCATAATATCCATGTATACACTGTTCATAATGTTTATGCCTGCATATGCTCTTTAAATAAAATATGTTCACTTGTATGGAACAGGGTTCATCTAGGTCTTTTAAAGATGCTTCATTCAAGAGGCTGCCCAAATCAAGTGCAATTATGGTTTTTGATTTCGATAGCTCTGTATAGCAATAAAGATTGTAGTTATGTTAGTTTAGGACTATATTCGATGTTTTGTAACTATGTAAAACCTTATGAATTATGTTAATAGATAAATCATTTTATTATTTTGAAATATGAATTTCATTTGGTATTTTTAGTAAATATGAATAAATATGGTTGTCATTAGTATATAGTTTTGTTTTAATTAATTTTACATGCATTGCATAAGTTTTTTTTACTCGTTTGAATTTTTTTAACAACGGGCAAATACAGCTGCAAAAGACCCTTTTGCAACGGACAAAAATAGTTGTAAAAGGATTCATTACAACGGCCAAATATAGTTGCAAAAGACCTTTTTGCAGCGGGCCAAAACCGTTGCAAAAGAACCCTATTGCAACGGGCAAGTACCATTGTAAAATTCATCTATTCTATTACAACATCGCATAATACAACATGCCAAGGCCCGTTGCGAAACCCCTATTACAACGGGCATTTCCTGTTGTAATAGGGGTATTTTGTTGTAGTGACATGGGTATGCCTCTGGAAGGACGCCCCGAGAACCTATCTAGATCTCTGCCAACACAAAGCCGGTTTACCCCCTTCCCGTGAGTAACACCTAAGATATGCCATCCCCGGTCGTTTGCAACCTTTATCTGAGGATCTTCAACAACAAAGCAACATCAAACAATAATAAATTTATAGTGTCCACATGAGTTAAGTATCTGGGCTCCATACCATGATACCACCATTTTCCAGGAGGAATGGACATACTCTAGGGGAGCGACCCCTGCAACCTTGCTCCATCTTTCCTATTTCGGCCATTTCCGCAGTGTGACGTCCTTATGCAGCCTCGTCCACAAAGCTACACTTTTTCACAAAGCCATGCTTCGATTAACAAATGATCAGCAGCACTTCGTATGCTACATTACCAAATTGGGAATGTATCGCTAGTAACCATCAACTACATAACCTCTGAATTCGTACGTCTCAGAGAAGGGTGTTAAGCTAGGAGAATAAATCTCCGCCACCAAACAGAAATGTATTTAATAGAAACTAGCTTTACATCTCAAAGTGTAATGTCAAACACACATCCACACAAGTCTGTTCCAGGTTCGAACAGAACCGAGGGCACTTCGAAAGAAGCCCTTGTAATCCGGGTATTCACAATCCCGATCGGACTCCCTATCACATATGGAGATCTCTATATGGTAGCTACTCAGTGCAGAGTCATTCGACGGGTTATCCTTTCATTTTCGAAAATACCCGGTCTTCACCACCGGTCTTCAAATGCTATCCATAACGTCGTATCATTATTCGGAATGGGTTATATGACACAAGGTCCTCTCCCGGCTAAACCAAATAATGAGTGCAATATTTTAAAACATATGGATATTGGGATTTCAGTTAAGTCACAACTTTAAAATCCAAAACCTTTCTTTTCAAATGGTTTAAACAAATTACCATTTTCAAAATCTTTAAAGAAAAAGATTCATTTCACAAAGTTCACCCATCTTTCACAAAGATTATTTCATAGCCTTTCAAAACAATTTTCCTTTCAAATTGGATTAACTCATCCAATCTTTAAATCAAGGATTTAATTCATAGCTTTTCAAACCATTTCCAAAGATTCATTCATAACTTGGAAAACCATTTTCATTTCAACTTGAAATCTTTTCAACACAAATTGGAAATTCTTTCCTTATATGAAAGCTTTTATCATTTGAAAACAAATAGATTTCGTTTTGGAAAAATCCGATTTCATTTATACAAGTTAAAGTCTTTCAAACTTGAGTTAAATTCAAATTCCCAAAACAATACTTTTAAAATGGTTTAAATCCATATAAACACATATATAACTTGTATAACATCTTTAAACCATAATTTCCAAACATGGAATTCAATTCCAAATTTTGAATTCAAATTCAAATTAAATTATTTAAATTTCAAAACTTTATCAAGTTATCCAAAGTAACTTTTATCTTCAAAACTCCATTTCAAAAGCTTTTCACATTTAAACCAAATCCATTTCCAAAACCATTTGGATTCAAAATTCAATTTAAAAATTATTTTCTAAAATCTGTGACTTAACCAATTTCCTCGTGCAATCCATATTTTTGTGTGTATAGTGTAGTCCAGGGGTTTTACACAATAGAACAACTTCATCAATCATCACATATTCAAGCATAGCAATTATAGATAAGCGGTATACTTCTATAACGCTTATCTTCCATTCACAGATCCACAAATAAAATAAATTACATTCATCACAACTTGAATTAAAACAATTCATATCACAAAGCATCACACAGTAGAGATATTAAACAATTTCAAAGTAGTTTATACAATTCAAGCATCCATAAGTAAGGTTTATTGATCATCTGATTATTTGAAACCAGATTATTTACTTATGAGTAATTTACTAATCCTGGTTAATTAATTTTAATTAATTAAAAACCATTTTTATTAATTATCCTTTAATTACTTATTAATTAACCTTTAAATTAATAATTAATCATCTTTAATTAATAAATAAATCAACCTTTAATCATTAAATAATTAATCCTTAATTGTTTAATTATTCTTTAATTACTTGATCAATCAAACTTAAATCATTAAATTAATTTACCTTTTTTTTTTACTTTTATTAAGTAATTAACTTTGAGTAATTAATTTCCTTTAACAAATAAATTAACTTAGAATTTGAAAGTTAATTAAGAATTAAAACATTTGTAATATTAATTTACTTCTTTAATATTATTAAGTTTATTTAAAATAAACTTTAAAAATAAAGGTTATGTGTATTTTAAAACATTTTAAAACATGGTTAATTAAAACAATTTTATTTAAAAACCTTCTTAACCAACTTTAAAACTTAAATAACATCTAATATTTTAAAAGAAATTTGTTTTAACAAAATTTGTTTTCAATAACTTGATTTTCTTTACAATTTTAAAACTATTTTGCATCAAATCAAATAACCCGAGCAATCCCTCATTTTACCCGAGCCATTCTCCAGGCCAACCCACGATTCCATCTGCTTCAAGTCTAACCCTGGTTTTCACATGCTTGAACTCGAGTCTCCTATCTTCTTCTTAAATAAACAAAGTTTCTAGATACAATGTCATGGTCGTGCACACGTACAGAACTCTGGTGAACTTCGATCAATGCTGCAACCTCTAACGAGTCGGCGACAAACACCATCAACCACCAAAGCACCCAAAAACTTGAGATATTGACGAAAACACGATCGAGCTTCACAACCAAATTGACATTAAAACTTGATCACCCAAAACCCCTTCACCTCCCCACCGTAGGCCATCAGAAGCCACGCCATTCTGGCCGGAGATGCTCCTACCATCCATGAACTTTTTCCCCTTGGTCCAATCAACCAGAATGCTATGTCGACAACGTTAATGCCTCTCGAATACAATTTACAAAATACAGTGCTTAAACCCTAGATCAACTTCAATCACCAACCACGATGAATTATAAAATCATCTCGTATTTTTCACGATTTCAACGATCACCCAAGCACCACTGCAAACAACGCCGACATCCAATCATTTGTCGATAACCAGAATCTTCCCCAAAACCATTTTCCGTTCATCTCGCAAATGCCACCTATCTCGAAACTAAAAATTCTGATTTTTTTAAAAATCATTATTTTCGAAATTGAATTGGAAGATGTTAACGAAACTTGGATGAAATGACCCACTTTCTTCACCTTAATTTTTTTTTTTGCATATGTAAAGTGGTCATCTAAATTGAGAAAATCAGCTCTCTTATTTTTCTCCTTTCCAGGATCTTTCTGCCAATAAATATTGGTTTGTTTTAATCCATCTTAAACTTACATATATGAAGATATATAAGTTAATTTCTACTTGAATTAGAGTATAAAAATTTATAAGTAGAAGTCTGTCTGAAAGTTGTTAATAATAACTTCTCACATAGCAATATAATTTCTAGAAATCAGATTTTTCCTAGGCATACTTAAATCATTGCTTGATTTTTGGTTTCAGGTTTCTAGGCTTAGCATTTTGTATTTATTTCCATAATCTTATTATTGTATAAACTGTGCCCTTCCTTTATCATGTGTGTGTCTCTAAAAATTTCAGGTGCTCATTCATTTTTTTTCAAAATAATCGAGTCTCCCCTATATTTTTGAGTTGTATAGTTTTGTTGCAAAAATTGAATTTAAATCTCTTTTTTTTTTTCAGTGCTGGCTCAACCCAGACTCAATAATGTAGTCAGGTTAGCCATATTTATTTTGCATTTATTCTGAAACAAAGAGCATATCATTTTTTTTAGACCATTTTTAAAGCAACTCAAAACCCTTTCTTCTGCCAGATTTTTATATCAATTTAAACATAGGTTTTCTAAAGTTAAATACTTGGTTATTCCTTCAATCCATACATCCTTATGAACTCAGATCATCTATCATCATAAATTGATCAGTTTAAAAATTTAGAGGCTTCATTACTTGACAACACATTGGTAAGTCAAGACACAAGAGTTTCAGCTGATACATATAAGTTTAATATTTGCAGAACAGTATAGCAAAACATTGGTTTCTCAAGCAAACTTAAATAAAGCAGATTGACAAAATTCAACATAGACATCAAATTTAACTTCAGCAATTCTTTAAACATAATATCTGTAACGACCCGCCTTTTTGACCGCCTCCAGTCGGTAATTAAACCAACTTGAAACTTTCAAAATGACGGATTGTTATTCAGTTTATAAAGTTTAAACAGAATCTGCCACAGAATCACAGAATAATAATAACATTTCACATAAATGATTTTTTTTTCATACATCAGAGTTTATACAATGCATTATATTTTATACAGCGGAATATATATATATCTTTTGAATACAAAATCTCTGGAAAAAAACTAAATTGAAGTGTTTTCCCCCTCTCTCTAACTTCGCTGCCTGAAAATCTTCAAGCTGCAAAATACTCGGTCTGACCCGAGCGTTTTATGCAAAACACAAAAACACTCGAGTAGGGATTAATCTTAATTCAAGTAAATAAATTTGCAATGAACTGAAATATAATGGTAACAGCCCAACAGGGTTAATAGTGCAATACAGGCCGCAAAGATAACCAAGTAAATAATATAAACGCCCACAATTGAGCATACGAAGTGTACAGGAGTACAAATATATCAACCCAGTGAGCACAAATCTGGGCAGCAACTCATAGGCTAGCATGGAAGTGGATAGCAACTTAACCCAAATCAAGTGAAACAAATGTGCCCAAGACATGTGCCCAAGACAGTTTGAGAACATAAGTGTGAGGCAGCAAAACACATGAGCAACTCGAGTGAACACATTTTCATACAACCATATAATTTACAAAAGTCATGGCAATAAGTAAATGAGGCAAACAAGGTCAGCAATTAAAGCAAAGGAGCAGATCATGATGGCGCAGGCCAGGGTAGCTCATATGCATAGCAAGGGACATGTACCAGTGGGTGTGCATGGATGCTACACACACAAACAAAACATACACATATGTGTGAATAGCGGTATGAACGAATAGAGTTTTGTACATATGTAAATTCAACACAAGTGAATAGGAGAAGAACAAGGCAACTGAAACATAAGGACAAAGCAGCAACCACAGAGTGGTGCATGACATGTGAGAACAAAGGAGCAAGAGGCTACTAAGTATACACAATAACCACATTCTCAAACCCAATTAATCTAACTCATGCAAAAGGGAAAGGAGGGGCTGCCAAATCAAGTGTAGGAACTATTCAGATTACATGAATTCAGGGCAAAGGTTGAATATAGCCAACATACTCCGGAGCAACATGCAACAAGCAGCACATACATGTACACACACATGTATATGTGAATGTACACATTTGTGCACCCTTAACAAATGTAAAACCCAAATTCAGTAAACAAACACAACAACTCAGCAAAGTCATAGGACCAAAATGCTGCAGCAGAACTCAGGGTTAGATCAACCCATACAAACTGGTGCAACCAAGAATAGGCCGAGTGAATGAATATGACCAATAATTTGAACTAGCAGAGTATGCAAATATAGGCAGCAGCATGGTTAACAAAGGCAACTGGGTTGAAATGCAACCTTGAAAAGAAATCACAAATATTGGCACAAAATAGAACTGGCAAGCAAAAGGAGCAAGGGTAACCACTAACACACATAAGTATATGTGCATATATGGCATATACAAGTGGACAAATTCAGTAACTAGGATCAGCAAGTCCAATGCTATCGCCAGATTTGCTAAAATGAAAATACAATGGCAATTATATATATATATGTGTGTGTGTGTGTGTGTGTGTGTGTGTTTGGTGCAGCTGAAATTCCATGTCACTGAAAGAACCAATGGGGATTATTAACCAAATGATCAGATGAAATGGCTCAAATGTGCCAAGAGACAGGGTACTAATAGCAAGTGCAGCATCTGTTTCCCTTTTTTTTTCCATGTCTTGTAAAAATATAGCATCAGGGTTTGAGTTAAAAGGATGCAACTAACAGACTAATATGGAGTGCAACATAAGAGTCTAACATGCAAGTGCATAGCCACACACATACACATATACACAGAAATGTATATGTATATATATATGGACACATATACAAGTGTAGTTTACAAAAAAATCCCAAATCATCACAACGGCAACTCAGTCTGTTCGTATCAGTTAAATTTGTATTTAACAGGGAAGTGTGCCAAGACTAAGTGAAACATCAGTTTTGTTTTCCTCCTTATGACCCAGTGATAGCATCTGTTCTCATCAGTTTAAATTCATTTAATAGAGCAAATCAAAGAAAACAACACCAACAACCATTTATACACACATGAACACATGGGTCTATGCAAAAAAAATCATACATGCAGTGTCTGTCCTCATCAGATTTTTTTTTCTCTTATTCAACACAGCTACGCATAAGAACTGATGCAACCAAAATATCCATATGTAGGTGAATCACTTGTAAAACATCAGACCATAGCAACACAAATTATAGCATGCAACCAAACACCCAACTCAACCAAATTTAAAAACTTGAATAAGATTAATCGTGAGAGAGAAAAAACTCACTGTTGTTAGCTGGCGTAAAAGACGATGCAACTGGCAGCAATGGTGTTGCTCACGGCGATTTCGAAAGCGCTTGTGTGATTCGAACGACGGTGCTCCAAGGCTAACACGATGGACAGCTAATAGCATTAGCGTGGGTGGCGAAAGCATCGACAACTTATTTGAGGAGCAAACATCGCTTTGATGAAGAGGCGAATCGATTGACAAAGCTTGAAGTCGCGTCTTCGAATTTTTGCTCAAAACCCTAATTTAATTTAGAGGGACGAAAGAGGATTCGTGGCCGCCATTTTTTTTTCGTGAACGATGAAGTGAAAAGGAAGCTCGGTTGAAAATAAGAAGAGGAGACAGCGTACGTGATGGCGTGCGTACAGGGTAGGGTGGCTGATAGGTACGCGACTTCGGCTGAAATGAAAGCATTTAATGCTTGAGTACCCTATGTCCTTCATGTCTTCATTTGCAAGCTATTACTTACTTATGTTTTTCTTTTGCATTCTTATATATATTTATATATATATATATATATATATTTTGTTTCATTATCTTCTTTAGTAAGCTTCATAGGTATATAAACGTTTTGAAGTTCAACTATCAAATATTAATTTATATTAACATGTTTTACAATTATATTTTATACTTATATTTTGAATTGACAAAATTTTTATTCTATTTTATTTAAGTTAAGGAAAAATGTTATTACAACTAACCATCAATCTATTAATTTACATAGACAATAATTTTTTTTTAAATTCAAATTTTTTTTCTAAGTCATTGGTTCGAATCTTATATACAAATTTAATATTCAATTTCAAACTCCAATGTCAAATTTAAATTTTTATTCAACTTTCGATAGATTAAATTTTAAAATTAAATTGCCAAATTCATAGTTATATTGGGAATTCAATTTAAACCATCATTCATATATTTAAAATTAATTAAATATTTAAAAATAAATTGTTCAAAATTCAGGGTAGTTACAATCTTCCCCCCTTAAAAGAATTTCGTCCCGAAATTATAAGTTAGGAAAAAAAATGATTGTTAAAATCTCACTGACATTTATACCCTACAAAATTTCATCAAGCTTGAAACTTATTATAAATAAATATATGATTCATTCCATTTATTTTATCTCACTAGCTTTGTTCATTAATTTCTAAAATCAAGACGCAAAAGTCTTTTAACAAAATTTCCGACTTAAAAACTTAGATTTAAACTTAAAATTCTTCATGTTAGAGATTTGCATATTATATCTTTTCCAAAGCTGTGGACTTTTCAAAATATTTCAAAAATCTTCTTCCTTAGTTTATTAGGTTGGAATTATGTAATTTTAATTTCAGACTATTGATTTACTATTTAAAGTTTGAACATACTTACTAACTCGAAATTTAACAAGTCTATCGTCGTTCTTAAAGACATTAGGCATACGCTGGCCAGGCGCAGGACTAAAAATCTCCAAGTACTAAATATACTTGCTACAATTCCCAGTGAAAATACTTTTAAAAATTCTTTTAAAAATGGATATGGAAAGCACGTTCCCCCATGGATCACAGTTACCCGGTGGTTACGCTACTATCCCAGTAGAATCGCTTGTAACCGTAGATTTCTCATCTCTCTTGAATTTTGCCATGGTTGTTTCCATAGATCGCGGTCCACACGGCGGTTACGCTACTATCCCAGTAGAATCACTTGTAACCATAGGCATCTCGCCCCTCGAATTTCGCTTTGGCTTTTAGATTGCAGTTTACCCGGCGGTTGCGCAATTATCCTAGTGGAATCGCTTGTAACTGTAGGCATCACGCCCCTCAAATTACGCTAGTCACTCCAACTAATGGAAATCAAATGGCCAATCCAACTAATGGAATTCAAATGGTCAATCCAACTAATGGAATTCTACATAGCCACGATTTTTCAAATGGACACTCATCTCGAGTTCCAACAACCTTCACAAATTTTAAATGAAAGGTACTTTTCCATATCCTCAGTTTAGAAAACATAATATCATACATAGATAGTACTTCATTTCACAGTTCGTACATATCATACCTATGTAAACTTACATAAGTTTTCCATAACAATTACTTTCTAAACTGATGGTTTTCGAATTTACTACATTCTCATATATAAGTTTCGAAAACCTCAATATCTCATACCCATAACAAATAGAGGATTCATGAGTTTCCCATCTCATTACCGATTAAAAAATTTCCTCTAAGTCAATTTGGAATTTTAAGGTTTTCTCAAACCCAATTCACATTCACAATTTAATTCATTATCGACTTCACATTCGATTTGGATTTCACGTTACATCGTCAATTCTCAACACATAATTGATGTCTACCGATATATAACCTCTGAGCTCGTACGTCTCAGAGAAGGGTGTTAAGCTAAGAGAATAAATTCTCCGCCACCAAACAGATATATATTTAATAGAGATCAATTGCTATGTCGTCAATTCACAATGTTAGACATACAATCCAAATCGTCCATCTGAAATTCAGAACTCGACTTATATTGTTTTCGGTGTCGAAGTTAAACTCAATTTAACTCAAGATTCAATCTTTTTGGAAAAATTTCCAAGTTGAACTAATTGTTCAAATTTCCCATTTAACATTTTCAACTTCGACTTAATTCATAGTTTGAATTCCGCATACTTTTCACAATATTGGTTTTAAACCAACTTCGAACTTTCCCAAAAAATATCTTTACAAGATATATATAATTTTCCATAATTAACCATTTGAAAACAAATTTCAAATCATTTTTCACCTTTCAATCTTTGAAAACAAATTTCAAAGCAATTTCCTTAAACGAAAACATTTTCAAATATTTATCCATTTTAAACTTAAAATGGTTCATTTAAATCAATCAAATAAATCCTTATCGATTTATTTTAAACTTACGTTCCAAATCCATAAATTTATTTCCACATTTCAAAAATAAATCAATATTTATTTTTAACAAATTCCTCTTTCTTTTATAAATTCCATAGTGAATTTACATTTCCAAAATATCTATGAATACGCGATTTTCAAATCGATTTCAAATATTCATTTTCAATTTATCTTTAAAAGATAAAATCTCAAAACATTCACTTCATATTGGAAAAACATTTCCATACTTATTTAATAATAAGTAATTCACAAATCCGTTTTATTTTCAACACTTGAAAAATATTCAATATACTTATATCGTAATCAAGTATATATATCATTCTTTAAGGAAAGCGATCTTTTAAACACATTTATTTGGGTCAAAACGAATGTTGCGTAAAACATCGTTATGACGACCCAAAATCACTAGTATAGGGATTCGAATTTAAGATAGATATATAAATTCCAATAATATATAAAACATTTCCTTTCGGAAACCATTTATTATATCAACAGTGTTATAGTCCACCGTTTCCTTATATTTCTCTTGAAAACGTCTATTTCGACAACGAATGTTGAAATCTATGATTCGATACTTAATGCATTTTAAAACATCTTTAAAACGATTAACTTCATTCTCATAATATTGCTCTCCCAAAAACATTCCTTTTATATCTTATTCACTGTCCAAAATAGTAGATATAACTCCTTTAATAAGTTATAACAATTTTCTTATCAAAATAAGTCGGTTGCAGAATTTATGAACATTCTTTACAAATTCCATTTCTATTTATAAAACTTCGTTTTATTAATCTCCTTTATTAATTCAATTCAATTTATATAACTCAATTATATACCAAAAGTCCATATTATAAGTTAAATGCTTATAATCCATTTATTTACTCAATCGTTCTTCACATTAGCTATTTTAGGCATTAGTCTAAACTTAAAATGGAAGCTTTACATCAAAACTAGTTTGATTCATACAGTTAAGTCGACAAATAAATTTCCTTCCCAAAACGCTATTTCACTAAAATACTTCTTTCCGTACAAAACCATTCATTGTAACGACCCTGAATTTTGAACAATTTAATTTTTAAATATTTAATTAATTTTAAATATTTGAATGATGGTTTAAATTGAATTCCTAATATAACTATGAATTTGGCGATTTAATTTTAAAATTTAATCTATCGAAAGTTGAATAAAAATTTAAATTTGACTTTGGAGTTTGAAATTGAATATTAAATTTGTATATAAGATTCGAACCAATGACTTAGAAAAATAATTTGAATTTTAAAAAAAATTATTTTCTATGTAAATTAATAGATTGATGGTTAGTTGTAATAACATTTTTCCTTAACTTAAATAAAATAGAATAAAAGTTTTGTCAATACAAAATATATGTATAAAATCTAATTGTAAAACATGCTAATACAAATTAATATTTGATAGTTGAACTTCAAAACGTTTATATACCTATGAAGCTTACTAAAGAAGATAATGAAACAAAATATATATATATATATATATATAAGCATGCAAAAGAAAAACATAAGTAAGTAATAGCTTGCAAATGAAGACATGAAGGACACATGGTACTCAAGCATTAAATGCTTTCATTTCAGCCGAAGTCGCGTACCTATCAGCCACCCTACCCTGTACGCACGCCATCACGTACGCTGTCTCCTCTTCTTATTTTCAACCGAGCTTCCTTTTCACTTCATCGTTCACGAAAAAAAATGGCGGCCACGAATCCTCTTTTGTCCCTCTAAATTAAATTAGGGTTTCGAGAAAAAATTCGAAGACGTGACTTCAAGCTTCGTCAATCGATTCGCCTCTTCATCAAAGCGATGGTTGCTCCTCAAATAAGTTGTCGATGCTTTTGCCACCCACGCTGATGCTATTAGTTGTCCATCGTGTTAGCCTTGGAGCACCGCCGTTCGAATCACACAAGAGCTTTCGAAATCGCCGTGAGCAACACCATTGCTGCCAGCTGCATCGTCTTTTACCCCAGCTAACAACAGTGAGTTTTTTTTATCTCACGATTAATCTTATTCAAGTTTTTAAATTTGGTTGAGTTGGGTGTTTGGTTGCATGTTATAATTTGTGTTGCTATGGTCTGATGTTTTGCGAGTGATTCACCTACATATGGATATTTTGGTTGCATCAGTTCTTATGCATAGCTGTGTTGAATAAGAGAAAAAAAAATCTGATGAGGACAGACACTGCATGTATGATTTTTTTTGCATAGACCCATGTGTTCATGTGTGTATAAATGGTTGTTGGGTGTTGTTTTCTTCCATTTTCTCTGTTAAATGAATTTAAACTGATGAGAACAGATGCTATCACTAGGTCATAAGGAGGAAAACAAAACTGATGTTTCACTTAGTCTTGGCACACTTCCCTGTTAAATAAAAATTTAACTGATATGAACAGACTGAGTTGCTGTTGTGATGATTTGGGATTTTTTTGTAAACTACACTTGTATATGTGTCCATATATATATACATATACATTTCTGTGTATATGTGTATGTGTGTGGCTATGCACTTGCATGTTAGACTCTTATGTTGCACTCCATATTAGTCTGTTAGTTGCATCCTTTTAACTCAAACCCTGATGCTATATTTTTACAAGACATGGAAAAAAAAAGGGGAAACAGATGCTGCACTTGCTATTAGTACCCTGTCTCTTGGCACATTTGAGCCATTTCATCTGATCATTTGGTTAATAATCCCCATTGGTTCTTTCAGTGACATGGAATTTCAGCTGCACCAAACATATATATATATATATATATATATATATATATATATATATGTATGTATATATATAATTGCCATTGTATTTTCATTTTAGCAAATCTAGCAATAGCATTGGACTTGCTGATCCTAGTTACTGAATTTGTCCACTTGTATATGCCATATATGCACATATACTTATGTGTGTTAGTGGTTACCCTTGCTCCTTTTGCTTGCCAGTTCTATTTTGTGCCAATATTTGTGATTTCTTTTCAAGGTTGCATTTCAACCCAGTTGCCTTTGTTAACCATGCTGCTGCCTATATTTGCATACTCTGCTAGTTTAAATTATTGGTCATATTCATTCACTCGGCCTATTCTTGGTTGCACCAGTTTGTATGGGTTGATCTAACCCTGAGTGCTGCTGCAGCATTTTGGTCCTATGACTTTGTTGAGTTGTTGTGTTTGTTTACTGAATTTGGGTTTTACATTTGTTAAGGGTGCACAAATGTGTACATTCACGTATACATATGTGTGTACATGTATGTGCTGCTTGTTGCATGTTGCTCCGGAGTATGTTGGCTATATTCAACCTTTGCCCTGAATTCATGTAATTTGAATAGTTCCTACACTTGATTTGGCAGCCCCTCCTTTCCCTTTTGCATGAGTTAGATTAATTGGGTTTGAGAATGTGGTTATTGTGTATACTTAGTAGCCTCTTGCTCCTTTGTTCTCACATGTCATGCACCACTCTGTGGTTGCTGCTTTGTCCTTATGTTTCAGTTGCCTTGTTCTTCTCCTATTCACTTGCGTTGAATTTACATATGTACAAAACCCTATTCGTTCATACCGCTATTCACACATATTTGTATGTTTTGTTTGTGTGTGTAGCATCCATGCACACCCACTAGTGCATGTCCCTTGCTATGCATATGAGCTACCCTGGCCTGCGCCATCATGACCTGCTCCTTTGCTTTAATTGCTGACCTTGTTCGCCTCATTTACTTATTGCCATGACTTTTGTAAATTATATGGTTGTATGAAAATGTGTCCACTCGAGTTGCTCATGTGTTTTGCTGCCTCACACTTATGTTCTCAAACTGTCTTGGGCACATTTGTTTCACTTGATTTGGGTTAAGTTGCTATCCACTTCCATGCTAGCCTATGAGTTGCTGCCCAGATTTGTGCTCACTGGGTTGATATATTTGTACTCCTGTACACTTCGTATGCTCATTTGTGGGCGTTTATATTATTTACTTGGTTATCTTTGCTGCTTGAATTGCACTATTAACCCTTTTGGGCTGTTACCATTATATTTCAGTTCATTGCAAATTTATTTACTTGAATTAAGAATAATCCTAACTCGAGTGTTTTTGTGTTTTGCATAAAACGCTCGGGTCAGACCGAGTATTTTGCAGCTTGAAGATTTTCAGGCAGCGAAGTTAGAGAGAGAGGGGGAAAACTCTTCACTTTAGTTTTTTTTCCAGAGATTCTGTATTCAAAAGATATATATATTCCGCTGTATAAAATCTAATGCATTGTATAAACTCTGATGTATGAAAAAAAATCATTTATGTGAAATGTTATTATTATTTTGTGATTCTGTGGATGATTCTGTTTAAACTTTATAAACTGAATAACAATCCGTCATTTTGAAAGTTTCAAGTTGGTTTAATTACCGACTGGGGGCGGTCAAAAAGGCGGGTCGTTACAATATCCAAAATCTCTAAGCAGTTAAACATCCAAGCTTGATCCATGAAATACCTATTTACCTGCACAATCACTATGGACTGCCCCATAAAATATGAGACACCCAATAGTGCATCAACACACACATGGGTCAGACTAATGCCTGGTATGAGTAATCTAACTGAAAACATAAATTTTATATAACTTTTCTCATATTCAAATAACTACAAAATAGATAGAAGAATGCAATAATGCTCTTGTGCATATTTCTGGGTAACCTGTGCATGTTCATTAGTGTACACAAAATGATACATAATTCAATGATTTGTTACAGAGAAAACCAACATAGAATTCATCCATAGAACACCATCAGATAGTCAACACAATTATCAACTAAATCATCATTCCCCATCTACAGATTTTCTGGCCATCAGGGATTTTACCCAAGCCTTCACATGAACCTGTTACTAATGTTCAATATCAAATATTTTGTTTTTATGGTCTTTAGCTACTTTCCCTTTATTAAATCACACACTGTCTGGGGCATATTCACTGTTAACCCAGCAAACTCAGGCCCCTGGGTATAATCATACCATGTGTGAGCTTGCAATGTTCACCTTGCCAAGCTATATTTTGTAGCCCTAAGATCCCAAGTCCTTAGTTAAGTTACTAAGTGTCACTCCCCCTTTTCTTTTAATACTGTGTTAATTCCTCTCTGCATCTCATGTTCAAGCAGTGAAGAAAACATTCAGTCCCATATATACATCCAGAGATTAACAAATCATGTTTTCACTAACAAGCACTTTTCCATAGCAACAGTGGTGATTTCTTAAACATGTTATTTTTCCTATGAATTTCAATAGATCCTAATACAAACATATGGCCATAGATAAATTTTTCTGTTGGTTTCTTTCTACCTCTGATTCAATCAGATCTATATAGGTCCTCAAATCTGACTAAATCACAAGTATGAGATTTTATTAGATAGTTTATAGGATGTAGAGGCTCGGCACATGTATACATTGCACCCCTATATTTTCATTTTCTGTTGATATGAGACATAAGCAACAATACAATGTTGCAACCCCACATCCTCCTTCATTTTTAGACCATATATCCATATTAAGTATCCTGGGTTTAAACTAATAAATGTATAAAGAAAACCCATACTCACTACTTCATCTCACAGTTAAATCATAGCACAGAAAGACATATTTAAACATTAAATCCCTGGTTATTTCACTCTGGGTAAATCAATATAAAGAGGGTTTTCATTTAAATAGATCATAAAGCAAGTCAAATTTACAAAATCATAAAAACAACATAGCTTGCAAACAAATAAAAATATAAATTTAGTCAAGCTGCCTCAATATTCAGGACTTATTGCTTATTGCCAATGTTTCTAGTGAGGTTACTCACCTTAATTCCTTTTTCCTAAGCCTTCCTTTTCCCTTTGATCTTCCACTTCCTCTTAACACTAATGGCCAACGCTCTCTGGTTTATATTTCTATTGCTATATATATATATTTTTCTCTGTTTTAAAAATAGTGACGGATCTCACTACCCTTAAGCCTTCTTATACTAGACCCTGGCTGCCACTAGGGTTTTAGAAAATTACCCAATGTCAGTTTTGCCCCATCAACTATGATCCGCTTCTCATTTTATTTTTAGAGAAAATGGGTAAGTGGTCCTTGCTTTAAGTTTCAGAAAATATGCCTTATTACCCCAGTCATATTATATCCATGATTTCTGTTTTCTAAAGCAAAAGGGATTTGCTAAAAATGGATAAAGTGTTTGTTCAAAAGTTCATACTTTTTCCATGCAATTTTAATTTTATTTCAGCAAGCATTTGTTTGGTGTACATGTATAATACATGTGTACCTATTCTTGCCTAAGTCTTTGTTGTTTTTTTTAAGTATTTACTATCTTCTGCATATTTTTATTCCAACCTACCTATATTTATCTTCTTTATGCTAAACTTGCTTTAAAGACATTATCCTATCTGCAATAATCATGTCTGCATGCTTATGTGTTTGTAACATATTTATTCTAACTTACAAATTAATTTCTGCCTATTTTATATTGCAGGAAAAATGTGTGCCTGTATGTGCACCATCTTGTGTACACATTTAGGCTACAACTACATACTTATAAAATAGTTTCTATGCCTATCTAATTTTATTTTTTTTAACAAGCATAAGCTAAATTAAATCACAAGGCTTTCTTATAAAACCATGGCTATCATATACACCCCTCCTTTTAGGAATTGTGTCCCACAATTCTTTCATATTTATCCCAATTATCATTAATTCAGAAAATCATTCATTTTCAAACCAATCACTTAATTAAATTCTATGCATATCAAAACAAATATTCACAATGCATATTCAATCAAAACATCCATCAGTATTTTTATATATCATACCTTTTATTCAATCAAATAATTGTGGATAGTCATTCCTGATTTTATATTCCACTTCCCATGTGCAATCATTTGAGTCAAGACTCCATTGCACTTTCACTAATTTAATTTCTTTGTTTCTTGATTTCTTGATTTCTCTAGCATCTATGCCTATAGGCTCCTTCTCATAAATCATCCTGGGATCAATCTGCACTTCCTCAGGAGATTTTAGAATTGTTTCTTTATCATGAACCCATCTCCTTAACTGAGATATATGAAATACATCATGCATTGCTTTCATTTCCTCTAGCAGCTCTAACTTATAGGCTACATTTCCAATTCTTTCTAGAATTTTATATGGCCCTATATATCTTGGAATCAACTTTCCCTGTTTCCCAAATCTCAAAATCTTTTTCATGGGTGATATTTTAATAAATACATAATCCCCAACATCATATTGTACTGCCTTTCTCTTCTGATCTGCATATTTCTTTTGCCTATCTTGGGCAGAAGCAATTCGTTTTCTAATCAAAGCTATCTTTTCAGAAGTTTCTCTTACATTTTCTGGTCCTAAGACCACCTTCTCCCCAGATTCAATCCAACTTGAGGGTGATAAACATGGCCTACCATAGAGTGCTTCAAAGGGTGCCATGCCTATGCTGCTGTGATAGCTATTATTGTATGCAAATTCTGCTAGAGATATGTAATCTTCCCAGCTTCCTCCCCAATCCAATACACATGCCCTCAACATGTCTTCAAGCAATTTATTCACAATTTCTGTTTGACCATCAGATTGAGGGTGATATGCTATGCTCAAGCATAAATCAGTCCCCATTGCTTTGTGAAAACTTTGCCAAAATTTTGAAGTGAAGATGGTATCTCTATCACTTACTATGGTCTTTGGTATTCCATGCAATCTAACTACTTCTTTAATAAACAATTGACCTAATGTGCATGCATTCCTTTCTGATTTTACAGGTATGAAATGAGCTGATTTGATTAGCCTATCAACTACAACCCAAATACTATCATTTCCCCTCCTAGTTCTAGGCAATCCATCAATGAAATCCATTGATATATCTTCCCATTTCCACTGTGGTATTTGTAAAGGTTGAATCATCCCTGAAGGTCTTTGGTATTCAGCTTTTACCTGTTGACAAACCATGCACTTAGACACATAAGTTGCCACTGCACTCTTCATTCCTTTCCACCAATAATCTCTCTTGAGGTTATGATACATTCTTGTGCTTCCTGGATGTATGGTATATTTACTTTTATGATAAGCATCCAATATTTCTTGCTACAATTCATCAATGGCAGGAACACATATTCTTCTTCCTTTCTTCAAATGGCCCTGATCATTCAACAAAAAACCTTCCACTATCTCTCCATTTAATATCTGATTTTTCTTCTCAAGTAAAGATGAATCTTGGTATTGTAGCTTTTCAACTTTAGTTTTTAATTCTAACCCCAAAATAACAAAACTTAACTTTCCCATCTCTACATTCTCACTGCATATGCTCATATTTTCTACACTTTCACTTTCTACTTCTGAGTCAATCAATAGTGATAGAGTGTTAAACTATTCTATCATTAACCTAGCTACATTAACATGCTGTCTACTTAAAGCATCTGCTACTTTATTAGCCTTGCCAGGTGTATACAATATTTCAAAATCATATGAGGCTAGTAGTTCAACCCACCTTTGCTGCCTCATGTTTAATTCTTTTTGTGAAAACAAATATTTAAGTGACTTATGGTCTGTGTACACTTCAAATTTAGCCCCTAACTAATAATGTCTCCATAATTTAAGAGCATACACTATAGCTGCTAGTTCAAGGTCATGTGTAGCATACCTTATCTCACTGGGTTTTAACTGTCTAGAGGCATAAGCTATCACTTGGTGTTGTTGCATCAATACTGCCCCAAGTCCTTGTCCACTAGCATCAGTATATATCACCAAATTTTCATTTCCCTCAGGTACTTTTAGTATTGGAGCTTGTATTAGTGCCTCCTTCAACTTCCCAAAGTCTTTCTCACATTCCTCAGTCCAAGCAAATACCTGATTCTTCCTTGTTAATCTAGTTAATGGAATTGAAATCTTTGCAAAATCTTTTATAAACCTTCTATAATAACCAGCCATCCCCATAAAAGATCTGACCTCTGTGACATTAGTAGGCCTTTTCCAAGCTTGAACTGCAATTATCATATTGGGATCTACAGATATACTGTAACATTCCTGAAAATTTATCAAGTTTAGATTGGCAATTAAATTAATTTTTGGAAATAAATTGTGATTTAATTAGAAAATTTTCTAGAATAAGTAAAAAAATTTGATTATTAATAGAAATTTACATTTGAAATTTAAGGATAAGTGATTTATAAAATAAATATTGAGTTTCAAAATAAAATGTATTAAAAAAATAAAAATAGAATTTAAAATCTTGAGATTAATAAAATGATAGAGATAGTTGTTTTCTAAAATATTAATTTTATTTGGAAGATATAATAAATTTCAGAAAAGGATTTATTTTTAGGATTTAATTCTCTTGTCTAAACAAATGTGACCTTTGTTAATATGAAATCAAAAATTTTACATTCTTCTTTCCTTTTAAAGGTTGTACAAAATAAATAAATAAATAAATGTATGAATGAAAATTGTAAAAATACATAAGTATATGAACATTATGGAAAAAAAAAATTAAGTGTAAGCAATAATTGAAATAAAATTTTGTTTTGAAAATATAAATATAAAAATAAAAAAAATCTTTTGTCTTTGAAAATTTTAAATGTGAATATATAAATAAGGAAGTATACATGCACATGAGGGTTGAGTAGAAGAATTAACAAGATCTTAAAACTTAAGATTGTTTTTAACAAGTGGCATAAAAACATCATTTCCTTAATAAAATAATAAGATAAAAAATTTCAAAAACTCTTCATTTTCCCATATGCAATCATATTAAACATCTCACCAAATCTGAACAAATCAGTAATCAAATATTTGGCATTTCAAATCTCAACAAAGAAAAAAAGGATAAATCAGAAAAAAAAGAAGAAAAAATTGATAACCAGAAAAACAAAAAAAAAATGTCCAGTTTCAACTTGAAGCAAAATTTGAAATCTGTTCCAAAAATCTGGAAGCATGCAACATGCCTGAGGACAGATCAAATTCATACCTGATTCAAGATGCAAAGATCATCTCAGAAATCAAAGCAAAGGAATTCAAAGAAAAAAAAAACAGAAGCTAGTTAAAGGTCAATGTCTGTTTCAATTTCAAGCTGGCAACCATACAAGAGTTTCTCAAATCTGAAAGTGTAACAAAGCTTCAGATTTAAGTTTTCAAAGTTCAAGCAAAACAATTCAAGAGCAATTCAAAACAACACAGAAGAATGCTTCAACCTGGGAAGCAAGTGCAGTAATTTCTAAAACAAATACAAGGCAAGTGGATTTTCCTTTTTAAGATTTTAAGTTAAATTTGTTGAACATGAATGAAAAAGGGAATTTAACCAATTGAGTCAATCAATTTAAGTTGCAGAGAGGATAAAAAGACTTCTCTGTTATATACAGTTAACTGTAAGTGAGTAGAATTAAATTTGTTGGGTTTGATGAATTAAATGAACAAATACAACAGTGGTTAAACAAAAGTTTTTATTCACGAGTTCCAGACTCCAGCCTCAGGCAAGACTAATCAAAATCAAAATAAGGAAAAATCAAAGGCCTGCAAACTCAAAACAATCTTTCCTGTCCCTGTTCTTATCTCTGCTGCAGATCAACATGTGAGCAAATCCCTTAGCCTGTTATGTTTTTTTTTCTTTCTATGCTTGTATTTGTCTTTGGAGTATGCATGGGTTATGGTTGAATGACTGTGTGGATTGTTTGAATGATTTTATATATATGAAAAAAAAAACCAAACTTGGTAATTCATAAGTTCATGTGAGTAAACTTTGTTTTCTCAATCTTTTTGATTGCTGTGTGTATGCTTGGGTGATATAGGAGAATTAAACTTGTTTGCATGCAAGATTTTTTGGTATATGATGGTAGTTGACTGTGCATGTTGATGTTTCAAAATACTATCTGCATTTCAATTTTAAAAGCAAGAAAAGAATCCTGCATGTTAAAAACAAGTGAAAGCTCTGCATGCAAAGAACCTGGAAGCATCATATTTTTTTTTTAAAAAAAAAAAAGGAATTCACACCTGCATTTCTTTGAATCTGCATTCATGAAATCTTCAAAATCTGATGAATCAAGTTGAGCACTGCATTTCAATATTCATCAATTGAAGCAAGCATCATTTTTAAAAACTTGAGGCCTGCATACATCAAGTAGAAGCCTGCATGTTTTAAAAAGCAACAATCAAAGATTTAAAGCAAGAAGGGAGTCTGCATTTCATAATTTGGAACCTGCAACTACAATATGCTCTGCAATTTACAAATTCATGTGAGTAACTTAAACTTTTAAAACTGTTTAATATGTAGTTAATCATGCTTATGAGTTTCAGATAAATATTTATGAATTGATCTGCAAGTATGTGTTTGTGAAACCTGATTTTGATTTTGCATGTGTGATTACCAAAATTTCAACTGATGTTTAATATTTGGATTTTTGCTTTGACTTGTTTTGTTGTTGTTATTACATAACTTTGAATAAATCATGATGTTTTAGAATAGCATAAGTACTAATAAAATCAGTAAGTAAATTTCAAGAATTTTAAAACTAAATTTTTAAATTTACAGTGAAAAGAGGAAAATACAGTTTCATGTTTACTGTATTTTATTTTTGATCAAGATCCTTTGATCCCTTGCATTTGAATTAAGTAAAATTGTTTCTGGAAATGGTCATCTATTTTAGATCATAAGTAAATCATTGAATTGATTTACAATTCAGAATTTAGTTTGTAAATTGGAAATTACAGTAAGATCACTAGTTTACTGGGTTTGGGGTAAGTTTCTGGGTTGCAGGGAATTTTGACTCGGGTAGGTCTCGGGTAAATTGAAAAAAACTCGGAGTAGTAGGAGAAGTGACTCGAAGTAAATCAGGGAGTTCTGTGTGTATGTGCAGGCTTAATAACAGAGCTGTTCTGTTATTTTTAAAATTTGAAGTAAAGTTTAAATTTAAATCTGGAAGCTTAGCTTAGGATTTAAACTTGAGTTTGAAAATTAAATTCAAATAGTTTGAATTCCTATTTTTGTAATAAGTTAAATGCAGAAATTCAAAGTTTGTTTGAAATATAAAAAAATAAATAAAAGAGATGAATCAGGAAACCTGTTTCAGGTTTTATAAAATTTGAAATAAAGTGCAAAATACATTTGTGACTTGGAATTTTGAAACTGAATTTATGTTGAATTCAAATAAGTTGAATTATGTTCTTTTGAAATAATGTAAATTTAGAAAAAGATTTCAAAGTTTAAGTTTTTGAATTAAACAGAAAACTGTTTCTGTTATTTTTATGTAAAGTATGGATGTCGATTTTCGAACGCGAAAAATTCGAGTCGTTACATATACCTTTTTCTGATATCACATGTCCTAAAAAGTTTACTTCATTCTGCCAAAAAATACATTTTGAAAATTTTGCCCTTAAATTTTCTTGCCTCAATTTCTGTAGTACTATATGCAAATGATTCTCATGCTCTTCAACTGTCTTAGAATAAATTAAGATATCATCAATAAATATCAATACAAATTTATCTATGTATTTTCTAAAAATTCTATTCATCAAATCAACAAAGTAAGAGGGAGCATTTGTCAAGCCAAAGGGCATCACTAAAAATTCATAAAGTCCATACCTGGTATTAAAAGCTGTATATTTAATGCTTTCCTCTTCTACTTTCATTTGATGAAATCTTGAAGCTAAATCAAGTCTGGAGAATATTTTTGTACCACTTAATTGACAAAAAAGATCATCAATTCTTGGTAAGGGGTATTTGTTTTTAACTGTTATTTTATTTAACTCTCTGTAATCAATACATAGTCTGAGAGATCCATCTTGCTTCTTAACAAAAACCACTGGTGCTCCCCATGATGAGCTACTGGGTCTGATGAAGCCTTTTTCTTCTAGTTCAACCAATTGTTTCTTTAGTTCTATCAATTCTTTAGGCCCCATTCTAGTTGGCCTCTTAACCACTGGGTTAGCTCCTGGAATCAGTTTAATTGAAAACTCTACTGGTCTATGGTTTGAAAACTCCCCTAACTTCATCAAACACATCGGCATATTCATTTACTATAGGAATTTCTTCTAATGCTGGCATGTGCTTCTCACTAGATAAGTTAGCAAGGGTAACTATATTTCTGTTCTTATTTACTTCACAAAGAACAATTATCCTTTTTTCCTTCAGATGTTTTCAATGATATGGTGGAGGTCTCCATATTTATAACAGCCCTATATTTTTTTAACCAATCAACTCCTAAAATAACTCCTATGCCTGGATATTGCAACACATATAGGTCTGCATTAAACATATATCCCCCTATATTCAATCCCAGTTGCATACACATCATACCCAAAACACAGGAATTACCTAAAGGACTTTTAATAAGCAATGGCCTATCAACAATCATACAATTCAATTTTAATTGTTGTGCAATATCATGAGAAATTAAAGAGTGTGTAGCCCCAGTATCATACACTACTGCAAAAGGTATTGAATGAATAAGCAAAGCACCTTCAACTTGGCCATGATTCTCAACATTTGGTCCTTCTGTTGCTTTGCCTTTCACCTCCAAATTACTCACTTTTCCTTGCTGAAACTCTGGACAGTTCCTCCTTATGTGACCTTCTTTTCCACACTGGTGACATTTGAAGGATGCTGGTTTAGGATTTGTGCACCTATTTTTCATGTGTCCCTCTTGTCCACAATTATAGCAAGTGATTTTCTTCTTAACCTCAGTAGTTTTGACTTCTTCTGATTTTTTGGTGGAAGCTACATCTGTTTTCTTTTTATCATAAGGGTAAAACTTACCCTTTCCTTTCTTATTTTGATTATTCCTTAGTGCTCTGAAATTTTCCCTAGCTTTATCATGCTGTTCAATACTCAGAGTCAGATCCAAAACTTGATCAAATGTGCTGTCCTTATATGGCAACATAGCTTTACTAAGGCTAGCATTCAGCCCTTGAATGTATCTGCCATTTTTACCTCTGGGGTTGTGATAAGCACTGCACCATATTTTGCTAGTGATTCAAACTTCTGTGTATACTCAGTAACACTCATAGTCCCCTGCCTTAATTTAATGAATTCCTCTAGCAAAGACTCTTTAGCTGATGCAGGTACAAATCTTCCTTCCAACATTTCCTTAAATTGATTCCATGTCACTTCTCCTTCAGGTCTTCCAGCTGTGATAACTTCCCACCAGTCCAAAGCTGCTTCTCTCAGTTGTCTAGATGCTATTTGCCTCTTTTTTTGGTCTTCAACTTGCATATCTGTGAAAATTCTATCCAAAATTCTAAGCCAGTTTTGAACTCCCATGATCCCCTCTGTTCCATCAAAAGTTTTGCCTCCAAGATTGGTAAAGGTCTTGAGAAGTTTGGAAAGCTCTTCATGTGGATTTTCTTGCCTGTTGCCTACTCCATCCCTTAGGGCTCTCATAAATTCTTGCATATTCATCATAGGTGGTTCACTTGGTCCTACATCTTGTTGTCTAGGTCTCACCATAGTTCTATGGATATAACACTTAAGTTAGTTCATTTTGCCTAACCCTCTATAAATTAATTTACTTCAATTTATCCTTATTTAGTTATAATAGATATTAGTAATATATGTACTAACAGAACAAAGTACCTAAAGCAATCAACACACCATACATCAATGCAAATAAGTTCATACAAAATTTTGCTATGTTATTTAACAACATTGCTCTGGTACCAAATGAAATGACGCACTTTCTTCACCTTAATTTTTTTTTATTTTTTTTATTTTTTTGCATATGTAAAGTGGTCATCTAAATTAAGAAAATCATCTCCCTTATTTTTCTCCTTTCCAGGATCTTTCTGCCAATAAATATTTGTTTGTTTTAATCCATCTTAAACTTACATATATGAAGATATATAAGTTAATTTCTACTTGAATCAGAGTATAAAAATTTATATGTAGAAGTCTGTCTGAAAGTTGTTAATAATAACTTCCCACATAGCAATATAATTTCTAGAAATCAGATTTTTCCTAGGCATACTTAAATCATTGCTTGATTTTTGGTTTCAGGTTTCTAGGCTTAGCATTTTGTATTTATTTCCATAATCTTATTATTGTATAAACTGTGCCCTTGCTTGAGCATGTGTGTGTCTCTAAAATTTTCAGGTGCTCAATCATTTTTTTTCAAAATAACCGAGTCTCCCCTATATTTTTGAGTTGTATAGTTTTGTTGCAAAAATTGAATTTAAATCCCTTTTTTTTCAGTGCTGGCTCAACCCAGACTCAATAATGTAGTCAGGTTAGCAATATTTATTTTGCATTTATTCTGAAACAAAGAGCATATCAATTTTTTTAGACCATTTTTAAAGCAACTCAAAACCCTTTCTTCTGCCAGATTTTTATATCAATTTAAACATAGGTTTTCTAAAGTTAAATACTTGGTTATTCCTTCAATCCATACATCCTTATGAACTCAGATCATCTATCATCATAAATTGATCGGTTTAAAAATTTAGAGGCTTCATTCTTTGACAACACATTGGTAAGTCAAGACACAAGAGTTTCAGCTGATACATATAAGTTTAATATTTGCAGAACAGTATAGCAAAACATTGGTTTCTCAAGCAAACTTAAACAAAATAGATTGACAAAATTCAACATAGACATCAAATTTAACTTCAGCAATTCTTTAAACATAATATCCAAAATCTCTAAGCAGTTAAACATCCAAGCTTGATCCATGAAATACGTATTTACCTGCACAATCACTATGGACTGCCCCATAAAATATGAGACACCCAATAGTGCATCAACACACACATGGGTCAGACTAATGCCTGGTATGAGTAATCTAACTGAAAACATAAATTTTATATAACTTTTCTTATATTCAAATAACTACAAAATAGATAGAAGAATGCAATAATGCTCTTGTGCATATTTCTGGGTAACCTGTGCATGTTCATTAGTGTACACAAAATGATACATAATTCAATGATTTGTTACAGAGAAAACCAACATAGAATTCATCCATAGAACACCATCAGATAGTCAACACAATTATCAACTAAATCATCATTCCTCATCTATAGATTTTCTGGCCATCAGGGATTTTACCCAAGCCTTCACATAAACCTGTTACTAATGTTCAATATGAAGTATTTTGTTTTTATGGTCTTTAGCTACTTTCCCTTTATTAAATCACACACTGTCTGGGGCATATTCACTGTTAACCCAGCACACTCAGGCCTCTGGGTATAATCATACCATGTGTGAGCTTGCAATGTTCACCTTGCCAAGCTATATTTTGTAGCCCTAAGATCCCAAGTCCTTAGTTAAGTTACTAAGTGTCACTCCCCCTTTTCTTTTAATACTGTGTTAATTCCTCTCTGCATCTCATGTTCAAGCAGTGAAGAAAACATT
This sequence comes from Allium cepa, assembly GCA_030765085.1. Taxonomy (NCBI): domain Eukaryota; kingdom Viridiplantae; phylum Streptophyta; class Magnoliopsida; order Asparagales; family Amaryllidaceae; genus Allium; species Allium cepa. The sequence goes on along the minus strand of CM060937.1, from coordinate 139,983,777 downwards.
CAGTCCCATATATACATCCAGAGATTAACAAATCATGTTTTCACTAGCAAGCACTTTTCCATAGCAACAGAGGTGATTTCTTAAACATGTTATTTTTCCTATGAATTTCAATAGATCCTAATACAAACATATGGCCATAGATAAATTTTTCTGTTGGTTTCTTTCTACCTCTGATTCAATCAGATCTATGTAGGTCCTCAAATCTGACTAACTCACAAGTATGAGATTTTATTGGATAGTTTATAGAATGTAGAGGCTCAGCACATGTATACATTGCACCCCTATATTTTCATTTTCTGTTGATATGAGACATAAGCAACAATACAATGTTGCAGCCCCATATCCTCCTTCATTTTTAGACCATATATCCATATTAAGTATCCTGGGTTTAAACTAATAAATGTATAAAGAAAACCCATACTCACTACTTCATCTCACAGTTAAATCATAACACAGAAAGACATTTAAACATTAAATCCCTGGCTATTTCACTCTGGGTAAATCAATATAAAGAGGGTTTTCATTTAAACAGATCATAAAGCAAGTCAAAGTTACCAAATCATAAAAACAACATAGCTTGCAAACAAATAAAATATAAATTTAGTCAAGCTGCCTCAATATTCAGGACTTATTGCTTATTGCCAATGTTTCCAGTGAGGTTACTCACCTTAATTCCTTTTTCCTAAGCCTTCCTTTTCCCTTTGATCTTCCACTTCCTCTTAACTCTAATGGCCAATGCTCTCTGGTTTATATTTCTATTGCTATATATTTTTTTTCTCTGTTTTAAAAATAGTGACAGATCTCTCTACCCTTAAGCCTTCTTATACTACCATGGCTGCCACTACGGTTTTAGAAAATTACCCAATGTCAGTTTTACCCCATCAACTATGATCTGCTTCTCATTTTATTTTCAGAGAAAATGGGTAAGTGGTCCTTGCTTTTATTTTCAGAAAATATGCCTTATTACCCCGGTCATATTTTATGCATGATTTCTGTTTTCTAAAGCAAAAGGGAATTGCTAAATATGGATAAAGTGTTTGTTCAAAAGTTCATACTTTTTCCATGCAATTTTAATTTTATTTCAGCAAGCATTTGTTTAGTGTACATGTATAATACATGCGTACCTATTCTTGCCCAAGTCTTTGTTGTTGTTTTTTTTAAGTATTTACTATCTTCTGCATATTTTTATTCCAACCTACCTATATTTATCTTCTTTATGCTAAACTTGCTTTAAAGACATTATCCTATCTGCAATAATCATGTCTGCATGCTTATGTGTTTGCAACTTATTTATTCTAACTTACAAATTAATTTCTGCCTATTTTATATTGCAGGAAAAATGTGTTCCTGTATGTGCACCATCTTGTGTACACATTTAGGCTACAACTACATACTTATAAAATAGTTTCTATGCCTATCTAATTTTTTTTTTTAACAAGCATAAGCTAAATTAAATCACAAGGCTTGCTTATAAAACCAGGGCTATCACATTGGATCCATGCAAGTTGAAAATTGGATAAACTTTGAATTTCAGTGTGTTTCTTCATTCAGACAAAAACCATTTCATATTTTTATGGGAATAAAATTCTAAAATTAAGTTAGGGTGATTTTAAACATATTTTGTTTTAACATCACTAGCTATAGATGATCAAAGCAAGTGAAATTAAATTTTGAACTAAATCTAACCTATAAATTTTTAACAGAGGCCTTCTTGCCTAATTCCAGATATATACAGAGAGTGTATATATACACAGACACATTTATATAACCATACAATCATAGTTTGATTCATAACTACCCAGATGATCTTGTGACGACCCGAACTTGATGCCCGACAAACGATAACAAAATCTGTATCGTCGGAGCTTGCAACAACATTAAATGATAAACGACATGGTGGAAACAAAAGATGATAACATGCAAAACCATATATTCAAAAACATCTCAGGTTTAAGAATGAGTTTACTCGCAAGGAATAAAGTTTGAATAGAGAAGAAATTTTTAAGCCTGGACTTGAATTTGAATGTCTGGAGACAATCTTTGATTTAGGAATGTTGAATCTAAAGCATGAGATGATCTAACTTTGATTCAGTTCTGGTTTTAGTCTTTCTTGTTTCAGATGAATTAATCTTGAAAAACTGGAAACCGAATTCTTTTTTTGAGCTTTGAATTTTGATTTTCCTTTGATCTGTATCTTTGCTTTTGCTCTGGTTTGAGGATAGGCTGTTGTTTTTTTCTTAGGTTTTGATTTGATTTGAATTTTCCCGGTTTTGATCTTTGTTTCAGATTTTAGATTGAAGATGGATTTGAATTTTGGTTTTCTTAGATTTGAGAAAAAATGAAAATAGCCTGATAATTCTTTTTCTTTTTTCTATGCATGTTTTTCTAAATTTAATTTAAAAGAAAAGAAATTGTCTTGCCACATGTCCATTTTAATTACACTTGTAATTTGCATAACCTTTTTTATTTACAAATGTCACTACTATCACTTTTATGTTTAAATCCCTCTTTTGAAAGCTTTTACAAATTTTGTTTTAAACCTTTATGCATATATATTTTCATATCTCAACATATTCTTTTATTTTAAATGTTTATGTTTTTATGTTTTCTTATTTATACCTTTATATATTTTTAAACTATATATTTTTAAACACTACAAATAATATTTTAAATATAACTTTATATCATATTTCCTTTTTTAAATAAATACACATCTTTATAAATCATTTATATAATCCTTTAAAAACAAATGGTTTTAAAATTTAAATTGCACATAAATTAGTATATTAAAACTTTATTCTTAATTAGCCTGTGAAAAATTTATTATATTAAATTCAAAACATCATTTTTTAAATGAAAATGCATATTAAATAAAATTAGAAACAAATTCTTATTAGCTTAAAAATAAAATTTTAAATTCAACTTATTTCCAGCATATTTATTATTGAGTTTTCAAATTCAAATTTCAATTAAAAATCAAAAAAACTAATATTTTATTTTGGAAAAAACTCAATTTAATTCGTGATTTAATTTCAAAAATTAAATCAATTATCAAATTTAACTTGGCTAAAATCCGGGAATGTTACAATAGTTATTGAATGGAATGGATATACTTAAGCTGTTAAGTGATATGTATACCTCAGAGTTATGATTCTAAGATGTGAATGAACTCAAGTAAGCAATAGGAGATGTTAAGTGAACAAGTTTGAACTTATGAATTGAGAAATGAAACGGTGAAACCCTAGCGTAAATAGTGATATTATAGTAAGAAATGGAAATTCAAAATTTTAAATTTTTAAATGGAGGGTAAATTTAAATTGAGTAAATTAAATATAAATATGAACGGTACAATGATTATGTAACTATATGTTATTAATATTGAATGCAAGTAAATTTAATTAAAAATCCAGGGAATTATGAATAAATAAGTTGTATAACTTATTAAAATGAGAAAGTGGAAAAGTATAACCAAGCTAAAAGGTTAAGTAATTGATAACAAGAATGAATTAAATGTAAGGGTAAATGAATTGAATATGTATTTGTAATATGATTTTGGGAGTATAGTTAGGGTGTGAACTTCAGTTTTAAAGCTGAATATAACTTAAGCATCGATATGGAATGTTTATAGTAAACCTTAGAAATAATTTTGTGAAATGGCTTATAAATAAATTAGCTTATAATGAAAAATGTTGTTCACTATAAAATGAAGCGAATAATTCTATGTGAATTAAATGAAATGAATGGAATAGATGTAATATAAGTTGGAAGTAAAGTTAATAGAAATGCATGTGCATGACCCTGCACTAAATTGTTCGAGGATCGATTTACATGGAATAATCCCGAAGTGATAGTAAGAAATAGATATACTAAGTTAATGAAAGAAAAATAAGTTGAATGAAAATCAATTTAAAGGAGAAATGGAATTCGGTTGCAATGAAAACTTAACTTAAGGGATTGTTATGAAATGGATTCGTCAATAAATTAACATGGATTGGAATGTTGTTTAATACAACATATAGCGAATAAAGTTTGGTGAATAACACAAATGGGAACCAATGGAAAATATATGAATTGATTTAAAATAAATATAAATGGATCAGTTGAAGCTAAATAAGATGGATATGAATATAATAATTGTGAATGTGAATAGGATGAAATTGAGTGGATTTCGAATCAAGTTAAATTGAATAAATGATATGGAAATTAGAAAAATCAATTTAGAGTCAATTTAAAAAAAATTGAAAATGATGAAATAGATTTGCATATAATGGAAGTCAATAATGAATGGAATAGAAATAAATCGATTATGAATCAATTTGAAATTGAATAAAAGCGAATTTATGCAAGGAAGGCATATATAAATCAATTTGGAATTAATATGAGTTTGGTTGTTGTAAACATGAATTGAGTGCAATAAATTTAGATGTAAATCAATTCAAATTGAATGAAATAATATATGGATCCAAGGAAAGGAATTAAACTAATGTTGGAAGCTTATAGTTGTTTGTAATATATATGATTGGCATGTTCGGGTTATAAAGTTTATTTCTTTAGCTAGTTAAATAAATGGAATGTTATAAAATTTCATGATTTGAAACATATGTGTTTATTTTGAGTAAGTACAGGTACATGGAGCTATCTGGGTAAACTATGGTTGCGTAAATTCATATAAAAAAGCAGCTCGCTTAAAAGCGCTAAAATTAAGGTACACCTACGCATAAAATAAAGAACTGATAATATATTGATATCTAATTTGTTTTTCGACCGTGGGGGTCGATGTATATATTTTATTTCCCTTGCGATATTGTAAAAAGTCCCTCCATACAAAGGAGACTTTGTCAAAAAATTTCAAAAATTTAAGGTGTTAGAATTTTTTTGAAAACTTTTAGGAAATTTTGTTAATTAGAAAAGGTGATTTTTGAACTGTATTAGAAATCAAGGTTTTTGAGTTAGAAATGGAAACAAATTATTGGATAAAACTGAAAGGGTTTAAGGAAGTGTATGTAGGATTTTAACTAAGAGGGTTTTAGAAAGGTTAATGGGTTTGGGAGCATTTTTTCAATCTTAGCACATTTCGGGGACGAAATTTTTAAAAGGTGGAAGGAATGTAACGACCCGAAATTTTAGCCGTTTAGTTTTGAACAATTAATTTATTTTTAAATATTAAATTTGAAGTACTAATTGATTTTGAATATGGAGATTTTGGTTGGATTGTTAAATGGGTTAAAATTTCAAATATAGTGATTAAATGGATTTGGTAAATAGTAAATTAATTTTTGAAATTGAAAAAAGTGAATTTGGAGTTAAATATGAGTGGAAATGATTTCTAAGTTGATTTAAAGTTCTATTGGATTAGAGTGATGGTAATAGAATTTGAATGAAGTTAAAAGGTCAGCAAATTTAAATTTTGTAATTTATATATAAATTAATTTAATAGTGGAAATTGATATATATAGTAATAGTGTAACTATTTGAACTTTGATTTAAAATGAATCAGAATGATTTCTAATATGAAAATAAATTCTATTTGAACTATAATGGAGCTAGTAAATTTTTGAAATCAAAAATTTCAAGCGGTTCCGTTGATTTTGAAAATCATTTTATTTAATCGACACATTAAAACAGCCTTCCAAGTAATATGTAATAACTCGCATATTTTATGATTGTATATTTAAATATTTTATTTAAATATAACATCATTAGTCGAATTTAAGTCTAAAAAGCTACTTTTTTCAAACAGCCGAATTAGGACTCAAGACCACTTCCATTGAGTCCAAAATGGCATTTGCAACCTTTTTGAGTATAAACATTGATATGTTTGGAGCTAGCTAAAATTTCGCCCTTTTCACTTAGGGCTTTAGGTTTGGGTTTCCGCCCATTAACCTAACATATCATCCCAACTCCACTCCACTCCTCTTCATTACTTCATAATATTTCCTACAACTTAAGGTTTAGCAAAAATGGTGGTAAAGATGGGAAATCAAAATCCTAAGCCCTAGTTTCTTTAGCAAATCCAAGTTTTAGCTCCAAATTCAAAGAGAAGCTTAGGTAAATATCTTCTTCTTCTTCTCCATCTCAATCTCTCTCCAATTTTAGAAATTTCCCATAACCTAATTTGGAAAATATTTTCTTTTGATCTTAGTTTGGAGCTTTTAAAGTTGGGATTGAAGAGTGGTTGATCCTCCTTTGTTTTCAAGCTTCTTCTTGCTTGTTTTTGTGTTAAAGGTGAGATTTTGATCTCACATCTGTGTCTATATCTATATCTGTTATTAGGTATGAATTCCTAACATCTATTCACGATCATTTGCTTTTGATTTGAATTGATTTGCTGATTTGCTGATTTTTGGATTTGAGGTCCAATTTTGTGAAAATCCTATTAAGGATGTTGGGTTATGTTGTTTGGGATGCATCGAAGAGCCTATAAGGCCGGGTTGTCGTTTGGCGTAAATCCTTAGTCGTCATTGCTCGCTCGATCGCTCCCGGAATCATATTAGCCATCATGGCCCAGGCAATTTGTTGCCCTTATCAGGTGTTCAGACATCTGGATACCAATTCCAAATGTCTGGTTTTGCCTCCTGGAGAAAAATTATATGCGGCAGAAAAATAAAAATGACAGAGACTAATTTAAGACATCTTAATTATCGTTTCAGACGTTTGAAAGGAAGTCAGACATTTGATTTGAGAATTCAGACGTCCGGATGGTTTTTTGGAATATTTTCAAAAACTAAATCCAGACGTCTGGAACAACCCCTCAGACGTCTGGAAATGCCCAGTTTTACCTATTCACCTTATTTTTTATTTAAATTCCAATGTTAATCGATTTTGGTTGATCTGATTAGTTGTTATCACTATTATCGTCTTTGATGACTTCTTTTTATGGATTTTTGGGAATATCCATTTTGATGGATTTGGTATCGATTTCTTTAGATTTAACTCACGTCTTCGTACGAGAAACTTTGGTGATTGATTGTTTTTACAATCATTTTTGTGGTTTGTCACTTTAAAACGCAAAGGTTTCTATACTAGCAGTAAATATTCAAACTCTTTTACAAAGATGATTTCAACCCTATTTTTAATACAAAGCTCTTATAAACCGTTTTTTCTACCTATTACTATATGCAAACCTTTATCTAATTCGTTTGATAAATCCAATTAAACGGCTTAGCAAAGCAAATGGTATGAAATGTTTGCGTTTACTTCACCGGATAATTCTTAGACTTGTTCGATTGAAACTCTTGTGACAATTTTCGAGTGGAAATCTACAATTTGTTCTTAAATATCTAAGTTATGCCAGTGGTTATGGGACATGAAGCTAAACTCATTTATTTACTAGCTTAGTGTAATTCACACTTTTTTTTTATCAATGGTGATCATTTTATGGATTAGACTAGCAATGTGCGATGTCTCTTTGCCCACGTAGGGAACTATACCTCGTTTTATTGAGCTTCATCTCATTTCTTTATAGACTAACGACCTACTAGTTCTTTGAAGTTTCATCTCATTTTCTTTATGGGCTAGCGACCCATGTTCATTTATGATGTTTCGATCAACCGATGTACAGTTATTGTACTACATCGATGTCCCGACTTATATGGATCAATGTATGTACCTATATTGTACTACATCGTTGTTCCGGTTTATCAAGTTCATTGGATGTACCGTTATTGTACTACATCGATGTCCCGGCTTATCTAGATCAATGGATGTACCGATATTGTACTACATTGTTGTTTCGGTTTATTCAGTTCATTGGACGTGCCGATATTGTAATGCGTCGATATTCCGAGTTATTTGAGTTTCAGGTTCCTCGGGCGTACTGTTTTTATACTGCACCGGCTCTATGGTTAGCGACCATGGAATAGCGTTTCGTTTGTGATACGCGTGTTGGTGAGTTTTCATGCTCCCATTTTGTGATAGGCCTCCCCCTCGTGTGATTTCTGGATTTCTAATTGATGATTTTTGGATTTTGCATCTCACCAATTTTAGTGATGAGTTTTATCAATATTTTTGCATTGGCGAATAAAAATAAAAATATGGTTTTCTTTTTGATCTGTGAGAAGATTCTTGTGATATTGATTAATCTCTGATTGATTTTCAATTGCATACTTATCACTATATGGCATTATTGTTACCATACATTTTGTCTTATCTCTTATTCTACCTCATTTTATCTGATATTTATAGCTAGACTGATCCATTTATTATTTTCTTATTAAATAATACTCGGGTCAGACCGAGATATTACAGGTGCTTCTACTTGACTCCTTATCAGGGACTTTCGTCTGATTTTTTTGGCTAACTACTCTAGATTAGAAGTTTTTATTTTATACATTCGAGATAGAGACTCCTTGATGTATACTTATTCTTTTATCTAGCACATGTATCTATTCTTTTGTGAATTTGTGGATCTTATCTGACCACTACTCTGATGTACACTTCTACATGTAATATTCATTTCTATTTCCGCCTTTGTGATATGAATGTCTGTGACTGATTTATGTTATGTTTATTTCTATATTTGTTTCCGGAGACCATATAGCCACTGTGTAGTAGCTTTGAGTTTTATCGGTATGTCGGATTTCCACTTGAAATGAAACGCATGTTATACCATCTGACATATCGGTGCTCGCTTAAAGTAATTACACGGATGGTCGCTCCTCAACAGCCTTGTTTTTCGTGCTAGTTGACGGCATTACTCAATAGTGTCCTTGGCTAGCGGGAGTATAGAGGTGGGGCTTAACAGCATGCTATCAGAGCCAAACTTCGGAACAATATAGAATAATTTAGCAAGGATCATCGTCCTAAGTCCTTCTTAGGAGTCGTGCCTTATGATTTTATTCGAGTCATTGGACCCATTCTATCCTATTTTCTTTTATGATGCCATGTTTTATCAATCATGATTGTTTGATATTCATTCTGAGAATAACCTTCTTTTTTTCATCTTTCTTTCTTTCTTAAAGAAGATAAATGGTTAGACCAGGCCATCCCAGTGCCGGTCAATCCAGTGCTACTCCTCAGGATGGAGTATTTATGTCGGCCCATCAGCTTTTAGATCTTGTAAAGAATGCTCAAGCTGTCGGACCTATTCCAGAGCCTACTCATCCTAGATCCGGATTTGCATGTTTGTGCAGAGACTATACCGATTTGGGTGGAAGGCCATTCAAGGGATCCGAAAGCGTTATGGAAATCCAAGCTTGGCTCAAAACATGAGATCGCATCTTTTCTCGCATGAATCTTATTGATCTTCATCGTGTCCAAGTGGCTTCTAGTATGCTCGAAGAAAGAGCATTAGATTGGTATGAGCTTTTGATTTCTGAAATTATTGAAGCGGATCTTACTTGGGAGCAATTTCGGGAAAGATTCGAATCTAAGTTTGTGCCGAAGGCTGAAAAAGTAACTTTGGCCCGTCGTTTTATTGACCTTGTTCAAGGTGAATCTTCTGTGGCAGATTATGTCACATCTTTCGAATCTCTTTCTAAATATGGGTCGAATACATATATATCCATTGAAGAAAAATCAGAGGTTTGTCTATGGATTGAATAAGAATCTCAAAAAGCTTCTACTTTTGAAACTAGAAGTTTCATTTGATCAGCTTATTGATATCGCTCTTTGGCTCGAAGAGCCCGATAAGGAAGGATATGTTGAAGTTGTGAGCGCCAAATAGAGCTTCAACAACAACATGAAGCGGTCTAATAATTTCAAAGGCCCTTATCCCAACAAGAAAGGGAAGCAAGTAGCTTCTGTAGAAAAAGCTCCTACCTCTAGTCATGGGAATTGCTACAATTGTGGTTCTAAGGACCATTTTGCCAAAAGATGTCCGAAACCTCTCTTTTGTCGTTATTGCAAAAGTTCGGGTCATCTTCTATCTTCATGTCCTAAACTTCAAGGCAAGAAGGAGGGAAAGCTAAATGTTGTGCAGTCCCTTAGCAATACTTCTCGTGGTCAAGGTATTTCTCATTCTATCCTTGATGGCATTATTATGTTTCATGATCAACCTATTCGAGTTCTTTTAAAATACGGGTGCTTCCCATTCTTTTATATCAAAAGAACTTGTTGATATTTTTCTTTAAGTGTTATGGCTTTAATGACTTCTTTGAGAATTGCGAATCCGGTTGGTGGATCTGCAACACTCAGTTTTCTTTGTAAAGATGTCAAGATTATTTTATGTGATTTTTCTTTCCGAGCCGATTTGCATGTCATGCATTACTCAGGCTTCGGAATGATTTGGGAATGGATTTGCTTAATCGTTATGAATCCCATATCCTATGTCCTGAGCGGACTATTCATCTTCTACATCCTCAATTTGTTAAGCAGATGATGAAGCGCCTACCTTAAGTCGCGACCGACTCATCACTTCGCTGCCGCCCACCACCTTAAGTCGTGAACGACACATTCCCCCCCACCACAATTTACGACACATCACCACTCGCAACCACGACTTACGACACATTCCCCACCATGACTCAACTCCACCTTCCCCTCAATTCCATAAGTCGCGACCTACGACTTACCCTTTTCCCCTCAATCATTTCACCGACGCACGACCTAAACCTAAGTCGTCACCGAGACATAAATTTTTCCCGACTTATTTCGATCGCAGACAAGCCAAATCCATCTCCCCAAATTTGCAGCCGATCCATCCATATGTCGCAAACGATTCATCTACCTCTTCCTTAAGTCGCGAGTATGTGCCATGCCCTATTTCGTTAAGTCGCGAACGAGATAATTTTGAGTTGCGAACGACTTATTTATAAGTTGCAACCATTTTTTTTTATCCTTCTATTGAGTCGTTGCCGAGATAAAAGATGAATTGTAGCCAAAGCCCGCTGATGAGTCGAGTTTGATGAGTCGTAACCGGGTTAACATGAAGTCATTGTACTTTTCTTTAAGTCGCGAGTCACGTTGAGTCGTGGCCGAGTCAAGTTGAGTCATGTACTGTTATATTGTTTAGGTTGATTGTGTGTGTTTGCCGTACCGCTTTGTTAAGTCGTGTATTGAGTTGTAAGCCTATAAATAGGCATGGGGTTCATTTGTAATGGGTTGTTGACTTTTAAATAAAATTTCCATTTGATTGCTTTGTGCTTTCTCTCAATTGGTAGTCAAGTGTGATCTCCTATCTCCACTTACGTCATTCGAGTGCGCTCGAATCCACGTTTGTTGAAGCCGATTCACGGAATCTTGTGCGCAAGATCAACGTCGAAGAATCGTAGATCCTTCATCACGGTATCGTGCACGATAAACGTGTTAAGGATAGCTAGAATCCGGTATCTCTTGAGATCAACGGATTTGGCATTTCAGTATCATTCAATCCACCGATTGCTAATTCCATCGACATATCAAGTTTTGTTAATCTGCTGCGTCAGCAGATTTCTATTGTTCTCAAAGATTCGGATTCCAACTTGGCAGCATCTTTGTATTCTCTAAATCCTCATGATGACGATAATGATGACGAGGAAGATGTCATTTCACGTAATCACGTCGTTCGTGAATTTTCCAACATATTTGAGACCGTTTTAGGATTACCACTTAAGCGAGCAATCGAGTTCAGAATTAATCTAGTCCTTGGAGCTCTACCTATCACTCGTCCTCCTTATCGTATGTCTAATAAAGAAAATGAGGAGATGCGTAAACAATTATCCGAACTGGAAGAGAAGCGATTTATCCATTCTAGTTCCTCTCCTTGGGGAGCTTCGGCTATTTTTGTGAAGAAATCTGATGGTACCCTTAGGCTTTGCGTCGACTATCGCAAGCTTAATGATCTCACCATCAAGAATAAATTTCCCTTACCTCGGATTGATTATCTATTCAATCAACTTAGCGGTGCTAGAGTCTTTTCACAGTTAGACTCAGCAACCGGTTTTCATCAGCTTCGTATTGCAGAGGATAGCATTCCTTTGACATCGTTCCGTACCCATTATGGATCATATGAATGGCTTGTTATGCCATTTGTTTTAACGAATGCCCCAGCTTATTTCGTTAACCTTATTAATCGAGTTTTCAAAGACTTTCTCGATCGGTTTGTTCTCATCTTTATAGATGATATTCTTGTGTATTCTAAAACCGAGGAGGAGCATGAAATGCATCTTCGGATTGTGTTGGAAAGTCTTAGGAGCAATCAATTGAAAGCAAAAAAAAAATTTAAGTGCCATTTTTGGCAATCTCGTGTGAAATTTCTCGGTCACATCATTTCTGAATCTGGAATTTCCGTGGATACTTCAAAGGTGGAACCAATTCAAGATTGGAAGAAACCGAAGAGTGTGACGGAAACTCGTAGCTTTCTTGGATTGGCGGGATATTACCGTCGGTTCATAAAGGACTTTTCTAAAGTTTTTGTGCCTCTTACTAGTTTGACAAAGAATGGAGTCAAATACATTTGGTCGGACAAATGTGAAGCTTCTTTTCAAAAATTAAAGGAAATCCTTTTCGATGCTCCTATGCTTGTGATTCCCGAGGGGAACCAAGATTTTATTGTTTATACCGATGCAAGTCGGGTTGGATTGGGTTCCGTTCTTATGCAATGACAACGCGTTATAGCTTATGCTTCTAGGCTATTAAAGCCTGCCGAGACTTGATATGCCACTCATGACTTGGAGCTTGCGGCCATTGTTTTCGCCCTTCAAATTTGGCGTCATTATCTTTTAGGAGAAAAATTTGTTCTCTACACCGATCATAAATCATTGAAGTATTCGTTTTCTCAAAAAGAACTTAATTTGCGTCAACAACATTCGCTCGAGTTCCTTGCATCTTATGATCTTGATATTCTTATACACTCGGAAAGGGAAATCGTGTTGTCGATGCCCTTAGTCGTAAGCAACAAGCGGTTGTTTCTATGATGATATCCGAATGGAATGATCTCGAGATTTTGTCCACTTGTGAGATTCGATATCGTGAATCTGATTTATGTTCATCTCTCGTTTTATGTAGCTTGGAGGCTCATCCTTCTCTTTTAGACCACATTCTTAATGCTCAAAAGCTAGATCCTGAATTGGTTCTTCTATCCAAAATTGTAGGGATAAAATTGATATTGAAGGTTTGAAAGACTTTGATATTGATGCTCGTGGCGGTATTCGAAAATTTGGTAGACTTATCGTGCCAAATATCTGTGATCTTAGTAAAGGCATTTTAGAAGATTCTCATTGTTCTAAATTTACCATTAATCCCGATAGTAGTAAAATGTACACGAATATGATGCGACTTTATTATTAGGATGGGATGAAATCTGACATTGCTAACTTTGTTAAGCGTTGCTTGACTTGCCAACTCATTAAGGCCGAACATCAAAGGCCCGGTGGGTTATTGCAACCTTTGGACATTCCAATCTGGAAGTGGGACCAAATTTCCATGGATTTCGTTGATGGACTTCCCCGTTCTCGTTCGGGTCATGATAGCCTATGGGTGATAGTAGATAGACTTACAAAATCCGACCATTTTATTCCCGTTCGGTCCAATCGGACCGTACCTCTTTCGACTAAACTCTTTATTAAAGAGATTGTTAAATTTCATAAAGTTCCTACTTCTATTGTTAGCAATCGTGATCCATTACTTACTAGTGGATTTTTGAAGAGCCTTCAAAAAGCTTTAGGAACGAAGCTTAATTTTAGCACCGCTTATCACTCTCAATCCGATGGACAAATTGAGCGTGTGAATCAAACTCTTAAAGATCTTCTTCGTGCATGTGTTCTTGATTTTGGTGGAAGTTGGAAAGATCACATTTCTCTTGTTGAGTTTTCCTATAATAATAGCTTCCAATCTAGTATTGCTATGGCACCTTTCGAGGCACTCTATGGAAGGCCATGCCAATCTCCTTCGTGTTGGCTTGAGGCCGGTGAGAAGCTGGTTATAGGTCCAGATTTTATTCATGATTCTACAGAAAAGATTGACCTTATTCGTCACAGGATGAAAGAAGCTCAAAGTAGACAAAAATCCCATGTCGATAATCTAAGAAGGAAATTAGAATCTTCTATGGGAGATTTTTTGTTTATTCGTGTTTCACCTATGAAGGGTGTTGTGCGTTTCAGTCGATCGAAAAAATTAGCAGCTCGATTCACTGAACGTATTGGTTCCGTGGCTTATCGCCTTTTATTACCAACTCAGTTTTCTGCTATTTATGGCGTGTTTCACGTTTCTCAATTACAGAAATGCCTTCGAGATTCTGATTCTATTCTTGAGCCCAGTGTTGTGGAAGAAATTAAAGTTTCACCTAACTTGACTTATGAGCAACATCCTATTCGTATTATTGCTTCGGAGGTTAAACGCCTTCGAAATAAAGGTGTCCCACTTGTGAAGGTTCAATGGTCCTCAAATCCTAAGGATTGCTCTTGGGAATCTAGAGAATTCATTGAGCGATCACACCCGGAGTTACTCTCTCGTGCTCCTTACGTTGAACTTCTTATTTCAAACTTCTTTTGTATTGATATGCTTTTATGGTTGTTACTTTTTACTTCCTTCTTAAGTATTGCGAGGATGCAATTTCTTTAAGGAGGGGAGTCTGCAACAATCCACATATTTTACGATTGTAGATTTAAATATTTTATTTAAATATAGCATCATTAGTCCGATTTAACTCCGAAAAACTTCTTTTTGCAAACAACCGAATTAGGACTCGAGACCTCTTCCATTGAGTCCAAAATGGAGTTTCAACCTTTTTGAGTATAAACATTTATATGTTTGGAGCTAGCTAAAATTTCAACCTTTTCACTTAGGGTTTTGGGCTTGGGTTTCAGCCCATTAACCTAACATATCATCCCAACTCCACTCCACTACTCTACATTACTTCATAATATTTCCTACAACTTAAGCTTTAGCAAAAATGGTGGTGGAGATTGGAAATCAAAATCCTAAGCCCTAGTTTCTTTAGCAAATCCAAGTTTTAGCTCCAAATTCAAAGAGAAGCTTAGGTAAGTATCTCCTTCTTCTTCTCCATCTCAATCTCTCTCCAATTTCAGAAATTTCGTATAACCTAATTTAGGAAATATTTGTTTTTGATCTTAGTTTGGAGCTTTTAGAGTTGGGATTGAAGAGTGGTTGATCCACCTTAGTTTTCTAGTTTCCTCCTCCTTGTTTTTGTGTTAAAGGTGAGATTTTTATCTCACATCCATGTCTATATCTATCTTTGTTCTTAGGTATGAATTCTTAACATTTATTCAGGATCATTTTCTTTTGATTTGAATTGATTTGGTGATTTGCTGATTTTTGGTTTTGAAGTCCAATTTTGTGAAAATCCTATTAAGGATGTTTGGTTATGTTGTTTGGGATGCATCGAAGAGCCTGTAAGGCCGGATTATCGTTCGGCGTAAATTCTTAGTCGTCATTGCTCACTCGATCGCTCCTGAAATCGTATTGGCCATCATGGCCTAGGCAATTTGTTGCCCTTATCAGGTGTTTAGATGTCTGCATACCAATGCCAAATGTCTTGTTTTGCCTCTTGGAGAAAAATTATACGCGGCAGAAAAATAAAAATGGCAGTGACTAATTTCAAACGTCTGAATTATCGTTTCAGACGTCTGAAAGGAAGTCAGACGTCTGATTTGAGAATTTAGACGTCTGGATGGTTTTCTGGAATATTTCCAGAAACTAAATCCAGACGTCCGTCTAGAACTACCCCTAAGGCGTCTGGAAATGCCTAGTTTTGCCTATTCACCTTATTTTTGATTTAAATTCCAATGTTAATTGATTTTGGTTGATCCGATTAGTTGTTATCAATTTTATCGTCTTTGATGACTTCTTTTTATGGATTTTTGGGAATATCCATTTTGATGGATTTGATATCAATTTCATTGGATTTAACTCATGTCTTCGTACGTGAAACTTTGGTGATTGATTGTTTTTACAATCATTTTTGTGGTTTGTCACTTTAAAACACAAAGGTTTCTATACTAGTAGTAAATATTCAAACTCTTTTACAAAGATGATTTCAACTATATTTTTAATACAAAGCTCTTATAAAACCGTTTTTCCTACCTATTGGTATATACAAACCTTTATCTCATTCGTTCGAGAAATCCAATTAAACGGCTTAGCAAAACAAGTGGTATGAAACGCTTGCGTTTACTTCGCCGGATAATTTTTAGACTTGTTTGATTGGAACTCTTATGACAATTTTCGAGTGGAAATTTACAATTTGTTCGTGAATATTTAAGTTAAGCCAGTGGTTATGGGACATGAAGCTAAACTCATTTACTTACTATCTTAGTGTAATTCACTCTTTTTATTGATCAATGGTGATCATTTTCTGGATTAGACTAGCAATGTGCGATGTCTCATTGTCCACGTAGGGGACTGTACCTCGTTTTATTGAGCTTCGTCTCATTTCTTTATAGACTAATGACCTACTGGTTCTTTGGAGTTTCGTCTCATTTTCTTTATGGGCTACCGACCCATGTTCATTTATGATGTTTGGATCATCCGATGTACCGTTATTGTACTACATCGATGTCCCGACTTATCTGGATCAATGGATGTACCTATATTGTACTACATCGTTGTTCCGGTTTATCAAGTTCATTGGATGTACCGTTATTGTACTACATCGATGTCCCGGCTTATCTAGATCAATGGATGTACCGATATTGTACTACATTGTTGTTCTGGTTTATTCAGTCCATTGGACGTACCGATATTGTACTGCTTCGATGTTCCAAGTTATTTGAGTTTCAGGTTCCTCGGGCGTACTGTTACACTACGTCGTTGCACCGGCTCTATGGTTAGCGACCATGGAATAGCATTCCATTTGTGATACGCGTGTTGGTGAATTTTCATGCTCCCGATTTGTGATAGGCCTCACCCTCTTGTGATTTCTGGATTTCTAATTGATGATATTTGGAATTTACGTCTCACCAATTTTAGTGATTTACATTGATGAGTTTTATCAATATTTGTGTATTGGTGAATAAAAATAAAGAATATGGTTTTCTTTTTTCTTTGTGAGAAGATTCTTGTGATATTGATTAATCTCTAATTGATTTTCAATTGCATACTTATCACTGTATGGCATTATTGTTACCATACATTTTTGTCTTATCTCTTATTCTATCTCATTTTATCTGATATTTATAGCTGGACTGATTCTTTTATTATTTTATTATTAAATAATACTCGGGTCAGATCAAGATATTACAGGTGCTTCTACTTGACTCCTTATCAGGGACCGTCGTCTGATTTTTTTGGCTAACAACTCTAGATTAGAAGTTTTTATTTTATACATTCGAGATAGAGACTCCTTGATGTATACTTATTCTTTTGTCTAGCACGTATCTATTTTTTGTGATTTATGGATCTTATCTGGCCACTACTCTGATGTACACTTCTACGTGTAATATTCATATCTATTTCCGCCTTTGTGATATGAATGTCTGTGACTGATTTATGTTATGTTTATTCCTATATTTGTTTCCAGAGACCACATAGCCACCGTGTAGTAGCTTTGAGTTTTATCGGTACGTCGGATTTCCTCTTGAAATGAAACGCATGTTATAGTATCTGACATATCGGTGCTCGCTCAAGGTAATTACACGAATGGTCGCTCCTCAACAGCCTTGTTTTTCGCGCTAGTTGACGGCATTACTCTATAGTGTCCTTGGCTAGCGTGAGTATAGAGGTGGGGCGTCACAGCACAGTCAAGGAATTCGACGAAACTAGTTCCATTGGATCCATAATAGTATGTTATTATCGGATTTCAAATTCCGTAGCGTTCGATGTTACCGTTTGGTCGTACGGGATAGAAACGTGTTGAAATAAATATCGAAAATTTAATAATTTAATTCGATTTGAAAAGCTATCTTCTACATACGATTAAATTAGGCTCTGGAACATATTTTATTATGTCCGAAATAGGGGTAAAACATTATAAACGCCAGGCGGCATGATTCTTTTGTAGTTCATTTGAAAAAGCATGTAATTTTTGAAAATAATATTAAAATAATTCGTATATGCATATATACACCCCTACACAGTAAAACCCTAGCCATAACTAATGCAGCAGCCACATTTTAATTCAATGGTTTAAAACTTCCACCCTTCCTCCTCTATCATCTTCCCATCTATGCAGTTTTAGGTCGAGACTTCAACTAAGAAGTCGCAGAGCATGGCAAGGCCGAGGCATTCAATGGTTGTGATTTGATATGGAGACGAGGATCGCGGAAAATCAATGGGAAAGGTGGTGCGTTCGAACGCGATTTCCAGGGTGATGGCAGCACCGAACTTCATGAGGCTCTAGGCGGAGGTGAGTGACGTGATGCTCTTCAAGTTGATGGGGTCTAATCGTCATCGAACTCGACGAGGAGGCGACGATAATTCAAGGGTAAAGGCGGCCGTGGGTTCAGGTGTGCCTAGGAGGTATTCGCGTGGAAGAAGTGAAGGGGACGGCCTCGATTTGGGGCATGGAATGTACGGCTAGATTCGTTTTTTATAAAAAGAAATTGAAATTTATTTATATAAATTGTATTCAAAACTTGTAAAAATCATAACTTCTTCATACGTTGTCAGAATTGGAAGAAACAAGCGGCAACGAGGTCGTGGCGATGAGCACTACAATCTGGAACAGATTTGGATACGTTTGGGGCGAGTTAAAATTTTGGGTTAAATCGAACGTGTTCATTTTAATTTAAAATTGAAACGTTTGGTGAATTGAAAATCAAAGTGAGTTAATCTCACTCAATTTTGGACTACTGACTTTAATTTTAAATAGTTAAAATTAATTAATGATTGATTAGTTGAAATGATAAATTATTATTAGTTGAATGTGATATTATATATAGTAGTGTATATATTGGAGTGATGGATATTCCCGTATATATATATATCGGATGAGACCCTATGCTCCCCGCATAATAGTGGATGATCCTATATACCGTGATATTCCACATCGAAGAGGAATTGGTATTTTCATGTTATGTTAACATCTGTGGATGCAGGGAAACGGGTAGGAGGAATCCAACTGGATTTCTCAAAAATGTTGAATTTAATTTCATATATAGTGATATTTGTTTGTTTGGCATAATCTATGATAGGTTATTGTGTGGTTTAAATTGATTGAATGCTATGAAAGATTTAGCCTAGATTTTGGTAACTTTAAATACAAATAAAATATGGTTTTAAGGGATAAAGAATTTTAAAGAGGGATTTTGAAGTAAAATGTTTATACATAGTTTTGGATAAATCAATTGGGTAAGATAAAGGTTTTGTAATTTGTACTGAACAAATTCGGTATATTGTAAATAGAGATTTTGGGATAAAAGTATATAAAAGGATTTTTAAATAACAAATTTTTAAGTGGTACTTGTTGGAAATATAAAGGGTCTAAAAATCGAGATTTTAAATATTTTTGAAGGATGGAAGTGAATTTGGAAATAATTATAAAATTGGTTATACTGGAGTTCAAGTAAGCTTTCCAAATTTACGAAGCGAAATTTGAATCGAGAGAATTGGGCTTGTTTTAAAAAGAGGATTTTTAACATTAATTCGGTAATTTTAAAAGTGCTAAAAATATTTGGGAAACTAGTTACTTTTTTATTTTAAAGTGTTAAAACATATTTAATTATTAATTAGTAGCCTTATAATGATCGTTAAAGGTCTATTATTATTTAAGAACTAGTCAGCATTTTTGTTTTAAAGGATTAATTGTTAAATATCAATATGGTTTTGCATAATAACTTTTATTTAATTATATTTTCTTAGATTAAAATTTAAATTTATTTTAGAACATATAAGCATTATTTTGAGATAATTGTTAAATAAAGTACCGGAAGTAATGGTATACTCACATGGCGTAATCGGAGGCAGTGAGTGCCTGCAGTTAAGTTTTGGATTTCTTTGGGACAGTGACTTATCCATTGAGCTGTGAATCCATGGTTTAATACCCCAGTGGTACTTTCCATATTATTTTAAAAGGGTTTTCATCTATTTTTGAAAAAGGTAATTTAAGAAGGATAACGAGATTTAATTTATTAAAATTAAATTAAAAAGAGATTTGGAGTTTTTCTATGGAAAATGGAATATTTAGTTGAATGATTGTGTTATTTGATAGTTAAATAACTGACTATCAAATCTGAAGCTAAATTAACTTTTGGAATTTCTAGGGGAAACAGAGGATTGTATGGTAAAGTTACCGTTCGAGGTGCTATACTGTACGTATTAACTCATTTCGTTCTTTTAGGATGATGTTAAGGAAATCCGTCCACTAACGGTTAGGAGGTGATCTCCGATCTTAACATCGTCTGTTTATTTCCTAAAGAATCGGGGTTGAGTTTACTGGAAATATCAAACGTTGTTTCGAAGAGACCGAGATCAAATAATTTATCCGAAAACCACTTCGATCTAACAAGTACATTTTCGAAATGAGGACAAGAGCATGGAGTCGAAGATGGTGCAGTGAAGTGAAAGGGCTAATCGCTAGTAATCCTGAGGGTGGCTCCAAAATGGATGTAGTAGGAATAGTGCCTTCTGTTCTGTTTGGACCTGGAACGGACTTGTATGGATGAATGCTACCAATACATTATCTAGCATTCTAAGTGAAATTTCATTGAAAAGGAAATCGTAGCCTCTAGTCTCATCAACCGAGAATGAATTAAAAGTAGAGGGGATGCAGTAAGGCTTAGTGGGTAGCACCCAATTAGGGTATGTTTATCACCTTTCTAGATACCCTCGGATATTACTGCTACGATTCATGGGAGGTGCTTGGAAAAGGCTGGCAACACCTGGTGTGAGCATAATCGGTCCATCCAAATTAGGGATAGTCCGGTCTTGTGTAACGGGGGATCCCGACGTGCTCCTCGGTACGCTGTTCTAGACGTGTACTGTGGTAGATGATACTCTAGCCACCTTATGCAAACTCACGGGAGTTGGGTCCATGTATTTACTTCAAAGGAAACGCCGCCACCATCGTACTTCATTCTGGAATCTCCACCGCATACACGGTTGTTAAAGTGGTTTTCAGAGCTGGCAGAGAGTATGACAACTTCCGATCCCGTTCTCTTCAACAACCGAATGTTATTATAACACCGCGGTCATTTTAAAATAATTATACTTCAAAATCAGAATATAATATCCATTTCAAAACCATATAAATATGATATCATTTCTATTTTAAAACCCAAATCAATAGATATCATTTTTATTTCAAATATATCCTTTTTCAAAAATCATAGCACTTTCAAATCTATATACCTTGAAACCAATAGCTTTGAACATAACTACTAATAATTAAATGGTTTAAATATTAAACTACTTTTTACAATAAAATATCTTTTTAAATTTCACAAATAGATTTCAAATACCGATTTGAACCTCTAAATAAACCATTACAATTTTCATATATTTCAAAGTTTTACATATTCCACCATTTCAAAACTAGTTCTTTGATAATTCCATATATATATCAAATTCAATTACTATTATTTAGATTTGAAATGTTTACTTAATAAATCCAATATAATTTAAGTAAAACTTTTAAATTCAAACAACTGGATATTCTTTTAATTTATTTAACCTGATATATTCATTTATCTCAACTTTATATTAATTTAAATCACTTAAAACCAAATCAAGTTATAAGAATCATACCCTTTAAAATCTCAATTTTGTTTAGATTTCAAATCACATTTATTCGAGTAAAATTCTTAATTAATTCAAATTAAACCAATTTCATATTTATCTTCCAATTTAATTTTTATTTAAGTCATTAAAACTCTCTATATATACAATATCTTAAACAGGTACTTAACCATTTAATATAAAACAATCAACTCCATGAATAGACTTATTTTTATTACACAACTTTATACATAGCTTAAATTCAAGAATTTAATTATATATATAAATAATATTTATATAATATCAAAATTTATTATTTATTAAACCATATAATTCTCTCCAAAACCATAGAAAAATCATTTTAAAATAATTTTATATATAAACCACGGTGTCTGTATATAATTTTCTACCCTATGATCAAGTGATACGGATATTTATCATTTCAATCCATAATTTAAAATAAAATAACGGTTATATGTAATTTCAAACCGCAATCCCGAATGAAATAAAATGCATAACAACTTGCAGTTTAAAATAATAAATAATACAACATCCATTCATCCATCAACAGATCATACATCCATCACAATCATCATCCAAAACAATCAATCAATACCAATAGATAACTGATAATATATATAACAGGTATTTAACTAGAAGTTATATTCAATAATAAATTAAATAACGATTTAATTTAAATAAATGCAATAACTGAGATGATGATTAAAAATATACGAAAAGTCATAAATAAACGCATAATCACAACAAAAATTTATTTAACAAACATAAGAAATTTTAGAAGTTGTGAGTGGGTTAAAACACTCACCTTTTGAATTTAAATTGAATTTAAATCCAATTTAAACGCAAAAATTTCACAATCTCAGAATCCATCCAAACCAGTGCCAAGATATCCGGAATTTCATTACGATCCTAACAAAGAAAATCACGCGTAGATTGACCTCGTGTGTGAAAGTTATCGACATTAGAATGCGTTGAAACTTTAAACTAAAAGAAAATAAAATAAAATAAACAAAACAACACTGACCATCCAAAGGGCGCCACGTCCATCATCTCTATCGTTCGCACGCAGGAACGAAACGCAAACGAAGAACCCATCTCCACGGCCATTGACCAGACGTTGACCATGAATTACACTCATCTCTGGCAACGATGGCCAGCACCACTACCACCGTGGGTCTCGTCTCCCTCCGCCGAACTCCCCTATGCCCATAGTGTCGCTCGAATTAGCCACGCCGCCACCTAGGGTTAAGCCCTAGGTTGAATTTCTGATGGTGATCCAGCCGTTGAAACGGCAAACCAGACGCGCCGATGGATAGCGCTCGTTCCCCTCTTCACGACCCTGCCCTTGATGCCATGATCAGACGAAGTTTATTACGGCACGATGAACGGCCGTGCTTTTCCCTCAAATTTCTTTGCGAACAGTGATTCAGATTGGAAAACGAATCACAGATCTGTGTTACGCTCTTCGAGAGCTTCGAATTGATATAAAATTTGTTATATATTGTGGAGTTTGAAATTTTAGCTTTTGATTTGGTTTGGAATTTGTATTTGGATCTAGAATTTGTTTGTCTGCCATTGAGGAGGAGAGATAGCTGAGTTATTCGTACAAACGAATGAGAAATAGGAGTAGGCTAGGGTTTATAACCGGGTATTTATAGACAAAGTTGAAAATAGAATAGATGGACCCGATTTATAAACGGCTAAACGATGAATGACCCGAAAAGCCAGTTCTGACTCCGGAACAAAATTGGGTCAACCCATATATTAAAATAGATGTTTTAAAATATTTTAAACGTGATGGAAAAAGTTTCACATCCAAATTCCATCGTATAAAGAAGTTATGAAAAAAATCAAAATTTTCAAATTGATTTTAATTAAAGCGATTACTCCGCGTTTCGAGTCCATACGATCAAACGACAAGTCCGATCGATACGAAACTTGAAATCCCACAATAATTCACCATTACGGATCTGATGAAACTGGTTCATCGAAATCCGAGTCAATGGCCAAAATGGCTATTTTTACACTAATTAAATAAATTAATAATAAATTAATTAAATCAAAATTTTAAATTTCAATGCGAAAATCGACACATTTCATCATTTATGATTCCTCAATCATTTACAATGATTTAAACAAATTTGAATGTCAAATTAGAGATGTTTAATTTATAATTTTCAATATTAATCCTAAATTTCATTAAATTCAACATTATGAATTTAATTTCCAATAAATCTATTAAATTCACTTTCATTCTATTATCCAATTCATTATTATCAAACGGATAAAATTTACATTGGATTTACAAACTATTACCTTAATATTCTTACATTCCATATCGATTTCAATTAACGCAAAAATTAGAGATTAATTTCACTAAATTGCAATTACTCCAATTATTATCATAGTCCAAATCAAAATAAATTTATAAATCTTGACTTCCATTTTTCTTATTCAACCAATTGCTTTAATTAATTAGGATTACACTAATTAAGTCAATTATTACAATTGCTTTCAAATTAAATTCTATGAACTAAACAAATAGGTAATTCATCACAATTGTAACCATTAAACTTTAATTAACTTTAAGTTTATTACTTTCAAAAAAATTTATTATTACTTGTAGAACATTGATTTTATTCAATCACTATTTATTCATTATAAATTCATTGATTAATCCAATGCTTACATTTATTTTTCTTATATTAATTTATTACCAAATATTCCTATTTACAATCAATCATAACCCTGCAATTGTTTCAATCAATAGGTATTGCATTGAATTAATTATATATTAGCATACATCATCCTATAACCAAGTTATACCATTTTCCATTATTTCATTTATTGCAATCCCATTCAATTTACACAATTCAGCTTTACTTAACTTTGTTGTTATATTCCACCCTAGTTATTATTTCATTATTTATCATAATTACTTACATCATATGAATTCATTCTATTACCCTAAATCAGACATTAATTCATATATTCATACAATATTTACCTTTATTTACTTATATTAAATCTTATTCCCAAACATAACAGTTACAACAAATTAATAGGACAATTTAATAGTAACTTACGACCGTTACTATTATTTTGATTTACATTAATTACAATTAATATCCTTAATAAATTTATTTACTTGGTCTCATGCTTTCTATTTCACCAATTACTACCTTATAAATGAATTTTACATTTCCATTTTAATTTATATTCATACTTTCGTTATTATATCAATTGTCATTAAGGTACATTTCATTATCTTTATTTGTAATTGGTGAATTAACTGGTAACAACCATTTGTCACCATTATACCCTTTAAAATACTTGTATGTTCATTCTTCCCAAACAATTACCATCTATTATATTATAACTTCACAGATTTAAATAAATTCATTAATTGTCATTTCATTCAACCTATTAATTATTAAGCTCAATTAGCACTGTTACGTTTTAATTTACTTATTAGCTTACGACAAGTGCTACCATTAGTTCATACACTAATTCATTCTTTTTCCATTCGTTATACATTATTTTATTAGTAAGTCAACATTTTAAATTATTAATTTACCTTTTATATCCCATTATAAATTAATGCTCACATTAAGTAAGATTTTAAATCAAATTCATCATTTCATCTTGGTAACATTCTTTTATTGCAATAAGAATATAATTAACATTTATACTGTTTCACTTATTGGAATTACATCGAAGTTATTAACAATTAACTTACATTTATACTGTTACATTCAAGTTATTAAAAATTAACTTACCAATCTTATCCAAGTTTTTATTTCCATTAATAATTCACTAAATTTTTATTTCCTTCAACGTTAAGTTACCTAAATCTTCTTAAATTAAGAAATTTAATTACCGAATTTTACGGGTCGTTACACTCTGCCCCACTTAAAACTTTTCGTCCCCGAAAAGGAAAAAGAAGAATTAAGAAATCAATATATCTTACTTAAAATATTAGATTTATACATAAATAAATTTACAATATCAATTAATTTAAATAAAATATACCAATTTCTAACCAGTAAATCTTTTATACTCAAATTAGTAAAGTTTGGAAAAAAAATTCAAAATATTTTCTAAGTCCAAAATTTTTCGAAAAATTTCGGCAGAATCTCCTTTGTACGGAGAGGCTCGGGAGAAAATATAGTATCAAATATAACAATATACAACATATATTTTCCAAAACAATATATATCCCAACCTGGAAAAAACAATATAATAACGTCATAAAACCATAATCCGAAAAAGTACCTACTTGTCGGGCAAATAACGCTTAATTATGAAACCAAAAGCAGTAACAATTGCATCCGTAACCTGTATTTCACTTATATAATCCAAAAATGTTAATAATTATATAGAATGAAATATTAAGTTGTTTCAACCAAAATACAATCATTACACAAATCAACCATCACATAGAATCAACACAAATGAATCATTCATTCATATCAAACAAACAAATAGTTGTTCGGGTTTAAAAACCTTAAATTGTACAGAATGAATAATAAACTATTAAGCGCACCATTTACTCAACAGTCTTAGATGAAACTAAATAGATTATTCCCATATCCAAACAATTTTAAAGTAACCTTACCCAACCAACCATAAACCAAAGAAACAACGATTTCAAACCGCAGATTTAGTTTATTCTTATTAATTCCATTCATTTTCATTTATTCAGGTCATGTAAGTTTCTTTTTTATTGCATTACATTTATGCATTTATCAATTTCATTTATTTATTTAGTGCTAACATTTTTATTATATTTAATTATAGTAGCATTTTAATTACAACTTAAGTTTATAACTCTATAACATCAATTCTTATAAATAAAAGCAATTTATTGAACACTTTCATTACCTACTTTTACTTGTACAATTTCCATTACAATTTCTTATTAAACATTTCAAATTTTAATATTCGGCAAGTTATATATGTTTTTAAGGATGCAATTGAAAGTTATACAAGTTTATTCTATTTCCTTCCATTAATTTAATGTTCAATAATAATATCCTTTGTTTTATATGTTAAAAATTTAAATTTTCTTTTTATATAATTTATAAATTAGCATCAAATCTCTTATTTCCTTTAGAGGTTTCAATTTTTAATTACCTACGCTCCAAATTCACTACAATAATTGAAACTATTAATTAATGGAAACGTAAGAACTAAATACCGGGTTTAATTTCAAATCATTTTAAAATAACAAATAAATATATACTTACAATTTATATATCAAATTATATTTAGAACAATTTTAAAATTTACATCTGTTTATCAAAACAAAACTGCAGTAAACTACTACAGTGGCCATCCCACTTCGAAACTCGAAAATAAATGTCGATGATGCGTGCACTCATCACCGAAATTATTTTTCAGTGACAGAGAAGGGAGTACAGAACTTATTTCTTTCCAAAGTTTCTTTAAAATAATTCTTTCAAACCATATTGAAATATCTATATCGAAAAATACTTCTAAATAATATTATTATTATATTCCAAAATCTTTCGAAAGAAATTTCGAAAACTCCGGAACTTATGTTCTAAAATTTCCAATTTCATTTATTTTCTTTTCTTTTCAAATCTTATTTCCAACCTATATTTATAAATTTCACTACCTAACAACCAAATATAATCTTCATAAAAAATTTATTTTATATAAAAGATATAATAGGTGAAATTATTTCATTCACCTATATTAAAACCAAATATTATGTCGGTCTGTCCTATTAAGTGTTTAGAAATCCCTATTGATGTCATAGCGTCCCATGCACCAACAAGAATTTATAAATACAAAACAGAACAAATTAACACAATATTTAAACCTTTTTATAACGCTAACAAATACGCTCTCTTACATATATATACACACTCAGCGAATCCCATAGGGTATTTGTAACGAGACGAATTTTGCCCGCTCAAAAATCGACATCTATACTTCAAATCGTATTCGAATGCCGTAGATTCGACCGTTCAAATCCGATTCGCCAGAGCTTATAACAATCATTAAGTAAACAACACAGCGGAATAAAAGAATAATACATTGATACACAGCTTTGATACAATATCTGATACAACAGATAGTCCAATAGATATCAATATACATCAGAGATATGATACAATAAAATAGCAGCGGAAAGAAAATAGATAACATCTAGCAGCGGAACAAATATCTCTGAGATAGTCTTCAAAAGAGAACTCCGAGAACTGCAACTCCATTTCCAAGAATCAATCCAGCAATAGCTCGAACTCCCAATAACGATGCACCAAGCTCAGCAAGTCTGGTGCGGTCCAAAGACTGAACTAACTCCAGATAATTCACTATATCTAACTATCTGAAAAACCCAACTCTAGACTGCTCGTGTAGAAAATAATGAGCACCCAGAGTTTAGGAAAGAAACAATAAACTCCGGATCAGTCGTGGGACTGGTGTGAGCAACAAAAACAGTTTATCTTTAAAAACATTCAATAAAAGATTTTCAAAGTCAATTCGCAATGCTTTTTTTTTAAAAATGAGACTACCATAAGACCTCCCGCATACACACACAATGCAAACGCAGAATCGGAGGAGATTTCTCCTTATGATAGTCAAAGATGCTTGATACGCATTAAAAGAAACATTTGATATTATTACTAGTGCATAGTGTAGGAAAAATTCATTTCGAAAGTAGAATATAAATCTTAGCCAACATGTGACCATTATCGTATGCCTACTATAGCTAACCATGTTCAATAGCAGGTTACCGCCACATTCCATAGCAGGTTATACAACTAATACTGTACAAGGTTCGTATTGTTTCTTTGGATTTCCAACGAATGATCAGGCCAAGGAACTTCCCATTGCCACATGAGAATGCCCCTGGATGGACATCCCCGAGAACCAAACCGGATCTCTACCAACACAAGGCCGGGTTACCCCTAACTGAGTAACAACTGACCGAATATGCCATCCCCCGGTCCTTTGGGACCTTTATCCGAGAGCTCTCTAATCAATTCACACAATCATAATAATAAAGTGTTTCAACGTGAGTAAGTATCTGGGCTCCATACCATGATACCACCCTTTTCCAGAAGGAAATGCACATATCCTAAAGGGCGCTACCCCTCATAACCTTGTCGCATCTTTCCTGTTTTGACCATTCACGGGGTGTGAGGCTTGATGAAGTCACGTCCACAAAACATACTTTATACAAAAGCCATGCTTTGGGTCAACAAATGATCATAGCAATGATCACTAAGATAGACGATCAAATAAACGATCCTATCACAAATAATCAACACAACGATCATTACACAGCAACACTCAGCATGTCACATTACCAAATTGGGAATATATCGCTGATAACCTTCAATTACATAACCTCTGAGCTCGTATGTCTCAGAGAAGGGTGTTAAGCTAAAAGAATAAATTCTCCGCCACCAACAGAAATATATTTGAAAGAAATCGGCTTTATATCTCAATTTGTAATGTCAGACATACTATCCATACAAGTCTGTTCCGGGAGCGAACAGAACCGAAGGCACTTACAAAGAAGCCCTTGCAATCCGGATATTCACAATCCCGATCGAATTTCCCATCACTTAGGGAGTTTCTATACCGGCGCGACTCGGTGCAGAAACAATCGATAGGTCATCCTATCGCTTTCGCAAATACACGGTCTTCATCACCGGTCTTCAAATGCTATCCATAACGACAAATCACATATTCGGAATGGGTTATACGACACAAAGGTCCTTTCCCGGCTAAACCGAATAGTGAGCGAAATAGTTCAAAAACATATGGATATTGGGATTTCAATTAAGTCACAACTTATTACCCAAAACTTTTCTTCAAATGGCTTAACAAATTACCATTTTCAATCTTTAAACAAAAAGATTCATTTTCGCAACCTTTAACGGTTTAAACAATTTTCACATTTTAATCTTTTAAAGAAAAGATTCATTCACAGATTTTCCAAATCAATTTTCATTTCAATTTAACTCGTTAAATCTTCAAATCAAAGATTTAACTTATAGCTTTCAAAACAATTTCATTTCGATTTGATTTAAACAAATCATCAATTTAAATCTGTTAAAAATAAACAGATTTAATTCATAGCTTTCAAAAAGAATCATTTATAACTTAGGAAAATCATTTTTCAACTCAATCTTGAAATTCCCTTAATTAAACTAGAATTTCATTTCCTATCTGAAAGCTTTAATCATTCGAAAATGAACAGTTTACATTTTGGAAACCTGATTCATTCATATGATTTCAAGTCTTTGGGTTAAATTCAAATTCACAAACCAATATTTTAAAAGTGGTTTAACTTCATATAAAACACATTTATAATATCTTTAATCAAAATTTCCAATCATTGAATTCAATTCTACATATTGAATTCAAATTCAAATTAAATTATTTAAATTGAAACTTTGTTAAGTTATTTAAAATAACTTTTATCTTTGAAAATACCATTTCAAAAGATTTAACATTTAACCCAATTTCCAATTTCAAAATCAATTGAAATTAAAATTTAATTTCAAAAAAAAAATATTAATTTTAAATCATCTGTGACTTAACTGATTTCCTCGTGAAATCCATATTTGTGTGTGTAAAGGTGTAGTCCAGGGATTTAACACAATAGTGCAACATCATTTCAATCATCACAGATTCAAATACAACAATATATTCGATAAGCGACATAAAACCTATAACGCTCATCGTCCATTCACAGATTCACAGATAATATACAAATGCAAATGAATATACACTGCTCAATCTACAGAACAAAATATCACAAATCAGATAGGATAATCAATTCAAGGCATTTCATACAATACAATCATTCATAAGCATGGCAAATATTCAATAGTCATTTATAAGCAGGATTAATTAAATCGTTTTTAAATCCTAATCAATTCAATTTATTTCCAAGTAAATTTATTACTTATGAATTAATTATCAATTTCTAATTTATTAATTACAAATCATTTGATATAAATTAATTTATCAATCAACTTAATTAATTGAATTATTCTTAATTAATCATATTTGTTCATTAACCTTTAAACCAATTACAAAATTAATTGACCCCTTAATTAATTAATTAGTCCTTAATAAATCACATTAAATAAATCAATTCATGATCACTAGTTAATGATTTTTTTTAATTAATTGATAATTATTAATTATTCACTAATTACTTGTACCAAGTAATTTACATAATATAAATAAATTAATCTTTTCAATCTCATAAAGTGATTAACTTATAAATAAATTTTATTAATTAATTTGTCTTCAATTACCTCCATCTCTAATTGATTAAAGATAACTTCTTTTGTCTTAATGTAAAACTTAATCACAACATTTAAACTTATTAGAAAAAAATATTTAGAAATCAAATATAATTGAAAAATGTATAATTTACTTTAACAAAACGAACTAAAGCATTTAAATTATCAATTATCATCTATAAACTTAAATATCATTAACCTTCGAATTTAAAACATTCTCTTTTATATTCCTAAATAGCTTAAAGATTAAATTTAACAAAATTTAAGTTGAATCAAGACATTTATTTTGTATTAAAGAAATTTATTTGGGAAAAAAATTTAAAACTTGCTTTTGTTTAGGCTTGAAAACTATTCAAACATTTGCTTCGGGAATAACCCTACTCCATTCCGTGTCATCACCGAGACACTCACGCTTCTACCTGACTTCGAGAAAATCCACCATCCCCTTCGAGTTCAAACCCGAGGACAAACCATCTTCTCCAAATTTCACACCCCAGACCATATACAAAAGTGCACGCGTGCACTTGCACGATCACCGGAACCATTTCTGACCAACATCGCGAACACCCACGAGTCACCAATGATCCCTTCAACTCCTCTGAGCATCCAGAACCCGTGTTATAGCCGTGGTTCAAAATCGAGCCTGATAACATCCCACTGGAACTAAATGATCACCAGAAAATTGCTTTACAACGCCGCCCACCTCCACTAGAGGGCTCGCCATCAAGATCGAAGCTTCGCCTCGATCACGTGCCGCTATCCCCACCGGTCCTTTGAACTCCGATGCATCGACGTGGTGGTGCTGACGAGGCTTCCTGAAATCCAAATTCATTGGCCTTAAACCCTACATTCGATTCGAGCTACAAATTTTCGCATTTGAAAATTTTTCCAACATTTTTCCTATATCGACGAATCAAAGATCTAGCTCCATGGCAGATTTCGGCATCAACAATTGATTAAATCAACAGAATTTTGTAAAAAGGTGATTTTTATTCATCTGTAAACTGCTTCTTTATTTCTCAACTAAAAATTTTCATTTTTGTTTTGAAAATCAAGTTTAAGCTTTATCTTTTGATTCATATACCTGAATCTAGGAATCATAAAAATTTAATTTTTACTTCTTTAAGTTTTCCCCTGTTGTTTCATTTTTTTTTTCCAGAAGCCAAAATAAATTAGCTTACCTTAAACAAACTTTTAAACTTAAAACAAAGATACTCAAACATATTTTGTTCGAACTTAAGTACTAATAAAGATTTAAAATGAGAATGTAAAGTTTGATTAGTAGTTGAGCCTGGGAACTAAAATCAGGGGGGGAAGAATCCAGATCACTATTGCACACACCAGTACACATATATAAACACAAAGATTTTTAAAATATATTCACAAGCATATTATACTTCAAAGATAAACAGGCAACCAAATTATATACTTAACAATTTAAAATGGTGATGTTACTCACATGGCTGATGAAGCAGAAATAAAAACTTGATAGGCAGAGAAGCAATCCAATTTGTATTTTTAGCTGCCTGAAGCTTTAAATAGTTTGAATTTTTGTTTAAGTGTGAATATGATATTTGCTTCATATTTTCTGCTCAGCTGGAATGGAACGACATTGAAATGAGGAGAGGATGTATATATGGAAATGAGGATTACAGGTGATGATATTACTCTGTACAGGTGATAGTATGTTTTAATGTACAATATAGTGATGTTTTTTTTTTTGTACTTAGAATTTGTTTATAAATCTTCAAGTCAGAGATTTTTCCTTGCTTGCATTACTTACTCGGCTGGAATGATGTACATTTTACTTTGTTTATGTTTGATAGATATTTAATAAGCATATTTTCCTTTTGCATTGATTTACATACTACTGCACATGACACATGCCTTACTTCAGTCCATACTTACCTGTACTTTCTTTTCTTTAGCTTACTCTAGCCTTGCATATTTATTTCACTTCCCTTTACTTATTGGTGGCTGGAGATATACTTTGCATTAATTAAATATATGTTTATTGTCTTCATGCTTTTTCTTTTAAAATATTAATGTGCAGTCTTTGCTTTGTTTATGTTTGTACCAGTGCACTTTTGTTTATACTTTATTTTGTTTATACTTGCCTTGCATATTAAACTTTACAGGCCTATTTTGCTTGCCTGCATACTTATTTTTTTCAAGTTTAAATATTTGTTAAAATTTTTAACTAATCTGTTTTCTTTATATTTTAATTTGTTTACAACTTCAAACAGGCTACATGTTTTTGTATGTATTAGAGATGACATTTATTTCTTTTGCTTTAAAATGGTGGCTGCACTTATTATATTTGATTTGTTTATTTGGGTTGAGATGAAAGCTTTAGTTTTATGTTCTTTTAGCTAGCTTTGTATTCGAGCTTTGTTTATTCTTGCATTTTAAATTTACTTCTATTTTTAGTTTAAATAATTATCATAATTTTACTTTAAAAATTATTGGTTTATATTTCTCTATATACACATATATTTTATATAACTCAAATTATCATCATTTATAAATTTTTAAATCAATTTATTTATTTATTTTTATACTTGTGTCCAAAGTATATTATTTATTTTTTTAAAATAATTTATTTAAGAATTTATTAAAATCCAATATATACATATATATTCTCATATATACAAATTTTCAAACCCATATGACTTAATATATTTTCTATTTGAATCGGGGAAACTCGCATCATTTATAATCAATTTTACAAATTTTAATTCAAAAATTCGATAAATTATTAATTTAAATTAAATTAAAATCTAGGGTCGTTACAGACTTCCCCCCTTAAAAGGATTTCGTCCTCGAAATTCGCAGGCACGAAAACAACAAAGATAGATGAAAGATAGAGAAATATCTTTTCAAATCAAGCTGGATATCAATTCTGCATTTGGCTCACCAAATCAGAATATCAACAATAGATACAAGAAATTACGATAGAATTTCAATTTTTGGTTTTAAACAAAATCGTTTAATTGATTCAATTCAAATTATTCTTCATATTCTATTAATCAATTTAACTCAATTTTTTTAAACTTCCAGTTTATTCAAAATTTTCTAATTCATTTAAAATTTCCAATTTCAATTTTCAAATTCATATTCATTAAAGTTTTAATCAAAGAAATGATAAGATATCGATGAAGATAAGAAGTAAGAATTTCCTACAACGATTCGTAGGGCCATCATCATATCGAAACTTCTTTCTGGAGCTTTCATGAAGCAATCAAAAGAAATTTGAAAACGAATAAAAAAAAAATTGAGAAGAAAGTTGTTTCCACTGTTGTTACAGAGTATTGACCAATTATAGTCGCATTCCCCTGTCCTCTATCTCGTTCTCTTCTTGCACTCATACTCACTATCAGTGGATAGTAAGAGAATTTACTGAGGCGTTAAAACGGATATCTTAAGGATTACTCATTCTAGGATTTACTTCACCTATCTCTAATGAGCTACTTAATTTGTTATACTCCTGAGCTAAAGTTTAACCCTTAGCTCTGATACCAAATGTAACGAGACGAATTTTGCCCGCTCAAAAATCGACATCCATACTTCAAATCGTATTCGAATGCCGTAGATTCGACCGTTCAAATCCGATTCGTCGGAGCTTATAACAATCATTAAGTAAACAACACAGCGGAATAAAAGAATAATACATTGATACACAGCTTTGATACAATATATGATACAACAGATAATCCAATAGATATCAATATACATCAGAGATATGATACAATAAAATAGCAGCGGAAAGAAAATAGATAACATCTAGCAGCGGAACAAATAACTCTGAGATAGTCTTCAAAAGAGAACTCCGAGAACTGCAACTCCATTTCCAAGAATCAATCCAGCAATAGCTCGAACTCCCAATAACGATGCACCAAGCTCAGCAAGTCTGGTGCGGTCCAAAGACTGAACTAACTCCAGATAATTCACTATATCTAACTATTTGAAAAACCCAACTCTAGACTGCTCGTGTAGAAAATAATGAGCACCCAGAGTTTAGGAAAGAAACAATAAACTCCGGATCAGTCGTGGGACTGGTGTGAGCAACAAAAACAGTTTATCTTTAAAAACATTCAATAAAAGATTTTCAAAGTCAATTCGCAATGCTTTTTTTTTAAAAATGAGACTACCATAAGGCCTCCCGCACACACACACAATGCAAACGCAGAATCAGAGGAGATTTCTCCTTATGATAGTCAAAGATGCTTGATACGCATTAAAAGAAACATTTGATATTATTACTAGTGCATAGTGTAGGAAAAATTCATTTCGAAAGTAGAATATAAATCTTAGCCAACATACGACCATTATCGTATGCCTACTATAGCTAACCATGTTCAATAGCAGGTTACCGCCACATTCCATAGCAGGTTATACAACTAATACTGTACAAGGTTCGTATTGTTTCTTTGGATTTCCAACGAATGATCAGGCCAAGGAACTTCCCATTGCCACATGAGAATGCCTCTAGGTGGACATCCCCGAGAACCAAACCGGATCTCTACCAACACAAGGCCGGGTTACCCCTAACCGAGTAACAACTGACCGAATATGCCATCCCCCGGTCCTTTGGGACCTTTATCCGAGAGCTCTCTAATCAATTCACACAATCATAATAATAAAGTGTTTCAACGTGAGTAAGTATCTGGGCTCCATACCATGATACCACCCTTTTCCTGAAGGAAATGCACATATCCTAAGGGGCGCTACCCCTCATAACCTTGCCGCATCTTTCCTGTTTTAACCATTCACGGGGTGTGAGGCTCGACGAAGTCACGTCCACAAAACATACTTTATACAAAAGCCATGCTTTGGGTCAACAAATGATAATAGCAATGATCACTAAGATAGACGATCAAATAAACGATACTATCACAAATAATCAACACAATGATCATTTCACAGCAACACTCAGCATGTCACATTACCAAATTGGGAATATATCGCTGATAACCTTCAATTACATAACCTCTGAGCTCGTACGTCTCAGAGAAGGGTGTTAAGCTAAAAGAATAAATTCTCCGCCACCAACAGAAATATATTTGAAAGAAATCGGCTTTATATCTCAATTTGTAATGTCAGACATACTATCCATACAAGTCTGTTCCGGGATCGAACAGAACCGAAGGCACTTACAAAGAAGTCCTTGCAATCCGGATATTCACAATCCCGATCGAATTTCCCATCACTTAGGGAGTTTCTATACCGGCGCGACTCGGTGCAGAAACAATCGATAGGTCATCCTATCGCTTTCGCAAATACCCGGTCTTCATCACCGGTCTTCAAATGCTATCCATAACGACAAATCACATATTCGGAATGGGTTATACGACACAAAGGTCCTTTCCCGGCTAAACCGAATAGTGAGCGAAATAGTTCAAAAACATATGGATATTGGGATTTCAATTAAGTTACAACTTATTACCCAAAACTTTTCTTCAAATGGCTTAACAAGTTACCATTTTCAATCTTTAAACAAAAAGATTCATTTTCACAACCTTTAACGGTTTAAACAATTTTCACATTTTAATCTTTTAAACAAAAGATTCATTCACAGATTTTCCAAATCAATTTTCATTTCAATTTAACTCGTTAAATCTTCAAATCAAAGATTTAACTTATAGCTTTCAAAACAATTTCATTTCGATTTGATTTAAACAAATCATCAATTTAAATCTGTTAAAAATAAACAGATTTAATTCATAGCTTTCAAAAAGAATCATTTATAACTTAGGAAAATCATTTTTCAACTCAATCTTGAAATTCCCTTAATTAAACTACAATTTCATTTCCTATCTGAAAGCTTTAATCATTCGAAAACGAACAGTTTACATTTTGGAAATCTGATTCATTCATACGATTTCAAGTCTTTGGGTTAAATTCAAATTCACAAACCAATATTTTAAAAGTGGTTTAACTTCATATAAAACACATTTATAATATCTTTAATCAAAATTTCCAATCATTGAATTCAATTCTACATATTGAATTCAAATTCAAATTAAATTATTTAAATTGAAACTTTATTAAGTTATTTAAAATAACTTTTATCTTTAAAAATACCATTTCAAAAGCTTTAACATTTAACCCAATTTCCAATTTCAAAATCAATTGAAATTAAAATTTAATTTCAAAAAAAAAATATTAATTTTAAATCATCTGTGACTTAACTGATTTCCTCGTGAAATCCATATTTGTGTGTGTAAAGGTGTAGTCCAGGGATTTAACACAATAGTGCAACATCATTTCAATCATCACAGATTCAAATACAACAATATATTCGATAAGCGACATAAAACTTATAACGCTCATCGTCCATTCACAGATTCACAGATAATATACAAATGCAAATGAATATACACTGCTCAATCTACAGAACAAAATATCACAAATCAGATAGGATAATCAATTCAAGGCATTTCATACAATACAATCATTCATAAGCATGGCAAATATTCAATAGTCATTTATAAGCAGGATTAATTAAATCGTTTTTAAATCCTAATCAATTCAATTTATTTCCAAGTAAATTTATTACTTATGAATTAATTATCAATTTCTAATTTATTAATTACAAATCATTTGATATAAATTAATTTATCAATCAACTTAATTAATTGAATTATTCTTAATTAATCATATTTGTTCATTAACCTTTAAACCAATTACAAAATTAATTGACCCCTTAATTAATTAATTAGTCCTTAATAAATCACATTAAATAAATCAATTCATGATCACTAGTTAATGATTTTTTTTTAATTAATTGATAATTATTAATTATTCACTAATTACTTGTACCAAGTAATTTACATAATATAAATAAATTAATCTTTTCAATCTCATAAAGTGATTAACTTATAAATAAATTTTATTAATTAATCTGTCTTCAATTACCTCCATCTCTAATTGATTAAAGATAACTTCTTTTGTCTTAATGTAAAACTTAATCACAACATTTAAACTTATTAGAAAAAATATTTAGAAATCAAATATAATTGAAAAATGTATAATTTACTTTAACAAAACGAACTAAAGCATTTAAATTATCAATTATCATCTATAAACTTAAATATCATTAACCTTCGAATTTATAACATTCTCTTTTATTTTCCTAAATAGCTTAAAGATTAAATTTAACAAAATTTAAGTTGAATCAAGACATTTATTTTGTATTAAAGAAATTTATTTGGGAAAAAAAATTTAAAACTTGATTTTGTTTAGGCTTGAAAACTATTCAAACATTTGCTTCGGGAATAACCCTACTCCATTCCGTGTCATCACCGAGACACTCACGCTTCTACCTGACTTCGAGAAAATCCACCATCCCCTTCGAGTTCAAACCCGAGGACGAACCATCTTCTCCAAATTTCACAACCCAGACCATATACAAAAGTGCACGCGTGCACTTGCACGATCACCGGAGCCATTTCTGACCAACATCGCGAACACCCACGAGTCACCAATGATCCCTTCAACTCCTCTGAGCATCCAGAACCCATGTTATAGCCGTGGTTCAAAATCGAGCCTGATAACATCCCACTGGAACTAAATGATCACCAGAAAATTGCTTTACAACACCGCCCACCTCCACTAGAGGGCTCGCCATCAAGACCGAAGCTTCGCCTCGATCACGTGCCGCTATCCCCACCGGTCCTTTGAACTCCGATGCATCGACGTGGTGGTGCTGACGAGGCTTTCTGGAATCCAAATTCATTGGCCTTAAACCCTACATTCGATTCGAGCTACAAATTTTCGCATTTGAAAATTTTTCCAACATTTTTCCTATATCGACGAATCAAAGATCTAGCTCCATAGCAAATTTCGGCATCAACAATTGATTAAATCAACAGAATTTTGTAAAAAGGTGATTTTTATTCATCTGTAAACTGCTTCTTTATTTCTCAACTAAAAATTTTCAGTTTTGTTTTGAAAATCAAGTTTAAGCTTTATCTTTTGATTCCTATACCTGAATCTAGGAATCATAAAAATTTAATTTTTACTTCTTTAAGTTTTCCCCTGTTGTTTCAATTTTTTTTTTCCAGAAGGCAAAATAAATTAGCTTACCTTAAACAAACTTTTAAACTTAAAACAAAGATACTCAAACATATTTTGTTCGAACTTAAGTACTAATAAAGATTTAAAATGAGAATGTAAAGTTTGATTAGTAGTTGAGCCTGGGAACTAAAATCAGGGGGGAAGAATCCAGATCACTATTGGACACACCAGTACACATATATAAACACAAAGATTTTTAAAATATATTCACAAGCATATTATACTTCAAAGATAAACAGGCAACCAAATTATATACTTAACAATTTAAAATGGTGATGTTACTCACATGGCTGATGAAGCAGAAATAAAAACTTGATAGACAGAGAAGCAATTTGTATTTTTAGCTGCCTGAAGCTTTAAATAGTTTGAATTTTTGTTTAAGTGTGAATATGATATTTGCTTCATATTTTCTGCTCAGCTGGAATGGAACGACATTGAAATGAGGAGAGGATGTATATATGGATATGAGGCTTACAGGTGATGATATTACTCTGTACAGGTGATAGTATGTTTTAATGTACAATATAGTGATGTTTTCTTTTTTCTTTTTTGTACTTAGAATTTGTTTATAAATCTTCAAGTCAGAGATTTTTCCTTGCTTGCATTACTTACTCGGCTGGAATGATGTACATTTTACTTTGTTTATGTTTGATAGATATTTAATAAGCATATTTTCATTTTGCTTTGATTTACATACTACTGCACATACCACATGCCTTACTTCAGTCCATACTTACCTGTACTTTCTTTTCTTTAGCTTACTCTAGCCTTGCATATTTATTTCACTTCCCTTTACTTATTTGTGGCTGGAGATATACTTTGCATTAATTAAATATATGTTTATTGTCTTCATGCTTTTTCTTTTAAAATATTAATGTGCAGTCTTTGCTTTGTTTATGTTTGTACCAGTGCACTTTTGTTTATACTTTATTTTGTTTATACTTGCCTTGCATATTAAACTTTACAGGCCTATTTTGCTTGCCTGCATACTTATTTTTTTTAAGTTTAAATATTTGTTAAAAATTTTAACTAATCTGTTTTCTTTATATTTTAATTTTTTTACAACTTCAAACAGGCTACATGTTTTTGTATGTATTAGAGATGACATTTATTTCTTTTGCTTTAAAATGGTGGCTGCACTTATTATATTTGATTTGTTTATTTGGGTTGAGATGAAAGCTTTAGTTTTATGTTCTTTTAGCTAGCTTTGTATTCGAGCTTTGTTTATTCTTGCATTTTAAATTTACTTCTATTTTTAGTTTAAATAATTATCATAATTTTACTTTAAAAATTATTTTTTTATATTTCTCTATATACACATATATTTTATATAACTCAAATTATCATCATTTATAAATTTTTAAATCAATTTATTTATTTATTTTTATACTTGTGTCCAAAGTATATTATTTATTTTTTTAAAATAATTTATTTAAGAATTTATTAAAATCCAATATATACATATATATTCTCATATATACAAATTTTCAAACCCATATGACTTAATATATTTTCTATTTGAATCGGGGAAACTCGCATCATTTATAATCAATTTTACAAATTTTAATTCAAAAATTCGATAAATTATTAATTTAAATTAAATTAAAATCTAGGGTCGTTACAGTATTACTATCCTATTAGTAAAGAGTCAGACCCTACAAAGCTAAGGTTTATTGCTAAACCAAACTTTGATATCAGATGTAACGTCCCGCCTTTTCGTATGCTTTAAATCCACAATAAACCACACATGTCATACTTAAACCATACAAAAGGGCGAATTGTTATGGGGTAAATAAGAAAAAGCAGTGAAAGAAATGAAATACAAAACAGAATCTCACAGCTGAACGATAAAATATAATAATCAAATAAACAGTTCATGAAGCTGCTTTACCAAAATATTTGATTATTCTTATACAATACATATCAAAGTTGCACATACCAGCGAATAATAATTAATGCAGTGGAATACAGTGTGTAGTGGAATATAATAATAAATAATAATAAATCTTCGTCTCCGTCCTCCAGAATATGTTCTTCCAAATCCTGAAATGCTCAGGCTGACCCGAACGAATTGAAAAGACAAAACATTCGAGCTAGAACAAAAAGATCTTATGTAAGTTAAATCAACGGTAAATAATATGAGTGTAACGGCGTCAGAGATGTTTACGGGATTCGACATCTCCTATCTAGTGTCTAACGTGAGTGCATTAACTCAAGAGATGCTCGGGATTAACATCTCCTAAGGATCCGTTAAGCTATTTACTATGTAGTAATATACACTATCATAATAGTGTCTAAAGTAAAGTATAGTATACTGAAAATAGCGTTAAGGCTTTTACATTTTCCACCTTAACACACTTTTATATTCCCATAGTCTATACAGTACTGTAATCTCCCCCATACTGGGCGTCATCAGAGGGCACTCCATAGGTACGGTACAAAACAAAATCGTATAAGGCGCGCTAGGGTAGGTGACACGACATAACTAGGCAATGCTAGGGTTGATATACCAATTACGCTTCCGGGCCGGTGGTAACGCATAGCCGCAGCTAGCGCCCACCTCGAGCCACACCCCCAAATCAAAGAAATCAAAAGTGGCCATCGAATAAATCCAAAAGTCAAAGTACAATATCGAAGGGATGTGTCCGATCAAAGGTGTTGCCTCATTAGCCCATCGATCGCTCCAGTTTTAGCCACCTTATGCCAATCACGGGAATTGAGTCCACGTATTTA
The DNA here is from genome assembly GCA_030765085.1 of Allium cepa. NCBI lineage: Eukaryota > Viridiplantae > Streptophyta > Magnoliopsida > Asparagales > Amaryllidaceae > Allium > Allium cepa. The sequence continues at coordinate 139,942,117 of CM060937.1, read as the reverse complement.
CCTCAAAGGAAACGCCGCCACCATCCTACTTCATTCTGGAATCTCCACCGTGTACACGGTTGTTAAAGTGGTTTTCGAAGCTGGCAGAGAGTAAGACAACTTCCGATCCCGATCTCTTCAACAACCAAACGTTATTATAACACCGCGTTCATTTTATAATAATTATACTTCAAAACCAGAATATAATATCCATTTCAAAACCATATAAATACGATATCGTTTCTATTTTAAAACCCAAATCAATATGATATCATTTTTATTTCAAATATATCTTTTTTCCAAAATCATAGCACTTTCAAATCTATATACCTTGAAACCAATAGCTTTGAACATAACTACTAATACTTAAATGGTTTAATATTAAATTACTTTGTATAATAAAATAGCTTTTTAAATTTCACAAATAGATTCCAAATACCAATTTGAACCTCTAAATAAACCATTTCAATTTCCAAATATTTCAAAGTTTTACATATTCCACCATTTCAAAACTAGTTCTTTGATAATTCCATATATATATATATATATATATATATATATATATCAAATTCAATTACTATTATTTAGATTTGAAATGTTTACTTTATAAATCCAATATAATTTAAGTAAAACTTTTAACTTCAAACAACTGGATATTCTTTCAATTTATTTAACTTGATATATTCATTTATCTCAACTTTATATTAATTTAAATCACTTAAAACCAAATCAAGTTATAATAATCATACCCTTTAAAATCTCAATTTCATTTAGATTTCAAATCACATTTATTCGAGTAAAATTCTTAATTAATTCAAATTAAACCAATTTCATATTTATCTTCCAAATTAATTTTTATTTAAGTCATTAAAACTCTATTTATATACAATATCTTAAACAGGTACTTAACCATATAATATAAAACAATCAACTCCATGAATAAAATTATTTTTATTACACAAATTTATACATAGCTTAAATTCAAGAATTTAACTATATATATAAAAATAATATTTATATAATATCAAAATTTATTATTTATTAAACCGTATATTTCTCTCCAACACCATAAAAAAATCATTTCAAAATAATTTTATATATAGACCACGGTGTCTGTATATAATTTTCTACCCTATGGTAAAGTGATACGGATATTTATCATTTCAATCCGTAATTTAAATTAAAATTACGGTTATATATCATTTTAAACCGCAATACCGAATGAAATAAAATGCATAACAACTTGTAGTTTAATATAATATATAATACAACATCCATTCATCCATCAACAGATCATACATCCATCACAATCATCATCCAAAATAATCAATCAATACAAATAGATAACTGATAATATATATAACAAGTACTTAACTGGCAGTTATATTCAATAATAAATAAAATAACGATTTAATTTAAATAAATGCAATAACTGAGATGATGATTAAAAATATACGAAAAGTCATAAATAAATGCATAATCACAGCAAAAATTTAATTTAACAAACATAAGAAATTTTAGAAGTTGTGAGTGGCTTAAAACACTCACCTTTTGAATTGAAATTGAAATTAAATCCAATTTAAACCCAAAAATTCACAGTCTCAGAATCTATCCAAACCTGTGCCAAGATGTCCAGAATTTCATTACGATCCTAACAAAGAAAATCGCGCGTAGATTCGACCTCGTGTGTCAAAGTTATCGATATTAGAATGCGTTGAAACTTTAAATTAAAAGAAAATTAAATAAAATAAACAAAAAAACACTGACCATCCAAAGGGCGCCACGTCCATCATCTCTATTGTTTGCACGCAGGAACGTAAAGCAAACGAAGAGCCGATCTCTACGGCCATTGACCAGACTTTGACCATGAATTACGCTCATCTCTGGCAACGATGGCCAGCATCACCACCACCGTGGGTCTCGTCTACCTCCGCCGAACACCCTATGCCCACGGTGTCGCTCGAATTAGCTACGCCGCACCCTAGGGTTAAGCCCTAGTTTGAATTTCTGACGATGATCCAACCGTTGAAACGACAAACCAGACCGTCGATGGATAACACTTGTTCCCCTCTTCACGACCCTGCCCTTGATGCCACGATCAGACGAAGTTTATTACGGCACGATGAACGGCCATGCTTTGCTCTCAAATTTCTGGACGAATAGGGATTCAGATTGGAAAATGAATCATAGATCTGAGTTACACTCTTCGAGAGTTTCAAATTGATATAAAATTTGGCATATATTGTGGAGTTTGAAATTTTAGCTTTTGATTTGGTTTGGAATTGTATTTGGATCAAGAATTTGTTTGTCTACCATAAAGGAGGAGAGATAGATGAATTATTCATACAGACAAATGAGAAATAGGAGTAGGCTAGGGTTTATAACCGAGTATTTATAAACAAAGTTGAAAATAGAATAGATGGACTCGATTTATAAATGCGCTGAACGATGAATGGCCCGAAAAGCCCGTTTTGACTCCAGAACGAAATTGGGTCAACCCATATATCAAAATAGATGCTTTAAAATATTTTAAACGTGATGGAAAAAGTTTCATGTCCAAATTCCATCGTATGAAGAAGTTATGAGAAAATCGAATTTTCCAAATTGATTTCAATTGATTTCAATTAAATCGATTTCTACGCGTTTCGAGTCTGTACGATCAAATGACAAGTCCGATCGATATGAAACTTAAAATCCCATAATAATTCACCGTTACGGATCCGATGAAACTGGTTTCGTCGAAATCCGAGTTAGTGGCCAAAATGGCTATTTTTACACTAATTAAATAAATTAATATTAAATTAATTAAATCAAATTTTTAAATTTCAATTCAAAAATTGACAAATTTCATCACTTATGATTCCTCAATCATTTACAATGATTTAAACAAATTTGAAAGTAAAATTAGAGATGTTTAATTTATAAAATTCAATATTAATCCTAAATTTCACTAAATTCAACATTATAAATTTAATTTCCAATAAATATATTAAATTCACTTTCATTCTATTACCCAATTCATTATTATCAAATGAATAAAATTTAACATTGGATTTACAAACTATTACCTTAATATTCTTACATTCCATATTGATTTCAATTAACGCAAAAATTAGAGATTAATTTCATTAAATTGCAATTACTCCAATTATTATCATGGTCCAAATCCCAATAAATTTATAAATCTTGACTTCCATTTTTCTTATTCAACCAATTGCTTTAATTAATTGGGATTGCACTAATTAAGTCAATTATTACAATTGCTTTCAAATTAAAATCTATGAACTAAACAAATAGGTAATTCATAACAATTGTAACCATTAAACTTTAATTAACTTTAAGTTTATTACTTTCAAACAAATATTATAATTACTAGCCAATCATTGATTTTATTCAATCACTATTTATTCATTATAAATTCATTGATTAATCCAATGTTTATATTTATTTTTCTAATATTAATTTATTACCAAATATTCCTATTACAATCTATTATAACCCCGCAATTGTTTCAATCAATAGGTATTGCATTGAATTAATTATTTATTAGCTTACATCATCCTATAACCAAGTTATACCATTTTCCATTATTTCATTTACTGCAATCCCATTCAATTTACACAATTCAGCCTTACTTAACTTCGTTGTTATATTCCATCCTAGTTATTATTTCATTTTTTTATAATTACTTACATCATATGAATTCATTCTATTACCCTAAATCAGACATTAATTCATATATTCATACAATATTTACCTTTATTTACTTATATTAAATCTTATTCCCAAACATAACAGTTACAACAAATTAATAGGACAATTAAATAGTAACTTACGACCGTTACTATTATTTTGATTTACATTAATTACAATTAATATCCTTAATAAATTTATTTACTTGGTCTCATGCTTTCTATTTCACCAATTACTACCTTATAAATGAATTTTACATTTCCATTTTAATTTACAGTCACACTTTCCGTTATTATATTAATTATCATTAAGGTACATTTAATTTTCTTTATTTGTAATTGGTGAATTAACTGGTAACAACCATTTGTCACCATTATACCATTTAAAATACTTGTATGTTCATTCTTCCCAACCAATTACCATCTATTATATTATAACTTTACAGATTTAAATAAATTCATTAATTGTCATTTCATTCAACCTATTAATTATTAACCTCAATTAGCACTGTTACGTTTTAATTTACTTATTAGCTTACGACAAGTACAACCATTAGTTCATACACTAATTCATTCCATTTCCATTCATTATACATTATTTTATTAGTAAGTCAACATTTTAAATTATTAATTTACCATTTATATCCCATTATAAATTAATGCTCACATTAATTAAGACTTTAAATCAAATTAATCATTTCGTCTTGGTAACATTCTTTTATTACAATAAGAATATAATTAACATTTACAGTGTTTCACTTATTGGAATTACATCCAAGTTATTAACAATTAATTTACATTTATACTGTTACATTCAAGTTATTAAAAATTAACTTACCAATCTTATCCATGTTATTATTTCCATTAATAGTTCACTAAATTTTTATTTCCTTCAACATTAAGTTACTAAAATCTTCTTAAATTAAGAAATTTAATTACCGAATTTTACGGGTCGTTACAGTATGCATACATCAATGTTGCTAATATACAATTATTTAACTAAAAAATTAATATACATAAATACAATTTTGATATCATATACAAGTGTATTATATACTACTTAATCATGTCATTATGCTTAGAATTTTAATACAAACTCAGTAAAGCAAGTTACATGCAAAATAGAGTTCGTATGTGAGAGTTATTTGCGTTTGAATATTCACGGTTTAAACGTAATTTTAAATTTAACAGAAAATAAAGAAAATTTATCTCCCCTTCTTCATGACACAAACCCTAATTGCTTGTACTGTGGATGTCCATGAACTTTCCTCAATGCATGAGACCTTGATTAGCATTGTTGATGCCACCAACACTATCATTCATCTGTCTAACACGACAATACTTATATTATTGTTCAAGCAACTTTCGGCATTAAATCATGAAACCCTAATTATCATCAACAGTTGTCACACTTGATTGAATCAATCAACATCATGGCAGATGCTCTACCTCCCCATGCCAAGTTTTTTCATTCTGTCAATTGGACCTAAAACGAATGTCAAGCATCATTGGTGATAATGGTGATATGGGTTTGATGGACAATGTAACATGCATATCGGAATAGAAAAAGGCTGAATATTTTTTATTTTTGCGCTTTAATGAATTCATAAACTTTAAAACAAAACAATATGTGTGTGTATGTATGTACGTTTGTACGTATGTACGTATGTACATATATGGTGATAAGATCTACTTGATAATCTAGTTGGTCGATATCACCTTAACCCATCAGCTTTGCCTCAAGGAGAACTTTTCTATAATCCAATAGTGGAGTTGCAAAGTCCACCATTAAATATAATTTTATTAGTGGAGATAGTAATAAAATCTGTGTATATTAAAAGAGGCATCTGTGTATACTTATAGTACTAGTGGGCAATGTAAAATATCCTTCTAGGTAATTTATTTACGTTATGACCCATCATATGTGAAATCATGTCTAACTTAATTAAATTAACTCGTTTACTTGATTCATTATATATTTTAAACAATTTCAAAATTCCAGCCACTATGTACATAATTTATTATGTAAATTTTTATATTAACCCGAAAAATAATAAAATAACATATAACAATTATGTATTTAATTAATTAATTTGCATCTCTTTAATAATAAATAAATATAATAATAGGTGGATTAACACAGACATTATATTAATTTCTCCATAACAGTGATTTTTAACTTTTATTAACTATTTCAAATTATTTTCATCGAAAAGTAGAAGTTGTGGTTGTGTGACATTGAGGTATGAAGTTAATAATGTTTAAGTAATTTAAATATAAAAACACGTACGGAATTTGCTAAAGCATGGTGGTGGATAAGAGTTCAGATTTATACATATATCTAGGCGAAATTCAATTTCTTATCTTTTAAGATGACACCCTTAAGCAATGATTTATTATGTATGTTTTCTCTTCGTCATCACTATATCACGCAGATATATAGTGCTCATCAGTCAAAAAATCTAACAATATACATATTTAATTGTGAAGTTTAACATTAAATTCCATATTTAGTCCAATAAGAATTATGGATTAAAAATTTTTGTTATGATAAATACTTTGACTTTACGTTGACTACCAAATACAATGATACTAATCTTCTATTTATAGGAGAAAAATACATAATTGAATAGTTTTTCACTTCAAGTGGTTCAACTTATCCCATCTATGGTTTAATGATCTAAGCTGTCATGTGATGACCATAATTAAAGTAAAGTTAAGGTACTTAAGATTCACTGTACTCACAAGTCAGAAGAGCATATTGTCACTTAAGATCATCTATTTTACTTTTAACCTATAAAAGACTCTTATTGAGCCATTGTTTAATTGTTCCAAACAATTATATGTATGCAACACCTTAGTACCTCCAACGATTATGTGTAGTTCATAATCCGTAATATGGAAAGTGTTACATACACTAGCCTTAAAGGATCTATCAATATGTTATTCTTGATAAATCTTAATTAGGATCATTTAAGGACAAACATTTATTTTATTTTATTCATTGGTAAGAACACCTTCACATTCATAACTACCATCGATTAAATACTTTTTTAAGGAATTCCTACTTGTGTAAATTTTATGTATTCAAAAAATTAGTTATATCTTGATCTAATAATATATAAAATAGAAAATGAAACCAAAATCTTACTTTAGTTTGAATAAGGTTCGCAATAAGTGTTATCTTATATATAGCAAATTACATAATATCTCATAAGGTACACGCTTAACTCTATCAATCTTCCACTTGCACTGAAGGCCGACTACGGTGACTCATAACCGATTGGTTTTTCTATAAAAACCTAAGAAAGCATCATAGTGGATGAATTTATAATATTATTATTTCTTATTAACTTTTGAATTATACTTCTCTATCATTGGTAAACTTTTTTGCCATGTGTTAGTTATGGAGAACACATCTTGTCCTCTTATCAAGCTATTGGTTATTACTACAATTTATATTGCATTATTATTATCATAATACATTATCGGATTTTCAATGGTGGGAATTATCCCCATCTATCTTATAAATTTTTGCACATACACCTATTCTATTGTGGCATTATTCAAGGTGATACACTAAGCTTTTATAGTCGAATCTATCATAGACTCGAACATTTCATGTTTAAAGTCCCTTTTCTAAGGGTAAATATGAACTTAAGATCGACTTGCTATTTTCGGTACAACTAATGAAGATTCAGTTTGAAGACTCCTTCATAAGGATTCGTTGCTTTTATGAAAAAATCTATAGTATTCTAAAATACTTGAAAATGATAGAGTTAGGGGAATGCCCTAAAGGTAATTATGTAATTTGTTACATATATTCAACTCATTGACCAATTTTGTTCAAAACAATTGTGTTTTCTTTCTATTATATACTTGAAATAACGTGGTATATTAATTAATTAATTAATTTAATTAAAAGATATTTAATAAAAAATTAATAAATTATATATTTTGTATAGTAGTTACAATCTGTTGTAACCATGAGTAATTTATCATAATGAATACAAAAATACCATTTTAAATGTTCCTAATCAAGATGCATCGAGACTAGATATCTATGTACCCTTGAGCCTAGAGTACGTAACGCTCTCTAAATGTTAGGTGGTGTATTACTCATGACTTTTGGAGGCACCTAGAGATTATGAACCGATAGTTATTGGATAACGATGGAATGACTCATTCAATAGTTTTCTATTGGTTAATATAACTAAAGTGAAATAGAAAATATCAATGTAACTTATTTATATAGTTTTATCGAATTGAGAATACTATGGATCTTTAATATGAAAGCTTAGCTTTGATTACAGTCAAATCATGTTATGATGTTCATCAAGTGACTGTAGTAGCGTCGAGTGGAAGTACTGGAAGTAAGACACTATTTAACAGAGGATTCAACTCCTTGATTATATGGGGTTAGTATCATGGTCAACTCAAGTCAACTTAAAGCCAAAGTCTCTAAACAGATCATTTCATTTAATAATAATTGTTATAATTGAACAAAAGGCGTTGTGTTTGGACTATGTTGAATACAGATAATATTGGAATTTTGACTGTTACCAAATTCCATGAGTCCAAATTGATATAGTTTTAGTGAAGAGAATTAGTGAAAATAAATGTCATACCTGGGTAATGCTTAATAATATAAAATTAGATTTTCCCAAAACTAATTGTGCTGTAAATTTGTCCAAAATGTCACGCCATCTGCTAAGTGACATATGAACATTAACATTCGAATAGTTCGATGTTAATCGCTGACAAAATTCACATTTAACAAGTCACACGGTCGAAATGATGAATTCTTGTAATGATCCCATTTTTAAGCCAAATTTAATTTAGTAATTAATATAATTTTTAGAATTAATTTGTGAGTTAATTTGAATTTTTTCCAAAACAAATAAGATATGTTTTTTTTATGATGTGTATATATAAATACATTGTAAATAGAATTTTGATTTGAAATTCAAAAATAAATATCTTAGAAATAAATTGGATTTAAAAACTCTATATTTCAAAAACTAATAAAATTATATTTTCTAATAATAATATATATATATATGTGTGTATATATTGTGATTTGGAAGTTATGTTTTGAATTCAATATAATAATTTTCAAAATAAGCTATTTAAGGGTTAAATTCTAATATATATATGTGTGTGTGTGTGTGTTTATTTATTAATGTATAATTAGATTTTAAATCATTTTCTTTAAGTTATATAAAAATAAATAAAAGGAAAAGCTTAATATAAAAACATATATAAATATAAAACTAAATATAATATAAAATTATAAAAACATATTAAAACATTAAATACAGGCAAATTAACAAGTGTAGGTTCAACAACATGCAAATTTACAAGTGTTTATAGTTTCTTTTCATAATAAATAAAATAAAACAAGATTTATATATACACATCTCTACTCTTTCATTTTTTCTTCTATCTTCACTTTTTCAAATTTTATCAAACTTAAAACCTGAAAGGTAAAGCAAAGAAAAGAAATCAGCAAACAAATCTTTTATAAAGTTCAAACCTCAAGCAATCAAGCAAAATTCAAAAAAAAATCAAAGCAAATCAAAATCAAGTTGCAGATCAAAACCAAGTTCCCATTTTTCAAATTCAAAGAAAATTCTAGCTTCTTTGTTCAAAATAAATCCTGTTAGTAAACTTCACTTTTAAAACTAAATCCTCTTTGTTTACTTATGCCCGTGATGATGGATGAGAATAATGACTTGAAAAATGTTTGTATGGATGTAAAATATGCTTGCATGTCTATATAATTATGATATATCTGTGTGCATGTCTGTATACAGATGAACATACCTCTGTTTTTGATTTCACAGGCTAAAAATAAGTTCAAAAATCAATTTTTTTTTCCAATCTCTTATAGGTTATGATCTTTAAAAGGTATTTGTTTGTATTTACTAGATTCAACATTTAAATATATTTTTAAAGTATAATTAGCAAGAAATATTACTGAAAGAAGAAAATAACAGTGATGATCAAATATAAGTCAGAAATCGAATGTCATGATTTCTGGTTTCATATACTTCATCGGATTCGTATTTAAATACCATGAATTTTAAAAATAAAATCAGGATTTTTAGTTTTGATTTGAGGTAGAATTATCAGGTTGAACGGAATCGAGTGTTTCCTCGATTTCTGTTGATCGGCGAGGAGTGGAAGGTCCTGATCGTAGCTGGAGCATGCTTGGAGGTCGAGGATCTCGAGAAAAATACTCAGTGAATTTATAATTCACCATGGTGGCTGAATGTTGGCAATCTAGAGTTTAAGGGCCTGTCTTGGTTGATGTCGAATTCTCGGTTTATGCGACGTCGTCGATGCATTTGAGTGGACCAGTGGTGGGGGAATCGAAGCGTGATGTCGTGACGCAGCTCCAGATGTGATCGTGTAGTCTCATACGATCGTAGGAGCCGGCGTGAGAAGGTTTTATCGATCAATTTTGGGTTCCAGTTTACATCCGATTTGCTCGATTTTGATATCCAAGCACGTTCGAAGTTCTGGGTAGTCGAATGGTTTGAGAGGGTCGGTGGCAACTTAGGGATGTCTGCGATGATAGCCGGAGTGGCACCGATGTCATGTGCATGTGCACGTGTGTCAGTAGCGTGTCAATGGGTTGGGATTGGAGAAGAGGAGATGGTCTCGAGTTTGAACTCGAGAAAGTTTGGTTTTGGCTAGAGTTAATATATGAGATGTTCGCATGTGTTTTAGCTGTGTAACAGGTTTTTAAATTTTTTAAATAAAACAAAGTTAAAAAGAAAAAAGGAGGGATTTCGTCGGGTTTGTTCACAAGAGATTGTGAGGTTGGCTCGGGTTTGGGTGCGGGTTGCACTGGGTTAGACTCGGATCAGTATTAGAGTATTAACTAAGTTTTTAAATTTTAAAAATAAGACAAGTTTAAACAATTTCTTCATTAACTCTCTTAAATAATAATTGTTTTATTAAGTTTGGAATTAGTAAAAGGTTTTAAAATAAATTATTTTAAATAAATCAAGCTTTTAACAATTTTTCTTAGACTAATTCTTTTATATAATGTGTTTATTTAAGTTTGGGATTAATTAAAGGGTTTAAAATAAATTAATTTAATTAATTAAGTTTAAAGTGTTTTAATATATATCGTTTATTTTAATTAATTCTTAAGTTTATTTTAAATAAAATTCAATAGTATGATTAAGAAGTTAATTAAGAAGATAAAGATGTTTTTAATTGTTAATTAACTTAAAGGCCTAAGTCAATTTATAGGTTAATGATAAATTTATTTCACAGGTTTACTAAATAAGATTTAAATAGTAATTAGGTAATTAAGTAAGATAAATGGTTTATCTTTTAATTAATTAAGGTCTTGGGTAATTAAAGATTAATTAATTAATCAATGATTAAATATTAATTAATTAATAATTAAAGGTTAATTAATTAGCAATTAAAGATTAATTCATTAATAATTAAAGGTTAATTAATTAATAATTAAAGGTTAATTAGTTAATAATTAAAGGTTAATTAATTAATGATTAAAGGATAATTAATTAACAATTAAAGGGTAATTAATCAGTAATCATAGGTTAATTAATGTAAGTAATGAAGAATGATTAATTAATTTCATTAATTAATTAAAATAATAACAAATGATTTGTAATTAATTAATGTTAATTAAGCAGGGTTAGGTAATTTTTCATAAATAATTAATTTGTATGTGATCAATTAATCTTGTTTATTGATAATTAATTATATTGAATGCTTAGATTGATTAATATCTCTAATATGTTAATCTGTAATATTCTGCAATATGAATTGCTTTAGTTTGAGCTGTGGCAAATGTAAGTTATTTATCTGTGATGAATTGCAGTGTGAATATAATGTTCTGCATTAAATTATAAAAGGTGGATTTTTTGTTTAAAAGATTAAAAATGGAAGTCTAAACTATTCAAATGGAAAGCTTTTGGCAAATAAGGGATAAAAAGTTGGGGCTTATCTAAGAGACAAATGTGTCCATATGTTTTTAAATAAGCGCTCAATATTCGAAAAGGTCGGGAAAGGGCACTAAGTCGAAAACCCATTCCGAATAATGATACGATGGAATGGAATTGCATTTGAAGACGGTGGTTGAAGACCGGGTATTTTCGAAAATGAAAGGATTTCCTTTTGATTGTCTCTGCATCGAGTTGCTCCGATATAGAGATTACCCTATGTGATGGGGAGTCCAAACAAGGTTGGGGATATTTGGATTTGCAAGGATTTCATTCCTTATTTGGACGAAGTGCCTTCGGTTCCATTCAGACCCAGGATGGACTTGTATGGATGTATGTCTGACATTACACTTTGAGATATATAGCTGGTTTCTATCAAATACATTTCTGTTTGGTGGCGGAGAATTTATTCTCCTAGCTTAACACGCTTCTTTGAGACGTACGAGCTCAGAGGTTATGTAATTAATAGTTATTAGTGGTATATTCCCAATTTGGTAATGTGTCATGCTAAGTGTTGAGCATTGGTTGATCGAATCATGGCTTTTGTGTAAAGCGCAGCTTTGTGGGACGAGACTTCATCGAACCTCACACCCCGGAAAATGGTCAAAACAGGAACACTACAGCAAGGTTATGGGGTCCGTTGTAACAACCCTATATTTTATAATTATTTTAATTGAATTTTTATTTAACTTTATTTTATTTATTTTATTTAGAAATTTTTTTTATTTCAAATATAAACTTTGATTTTGACGTGAATTAGAATTCCAAACATGATTAAATAGAAATTTACAAAAAAATGTATTTTGGTCAATATGGTCAACCTTGACTTTCAAATTTAAAAATTTGGAAGTTTGAAATTTTGAATTTTATCTTTTGTTATGAAGGTAAATAAAATTTTAAGATCACTGCTTTTCGTCATTGAAATCTGATTTATAATGTGAGAGTTATGCCTTTTTAACTATTGTGTAAAATTTGCTGTATTTAACAAAATTGTTTATTTTAAATTATATAAATAATATTTTATTTGGTCATGTAATGTTAAAATTTATATTTATATGAGTAAAATAAAATGTTAGGTATATATTTTGGTTTTCAAACATTTTTAAAAGTGTAATTGACATTTTCCAATGTCAGTTGTATTCTGTTTATAATTGTTAATTTCTAGTTTCAATTTATTAAGGAAAATCTTTATTTATTTTTATATTTTCTTAAGAACTTATTTTCTTCTCATTCCCCTTTATTTTGTTCCTTATTTATTTTATTTATTTTACTTCTAATTTGTTTTAAAGTGATATAGAAATTTTATAAGGCTAATGATATTTTATTTGTAAATTTTAAGTCCTGTTTTCAATTTTTAAACAATTTCTTTAGTTCTTTTTCCATTTTCTCTAATTTAAATTATTCATTTCATTTTAGAAATGATAAATGAAGTGTTTTATTTCAAAATTTTGTTTTAGAATATTTTTAAAATGAAATAGAAATTTGTCTAAAGCTTGTGATGATTTAATTGTAAATTTTGAACCCTGTTTTCATTTTTTAATCAATTTCTTCAATTCTTTTTCCATTTTCTTTAAATTTTATTATTTATTTTTATTTGATATTACTTTGTTGGTTTTAAAGTCAAATTTACTAATTTTTTTTTGTTTTTATTTGAATTAAAGAAAAAGAAATATGAACGGTTTAAAGAGCTTTAATAACATAAGTCTTTTCATTTGCCAAAGTCTCTTCAATTCCATAACCTATCATTTACTCATTTTAGCCGTACATTTCATTTCTTTTGGCCATGATTTTTATCGCATATTCATGTAAGAAAACAACATTCCTCATGTTATTCATGGCTAGAGAAAAGTATAGTGGTAATGGCTTCTCTTTTGTCACTTTTCTTCTCATTTTCATGCTTTTGGCCTTGTTTTCTTGGATTCTTTTTTACTTCCTCTCCTCCATAGCCACGACCTCCACCTCCACCACCTTGTTATGACCATCCTCCATCACCGACCACCTCCTCCTCCTCTGCCATGACCAGGCCATGCACCTCCATGGAACAAAAACTCCACACAAACCCTTGAATCCCCTTGAAAACATCAAGCCAAGCCACCACAACTTCACCACCTTCATCTTACACCACGGCCGCCACCCCATAGCCGCCACCATCACCTTGTTTTGACCACTAATCATCACCCCTACTACTGTCCAGACCTGAGCCCCACTGGTCGAGCCAAACATCCCATGGCCAAGCCTTTGCTTCGACAAAAAAATCACACTACTTGCCATAAACCCCTTCACCTTCTCACTATGTAATTTCCCCTCCATGTTTCACCACTTAGGCCGTGCATTACCATGCTTGTACCCGAGCCAAACCTTGTTCAAACCAGAGCCAAAACCATCCCTAGGCCATGGAAAAATAATATTGAAAGCGAGGCAAAAAGAAGTTGCATTCAAATCTCTTTTTATTCCAAAGTTGTTCCATTTCAAAGTTGCATTGAATTTATAATTTGTTTGATTTTGTTTTGGGTTGTAACACAAGATCTATAGCTTGGATCTCGCTCTCCACATGAGTCCGTAGTCTTGTCATCGTGCTTTTGATTCCGTTGTATCATTGGTTTTGTAATCTCTAGCATTTTGAGGTGAGTAAATCTCACCCGACATTCATACTTATGCAATTATGTGAATTGACAACAGTTGAATGTGTAGTATATTATGATATGTTATAACTGCCTGTGATTATTTATATATGATGTTAAACCTGCTTATTTACATGTCATCTCATCCATTACGGTTATATGTTGTTAACTGTTCATTTATATCTGTTTATCACACTGCAATTTCCCTGTAGATTAGGTTCCTTATGGGTTGAAACGATACATACCCGAACAGACTTTAGAATAGGAAAAAATCATTACGGGATGAAATGATAGACCTGAACGGTTTTTATTTATTTTGTTTTAACTTAGGATTGCGGGTTTGAAATGATAGAACCCGGATTTTTCTTTTTAAACTACGGATTGAAAGGATATATATCCGTATCACTTGACCTAGGTTAGAAAACTATATACAAGCCCGTGATTGTTTTATAAAGTATTTTGAATATTTTTAAGTATCCTTAAAAGTGTAAATTTATGAAGATTTGATTTAAATTGCATTTTATTGTTTTAAATAAAGAAATTTGATTTTTCTATAAGTTAAAAATGTTGAATAAATAAATGGTTAAATTGAATTTTTGAAATATAACTTAAGTTTGGAAATTTGGAATTTTGGTTAAAAATGATATTAAACTATATAAATAAAATGGAAATTTAATTGTATTTGGAAAATGGTAAATATGATAATTTGATTTAAATTTGAATTTAAGTGATTTATTAAAGTATTATTGTTTTTTATGAATTTAAATGGTTAAATAAATGAATGCTTAAATGTGTGATTTTAAAATATAACTTGAATTGGATATGTGAAATTTGGGTCATAACTAAAGATTTAAGTTAATTAAATAAATTAGAAATTTAGTTAAATTTGTGAAATTGTAATTTAAAGTTTAAGCGTTAAGTTTATTTGTTGAAAAGTGAAGAAAAGGAAATTATACATTTGAATCAATAAGTGGCATTATTGAAAATTTGATTTATTTATAAGAAATTTGTTTTATAAAAATCATATGTTCAAGGTATGTTAATAAACATTTTGAATGTTAAAAATATGATTTTACTATGTTTAAAAAGTTTAAATTGAAGTTTATTATTTGCTGGAAATACACTAAAATCTAGAAATACTTTTAATAGCATTCAGAAATGCTATGGTTTCTGTAAATGAACTAAAAACCTAATAAAAGGCTGTTACAGCCGTTCAGAAATGCTGTAGTTACTGAAGTAAACTAAAAGGCTAAAACTTAATAAAGGGTCTATTACAGCAGTTCTGTAATTGTTGTAGTGGTCTGTTGTCTTTGCTGAAATTTATAAAATCTTTAATTTGAAACCTGAGCTATTACAATATTTTTGGAAATGTTGTCTTTGCTGTTTTAAACTAAATTTCAACTAAAATGAGTTTTAACAACAGTTTTTAAATGCTGTCTTTGCTGAATTAAAATGTTTTCAAGTAAAGCTTATAACAGTTTTTTCTAAATGTTGTGCAAGGCTGAAATTTTAAATATTTATGGTTTTTGACTTGGTAAATAAGCTTAGAATGGTTTGAAACTTTGGAAATTGAATACTTGATTTGAAAGTATAATAATTACACTTTTAAATGATTTTAATTGAATTTATTTGATGGAAAGAAATTTTTTTAAAAGGTGTTTTGAAATGATAATAAATGAATGTTATCTTTGAATTTAAAGGGGTATTTAAATTTGACATTTGGAATTTAAATTCAAAATGATGTGAAATAAAATTTTGAAAGATATGAAATTTTGATATAAAATGATTTGGAAATGAAGTTTTGAAAGATAAGTTATTTTGATATAAAATGATTTGAAATAAAGTTTTGAAAGATATGATATTTTGATATAAAGTGATTTGAAGATGAAGTTCTGAAAGATATGATATTTTGATATTAAATTGATTTAAAAATGAAGTTTTGAAAGATATGATATTCTAATTATTAAAATGATTTGAAAGGAAGTTTTGAAAGGATATGATAATTTTTATATTGAAATGGTTTGGAAATGATTTAATCTTTATTTTGATAAAGATTTGGAGTGAAATGATATTTTATTTTGAAGTATAAAATATTATTTTAAAGTTATAACCATGGGTTATAATAACGATTGGTTGGCAAAGAGACCGGGATCAGATATGGGCATACTCTCTTTCGATACCGAAAACCACTTTGACAACCGTGTACGCGGTGGAGATTCCAGAATGAGGTAGGATCGTGGCGACGTTCTTGTGGTATGTTACGTGGACCCAACTCCCGCGAGTTGGAAAAAGGTGGCTAAAACAGAAGCAGTCTCGGGCCAGTTGAGGTCGCACCTCGTAGCGGACGCATTTCTTCAATACCACACTATTACTTGTGATTGTTTGGGCACCACTCCGATTTTTGTGGGAATGTGTTCCGCGGTGGACGTATGCGGCTGCTGCGTTACCACTAGCCCGAGTGTCGTAATTGGTATATCTACCCTGGCATTGTCTTGTGTGCCATGTCACCTACAATATCGACCCTTTACTATGAGTTTCTATTTGTGTCGTACCTATGCAGTATCTTCTCGTAGTCTCCCAATATGGAGATATGCAGGTATTGTATAGACTATTGGCATTATTTGTGTTAATGTGAAAAATGTAAAGCCTTAACGCTATTTAAAAGTATGTTTATTTTACTGTTAGACAGTATTATAATAGCGCAATATACTATATAGTAAATAGTTTAACGGATCCTTAGAGGATGGACAGTCCCAAGCATCCTTTAAGTTACTTGCACTTTTACTACAGTTCACTTGAGTTGGTTTACATTGTATAAGTTTGTATGTCTTGACTCGAGTGTTTGTATTTTTATTTACGCTCGGGTCAGCCTGAGTATTCACAGATTTAGATTTCCACTTTCTGGAGATTGGAATCGTTGGAGATTATCTGCTTGTCCAGTTTTATCTGTTTCACCTTCAGATATCCTGTTGATCCTAGTGTTGTTTTCATTTTGTACTTGGTTATTATCTTGAGACTTCTTTTGTACTTTATTTCTTCTGTTGTATCTTATTTAACTCTGATATATTACATAGTAGCTTCATGAACTACTACTTCTTTTACTTCCGCTGCACTATTATTACTCTGTGTTTGTGATCTGTGATTTTATTTACTGCATATTCTGAGATTTGTGAAATTTTATTTACAACGCGGTATTTTGAGCAATTCAAGTCCGATGTGTGTGGATGCGAATGGATGAAAATACCTAGTTGTTACATTTAGTATCAGAGCTTTGGTAACTCTAGGCAAAACTCAGCATATGGAGTGAATTATTTACAGAATCACTTTCATTCGAGTTTGAATCTCTTCCTTTTTGACTCAATTCCTTTGAATTTGGGAACGTTCCCTGTGGTTCCAAAATCCTTTCGTGTCCCTCACTATTCATCTTCTTTTGATTCTGGAGTATCCCATAACCCCGCTTCGAATGATCATTTTAGTGAGTCGGCAGTCTCGCCAAATTCAAATTGAATTGTAAAAGGAGGAAAACTCCTTTACAATTATCATCGATTCGCCAGAGATTTATATCTATCCTTGGTTTAGATACTAATATCTTTTTTTATTCCAAACTCTATCTCTTGAGATCGAATGTAGATTTACACCAGAAAAATCCACATTGATCTTATTCTTTAAGTCACGGTTGACCCGGTTAAGGTTGCTCGCGATTTACTTAAGCTTACCCATCTCCCTACTCTGTTAATTAATCGTCTTGTCTTTTGGTTTGCAATCAATTCTTCTAAACATTTTGAGTTGTACTTGTATATCTATGTTTTGTTTTATATATTGTGTTGTTTGAGTTGTTGATGTTGATTTGGGTTTTCGATCGATTCGTCTGATCAACGCTATCGATATGATTTCTTAAACACTTTGACAGAACAAACTGACACGGTATTATTTTAAAATTTGGTTAGTGAAATAAATTTTGATATATAAGAAAATTTATGGAACTTAATAAATTGATTTAAATTGATTATTTGAAATGGTAATACTTGATTTATCATTTATTATTCTATAAATGAATTTATAAATTGTTGTTTATAAATTGGTTTCGGAACTGAAATGAATTCAAAATAAGAAATTTGAGAATTCAATTTTCGATGGTTTCAAACCTCGTGTTTAAGTTTTAAAGTATATTATTTAAAGTATTTTCTAATAGAAATTTGTTTCCAAGGACTTTTAAAGTTTAAAATTAATGCTCTTCTCTTTGTCACTGGAAAATAACTTCGGTGATGACCGCGACATCAACGACATTTGTTTTCGATTTTCGAAGTGAAGAGATCGCTCTGCAGTCTTGCTACAGCTTTGTTTTGGGAAATCAAATTGATTTGAATTTCTAAAAGATGACTTGATTTATAATATACATAGATGTATGATTTAAATTTGATTTGATAAATTATGTACGTACATTTATTTATATCTAAATGGTTTGAAGAAATCGGAAATTTAATTCTTAAATTTTATTTTAAAGAATCATTTCAATTATAAAAAGAAAATCAACATTTTAGATAAATGATTCAAACTTGAGATGAGGGAATTATAAAGTTTTATTTGTATAATACTCAGTTGCATTTAAATATAACTTACCCAAATTATACAGAAATTAACAATGTAATTGGATAATATACAATATAAAAAGATTTTATAAATAAAATTTGAATGGTTAAAAAAGGAGTTATACACTTAAATTTTAGTTATAAAATGATTAACAGGAGTAAATAGAATACAAGGTTAATTGAATAATTTACAATATAAAATGATGTTAATGGAATTAACAATAAATTAAAGCAGTTATAATAAGAGTAAGTATAATGGGCATAGATGATAAAATATATTGAGAGGAATAAATTTAACTTTAAGTAGAAATAGAGAAGAATTAAATTTATTAAGTACATTATTAGTATAATGAATGATTATTTTTCAAATCCATGATCTTAGAAATTGTTAATTTAAGATGACTAGAAGATAAGATAATAAAATTTGAGATAGTTAAGATTTATTTAACTTGTGTAAAAATTAATTATCTATTTAAGTTGAAATTTCCATGGTTTCTAACTTATTATCTTATTTTGTTTTTCAAACTATCTTTTGGTTGTCCTTATTTTCCTTATCTTGCTTCAGACTGGTGTAGCATCTTTCTATAATCAATCTTCTTAGAAATGTTCCTATAATCTTTGATCATCTTTGATACTCATTTTGAATCTGACCACTGCTTTCCATCCACAGACCGTCGGTCAAGCTGAAAGGGTGAATCAGATTTTTTTTGAGGATCTTTTTTGTGCTTGTGTTCCTGATTCTGGAGGATCTTGGAAAGATCATCTCCAACTTGTTAAACTTACCGTTAACAATAGTTGTCAGGTATAATCTCAATCTTCTTGTCACCTTGTCTTAATCTTATTTCATTTCTATCTTTTCTGTGCTTTCCCGTACCTCATTCCTTTTCTGGGACGAAAAGTTTTGAGTGGGGGAGAATGTAACAACCCTATATTTTGTAATTATTTTAATTGAATTTTTATTTTAGTTTATTTTGTTTAATTAATTTAGATAATTTTGTTATTTCAAATATAACTTTGATTTTGATGTGAATTAGAATTCAAAACATGATTAAATAGAATATTTTACAAAAAAATGTATTTTGGTCAATATGGTCAACTTTGACTTTTATATTTAAAAATTTGAACGTTTTAGATTTTGAATTTTATCTTTTATTATGAAAGTAAATAAAATTTTACGATCACTGCTTTTAGTTTCGTTGAAATCTGATTTATAATGTGAAAGTTATGCCTTTTTAACAATTGTGTGAAATTTGGTGTATTTAACAAAATTGTTTATTTTAAATTATATAAATAATATTTTATTTGATCATGTAATGTTCTAATTTATATTTATATGAGTAAAATAACGTGTTATGTATATATTTTGGTTTTCAAACATTTTTAAAAGTGTAATTGACATTTTTTTCCAATGTTAGTTGTATTCTGTTTATAATTTTTAATTTCTAGTTTCAATTTATTAAAGAAATTCTTTATTTATTTTTATATTTTCTTAAGAACTTATTTTCTTCTCATTCCCACTTTATTTTGTTCCTCACTTATTTTATTTATTTGACTTCTTATTTGTTTTAAAGTGATATAGAAATTTTATAAGGCTAGTGATATTTTACTTGTAAATTTTATGTCCCGTTTCCAATTTTAAAAAATTTCTTTAGTTCTTTTTCTATTTTCTCTAATTTAAATTATTTATTTCATTTTTGAAATGATAAACTAAGTGTTTTATTTAAAAAATTTGTTTTATAATATTTTTAAAATGAAATAGAAATTTTTCTAAAGCTTGTGATGATTTAATTGTATTTTGAACCCTGTTTTCAATTTTTAATCAATTTCTTCAATTCTTTTTCCATTTTCTTTAAATTTTATTATTTATTTTTATTTGATATTACTTTGCTTTGGTTTCAAAGTCAAATTTACTGATTTTTATTTGTTTTTATTTGAATTGGAGAAAAGGAAATATGAAAGGTTTAAAGAGCTTTAATAACTTAAGTCTTTTCATTTGCCAAAGTCTCTTCAATTCCATAACCTATCATTTACTCATTTTAGCCATACACTTCATTTCTATTGGCCATGAGTTTTATTGCATGTTCATGTAAGAAAACCATCATTCCTCATGTTATTCACGGCTAGAGAAAAGTATAGTGGTAAAGGCTTCTCTATTGTCACTTTTCTTCTTATTTTCATGCGTTTTGCCTTGTTTTCTTGGATTCTTTTGTACTTACTCTCCTCCATAGACATAGCCTCCACCTCCACCACCTTGTCACGAACACCCTTCATCACCTATCACCTCCTCCTCCTTTGCCATGACCAGGCCGTGCACCTCCATGGAACAAAAACTCCACACAAACCCTTGAATCCCCTTGAAAACATCAAGCCAAGCCACCACAACTTCTCCACCTTCATACTGCACCACGGCCACCACCCCATAGCCACCACCATCACCTTGTTTTGACCACTAACCATCACCCCTACTACTGTCCAGACCTGAGCCCCACTGGTCGAGCCAAACATCCCATGGCCGAGCCTTTACTTTGACAAAAAAATCACACTACTTGCCTTAAACCCCTTCACCTTCTCACTATGTAATTTCCCCTCTATGTTTCACCACTTAGGCCGTGCATTCCCATGCTTGTACCCGAGCCAAACCTTGTTCAAACCAAAGCCAAAACCATCCCTAGGCCGTACAAAAGTAATATAGAAAGCAAGGCAAAAAGAAGTTGCATTCAAATCTCTTTTTATTCCAAAGTTATTCCATTTCAAAGTTGCATTGAATTTATAATTTGTTTGATTTTGTTTTGGGTTGTAACACAAGATCTGTAGGTTGGATCTTGCTCTCCACACGAGTTCGTAGTCTTGTCATCGTGCTTTTGATTCCGTTGTATCATGGTTTTGTTGTCTCAAGCATTTTGAGGTGAGTAAATCTCACCTCACATTCATACTTATGCAATTATGTGAATTGACAACAATTGAATGTGTAATATATTATGATATGTTATAACTGCCTGTGATTATTTATATACGATGTTAAACCTGCTTATTTACATGTCATCACATCCATTATGCTTATATGTGGTTAACTGTTCATTTATATCTGTTTATCACACTGCAATTTCCCTGTAGATTAGGTTCACTATGGGTTGAAACGATACATACCCGAACAGACTTTAGAATAGTGAAAAATCGTTATGGGCTGAAATGATAGACCTGAATGGTTTTTATTTAATTTGTTTTAACTTGGGATTGCGGGTTTGAAATGATAAAACCCGGATTTTTCTTTTTAAACTGCGGATTGAAATGATATATATCTATATCACTTAACCTAGGTTAGAAAACTATATACAAGCTCGTGGTTATTTTATAAAGTACTTTGAATATTTTTAAGTATTCTTAAAAGTGTAAATTTATGAAGATTTGATTTAAATTGCATTTTATTGTTTTAAATAAAGAAATTTTGATTTTTCTATAAGTTAAAAATGTTGAATAAATAAATGGTTAAATTGAAAATTTGAAATATAACTTAAGTTTGGAAATTTTGAAATTTTGGTTAAAAATGATATTTAAGTATATAAATAAAATGGAAATTTAATTGTATATGGAAAATGGTTTTGATTTAAATTTGAATTTAAGTGATTTATTAAAGTATTATTGTTTTTTTTATGAATTTAAATGGTTAAATAAATGAATGCTTAAATGTGTGATTTTAAAATATAACTTGACTTGGAAATGTGAAATTTGGGTCTTAACTATAGATTTTAGTTAATTAAATAAATTGGAAATTTAATTAAGTTTGTGAAATAGTAATTTAAAGTTTAAGCGTTAAGTTTATTTGTTAAAAAGTGAAGAAAAGGAAATTATACATTTGAATCAATAAGTGGAATTATTGAAAATTTGATTTATTTATATGAAATTTATTTTATAAAAATCGTATGTTGAAGGTATGTTAATAAACATTTTGAATGTTAAAAATATGATTTTACAATGTTTAAAGAGTTTAAATTGAAGTTTATTATTTGCTGGAAATACACTAAAATCTAGAAATACTTTTAATAGCATTCAGAAATGCTATGGTTTCTGTAAATGAACTAAAAACCTAATAAAAAGACTATTACAACACTTCAGAAATGCTGTAGTTGCTGAAGTAAACTAAAATGCTAAAACTTAATAAAGGGTCTATTACAGCAGTTCTGTAATTGCTATAGTGGTATGCTTTCTTTGCTGAATTTATTAAAAACCTTTAATTTAAAACCTGAACTATTACAGCATTTCTGAAAATGCTGTCTATGCTATTTTAAACTAAATTTCAACTAAAATGAGTTTTAACAGCAGTTTTTAAATGCTGTCTTTGCTGAATTAAAATGGTTTCAAGTATAACTTATAACAGCTTTTTCTAAATGCCGTGAAAGGCTGAAATTTTAAATATTTATGGTTTTTGACTTGGTAAATGAGCTCAAAATGGTTTGAAACTTTGGAAATTGAATACTTGATTTGAAAGTATAATAATACACTTTTAAATGATTTTAAATGAACTTATTTGATGGAATTTTTTTTATTTAAAAGGTGTTTTGAAATGATAATAAATGAATGTTATCTTTGAATTTATGAGGGTATTTAAATTTGACATTTGGAATTTAAATTCAAAAATGGTTTGAAATAAAGTTTTGAAAGATATGATATTTTGATATAAAATGATTTGGAAATGAAGTTTTGAAAGATATGATATTTTGAAATAAAATGATTTGAAATAAATTTTTGAAAGATATGATATTTTGATATAAAGTGATTTGAAGATGAAGTTCTGAAAGATATGATATTTTGATATTAAATTGATTTAAAAATGAAGTTTTGAAAGATTTGACATTTTAATGTATTAAAATGATTTGAAAGGAAGTTTTGAAAGGATATGATAATTTAATATATTGAAATGGTTTGGAAATGATTTAGTCTTTATTTTGATAAAGATTTGGAGTGAAATGATATTTTATTTTGAAGTATAAAATATTATTTTAAAGTTATAACCACGGGTTATAATAACTATTGGTTGGCAAAAAGATCGGAATCGGATATGGGCATACTTTCTGTCGATACCGAAAACCACTTTGACAACGTTGTACGCGGTGGAGATCCAGAATGAAGTAGGATGGTGGCGACATTCTTGTGGTATGTTACATGGACCCAACTCCCATGAGTTGGCATAAGGTGGCTAAAACAGGAGCGGTCTCGGGCCAGTTGAGGTCGCACCTCGTAGCGGACGCATTTCTTCGATACCATACTATTACTTGTGATTGTTTGGGCGCCCCTCCGATTTTTGTGGGAATGTGTTCCGCGGTGGGCGTATGTGGCTGTTGCGTTACCACCAGCCCGAGTGTCGTAATTGGTATATCTACCCTGGCATTGCCTTGTGTACCGTGTCACCTACCATATCGAGCCTTTACTACGAGTTTCTATTGGTATCGTACCTATGCAGTATCTTCTCGTAGTTTCCCGATCAGGAGATATGCAGGTATTATATAGACTATTGGCATTATTTGTGTTATGGTGGAAAATGTAAAGCCTTAACGCTATTTAAAAGTATGTTTATTTTATTGTTAGACATTATTATAATAGCGCAATATACTATATAGTAAATAGTTTAATGGATCCTTAGAGGATGGCCAGTCCCAAGCATCCTTTAAGTTACTTGCACTTTTAATACAGTTCACTTGAGTTGGTTTACATTGTATAAGTATGTATGTCCTGACTCGAGTGTTTGTATTTTTATTTACGCTCGGGTCAGCCTGAGTATGCACAGTTTTAGATTTCCACTTTATGGAGATTGGAATCGCTGGAGATTATTTTCTTGTCCAGTTTTATCTGTTTCACTTCCAGTTATCCTGTTGATCCCAGTGTTGTATTCATTTTTACTTGGTTATTATCTTGTGACTTCTTTTGTACTTTATTTCTTCGGTTGTATCTTATGTAACTCTGATATATTACATAGTAGCTTCATGAACTACTATTTCTTTTACTTCCGCTGCACTATTATTACTCTGTGTCTGTGATCTGTGATTTTATTTACTGTATATTCTGAGATTTGCCAAATTTTATTTACAACGCGGTATTTTGAGCAATTCAAGTCCGACATGTGCGGATGCGAATGGTTGAAAATACCTGGTTGTTACATCCGTGGCCCTATGGTATATGCATTTCCTTCTGGATAAAAAGTGGTCTCATGGTGTGCAGCCTAGATATTTTACTTACGTGGTTGTTGGAATTTGAGGCACCTCGATAAAGGTCGATTACGACCGGGGGATGGCATACTCATGATAGTTAGTTACCTATTTACAGAGGTAAGCCGGCCTTGTGTTGGCAGAGATCTGGTTAGGTTCTCGGGACGTCCCTCCAGAGGCATCCCCATTCGGATAAAGGAAATTCCTTAGTCGTGGCCATTTGTTGGAAATTCAAACGAAACAATACGAGCCCTTTAAGATTTCAGTTGTAGAACCTGCAATTTAACACGGTAGCTATAGTAGGCATACTATATGGTATGTATGCTGGCTAAGATTAATATTATACTTGCAAAATGTTTTTCCATACTATGCACTAAAAATAATATCAAAACGATTTTTGCGTATCAAGCATGTTTGGCTACTATAAGGAGAAACCTCCCCAGTGTGTGCGATTGCATTTGAGTGTGTGTCGGGAGACCTTATGGTAGTTTCATTTTCCAAAAGCATGAATGGATTTCTTTTTGCAAAAATAACTGTTTTTATGTTTCTCACACCAGCCCCATGACTGATTCGTAGTTTATTGTTCCCTTTGCTAAACTCTAGGTGCCCCTAATTTTCCACATAGGCAGCCTAGGGTTAGATTATCAGTAGGTTCTGGAGCTAAGTTGGAAAGTGGATATGGATCTGAAAGTCTTTGGTTTGGAAGCTTTTGGTTTTGAGCTTTTTAGTTTGGACTTTGGAGCTTTCAAAATGAAGATGCAATATGTTGGACTCACTTGGAAGACCTTGTAGATGCTATTTTTTTCCGCTGTTATTTTGTATTCCGCTGTTGTGTAATATATATTGGCTCTGATGATGTTGGTCACTTGTTTTCGAATGTTGTAATCCATGAAGTGTGTGAATGAAAGTTATTTTGTTTCCATTGTGTTGTTATCATCTAATGTGTTATAACCCCAGCGAACCCCGACTCCAACGTTTGAATCTCTGGCATTTGAGTACAAGTGATGTATTGGATGCCGATTTTCGAAGGCAGAAGTCGAAGTCGTCACATTTGGTATCAGAGCTAAAGGTTGAGTAAGAACTTTAGCTTTAGAGTATAACTCATTAGGCGACTCATTAGAGATAGTGTTAGAAATTCCCTAGAATGAGTATATTCCCTAAGATATCTCGTCTGTATGCCTAAATCAATATTCTAACTATTTATGAATAGTGAGAATGAGAGCAAGAAGTGGATGAGGTAGGGGAAGGGGGAGTACTACTACAAATGGTCGAGGCCCATCAACAACTGTAATGGAAGGAGAAGCTCTTCCCATACATCCCCAGCCAAATCGGGCAGAGTTTATATCAGAATTTCTCAAGACTTGGAGGGAAACTATTCAAAGGAACGGAGACTATTATAGAAGCTGTGACGACCGCCCATGACTCCCGCACCAAATCAAGGAAACAATGCGCTAAAAGGTGTGCCAGGCAGCCATGGACGATAGTCAGGGTAAAACAAAACAGAAGAATCTCTATCGTACAACTCACAGCGCATGGATAAAATACAATAGAGAAATATAATATAGTGAAGCTCTATAGAACAGAACATCATCATATAAGCATCATAGTAGTTTTATACAATCATCTACTCAAATCCATACATGAAGCCTCACTACAAATCACTCAACCAAATACAGCAGCGGATACCCAGTACATATAAGAAAATAATATGTATAGCCTCCTGCTCGTCTTCGTCATCTTCAACGTAGAAACTCTAAGCACAGCACCTGTCACCTGCTTACCTAGTCTGCCCATCCCAACATGGATGAACAGCCCAAGGTAATAAGAGGAGACATAAAACCTTGAGTCAGACAAAGTCTTAGTGAGCAGTAAATTAACTATCAAACATACCAAAAGAGCATAAGGAAATAAAGGAATAGGAACCAAACCATCCCACTCCACCTCTTTCTACAGTGATAGCCCCCAGACACACACTAAGGAGAAGTAAGCATAACATAGCAGATAAGTAAGGTAAAGCAATAATCACTCGAGTCAAGGACGATGTTTTCCAAATACAAACCCCCAAGGCCTAAACCAAGATCAGATAAGCACCCAGAAAACACCGCTCTTGAAGCCGAATGATGATACAACCAAACATCCAAACATCCATGACTCTGCTATCACTGTTAACCTTGCTTCGAAATCACCGTTAATTGAATGACCGACTCCTTCCTGAGCCATCTGTCAAAGGCTAATGGTAACCCCGGTTCTAGACAAAACTCCGCACACTGCCTTGTGCCTAGGACTTATCTTCTTGGCCCAGAGTACTCGACTACCTTCCTGTAGTCTTTTAGGCGTCCCTATGTACCCTTGCTTTAAGTTTGCTAGAACCTTCAATAACGATGAGATCCAAGCCTCCTTGTCATCCTTCTTGACGACTTCTATCAACTTAGCCCAAGCTTCCTCTTGAGCAATCCATTATCAACCAACTTGAACTACCCTTCAAGTTATCAACATGCTTGGAATGATCCCTGCCTGGATTAAGCCAAGACTCACATCATACTTCGCTTCATCGTACCAAAGCAAAGTCTCAACTCAACCATACTTTGCCTTTTCGCATCCTGACAAAGTCCCATCTCGATCTCATACTTCGCCTCTTCGCATCACGGCAAAGTCCCATCATCGAATCCATCCATATGAGCTTCCACATCCGCTTCATATACCATCGGCAGCTTTCACCATTCAAGAGCCTTTCCACTTAGCTTTTGAATCATCTTCAACCATCTTGTTCCAAATCAACTACAAGCTAACTTGGAGCAATCAAATCTAACATACATTCAAACATTCAAGCATTCAAACAAGATATATTAAGCAATATCAACTATAAAGGCAATTTCGTAATTAAGTGAGCAAAAGTCCAACATAAGTGAAATCATAGTTTTTAGCATAGATCTATCAAATCTAAAACATGGGTTTTGTCTCTAATACTTGTTAAATAGCTTCTATAGATAAACATTTTCAAATATGATGGATCTACATGCAGACTTAAGGAAAATGCGAGAAAACGCTAACTTTAACACATAAACATATCACCAATCCCATATACTCCTTTGGATCCGCGTGAGAGATAACTACCACTCACCAAATCACCAAAACAACCTAAAATGAATCAACTTTAGATCTGGACAGCAAGGACTTGGACTTGATCCGAAGAAATTTCACTTGAAACGGTGAAATCTAGCCTCTTCGGATGAAAATCTTCAACTTTGGCTCTTGATCTTTGATCTTGATCTTCAATCTTGGATGGATGTTAGAATTAGATTGGAATGGAGAAAAGAAGTGAAGAAAATACTGTAGTCGAGTCTTCAAAATGGCAGCACTTCGTCGCTTCAAAAACCGGTGCCAAAAAGTGAGCCAAAGCCCTCTATTTATAGGCTGAAATGTCCATGAGTCGTCGCTCTTAAGTCGTCGCCGACCCAACCCCTGAGTCGCCCCCGACTCATCCCCTTTGCCGACTCAACTGCTGCCGACTCACTACACACGCGACTCATACACAGGCCGACCTATCCTTCAAACAACCCAACTACACGACTCAACACCCTACCGACTCATCAGTGCCGACCTAACCCCTATCCAAACTAACCCTTAAGTCGCTAACGACTCAACTGTCTCACCGACTCAACCCAAGGCCGACCCAACGACTCAACTAAGACGCGACTCAAGACCCTGCCGACTCAACCTAAGTCCTAGCCGACTCAACATAAGTCGGTCACTATCTAGGCCGTAACGCTCTATAACCCGGTCACCCCTTGAGTCGGCTATTCCTATGACTCGTCTAAACTTACAAGCTTATGAGTCGGTCACGACTTAGACCATCAACCCTATGAGTCGGCCACGACTCATCTTGCCAACCCTTAACCCGCTGACTCGGCCTAGACCATGAGTCGTTCCCCTCTTAACTCGGCAACCCCCTATCTTCTATGAGTCGCCTAACTTCTTAAGTTGGTTTCCTATGAGTCGCAACCCATTATGAGTCGGTCACTAGTTAACTCCATGTCTCGGTCAATCTACTAAGTCGCTCTAATACTATAGGTCGTTAACTCTCATGAGTCGGCCACAATGAGTCGGTCACGACTCAAGCCTTAACTCGGTCATGCCCATGAGTCGGTCACGACTCATTACTTCACCCGGGTCAACTTCTAAACGTCTCGAGCTAGAGACATCACAAACAACACTAACAACCTGCAAATTCTACGATTTATCGACACGTAAAATACGGGTCGTTACATTCTCTCCCCCTTAGGAATTTCGCCCCCGAAATTCCAAGTAAACAACAGCAATCAAAGATATTCCGCATGCCTACCATCCATAGAAATCAACAAACCATGCATCTAATTCTATCCTAGCATGCAGAATTCTAAGACTTAGAACAAGCTACAAATTCATGAGATGTCACGACACTTTAGGGCCATACCTCGAAGAGTCCTGGATGAGCTGCCTTCATCCTCTCTTCCTCCTCCCACGTACAGTCGTTAACATCGTCACTCCATTGTACCTTGAGCAACGTAATCGTCTTCCTCCTAAGCTGTTTCGTATCGGTTTCAACAATACGAAGCGGCTTACGAGGTCTCGAAACAACTGGATCAACCTCTAAGTCTTCACAGCTATCAGCAAAAACCACCGTAGTTGGGTCGTGCACATACTTCCGTAGATAGGATACATGAAAAACATTGTGCACACCCACCATCTTCTCCGGTAACTCCAATCTATAAGCGAGTTTTCCAATTCGCTTGATAATCGGGAATGGTCCAACAAATCTCGGAGTTAACTTTCCTTTGTTCCCGAATCTAATAACATTCTTCAATGGAGAAATCTTCACAAAAACCCTATCACCCACGTCGAATTCCAAATCCTTTCGACGATTATCTGCATAACTTTTCTGACGATCCTGGGCTGCCTTCATTCTTTGTCGAATGATCTCTATGCAATCCGAAGTCTGTCGAATCATCTCTGGCCCAAGTATCAGCTTTTCTCCAGTTTCCAACCAACATGCCGGAGAGTTACACGGTCTTCCATATAATGCCTCATATGGTGCCATACCAATGCTTGACTGATAACTGTTATTATAAGCAAACTCCACCAAATGAAGGTGATCTTCCCATGATCCTCCGAAGTCCAAAACACATGCCCTAAGAAGATCTTCCAATACTCGGTTGACTCTCTCAGTCTGACCATCTGTTTGAGGGTGATAAGCTGTACTCAAACACAACTTGGTTCCCAAAACTTCCTGGAAGCTCTTCCAAAATCCACTAGTGAACAACGGATCTCGATCGCTCACTATACTCTTCGGAACACCATGGAATCGAACAATCCACTTCACATACAGCTCAGCCAACTTCGATGCAGTCCTAGTCGATCGAACAGGAATGAACCTTGCACTCTTGGTCAAACGATCTACTATGACCCAAATCCCTTCATTCCCTGCTCTTGTCCTAGGTAGACCATCGATAAAGTCCATCGACACTTGCTCCCACTTCCATGCAGGAACCTCCAATGGCTGAAGCAATCCACTGGGCTTCTTCTGCTCAGCTTTTACCAACTGGCAATTCATACATTTGGAAATAAAATTTCCAACATCTTTCTTCATACCTTCCCAGTAGTAGGTCCTCTTCATATCCCGATACATCTTATTTCCACCTGGATGAATTGTCAACTTCGAGTGGTGACTCTCCCTCAGAACTTCATCTCTCAATCCATCTACATCGGGAACAACTAGTCGCCCTTGCTTTCGAAGCCAACCCTCTCGATCGACTTCAAATCCTTTATCCTTCTCCGGGTCCAATCCAGATTCCAAATCACAGATAATCTTGACAAGCTTATCATCTCCCCTTTGCCTCTCACCAATTCTTTCCACAAGAGTAGGCCTTATCGATAAGTTTGCCAACATCTCAGGTTCCAATTCACATCTAGGCCTGAAATCAAATCCAGCCAAATACTCAAGACTCTTCCATTCCGAAAACATGGCTCCCAATCCTGCATGTCTTCGACTTAACGCATCAGCCACTGCGTTACCTTTCCCTGGAGTATAGGCTATACCAAAATCATACGATGCTAAGAACTCTAGCCACCGTTGCTGTCGAAGATTCAAATCCTTTTGGGAAAACAGATACTTCAACGACTTATGATCTGTAAACAGCTCAAATCTAACTCCCAATAGGTAATGTCTCCACATCTTCAAAGCAAACACTATTGCCGCTAACTCCAAATCATGAGTCGGATAATTCCTTTCATGCGGCTTTAGTTGTCGACTAGCATACGCAACAACTTTATCCTTCTGCATTAGCACCGCTCCTAGTCCAGTGCCACATGCATCGGTGTAAACCACCATCTCATCATTCCCACTCGGAATAGTCAAAACAGGAGCACTTGTCAGTCGTTCTTTCAGGATTACGAAAGCTTGCTCACACTTATCATCCCATCTGAACACTTGGTTCTTCTTCGTCAATCCTGTCAACGGTGCAGCTATCTTGGAAAAGTCTTTGATAAACCGACGATAATATCCTGCTAATCCAAGAAAACTTCTCACATCAGATGCATTCTTAGGTCTAACCCAATCCTGGATCGCTGCCACCTTAGCGGGATCAACCGCTATTCCATTTCCAGAGATAACATGGCCTAAGAACCTCACTTCACTCTTCCAGAAGTGACACTTCGAAAACTTAGCCTTCAGCTGATGTTTCCACAAAATTCCCAAAACAATCCTCAAGTGCGTCTTGTGCTCTTCCTCGGTTCTGGAGTAAACCAAAATATCATCCACGAACACAAGCACGAACTTATTCAACTGATCTCTGAATACCCTATTCATAAGATCCACAAAATATGCTGGCGCGTTAGTCAATCCAAACGGCATTACCAGCCACTCATAAAACCCGGATGGTGTCCTGAAAGCAGTCTTCGGCACACTATCCTTTGCCACTCTCAACTGGTGAAATCCCGTTGCCAAATCCATCTGAGAAAACACCTTAGCCTCGTGAAGCTGGTCAAACAAGTCATCTATTCTCGGCAATGGATACTTGTTCTTCTTAGTCACCTTATTCAGCTCACGATAATCAACACACAACCTCAACGATCCATCCGTTTTGGTTGCGAACACAACTGGCGCACCCCATTCGGACACACTTCTCCGAATGAATCCTTTCTGCAAAAGGTCATCAACTTGCACCTTCAGCTCTTGCTGCTCCCTCGGTGCCATCCGCCTAAGAGGCATCACAACAGGTCTGGCTCCCTCAACTAGATCGATACGAAACTCGATCTCCCTATGCGGCGGCAACCCTTTGACTTCGTCAAAGACATCCTCAAATCCATTCACGATTGGCATCGATGACAGTCCATCCCGTGGAACAACCAGCGAATACATGAAGCTCATGAAGACGCCTTCCTCATGCTTACATCGTATCACAACCTTTCGCCCCTCCACATTCCCGACTGTCACCTCCAATCTCTCACAATCAATCCTTGCCGCATACTTCCTAAGCCAGTCCATACCCAAAATAATTCCGAACCCCGCAAAGTTCAGAACAAAGCAATCACAAACAAACGAGCAATCATGACTCGACACAACTAGACCACGGCATATCATACACAAACATGACGAACCCCCGACCGGATTAGTCACAACCAATGGCCTATCAACAATATCCGGTTTCATACCTAACCGGCTTACCAAATCATCACAAACAAAAGAATGCGACGCTCCAGTATCAAACAACACTCTAACTGGAACACCACAAATAGAAAGAGTACCTTGAACAACCACACTCTTCCCCTTCTCTTCAGCAGTAGGAGCTTTCGAAGACAATGGAACAGCCCCCAAAGCATAGGCTTGCACAACCTGCCTATCTTTCCTCGGTTCTGGACAGTCCTTCTTGATATGTCCCAGCTTATCACAGTTGTAACACTTTCCCGGCACCTTGGGATTCTTACAATCTTTGTAAAGATGGCCCTTCTGCTGGCAGTTATAGCAAGTCATTTCGCTCTTCGGCTTCTTCTGGCCATCCTTACCCTTCTGTTGCTGCTGCTTCCTCCTCTTATTGCCATTCTGGTGTGGTTTAGATCCTTCCCTGGTTACAGCAACAACAGAACTTTCCTTAGGAAACAAACTCTCATGCCTAAGGGCTTTCTCCACAAGCTTCTCAAATGGATCGTCCAAATGATCCACTAACTGCCTCCCAAGATAAGCATCCAGACCAGTCACAAACTTCTCATTCTTCTGATAGGGAGAATCAATGTACGATCTGGCATACTTGGACAAAGCTTCAAACTCAGAAATATACTCAAGAACTGGTCTCCCACCTTGCTTGAGCTCTACAAACCTCTTGAACAAAACAGACTTCTGAGCCGTAGAGATGAACTTGGCTTCAAATCTAACTTGGAATTGCTCCCAAGTAATCTCTTCTTCTGGGGTATCAATGGTGATAGAATTCCACCAATCAGCAGCTCTTCCCTGAAGCTGTCTCGATGCAAGCTTTCTCTTAGTTGCATCCTCAATCCCTAAGTCACCAAAGATCCTTCGACATGCATCAATCCATCTCTGCACCTCAATAGTCGACTCCGTCCCCAAGAAAGCTTTTCCTCCAAGAGAAGTATAATCCTTGCAAAGCTTAGCAAAATCCACCGGTCTTGGAGCTTGAACTTGAACTCCCACATCCACTGATGATCCTGAAGCTGGTATCCTTCTCATGATCGAAGTCATCATCGCTTCGAACATAGTTCCATAATCAACAGCTCCTTCATCAGCACGGCTTTCCCTTGCAGCTGGTCTCCCTCTTCGACTCATCCTTAATATCTGTAATAAGAATGATTAGAACACCTTAAGAAACAACTGCATAAGGAGTTCAAATCCTTCCAGGCTACTATATTATATATAGTAATCATTCATCAAAATACAATTACGCCTCTCATACGTCGTTACGTCAGCGAGCGTTGGCTGAAATCGATTAACCAAAGCTCTGATACCAAATGTGACGACCGCCCATGACTCCCGCACCAAATCAAGGAAACAATGCGCTAAAAGGTGTGCCAGGCAGCCATGGACGATAGTCAGGGTAAAACAAAACAGAAGAATCTCTATCGTACAACTCACAGCGCATGGATAAAATACAATAGAGAAATATAATATAGTGAAGCTCTATAGAACAGAACATCATCATATAAGCATCATAGTAGTTTTATACAATCATCTACTCAAATCCATACATGAAGCCTCACTACAAATCACTCAACCAAATACAGCAGCGGATACCCAGTACATATAAGAAAATAATATGTATAGCCTCCTGCTCGTCTTCGTCATCTTCAACGTAGAAACTCTAAGCACAGCACCTGTCACCTGCTTACCTAGTCTGCCCATCCCAACATGGATGAACAGCCCAAGGTAATAAGAGGAGACATAAAACCTTGAGTCAGACAAAGTCTTAGTGAGCAGTAAATTAACTATCAAACATACCAAAAGAGCATAAGGAAATAAAGGAATAGGAACCAAACCATCCCACTCCACCTCTTTCTACAGTGATAGCCCCCAGACACACACTAAGGAGAAGTAAGCATAACATAGCAGATAAGTAAGGTAAAGCAATAATCACTCGAGTCAAGGACGATGTTTTCCAAATACAAACCCCCAAGGCCTAAACCAAGATCAGATAAGCACCCAGAAAACACCGCTCTTGAAGCCGAATGATGATACAACCAAACATCCAAACATCCATGACTCTGCTATCACTGTTAACCTTGCTTCGAAATCACCGTTAATTGAATGACCGACTCCTTCCTGAGCCATCTGTCAAAGGCTAATGGTAACCCCGGTTCTAGACAAAACTCCGCACACTGCCTTGTGCCTAGGACTTATCTTCTTGGCCCAGAGTACTCGACTACCTTCCTGTAGTCTTTTAGGCGTCCCTATGTACCCTTGCTTTAAGTTTGCTAGAACCTTCAATAACGATGAGATCCAAGCCTCCTTGTCATCCTTCTTGACGACTTCTATCAACTTAGCCCAAGCTTCCTCTTGAGCAATCCATTATCAACCAACTTGAACTACCCTTCAAGTTATCAACATGCTTGGAATGATCCCTGCCTGGATTAAGCCAAGACTCACATCATACTTCGCTTCATCGTACCAAAGCAAAGTCTCAACTCAACCATACTTTGCCTTTTCGCATCCTGACAAAGTCCCATCTCGATCTCATACTTCGCCTCTTCGCATCACGGCAAAGTCCCATCATCGAATCCATCCATATGAGCTTCCACATCCGCTTCATATACCATCGGCAGCTTTCACCATTCAAGAGCCTTTCCACTTAGCTTTTGAATCATCTTCAACCATCTTGTTCCAAATCAACTACAAGCTAACTTGGAGCAATCAAATCTAACATACATTCAAACATTCAAGCATTCAAACAAGATATATTAAGCAATATCAACTATAAAGGCAATTTCGTAATTAAGTGAGCAAAAGTCCAACATAAGTGAAATCATAGTTTTTAGCATAGATCTATCAAATCTAAAACATGGGTTTTGTCTCTAATACTTGTTAAATAGCTTCTATAGATAAACATTTTCAAATATGATGGATCTACATGCAGACTTAAGGAAAATGCGAGAAAACGCTAACTTTAACACATAAACATATCACCAATCCCATATACTCCTTTGGATCCGCGTGAGAGATAACTACCACTCACCAAATCACCAAAACAACCTAAAATGAATCAACTTTAGATCTGGACAGCAAGGACTTGGACTTGATCCGAAGAAATTTCACTTGAAACGGTGAAATCTAGCCTCTTCGGATGAAAATCTTCAACTTTGGCTCTTGATCTTTGATCTTGATCTTCAATCTTGGATGGATGTTAGAATTAGATTGGAATGGAGAAAAGAAGTGAAGAAAATACTGTAGTCGAGTCTTCAAAATGGCAGCACTTCGTCGCTTCAAAAACCGGTGCCAAAAAGTGAGCCAAAGCCCTCTATTTATAGGCTGAAATGTCCATGAGTCGTCGCTCTTAAGTCGTCGCCGACCCAACCCCTGAGTCGCCCCCGACTCATCCCCTTTGCCGACTCAACTGCTGCCGACTCACTACACACGCGACTCATACACAGGCCGACCTATCCTTCAAACAACCCAACTACACGACTCAACACCCTACCGACTCATCAGTGCCGACCTAACCCCTATCCAAACTAACCCTTAAGTCGCTAACGACTCAACTGTCTCACCGACTCAACCCAAGGCCGACCCAACGACTCAACTAAGACGCGACTCAAGACCCTGCCGACTCAACCTAAGTCCTAGCCGACTCAACATAAGTCGGTCACTATCTAGGCCGTAACGCTCTATAACCCGGTCACCCCTTGAGTCGGCTATTCCTATGACTCGTCTAAACTTACAAGCTTATGAGTCGGTCACGACTTAGACCATCAACCCTATGAGTCGGCCACGACTCATCTTGCCAACCCTTAACCCGCTGACTCGGCCTAGACCATGAGTCGTTCCCCTCTTAACTCGGCAACCCCCTATCTTCTATGAGTCGCCTAACTTCTTAAGTTGGTTTCCTATGAGTCGCAACCCATTATGAGTCGGTCACTAGTTAACTCCATGTCTCGGTCAATCTACTAAGTCGCTCTAATACTATAGGTCGTTAACTCTCATGAGTCGGCCACAATGAGTCGGTCACGACTCAAGCCTTAACTCGGTCATGCCCATGAGTCGGTCACGACTCATTACTTCACCCGGGTCAACTTCTAAACGTCTCGAGCTAGAGACATCACAAACAACACTAACAACCTGCAAATTCTACGATTTATCGACACGTAAAATACGGGTCGTTACAGAAGCGCAAGCTTGGATTTGGCCTTGTGGGAGGATTTTTAAAGGATTGAAATTGGATGATGATCAAAGAAGGTTGATGGCTTCCTCGCAGCTCTAGGAAGAAGCTTTGGTATGGTGGGAGACCATTACTTTGGCCAAATCGAAGGATAAGTTTATATGGGATAGATTCAAGCAAGTATTTGAGCAGCGTTATATGCCTTCCACTTGTATTTCCAGGATGTACCAAAAGTTTACTGATTTAAAGCAAGTAAACCTATCTTTCGAAGAATACTTAAATAAATTTAATGATTTATCCCGATTTGGAACTGAATTGGTGAATACCCCCCTTAAGAAGAATGAGAGATTTATTAGAGGGATGAACAAGAAGTTTCATGAAAGGATGACAGGCCATGTGAAGGAGTATTTTGCTTATTTGGTAGATATGGGATATAGATATGCCACCTTAGATAAAAAATATATTCCAGAAGAGAAAGGAAGCGGAAGTAATCCAAATTGGAAGAAGAGAAAGTTGGGAGGAAAGAAGCCTTGGCAAGGTAAAGAAAAGAAGGATCAACCTAAGAAGTCGGGACAAGAAGCCAGGGAATGCTACTATTGTCATAAGCCAAGGCATATGGTTAAAGAATGTAACGATTCCTATTTTAAGCCAAATTTAAATTGGTAATTGATATAGATTTTTGGATTTAATTCTGAATTAATTTAAAATTTTCCAAATTAAATAAGATATGTATTTGTTTATATATATATATATATAAATTGATTATAAACAGAATTTGGATTTGAAATTCAAAAAATAAATATTTTGAAAAATATATTGGATTTGAAAAAACTATATTTTAAATTAATAAAAATTTGTTTTCTAATTTTGTGTGTGTGTGTGTGTGTGTGTGTGTATATATATAGACACACACACACATTGTGATTTGAAAGTTATATTTTGAATTTGATATAAATAATTTTCAAAAGTTGTTTAAAGTTAAATTCTATATTTTAAAAATAAATTTAAAAATATAATATATATATATGTGTGTGTGTGTGTTGTATGTGTGTTTATTTATTAAGTATAATTAAGTTTTAAAATCATTTTCTTTAATATTTATATATGATATAAATATGGTTTGTAAATATAAATAAATATTAAAAGCATTAGATATATATAAAGATGAATTGAAAATATAAAAAGATATATAAAACTACGATAAAATAATATAAAAACATATTCAATCAATTAGTACATGCATTTAGACAAGTGTGAGAATTTTAAATATTTGTAACTATTTTAATAAAGAGATTAAAAAGTGTAGATAAATTAGCATGCAAATATAACAAGTGTCTTATTTTTATAATTTTCTTTTCAATTTTAAAAATTATGAATAAAATGAAAGACAAAGTTATATATACATACAACTATACTCCAACATCCATTTTCTTTCATTCAAAATCTATGTACTCAAAATTTTCAAACCTGAGAAAATCTAAAACAAAAAACAGAAAATCAAACCTGAAGCAAATCAAAATCTAGTAGAAAGTAAAAAACCTCTTTCAAGATTTTTAAGACATGAATGTAGCTCAAAAAGCAAAGAAAAGTCTGCAAGCAAACAATCTTTAACAATCTTCAACCTGAAAAGATTGAAGCAAGTATCAACCTCAGTTTCAAGATCAAAATCAAAACCTATAGCATGTCAAGACATCAAGCAATCAAGATCTAGTTCAAATCAAAATGCTCAAATCCAGGTTTTTTTTTTCAAATTCCAAGTGAGTATACATCACTTCCTATCAAACTTAATATGTTTTGTTTTGATGCATGTGATAAAACTGTGAATTAATGTTGTGAAAATTTGTTTGTGTAATGGTAAATGTGCTTGCATGAATACCAGTTCATATACGATGTGTATCCATGTCTGTAGCCTCCTCTGTTCTTCTTTCTCAAATACAAAACTAATTCAAAAACCAAAATCACTTCCTCCATTATCTTTTAGGTTAAGATTTTTAAGGAAAATATATTTGAAAAATCAAGATCTTAGTTTTGAAAATATTTTTAAGTAGAATTTGGAAGCAGTTTTAAGTAGAAGAAGAATTTACAGTGAAAACTCAAGAATGTTAACATTTCGACTTCCATAATTTATTGATACATTTACGTAACCTGATACGCTTTTGTAAACCATGAATTTTGAAAGTAAAATCAGGATTTTTAAGGTTTTAAATCGAGAGAACTCGCGAGTTCAACAGAAATTGAAATCGTGGCAATTTCTGGTGATTGCGAGGTCGTGTGGTCTTGAGCTTGATGTCGAAGGTAGCTTGAAGGCTGAAGATCATCATAAAAATGGTGAATGAATTTTTAGATCATCGGTGAGGTTAGTTGACGTTGATTCAAGGTTTAAGGACCTGGTCGATCACAAAATCGAGGTAACGGCATAGACGTAGGCGAACTGGAGGCGATCGCCCTTGGGGGAATCGAAGCAGGGAACTCCGGCGAAGTTCTGGGCACAGTGGCGAAGCTTCAGATCATCGGAGGTGGCAAAGCATGGAAGTTTTTGGGGATCGGTTGGTTCCAGGTGGTAGTTGTTGGAGCTCGATTTTATTTTGAGTTTGATTCAAAGTTTGGATGGACAAGATCGATGGAGGAAGTCAATGACGACTA
Organism: Allium cepa; assembly: GCA_030765085.1. Classification (NCBI taxonomy): domain Eukaryota; kingdom Viridiplantae; phylum Streptophyta; class Magnoliopsida; order Asparagales; family Amaryllidaceae; genus Allium; species Allium cepa. The sequence continues at coordinate 139,902,550 of CM060937.1, read as the reverse complement.
GTTGGCATCGACATAGGTGATCGAAACGGTGGCGTTTGGTTATGAACATACACAAGTATCACTTGTGTATCTGGGTTTATTTGAGATCGCGGAAGAAGTAAAAGGCTCGGGTCGTGTCTCGAGGTTGATGCGTGATTGTCTCGAAGAAATGAAGAGCGCGAGTAACTCGGGGATTTGCTCGGGATTTTTATTGATTGGCTCGGGTTTTTTCTGTTGTAAGCTAATACATTTTCAAAAGCAAAAGGAAAAGTTCATGTTTTAAAAGCAAAGCATGTTTCAAATCAAGTTTTTAAACTATATTAATATGAATAAAATTTTCAAATAAAATGATAACCAAGTTTTCCAAAATAAATTTACAAACAAGTTTTTGAAATAAGTATCAAAGATTTAATTTTAAAAGTTAATTTTTTAAAATTGTTTTGCTTAAAAGAAATTACAGATGAGATTAATTTTGTAATTAAATTCCTAAGTATTTTCAAATGAAATTAATTAAGGATCATTAATTAGTGATTAAGAATTACTTAATAAAAGTGATTAATGTAAGTAATTAAGAGATAATTACTTAATGTACTTAATTAAAGAATAATTAATTGATGTAAGTAATTAAGGATAATTAATGAAAGTAATTAAAATTTTCTTAATAAAAAGGCTTAATTACTTCATTACTTAAAGAATAATTAATTAATTAATTAATTAATTAATGTAAGTAATTAAAGATAGATTTGTTAACGTGACTAACTTAAAGATAATTAGTGAATGTAATTAATTAAAGAATAATTTCTTAATGGAAGTAATTAAAAGATTAATTACTCAATGGAATTAATTAAGGGATTAATTAACTAAAGGATTAATTAATCAACTTAAGGGTAATTACTTAATGTAAGTAATTAAAGATTAATTACTTAATAATTAAAGGTTAATTATTTTATGTAATTAATTAAAAGATTAATTAATTATGTAATTAACTTAAGGTTAATTTACCTATGATTAACAAGGGATAATTAATCAATTAAGGATAATTACTTAAGATGGATAATTATGGATAATTTATTAATTACATGGTAACTAATTAAGGGTTAATTAATTAATGTGATTAGTATTAAGGTTAATTAATTTATGTGATAAATTATGGGATAATTAATTAATCAAAGGCTAATTAATTAATATTAATTAAGCAAGGTTTGGTAACTAATTCATAAGTAATTGATGTATTTGGTTAATTATAAATTATGTGATAAATTGATCTTGCTTATGGATGATTGGATTATATTGAATGCCTTGAATTGCTTGATATCTCTAATGTGTAATGTTCTGTGATATGATTGTTTGGATTGAGCTGTAAGATGTGATTTATTTATCTATGATGAATTTACTTTTTTATCTATGAATGAAAGATAAGCGTTATAGGATTATACCGCTTATTGATATTGTTGTGCTTGAATTTATGATGGTTGATATTTTATCGTTGTCTGTGAAACTCCTCGACTACACACAACACACACACACACATATGGATTTTACAGGAAATTGGTTAAGTCACGGGTATTTAAATTTAGTATTATTTTATTCAAAATGGTGAAAAAGATTTAAAAGATTTTTTGAATCCAAATGGTTTGGAAATGGAATTAGGTTGAATATGAAAAGCTTTAGAAAAGGAAGTTTTGAATTTAAAATTTAGTTTGAATATAATATGACTTGTTAAATTTGGAAATTATTTTGGAAAACTATGGTTTGAAAGGGTTATATAAGTTATACAATATAGATATGGATTTTAAAGCATTTTTGAAAGTATATTAAATGAATTATTTTGGGAGTTTGAATTTAACTAAAATAGAGCTTGCCGAGAGTACGGTAGTTTGCAGATTTTTTGATTTATACTGTAAAAGGCTTAAACTTGATCAAATTTAATCGAATTTTCTCGAAACGAAAAATCTTTGTTTTCAAATGATAATAGCTTTCATATAAAGGAAGAATTCTGTAACGACCCAGAATTTTAAACAATTTAATTTGAAAATATTTAATTAATTTTAAATATTTGAATATTGGTTTGAATTGAATTTCTTATTATCAGAATAAATTGACGATTAAATTATAGAATTTAATCTATCGAAGTTGAATAGAAATTTGAATTTTTACTTTGAAGTTGAAATTTAATATTGAACTTATATTTTAAATTTGAATTTGAAGATTTAGAAAAAAATAATTTGGATCTAAAATAAGAAAGATAAAATAATATAAAAAAAATAAATAAAAATATATATATAATAAATAAAGAATATATACTAGTTAAAATTTTTAACAACATAAATTTAACAAAATAAAAACAAAGCAAACAATTAACAAAAAGTAATTAAATTTAAAAGAAAATAAAATAAAATAAAATAAAATAAAATAAAAAAAATAAAATAAAAAGAAGTATACACTACCTTACCTTCAACATGCCGTGACCCATGCTTAAAACACGTTCTTCCTTCTATCTTATACCCGGCCCTCTCCCCACTATCTCATTCATACGAGAAAATAAAAAAAAAAAGGAAAAAGAAAAATGGCGGCTCCAAATCTTTCGTTCTCGTCGTCCTCTTTGCAAGCTTAGGGCTTTTCAAATCAAAGGCACCGGCCTCGATCTGATTTGTGTTGCCTTGCTCGATCGATTCTCGTTGCTCTCTCTCTGGCTACTTCGAGTTGATGGAGTTCGACTTTCCTTCGATTCGAGATAAGGTGAGTTTTCTAACTCGCGATAATCTTCACGCAAGTTTTTGAATTTGTTTGAAGTGAATTTCTTGGTTGCATGCTATGTTGTGGGGTGATTTGGTTATCTTTGGCTCGGCTAATTAAATTTTAAACTGATATGCTCAGATTTGTGACTGCACGTTGGATTTTTGTTTCTAGTTGCTGTTATTTGCTCAATTTGCTTGGATTTTGAACTGATGAAAACAGATACTATTTGGTTTTGTTTTAAATTTGATAAGAGCAGATACTATGGATTTTTAATTTTTAAGAACTGATGAGAGCAGATGTTATTAGTTTTAAGTTTTAAACTGGTAGGAACAGACAGTAATTGTGATTTGTTTTAAACTGATAACCACTGATACTTTCATAACTTTGTTCTTTTTAAATTGATAATAACAGATACTATTTGGGTTGTTTTAAAATTGACAAGAACAGATACTACTTGGTTCTGTTCTAATTCTAATAAGAACAGATACTATTTGATTTTTGTTTAAAATTGGTAAAACAGATTTTACCCAATGTTGTTTTAAACTGTAAGAACAGATGCTGCCCAGTCTTAATTTTTTTTTTTATTGATAAGAACAAAAATGCTATTTGGTTTTTTTTTGTTTGAAACTGATAAAAACAGAAATTTTGTGAAAGAGAATTAGTTAAAAATATAATTTTTGATAAGAAGAAAGGAAATTAAATAATTAGTTAAAATAAATTTATTTAAAGGGAAGAATAATTTATTTAAGTGAATTTAGTTGAAATTAAATTGTTAGTTAGGTAAATTTATTAAAAATAGGATTTAAAGATATTAATTTAAGGTAAAAGATTAGTAGAAATGAATTTTAAAGGAAATTTAATTTTTAACTTTTAGTTAAATAAATTTGCTAAAGAAAATTTGTTTGAAGTTATATCATTAGACAATTAAAATTATTAAACAGGAATTTGGTTTAAAAGAAAATAAATTTTATTAAAGAAAAAAAAATTTGTTAAAGATAAATTTAGATTTATTTATTAAAGAGAAAGAATACTTCGAATTAAATAGTTAGTTAAGAAAGTTAAATAAAAGGAATTGATATAATGATATTAAACAAATATGATTTGTTCAGTTGTTATAAAATAAATAGTTTACGATAATAAATTTGTTTTATCTACTATAGTTACTAAAAAGAAAACCTTTAGTTAAAATTAAATCTATAGTTAATTAAATTATTTGAAAGAAAGTTTGGTTAATTAAATTTAATTTTTAGTTGAAATAAAATTATTAAAGAAGAAACGGATTTAAATAAAACTATTGATTAATTTAACCATTTACAATGAAAATTTATTATTCGATTATTTCGAATATTAATAAATTGTGTATAATATTTATACAAGGTATAAATGAAGAAAACAAGTTGAATTGGAAGTGGATTGCAAACGGGAATAAAGGTGAGAACTTCTCACTCAAAAAAAAAAAGAAATTGTTTAATTGAATTTTAAATAGTTAGATTTAAAATTTATTGACTGTGTTGATTGATTGCTTGAATGATGATTGTTATATATATATATATTTATTGGATGTGAATAGACCCTATACGCCGTTAGTAAGCGGAGGTTATTTATTACACACATATACCGCGATATTCCACCTTGAAGTGGAATTGGTATTATATTATATATATAGCAATGTATATATATTGGCATATGTATATATTGCAGTTGATTGATTTCCCGCATTTTCTTTTAGCGGATGAGACCCTATGCGCCGTTAGTAAGCGGATATATATTTATAAAATCCCATATACCGCGATATTCCATCTCGAAACGGAATGGTATTGTGCTAATGTCTGTGGATGCAGGGAAACAGGTTGGAGGGATCCAACTGGATTCCTCACAAATATTTATTGATTTTAAATATTGTGATGTTTGATTGTTTATCATATCGATATATGATATTGGAAAAATCGTGATTGACTATTTGATGTGTTGCATCATCGGATCCAATTTTTGAAATTTAAAAATAACGATTTTAATTTCAAAAAGGATTTTTGGAAATATACGTTTATTAAGTATTTTTGGAATTGATCCATTATAATTAAATAAACGTTATAATTTTTAATGTTATAAAAATTATATTTTTGAGGAATATAGTTAAAAAAAAAAATTGATTTTTGAAAATATGGGATTGATGACTTTATAAAATAGTTTAAACTGAGATTTTTGAATCTATTATAAAAAGGTTTAAAAATAGGATTTATGAAATTGGATTATTTTATAAATCAAAATGATGGAATTCTAAAAGAGTTTAAAAGATGTTTTAAAATAATAATACAAATTCATGTGTATTAAAAGATTTATAAATTGATATTTATAAATTAAAAGTATTAGAAGTGTAAAACGAACTTTTCTAAGTGTTAGAAAAAAATTGTAAATGAATTTCATAAATTGGAATTATAGAATTATAACGGTGAAGTTATAAATAGAATTTTATAAGCAGTAGGTTTATAAAATTTATAAAGTTATTAAAGGAATGAGTTGGATAAATAAATGAATCTTATAAGTTATAAAATTTATAAATTTGAGAAGTTCAAAGAAACAATTTTGTAAATAAATAAATTATAAGTATTTGACTTATAATATGAATTTTTAATATATCACTGTGATATGAATTGAGATAGGTTAATAAAGGAAATTTATAAAAGGAAGTTGTTATAAAATAAATAGAAATAGAATTTATAAACGTTGTTTTATAAATTCGAAATGACTTATTTTGATAAGTAAAATTGTTGTAGTTTATTTATAGAGTTATATTCATGTTTTAGACAGTGAATAATTCCTTAAAATAAAATGAATAGAAAGATGAAATTTGTTAACGTAATATATTCACGTTTTTGAATAGTGAATAATATGTTAAAGGAATTATTTTGAACATGATGTTTTAAATAGAATTAAAACGATCTAATGATGTTTTAAAATATGTTGAGATTCGAAATCATAGATTTCAACATTCATTGTTGAAATAGATGTTTTCGAGAAATAGAAGGAAATAATAGATTATAACACTGTTGTTATAATAGATAATTTCCGAAAGGAAATGTTTTGTATAGTATTGGGATTTATATATCTATTTTATTTCGAATCCCTATACTAGTGATTTTGGGTTGTCGTAACGATGTTTTACGCAACATTCGTTTTAGCCCAAATAAATATGGTTAAGTGAATGATCTCCTTAAAGAATGAAATATATACTTAATCTCGATTAGAGTATATGGAATATTTTCCAAGATTGAAAATAAATAAAATTTGTGAATTTCTTATAAAATAAATAAGTATAGAAATTGTTTTTTTTTTTTCAATGAGAAATGGAAAGTTTAGAGAATTTATCTTTTTGAAGATAAATTGAAAATGAATATTTGAAATCGTATATTCATAAATATTTTGGAAATATAAATTCAATATGGAATTTATAAAGGAAATTGGGAAAATAGGTTTAAAAATAAATATTGATTTATTTTTGAAATATGGAAAGTTATATCTTCTAAAGATATTTTTGGGAAATAAATAATTTGGAAAATTATTTGGATTCTGGTGATGTTGGCATATCTATTGATAGTTCAATAACCGACTATCAATATTTATCTTCGAATAGGTATTTGTTGTGAATTGTTTGAAATTGAATGCCACACTTATTTTTTTAAAGTAAGCGCTCACTACTCGGGTTAACCGGGAAAGGACCATGGGGTCGTATAACCCATTCCGAATATGTGATACGTCGATATGAATTGCATTCGAAGACCGGTGTTGAAGACCGGATATTTTCGAAAACGAGAGGGTTTCTTGTTGATTGTCTCTGCACTGGCTGATCCCCGGTATAGAGATCTCCATAAGTGATGGGAAATCCGAACGTGATTAGAAATTATTCGGATTGCAAGGACTTCTTTGTAAGTGCCTTCGGTTCTGTTCGATCCCGGAACAGACTTGTATGGATAGTATGCCTGACATTACAATTTGAGATATAAAGCCGATTTCTTTCAAATATATTTCTGTGGTGGCGGAGAATTTATTCTTTTAGCTTAACACCCTTCTCTGAGACGTACGAGCTCAGAGGTTATATAGTTGAAGTTATCAGCGATATATTCCCAAATTTGGTAATGTGACATGTTGAGTGTTGCTGAAATGATCATTGTATTGATTATTGTGATAGGATCATTTATTTGATCGTCTATCTTAGTGATCATTGTGTTGATCATTTGTTGACCCAAAGCATGGCTTTTGTATAAAGTATGTTTTTGTGGACGTGAATTCGTCGAGCCTCACATCCCGGAAATGGTCAAAACAGGAAAGATGCGGCAAGGTTATGAGGGGTAGCGCCCTTTAGGATATGTGCATTTCCTTCTGGAAAAGGGTGGTATCATGGTATGGAGCCCAGATACTTACTCATGTTGAAACACTTTGTTTTTATGATTGTGTGAATTGATTAGAGAGCTCTCGGATAAAGGTCCCAAAGGACCGGGGGATGGCATATTCGGTCAGTTGTTATCCAGTTAGGGGTAACCCGGCCTTGTGTTGGTAGAGATCCGGTTTGGTTCTCGGGGATGTCCATCCAGAGGCATTCTCATGTGGCAATGGGAAGTTCCTTGGCCTGACCATTTGTTGGAAATCCAATTCCCAATACGAAATTTGTACGGTATTAGTTGTAGAACCTGCCATTCACTTATGGTGGTCACCACTGTTTGGATAGTAGCTATAGTAGGCATAGTTCGAAATGTCTATGTCGGCTAAGATTTATATCTTTATTTTTGAAATGATTTTCCTACACTATGCACTAGTAATAATATCAAATGTTATCTTAAATGCGTATCAAGCATCTTTGGCTATCATAAGGAGAAATCTCCTCCGATTCTGCGTTTGCATGTGTGTGTGTGCGGGAGGCCTTATGGTAGTCTCATTTTTTAAAAGCATTGCGAATTGATTTAAAAATATTCCTCTATTTTGATTTTAAAGATAAATAAACTATTTTGAGTTCTCACACCAGTCACATGACTGACTTGGAGTTTATTGTTTTCCTTCCTAAACTCTGGGTGCCCACCAATTTTCCACACGGGCAGTTAAGAGTTAGGTTTATCAGGATATTCTGGATATTCTGGAGTTGCTGGAGGCAAGCTAGATGGCAAGGCGTATTATTTATATAGTATTTCTTTTCCGCTGCACTGTTGTTGTTGTATGCTGTTGTACACTCTGATTATTTGATGTAATGTAATATAATGTGATGTAATAACTGATATAGTTCCTTATTTAAAGATTATTCATTTATCTACTATATGTTGTTCCGCTGCGAATTGTGAGATTCTGATATTGTTCTTTTTGTTTCCTTTCTGTCCCTTCTATTTTCAAATTCTCTTTTTCTATTTTAAAATTTTCTGTTTTCAAATTTCTTTTCTCCCTCTATTTTCTATCTTCTACCTTTTTCTCTCTTCTTTCTTTTTCTTAAAACCCTAATGGTTCGGTTTTTCGGCGACGAAAAATCGCTTCCGTTACATTTGGTATCAGAGCTGTTGGTTAAGCGACAACCATGGTTCTGTTGGATATTTCTCGTTAGAGATAGAGTCAGCAGTACTCTAGAATGAGTTTGAGTGTAATAATAGATATGAGCGCGTATTTGTTAGTGAATATAAAATTGTTTTTGAATAGGGTAAATAAAATAAATTTGCCCAAAACTATTTTTGGTATAGAAAAGAAATGATTTTCTATGAATTATTATAGTATATGGTTGCATGATTGCTAGGAAATAATAATATTGGATTATTATCATTAGTATATGGAATTGAATAAATAAAATGAATTGAATTCAAGTAAATTAACTTGATAATTTATTCATTTGTGAAATAATTTCAAATGGAATGAATATGGAATGTGAATAAAGATTGAATAAAGATGGTATATGAATTGGTAGTAAGCAAGAAAACGAGATGAATTGAAATATTGAAATGAATTAATGAATAAAACTAATTCAATGTAGTAATGTGAATGTACAAATTGAATTAAATTAGTTAATCGTTAGAATTCAATATTTAGAATTGAGAATTGAATTCGAATGAATTTGAAGTGTGAATTGAATTGAAACGTGAAATTGAATGAAAATTAAATATGTAACTTCAATAGTGAAGTAAAAACGTATAAGAAGCATATATTGGAAATTTTGCAATAGAATTTGCAAATTGGTTTGAATGTTGGTTTTGGATGCTACTACCAGCAGATTATACAGGTTATACAGGTATTATAAAGGAATTGAAATTTTGAATTCGAAGATAAAATTAAATGGCTCGACAAAAAGGTACGTATTTCAATTTCAGTATGAGATTTGGTGACTTTCTTCTCTAGCCACTTGGCTTTTCTCTTTTCTTTTTGATTCTGAGGGGCCGTGGTGCCATTTTGTAGTCGTACCGAGCTAGCCGCGCAAAGGAAACGCTGGCGAAATTTTTCGAAAATTTAGGGTGTTAGAAAAATTTTGAGAAAAATTTGAAAGTTTGAAATTTGAATTTGAATTTAAATTTGAATTGTTAGTAAAACAATGTTGTTTGAAAACTATAATTGAAGTTAGAAAGCTAGTTGAAATAATAGTGAATCTTTAATAAAAAGATTTAGGCTAGTAAGTTGATAAAACTATTTGGATTGTGAAAAATAATAGACGGGATAAGGGCATTCTTCTTAACTTATAATTTCGGGACGAAATTCTTTTAAGGGGGAAAGATTGTAACGACCCAGAATTTTAAACAATTTAATTTGAAAATATTTAATTAATTTTAAATATTTGAATATTGGTTTGAATTGAATTTCTTATTATCAGAATAAATTGACGATTAAATTATAGAATTTAATCTATCGAAGTTGAATAGAAATTTGAATTTTTACTTTGAAGTTGAAATTTAATATTGAACTTATATTTTAAATTTGAATTTGAAGATTTAGAAAAAAATAATTTGGATCTAAAATAAGAAAGATAAAATAATATAAAAAAAATAAATAAAAATATATATATAATAAATAAAGAATATATACTAGTTAAAATTTTTAACAACATAAATTTAACAAAATAAAAACAAAGCAAACAATTAACAAAAACTAATTAAATTTAAAAGAAAATAAAATAAAATAAAATAAAATAAATAAAAAAAATAAAATAAAAAGAAGTATACACTACCTTACCTTCAACATGCCGTGACCCATGCTTAAAACACGTTCTTCCTTCTATCTTATACCCGGCCCTCTCCCCACTATCTCATTCATACGAGAAAATAAAAAAAAAAGGAAAAAGAAAAATGGCGGCTCCAAATCTTTCGTTCTCGTCGTCCTCTTTGCAAGCTTAGGGCTTTTCAAATCAAAGGCACCGGCCTCGATCTGATTTGTGTTGCCTTGCTCGATCGATTCTCGTTGCTCTCTCTCTGGCTACTTCGAGTTGATGGAGTTCGACTTTCCTTCGATTCGAGATAAGGTGAGTTTTCTAACTCGCGATAATCTTCACGCAAGTTTTTGAATTTGTTTGAAGTGAATTTCTTGGTTGCATGCTATGTTGTGGGGTGATTTGGTTATCTTTGGCTCGGCTAATTAAATTTTAAACTGATATGCTCAGATTTGTGACTGCACGTTGGATTTTTGTTTCTAGTTGCTGTTATTTGCTCAATTTGCTTGGATTTTGAACTGATGAAAACAGATACTATTTGGTTTTGTTTTAAATTTGATAAGAGCAGATACTATGGATTTTTAATTTTTAAGAACTGATGAGAGCAGATGTTATTAGTTTTAAGTTTTAAACTGGTAGGAACAGACAGTAATTGTGATTTGTTTTAAACTGATAACCACTGATACTTTCATAACTTTGTTCTTTTTAAATTGATAATAACAGATACTATTTGGGTTGTTTTAAAATTGACAAGAACAGATACTACTTGGTTCTGTTCTAATTCTAATAAGAACAGATACTATTTGATTTTTGTTTAAAATTGGTAAAACAGATTTTACCCAATGTTGTTTTAAACTGTAAGAACAGATGCTGCCCAGTCTTAATTTTTTTTTTATTGATAAGAACAAAAATGCTATTTGGTTTTTTTTTGTTTGAAACTGATAAAAACAGAAATTTTGTGAAAGAGAATTAGTTAAAAATATAATTTTTGATAAGAAGAAAGGAAATTAAATAATTAGTTAAAATAAATTTATTTAAAGGGAAGAATAATTTATTTAAGTGAATTTAGTTGAAATTAAATTGTTAGTTAGGTAAATTTATTAAAAATAGGATTTAAAGATATTAATTTAAGGTAAAAGATTAGTAGAAATGAATTTTAAAGGAAATTTAATTTTTAACTTTTAGTTAAATAAATTTGCTAAAGAAAATTTGTTTGAAGTTATATCATTAGACAATTAAAATTATTAAACAGGAATTTGGTTTAAAAGAAAATAAATTTTATTAAAGAAAAAAAAATTTGTTAAAGATAAATTTAGATTTATTTATTAAAGAGAAAGAATACTTCGAATTAAATAGTTAGTTAAGAAAGTTAAATAAAAGGAATTGATATAATGATATTAAACAAATATGATTTGTTCAGTTGTTATAAAATAAATAGTTTACGATAATAAATTTGTTTTATCTACTATAGTTACTAAAAAGAAAACCTTTAGTTAAAATTAAATCTATAGTTAATTAAATTATTTGAAAGAAAGTTTGGTTAATTAAATTTAATTTTTAGTTGAAATAAAATTATTAAAGAAGAAACGGATTTAAATAAAACTATTGATTAATTTAACCATTTACAATGAAAATTTATTATTCGATTATTTCGAATATTAATAAATTGTGTATAATATTTATACAAGGTATAAATGAAGAAAACAAGTTGAATTAGAAGTGGATTGCAAACGGGAATAAAGGTGAGAACTTCTCACTCAAAAAAAAAAAAAGAAATTGTTTAATTGAATTTTAAATAGTTAGATTTAAAATTTATTGACTGTGTTGATTGATTGCTTGAATGATGATTGTTATATATATATTTATTGGATGTGAATAGACCCTATACGCCGTTAGTAAGAGGAGGTTATTTATTACACACATATACCGCGATATTCCACCTTGAAGTGGAATTGGTATTATATTATATATATAGCAATGTATATATATTGGCATATGTATATATTGCAGTTGATTGATTTCCCGCATTTTCTTTTAGCGGATGAGACCCTATGCGCCGTTAGTAAGCGGATATATATTTATAAAATCCCATATACCGCGATATTCCGTCTCGAAACGGAATGGTATTGTGCTAATGTCTGTGGATGCAGGGAAATAGGTTGGAGGGATCCAACTGGATTCCTCACAAATATTTATTGATTTTAAATATTGTGATGTTTGATTGTTTATCATATCGATATATGATATTGGAAAAATCGTGATTGACTATTTGATGTGTTGCATCATCGGATCCAATTTTTGAAATTTAAAAATAACGATTTTAATTTCAAAAAGGATTTTTGGAAATATACGTTTATTAAATATTTTTGGAATTGATCCATTATAATTAAATAAACGTTATAATTTTTAATGCTATAAAAATTATATTTTTGAGGAATATAGTTAAAAAAAAAATTGATTTTTGAAAATATGGGATTGATGATTTTATAAAATAGTTTAAACTGAGATTTTTGAATCTATTATAAAAAGGTTTAAAAATAGGATTTATGAAATTGGATTATTTTATAAATCAAAATGATGGAATTCTAAAAGAGTTTAAAAGATGTTTTAAAATAATAATACAAATTCATGTGTATTAAAAGATTTATAAATTGATATTTATAAATTAAAAGTATTAGAAGTGTAAAACGAACTTTTCTAAGTGTTAGAAAAAAATTGTAAATGAATTTCATAAATTGGAATTATAGAATTATAACGGTGAAGTTATAAATAGAATTTTATAAGCAGTAGGTTTATAAAATTTATAAAGTTATTAAAGGAATGAGTTGGATAAATAAATGAATCTTATAAGTTATAAAATTTATAAATTTGAGAAGTTCAAAGAAACAATTTTGTAAATAAATAAATTATAAGTATTTGACTTATAATATGAATTTTTAATATATCACTGTGATATGAATTGAGATAGGTTAATAAAGGAAATTTATAAAAGGAAGTTGTTATAAAATAAATAGAAATAGAATTTATAAACGTTGTTTTATAAATTCGAAATGACTTATTTTGATAAGTAAAATTGTTGTAGTTTATTTATAGAGTTATATTCATGTTTTAGACAGTGAATAATTCCTTAAAATAAAATGAATAGAAAGATGAAATTTGTTAACGTAATATATTCACGTTTTTGAATAGTGAATAATATGTTAAAGGAATTATTTTAAACATGATGTTTTAAATAGAATTAAAACGATCTAATGATGTTTTAAAATATGTTGAGATTCGAAATCATAGATTTCGACATTCATTGTTGAAATAGATGTTTTCGAGAAATAGAAGGAAATAATAGATTATAACACTGTTGTTATAATAGATAATTTCCGAAAGGAAATGTTTTGTATAGTATTGGGATTTATATATCTATTTTATTTCGAATCCCTATACTAGTGATTTTGGGTTGTCGTAACGATGTTTTACGCAACATTCGTTTTAGCCCAAATAAATATGGTTAAGTGAATGATCTCCTTAAAGAATGAAATATATACTTAATCTCGATTAGAGTATATGGAATATTTTCCAAGATTGAAAATAAATAAAATTTGTGAATTTCTTATAAAATAAATAAGTATAGAAATTGTTTTTTTTTTTCAATGAGAAATGGAAAGTTTAGAGAATTTATCTTTTTGAAGATAAATTGAAAATGAATATTTGAAATCGTATATTCATAAATATTTTGGAAATATAAATTCAATATGGAATTTATAAAGGAAATTGGGAAAATAGGTTTAAAAATAAATATTGATTTATTTTTGAAATATGGAAAGTTATATCTTCTAAAGATATTTTTGGGAAATAAATAATTTGGAAAATTATTTGGATTCTGGTGATGTTGGCATATCTATTGATAGTTCAATAACCGACTATCAATATTTACCTTCGAATAGGTATTTGTTGTGAATTGTTTGAAATTGAATGCCACACTTATTTTTTTAAAGTAAGCACTCACTATTCGGGTTAACCGGGAAAGGACCATGGGGTCGTATAACCCATTCCGAATATGTGATACGTCGATATGAATTGCATTCGAAGACCGGTGTTGAAGACCGGATATTTTCGAAAACGAGAGGGTTTCTTGTTGATTGTCTCTGCACTGGCTGATCCCCGGTATAGAGATCTCCATAAGTGATGGGAAATCCGAACGTGATTAGAAATTATTCGGATTGCAAGGACTTCTTTGTAAGTGCCTTCGGTTCTGTTCGATCCCGGAACAGACTTGTATGGATAGTATGCCTGACATTACAATTTGAGATATAAAGCCGATTTCTTTCAAATATATTTCTGTGGTGGCGGAGAATTTATTCTTTTAGCTTAACACCCTTCTCTGAGACGTACGAGCTCAGAGGTTATATAGTTGAAGTTATCAGCGATATATTCCCAAATTTGGTAATGTGACATGTTGAGTGTTGCTGAAATGATCATTGTATTGATTATTGTGATAGGATCATTTATTTGATCGTCTATCTTAGTGATCATTGTGTTGATCATTTGTTGACCCAAAGCATGGCTTTTGTATAAAGTATGTTTTTGTGGACGTGAATTCGTCGAGCCTCACATCCCGGAAATGGTCAAAACAGGAAAGATGCGGCAAGGTTATGAGGGGTAGCGCCCTTTAGGATATGTGCATTTCCTTCTGGAAAAGGGTGGTATCATGGTATGGAGCCCAGATACTTACTCATGTTGAAACACTTTGTTTTTATGATTGTGTGAATTGATTAGAGAGCTCTCGGATAAAGGTCCCAAAGGACCGGGGGATGGCATATTCGGTCAGTTGTTATCCAATTAGGGGTAACCCGGCCTTGTGTTGGTAGAGATCCGGTTTGGTTCTCGGGGATGTCCATCCAGAGGCATTCTCATGTGGCAATGGGAAGTTCCTTGGCCTGACCATTTGTTGGAAATCCAATTCCCAATACGAAATTTGTACGGTATTAGTTGTAGAACCTGCCATTCACTTATGGTGGTCACCACTGTTTGGATAGTAGCTATAGTAGGCATAGTTCGAAATGTCTATGTCGGCTAAGATTTATATCTTTATTTTTGAAATGATTTTCCTACACTATGCACTAGTAATAATATCAAATGTTATCTTAAATGCGTATCAAGCATCTTTGGCTATCATAAGGAGAAATCTCCTCCGATTCTGCGTTTGCATGTGTGTGTGTGCGGGAGGCCTTATGGTAGTCTCAATTTTTAAAAGCATTGCGAATAGATTTAAAAATATTCCTCTATTTTGATTTTAAAGATAAATAAACTATTTTGAGTTCTCACACCAGTCACATGACTGACTTGGAGTTTATTGTTTTCCTTCCTAAACTCTGGGTGCCCACCAATTTTCCACACGGGCAGTTAAGAGTTAGGTTTATCAGGATATTCTGGATATTCTGGAGTTGCTGGAGGCAAGCTGGATGGCAAGGCGTATTATTTATATAGTATTTCTTTTCCGCTGCACTGTTGTTGTTGTATGCTGTTGTACACTCTGATTATTTGATGTAATGTAATATAATGTGATGTAATAACTGATATAGTTCCTTATTTAAAGATTATTCATTTATCTACTATATGTTGTTCCGCTGCGAATTATGAGATTCTGATATTGTTCTTTTTGTTTCCTTTCTGTCCCTTCTATTTTCAAATTCTCTTTTTCTATTTTAAAATTTTCTGTTTTCAAATTTCTTTTCTCCCTCTATTTTCTATCTTCTACCTTTTTCTCTCTTCTTTCTTTTTCTTAAAACCCTAATGGTTCGGTTTTTCGGCGACGAAAAATCGCTTCCGTTACAAATTCCCGGTTTTTGTTGAAAGGATTTAAAGTTATGGGCGATTCAAATTGGAAATAGTTTTGAAAGCTATGAATGAATCTTTGTTAAAGATTTGGTGAACTTTGATTTAAACTAAAGAGGATCTTAAAGCTGAATATTTTATTTAAAAGATAGAAAAATGGAAATTTGTTTAAACCATTTAAAAGGAAAGGTTTTGGGAATCAAGTGTTGAAAAGTTGTAACTTAACTAAGATGCCAATATATCCATATGCTTTTAAAAATAAGCGCTCATTATTCGGTTTAACCGGGAGAAGACTTTATGTCATAAAACCCATTCCGAATTAATGATACGACAAAATGGATGGCATTTGAAGACGGTGGTGAAGACCAGGTATTTTCTAAAGCGAAAGGATTATCTGTCGAATGTCTCTGCACCGAATGGCCCGGGTATAGAGATTTTGATTACCCTATGTGATGGGCAGTCCGGACGTGATTAGGGATTATTCAGATTTGCAAGAACTTCTTTTGAAGTGCCTTCGGTTCCATTCAGACCCAGGATGGACTTGTATGGATGTATGTCTAACGTTAAACTTTGAGATGTGAAGCTGGTTTCTGTCAAATACATTTCTGTTTGGTGGCGGTGAATTTATTCTCTTAGCTTAACACCGTTCTCTAAGACGTACTAGCTCAGAGGTTATGTAGTTAATGGTTACTAGTGATATATTCCCAATATGGTAATGTGGCAAGCTAAGTGCCGATCATTGGTTGATCGCAGCATGGCTTTTGTAAAAAGTGTAGCTCTGTGGGACGAGACTTCATCGAACCTCACACCCCGGAAATGGTCGAAACAGGAAGGATACGGCAAGGTTACGGGGGTTGCGCCCCTTAGGGTATTTGCATTTCCTTGTAGATAAAAAGTGATATCATGGTATAGAGCCCAGATATTTAACTTATGTTGTTGTTGGAAATTTTTTTTGTGAGGCCTCGGATAAAGGTCGGTGACGACCGAGGGATGGGATAGTCGTAACAGTTAGTTACCTAGTTATAGAGGTAACTCGGCCTTGTTTTTGCAGAGATCCAGTTAGGTTCTCGGGGCGTCCCTTTACAGGCGCAACCATTCCGAAAGGAAGTTCCTTAGCTTTGGCCATTTTGTGGAAATCCAGTCACCCAATACGAGCCTGTTACGATTGCAGTTGTATAACCTGCCACCTCAGGTGGTAGCTATAGCGGGCATAATATAATGGTACCTATGCTGGCTAAGATTAATATTATACTTTTGAAATGTTTTCTACAGTATGCACTAATAATAATATCAGAAGAATTTTTGCGTATCAAGCATGTTTGACTATCATAAGGAGAAATCTCCACCAAGTGTGTGATTGCATTGTGTGTGTGGAGGGAGGCCTTACGGTAGTTTCATTTTCCAAAAATTATAGCAGATTTCTTTTTATTTCTTTTTGTTTGTTTTGTACTAAATAACTATTTTGTTTTCTCACACCAGTCACATGATTGACCTGGAGTTTATTGTTCCCTTTATAAAATCTGGGTGCCCACAATTTTCCACACGGGCAGCCTAGAGTTAGGTTATCAGATAGTCAGCTAGTAAGTATAGCTTTAGCAATCTTTGAAATCTGTGGATTCAGGATCGCATTATTTCACTTCAGCATGATGGTGGTTCGAGCTTTTTGGTTTGAAGTCTTTGGAGTTTTGGCTTTGAAGATGTTATCTTTCCGCTATTATTGGTGTTGTCTTCTGCAATCTTAATATTTCCGCTGTTGTATCTCTGATGATGTTATCACTTTATATTGTATCATTGTTGTATCAATTGTTGTGTATCAATAAAAAATTTCTTCTGTTTCCGCTGTGTTGTTTTCACCTAATGTTGTTATAAGCTCCGGCGAATCGAATTTCAATGTTTGTACCTGCGGCATTCGAATATGGGTGAACCATGGATGCCGATTTTCGAGCGTATAATCTGGGTCGACACAAAGAATGCCCGATAATGAAGCAGGCCCAAGTAGCAATGGTATATTTAATCGAGGATGAACCTCCAACCTTGGGAGCTGATAAAGGGAAAGGAGTCTTGGAAGGTAATCTTCTTCTTTCTAATAAAATTGTTAGAGTTCTATTCGACACTAGAGCCATGCGTAGTTTTAGTTCCCAGCAAACCGTAGAAGAGTTAAATCTTGAACCCGAATTCGTAGACTAACCTTTTATGTGAAGAACCAGATAGGAGGCCCTGCGAATCATTGTTTATGTTTTAGAAAAGTTCCTATTTCGTATTATCATCATTAGTTTCCATCAGCCTTTTCATTCTTGACTTTAATGAATTTGAGGTTTTACTTGGAATGAATTGGTTAACAAAATATGAAGCTAAATTAAATTGTATCAATAGAACGATTTCGGTCAAAAACCAAACTTGGAAATTTTGTTGTGATTTCGTGTGAGGATCCAAGTCCGAAGATGGATAAGCTAATGTATACTTTATGGTATTCCAACCCGAGTTTAGAATCCATACCTACTGTTCGAAAATTTCCTGACGTATTTGAAGAAGTTAAGTCTTTACCTCCGCATAAGGAAATCGAAATGAGAATCGACTTGGTTTCCAATGCCCGTCCAGTTGTGCATGCAAGTGGTAGGATGGCACCAAGGGAAAGAGTATAGCTAATTAAGAAAACCCAAGATTTACCGGGGAAAGGATTTATACGACCTAGTCGTTCCAGTTGGGATTCAGCTGTGGTATTTGTAGCCAAGTCCGATGGATCTTTGAGATTGTGCGTAGATTATCGTGACCTTAATAAGTTAACCCTTAAGAATAAATTTCCTTTGCCCCGAATCGACAACATGTTCTATCAATTGCATGGTGCTTTATTCTTTTCCAAAATGGACCTAGCCCAAGGATTCCATCAGTTGAGAATTACGGTAGATTATATCCATTTGACAGCTTTTAGGGGTCCCGATACATTCTACGAATGGTTAAGTATGCACTTCGGACTAACCAGTGCCCCTGCATATTTCTTAGACCCGTTGACCCGAGTATTTCGTGGAGTACTGAATAAGTTCGTTCTCATATTTATTGATGATATTCTGATTTATTCCAAAACTAAAGGAAAAAAACATGCAGAAGTCCTATCCCAAGTGTAGAATAGATATTTCGGTTTGATCTGGTAAGCCATTTCTCTATCTTTTTATGTGTTCATATGTTCTTTGTTTGTCTCCCTGTCTATCAAATTTCGAGGATGAAATTTTCTTAAGGGGGAATTTGTATCACTCCTGTTTTTAGGCCAAATTTAAT
Organism: Allium cepa; assembly: GCA_030765085.1. NCBI lineage: Eukaryota > Viridiplantae > Streptophyta > Magnoliopsida > Asparagales > Amaryllidaceae > Allium > Allium cepa. Next base: position 139,883,568 of record CM060937.1, on the reverse strand, counting down.
TTAGTAATTAATATAATATTTAGAATTAATTTGTGAATTATGTGTATATATAAATAGATTGTAAATAGAATTTTGATTTGAAATTCAAAAATAAATATCTCAAAAATAAATTGGATTAAAAAACTCTATATTTTAAAAACTAATAAAATTATGATTTCTAATTGTAATATATATATATATCTATATATGTATGTATATATTGTGATTTGGAAGTTATGTCTTGAATTCAATATAATAATTCTCAAAAAAAGCTATTTAAGGGTTAAATTCTAATATATATATATGTTTATTTATTAATTTATAATTAGATTTTAAATCATTTTCTTTAAAGTTATATAAAAATAAATAAAAGGAAAAGCTTAATATAAAAACATATATAAATATAAAACTAAATATAATATAAAATTATAAAAACATATTAAAACATTAAATACATGCAAATTAAGAAGTGTGAGTTTAGCAACATGCAAATTAACAAGTGTCATTAGTTTCTTCTCATAATAAATAAAATAAAACAAGATATATGTATACACATCTCTGCTCTTTCATTTCTTCTTATGTCTTCACTTTTTCAAATTTTATCAAAATTAAAACCTGAAAGCAAAAGAAAAGAAAATAAATCAGCAAAAAAATCTTTTATAAAGTTCAAACGTGAAGCAATCAAGCTAAATTCAACAAAAAAATCAAAGCAAATCAAAATCAAGTTGCAGATCAAATCTGAGTTCCCAATTTTCAAATTCAAAGAAAATTCTAGCTTCTCTGTTCAACATAAATCATGTGAGTAAACTTCACTTTTAAAACTAAATCCTCTTTATTTACTTATGCCTGTGATGATGGATGAGAATAATGACTAAAAAAATGTTTGTACGGTGGTAAAATATGCTTGCATGTCTATATAATTATGATATATCTATGTGCATGTCTGTATACAGATGAACATACCTCTGTTTTTGATTTCACAGGCTAAAAATAAGTTCAAAAATCAATTTCTTTTTTCCAATCTCTTATAGGTTATGATCTTTAAAAGGAATTTATTTGTATTTACTAGATTCAAGCTTTAAAAATATCTTTAAAGTATAATTAGCAAGAAATATTACTGGAAGAAGAAAATAATAGTGATGATCAAATATAAGTCAGAATTCGAATGTCATGATTTCCGGTTTCATATACATCATCAGATTCGTATTTAAATACCATGATTTTAAAAATAAAATCAGGATTTTTAATTTTTATTTGAGGTAGAATTATCGGGTTGAACGGAACCGAGTATTTCCTCGATTTCTGGTGATCGGCTAGGAGTGGGAGGTCGTGATCGTAGCTGGAACATGCTTGGAGGTTGGGGATCTTGATAAAAATACTCCGTGAATTTATAATTCACTGTGGTGGCTGAACGTTGGCGATCTAGGGTTTAAGGACCTGTCTTGGTCGATGTTAAATTCCAGGTTAATGCAACTTCATTGATGCATCGGAGTGGACCGTTGATGAGGGAATCGAAGTGCGATGTCGTTATGCAGCTCTGGACGTGATCGCGTAGTCTCAGACGATCGTAGGCAGCGGCGCGAGAAGGTTTTATCGATCAGGTTTGGGTCCTAGTTTACATTGACTTGCTCGATTTTGATTTCCAAGCTCGTTCGAAGTTCTTTGTAGTTTAGTGGTTTGAGAGGGACAACGGCGACTCAGGGGTGTCAACGATGATGGCGGGAGTGGCACCGATGCCGTGTGCACGTACTCATGTGTCAGTAGCGTGTTAGTGGGTTGGGATTGGAGAAGAAGAGATGGTCTTGAACACGGGAAAGTTTGGTTTTGGCTTGAGTTAGTATACGAGATGTTTGCGTGTGTTTTATCTATGTAATAAGTTTTAAAATTGTTAAAATAAAACAAATTTAAAAAGAAAAGAGGAGGGATTTCCTCGGGTTTGTTCACGAGAGATTGCGAGGTTGGCTGGGGTTTGGGTGCGGGTTGCACTGGGTTCGACTCGGGTCGGTATTAGAGTATTAACTAAGTTTTTAAATTTTAAAAATAAGACAAGTTTAGAAAATTTCTTAATTAGCTCTCTTAAATAATAATTGTTTTGTTAAGTTTGGAATTATTTAAAGGTTTTAAAAAAATTATTTTAAATAAATCTAGTTTTTAACAATTTTTCTTAAACTAGTTCTTTTATATAATATGTGTTTATTTATGTTTGGGATTAATTAAAGGGTTTAAGAAAATTATTTTAATTAATTAAGTTTAAAGTGTTTTAATATATATCCTTTATTTTAATTAATTCTTAAGTTTATTTTAAATAAAATTTAATAATATAATTAAGAAGTTAATTAAGAAGATAAAGATGTTTTTAATTGTTAATTAACTTAAAGGTCTAAGTTAATTTATAGGTTAATCATAAATTTATTTCAAAGGTTTATGAAATAAGATTTAAATGATAATTAAGTAATTAAGTAAGATAAGTGGTTTATCTTTAATTAATTAACGTCTTCTGTAATTAAAGATTGATTAATTAATTAATGATTAAAGATTAATTAATTAATAATTAGAGGTTAATTAATTAGTAATTAAAGATTAATTGATTAATAATCAAGGTTAATTAATTAACAATTAAAGGGTAATTAATCGGTAATTATAGATTAATTAATTATTGTAAGTAATTAAGGATGATTAACTAATTTCATTAATTAATTAAAATAATAACAAATGATTTGTAATTAATTAATGTTAATTAAGCAGGGTTAGGTAATTATTCATAAGTAGTTAATTTGGTTTGGATTAAATCAATTATAAATTATGTAATTAATTAATCTTGCATATGGATGATTAATTATATTGAATGCTTGGATTGATTAATATCTCTAGTATGTTAATCTGTAATATTCTATGATATGAATTTTTTTGGATTGAGCTGTGATAAATGTAAGTTATTTATCTGTGATGAATTGCTGTGTGAATATAATTTTTTGCATTAAATTATAAAAGGTGGATCTTTTGTTTAAAAGATTAAAAATGGAAATTTGTTTAAACCATTCAAAAGGAAAGGTTTTGGAAAATAAGAGATAAAAAGATAGGACTTAACTAAGATCCAAATGTATCCATATGTTTTTAAATAAGCGTTCATTATTTGGAAAGGCCGGGAAAGAGCATTAAGTCGAAAACCCATTTCGAATAATGATACGATGGAATGGAATTGCATTTGAAGACAGTGGTTGAAGACTGGGTATTTTCGAAAACGAAAGGATTGCCTGTTGATTGTCTCTGCACCGAGTTGCTCTGGTACAGAGATTACCCAATGTGATGGGGAGTCTAGACGAGACTGGGGATATCCGGATTTGCAAGGACTTCTTTCCTTAATCGGATGAAGAGCCTTCGGTTCCATTCAGACCCAGGATGGACTTGTATGGATGTATGTCTGACATTACACTTTGAGATATAAAGCTGGTTTCTATCAAATACATTTCTGTTTGGTGGCGAAGAATTTATTCTCTTAGCTTAACACCCTTCTCTGAGACGTACGAGCTTAGAGGTTATGTAGTTAATAGTTATTAGTGATATATTCCCAATTTGGTAATGTGGCATGCTAAGTGTTGAGCATTGGTTGATCGAAGCATGGCTTTTTTGTAAAGCGTAGCTTTGTGGGATCAGACTTCACCGAACCTCACATCCCGGGAAATGCTCAAAACAGGAAGAATGCAGCAAGGTTATGTGGTTCGCGACACTAAGGGTATGTGCATTTCCTTTTGTATAAAAATCGGTATCATGGTATGGAGCTCGGATTTTTACATATGTGGTTGTTGGAATTTGAGGTGCCTCGATAAAGGTTGGTTACGGCCGGGGGACGGCATATTCGTGACATTTATTTACCTAGTTACAGAGGTAACCCAGCCTTGTGTTGGCTGAGATCCGGTTAGGTTCTTGGGACGTCCCTCTGGATGCGTACCCATTCGGATAAAGGAAGTTCCTTAGCCTTGGCCATTTGTTGGAAATCCAAACGAAACAATACGAGTCCTTTACGATTTCAGTTGTAGAACTAGCCATTTAACATGGTAGTCATAGTGGGCATACTATAATGGTACGTATGCTAGCTAAGATTAATATTATACTTGCTATTTTTTTCCACACTATGCACTAAAAATAATATCAAAAGGATTTTCGCGTATCAAGCATGTTTGAGTACTGTAAGAAGAAACCTCTCCCATGTGTGCGATTGCATTTGAGTGTGTGCCGAGAGATCTTGTGGTAGTTTCATTTTCCAAAAGCATGAACGGATTTCTTTTTGCAGAAATAACTGTTTTTATGTTTCTCACACTAGTCCCATAACTTACTCGGAGTTTATTGTTCCCTTTGCTAAACTTTGGGTGCCGCTAATTTTCCACACGGGCAGCCTAGGGTCAAGTTATCAGTAGGTTCTGGAGCTAAGTTGGAAAGTGGATATGGATCTGGAAGTCTTTTGTTTGGAAGCTTTTGGTTTGCACTTTGGAGCTTTGGAAATGAAGATACAGTATGTTGGACTCTCTAGGAAGACCCTATAGATGTTATTTTTTTCCGCTGTTATGTTGTATTCCGCTATTGTGTAATATATATTGGCTCTGATGATGTTGGTCACTTATTGTCGAATGTTGTAATCTATGAAGTGTATGAATGAAAGTTATTTATTTTCCATTGTATTATTATCGTCTAATGTGTTATGACTCTAGTGAACCGGACTCCAACGTTTGAATGTTCGACATTTGAATACGGCGATGTATTAGATGCCGATTTTCGAAGGTTGATGTCAGGGTCGTCACAATTCTCTTTTGACCAAGCGATTTAATTAGTTTGTAATTATTATAAATTAATCAAATTAATTACTATTTATGGAATACTAATTATAAAAAGTTTAATATGATTTAAGGGATAAGCATTATTATATATATTTATAATAGTTATAAATATATCCATCGAAATGCAATATCGACAAGTGATTTCATTAGATTTAAATAGTAATATTTATTTGGGCTTAAATGGAATGTTAGACCACAATGTTAAGATGTTATTTTTATAGGAAAAGGTCTTGTGGAAGGTGGCTAAAAGGCTTTTGTGGTTTGGATATGAATGGTTAAGATTTAATGAGATATGGTAGGAGATGTGATCATATTCCTCTCTATTTCTTTCACTATAAAAGGATCCCCAACCCTAATGCAAAAAGGACTTTTTGAGTTGCCATTTCCCCAGCATTGCTGGCCAATTCCATCAACAAAGTGCTCTAATAAATTCATCTCAAATCAATTTAAAAGTCTCTATGTATAGGATTGCAAAAGGTCTACGGTTCAAGGATTAGTAATTTGCCAAATCAAGAAGATTTCAAAGAAGGGGGAATTCATCATTACAAGGTATGCTTTACAGCATTAGTATAAGGTATGTATTTACTATTTTATATGATTTATAATTTCTGGATAACATCATAATATATATATATATATATATATATATATATATTATATTGCTAGTTATGTGAGGTTCTATATGTATCATCAATGTTGTCACATATTAGATTGGTTATATGTATGTTTTAATTTATTAATTTTTTATATATGTAGATATGAAGTGCATCCAAATAAATTTTATTTTAATTATTATCATTTTATTAATTAATACACACACACACACACATATATATATATATACTAATATATTACATAATTTTAATTATATGACTCATATTTAATTGTATCAACATATCAAGTTAAAGGTTGAACTTATATTTTATAAATGTATATCTACAAAGATTATAATTTTCGGTGGCTGCAAATTAATTTTTGATAATTATTAACTACTATTTAATATTATGTAAATTAATATTATAAGTAAATAAATAATATAAGATAAAATATGTTTCGAATATTAAATTTTACAAACATTTACATCATCTTATAAACTGCCAGCCAAAAAGTAAGAATTTAAAAGTCATTTTTTGTACTTTAAAAAAAATAAAATAAACCGTCAAATCTAATTAAATATTAAAACTATTGTTTTGATCGAGAAAATTCTGGTAAAAAATTATTCAAATATATTAATAATAATTTTGTTCTTATAATTCATATATATATATATATATATATATATATATGTATGTATGTATGTACACGTGTAAAATGGTTTTTGAAAAAATCTTTATATATTATGCATATGCATATATATATCTATTTAGGTATATAATTATTTAATATTTAATGCTATAGAGTATATATATTAAGCATTAATATTTTATATATACATTATATATATGCGTACAAATGTACATTATTTGCACCCAAAATGTGGCATAAACGCAAAATAGATTAAAGTGGACAATAAAATGAAGAACTATAAACGCAAATTGAGTAAAATCGATTTTCATACAGTATTATAGTGGTTCGGCAAATCGTTGCCTAAATCCACTTAACTTTGTTGCTGATTTGGTTGTTATTTATAAGTGACGTTCTTATGGGTCGATATGGTTCCTCGGCATTACAAGAGATTATAGAAAAATTGTTAATAAAGCCAAAAGATCATCAAATGATTCCCCCTTATGCCTATTTATAGCTATAGGTCATCGAAATTTTCTCATCCACGATCACATCCACATTTCCACGTCTAGAGAAAGTTGCTTGAAGGAGATAATGGCCAAATAAGCATTTACTATGGATCAGTACTGGTCCATAGGCATGGATCGGTACCGATACATAGGCATGAATTAGTATCATCCATAAGATTGACATAAGGATCTCTTCTACTGCCTTGTGTAGACATGACTCGCCATAAGCTTCATGTTTTTTTCTTCGTTGCCCTACTAGAAGCTTGTTTCTAGATCAATTACTTAGATCGGTGGTGGAATAGAGTTTCTGATCTTAAGTGCTCAAGACGCTCGATAGCAAAATGCATGTAATCGATCCTAAAGAGCTTAGAATATGCTGCCATCAACAATACTTGGAAGTAGGGGTATTTGAGGTATTTTGGGTGAGATTCTATGGATTGATACTGATATATTAAGATGGTTTGGTACTAATCCATCACTTAAATGGATTGAAGCTTGTTGAACTCAAGCTGGCCTTGCACTCACCTTATGGATTTAGTCACACTTTTTTTCCGGGCTTGTCGGCTATCTCTTTGGGCTCCCCGCCTCGATAACTTTCTAGTCTGACCCATCAAGTTTGTCCAAACACTGTCTGGTCAAAAGGCTGGATAATACATCCACACACACACACACACATATATGTAATTTACATAGTTTTTAATATTTATATAAATAACAAGTTTACATATATACATATATTTGGACAACATATAATACATATAGAATGAGCTAATATGTCTGTTGCAGTATAAATTTGAACATTTGTATATGGGCATGTCATACCTTGCACGGATTATTATGTTACACAAGCACACACATACATATATGTATATGATGCATGTGTATACTATTATATTTAATTGGATATAAACTAAATAAAATTTTGTCTATAATTTATGATTTTAAATGAAAGAAGTGATTTTATTTAAATCAAATTTAGAAATGTTCTAAATAAATTAGACTCATAGGCCAAATAAAGATCCAATAGCGTAAAAAATTTGAAATTCACCCGTTACATCCATTGCAAGCTGGCCCAATTTCAACACTGTTATTGGAGTTCAATAACCTATGCAGCCTAATTTTAATCATGTTAGGGTTAACTACTAAACTCAGCCTAAAACCTATTCCTAATAGAAAGGGCACAAACTTGAATTGGACCTTGGGCCGATTTTCAAAATTATTTTGAAATTAAAAATAATAAATTTAGAAGTTAAATTTAAAATAAGAAAAGCAATATAAATGTCATAATAAAAAATTTCAAATTTTTTTGAAAATTGAAATATAAGATTTTTAAATTTGAATATTAAATTTAAAATATAATACATGCATATTATAAATATTATAAAATAATGAATATTTTCAAAATGTTTGAAAATTAATATATATTAATTTCAAAATTTATAAAATTTGTTTATAAGATTAATAAAATTTTAAATAAATAAATTAATTAGTAAATATATATATGTATTGTATATTATGATACAGGTTATGTTATTTTAAAACATTGAATTAGCATGAGTATAGATGTGTGTATAAATAATTTTCAAAATTGATATAAATTTAGTTAGAATTATTTAATTAAATAAATTAATTAAAAGATTAACTAATTGAATAATATATACTTATATATGATATATGTGTTATACTATAGTGGTTATAGTATAATAATTATTACTATAAATGTTATAGTAGTATAAAATTAATTAAAATGTTAATTGATTAAAAATTAATTAAATAGGATTTAATTAAAATAATATATATAAGACTATTATTTAAGTAATGTGAAATATAAAAGATGTATAATAATATAATTTATATAATATGAAAGTGTAAACTAAAGGGAGAATATTAAAGAAACCTATATAAACTTAAGCAATAAATACATACATAAATGTATGTATGCCGTGATTTCTGGTATGTGTGACACTTGAATCACGAGAGTAATTCATTAGAATTATATTGTTCCATAAGTCGATATCACTCAATATTATATATATTAAACATTATGAATCATTAATATAATGTTGCCCTCTACTATACATACATACATACATAGACATACATACATATATATATATATATATATATATATATATATATATATATATATTAATAAATAACTTGCATACTCCTTAGTTGTTGAGCAGACTCAAGCTAAGGATGTTATATGTAGTATCAATAATATATTGAATAGATGAAGTAAGATAAATATATGTATTTGTTAAGCAGACTCAAGGCACATGTACTATATTTAGGCCATCACGATATAGTAGGTAAGAGTGAATAATTTCATTTTGATATGTAGAGTAAAATCAAGGTCGAAGAAGAATTAGGAAAAAGTACCAAAGGGTTAGAAGTTGTATATGATACAACTGATAAGGAGTTATCCATCGTCCATGGAGTTATGACTTGTTTAGCAAACTCAAGGTCTGAATTCCAAGACAGATGAGTAGTAACACCTATTAGTGAAGTCAAAAGGCTTCTGTGTTTCGCATAGGGTTTGGAAACATAAAAACTAGTGGGAGCCTTATTAGAAAAGTGAAATAATAACATTTAACCTTTCTAATATTGTGAGAACATATGCTATATAATGTTATAATCTACATTGATAAATTTGTACATTTAATACGATTGATAAAATGTTTATTAATTAAGATATACAAATGAATTGAACTAAAGATCTACAAATATAATTAAGATATACAAATGAATTGAGATAAAGATCTACAAATAGAACTATAACATATACTTACTAACAAATGCTTATTGCATGTTAAAGTTTCAACATCCATGCAAGAGCCTGATTCTCCAACTTCTAAATACATTTACAATATGGTCACTCGTGCATTGCATTCTACGAGTATTCGAACCCTAAAAGCAATATAAGGATATGAATATTTGATTCATTTTCAATCATATGTAAGTGTTATATGGTGAATGATCATCGCTCGGAATGTGCAATATATCGATGAAATTTGTTTGTCTGAAATAAGAAAATAAACCATACTGCGATGTCGAATATTTAATTAATCGATTAAAATAAAGATCACCTTGTGTTAAAAGTAACACAAGGCCAAAACTACAATACAGATCCATGAACTCGATCGTTGATATGTCAGTTTGATCATTTTGTGCAATGTGTAACGTATTTGATATCTTTAAATGTTAAGGATGTCCGAGTGCGCTTTCGTAAAGAGTTCGTTGTGATATCGTAGTAAAGAATTTCTTTTGTATGGTTCAACCATTTATAAAGAAAATGAATGTATAAGAGTAGATATGATTAAAGGCATAGTTAGGATGAAGAGAGTGAATTGTTACTTCTGCATCATAAACAACCAACGGAAATGAGGAATGTAAAATAATAATTGATACTTAATATTGGAATTGGAAATGATTTCATTCTGAAGTGCATTTTCATATAGAAAATTGTTTTTTTAATTTACTTCTTTGAGTTCAAGATATTTAATTAAACAACTCTCTGTTGTAAACTAGTTGCACACGTCAGACTCAAATCATTAAAAGGGCAGATTGTTATAGGATAAATAAGAAAAAGTAGTGAAAGAAAAAACACAAAAACAGTATCTCGCAGTGGAATGACAAGATATAATAATCAAATAAACAGTTCATGAAGTTGTTTACAAATATCATTGATTAAAATTTTACAATACAGATCAGAGTTGCATGCAACAAGAATAAATAATAAATAATTGTAGCGGAACAACATGATGTAGTGGAATAAATGTAATAAATATTAATAGTACAAATCTTCGTCTTCGTCCTCCAAAAGTAGTCTTCAATAAGCTAAAAAGCTCAGACTGACCTGAGCGAATTGAATAGACAAACACTCGAGTCAGAACTAAAAGATTTTATGTAAGTTAAATCAATGGCAAATATGAGTGTGATGGCGTTAGAGATGTTTACGAGGTTTGACATCTCCCATCAAGTGCTTAACGTGAGTGCAATAACTTAAAAGATGTTTGAGATTCACATCTCCTAAGCATCCATTAAACTATCTACTATGTAGTACAATATGTTATTATAATAGTGTCTACAGTAAAGTATTAAAATAGCATTAAGGCGTTACCCATATACCCATTAACACATTTTATATAATGTCGTAGTCCATACATGTAACAACCCGCATATTTATCGATTTTATATTTAAATATTTTATTTAAATATTTTATCGTTAGTCGGATTTTAGTCCGAAAAGCTACTTTTTGCATACGGCCGAATTAGGACTCGGGACCACTCCCATTGAGTTTAAAATGCCGTTTGCGACCTTTTTGAGTATAAGCTTCGATATGTTTGGAGAAAGTTGATTTTTGCTACTTTTCACTTTGGGTTTGGTTTTGGGCTCAGCCCTATGTTAACTTATGCTCAAATCTGAGCAACTCTTCCCCACTCACCCTCATTCTCTTCTCTTTTCAGTTTTTATAACATTAATGGTGGGAGAGATTGGAAATTAAAAACTCCAAAACCCTAGTTTCTCTTGCAAATCAAATTCCTAGCTCCAAACTCAAGAAGAACCCATTGGTAAGCTTCTCTTCTTCTTCTCCAACTTATTCTCTTACCAATTTCAGAAATTCCTAAACCTAATTTTGGGAATGTTCTTGTTTTTGAGCTTAGATTCAAGCTCAATTGGGTTGTGTTGAAGAGAGGTTGATTCTCCATTTTCTTTCAAGCTTCTTCTTGTTTGATTTTGTGAAAAGGTGAGATTTTTATCTCACATCTATGACTATAAGTATCTTTGGTTGTTAGGTATGAATTCCTAACAATTATTCATGTGCAATTGCATTTGATTTGGATTAGATTTGTAAATATTCCAATTTTTGGTGTTTGAAGCCAAATCTTTAAGAATCATAACTTTGATGTTTGATCATGCTTTAAGAGGTGTTTCGGAGAGCCTATAAGGCAGGGTTGTCGCTTGGCATTAATCCCTTGTCTTCGTCGCTTGTCCGATCGCTTCCGTTTGGATTTTCGCCCATTTTTGGGCAAGGCTGATTTTTGCCTATAGGGGGATTTCAGACGTCTGAACCCAATTTCAGACGTCTGGAATTGGTCCCTGGAAAACGCGAAAAGGCAGAGAAGAATTTCAGACGTCTGGAAATCCATCCAGACGTCTGGTTAGTGGTTCAGACGTCTGGAAGGTAATTTTAGACGTCTGAAATGTGCAGTTTTGCCTATTTTCGCTGTTTTTGAGTATATGTCCAACTTTAATCGATTCGTGTTGATTCCCTTTTTGTTGTTATCATTTATTATGGACTTTGATGACATTTTCATCGTGATTTTTGGGAATATCCATTTTGATGGATTCGGTATCGATTTTTTTGGATTTTATTCACGTCTTCGAATGTGAATTTCGGTGATTGATTGTTCTACAATCATTTTTGTGATTTGTCACTTTAAAAATATAAAGGTTTCAATACTAGTAGTAAATATCAAAACTCTTTCAACAAAATGATTTCAACTCTATTTTCAATAACAAAGCTCGTTTCTTAAACTGTTTTCCAATCTATTAGTATATACAAACCTTTACCTCACTCGTATGAGAAATCTAATTAAACGGCTTAGTAAAACAAGTGGTATGAAACGCTTGCGTTTACTTGTTCGGTTAATTCTTGGACTTGTTCGATTGAATCTCTTGTGGCAATTTTCTAGTGAAAACTTACACTTTGTTCGTAAATATTTAAGTTAAGCTAGTGGTTATGGGACATGATGCTAAACTCATATATTTACTAGCTTAGTGTAATTGACACTTCTTGATGATCATGACGATCATCTTTGTGATTTAGACTAGCAATGTGCGATGTCTCTTTGTCTGCGAGGGAGACTAAACCCCGTTTTGTGGAGTTTCGACTCAATTTGGTGGGGTAGCAACCCATGGTCTTCGGGCCGTTTGTGGAGCTTCGGCTCAATTTGTGATGGTTAGCAACCATGGAATTAGCATTCCGTTTGTGATACACGTGTTGGTGGGCTTTATGCTCCCGTTTGTGATAGGCCTCCCCCCTTTGTGATTTCTGGATTTCTTGAGATGATTTCTAGAATTTGTGTTTCACCAATTTTCGTGATTTCCATTGATAAGTTTTATCAATATTTGTGCATTGGTGAATTTGTGTGTCATTGACTTTTGTGATTGACATTGATATTATTGTCAATATTTGTGCATTGGTGAATTTGTGTGTCATTGACTTTTGTGATTGACGTTGATATTATCGTCAATATTTGTGGTTTGGTGAACGAAATAAGGAGTATGACATTTCTTTGATTCTTGTGTAGATTTGGTGATATTGATTAATCTCTTGTTGATTTTCAATTACTTATATATATCACAGCTTGGCATAGTGATTATTATGTGTTTAGTCATATCTCTTATTCTATATCGTTTCACCTGATATTTATAGCTAGGCTGATCCGTTTATTATTTTCTTATTAAATAATACTCGGGTCAGACCGAAATGTTACAGGTGCTTCTGCTTGACTTCTCTCTTGGGATTGATTCCTCTGACTTTTGGTTAACTACTTAGATTAGTAGTTTTTGTTGTATACATTTGAGATATAGACTCCATAATGTATACTTATTCTTTTGTGTAGTTCATGTAACTATTCTTTTGTGATATTATGGATCTTTTTAGACCACTACTCTGATATACACTTTCATGTGTAATATTCATATCTATTTCCGCCTTTGTGATATGAATTGTCTGTGACTGATTTGTGTTATGTTTATTTCTATATTTGTTTCTGAAGACCTTTATAGCCACTGTGTAGTAGCTTTGAGTTTGTGTCGGTATGTTGGATTTCCTCTTGAGATGAAAAGTTATATTTTTATCCGGTATATCGGTACTCGCACAAAGCAATTATACAGAGGGTCGCTCCTCAACAGCCTTATTCTCCGTGCTAGTTGACAGCATTAACAGTAATGTTCTTGTCTAGCGTGGGTATAGAGGTGGGGCGTCACAGCTTGGTATCAGAGCCAAACTTCGGAACAATATGAAATATTATAACAAGGATCATCGTCCTAAGTCCATCTTAGGAGTCGTGCTTTAGGATTTTATTCGGGTCTACGTACCGTCTTATCCTATTTTCTTTTATGATTCCTTGTTTTGTCTATCAAAATTGCTTGATATTGAATTTGGTGAATAACCTTTTTCTTCCTCTTCTTTCTTTCTAAAGGAAGAGAAATGTCTAGACCTGGCCGCCCCAGAGCCATGTCATCTAGCGCTCCACCCCAGGATGGAGTTTTTATGACTGCTCAATAGCTTCTTTATTTGGTAACTAATGCTCAAGCAGCTGGAGCTAACCCGGAACCTACTCACCCAAAGTCGGGATTTGCACGCTTGTGCAGCGATTACACCAATTTGGGTGGGGAGCCATTCAAAGGTTCTGAAACTGTTATTGAAGTCCAAGCTTGGCTTAGAACATGCGATCGTATCTTTTCGCGCATGAATCTTATTGACCTTCACCGAGTTCTGGTGGCCTCTAGTATGCTCCGAGAAAGAGCATTGGACTGGTACAAGCTTCTTATTTATGAGATTAATGAAGCGGATCTCACCTGGGAGCAATTTCGGGAACGCTTCGAATTAAAATTCATGCCAGAAGCTGAGAAAGTGACATTGGCTCGACGATTTATAGACCTTGTTCAAGGTGAGTCCTCCATGACTGATTACGTCGCCTCCTTCGAGTCTCTTTCCAAATATGTGGTTGAATACATCAACACCCCTCTGAAGAAGAATCAGAGATTTGTTTATGGCTTAAACAAAAGTCTCAAGAAGCCATTACTTCTAAAATTAGAAGTTTCTTTCGACCAACTCGTTGATATCGCTCTTCGTCTTGAAGAGGCGGATAGAGAGAATGATGTTGAAGTGGTGGGTTCCAAACCAAACTTCAACAATAACAAGAAGAGGCCAAACAAATTTAAAGGTCCTTATCCCAATAAAAAGGGGAAACAAGCAACCTCCGTGGCAAAGACTTCTTCCTTTGGCCGTGGGGAATGCTATAATTGTGGTTCGAAGGACCATTATGCGAACAAGTGCCCAAAGTCTCTCTCTTGTCGCTACTGCAAAGTTCCCGGACATGTTATATCTTCATGCCCCAAGCTTCAGGGCAGGATGGAGGGAAAGTTAAATGTTGCTCAAGCCCCTGGCAACACATCTCGTGGTCAAGGCATGCCTCATTCTATCCTTGATGGAATTATTTTATTTCGTGATCATCCTATTCGAGTTCTTTTTGATACGGGTGCGTCCCATTCTTTTATATCAAAAGAACTTGTTGATGCATTTTTTTGGATGTTTTGTGTTTGATGACTTCTTTGAGAATTGCAAATCCGGTTGGTGGATCCGCAATAATCAGTTTATTGTGTAAAGATGTCGAAATTATTTTGTGTGATTTTCCTTTCCTAGCCGATTTGCATGTCATGCTTTATTTAGGCTTTGGAATGATTTTGGGAATGGATTGGCTTAACCGTTATGAAGCTCATATCCTATGTCCTGAGTGGACTATTCATCTTCGACATCCTCAATCTGTTAAGCAGATTTCTATTAATCTTAAAGATTCAGATTCCAGCTTGGTTGCATCTTTATATTCTTTAAATCCTCGTAATGACGATGATGACGATGAGGGTGATATTATTTCTCTTATTCACGTCGTTCGTGAATTTTCCGACATATTCAAGCTCGTTTTAGGTTTACCACCTAAGCGAGCAATTGAGTTCAGAATTAATCTTATTCCTGAAGCTCAACCTATCACTCGTCCTCCGTATCGTATGTCCAATAAAGAAAACGAGGAGATACGTAAAAAATTATCCGAATTGGAGACGAAGCAATTTATTCGCTCTAGTTCCTCGCCTTGGGGAGCTTCAGCTATTTTCGTGAAGAAATCCAATGGAACACTTAGGCTTTGCGTTGACTACCGCAAGCTTAATGATCTTACTATCAAAAATAAATATCCTTTACCTCGGATTGATGATCTATTCGATCAACTTAGTGGTGCCAAAGTCTTTTCACAATTAGACTTAGCTACTGGATTTCATCAGCTTCGTATTGCAGAGGATAGTATTCCTTTGACCTCTTTCCGTACTCGATATGGATCTTATGAATGGCATGTCATGCCATTTGGTTTGACGAATGCCCGGCCTATTTCGTTGACCTTATGAATAGAGTTTTCAAAGACTTTCTCGACCGGTTTGTTCTCATCTTTATCGATGATATTCTTATGTATTCAAAAACCGAGGAGGAGCATGAAAAACATCTTCGGATTGTGTTGGAAACTCTTAGGAGTAATCAATTAAAGGCAAAATTTTCTAAATGCCACTTTTGGCAATCTCGTGTGAAATTTCTCGGTCATATTATTTCCGAACCCGGAATTTCCGTGGATCCTTCAAAGATTGAAGCGATTCAAGATTGGAAGAGACCGGAGAGTGTGACAGAGATTCGTAGTTTTCTTGGATTGGCGGGCTATTACCGTCGTTTTATCAAAGACTTTTCTGAGATTGCCGTGCCTCTCACTGGCTTGACGAAGAAAGGTGTTAAATACATTTGGTCGGACAAATGTGAAGCTTCTTTTCAGAAATTAAAAGAACTTCTTTCTGATGCTCCTATTCTCGTTATTCCCGAGGGGAATCAAGATTTCGTTGTCTATACCGATGCTAGTCGCGTTGGTTTGGGTGTCGTTCTCATGCAAAGAGAACGTGTTATTGCTTATGCTTCTAGGCAATTGAAGCCTGCTGAGACTAGATATGCCACTCATGATTTAGAGCTCGCGGCTATTTTTTCGCCCTTCGTATTTGGCGTCATTATCTTTTAGGAGATAAATTTTTTCTTTATACCGATCATAAGTCCTTGAAGTATTTATTCTCCTAAAAGGAACTTAATTTGCGTCAACAGCGTTGCCTCGAGTTCCTTGCTCCTTATGATCTTGATATTCTTTATACCCCCGGTAAGGGTAATCGTGTCGCCGATGCTCTTAGCCGTAAACAACAAGCTGTTGTTTCTATGATGATATCCGAATGGAACAATCTCGAGATCTTAACCACTTGTGAGATTCGAGAGCGTGTTCCCGATTTATGTTCATCTCTTGTTTTATGTAGCCTTGAGGCTCATCCTTCTCTTTTAGACCGCATTCTTGGAGCTCAAAGGCTAGATCCCGAATTGGCCCTTCTTAGCCAAAATATTAAGGATAAGATTGATATTGAAGGATTGAAAGACTTTGATATCGATTCTCGTGGCGGCGTTCAGAGATTTGGTAGACTCGTCGTGCCAAATATTAGTGATTTTCGTAAAGATATTTTAGAAGATTCACATCGTTCTAAATTCACCATTCATCCCGGTAGTAGTAAAATGTACGCGGATATGAAGCGACTTTATTATTGGGAGGGAATGAAACTTGACATCGCTAACTTCGTTATGCGTTGCATGACATGCCAACTCGTTAAAGCCGAACATCAAAGGCCCGGTGGGTTATTGCAACCTTTAGAAATTCCTATATGGAAGTGGGATCAAATTTCCATGGATTTTATTGACGGCCTTCCCCGTTCTCGTTTGGGTCATGATAGCTTCTGGGTGATCGTTGATAGACTTACTAAATCCACCCATTTTATTCCCATTCGATCTAATCGAACCGTTCCTCTTTTGGCCAAAATCTTTATCAAAGAAATTGTTAAATTGCATGGAGTTCCTACTTCTATTGTTAGCGATCGTGATCCATTGTTTACTAGTGGATTTTGGAAGAGTCTTCAAAAAGCTTTAGGAACGAAGCTTAATTTTAGCACCGCTTATCACCCCCAGTCCGATGGACAAACCGAACGTGTGAATCAAACTCTTGAAGATCTTCTTCGTGCTTGTGTTCTTGATTTTGGTGGAAGTTGGGAAGATCATATTTCACTTGTTGAATTTTCCTATAATAATAGCTTCCAATCTAGTATTGGTATGGCACCTTTTGAGGCACTCTATGGAAGGCCATGCCGATCTCCTTCTTGTTGGCTTGAGGCCGGTGAGAAGCTGGTATTAGGTCTAGATTTTATTCGTGATTCCACAGAAAAGATTGACCTTATTCGTCATAAGATGAAAGAAGCCCAGAGTAGACAAAAATCCTATGCCGATAACCGGAGAAGGAAATTAGAATTTTCTGTGGGAGATCTCCTTTTTGTTCGTGTTTCACCTATGAAAGGTGTTGTACGTTTCAGTCGATCGAGAAAATTGGCGCCTCGATATATTGGGCCATTTCCTATCATTGAACGTATTGGTTCCATGGCTTATCGCCTTTTATTACCGGCTCAATTTTCTGCTATCCATGACGTGTTTCACGTTTCTCAACTTCGGAAATGTCTTCGAGATTCCGATTCTGTTCTTGAGCCCGGTGTTGTGGAAGAGATTGAAGTTTCGCCTAATTTAACTTATGAGCAACATCCTATTTGTATCATTGCTTCGGAAGTCAAACGACTTCGAAATAAAGATGTTCCGCTTGTTAAAGTTCAATGGTCTTCAAATCCTAAGGATTGTTCTTGGGAATCTAGAGAGTTCATCGAGCAAACACATCCGGACTTACTTTCCCGTGCTCTTTAGGGTGAACTTCTTATTTCAAATTTCTTTTCGTTGAGTATGCTTTTATGGTTGTTACTATATATGTTCATCTTAAATATTGCGAGGACGTAATTTCTTTAAGGAGGGGAGTCTGTAACAACCCGCATATTTATCGATTTTATATTTAAATATTTTATTTAAATATTTTATCGTTAGTCAGATTTTAGTCCGAAAAGCTACTTTTTGCATACGGTCAAATTAGGACTCGAGACCACTCCCATTGAGTTTAAAATGTCGTTTGCGACCTTTTTGAGTATAAGCTTAGATATGTTTGGAGAAAGTTGATTTTTGCTACTTTTCACTTTGGGTTTGGTTTTGGGCTCAGCCCTATGTTAACTTATGCTCAAATCTGAGCCACTCTTCCCCACTCACCCTCATTCTCTTCTCTTTTCAGTTTTTATAACATTAATGGTGGGAGAGATTGGAAATTAAAAACTCCAAAACCCTAGTTTCTCTTGCAAATCAAATTCCTAGCTCCAAACTCAAGAAGAACCCATTGGTAAGCTTCTCTTCTTCTTCTCCAACTTATTCTCTTACCAATTTCAGAAATTCCTAAACCTAATTTTGGGAATGTTCTTGTTTTTGAGCTTAGATTCAAGCTCAATTGGGTTGTGTTGAAGAGAGGTTGATTCTCCATTTGCTTTCAAGCTTCTTCTTGTTTGATTTTGTGAAAAGGTGATATTTTTATCTCACATCTATGACTATAAGTATCTTTGGTTGTTAGGTATGAATTCCTAACAATTATTCATGTGCAATTGCATTTGATTTGGATTAGATTTGTAAATATTCCAATTTTTGGTGTTTGAAGCCAAATCTTTAAGAATCATAACTTTGATGTTTGATCATGCTTTAAGAGGTGTTTCGGAGAGCCTATAAGGCAGGGTTGTCGTTTGGCATTAATCCCTTGTCTTCGTCGCATGTCCGATCGCTTCCGTTTGGATTTTCGCCCATTTTTGGGCAAGGCTGATTTTTGCCCACAGGGGGATTTCAGACGTCTGAACCCAATTTCAGACGTCTGGTTTCAAATTCAGACGTCTGGTTTGGAAATTCAGACGTCTGGAATTGGTCCCTGGAAAACGCGAAAGGGCAGAGAAGAATTTCAGACGTCTGGAAATCCATCCAGACGTCTGGTTAGTGGTTCAGACGTCTGGAAGGTAATTTCAGACGTCTGAAATGTGCAGTTTTGCCGATTTTCGCTGTTTTTAAGTATATGTCCAACTTTAATCGATTCGTGTTGATTCCCTTTTTGTTTTTATCATTTATTATGGACTTTGACGACATTTTCATCGTGATTTTTGGGAATATCCATTTTGATGGATTCGGTATCGATTTCTTTGGATTTTATTCACGTCTTCGAATGTGAATTTCGGTGATTGATTGTTCTACAACCATTTTTGTGATTTGTCACTTTAAAAATATAAAGGTTTCAATACTAGTAGTAAATATCAAAACTCTTTCAACAAAATGATTTCAACTCCATTTTCAATAACAAAGTTCGTTTCTTAAACCGTTTTCCAATCTATTAGTATATACAAACCTTTACCTCACTCGTATGAGAAATCTAATTAAACGGCTTAGTAAAACAAGTGGTATGAAACGCTTGCGTTTACTTGTTCGGTTAATTCTTGGACTTGTTTGATTGAATCTCTTGTGACAATTTTCTAGTGGAAACTTACAATTTGTTCGTAAATATTTAAGTTAAGCTAGTGGTTATGGGACATGATGCTAAACTCATATATTTACTAGCTTAGTGTAATTGACACTTCTTGATGATCATGACGATCATCTTTGTGATTTAGACTAGAAATGTGCGATGTCTCTTTGTCTGCGAGGGAGACTAAACCCCGTTTTGTGGAGTTTCGACTCAATTTGGTGGGGTAGCAATCCATGGTCTTCGGGCCATTTGTGGAGCTTCGGCTCAATTTGTGATGGTTAGCAACCATGGAATTAGCATTCCGTTTGTGATACACGTGTTGGTGGGCTTTATGCTCCCGTTTGTGATAGGCCTCCCCCCCTTTGTGATTTCTGGATTTCTTGAGATGATTTCTAGAATTTGTGTTTCACCAATTTTCGTGATTTCCATTGATAAGTTTTATCAGTATTTGTGCATTGGTGAATTTGTGTGTCATTGACTTTTGTGATTGACATTGATATTATTGTCAATATTTGTGCATTGGTGAATTTGTGTGTCATTGACTTTTGTGATTGACGTTGATATTATCGTCAATATTTGTGGTTTGGTGAACGAAATAAGGAGTATGACATTTCTTTGATTCTTGTGTAGATTTGGTGATATTGATTAATCTCTTGTTGATTTTCAATTACTTATATATATCACAGCTTGGCATAGTGATTATTATGTGTTTAGTCATATCTCTTATTCTATATCGTTTCACCTGATATTTATAGCTAGACTGATCCGTTTATTATTTTCTTATTAAATAATACTCGGGTCAGACCGAGATGTTACAGGTGCTTCTGCTTGACTTCTCTCTTGGGATTGATTCCTCTGACTTTTGGTTAACTACTTAGATTAGTAGTTTTTGTTGTATACATTTGAGATATAGACTCCATAATGTATACTTATTCTTTTGTGTAGTTCATGTAACTATTCTTTTGTGATATTGTGGATCTTTTTAGACCACTACTCTGATATACACTTTCATGTGTAATATTCATATCTATTTCCGCCTTTGTGATATGAATTGTCTGTGACTGATTTGTGTTATGTTTATTTCTATATTTGTTTCCGAAGACCTTTATAGCCACTGTGTAGTAGCTTTGAGTTTGTGTCGGTATGTCGGATTTCCTCTTGAGATGAAAAGTTATATTTTTATCCGGTATATCGGTACCCGCACAAAGCAATTATATAGAGGGTCGCTCCTCAACAACCTTATTCTCCGTGCTAGTTGACAGCATTCACAGTAATGTTCTTGTCTAGCGTGGGTATAGAGGTGGGGCGTCACAATACAGATACTGTAAATTCACCCGCAGGTGGGCTATCAGTGAGCACTCCATAGGTATGGCATAAAAAATTCTTAGAAGGCATGATAGGGCATGTGACATGGTACTCGAGGTAATGTCAAGGAAGATATACCAATTGTTGATCCGGACTAGTGGTAATGCATAACAGCTACTACTGCCCACCTTGAAATACACTCTTAAAATCGAAATCAAGGAGTGGCCACCAAATCAATCATAAAGTAACAAATTGGTATCGAAGAAATGTGTCAGATAGGCGGAATGACCTCACTTAGCCCGGCGTGGGTCCTGTTATAGCCACATCAAGCTGAATCACGGGACTCAGGGTCATATAAATACCTCATACAGAATTGTTTGCCAAACCATCCTACTTCATTTTAGAATATCCACCACGTACACAGTTATCAAAGTGGTTTTTGGTATTGTCAAAGAGTATGACAATATCCGATCCCGGTCTCTTTATCAACCAAACGCTTATTTCATACTGGATGGTTCTTTTACATTTTCAAAAGTCAATTCACAATTGGTATCAAAATATCATATTCTCAAAACCATATCACTTTCGAAATCATATTCACTTTCAAAACTATATTCACTTCCAAAATTTTATATACTTTAGAAATTTTCGATAAGATAGGTTAATTAAATCCTCATTCCAAAATCATTATTGTTTACTCAAGTATGTCATTTCACAAAAGGTGTCAAATTCCAAATTCCAACTTAGGTTGTAACATCATCAAGGATTTAAATATAAATACTTCAACTTTACACAGTCTGAAATTTTATAAAATAGTTTAGATAGTCAAAAATAGTTTTAATAGTTTAAAAATAGCTAAAAGTGGATTTAAATTATTTAAAATAGATTATATAGGTCAAATCGATTTATATTTGATTTAATTAGATTTTTAATATATTAAATAAATTTAAATTATACTAAATAGATTTAAAATAGATTAAATAAATTTAAAATAGATAAAATAGATTTAAATTATATTAAATAGGTTTTAAATAGATTAAATAAATGTAAAATAGATTAAATAGATTTAAACTAGTTTAAAGTAGGTAAAATATATTAAATTGGATTAAACAGGTTATAATAGATTATAATAAATTGAAAATAGTTTTAAATTGATTAAAAATAGTTAACTTAATTAAAATAGTTTAAATTAGTTTAAAATAGATTTCATAGTTATATCCAAACATTTTTAATAACTCAATTCTCGATAAATTCATTTATATTTGACACTTCAACTTTGAAAATCCAATTTAAATCCTCTGAATAATTCATTAAATCAATTCCATTTCCAACATTTACGCTTGGACTTTCAAAAATAATTTAGTTTATATAAATCAAATTACTATTTCAAAAAACCAGTTAACTGAACCCAAATTTAAAGAATCAAAATCACTTAATTTAACCAATCCGGTGTCCGTATATAATTTTCTACCCTAGGGTCAAGTGATACGTTATTTATCATTTCAATCCGCAGTTTAAAATTTTACAGTTATATATCATTTCAAACCGCAATCTCGAATTAAATAAAAATCCATAAAATCTCTTGAGTGTATCATTTCAACCCATAATGAATTTTCCCTAATCTATAGATCGTTCGGGTATGTGACATTTAAACCCATAGGGAACTTGTAGAGTGATAACAATATATAAATCATACATATCATCCAATCATCCAATATCAACAACCAAACATCCATCATAATCATCATCTAATTCGACCACTAAACTTCAACAAATAACAGGTTATCATTTACGGATGTTATCCAGTCACTTGTCTTAGGTACGAGATACTGATTATTGCAGGGACTTGGTTTATACATAAGTGAGACTGGGACTAGCAAAAGGTTAACCTAAATGCACCATTTGACACATAAGTCTCGTTCGGCCTAAATGCACCGTTCGGCATCCTTCAGTTGACCATCGTCGCTCGGTCAGGGTGGCTCGACATTTGATCGTTCGACATAAATGATTTGGTCGCATACCGCTCGGCCATAAAGATATTATTACGTGGCTCGGTGAGGAAGGCCACGTGGTTCGGTGACCTCTTGCTCGGCCTTGATGGGGAGATCGGCGCTCGGTCTTGTAGAGGGAGTCGTCACTTGGCAGATACCGTTCAACAATCACCATTCAACCAGTAAAGTTAAAGGTGATATAGCTCGATTTGGATGCTTGAGGAAGGACGGCTCGGCATGGGTGGCTCAGTCGAGGAAGAACAGACACATGTAGCTTGGCCAAGAAGGTAGACCATGTCACTCGATGTGGAATGTTCGACACACAACACCCGGTGCATTCTAGAGAAGTTGGTTGGTTATCAGAACTACAACAAAGTGAGGCGATTAGCATGATTTCATTTCGAGTCAACCGCCATTTGCTTCGAGTACTTTGAGGTCTTACATTGAGTCACTTGCTAAGATGATCACTGTCGACCACGATGGCTCGTAGTTCCTAGATCGACCGATTATCGTTCGACATTTCTCAATCGGCCTGTCTCGTTCGGTGTGCCTGGCTCGGTTCGTAGAAGTCACCTACTAAGGGCCGAGATACCTTGTTCCTGGGCCGGTGAAGGAAGCCCAGCCTAACTTGGCCTATAAATAAAGGAGCAGGGGCGCAGTGAAAGGGGACCTTTTTTCATGAACTCCGGGGAGACTCTGCCATTTTCAAGACTCGATACTTTTCTATTAGAACTTGTATTTCAAGTTGTTGATGTACCGATTGTATCTATATTCAATTATTTGAAAATGCGATAAAGATCAAACTCAAATTTGGTGTTCTAGTTTTGAAGTTAATTCTGCATGCATTCCTGTATTTTAATTTTCTATCTTTGTTAATCTCTCTACGCAAATCTTTCTTTGGGTGTTAGTGACCAATTTTTGTGCTAACATTTTGGTGCTTTCACCGAGAACAACATTCTCAGGTTATTAAGATCTACTTTGCAGCTACTGGATTGAAGAAATCCCCTGAAGGAGATCCAAGTCATTCACAGGAAGACCGTAGATTCTACTCAGAGTTCCTACTAATAACTCTATAATGAGAAGACCTCATACCAGATCAGCCTCTCACAATGCGGACGTCCACAAGACTGCTAGCGTTCAACAAATAGTACCCAACAATCAACAAGCTAATCTAGATGCAGGAACCACCGCCCAAAACCAAATGGAAGTTATCACTAGAACAGAGTTCAATGAGTTGATGAGAGAACTCATGGAAAGCAGGAGACAACTTAACGAATAGATTCAAGCTAACGCCAACCTCATGACTCAGCTTACTCAATAATAGCATCAGAATGCTAGAGGAAGTCCCGCTTCATACTCTTCATCCGATAGATCTGCTTCGTCCGATGAACCTTCCAGGCGTAAATGCCGTAGAACTGAAACAACACAAGCAGGTGTTGCTAATCGATCAACCAGGGATGGTCCAGATTCCCTACCTAGAGCAATGGCCCCTTACTTACATCAAGGAGATCACACCCAAGCTGGAACAGGAAATTTAGGATCTAAAGCATGAGTGGAAGCTGGACGACCGGCTCACTAAGGTCCTAATGAAGCTGGTCCCTAGGATATACGTTTGGTAGATCGCCAACTGAGGAGATACCAACCAGAACGGTCTCGTGGGACAAATTTCAACTTGTCATCTTCTGTACAAACCCCAGACCTATCGGCTATGGTCAGACAACTGATGAGAAAAAATCAAGGCTTGACTAATGATGATTGGGGGATATCTAGGAGTCATACACCATTCGCAGATACTAGTCTATTGGCCGAGTAACCCAGGAAGTTTAACATGCCAACTATTCCGGCCTACGAAGGGAAGATTGATCCCCGACGATATGTGATGAGATATGAATGGATAATGGATTCTGTTGGAGCAAATGATGCAACTAAGTGTAGATGCTTCCCAATATCACTATCTGGAATCGCTACCATGTAGTTCACCCGACTTCCTATGCGGTCTATCTCCATCTTTGATGAATTAGGGATGAAATTTGTGGAACAGTTCAAGATTCATGCCACTCATCCCAAGGATGTGATGTCCTTGTCCAGTGTGATTTAGGATCCAACGGAGTTGTTAATGGAGTACCTACAGAGATTTCACGTTGTGGCTACTGAAGTTAGCAATCCAAATTACCATGCCATTCTGATGGCTGTCATGCAAGGGGTGGATCCGGATTCGGAGTTTGGCGATTGGTTGGTAGGAAAGCTTCCAGCTACACTAGAATGTTTTTATTCAAAGGTGTATCAATTCATAAGAAGAGAGGAAGCCAGGTGGACGAGGCGAGATAATGCACCAGGGCCTGGCGAGGAAACTATGAAGAGCAACATTGCAGTAAAATAACCCGGTGATAACTCGGAGAAAGTCTTGGTCAATGTCCAAAACAAGCCAGGGCAATCTACAGGGTCCGGAGGAGAAAACCCCGAAAAGAAAAGGGAACAGGAAAATGGAAACCAAGGATTCCGACTTACAACGAAAACACTCCTCTGAATGCATCTCTTGAAAATATCTACCTATCAACTTGCAATACGTTTTTAATATCGAAAGCCATGCCCAAAAGAGTCCACCGAGGAACAGAAGTGGGCTGTGAAGTATTGCCGCTTCCATGAGACTTACGGGCATAATACCAGTGAGTGTAGGCACCTCCATGATGCTATAGAAAAGCCGATTCGACAAAAAAAGTTGTAGGATTTTGTCAAGAATCCACAGGAAGGCAGACAAGAAACATCGGACCCCGGTAGTGGGCAAGCTCATTGTCATCCAGAGGAACCAGCCCGAACTGTAGGCAGACTACTCATAAACATAATAGTCGGTGGGCCTCACCCTGAAGATAAGAATTGGCAAGAAATGGAGAGGTGTGTGAATTCCTTAAAGCACGTAGATTTTGAACGTTGATCAAATAAGGAGGATGGGACCCTGGCTAAACAGCAGCGAATGATAACGGAAGATATAGTGATCAGGAGCAGAGATGTTGATCAGATGGAGGCTCCTACAGTTGACTCGATGGTCATCTCCGCAACGATCGGGCCAGCATTTGTGAAAAGAATTTTGATTGATTGTGGAAGTTCTGTTAACATCATCATCAAAAAAGCATATGACCAGATGAAGATGGAGACAAAGGATCTGAAACCATCTAAAGCACGTATCCATGGCTTTAATGGTGCAGCTACTGATGCAGTGGGTTTTGTTAAATTACCAATTGAACTTGGACAAGGTAAACGTAGGAGGGTGCGAAACCTACCTTACATCGTTTCGGATGTCGATTCTCCGTAAAATGTGTTTCTGGGTCGACTGGCCCTTGCAGAGTTTAGGGCAGCTTTGGCCCCATGATGTTTAACCTTGAAATTTCCGACAGACAAAGGAGTTGGTGTTGTGCATGGAAATGAGGCGACTGAACGTGCGTGTTATGTGGCTGAGCTGAGAGAGGCCCAGCGAAGAGAGAAAGGAAAGGTTTTGGATAGCTCCGTCCGTACCCGAGTCATTGAAAATTGACAAGTAGTGCCCGAGCCCTGGCTCGCGCAACACGATCGGATCTATAGAGATATAGAACCAAAAGATGATGATGAGGAACTCAGGGAGGAAAAAGAAGCACCGACTGAACTGATGATTGACATTCCAGTCAACCGATATGACCCATCGCGAGTACTTAAGATTGTATCATAGCTCAACCCCTCGATGACCGAGGATCTTACGATTTCCTCCAAGCTAATCTGGATGTTTGCGCTTGGACACATTCTGATATGTGCGAGATTTCTCTCGCCATTGCGAGTCATATATTAAACATAGACCCGAGGTACTTACCAATAAAATAGAAAAGAAGAGGCATGGACCCGGAGAGGTCCGCTGCTTTTAGAGAGGAAGTGGACAAACTCAAAGCCAATTGATTTGACCGCGATGCCCTCTATCCTGAATGGGTTTCAAACGCCATGCTAGTGAGGAAAGAAAATGGGAAATGGAGGACCTGCGTTGATTACTCGGATCTGAGAAAAGCATGATCTAAGCATGTTTTTCCTTTACCAAGAATTGATCAGCTGGTTGACTCAATGGTAGGACACGAGTTATTGTCATTTATGGATGCGTACTCGGGGTATAATCAAATCCCAGTGCACATTCTAGACCAAGAACACGCTAGTTTTGTCACAGATGTTGGGCTGTACTGTTACGTAGTGATGGCCTTTCGGATTGAAAAATGCGAGAGAAACTTATCAACGTCTAGTCAATCAGATGTTTAAAGAATAGATTGGTAGAACAATGGAAGTCTATGCGGATGACATGCTCGTGAAGTCACGCCAGTCAAACGACCATATTCGAGACTTCGCGGAAATGTTTGATATACTCAGATATTATGGAATGAAAATCAATCCTCTGAAGTCATCCTTTGGCATTGCATTAGGGAAGTTTTTGGGTTTCATTGTTAGTGCATGGGGAATCAAAGCTAATCCAAAAAAGATTCAGGCTATACGAGACATACAAGTGCCCAAAACTATAAAGCAAGTACAAAACCTGAACGGAAAAGTGGCCGAGCTGAATCGATACATATCCAGAGCCACATATAAGTGTATTTCCTTCTTCGATGTAATAAAGAATGGAAAGAGAAATTTGGAATGGATGCCCAACTGTGAGGATGCATTCTGAGCTCTGGTAAAGCACTTGGAAAGGCCCCCGGTGTTGTCGAAGCCTGTAGACCATGAAGTGTTGTATGTATACTTGGCCATATCTCAACATGCCATCAGTACGGCCTTGGTTCATGAGGAGGAACGATTTTAAAAGCCGGTGTACAATGTCAGAAAACATCTGACGGGGATAGAAAGGAATCATCCTAAAATTGAGAAGCTAGCCTACTGCTTGGTAATTGCATCACGCAAGCTTCATCCGTGCAAACTCGATTAGTGTTTATACCGATAAACCCTTGCGATAGGTACTCAAACGACCAGAAACCTCAGGAACGATGTTAAAATGGAATATCGAGTTGAGTCAGTTTGATATTACCTACCTTCCATGAAAGGCAATATAAGGGCAAGCGCTAGCAAACTTCATTGTAGAATTCAACGTATCAGACGAACCAAACAGTCGTAATGTCATTCCCTCCATTCGATGGAAACTGTACACCAATGGAGCATCCAACGACCATTGTTCTAGGGCTGATATAATTCTTATGACTCCCGAATACCGATAAATTTGTTATGCTTTGAAGCTGAATTTACCAGCTACAAATAATGAAGCCAAGTATGAAGCATTGATTGGTGGCTTGAAACTTATCAGGAAACTTGGAGTAAAATCAGTAGAAATCTTTTGTTACTCACAATTGGTGGTGTATCAGGTGTGGGGGACTATCAAGCAAAGGGGCAGTGACTTGCCCCATACCTTACTCAGGTTCAAGAGCTATTAGCAGATCTAGAATATTACGATATTTCGCATGTCCGGCATGAACAAAATAGAGAAGCCGATTCATTGGTAAAATTTGCAAGTACTGGCGATGCACAACAAATAGGATTGGTTCCCGTCGAAATCTTACAGGCTCCGAGTATAAATGAGATGGAGTTAGATTTCGTGTTAAAAACAGAAATCGAGGAGTCATGGATAACCGCATTCAAGCAATACCTGCTATATGGGGTCTTGCCCAAAAAAAGAGCAAAACACTCATTCGCAAAGCATCATGATATGTAATGCAGGATGGAATAATTTTTCATAAGGGATTCTCAGTCCCCTTACTTCGGTGCATTTCCCACAATGAGCTAAAGCAAGTCCTGAAAGAAGTTCATGAAGGAGAATGTGGTGACCATACAGGGAGGCAGATACTAGCAAAAAAAATCCTCCGCTATGGATACTATTGGCCAACTGTAAATCGGGATGCTGCGGACTACGTAAGGAGATGTGGCAAATGTCAAAAGTATGCGAGAATCCCGAGAGCTCCGCCAACAGAACTCACACAAATGGTTAGTCCTTGGCCATTTGCAATATGGGGAATCGATATAATTTTTCCTTACCTATCTCCAAAGGTGGTGCAAAATACACAATAGTTATGGTCGATTACTTTACCAAGTGGGCGGAAGAAGAGCCCTTAGCTACAATCACCACCAAGAAGGATAGTAATTTCATTGTACGAAACATCATATGTCGTTTTGGCGTCCCGCGAACTATCATTACGGAAAACGGAACTCAGTTCGAAAGTAGGGAGTTCAAATAATTTTGTCAAAAGTATGGCATTGAGAAAAGGTTTGCTGTGGTTGCTTATCCAAAAGCCAATGGACAAGTAGAAGTCGTGAACAAAATAATCAAATCCATATTGAAAAAAATGTCTGGAAAAGGCTAGGGGCAAGTGGGTGGATGAGCTTCCAATAGCACTTTGGGCATACCGAACCACCCACAAATCCACGACTGGCCACACTCCATTCACATTGGCATATGGCACGGAAGCCATTAAACCTATGGAACTTGAAGTTCCTTCACATCGTGTAACTTATTATGACCCTAAGACGAGTCAGGATCTTTTGCGGGAATTACTGAACTTTGTTGAAGAAAAATGTGAAGAAGCTGATTCAAGGGCAGCCGCATATAGGCACCGAGTCGCTCGATATTATAATGAAAAGGTCCGACCGAGAATTTTTGATGTGGGCAATCCCATTTTAAAGCGTGTTTTCCTCGTCCCATCGCATTTGAATCCCACATGGGAAGGTCCATACGTCATTGAACGGAGGCCTGGAGAGGGAAGTTTCAAGCTCACAATAGTTGATGGCGTGACACTTCCCCGAGCATGGAATAGCAAGCATCTACGATGTTATTATACTTAGTCTATTTCTTTCGCATTTTAGTTGCAATTATTTCCAGTGTATTTTTTTTGTTGATTATTAGTTTTCGGCATGTAATAAGACAATTTAGTTTGTTTTCATTAATAAAGGCTCGAAGCCATCTTTTTCATGAACTGTTGATGTTTCCGTGTGTTGCGATTCTATGGTAAAATTAAAGGTACCTTATTCTGTCTGGCATATGAACGCGCACAAAAACTTAAGATCTCGAAGTCCCAGAGTGTAGACTGGAGTACTCGGAGTCCGCAGAGTGCGAACTAGAGTATAAACGACTTAAAATCTCCAAGTGCCTAGAGTGTGGACTGGAGAACTCTGTGTCCCCAAAGTGTGGAATAGAGTATGAACGGCTTAAAATCTCCTAGTCCCCAGAGTGCGGACTGTAGTACCCTGAGTCCCTAGAGTGCGGACTAGTGTGGACTAGAGTATAAACGACTTAAAATCTCCAAGTCCCCGCAGTGCGGACTGGAGTACTCTATGTCCCCAAAGTGCGGATTAGAGTATAAACGACTAAAAATCTCCCAAGTCCATAGAGTGCGGACTGGAGTACACTGAGTCCCCAGAGTGCGGACTAGAGTATAAACGACTTAAAATCTTCAAGTCCCTAAAGTGCGGACTAGAGTACTCTAAGTCCCCAGAGTGCGGACTAGAGTATAAACGACTTAAAATCTCCAAGTCCCCAGAGTGTGGACTGGAGTCCTCTGAGTCCCCAGAGGGCGAACTAGAGTATAAACGAATTAAAATCTCCAAGTCCCCAGAGTGGGGACTGGAGTACTCTGAGTCCCAGAGTGCGGACTCAAGTATAAACGACTTAAAATCTCCAAGTCCCTAAAGTGCGGACTTGAGTACTCGGTCTCCCCAGAGTGCGGACTATAGTATAAACGACTTAGAATCTCCAAGTTCCTAGAGTGCGGAATGGAGTGCTCTGAGTCCCTGGAGTGCGGATTAAAGTATAAATAACTTAAAATCTTGAAGTCCCAAGAGCGCGGACTGGAGTACTTTGAGTCCCCAGAGTGCAGACTAGAGTACAAACGACTTAAAATCTCCAAGTCCCTAGAGTGCGGACTAGAATATAAACGACCAAAAATATCCAAGTCCCCAGAGTGCGAACTGGAGTACTCTGAGTCGCCAGAGTGCAGACTAGAGTATAAACGAATTAAAATCTCCAAGTCCCTAGAGTGCGGACTAGAGCACTCTGAGTCCCTAGAATGTGGACTAGAGTATAAATGACTAATAATATCTAAGTCCCCAGAGTGCGGACTAGAGTACTCCGAGTCCCCAGAACGTGGACTAAAGTATAAGCAACTTCAAAAACTCTAAGTCCCCAGAGTGCAGACTGAAAGTATTCTAAGTACCTAAAGCATGAAATTGATTATCAACGATTTCAAGAAATTCCGAGTCATATGGAAGTGAAATGGACTTATGTAGCTCACAAGATTTTGGGTTTCGACTACAAGTTAGATAATAAGTTGAAAAGCGAAAGTCATCAAAGACAAAGAAATGAAGTTTCATCCACTAATCCCAAAATAAAGTTCCACTACAATTCCTCCTAAACTCGAAGTCAAAAATCTATTTACATCGACTATAGAAATAAACATAAATAATTACATAATCTAAGCTTATTCCTATTGAACGAGGCATCATAGCTACTTCTTTGACTTCTTCTCCTCCCTCGGTTTCTCAGACGACTCTTCCCCCACCCGTTTTCTCTTGGATGCCTTGCTTGCTAGGGAAGTGGTGTCCGAGGAAGGAAGAGGAACTTCCAATGGCCTAGACCCGTCGAGGAGAATGAATTTCAAAGGTCTCTTCAAAGGATCATCTAGTTCCACTACTTGGGGCTAGACCTTGATTTTTCAACTTTCTTCTTCTTATCTTCCATAAGTTGCTACTCCATGCCAAATTTTGAAGTGTGTTCGGAGGCACCCGTAATCTCAACCTCGTCATGTTCTTCGACAGGCGATGGATTTTCAGATTTGTCTTCGTTAAGCGCCTCGATCATTTGAGCGTCAGGTCCGGAACTCTCTCTCGTTTGAATTACCTGTCAGATTTTCTCCTCCTTCTCCATGGTGACATCTCTCCATGGAGTTGGCTTAGGATCAGAAAATCCTGCACGAAATCATAAGTGACAATGTTAGAATACATTAACTACTCGTCGAAAACTACAGTCCTTTGAACTTTGAGAATAAAAGTAATGTATCGGATTCTTGCTGACTCTCAACTGTCCGGGGAGTTTCAAACTATGGAATGGGAGATAGAACATGAATATCAAGGTCAGGATCTTTTGGGTCTTAGCCAATATGGTTCTCGAAGGGGTCAAGTGACGGTCGAACAGTCGGTTGAATAGGGGGAGAAACTGGAGACTCGGTTTCGGACGGACCGGTAATGTCATTCTTTCCTTTTGATGAGGAGCAGTCTCTGCTATAAAGATCCTTCGCTGCAGACAAGTCCGAAAGCTCATTCCCCGGGAGAAATTCCTTCACTAAAGCTTCTTTGTCAACCTCTTTGGTTCCCGACTCGACCTTTTCGATTTTTAGTAAAATTTCCCATGCTTCGGCCAAAGATTCGAGGTTGCCCTCGCCAAAAAATATCAGATCGCGATGCATGAGAACTCAAACATTGCACTTGGCTATGAGCGGGTCAAACATGCACTTTATCTCCTCTCTACCAGCTTTAGCAGCCGCCTCAAGGCGAGAATCTATCTCCGTGAGCGCTATTCTTTTGCCCTCCTCATGGGCTTCATCTTTCAGTGTTCAGCCTTGGAGAGTTCTTCATCGAGCTTTATTTTCAGGAGTCATATAGCAATAATCTTGTCGCAATATCGTTGCGACACCTCTTGAGCAGCAATCTTTTCTTCCTTCTCTTTGAAAAGTAGCTCTTCCAACTCTTTGACTCGTTAAGCGAATGCATCTCTCTCCTTTTTAACGGAGTCTTTCTCTAAAGCTAAGGCGCCACAGCGTTGAACCATTTCATCGATCTCTTTCTTATGTGTGGCCTCCAGACGATTTACTGCCTCAGCTGTGTCTTTAGCATTTTTCTAAGCAGTTTCAAGATAAGACTGATATGAGGAAAGCTCTTCATCCTGGGCTTTAATAATGTCTTTGTCATGGACTGCTTCAAGTTTCAGACGATCAATTTCATACTGGCATTCGATAGAAACTTCTAAAACTTTTTCTGCCAAATGAACGAATGCATCATGTTGGATGTAGACATCATTGTTGCAAGCAATGGCAGTTTGTTTAACATTCCCCGAAATAGGATGAATCGCTGGAAGAAACTTCAGACCGTCAAAACATATTTTTTGAAACGTGGCCTTGAGCTTAGTTAGCTTTTCCACTAGGATCATGTGCAGGAGCGGATGAAGTTTGTCTAGAGACTACAGATTTTTTGTGAGGTTCCAGTGATTGCCTGGTACTAGATGAACTAGAGTGTTGGTCGCGGTGAGTCTCAGACTAGGACCTCTTATGAGTGGATTTTTCAGGGCTTTGCTCGGGTTGAGAGGGAGGATCGTAGGGGTATGAGGAGTGACTATAAATTTTCCTTCGAGACGATGAATCTCAAGGGCGATAATCCCTATCACTATCGTCGTCTCTATCTCAACGTTTGCAGGACTCCGAATCCCGGCCGAAATGATGGAAAATAGAGGACCCGCGAAGGCGGTCGAATCTATGAGAGCGTCCCATATCACCTGCATAGAAATTAAATGAACACGAGTTATCAGGAATAAAATGATGACTAAAGTTTAAATGCAAGGTAAGGTGTAAGTGTTATTATGTGTGTCCTAGTGTTTCCCTCCGACGGACCAGTTTCTTTAGCTTTACTTATCGGAGTTTTTTCTCCTTGATTCTGCAATTCAATGCCTTCATCGGCTCTAGTGGGTGAATGGAGTTTTAGGGCTACTGGATCATTGAAGGCGTAATTGAACAATTCATCTAGAATAGTGAGGTCATACAAGCCTTTCAGTGAACCCTCTAAGTGTTGTGGAGGCGGCTCTTTCTCCATCGGAGTAATTGTGACCTTTGAGGTTCCACCCACTATCTTTTTCCTCAGTTTGTAGGCCAGTTTCTTCTTTCCCTTTGAAAGGGGAGGCGGTTCATCAGTGCCATATGCCTCAACCACCTGTTCCGAAGCAAGACTAACATTCTCACCCGTTGCTTCTCACACCACAGTTTCTCTAATCTCGCCCTCCTCGGGGGTGTCGGGTGCATCACGTGTCAAAGGCATCGAAGGCCCTGCTCACCTTTTGCCTTTGTCCAAGGCAAGCCTGGTTGCAGTGGCCCATGAGGGAGACTTATTCGGTGACCTTCCACCAACAACCCAAATTTTGAGAGCGATTCATTAGAGATGATGGACCTGGTGTCCCAATCTCCCACGGGAATAGCTCGAATAGCTTCGATGGCCTCAGAGTACCCAGAGCCTTCGGGATGTGGGCTGATGCCTGCAAAAGTTGAGAAAAGGTTTAGAAAGGGTGCACATTCTGCCGCGTAAAAATATTGATCTAGAAAAGAAACTTTCTCCCTTCTAGCCATCTCCTCGCAAAGCCAGTGAGACAACGCACGTTAAAACATTCCTGCTTATATTGGGCGAATTTGCTCCACGCCACTGTAAGGATTTGGCACTTGTTATGTGGCTCAAGGAATATGAAATATGGGCTGTTGTACCGACTCTTGAAATGGTAAATATAGTGGATATCACCAAGAGTGGGGATCCTGAATAGGATGCTCATGAAAAGAATACACATGTCATATATGAACGCGTGACTATTGGGATGTAACTATGCTGGGGCGATATCAATATACTACAACACATCACGGAGGAAGAAGTTGAATGGTGGCATGCTACCGACCCAACACATGAATTTGTTATACGCAATATATCATGTTGGGGACAGGTGAGGACGATCTTGTCCCGATGGAACCAGTACGTCATCAACAGGAATTCCGTGGAATGAGCACAGTCGGCGAAGAGCGTTTTCATTGATTCTCGAAGCTTGAGAATCAACCGGATTGTCTAGGATGATTGCTCCATCTATAGCATCATGAGCCAAGTCAGCAGACGCAGACGTTGGACTCAGGATATTCTGTGCAGGAGTTATCGATGGATTCAAAGTTCCCACTACTTCCAATTGAGAACTTGGCTTATGTTTACCTGAGACTGTGGCAGAGCTCGAATTTCTGGACATCGTCAATGAGCATTGAATTTGGATGAACGCCTATTTGAACTACTTGAAAGGCAATCAATATTAGATAAAACGACAAAGATTTTCCCCCCGCGTGGTGTGTGTGCTAGTGTGATGGTTCATGTAAAGATTACAAATAAATTAAGGTTCTGAAAAGTAAAGTGTAATACGGCGAGCTTTAAGTTGTCCTCTTTACTATGTTTTAAGTTCACGCTTATTATGGTCTCGATCGCGAAGTTAGTGATCTCGATCAGTTCGATGTTCTTTTAGACTTAGATTTGTGTCATAGACTTATTGGTACGTACATGAATAAGTACGGAATTATGCAGCAATGTTATGTTCTAGAATTGGGGTAAGGTAAGTATGTTAATGCTGGTCCCCATACTTAGGACCGGTCGTCTATTCGAGTGCATGTATGCCGAGCCGTGACGCTTTGCTCAATGCCGACCCTTAAAGCTTATCCCACTTCTCCTTTCCCTTTTCTACCCACCGACCTACTTAGGCATTGAACAATAACTTAGACCAAATATGACTGAACTGGTCAAACGAGAGTTATAGACCTACACACTCATTACCTCTCCTTAATCACCAAACTAGACCCTCTCTCTCTTTCCTTAGACCGAACGACATCCCATCCCTCTACCTCCCTAATATTACTCTCACATGAAGACTACCGAGCCACCTACTTCGTAGTTGACCAGCTTCCAGCCAAAATGCAAATGCCGATCCGTTCGCACTCAATTCTGCCTCACTCCTTGGTTACCGAATGACCTCAATCACCAATTTCCAATTCAATAACCTAACAACCACACTCCCAAGATCGGTGACCCAGTAGGAGCCCACAACCTAGAAACCACCGGTATCCCTTTCCCTTCTCCTCTCCATTTCACCTGCCTTGAAATCGGTTAGAGTCTTATGAAGTTCCAGCCTTAAGACATGTTCTAACCTCAATTCGTCTTTCTCATCTACACGACTCCTACCGTCCATAATCTGAAGAAAATTCACGAGTTCGAATTTCATGCTAAACTCCCTAATTTGGAAAAATCGTTTGAAGGAGAAATTCATACCTAAGAGGATGATCGAAGCGTAGGGAACTGCTAGGTTTGGGATTGAAAGTCGCTTAGACTTGATATGGGAAGGGGATGTAAGGAAAACTTACTAGATTCAGGGTAGGGGAGGAAGGTTGGAGAGGTAGCCGAAGTTAGATGGAAGGCAAGCTATGAGTTCATATAGAGTCGAAGTGAAAGTAGAGAAAAAGAAGAGAAGTTCTGGCTTTTATATATGAAGATGGAGGTGAACGGGCATCAACCAGTGGCCCGGTCAAGATATCCCAGTGGGTCGGAAAGCAATTGTGCCGAGCGGCAGTAAAGTTGCCGAATGAGTGGTTCGGTATCAATATGCCGAACGGCCCCTTATTTATGTATAAAGGAAAGGAGGGGAGAGAATAGACTCGGAATTTTACAAGATACTTAGGAGGACTACCATATTTTGACCTTCATTAAACACATTCAACTATTGACAGTAGGAATTGGTTACTAGCTGAAAGCGTGTCGTGTTGCCTCACATGACACACTTTAGGGGGCAAATGTTACCAAGTTACTTGTCTTGGGTACGACATACTGATCATTGCAGGGACTTGGATTGGAACTAAATGAGAATAGGACTAGTAAAAGATTGACCTAAATGCGCCGTTTGACACATAAGCTCGTTCGGCCTAAACGCACCATTCAGCATCCTTCAGTCGACTATCGTCGCTCGGCTAGGGTGGCTCGGCATTTGGTCGTTCGGCATAAATTCTTTAGTCATGTACCGCTTAGCCATAAAGAGATGATTATGTGGCTTGGTGAGGAAGGCCGCGTGGTTCGATGACCTCTTGCTCGGCCTTGATAGGGAGATCGACGCTCGGTCTTGGAGAGGGAGTCGTCGCTCGGCCAATACCATTCGTCAATCACCGTTCAGTCAGTAAAGTTAAAGGTGATACAGCTTGGTTTGGATGCTCGGGGAAGGACGGCTCGGCAAGGGTGGTTCGGTCGAGGAAGCACAGATACATGTCGCTCGGCCTAGATGGTCGGCGCATGTCGCTCGGTGTGGAACGTTCGGCACACATCGCCCGGTGCATTCAAGAGAAGTTGGTAGGTAATCAGGACTACAACAAAGTAAGGCGATCGGCATGATTTCGCTTCGAGTAAACCCGCCATTTGCTTCGAGTAATTTGAGGTCTTGCTTCGAGTCACTTGCTAAGATGATCACCAGTCGGCCACGATGGCTCGTAGTTCCTGGATCTGCCGATTGTCATTCGACATTTCTGGATCGGCATGCCTCGTTCGGCATGCCTGGCTCGGTGTGCAAAAGTCACTTGCAAAGGGCCGAGATACCTTGTTCCTGGGCCCATGAAGGATGTTCAGCCTACGTTCGCCTACAAATAGAGTGGCAGGGGCGTAGTGAAAGGGGACCTTTTTTCATGAACTCCAGGGAGACTCTGCCATTTTCAAGACTCGATACTTTTCTATTAGAACTTGTATTCAAGTTGTTGGTGTATGTATTATATCTGTATTCAATTATTTGAAAAAGAAATAAAGATCAAACTCAAAGTGGACGTAGGTACGCCGAACCACTATAAATCCGGTGTTCTAGTTTTGCAGTTAATTTTGCATATATTCCTCCATTTTAATTTTCTATCATCATTAATCTCACTACACAAATTTTTCTTTGGGCGTTAGTGACCAATTTTCGTGCTAACAATGGGTAATTAACTAGAAATTTAAATTCAATAATAAATTAAATAACAATTTAATTCGAAATAAATTCAAATTAACTGGAACGACGATTTAAATATACCAAACACGATTAGTAATATCTAATCACATCATAAATTAAGTAAACTAACATAATAAATTTTAGAAGTTGTGAGTGGGTTAAAACGCTCACCTTTGATTTTAAATCGAATTAAAATGCAAAATAGGGCTCAAAATTCAATAGTCTCAGAAGTCATCCAAACCAGCGTCAAAATGTCCAAATCGTAGCGGAACAAACCGCGCATGAATCGGACCTCATACATAAAAGTTAGTAAGTTAGAACATCATATAATTATAATTTTAAACAATTAAAATAATAAAAATATTGTACGCATCATCATAGCCGCATCTCAGAGAAAAACTAGAAGTCATGAGCCCTCGAACCTGACTCGACCTCCTGTAGCACAATGCTTCGACCGGTCATCGCACGGCCTGACACGACCCCTAACACCAACCGGCTGGCCATCGACCGCCTTCTGGCCTCTGACCCACGCGATATGTCACGTTTTGCTCCGATCGCCCAAAGCCCACAGTCGTCGTCGCCAATTATAAAATGCCTGGCGAATTATGCGCCACATCCAACCATCAATAAACCAAACGAATGGCATAGATGAACGACACTCGACGCTCTCTACAACCCAGTACCCTCTGATCGAAGATTAGCCAGAGTTGATCGTGACTTAGTGAACAGTCGTGACTGTTTGGGCAATTCTGGCCAAACCATGATCAAAATCGAAAAAAAACTGCAGATCTAAGTTGCGTTAATCTTCAAGAACCCGACCCAAAACACAAGACCCTTTCTTCCCTCTCTCCCAGTTGCTCCCTTCCCTCATCTTTCATTTGCAAGAAACAAGTGTGCACGTCACAGTGCACTTGTACGCCATTTTTGGCTACCGTCCCTGGTCCTGGATCATCCCTACAAGCCACTCATAACCACCGCTCCACAATGACCCACATGAACCTCGGAAAAACTCCCTGATTCCAAATTCAGACCTAAACTCAAAACTGGAACATCACCATGCCCTACCAAAACGCCTCGTTCCATCACCACCCATTGCCCTCTTCCACCAAATTTCGCCACAAGGCTCAACAAAGTCTCCTTGCTCTTTCCCCCCAGGACCGCACCTTCCTCTTTGCCTCTCGCCACCGCCATTGCCTCAAGCCCGAACACAATAAAAACTCTCACTAAACCCTACTTCGACCTAGACTCGAAGCCACGCCCATAAGAAAAATGCCACTCCATTTTTCTCCAATGCGCCTCCACCGAAGCCTCCTCCATGACGAACCCCATACCACGAAGTCGAGTACACCATCGGAATTTGGCAAAAGTTTCCAAATAACTCATCTCTTAATTTCTATCTCAACAATACAAGAAAATCCCAAACCAATTATAAAAATCCTATTTTCGACAACGAACACACTCATATAATCCATTCTTTAAATTTTTATGTTCAAATTTTGGTCGTGCCTAACCTACTTTCTATAAGACAACGTTTCCTTTCTCTCTCCTCCATGAAATTCAATGAAACAAGTTTGAAATGTTCTTCATTCGAAAATAAGCAACTTTTTTTTGGTGTCATGTTTTAAAATCAAACGGGTGATGAGGTTAATATTTTTGAAGTTAAAGTTTAAACTGTTTTTAAACAAAACAAAAACAGAGGAGCTTTTTCCTGGAATAAGTACAGAGTTTACGTGCAGTACCAGATCTAATGGACATATACCAGGGCATGTATACATATCAAAACATGTATAATAGTCAAAGATCAAAGTTTCATCAATATCACAGTCATTTATAAAAATATAAGCAATGTCCAGTAAACAAATAAGTATTTACATAATGTAATCAAAAGAATGAACAAATTGCCTTTTCCTCCTGCTTCAAGTTTTTGAATACCTAACTTGATATTGTTTTAATGGCGAATACTTATTATTTTCATTTTTTTCTTTCATGATTAAGTAAAGTATGGAAATGAAGAGGAAGGGAAACAATGAGGCAAGAACATGTATGGATTTATATAGAGAGAAAGGAAGGGAAACAATGAGCAAAAATGGTGGCTGAGAACTTGCATGTGCAGGCCTTTCATTCATTCATTCATCATTCATTCATTTTTATCTTTTCATTTGACTTTTGCTGATTTGATTTATTATGTTTATTAGGTTTTATAAGCTTGATGTGATTTATTGTATGCTTGATTTAATTTTCTGCCATGATAATGCTTTCCCTATGTGTGAATGTATGTACACACACACACACACATGAGGATATATACTTTCATACATATATTTTTTACCATATATATGTTTACATGCATGCATATTTACATTTTTGCATATTTATATACTTTTACATATTCACTATTTAATATAAACATATTTGCATTTACATATACTTATATATATTTTGTCATATCTACACATACATATATTTATTTTTAGATATACGCAAATTTTCCTATATATATTTATATTTCCTTATGCATTATCTTTTATAACATATGCCCATATATATAGTCATAAATTTGAAATTTACCATGATGAAGCCTGTACATGTATGTATGTATATTATTTGCATATACAATACTTTTTATAAACATATATACATACATAGACTTATATAGAG
This sequence comes from Allium cepa, assembly GCA_030765085.1. Classification (NCBI taxonomy): domain Eukaryota; kingdom Viridiplantae; phylum Streptophyta; class Magnoliopsida; order Asparagales; family Amaryllidaceae; genus Allium; species Allium cepa. The sequence continues at coordinate 139,843,025 of CM060937.1, read as the reverse complement.
GTATATAGATATATATATATTATTTTATCACGAGTTTGAAATGTGAAGTTTACATACATATATATAATAATTAATTTTCCTTATTAAAAAATTTACATTTTAAGATTTTATATAGTTTAACCAATTTATAGATTCAGATATTTCAATATTAGAAAATTTATCTATTCAACTTATAAAAATTAATATTCAAATATTTAAAATTATTTAATCTTTTTTCATATCGAATTTTGTTATTTAAAATTTTATCTAAGTTTATATCAATAAATTACATTAATAAATCATTAAATTTCATTTTTACCCATTTTAATTCAAAAATTATATTAAATTTAATAATTTAACATAGTTAAAATTGTTGGTCATTTCAACTCAAAAATTAGCTCTAATGTTTAAGGATGTGGGCTGAATGTATGGGTTTTGACTTTGTCGAAAGCTTACTACTTCAAAAAAATTGGTTTGGATTATTAAGCCTGGGGATTTTGGTCAAGCTTATGGTTTAGACTCACTTTAAAGGCGAGCTTTTGTAGATTTATGATTCGGAGTTATAACCTAAGTGTTTTGGACAAAGTAAGGGGTTTCGACTTAGTCGGTAGGTATCTATTTGAAGAAGTTGGAACAGGCAGAACATAATCAAACCCGGTAAAAATCTCCTAACAGTAGCATAATAAAAAACATTAGAATATCCTTCGTTGAACAAATGATGTTCACAATGATCAATTTCCCAATTTGGCTTCCAAATTAGAGTTACAAATTTACAAAGGTAAGAAAGTATAAGAGTAGAGTGAATGAAATTCGAATCCTAAAACCAGACCCCTAGGGTCTTATTTGTAGGGGCGGGTTGACACCTTTCTACTAAGATCTTTTGACCTGGTCAAAAGGTGGCTTTATAAACATTCCGTCTCCTTTGACACTTGTGCATCCCCCTGTAATGCTTTTGAATGGATTTAAATACCTTCATCTTCGTCGAAAGGGGTGGTTGAACCTTTTCCTTTATATTGCTTTGTTGTTGCAAATGTGTAGGAGTAAGAGCTTTAGACTCTATCGATGTATTGTTCTCAAAAGTTTCGAAGGTGTTGAAATGCTTTGGTTTCGACCAAGAAGGCAACTTTCAAAGTTATGCTTGAGGGTAGATGTGGAACATTTCTTGGTTGTTAAAGGCTTCAACCAGTTCGAAAGGCTTATCGAAATGGTTGTTTTGGTCAAGGCCTCTCTCTGAATGAATTGAATGAAGGCGAAACCTTTGGTTTTCGATGGTTTGGTGTCACTGTCTTCGAAAGGTATTTCTTCAACACATTTGAAAGATCTTCATGCATGTGGAAGCATTTTCTTTAAAAGGGAATTATTGAAGCGGAAGGGTGTTTTCGACCCCTTCGAAAGGTTGTAATATATATGGCCTTTGGCTATAGCATCTCTTTGACTCCTTCGGAAGGCCTTGCTGGTGCTATTATCTCTTGTTCTTCTTTCTCTTCTATTCATCCTGGTTTCGACAAGGTTAAAGTGGTAATTAGTGTAATAGTTTTTTTATATAATTGTGAATTTTATCATAGAATAACGTAAAAGGACTAAAGATAGTTTTGTACATAATTGTGGAAAATTTATGTTTTTTGGACTTGACTGAAAATTTAGGTTTATAATTTTTATCGGTATAAGCGAGGTGTACAACACCTTGAGTTATTTTTCTTAGGACCCATTAGACCAAGAAATATATATAAGTTATTTGGATTTATTTTAAAGTTCAAAATACCATCAATTGTTTAAAAATATGACCTAAATGTAAAATAACATGATAAGACAACGGCGAATGTTAAAAACTGTAGAAATTATTAATTATTGACATATAAAGGTAAAATGATAATGAAGAGAATTAATAGAACTTTATAATAATTATTATAATGATAAAATATAGGAATTTGAAATTATGAACAAAGAGAGAATCAAGGAGAGAGGAGGAGATCCCTAAAATTATTGAGAGTAGGAAACTCTTATACTTTTCCATTATTAATAGATTATTTAAATTGATATACTAATAAAATAAGTCATATAAAATTAAATATGATTCAAAAATTAAATTTTAAATTTTACAATTTTTTATCATCAATTAAATTCTTGGCCAAAAAATAAGGATTTTAAAATCAATTTTTATATTTTTTAAAAGTTAATTAAATATGATGAAATCAATCAATTAATTAAAAATACTATTTTGATTGAGAAAATTTTGAATTTTTTTTATAACTTTAGAATATCATGCTTGATTTCTGAAAATTTAAAATTTGAATAGTAAATCATGAATTTTTTTATTATTTTATTATATTTTGAATGATTAATATATTTTTTAATGTAATAAAATACCAATAAATTTTTGTGGGATGTGCATTCGCGTCGGAATGGTTTAAGTATACACACACACATACACACACATATATACACATATACATATTCGAATATTATAAATACACTTATATATATACATACATTTAAATATCTTTACTACTAATAAAGAGAATTCATTGAATAGATTAACTAGGTGTCCTTTTGAAATTCCATATAAAACCTTTTACATCTCATTGAGAAATAGTATTCAAATATAGGGATGTGGTCTATTATTTTCTAAGTACAACTGTTAATCACCATGGAGAACTATAGTATACATTCATAAGCTGAAGTATCCCAGTGTTCCATATTGTTTGTAATTTACGAGGGAGTTCATCGATCGAAGTCTCGCATAATTCTGAGTTAGTATGAAGAAGTTATTGCAGTCGGAACAAAAATAATGGCGGCTTCTACGTAGGTAGAGTTCAAACATGAGGATGTAGCCTATTATTTTCTAAATACATCTCTTAGTCACCATGGAGAACTACTGTAACGACCCGTAAATTTCGACGATTAAATTTTAGTTAAAAAGGGATTATGCAATAAAAAAAAATTTGTAAAGAAAAATAAAGATATATATAAAAGAGATAGAATTTATGCTGGAATGAACGCTAAATGAAAATCCAATGATTGAGATAGTGTAAGATGTATACCTGTGTGTAAGTTGGATAAATAAAGGAGATTTAAATTTATAACTAACAATGAATTGTAGAAACGGGTATTTAACTTAATTGTTGAAAGTTAGGTGAAATATCAATAAAGAAATAGCGTAAATTGTCGCACTTGAATAAAATGTAAATTAAAGAAATAAAGACAAAATTTAAATTACCTATGTATTAATATATTAAAAAGGACTGTAATTGTATGTGAATTAAGGTGGTAATATAGATGGTAGTTGATGGATAACCAATTTAATGCAAATCCAAATGCAATTGAAACGGCTGTTTGAGTTTTGGAGTGAAAATGGGAATAGTGAATACAACATTATAACCTCTTAATTAAATATGATTGTTTAATTAATACTAAAAGTAATAAAAGTTGGTAATAGTATTAATGAAATAATAATAAGAAGAATTGAAATTGTATAATGGAAAATTTGTTAATAAATGGATGAAAATATTGGATGAACTAATTGATGGAAATAAAATCTAAAAGAATGTTGGATAGAACATAAGTGATTGAAATTTGGTAGTGTGTATTGGAAATAAAGTTCATCTAAATATTGAGAAATTTTAATGTTGTTATTATGAAAATGTTACTTTAGTAATTATTAAAATAGTAACGGGAAGTGTGAAGGTAAATTTATAAACGTAAAACTTATTTTAAGGAATTAATTGAGTGTAGACTTATGAAATAGATTTAATGACAATAATTATTGTACGTATTTATTCTATTTGTTGGTTAAGTTTTATTTTGATCAATTTCAATTAATGCACTAAATTATTGCAGTTAGTGTGGAATATTGGTAAGAGAATAAATAAGATGTAACCAAGGGAAAGGTCCATTTTATAATATAATAATTAGTGTGATCTTAGGAATGAATTAATTGAGGTTTAAGCTTTTATTTATGTGTAAAGTTAACAAAATTTCAATTAAATTGAAATCCAGTAATTTGTGAAAATAAAGATGAGAATTGGGAAATATTACTGTAATGAATCATAAAAATGTTAACTGTGTGGTTGAGTAATAATTGATTTATTTTGAGTTGTAATCCAATAAAATCAAATTTATTAGAATTTATTGCAATTAATTGGATTAATTGCAGTAACCTTTGGAAATTGGAACTTAGTAAAAATAATCTGGATTGGATTTCAAATAAATAGGTTAGGGTGAGTAACTGAATTACATACTATGAATAAGTAAACCAGGAAGATTAAATTTAATTAATATAAAATAGTTGATTTATTGCAAATAAAAGATTATGTAAATATTTAGTTAGGTGGAATTAAAGTTAATTACATAATAAGGTATGAATCCACTGCTAATTTTATTTATGGAAATGAAAAGAGTACCAAAAACAAGCTTTGTCAGCATATTTAAGTTTAATGTATAATAATAAGTTAATGGTAATAAAAGAAGTTTAAACATCTAAATATTCTGTTAATAGAGAGTTGAGTTTAAATCTAAGAATATCAAGAAGTAGATTTTTGAATACAATATTTGATCCATCCACTTAAAATGTATAGATAGGATAATCGCTGATTTTTTATTTAAGTAGTGCAAACGGAGATTTATCTATTTATTTGGAATTGGAATTTATAAGTGTATAAATAGGAAATAAGTGAAATTTATTTTTAAATATTCATAAATGAAGATTTAGATGAAGGTGAGAATGGTAATGCTTTAAATAGTAGAGACGTACACAAATCAATGTAGGTAATTAGAAATAAAATGTTGTCGAAACGATAAAACGTTTCTTGTGAAAAATGGATGACATAACGAAAAAGGGTAATGTATTCACTTGAATATAAATTGAAACTTATTTAAGGTATTAATTACAATGGATAGAGATTTTGGGTAACATTGTAAACGATATGTAAGTAATGCAAATGTATGTCAATAGTAAGGGATTAGGATGAATTAAAAATTTGTAACATAGGAATTACCTGCCTATTTGTTAATAAAAATTTGAATGGTTAGTAAGTGATAATAGAATAAGTGTACATTAGTGGAATTGAGGTAACGTTGGTTTTAATGTTGAGAAAATAAATGGGTATAGTAAAGTTTAAGTGGAATTGTAAGCGTATAGGGGAATGAATTATTGCAGGGAAATATTTGGTAACCATTGCAATAAATGTAAATTAGTGTGCATTAATATGAAATTTAGTAATAGGTGTGAATAACTTAAATTTCTTCATAGGATAAAGAATGATGGAAATAACGTTTATTTAATATATCGTGATTTAATTGATCATAAAAGGTTGATTGCAAATCAAATGAAAAATGCTTAAATGGGAATTAAGTTATTATTCATTTGGATTTAAAGCATGATTGAAATTATTGGAAACTGAATAAAACGTTTTATGTTGATTGAAATTTAAGTTGGAAGTAATTAAGATAAATAAAATATGTATAACATGGAATTCAAATGTACATAGAAATGTGGATTTTAGTATGTAAACGTAAATCTATTGAGAATGGATAGAAATTTAATCTGTAATTATTACAGTAATTTAGAAATTTAGTTGAAATTGGAAATTTATCTATGTATTTGGAAATTTATGGAATTGTGAATATATATATATGGAAATTTAAATGAAGCATCTAATTATACATGTGTGAATACGCTTAAAATGCAATGTAAATGTTGAGAAAGAAATAATTTAATCCGTAACGTGTATAATTAATATCCTTTTGGGACCACTTCTGTTTGCACGTTAAAATCCGTGCACACCTATCCTTTTGCGATAAATCTATAAATATGTTGTGATAAACCCTAGCCTCCTTTCTATTGTCAATTGGCTGTACGTTCATTTTTCTTCATCTCTTTCTCTTCCTCAATGGTTACAAAACCTAATCTATCTACAATTCAAATTTTCTAATAAAATTCAAACTCTCCACAAAAATTCCAGAAAATTTTATGATAAAGTTCTCGAGACACGTAATCTGCTGGTACAATTCGTTTTTTGTTTTGGACATTCGTTTGACCAGAAAAAAATTCGACGATGTGCTGTAGCTTTTAGCTGACGTAGCCATTGAAGTTAAGTGTGTTTTGTTTTATTTTATTTTATTTTTGTTTTCAAATCGTTTAAAATGAATATCTTTTTCATACGTTCTCCGATTCACGCGAAATTTCTTTTGTTAGGATCGTAATTTAGTTCCGGATCTGATGACGCTGGTTTGGACAGATTTGGGGACCGTCGGATTTTTTGAGTTTAAATCGGATTTAAATTCGATTTAAATTCAAAAGGTGAGTGTTTAACCCACTCACAACTTCTAAAAGTTTTTATGCTTGTTAAATTCATTTTAGATATGAGTAGAAATTTAGTTATGACTGTTTGGCATGTTTTATTCATCATATCTGTTAAATCACATTTATGTAATATAACTGTCCATTTAATTTTATTACTGCATATAGATTTACAGTTATAGTTATTTATTTGCATATAAACTGTTAGTTTAATAGTGTTAAATTTATTTTTGAATATAACTGCCAGTTATTACAGGTCATATATTCTCAGATATATTTTGATATTGATTTAGTATTGGATGATGATTTTGATTTGGATGATGGATGATGATGGATGAATGGATGTTTTATTTTATATCATTTAACTGCAAGTTATCATGCATTTTTCGTTTCATTCGGGGTTGTCGTTTGAAATGATATACAACCGTAAAATTTTATTTTTTAAATTGCGGATTGAAATGATAAATATCCGTATCACTTGACCATAGGATAGAAAATTATATACAGGCACCGCGGTCTATATATAAAATATTTTAAAGTGATTTCTATGGTATGGAGAGGATACGGTTTATAAAAATTTTAAGTTTTGATATTTTATAAATATTATTCTTCTACATATATACATATGAAGTTAAATTTTTTGAATTTAGGGTGTGTATAAATCTGTTAAATAAAAATGGAAAAATTTAGAAAATGGAATTTGATAATTTATATTATATGTTTAAGTTTGGAAATTTTAAGGTATGATATTTGTAACTGGAGTTTTTCCAAGATAAATTTAAATGAATATTCTAGTATAATTAAATTTAAGGAAATATTAAATTTCTAGAAATTGGAGTTGTATTTATGGATTTTATGCGAATATTCAAGACTAAATAATAGAACAATTGATTTGTTGAAAGAATAAAATTCCAACTTTAGTTTTGAAATATTAATACTCCAAATGGATATATATATATATATATATATATATATATATATATATATATAGAAATTGAAATGGTTTTGGAACTTGAAAGTGATATTTAAATTATGGTTTAGACTTTAAATAAGGAAATATATATGTAAAGCCATGGAAAATATTTTTCTTTAAAAAGTAACCTTAAAGTCAAACCATTTATTTTATATACCGTTGAATATCCAAACCATTCAAGTTCTAGAAGTTATGGTTTTAAAACTATGAATTTTCGAAATATTATGCTTTGAAAATATAATTCAAATGTTGGTTTCCAGATATTATAGATTTTAAAGCAGTATGATTTTTGGGAAAGAATTATATTTGGATAAAATGATATCATATTGTTTTAGGTTTTAAAATGATATCGTATTCATAGTTTTGAAATGGAAATTTTATTTTGGTTTTAAAGTATAACTATTTTTAAATGACCGCGGTGTTATAATAATGATGGGTTGGCAAAGAGACCGGGATCGGATATGGACATACTCTCTGTCGATACCAAAAACCACTTTGACTAACCGTGTACGCGGTGGAGATTCCAGAATAAAGTAGGTTGGTGGCGACGTTTCCTGTAAGGTAAATACGTGGACCCAACTCCCGTGAGTTGGCATAAGGTAGCTAAAACAGGAGCGATCGACGGGTTAATGAGGTCATTCCTCTGATTGGACACTCCTCTTCGATATTATACTTTGACTTTGGATTGATTCAGTGGCCACTTTTACTTTGATTTTGGGGGAGTTTGTTCGAGGTGGGCGGTAGCTGCGGCTACGCGTTACCATCGGCCCGGAAGCGTAATTGGTTTATCTACCCTGGCATTGCCTAGTTGTGCCGTGTCACCTACCCTAGCGCGCCTTATATGATTTTGGCTTTGTACCATACCTATGGAGTGCCCTCTGACGACGCCCAGTACGGGGGAGATTACGGTACTGTATAGACTATGGGAATATATTCTGTGTTAAGGGATATATGGGTAACCCCTTAACGCTATTAAAAAGTAAGTTTATTTTACAAATAGACACTATTATAATAGCGCAATATACTACATAGTAAATAGTTTAACGGATCCTTAGGAGATGTAAATCCCGAGCATCTCTTGAGTTACTGCACTCATATTTATTTCTGTTAATTTAACTCACATAAGATCTTTTAGTTCTGACTCGAGTGTTTTGTCTTTTCAATTCGCTCGGGTCTGTCCGGGCGTTTCAGGATCGAAGACTTTAGCTTTGGAGGACGAAGACGAAGAACCCGTATTATTATTATTTATAGTTTTGCACCACACTCATACAGTTCCGCTGCATTGATTGTATTGGTATGTGTAACTCTGATACTTATTGTATAAAGAAGAATCAAGTGTTTTGTAAACCGTTTACGAACTATATATTTATTATTGTATTTTATCCTTCCGCTGTGAGATTCTGTTTTGTTTTATTTTCTTCTCTGTTTTCTTATTTACCCCATAACAATCCGCCCTTCTATATGGTTTGAATTGGAACGTGTGTCGGTTTAAATCGTGCGAAAAGGCGGGACGTTACAGTTGGTATCAGAGCTTTGGTTTAGCGATAAACCTTAGCTTTGTGGGGTTTGACTCTTTGTTAATAGGATAGTAATACCCTATGGGAGTCGCTGAGTGTATATAAATATGAGAGAGCGTACTTGTTAGTTTTATAAAAGGTTTTATATTGTGTTAATCTGTTCCGTTTTGTATTTATAAATTGCGGTTGATGCATGGGACGCTGTGAAATCAATAGGGATTTCTAAACACTTAATAGGACAGACCGACATAATATTTGTTTTAATATAGGCGGATGAAATAATTTTGCCTAATCTATTTTCTATATATATATAAAATAAATTTTTCAAATTATATCTATAATTGGTTGCTATAGATTGGTTGTTAGGAAATAGAGTAAATAATAATAGAAATAAAATTGAAGAAAATAGATAAATGAATTTGGAAATTTAGAACTGAAGTTCCGGGGGTCTTGAAAATTCTTTCGAATAAATTTTGGAATATAATAATATTATTTATAAGTATTTTCTAATATAAGTATTTCAATATATTTCGGAAGAATTGTTTTAAAGGAAGATTTTGGAAAATAAGTTTGTACTTTCCTCTCTGTCGCTGGAAAATAAATTTCGGTGATGAGTGCACGCATCATCGACATTCATTTTCGAGTTTCGAAGAGGAAAGGCCACTGTAGAAATTTACTGCAAATTTGTTTAAGAGAACTTTATCATTTGATTATAATTAAAGTTATATAAGTAAAAAGAATATGTGTATCTACTATTTTAAACAATTTGGAATTAAACCCGGTATTTGGTTCTTAAAATTCCAGTTAATTAATAGTTCAATTTAGTATAGAAAATGTGAACCTTTAATGTAACGACCCCAGATTTTTATGAATTTAAATTGATAATTTAAATGAATTTTTGAATTAAAAATTGTAAAATTGATTTTTAATGATGCGAGTTCCCCGAATTCAAATATAAAATATATTAAGTCAAATTGATTTGAAAATTTGCATATATTTGTATATATGTGAATATATATGTATATATTGGATTTGAAATAAAATCTCGAATAAATGGTTTTAGAAATGAATAGAAATAAATATAACAACTTTAAAATATGAAAACAAATGCAGTATAAATATGTTCAAAACTGAAATATAAGTATGTAAACGAATTAGTTAAGAAACAAACATCATTAGAACTACTATTATAATATGTACATGAAGTAAAATAAAATAGAAATCTATCAAACATAAATAAAGTAAAATACAAAATTAAGTACAAACAAAACATAACTAAAATAATAAACTGTACATACATAACAATACATTAGCTAAACCTATTATCATAAACATGCAAAATAAACAAAAGAAAAAGTATTGCTAAATAACAAACAAAGTACTCAAAGCAAAGTAATGAAATAACAAAGTCTAAACTTGAAAAATAAAAATGCAGGCAAGTGAAAATATAAACAAAGTAATATTCAACTTTATATCTATGAACAAACAAAAGAAGGTAAATGTGCAGATTGAGTAAACATGTAGGGTATGAAACAAGCTAATGAAGTACAAAATAAAAATACAAACAAAACAAACTTTAATTTATAAATATTTATGCAAAGAATACCCAAAACATAGCTGCAGCCACCAACAAAGAAGCTTTGTCAAAGATAAAGTGCGAACAAACAAATTAAAATATAAATAAGCAAAAGCAAAAAGAATGTAATATGAAAGTGTATAAAACAAATATAAAACAAAGAACAGGTTGAACATGAGAAAAGAAAGATGTGTACTAGCTTATAAAATAAAGCAAAGACCTGGAAGAAAAACGAAAGCATGAAGACAATAAACATATATTTAACTAAAGCAAAGTACAAAGAAAAGTAATACAAAATCATCTCAGTACAATCAACTAAAAGCAAGATAAGTATGGCTGAAGTAAACAAATTGTACAAAATAGTGTATACCCTACTGTACAAACATATGAACATCCCTGTAAACCTATATTTGATATCAACTTCCTTATTCCATTTCGTTCAGCAAGATTGAATAACAGGGAGATAAACATCACTATATCTAATAAACTTAAACATGTTCAATTTATTCAACAAAGAAAAACAAGCCTGCAGTTTTCAATGTAGAGAAGGAACTCTGTTCTTCCTTCTGAAACACAGGTGAGTAAACACAAATTTTTACCAAGTATTAGGTTGTATTTGTTCTGTGTTTTAGCTCATGATTATGATGTGTATGCTTGGCTTTTTCTCTTCAGTTTCAACTCTGCATATAAGTGATGAACATGCTTTCCTTTCTCCTCTCTGTTTCCTTGAAAACAGGCTTGAGCTAGCCAATTAATTTAGAATTTTCTTCATCAGGTTATTATATTTTTGCTTTGAGTTTAACATGAAAAAGGTTTGTTTCCACCTATATGAAGGTTTAAAAATAGTTTCAGGAGATTTTATTAAGAAGTTGTCTCAAAGCTTTTAAATGTACAGAGAAAACAAAATTTGGTCCAAATTTGAAAATCTGGAAACCGTGATTTAATTATATGAATAGAATCGTGATGTAAAAAGATGAATTTAGGTATAAAAATGGTGATTTTTAGATTGGGAATTGTTGTGTTCCTTTGAGTTATTCGATTTTGGAACATTGGACAATCGCCGTTGATTGGCAGGGTGGAATGGATCGAAGTTTAGGACTGAGGTTAGATGAGTGATCAGGGATTCGGGGAAAAATGGTTGGTCGCGTTCTAGTTCGACGTGGCGATGGGAATAGGTTGGTTTAGGGTTTTGCATGCTATTTTCGTCGAGGTCGGGAAATTGGTGATCGTGCCACCGTGGAGCCACCGGAAAGGACCGGTCGTGGAGGAATCGAAGGCTAAGGTGTTGGTGATGCTTCAGGCCGAGGCTGGAGGCATCTGGACGTCGACATCACCTGAACGAGGCGGTGGATGGTCAGTGTTTTAAGGTCTGGAAGCTTAAAATTGTCGAATTCTTATTCGTGAGTTCCTCCAGGGATTTATGGTGTTCGATCGATAGATCGGTCGATGATCGACTTGCAGAGGATCGCGATGGCGGCCGGAGCGACGGCATGCGACTGTGCACGTGCACCTGTGCACTCGTGTGTCTGGAAGGGTGTGTTGTTTGGGAGATAAGTACTGAAGAAGAAGAAGAAGAAGGTGGGAAGGGTGAGTGACACGGGGGAAAAATGGGAAGAACTCGAGTTTTGCTCGAGTAAAGTGGTTTTGGGACTCGAAGCAAGTTGCTTCTGGCTTGGGTCGAAGACTGGAACAGGTTTAAACCTGTTTTCTGTTTTATACTTTAAAACCTAACTTCAAATTATAAATAAAATAAAAGATTTAAATCAAAGTTTCAAAGCCAAGTTTAAATTAAAGTGTTTGGATATGAACTAAAATAAATATTTGAATTAGATTTTGATTTAAGTTCTTTTATAAAAAGAATTTCCAATGAAAAGTTATATAATTGGTTTTCACTTGAATTGGCAAGTTAAAAAGAAATGTATGTTAAGACTTAAATTTCAAATAAAAATTCAAGTAAATTAGTTAGGACTTTTCTTATATAGGTTTATAAATTGATACTTAGATTTGGTTAAAATTAAATATCAAAATCTTAAATTTAAAATGGAAACTGAAACTAAATTTGAAAACGTAATGTTTAAATCCACTTTAATGAAGTCATTAATAAAGTAAATGGATTATGTTAGGAAAAAAATTAAGATATTTAAGTGATTTAATTAGTAAGATAATTAAGAATGACTTATTTATTTAATTTATAAATAAATGATTAGATTAATTTAAGATTAGAAATGATTAATAAAGAATTAATCTAAGATAATTTCTTGAGAAAGAAATTAAAGAAATGTTATTAGTTAATAAAGATAATTAACTAGAAATTATTAAGTAATTAAATTAATGTGATTAATTCCGATAATTAATTGGATTTATAGATTGAGATAATCAATTGTAAATTTTTAATTACTTAATGAAAACAATTAAGGGGTTAATTACTAATCGTAATTAAATTGAATATTTTGATTTAATCAATGATAAAGATAAATTGGTGATTAATGATTTGTTATTATGAGATGATTGCTTAGTGGTAAGTAATTAAATCATAAATTTCTTGAAATAATTAATTAAGAAGTTAATTAATTATATAATTGGTTTAAAAGTCAATTTAATTAATATGATTAATTATAAATAATATAACTAATTAAAGTGTTTAATTAACTGATTATATCAAATGATTTGAAATTAATAAATCAGGGATTGGATGATTAGTTCATAGGTAATTGAATTAAATTTAGAAATAAATTGAATAAATCAGGATTTAATAATGAATTAATCCTGCTTATAAATGTTTATTGAATACTTATGAATGATTGTACTGTATGAAATGCCTTGAATTGATTATCCTATCTGATTTGTGATATTTTGTTCTGTAGATTGAGCTGTGTATATTTATTTGCATATGCATATTATCTGTGAATCTGTGAATGAGCGATAAACGTTATAGTTTATATCGCTTATCAACTATTTTTCTGTGTTTTGATTTATGATGATTGAATGCTGTTGCACTATTGTGTTAAACCCCTGGACCACACCATACACACACAATTATGGATTTCACGAGGAAATCGTTTAAGTCACAGATGTTTGAAATAGTTTTAAAATTGAATTTTTAAATTCAAATGTTTTGGAAATGGAATCGGAATAAATGTGAAAAGCTTTTGGAATGTATTTCAAAATAAAAATTTATTTTTAATTACTTGATTAAGTTCTGGAATTTAAATAATTTGATTTAAATTTAAATTCAAGACTTGAAATTGAATTCTATAATTTGAAACTAGGGATTAATGACATTTTACTAGTCATTATGAGTTAAATCATTTTTAAGCATTATTTTTGGGAATTTGAATTTAACCCAAGGATTTCAACTCGTATAAATGAATCAGATTTCCAAAATGAAAACTGTTGTTTTCAAATGATAAACACTTTTAGATAGGAACCGAGATTCCAGTTAATTAGGGGAATTTCAAGATTGAATAGAGAAATGATTTTCCTAAGTTATGAATGAATTCTTTTTGAAAGCTATGAATTAAATCTGTTTATTTTTAACAGATTTAAATTGATGATTTGTTTAAATCAAATAGAAATGAGATTGTTTTGAAAGCTATAAGTTAAATCTTTGATTTAAAAGATTTAACGAGTTAATCAAATTGAAATGAAAATTGATTTGGAAAATCTGTGAATAAATCTTTTGTTTAAAAGATTAAAATGTGAGAATTGTTTAAACCGTTAAAGGTTGTGAAAATGAATCTTTTTGTTAAAGATTGAAAATGGTAATTTGTTAAGCCATTTGAAGAAAAGTTTTGGGTAATAAGTTGTGACTTAATTGAAATCCCATTATCCATTTATTTTTGAAATATCGTGCTCACTATTCGGTTTAGCCGGGAAAGGACCTTTGGGTTGTATAACCCATTCTGAATATGTGATTCGACGTTATGGATAGCATTTGAAGACCGGTGATGAAGACCGGGTATTTGCGAAAGCGATAGGATGACCTATCGATTGTTTCTGCACCGAGTCGCGCCGGTATAGAAACTCCCTAAGTGATGGGAAATCCGATCGGGATTGTGAATATCCGGATTGCAAGGACTTCTTTGTAAGTGCCTTCGGTTCTGTTCGAGCCCGGAACAGACTTGTATGGATTGTGTGTCTGACATTACAAATTGAGATGTAAAGCCGATTTCTTTCAAATATATTTCTGTTGGTGGCGGAGAATTTATTCTTTTAGTTTAACACCCTTCTCTGAAACGTACGAGCTCAGAGGTTATATAGTTGAAGTTATCAGCGATATATTCCCAATTTGGTAATGTGACATACTGAGTGTTGCTGTGAAATGATCATTGTGTTGATTATTTGTGATAGGATCATTTATTTGATCGTCTATTTTGGTGATCATTTCTATGATCATTTGTTGACCCAAAGCATGGCTTTTGTATAAAGTATGTTTTTGTGGACGTGACTTCGTCGAGCCTCACACCCCGTGAAATGGTCAAAACAGGAAAGATGCGGCAAAGTTATGAGGGGTAGCGCCCTTTAGGATGTGTGCATTTCCTTCTGGAAAAGGGTGGTATCATGGTATGGAGCCCAGATACTTACTCATGTTGAAAACACTTTGTTATGATTGTGTGAATTGATTACGAGCGCTCGGTGAAAGGTCCCAAAGGACCGGGGGATGGCATATTCGGTCAGTTGTTACTCAGTTAGGGGTAACCCGGCCTTGTGTTGGTAGAGATCCGGTTTGGTTCTCGGGGATGTCCATCCAGAGGCATTCTCATGTGGCAATGGGAAGTTCCTTGGCCTGATCATTCGTTGGAAATCCAATTCCCAATATGAAACTTTGTACGGTATTAGTTGTAGAACCTGCCATTCACTTATGGTGGTCACCACTGTTTGGATGGTAGCTATAGTAGGCATAGTTCGAAATGTCTATGCTGGCTAAGATTTATATTCTACTTTCGAAATAAATTTTTCCTACACTATGCACTAGTAATAATATCAAATATTATTTTTAATGCGTATCAAGCATCTTTGACTATCATAAGGAGAAATCTCCTCCGATTCTGCGTTTGCATTGTGTGTGTGTGCGGGAGGCCTTATGGTAGTCTCATTTTTAAAAAGCATTGCGAATTGACTTTGAAAATCTTTTATTGAATGTTTTTAAAGATAAACTGTTTTTGTTGCTCACACCAGTCCCACGACTGATCCGGAGTTTATTGTTTCTTTCCTAAACTCTGGGTGCTCATTATTTTCTACACGAGCAGTCTAGAGTTGGGTTTTTCAGATAGTCAGGTTTAGTAGATTATCTGGAGTTAGTTCAGTCTTTGGATCGCACCAGTCTTGCTTATCTTTGTGCATCGTTATTGGGAGTTCAAGCTTCTGCTGATTGATTCTTGGAAATGGAGTTACAGTTCCGATTTGGAGTTCTTCGTTGAAGAATATTTTAGAGTTATATTGTTCCGTACGCTAGTGTTATCTATTTTTTTCTTTTCCGCTGCTATTTTATTGTATCATATCTCTGATGTATATTGATATCTATTGGATCATCTGTTGTATCATTCATTGTATCAAAGTTGTATATCAATGTATTATTCTTTTATTCCGCTGTGTTGATTACTTAATGATTGTTATAAGCTCCGGCGAATCGGGTTTGAACGGTCGAATCTATGGCATTCGAATACGATTTGAAGTATGGATGTTGATTTTCGAGCGGGCAAAATCCGGACTCGTTACATGTGGTATCAGAGCTATGGGTTGAACTTTAGCTCAGGAGTGTAACACATTAAGTAACTCATTAGAGATAGGGTGAAGTAAATCCTAGAATGAGTAATCCTTAAGATACCCGTTTGAATGCCTCAGTAAATTCTCTTACTATCTGCTAATAGTGAGTATGAGTGCAGGAAGAGAACAAGATAGGGGACAAGGAAATACGACTATAATTAGTCAAAAGTCTGTAACAACAGTGGAAACATCTTTCTTATCAATTTTCTTTGATTCGTTTCCAAATTCTTTTGATTGCTTCGTACCAGCTCTAGGAAGAAGTTTCGGTGCGATGATGACTCTACAAATCATTGTAGAAATTTTTACTTCATATTTCATCAGTTTCTTTTTAGTTTTTGGATTTAAACTTTAATGAATTTGAAATTGGAAATTTTAAATGAATTAGAAATTTTAAATTGAGTTAAATTGATTAATAAAATATGAAGGATAAATTGAATTGTATTGATAAAATATTTTGATTGAAACCAAATTTTGAAATTCTATTGTAATTTCTTGTGAATACCAAGGTACGAAGAGGGACAAATAGGTATATAATTTGAGATATTCCGACTTGAGTTTGAAATTCAAATCTTAAGTTTGAGGAATTATAGGAGATCGAATCTATCTATCTCCGTGTTGTTTTCGTGCCTGCGAATTTCGAGGACGAAATTCTTTTAAGGGGGGAAGTTTGTAACGACCCCAGATTTTTATGAATTTAAATTGATAATTTAAATGAATTTTTGAATTAAAAATTGTAAAATTGATTTTTAATGATGCGAGTTCCCCGAATTCAAATATAAAATATATTAAGTCAAATTGATTTGAAAATTTGCATATATTTGTATATATGTGAATATATATGTATATATTGGATTTGAAATAAAATCTCGAATAAATGGTTTTAGAAATGAATAGAAATAAATATAACAACTTTAAAATATGAAAACAAATGCAGTATAAATATGTTCAAAACTGAAATATAAGTATGTAAACGAATTAGTTAAGAAACAAACATCATTAGAACTACTATTATAATATGTACATGAAGTAAAATAAAATAGAAATCTATCAAACATAAATAAAGTAAAATACAAAATTAAGTACAAACAAAACATAACTAAAATAATAAACTGTACATACATAACAATACATTAGCTAAACCTATTATCATAAACATGCAAAATAAACAAAAGAAAAAGTGTTGCTAAATAACAAACAAAGTACTCAAAGCAAAGTAATGAAATAACAAAGTCTAAACTTGAAAAATAAAAATGCAGGCAAGTGAAAATATAAACAAAGTAATATTCAACTTTATATCTATGAACAAACAAAAGAAGGTAAATGTGCAGATTGAGTAAACATGTAGGGTATGAAACAAGCTAATGAAGTACAAAATAAAAATACAAACAAAACAAACTTTAATTTATAAATATTTGTGCAAAGAATACCCAAAACATAGCTGCAGCCACCAACAAAGAAGCTTTGTCAAAGATAAAGTGCGAACAAACAAATTAAAATATAAATAAGCAAAAGCAAAAAGAATGTAATATGAAAGTGTATAAAACAAATATAAAACAAAGAACAGGTTGAACATGAGAAAAGAAAGATGTGTACTAGCTTATAAAATAAAGCAAAGACCTGGAAGAAAAACGAAAGCATGAAGACAATAAACATATATTTAACTAAAGCAAAGTACAAAGAAAAGTAATACAAAATCATCTCAGTACAATCAACTAAAAGCAAGATAAGTATGGCTGAAGTAAACAAATTGTACAAAATAGTGTATACCCTACTGTACAAACATATGAACATCCCTGTAAACCTATATTTGATATCAACTTCCTTATTCCATTTCGTTCAGCAAGATTGAATAACAGGGAGATAAACATCACTATATCTAATAAACTTAAACATGTTCAATTTATTCAACAAAGAAAAACAAGCCTGCAGTTTTCAATGTAGAGAAGGAACTCTGTTCTTCCTTCTGAAACACAGGTGAGTAAACACAAATTTTTACCAAGTATTAGGTTGTATTTGTTCTGTGTTTTAGCTCATGATTATGATGTGTATGCTTGGCTTTTTCTCTTCAGTTTCAACTCTGCATATAAGTGATGAACATGCTTTCCTTTCTCCTCTCTGTTTCCTTGAAAACAGGCTTGAGCTAGCCAATTAATTTAGAATTTTCTTCATCAGGTTATTATATTTTTGCTTTGAGTTTAACATGAAAAAGGTTTGTTTCCACCTATATGAAGGTTTAAAAATAGTTTCAGGAGATTTTATTAAGAAGTTGTCTCAAAGCTTTTAAATGTACAGAGAAAACAAAATTTGGTCCAAATTTGAAAATCTGGAAACCGTGATTTAATTATATGAATAGAATCGTGATGTAAAAAGATGAATTTAGGTATAAAAATGGTGATTTTTAGATTGGGAATTGTTGTGTTCCTTTGAGTTATTCGATTTTGGAACATTGGACAATCGCCGTTGATTGGCAGGGTGGAATGGATCGAAGTTTGGGACTGAGGTTAGATGAGTGATCAGGGATTCGGGGAAAAATGGTTGGTCGCGTTCTAGTTCGACATGGCGATGGGAATAGGTTGGTTTAGGGTTTAGCATGCTATTTTCGTCAAGGTCGGGAAATTGGTGATCGTGCCACCGTGGAGCCACCGGAAAGGACCGGTCGTGGAGGAATCGAAGGCTAAGGTGTTGGTGATGCTTCAGGCCGAGGCTGGAGGCATCTGGACGTCGACATCACCTGAATGAGGCGGTGGATGGTCAGTGTTTTAAGGTCTGGAAGCTTAAAATTGTCGAATTCTTATTCGTGAGTTCCTCCAGGGATTTATGGTGTTCGATCGATAGATCGGTCGATGATCGACTTGCAGAGGATCGCGATGGCGGCCGGAGCGACGGCGTGCGACTGTGCACGTGCACCTGTGCACTCGTGTGTCTGGAAGGGTGTGTTGTTTGGGAAGATAAGTACTGAAGAAGAAGAAGAAGGTGGGAAGGGTGAGTGACACGGGGGAAAAATGGGAAGAACTCGAGTTTTGCTCGAGTAAAGTGGTTTTGGGACTCGAAGCAAGTTGCTTCTGGCTCGGGTCGAAGACTGGAAAAGGTTTAAACCTGTTTTCTGTTTTATACTTTAAAACCTAACTTCAAATTATAAATAAAATAAAAGATTTAAATCAAAGTTTCAAAGCCAAGTTTAAATTAAAGTGTTTAGATATGAACTAAAATAAATATTTGAATTAGATTTTGATTTAAGTTCTTTTATAAAAAGAATTTCCAATGAAAAGTTATATAATTGGTTTTCACTTGAATTGGCAAGTTAAAAAGAAATGTATGTTAAGACTTAAATTTCAAATAAAAATTCAAGTAAATTAGTTAGGACTTTTCTTATATAGGTTTATAAATTGATACTTAGATTTGGTTAAAATTAAATATCAAAATCTTAAATTTAAAATGGAAACTGAAACTAAATTTGAAAACGTAATGTTTAAATCCACTTTAATGAAGTCATTAATAAAGTAAATGGATTATCTTAGAAAAAAATTAAGATATTTAAGTGATTTAATTAGTAAGATAATTAAGAATGACTTATTTATTTAATTTATAAATAAATGATTAGATTAATTTAAGATTAGAAATGATTAATAAAGAATTAATCTAAGATAATTTCTTGAGAAAGAAATTAAAGAAATGTTATTAGTTAATAAAGATAATTAACTAGAAATTATTAAGTAATTAAATTAATGTGATTAATTTCGATAATTAATTGGATTTATAGATTGAGATAATCAATTGTAAATTGTTAATTACTTAATGAAAACAATTAAGGGGTTAATTACTAATCGTAATTAAATTGAATATTTTGATTTAATCAATGATAAAGATAAATTGGTGATTAATGATTTGTTATTATGAGATGATTGCTTAGTGGTAAGTAATTAAATCGTAAATTTCTTGAAATAATTAATTAAGAAGTTAATTAATTATATAATTGGTTTAAAAGTCAATTTAATTAATATGATTAATTATAAATAATATAACTAATTAAAGTGTTTAATTAACTGATTATATCAAATGATTTGAAACTAATAAATCAGGGATTGGATGATTAGTTCATAGGTAATTGAATTAAATTTAGAAATAAATTGAATAAATCAGGATTTAATAATGAATTAATCCTGCTTATAAATGTTTATTGAATATTTATGAATGATTGTACTGTATGAAATGCCTTGAATTGATTATCCTATCTGATTTGTGATATTTTGTTCTGTAGATTGAGCTGTGTATATTTATTTGCATATGCATATTATCTGTGAATCTGTGAATGAGCGATAAACGTTATAGTTTATATCGCTTATCAACTATTTTTCTGTGTTTTGATTTATGATGATTGAATGCTGTTGCACTATTGTGTTAAACCCCTGGACCACACCATACACACACAATTATGGATTTCACGAGGAAATCGTTTAAGTCACAGATGTTTGAAATAGTTTTAAAATTGAATTTTTAAATTCAAATGTTTTGGAAATGGAATCGGAATAAATGTGAAAAGCTTTTGGAACGTATTTCAAAATAAAAATTTATTTTTAATTACTTGATTAAGTTCTGGAATTTAAATAATTTGATTTAAATTTAAATTCAAGACTTGAAATTGAATTCTATAATTTGAAACTAGGGATTAATGACATTTTACTAGTCATTATGAGTTAAATCATTTTTAAGCATTATTTTTGGGAATTTGAATTTAACCCAAGGATTTCAACTCGTATAAATGAATCAGATTTCCAAAATGAAAACTGTTGTTTTCAAATGATAAACACTTTTAGATAAGAACCGAGATTCCAGTTAATTAGGGGAATTTCAAGATTGAATAGAGAAATGATTTTCCTAAGTTATGAATGAATTCTTTTTGAAAGCTATGAATTAAATCTGTTTATTTTTAACAGATTTAAATTGATGATTTGTTTAAATCAAATAGAAATGAGATTGTTTTGAAAGCTATAAGTTAAATCTTTGATTTAAAAGATTTAACGAGTTAATCAAATTGAAATGAAAATTGATTTGGAAAATCTGTGAATAAATCTTTTGTTTAAAAGATTAAAATGTGAGAATTGTTTAAACCGTTAAAGGTTGTGAAAATGAATCTTTTTGTTAAAGATTGAAAATGGTAATTTGTTAAGCCATTTGAAGAAAAGTTTTGGGTAATAAGTTGTGACTTAATTGAAATCCCATTATCCATTTATTTTTGAAATATCGTGCTCACTATTCGGTTTAGCCGGGAAAGGACCTTTGGGTCGTATAACCCATTCCGAATATGTGATTCGACGTTATGGATAGCATTTGAAGACCGGTGATGAAGACCGGGTATTTGCGAAAGCGATAGGATGACCTATCGATTGTTTCTGCACCGAGTCGCGCCGGTATAGAAACTCCCTAAGTGATGGGAAATCCGATCGGGATTGTGAATATCCGGATTGCAAGGACTTCTTTGTAAGTGCCTTCGGTTCTGTTCGAGCCCGGAACAGACTTGTATGGATTGTGTGTCTGACATTACAAATTGAGATGTAAAGCCGATTTCTTTCAAATATATTTCTGTTGGTGGCGGAGAATTTATTCTTTTAGTTTAACACCCTTCTCTGAGACGTACGAGCTCAGAGGTAATATAGTTGAAGTTATCAGCGATATATTCCCAATTTGGTAATGTGACATACTGAGTGTTGCTGTGAAATGATCATTGTGTTGATTATTTGTGATAGGATCATTTATTTGATCGTCTATTTTGGTGATCATTTCTATGATCATTTGTTGACCCAAAGCATGGCTTTTGTATAAAGTATGTTTTTGTGGACGTGACTTCGTCGAGCCTCACACCCCGTGAAATGGTCAAAACAGGAAAGATGCGGCAAGGTTATGAGGGGTAACGCCCTTTAGGATGTGTGCATTTCCTTCTGGAAAAGGGTGGTATCATGGTATGGAGCCCAGATACTTACTCATGTTGAAAATACTTTGTTATGATTGTGTGAATTGATTACGAGCGCTCGGTGAAAGGTCCCAAAGGACCGGGGGATGGCATATTCGGTCAGTTGTTACTCAGTTAGGGGTAACCCGGCCTTGTGTTGGTAGAGATCCGGTTTGGTTCTCGGGGATGTCCATCCAGAGGCATTCTCATGTGGCAATGGGAAGTTCCTTGGCCTGATCATTCGTTGGAAATCCAATTCCCAATATGAAACTTTGTACGGTATTAGTTGTAGAACCTGCCATTCACTTATGGTGGTCACCACTGTTTGGATGGTAGCTATAGTAGGCATAGTTCGAAATGTCTATGCTGGCTAAGATTTATATTCTACTTTCGAAATAAATTTTTCCTACACTATGCACTAGTAATAATATCAAATATTATTTTTAATGCGTATCAAGCATCTTTGACTATCATAAGGAGAAATCTCCTCCGATTCTGCGTTTGCATTGTGTGTCTGTGCGGGAGGCCTTATGGTAGTCTCATTTTTAAAAAGCATTGCGAATTGACTTTGAAAATCTTTTATTGAATGTTTTTAAAGATAAACTGTTTTTGTTGCTCACACCAGTCCCACGACTGATCCGGAGTTTATTGTTTCTTTCCTAAACTCTGGGTGCTCATTATTTTCTACACGAGCAGTCTAGAGTTGGGTTTTTCAGATAGTCAGGTTTAGTAGATTATCTGGAGTTAGTTCAGTCTTTGGATCGCACCAGTCTTGCTTATCTTTGTGCATCGTTATTGGGAGTTCGAGCTTCTGCTGATTGATTCTTGGAAATGGAGTTACAGTTCCGATTTGGAGTTCTTCGTTGAAGAATATTTTAGAGTTATATTGTTCCGTATGCTAGTGTTATCTATTTTTTTCTTTTCCGCTACTATTTTATTGTATCATATCTCTGATGTATATTGATATCTATTGGATCATCTGTTGTATCATTCATTGTATCAAAGTTGTATATCAATGTATTATTCTTTTATTCCGCTGTGTTGATTACTTAATGATTGTTATAAGCTCCGACGAATCGGGTTTGAACGGTCGAATCTATGGCATTCGAATACGATTTGAAGTATGGATGTTGATTTTCGAGCGGGCAAAATCCGGACTCGTTACATTTAATTAAAGAAAATTTAATACCATAGGAAGATAAGAAATGTAAATAAACAATTGTAAACATTAGTAAATGAATTAGTAAACTTCTTTATTTATAAGAATTAATGTTATAGGGTAGCAAATTTAGTGTAATTAAATTTTTACTATTATTAAATATAATAGTAACGTAAACCTTTAAATAAATAAATGAAATTAAAGGTAAGTTGAAATTGAAATTTATAAAATGAATATATTTATTTAACCATTAAATAATTAAAGAAATCGAGAAGAAACTTGTATAAATTTCACTTACATTCTTAAAACATATATAACTTACCATATAATAAAAGTTGCAATGTTAGTAAGGAAATGTAAGAGAAAACTTATAAGTGAAGATTGAGGAAATGAATAATTCAATGAATTTGCTATAATTAAGGAGAATTTAATGTTATTAATTTAAGTTATAATTGAAATTCTATCGAGTAAATAGAATAAAAAGGTAAGTATGACAGATAGTTGATTTTAAACTCAAGTGATTAAAGTGTGAATAAATAAGATCATGAAATTTTAGTAAATAGTTCATGAAGAAGAAATAAACATTGGAAAAAGATTGAAGCTATTTGTTAACAAATAAGTATAAAGGAATAATTATAAGTAATAAGTAAATTAATGAAACAAACATTAATGAGTAAATGAAATTTAAAGGTTACGTGAATCATAAAAGGAAATCAAACAACTAAGCATGAAATCAATGTATAATAAGTGAATTTGGTCGTTGTTTTGAAATTATTATTGGTTGATTTATGGTTGGTTGGGTAAAGAAATGTGAAATTGTTGGATGAATAAATAATCTATCTTTGTTCCATCCAAGACTGTTGAGTAAAGGATGCACTTGATAGTTATTTTCATTCAATAAAAATTTCAAGTTCTGAACCCGAACAACTTCTTGTTTGTTAGATAAATGGTTGCTTTGTCTTGTGTATGTATGCTGTTTGTAAAGGTTGATGGTTGTTATTTGATTTGGTTGATTAATGGTGAAATCAATTAAATATTTCACTGTATCTAAATTTGTATTTTTAGCTAAATTAACTAATTTTGTAAATTTAAAATATTGATTTCGAAATTATTCTTTTTCCTTCTTTTCCTTTTCGGGGACGAAAAGTTTTAAGTGGGGGAGAGTGTAACGACCCGTAAATTTCGACGATTAAATTTTAGTTAAAAAGGGATTATGTAATAAAAAAAATTTGTAAAGAAAAATAAAGATACATATAAAAGAGATAGAATTTATGCTGGAATGAACGCTAAATGAAAATCCAATGATTGAGATAGTGTAAGATGTATACCTATGTGTAAGTTGAATAAATAAAGGAGATTTAAATTTATAACTAACAATGAATTGTAGAAACGGGTATTTAACTTAATTGTTGAAAGTTAGGTGAAATATCAATAAAGAAATAGCGTAAATTGTCGCACTTGAATAAAATGTAAATTAAAGAAATAAAGACAAAATTTGAATTACCTATGTATTAATATATTAAAAAGGACTGTAATTGTATGTGAATTAAGGTGGTAATATAGATGGCAGTTGATGGATAAGCAATTTAATGCAAATCCAAATGCAATTGAAATGGCTGTTTGAGTTTTGGAGTGAAAATGGGAATAGTGAATACAACATTATAACCTCTTAATTAAATATGATTGTTTAATTAATACTAAAAGTAATAAAAGTTGGTAATAGTATTAATGAAATAATAATAAGAAGAATTGAAATTGTATAATGGAAAATTTGTTAATAAATGGATGAAAATATTGGATGAACTAATTGATGGAAATAAAATCTAAAAGAATGTTGGATAGAACATAAGTGATTCAAATTTGGTAGTGTGTATTGGAAATAAAGTTCATCTAAATATTGAGAAATTTTAATGTTGTTATTATGAAAATGTTACTTTAGTAATTATTAAAATAGTAACGGGAAGTGTGAAGGTAAATTTATAAACGTAAAACTTATTTTAAGGAATTAATTGAGTGTAGACTTATGAAATAGATTTAATGACAATAATTATTGTACGTATTTATTCTATTTGTTGGTTAAGTTTTATTTTGATCAATTTCAATTAATGCACTAAATTATTGCAGTTAGTGTGGAATATTGGTAAGAGAATAAATAAGATGTAACCAAGGGAAAGGTCCATTTTATAATATAATAATTAGTGTGATCTTAGGAATGAATTAATTGAGGTTTAAGCTTTTATTTATGTGTAAAGTTAACAAAATTTCAATTAAATTGAAATCCAGTAATTTATGAAAATAAAGATGAGAATTGGGAAATATTACTGTAATGAATCATAAAAATGTTAACTGTGTGGTTGAGTAATAATTGATTTATTTTGAGTTGTAATCCAATAAAATCAAATTTATTAGAATTTATTGCAATTAATTGGATTAATTGCAGTAACCTTTGGAAATTGGAACTTAGTAAAAATAATCTGGATTGGATTTCAAATAAATAGGTTAGGGTGAGTAACTGAATTACATACTATGAATAAGTAAACCAGGAAGATTAAATTTAATTAATATAAAATAGTTGATTTATTGAAAATAAAAGATTATGTAAATATTTAGTTAGGTGGAATTAAAGTTAATTACATAATAAGGTATGAATCCATTGCTAATTTTATTTATGGAAATGAAAAGAGTACCAAAAACAAGCTTTGTCAGTATATTTAAGTTTAATGTATAATAATAAGTTAATGGTAATAAAAGAAGTTTAAACATCTAAATATTCTGTTAATAGAGAGTTGAGTTTAAATCTAAGAATATTAAGAAGTAGATTTTTGAATACAACATTTGATCCATCCGCTTAAAATGTATAGATAGGATAATCGCTGATTTTTGATTTAAGTAGTGCAAACGAAGACTTATCTATTTATTTGGAATTGGAATTTATAAGTGTATAAATAGGAAATAAGTGAAATTTATTTTTAAATATTCATAAATGAAGATTTAGATGAAGGTGAGAATGGTAATGCTTTAAATAGTAGAGACGTACACAAATCAATGTAGGTAATTAGAAATAAAATGTTGTCAAAACGATAAAACGTTTCTTGTGAAAAATGGATGACATAACGAAAAAGGGTAATGTATTCACTTGAATATAAATTGAAACTTATTTAAGGTATTAATTACAATGGATAGAGATTTTGGGTAACATTGTAAATGATATGTAAGTAATGCAAATGTATGTCAATAGTAAGGGATTAGGATGAATTAAAAATTTGTAACATAGGAATTACCTGCCTATTTGTTAATAAAAATTTGAATGGTTAGTAAGTGATAATAGAATAAGTGTACATTAGTGGAATTGAGGTAACGTTGGTTTTAATGTTGAGAAAATAAATGGGTATAGTAAAGTTTAAGTGGAATTGTAAGTATGTATAGGGGAATGAATTATTGCAGGGAAATATTTGGTAACCATTGCAATAAATGTAAATTAGTGTGCATTAATATGAAATTTAGTAATAGGTGTGAATAACTTAAATTTCTTCATAGGATAAAGAATGATGGAAATAACGTTTATTTAATATATCGAGATTTAATTGATCATAAAAGGTTGATTGCAAATCAAATGAAAAATGCTTAAATGGGAATTAAGTTATTTATTCATTTGGATTTAAAGCATGATTGAAATTATTGGAAACTGAATAAAACGTTTTATGTTGATTGAAATTTAAGTTGGAAGTAATTAAGATAAATAAAATATGTATAATATGGAATTCAAATGTACATAGAAATGTGGATTTTAGTATGTAAACGTAAATCTATTGAGAATGGATAGAAATTTAATCTGTAATTATTACAGTAATTTAGAAATTTAGTTGAAATTGGAAATTTATCTATGTATTTGGAAATTTATGGAATTGTGAATATATATATGAAAATTTAAATGAAGCATCTAATTATACATGTGTGAATACGCTTAAAATGCAATGTAAATGTTGAGAAAGAAATAATTTAATCCGTAACGTGTATAATTAATATCCTTTTGGGACCACTTCTGTTTGCACGTTAAAATCCGTGCACACCTATCCTTTTGCGATCTATCTATAAATATGCTGTGATAAACTCTAGCCTCCTTTCTATTGTCAATTGGCTGTACGTTCATTTTTCTTCATCTCTTTCTCTTCCTCAATGGTTACAAAACCTAATCTATCTACAATTCAAATTTTCTAATAAAATTCAAACTCTCCACAAAAATTCCAGAAAATTTTATGATAAAGTTCTCGAGACACGTAATCTGCTGGTACAATTCGTTTTCTGTTTTGGACATTCGTTTGACCAGAAAAAAATTCGATGATGTGCTGTAGCTTTTAGCTGACGTGGCCATTGAAGTTAAGTGGGTTTTGTTTTATTTTGTTTTATTTTTGTTTTCAAATCGTTTAAAATGAATATCTTTTTCATACGTTCTCCGATTCACGCGAAATTTCTTTTGTTAGGATCGTAATTTAGTTCCGGATCTGATGACGCTGGTTTGGACAGATTTGGGGACCGTCGGATTTTTTGAGTTTAAATCGGGTTTAAATTCGATTTAAATTCAAAAGGTGAGTGTTTAACCCACTCACAACTTCTAAAAGTTTTTATGTTTGTTAAATTCATTTTAGATATGAGTAGAAATTTAGTTATGACCGTTTGGCATGTTTTATTCATTATATCTGTTAAATCGCATTTATTTAATATAACTGTTCATTTAATTTTATTACTGCATATAGATTTACAGTTATAGTTAACTGCCAGTTATTACAGGTCATATATTCTCGGATATATATTGATATTGATTTAGTATTGGATGATGATTTTGATTTGGATGATGGATGATGATGGATGAATGGATGTTTTATTTTATATCATTTAACTGCAAGTTATCATGCATTTTTCGTTTCATTCGGGATTGTGGTTTGAAATGATATACAACCGCAAAATTTTATTTTTTAAATTATGGATTGAAATGATGAATATCCGTATCACTTGACCATAGGATAGAAAATTATATACAGGCACCGCGGTCTATATATAAAATATTTTAAAGTGATTTCTATGGTTTGGATAGGATACGGTTTATAAAAATTTTAAGTTTTGATATTTTATAAATATTATTCTTCTACATATATACATATGAAGTTAAAAATTTTGAATTTAGGCTGTGTATAAATCTGTTAAATAAAAATGGAAAAATTTAGAAAATGGAATTTGATAATTAATATTATATGTTTAAGTTTGGAAATTTTAAGGTATGATATTTGTAACTGGAGTTTTTCCAAGATAAATTTAAATGAATATTCTAGTATAATTAAATTTAAGGAAATATTAAATTTCTAGAAATTGGAGTTGTATTTATGGATTTTATGTGAATATTCAAGACTAAATAATAGAACAATTGATTTGTTGAAAGAATAAAATTCCAACTTTAGTTTTGAAATATTAATACTCCAAATGGATATATATATATATATATATAGAAATTGAAATGGTTTTGGAACTTGAAAGTGATATTTAAATTATGGTTTAGACTTTAAATAAGGAAATATATTTGTAAAGCCATGGAAAATATTTTTCTTTAAAAAGTAACCTTAAAGTCAAACCATTTATTTTATATACCGTTGAATATCCAAACCATTCAAGTTCTAGAAGATATGGTTTTAAAACTATGAATTTTCGAAATATTATGCTTTGTAAATATAATTCAAATGTTGGTTTCCAGATATTATAGATTTTAAAGCAGTATGATTTTTGGGAAAGAATTATATTTGGATAAAATGATATCATATTGTTTTAGGTTTTAAAATGATATCGTATTCATAGTTTTGAAATGGAAAATTTTATTTTGGTTTTAAAGTATAACTATTTTTAAATGACCGCGGTGTTATAATAACGATGGGTTGGCAAAGAGACCGGGATCGGATATGGACATACTCTCTGTCGATACCGAAAACCACTTTGACTAACCGTGTACGCGGTGGAGATTCCAGAATGAAGTAGGTTGGTGGCGACGTTTCCAGTAAGGTAAATACGTGGACCGGACTCCCGTGAGTTGGCATAAGGTGGCTAAAACAGGAGCGATCGACGGGTTAATGAGGTCATTCCTCTGATCGGACACTCCTCTTCGATATTATACTTTGACTTTGGATTGATTCAGTGGCCACTTTTACTTTGATTTTGGGGGAGTTTGTTCGAGGTGGGTGGTAGCTGCGGCTACGCATTACCATCGGCCCGGAAGCGTAATTGGTATATCTACCCTGGCATTGCCTAGTTGTGCCGTGTCACCTACCCTAGCGCGCCTTATACGATTTTGGCTTTGTACCATACCTATGGAGTGCCCTCTGACGACGCCCAGTACGGGGGAGATTACGGTACTGTATAGACTATGGGAATATATTCTGTGTTAAGGGCTATATGGGTAACCCCATAACGCTATTAAAAAGTAAGTTTATTTTACAAATAGACACTATTATAATAGCGCAATATACTACATACTAAATAGTTTAACGGATCCTTAGGAGATGTAAATCCCGAGCATCTCTTGAGTTACTGCACTCATATTTATTTCTGTTAATTTAACTCACATAAGATCTTTTAGTTCTGACTCGAGTGTTTTGTCTTTTCAATTCGCTCGGGTCTGTCCGGGCGTTTCAGGATTGAAGACTTTAGCTTTGGAGGACGAAGACGAAGAACCCGTATTATTATTATTTATAGTTTTGCACCACACTCATACTGTTCCGCTGCATTGATTGTGTTGGTATGTGTAACTCTGATACTTATTGTATAAAGAAGAATCAAGTGTTTTGTAAACCGTTTACGAACTATATATTTATTATTGTATTTTATCCTTCCGCTGTGAGATTCTGTTTTGTTTTATTTTCTTCTTTGTTTTCTTATTTACCCCATAACAATCCGCCCTTCTGTATGGTTTGAATTGGAACGTGTGTCGGTTTAAATCGTGCGAAAAGGCGGGACGTTACAACTACAGTGTATGTTTAAGAGATAAAGTATACAAGTGTTCCATATTGTCCGTAATTTAGGTAGGAGTACATCAGTCGAAGTCTCAACTGATTTTGAGTTAGTACGAAAAAAGTTACTATAGTATGAACTAAAAAAGTAGCGGCGTATTTCTATGCGAAGTATAAGTATAAGGATGTTGCATGCTATTTTCGAAGTAAAACTGTTAATCACCAAGGAGAACTACGGAATATATTCATAAGCTAAAGTACACAAGTGTTCTGTATTGTTGATAATTTAGGTGAGAATTCATCGGTCGTAGTCCCACCTGATTTCAAGTTAGTATGAAGAAGTTATTGCAGTTTGAACAAAAATATAGTGGCTTCTACCTAGTCGGAGTTCCAATTGGGGATATAGCCTGTTATTTTCTATGTACAACTATTAGTCAACATGGAGAACTACAGAGTGCATTTATAAGATGAAGTATCTAAGCATTCCATATTGCTCATAATTTAGGCAAGATTTCATTGATCGAAGTCTCGCCTGATCTCGAGTTAGTACAAGAAGTTATTGTAGTTTGAATAAAAAATAGCGGCTTCTACCTAGGTAGAGTTCAAATATGGGAATGTAACCTATTATTTTCTAAATATAATTGTTAATCACGATGAAGAACTACAATATACATTCTCTAGCCAAAGTATCCCAGTGTTTCATATTGTCTGTAACCTAGGTAAGAGTTCTTCAGTCGAAGTCTCGCCTGATACCGAGTTAGTACAAAGAAGTTGTTGCAGTATGAAAAAAATAGTAGCTTTTGCCTAGCGGAGTTCAAGTATGGGCATGTAGTCTGTTATTTTCTAACTACAACTTTTAATCACCATAGAGACTACGGTATATGATGACAAACTGAAGTAACCGAGTGTTCCACATTGTCCATAATTTAGGTGGAAGTTCATCGATTGAAGTCATGCCAATTTCGAGTTAGTATGAAGAAGTTATTGCAATTTGTAAAAAAATAGCAGCATCTGGCTAGGCCGAGTTAAAATATGGAAATGCAGCATATTATTTTCTAAGTACAATTTTCAGTCATCATAGTGAATTACAATGTGGGTTCAAAAGATAAAGATCGTAATGTTCCATATTGTCCGTAATTTATGTGTGAGTTTATTGGTCGAAGTCTCGCTTGATTCCGAGTTATTATGAAGAAGTTATTGCAGTTTGAACAAAAAAAATATTGGTTTCTGCCTAAGTGGAGTTCAAATATGGTAATGTGGTATGTTATTTTTTAAGTACAACTAGTAATCATCATAGGGAACAACGATATATGTTTTAAGATAAAGTATCGGCGTGTACCATAGTATCCGTAATTTAAATGGGATATCATCGGTTGAAGTCTTGCGTGCTTCCGAATTAGTATGAAAAAGTTATTACAGTCTGAACAAAAAAATAGAGGCTTCTTCCTAGGCGTAGTTCAAATAGGGGGATGTAGCCCGTTATTTTCGGAGTACAATTTTAAATCATCATGGAAAACTACAATATACTTTCATATGCTGAAGTATCCGAGTGTTCCATATTGTGCGTGATTTCCATGGAAGTTCACCGGTCGAAGTCTCGCCTGATTATGAATTAGTATTAAGAAGTTATTGTAGTAAAAAAATAGCGGCTTATGCCTAGGCATAGCTCAAATTGTGGATGTAGCATGTTATTTTCTATGTACAATTTTTAGTCGCCATGGAGAACTAATGTGAGCTTTCAAAAGATGAAGTATCCAAGTGTTACATATTTTGCGTAAATTAGGTGGGAATTCATTGGTTGAAGTATCGTCTGATTCCGTGTTAGTATGAAGAAGTTATTGCAATCTGAACAAAAACAATAGCAGTTCTGCCTAGATAATGTTCAAATATGGGAATGTTACATTTTATTTTCTAAGTAGAATTTCTAATCACCATGGAGAACTACGTTATATGTTTATAAGCTGAAGTATTCAAGTGTTTTCTATTGTCGTAATTTAGGTGGGAGCTCATCGGTCGAAGTCTCACCAGATCTGAGTTAGTATGAAGAATACTACAGTCTGAACAGAAAAATAGCGGCTTCTACCTAGGCGTAGTTCAAATATGGGGATGTAGCATGTTATTTTCTAAGTGCAATTGTTATTCACCATGGAGAACTATAGTGTGCATTCACAAGATGAAGTATCCAATTGTTCCATCTTGTCTGCAATTTAGGTGGAGTTTATCGATCGAAGTTTCGCTTGATTCCGAGTTAGTATAAAGAAGTTATTGCAGTCTGAACAAAAAAATAACGGTTTCAACCTATATGGAATTCAAATATAGATATGTAGCCTATTATTTTCGAAGTACAACTGTTAATCACCATGGAGAATTACAATATACATTCATAAGCTTAAACATCCAAGCTTCCATATTGTCTATAATCTAGGTGGGAGTTCATCGGTCGAAATCATGTCTGATTTTGAGTTAATATGAAGAAGTTACTTTAGTTTGAAAAAAAAATAGCGGACTCTGCCTAGGCAGAGTTCAAATATGGGGATGCTACTATCAAATCTACTTCTACAGGTGCAACGAAAAATGCATGTACATTATGATTAAATGCAGGCCCACCTAGGCATGCATATATACTCGTAATAATAATAGTTTTGTTATTATTATTCATATTGTATATATGTATACGTGTAAAATGATTTTATAAAACAACCTTATACATTATATATACACATATATATATTTATTTAACATTTAATGCAATAGTATATGTTTAAATCCTTAATATTTTTACGTACAAGATACACATACACACATATATATATTTACATAGTTTGTAACATTTATATAAATAATAAGTTTATTTACATACATATATTTGTACGACATTTAATACATATAGGATGAGCTAATATGTCTTGCAATATAAATTCCAACATTTATATACCAGCATGTCATACCATGCATGGATTATTATGTTACACATGCACACATAGACATTTATGTATATAATGCATATATGTACTATTATGTTTGATTGGATATAAATTAAATAAAATTGTACCCACAATTTGTGAATTTAAATGAAATAAGAAATTTTATTTAATCTAAATTTAGAAATGTTCTAAATAAATTAGACTTTATAGGCCCAATAAATATCGATAGGGTAAAAAAATTGAAATTCGTCCATAACTTCTGCTATGAGCTGGCCCAGTTCCAACAAAGAATATTCTAACATTCATGATTTTAACTTGGATTTAATTTTCACCCACTACACCAATCCATGAGAAAATTCCAATCTATACAATACATAGTATATGCGTGATTTATATTGCCAATTGCATATGGAATCTAAATCATATTCTCTATATTAAACATTTTATTTTGGTGTCTATGTATATCAATTGGGACAATTCCAATATCATCTTACACCGAGTGGTAATGTTGCCTTCTTCAAAACCTTCATCTAGAATTAAACAACAAACCATTTAATTAATTTTAACATAGTACATTGTTATTAAACCAATATCCTGTTGTTTACTAATAGTAGTAGAAACGTTTTAGTAACTTCGATTGTCTTTCTTATAAATACATGCTTTTTGACATTTTAATCAAACTATTTTATTTCTCAATCAAAATACTTGCTCAACCTCTAGATGCTCATTTAAGATCATATATTACAGGATCCACAGGTCTTGTTATTGCTTCCACAGACTATGTAACTCTTTGGCTATTATGTAAAAACATTCTCCTTTGAATCATTATTTAGAAGTTTTATTCCTATATAAATGTGCAAAAATTCATATTCATATTGTGCGATAATCTACGAGTAGAATCTGAATAGACCTAGGCATGTTGACTAGTGAAATTGTTTCATAATTTCAATAGTTGAAATCAATGAGGTCATTTCCAACCAACCTTGTTTTATGAAATTCCAAATGCATTGATCTTCTTCTCTATGTTTCAGTTGTAGTTGATTGATCCTTTCCTTTCGGTTATAGTTTCCCTAACCAAATTGTAATGCCCTGCACTTTGTACTCTTTGAGTCTACAATAAACCAATATGTCCAACTCAAACTGAACGGAAATACGGATCATTATGGGTAAAGAAGAAAGTGATAGAAGAAAATAGAAACAACAACACAGAATTTCACAACCACAGCGAAACAATATATAATATATAGATACAGATCTTTATACAAAAGAACTATAAATGTTTTTATACGTATCATCATCAAAGTACAACAATCAACAATTTAATTCTAGACAGTTACTATAACTTGTCCTCACCAATGCTACTATACGGTCTACATACACAGTAAAATATAATCAAATATGTGATATATGCCTTAAATCCTTTAGCTCGTCTCTTGAGTTCCATAGCATCCTAACCTGAATCTGTAATACTCTGTCTGACTTGAGTACTATAATAAAATAACACTCGAGTCAGTCTTGAAAACCAACCTGAGAGAACACACTCCGTTCGAATTATTACTGTTATCAAATCTATCGAAACAAAGGTTATTTCGTAAGACCACCCTACACATAAATATTATGTGTTTTTACCTTATGATAACCAAAAAAATTTATACCGAAATCATCTACACATAAATATGATGGGTTTTTACCTTATGACAACCAAAACATTTTATACCGAAATCATCTGATATTATAATAGTGCCTATAGAAAATAAATTAGAAAATAGCTGAAATGCTTTCATCTCACGTTTCAACATAGTTGGGCATGATCAAAACCATACAGGCTCGTAGTGGATATTGGATTCCATACAATGACTAGGCTACTGGGGTACCGCCCATCACAGTACAACTCTAAAAAAATGTAATGAGGACCTTGCCTGGATCCCCTGACAACATAGGACCGGCCTACCACTGACCTACATAGTATCGAGTATGTTATCACCTCAGGTGTTCCCGCCAAAATCAAGCGCTCTCTTTTCCATGCACATCCATATCCATTATTTAAAAAATATCCGAGGATATCTAGAAAAGTGATAACATACCCTGCTTGGGTGCGACCCACTTAGCCCTGCTGTATCTCTCTTATTTTAGTCATTCTCGGTTGATGAGGCTTGAGACTACATTTTATCATTAGAATAGCATTCATACTTGGAATGCAAACGCTGCCTTTCAGACCACAATGCAAATGATAGCATTCATCCATACAAGTTGTTCTGGGTCTGAACAAACCGAATCTCCTTCCAACACCATCTTCATTATCTTTGTGATATCACATTTCATAGCGCACAAATCAGATTGAAGTGGCTTTCGAATAATTAATCCGATCTCGATCTCTTCGAAATGATTAATGAATTTGGCCCAATTCAATAGTCGGTTATTTAACTATCAAATTTCATACATAGGCAGTCACTAGGCCGAATTTTATAAATCTTTCAAACATTCATTTAAATATATCTTTACGAAGATATATATGTATATATATATATATATATATATTCAAATCTCTTCCATTATATTCAATAATTGAAACAATTTCAAATACTTATCCATAACAGGATATATTTAAACCATGGCAGTATTTAAAAATATTACCAACTCCATTTATAATTTAACACTTCGAGAAATATGTTTAAGATAATAATCTCACAGTCAAAATATTTCAAATTCTCCCAGTTCCATACTTAGGAAATATTTATAAGTATATTTTCCTTAAATTATTTTATTTCCAATACTTAGGAAATGATTCCATTTATTCCTATTTCTCCAAAATCTTTTATAACTTATTTTGTAAATCCTTTAACTCACTTATAACGAATTCTATAAGTTTCTTGAATCCATAAATTTATTTCCCTTAAAATTTCCAAATCGATTTCACTTATCTATAATTTCAAATACCTATGTCTAACTTCTTTTATGTATCCTAATTCATTGCTCAAAGTCTTCTTGTTTCAATGATTCGAAACCTTTCTTAAGCTTCCAAAATCCTAATACAAGAATTCTCTTATAAAATCCCATCTGTTAAATAACTCTGTTTATCAATCTTGAGAGAATTAACAAACAAAAATCCATTCGCTTACTTTTTAAATTCTATATATATATATATATATATATATATGGAATCATAAGTATAAAGAATAATAATTTATTTTCTAAACGTGTTTAAGTAATTATTAAAAATATCAAAAACACTTTTCGAACAGACATTGAAAAATGATTTACAACTCCTTTAAATAATATTAATCGACTTTTAAGGTTATTTATAATAAATTTAATTTATTCAAATAATTAACTTTTCCAAAATATTTTAAATACGAATAATAATTTTAAAAAAAATCCGCTAAATAAATAATTTCTTTTTAAAACAAGCTTTACTTCTCGATACCCAACTCGTTTTAAAATTCTAATATAACCAATTTCACTTTATAAATCTTCCTCGATTTATACACATCGATTTATGATTCCAATTTCATACCCTTTCTAGTTCTACCAATAGAACCCACTATTTCTCTCTTTCAAATCCAGATTTCCATATCTCATTTTTAAATTCACATTGTGGATTTTATATTCTAAATTATCACCCGATTTTTTATTAGTTTATAACCTTCGTTATAAATTTAAATTTTCATTCAGGTTCTATTCCTGATTTTTAAAATATCCTTATTTTAAAATCATCTCACCAACACTATTCCTTGATAACCTCATTTAATTGCCGAAAAATTCATTTCCAATACCTATTCATTTCTTTTTCTATAATTGTCTATTTAATAGCCTTCCACTCTATTTATAAATATTTTTAATAAATTTATAAGCTCATTTGGGTTTTACTTGTTTACAAATATAATCTCATTTCTAAAATTCCATTTTATAAACCCATTTCTTTATAAATTTCATTTATTTTTAAAATCTATTTAAAACATTGATTTTGACTTTGTTCCATATTTTTTCAGAAATATCATTTTAAAATCCTTTTTAAAAAATCCTTTATATAATTTATTTAAAAATCTCTTCATAAAATGTTTTATGAATAGCTAAACACAAACCCCAAAATCAAATTATTATTTTATCCAACTCGATTTTCTTTAAAATAATCCAAATTCCAATATAAATATTTTTATACCCAAAATCTCCTTTTAATATCTTCACATTCAAAAATATTTATGGTATTTAAAATACCAAAATTATGGTCAGTGCTACTATAACATCCAATAAATCAAATCACACCACAGTCCAAACAGATTATTCAGTCACATCATATATCGATATATTTATAAATAAAAATCTATATATTTAGGGAATTCTGTTGCATATTCCATTAAGTTTAAAATTATGGAAAACATCTATTTTGATATATGGGATGACCCATTTTCGTTTCGGGAATAGAACGGGCTTTTCGGATCGTTTATCGTTTCAATCCAAATCGATCTGACCTATTCATTTCTAATTCAGACCTGCCTACATATAGGATGTTATAAACCCTAATTATTTCTCGGATTTGGATGCGCTTTGTTTCTTTGGGATCTTATCGAAATTTCGGACAATATGAAATTGGTTTGGACGAATTCTGAGACTGCTCAAATTTTAGGCCATAATTGAATTTTAAATCGATTTAAAATCAAAGGTGAGTGTTTTAACCCACTCACAACTACTAAATTGTCTTATGTTAGTTAAATTAAATTTATGATGTGTTTTGGAATTGATTGATTGATATGTGGTATGTTTAAATTATCATTGTGGTTAAATTTGACATTTATTGCATTTAATCACCGTTTAATTTAATATTGAATTTAATTGTCAATACCTGTTAACGATAATCAGTTATCTATTGATTTTTATTGGTTGATTTGGTTGATGATTGTGATGGATGTTTGATTGTTGGTATTAGATGACTGGATGCTAAAATTTATGTTGTTATAACACTACAAGTCCTATGGGTTGAAACGATGCATACCCGAACAAAAAATAGAATAGAGGAAAATCGTTATGGGTTGAAATAAAAAACTCAAGCGATTTTCATTTAAATAAATTTGAGATTGCAAGTTGAAATAATATATACCCGTAAAAATTTAAAATATTTGCGGATTGAAATGATAAATATCTGTATTACTTGACCATAGGGTAGAGAATTAAATACGGGCATCGGATAAGTTAAATTTAATGATTCTTTAAACTTTGAACCCGATTAAACGATATTTGAAATTGCAATTGACAAACAGTAATTGAATTGTTTTAAGTAATTAATTAAAGGATTTAAATTGAAATTTTAAAGTTGAATTTGAAGTGTAAATGACATTTATCGAAATTGAGCTATTGAAATGTCGGATACTATAACTTTGAAAATTTATTCAGATTAGAATAGTTAAATTTGATATTTCAAGATTTGAAATTGGGTTTTGATTTTAAATCTGGACATGGTCCAAATTTGCTGGAATTGAAAGAATGGTTAAATATGATGTTAATTTCACAAATTTATTTTCTCAATATAAACTATAAATGTTCTTTTAAATTCTAATTTTAAGATTTTCAACTATTAAAATAAGTTAACCTATTTTAAACCAACTTAATCAATTTAAACTATTTAATTTTTTTAATCTAATTTAACCTACTTTAAACTAATTAACATATTTGACCTTTCTTAATCTATTTTGATCTATTTAATCTATTTCAATATATTGTGATCTATTATAAATCATTTAAACTTTATTAACAATTTTAATTTATTTTAAACTATTTAATCTATTTTAATTCTATTTAATCTATTTTAAATCCATTTATTCTATTTTAAATCTAATTAATCCATAATAAACAAATTTAATCTATTTTAGACCATTTAAACTTTTTTAAATATATTTAAAGTATTTTAATCTATTTTAAATTTATTTAATCTATTTTAAACTGACTAAACCTAATTTATAGCTATTTAAAACTATGTTAAATTAATTAAACTATTTATAACTATCTAAATTACTTTCTGAATTTCAGATGGTGTAAAGTGGAAATGTTATAACTAAAAGCATGATTTTTAAGCGAATAAGGTTTAATAATGTTATAATTAAAACCTTGATTTTTAATAAGGTGTAATAATGTTATAACATTATTAGGGATTTGAAATGATATTTGCTACTGAAATGACATATTTAAGTAAACATGCTGATTTTAAAATGAGAATTTAACCTAAATTTTGAATATAATTTCGAAAGTGGTATGGTTTGAACTGAATATGATATTTTGATATCAATATGAAATGATTTTGGAAATATAAAAGAACCATCCGGTGTGTAATAAGCATCTGGTTGGTAAAGAGACTGCGATTAAATAATGTCATACTCTCTGCCATACCGAAAACTACTTTAACAACGATGTACGTGGTGCCAAAAATGAAGTAGGATGGTTTGGCGAACGATTCTGTATGAGGTATTTACGTGACCCTGACTACCGCGAGTCAACTTAGATGTGACTAAAATAGGAGCCACGCTGGTAAAAGTGAGGTCATTCCTCCTATCGGATATGCTTCTTCGATACTACATATGACTTTGTGAAGATTTGGTGGCCATACCTTGATTTTCACTATGGGAGTGTGTACCGAGGTTGGCGGTAGTAGCTGTTATGCGTTACCACCAGTCCGGATCTGCAATCGGTATATCTACCCTGGCATTCTCTCGAGTGCCATGTTCACATGCTCTATCACGCCTTCTACAAGTTTGGTTTCTACCATGCTTATGGAGTGCCCTCTAATAGCCCTCTAGTTTACGGAGGAATTACGGTACTATATGGACTATGGAAATATATAAAAATGTGTTAAGGGGGATACGGGTAATGCCTTAACATTATATTAATACTTTACTTTACTATAGGCACTATTATAATAGTTTATTGTATGACATAGTTGATAATTTAAAGGATCCTCAGGAGATGGTAATCCCGGACATCTTTTAAGTTATTGCAATCACGTTAGACACTGGATAGAAGATATCAAACCTCGTAAACATCTCTGACGCCGTTACACTCATATTTATTTACTGTTGATTTAACTTACCTAAGATCTTTTAGTTATGACTCGAGTGTATTGTGTTTTCAATTCACTCGGGTCAGTTTGAGCTTTTCTGTTTATCGAAGACTACTTTCTGGAGGATGAAGACAAAGATTTTGTAAAAATATTTTTATTATATTTATTCCGTTGCATCATGTTGTTCCACTGCATTTGTTTATTTATTCTTGTTGTATGTAACTCTAATTTTTATTATAAAAGTATAATCAATGTTATTTGTAAACAGCTTTATGATCTGTTGATTTGATTATTATATTTTGTCATTCCGCTGCGAGATACTGTATTTGTTTTCTTTGTTTCTCTGTTTTTTTATTATTTACCCCATAGCAATCCTCCATTTTGAATGGTTTGAGTTTGACGTGTGTGGCTTATCATCGATTTAAACCATCCAAAAAGGTGGGTTGTTACAGTTGGTATCATAGCTTTGGTTTAGCTATAACAATAGCCTTGTGGGGTCTGACTCATAAAAATAGGGTAGTAATACCCTAGAATGAGTCGCTAAGTGTATGTGTGTGTGTGTGTATAAGAGAGATCGTATTTTTAGTGTTAAAAAAGGTTTATGTATTGTGTTAGTTTTCCTTGTTTAGTATTTATGAATTCCAGTCGGTACATAAGACGCTGTGGCATCGATAGGAATTTCTAAACACTTAATAGGAAAAACTGTGTAATGATCCATGAATTTCATTAATTAAAATTTTCATATTAATAAGATTTTTGAATTAAATTTATAAAGAAATATAATTGTTATAATTTGTAGTGAAGTAAATGTTAAGAATTTACCTATGAAATATTATATCTACTAAAATAAACTTAATTAAAAAGGGTTGAATTGAATAAATCCTATTTATTGGAACCTAATTTATTAGTATGCAAATTTATAATAAATGAGTTATTGCAAGAAATTGAAATTTGAATAGAGTTCTAATGAATGAAAGTAGTGAAAAGATTTTTCCTGGATGTAATTGTATATGAGAAAAAAAGGAAAGTATTAAATTGAATTAATGTAATAAAACATTGTCAACGGTATTTGATTGTAAATTAAGGAAACGTGTTAATGCAAGTTAATATTTAATGAACTTGAATGAACGTTACAATTTAATTAAAATTCAAATATTACAACTTAGCTATAGATGGAATATAATAAGAACAAATGCAATTATTTTATTTATGGGTGAAATAATATATTGATTTATTTGTAACCGAATGTAAATTAATGCAATTATGTTAATGGAAGTTCATAAATAATTAATTTAGCACAATCCCAATTAAATGAAATAACTGTAAGGTCATAGTTGTTGTATCTAGTAAAGTTGAAAATTTAATTCCAATAAATGTAATAAAGTATTAGAAATTTATATTGTTTCATAAGGTAGTATAAAGAAATGTAAACCTATGATCTACGTATGAAATAATAACCAAAATAAGAGAAATAGTGTAAATGTAAGTAAAGTTGTAACAAATTGGTTTACTAAATCAAAAATTTGGATATCAATAATGTAATGTTTATGAGAATTAATGCAAGGGCTGAAGGTAGGTATGTAATAAATAAATAGAAACGGGAAATTTTTCATAAGTAATAAACTGGAAAAAAAGGGAATGGAACTAAGGTTTGGTTTTAAAACCTTAATTTATGTGGGTAATTAATAAGATTTCACATTTGAAACATAGCCATCAATACAAATAAAGAAAAAGAGGAAATAATGTAAAACTTTAATCATTTACCCATTCATGTAATGCATTGAATTTGGTCTAAATCAAATTTAAACATCTGGTTGTTAATAATAGCTTATGAGCGAAATAAACGTTAAAGGGTAACAAGTATTGTAAGTTAACCTTTTAGACAAGTATATTAAATTATAACTCGTAATCAATTGCAATAAATATAAACAAATTTTTACGTTAACGTTAATTTAAGTAATTTTTGAAAATAATGACAATTCCATTTGTAATATGACTATTGGTTGAGGTAAAGATTGTAAATCAAGATTTATTGATTTATTTGAATGAATTTAAAGTATAAAACCAGGTAAATAATTAATGGAGAATATAAATAATAATTAATGTACGTTTTTGGCAAATACAATAAAATTGGAATAAAATGTTATGCAATTGAAATAAAGATGAAAATAGAAATGGAACAAAGCTTTATTAATTTATTAGAATTTAAAATTTAATGAAAGGATTTAATTGCAATTAAATGGATTTAATATTTAAATTGGGAATTTAGATGAAATGTGAGGATGTTAATGTAAATAATTTTGAATCCAATGTTAAATCCGTCCATTTGACAATAATGAATGGAAAAATGATTTGTTAATTTAATTTAATAGAAATTTTGGAAATTAAATTTATAATTTCTGAATTTGAATGGAACTGAGGAAAATACTGAAATCGATAAGATAAGCAACATTAAATTGACATTTTTTTTTGTTCAAAACATTGAAATTGATTGAGAAATATAAAAGTGATAAAATTTGTCAATTTTAATATTGAAATTTAAAATTGGATTTGATTAATTAATTATTAATTTATTTAATTAATGGAAAAATAGCCATTTTGGCCACTGACTCGGATTTCGATGAAACCAATTTCATTGGATCCGTAACAGTGAATTATTGTAGGATTTCACGTTTCGTAGCGATCGGGCTTGTCGTTTGATTGTACGGACTCGAAATGCCTTGAAATCAATTTGAAAAATATTGATTTGAGCATAACTTCTTCATACGATGGAATTTGGACTTGAAACTTGTTCCATCGTGTTTAAAATATCTATTTTGATATATGGGT
Source organism: Allium cepa (assembly GCA_030765085.1). NCBI lineage: Eukaryota > Viridiplantae > Streptophyta > Magnoliopsida > Asparagales > Amaryllidaceae > Allium > Allium cepa. Next base: position 139,800,023 of record CM060937.1, on the reverse strand, counting down.
TGATCTAATTTCATCCCGGAGTCGAAAAGGGCTTTTTTGGGCCACTTTGGCGTTAGCGCGTATATCGAACCTTATCCATCCATTCTAATTTCTGACCTACCTATATAAACCCCGTTATAAACCCTAGCAGCCTCCATTCCTCATTTCTATGCGTACAGAAACTTCTGTGCTCCCCTTCCTCAATGGCTGTAAACCCTAATCTAGCCAATTCAAATTTCAATACAAAGCCAAAATTTCAAACTCCTCAGAAAAATTTGAAAAAAATATATATCGAAGCTCTCGACGAGCGCAACTCAGGAATATAATTCGTTTTTCAATTCGATGTTCGATGTGGCCAGAAATCGAGCAATCATTCACGACCGTTCGTTGATCGTCGATGGATGGTGACGGATCGATTAATCGTTGGTGTGGTCGTGTGGCGAGTTTGAAGGGGGAATTCATTGGAGAAGTTCGCAGGTCAAATCAACGGCTAGATGTGGTGATAAAATTCGATTTGTGTGAAAAATCAAGCGGCGGCAGGTTGAAAACCGAAGGCCAATGGGGGTCGCGAGGTGGTGGATCGGAGCGGCTCGCGTATGATGGTCACTGGCGATCGTTGATCTGGCCATCAATGGCTGTGGTAGCACGCGACACAGGCAAGGTAGGCAGCGTTCCTCGAGTTCATGTGCGCGGGGTTAGGGCTTGATGGGAAGAAGGATTTCAGTGCTGTGTGCGTGCTACTTGGTAGTGCTGACGTGGGTAGTAAATTTGTTTATTTTATATAAATTTATTTTAATTAAATTTCAAGCGTTCTTATATTCATAACTTTTGCATACGAGATCCGTTTTACGCGCGGGTGTCTCCGCTAGGTTCGTATTGGAGTCCCGGACACTTCGGCGCTAGTTTGGACGAAATCTGAGGCCGTTTGAATTTTGGGTTTAAATTGGATTTAAATTCAATTTAAATTCAAAAGGTGAGTGTTTTAACCCACTCACAACTTCTAAAATTTCTTATGTTTGTTAAATTAAATTTTATTGAGATTATGCATTTATTTATGACTTTTTCTGGATATTTTAATCATTATCTCAGTTAATTTGCATTTCTTGAATTAAATTGTTATTTAAATTTATTATTGCATATAAACTGCCAGTTAGATAGTTGTTTAATTTATTATTGAATATAAATGCCTGTAAATTACCTGTTATTTATTATCAGTTATATATTGATATTGATTGATTGGTCTGGATGATGATTGTGATGGATGTATGATTTTATGATGGATGAATGGATGTTTAATTATATCATCATAATCTGTAAGTTGTTATGCATTCATTTTATTCGGGATTGTGGTTTAAAATGATATATAACCGTAATTTTATTTGAAATTACGGATTGAAATGATAAATATACGTATCACTTGACCATAGGATAGAAAATTATATACAGGTACCGCAGTATATATATATATATATATATATAATATTTTGAAATGATTTTCTATGGTTTGGAAAGGAATATACGGTCTAATAAGTATAAATTTTTGATGTTATATAAATACTATTTTATAGATAGTAAATTCTTGAATTTAAGCTATGTATAAAATTTATTAATAAAATGAGTTTAATAATGGAGTTGATTGTTTTATATTATATGGTTTAGTACCTATATAAGATAATGTGTATATATAGAGTTTTAAAATGACTTAAATGAAATTTAAGTTGGAAGACAAATATGGAATTAGTTTAAATTGAATTATTTAAGAATTGTACTTGAATAAATTTGATTTGGAATTAAATAAAATGGAGATTTTAAAGGGTATGATTCTTATATCTTGATTTGGGTATAAAGTAATTTAAATGAATATAAAGTTGAGATAAATGAATTTATCAAGTTAATTAAATTTAAAGAATATCCAGTGATTTGAAGTTAAAGGTTTTACTTAAATGACATTTGATTTATTAAGTAAACATTTCAAATCTAAATAATAGCAATTGAATTTGATATATATATATAGAATTATCAAAGAATTAGTTTTGAAATGGTAGAATATTTAAAGATTTGAAATATATGATTTGAAATGGTTTATTTAGAAGTTCAAATCGGTATTTGGAATTTATTTGCAAAAATTTAAAGAAGCTTTTTTATTATGTAAAGTAATTTAATATTTAAACCATTAAAGTATAGTAAGTTATGTTTCAAAGCTATATATTTCAAGGTATATTGATTTGAAAGTGCTATGATTTCTTGGAAATAGATATATTTGAAATAAAATGATATCATATTGATTTGGGTTTTAAAATAGAAATGATATCGTAATTATATGGTTTTGAAATGGATATTATATCCTGGTTTCATAGTATAAACTATTTTTAAAAGACCGCGGTGTTATAATAACGATTGGTGGTTAAAGAGACCGGGATCGGAAGTTGTCATATTCTCTGCCAACTCCGAAAATCACTTTAACAACCGTTTACGTGGTGGAGATTCAAGAATGAAGTAGGATGGTGGCGGCGTTTCCTTTGAGGTAAATACGTGGACCCAACTCCCGTGAGTTTGCATAAGATGGCTAAAACAGGAGCAATTGACGGGTTAATTGGGGTAGCACCTTTGATCGGACACATCCCTTCGATATTATACTTTGACTTTTGGATTGATTCGTTGGCCACTTTTGATTTTTTTTGGGTGTGGCTCGAGGTGGGCGGTAGCTGCGCTCTACGCGTTACCAACGAACCGGAAGCGTAACTGGTATATATAACCTGACATTGCCTAGTTGTGCCATGTCACCTACCCTAGCGCGCCTTGTACGAGTTTGGTTTTCTCCCGTAGCCTGTGGAGTATTTAGGGTAGTATCCCGATCTGGAGATGCGCTGATACTGGATGGAGTACTGAGACTATTACGTGTTAAGGGCTATATCGGTAACCCCTTAATGCTATGAAAAAAGTAAGTTTATTTTACTATTTAGATACTATTATAATAGTGAAATATTACTACATAGTAAATAGTTTAACGGATCCTTAGGAGATGTGAAACCCGAGCATCTCTTGAGTTACTGCACTCACGTTAGACACTGAATAGGAGATGTCAAACCCCGCAAACATCTCCGACGCCGTTACACTCATATTTATTTCAGTTGATTTAACTTACATAAGATCTTTTAGTTCTGACTCGAGTGTTTTGTCTTTTCAATTCACTCGGGTCAGCCTGAGCATTTCAGCAATTGAAGGCCTTATTTCTGAAGGATGGTGACAAAGATTTTATTGTTGTTATTATTATGATCATCATTATTATTATTATTATTATATTGTTCCACTACACTGTATTCCGCTGCATTGATTATAATTCACTGGTATGTGCAACTCTGATATGTATTGTATAAGTAAAATTAAATATTTTGTAAACAGCTTCATGAACTGTATATTTGATTATTATATTTTATCTTTCCACTGTGAGATTCTGTTTTGTTTTTATTTCTTTCTTGTTTTTCTTATTCACCCCATAACAATCCTCCCTTCTGTATGTTTTAAGTCTGACGCGTATGGTTTATCGTTGATTTAAAGCGTACAAAAAGGCGGGATGTTACATCTGGTATCAGAGCTTTGGTTTGGCGATAAGCCTTAGCTTTTTGGGGTTTGACTCTTTACTAATAGGGTAGTAATACCCTATAGGATTCGCTGAGTGTATATATATGAGAGAGCGTATTTGTTAGTGTTATAAAAAAGGTTTTGATATTGTGTTAATCTGTTCCGTTTTGTATTTATAAATTCTGATTGGTGCATGGGACGCTATGACATCAATAGGGATTTCCAAACACTTAATAGGACAGACCGACACAATATTTGTTTTTGAATATAGGTGAATGAAATAATTTTGCCTATTATCTTTTCTATATATAAAATAAAATTTTATAAATAATATATACAATTGGTTGCAATATATTGGTTGTTAGGTAACGAAATTTATAAATAATAGTTGAAATAAGATTGAAGATAAAATAAATGAAAATTGGAAATTCAGAACTTGAGTTCCGGGGTTTTTGAAACTTTTTTTCGAATGATTTCGGAATATAACGATAATAATATTATTAGAAGTATTTTCTGATATGAGTATTTCAAAATGATTTGAAAGGGTTGTTTAAAGAAAATTTGAAGAGAAATAAGTTCTGTGCTTCCCTCTTTGTCGCTGGAAAATAATTTCGGTGATGGCGGCCGCATCATCAACATTCATTTTCGAGTTTTGAAGTAGGAAGGCCACTGTAGTAGTTTTACAACGGATTTATTTGATAACCAAATATAAAATTCTGATTGTTAAGTATAACGGATATATAAGTTTTAAGTATAAACCTTTATCTATTATCTTTAAAATGATTTGATATTTAAACCCAGGATTTAGTTCTTAAGTTTAAGATTTATTAATAGTTTCCATTATTGTAGTGAAATGGAATATAACTAACTTATAATTGGAGCCTTTAATTAAAATAAGAAATTTAATGCAAGGTTATAATTAAATTAAAAGAAATGAGGTAAATCTTGTATAATTTTTCAATTACATTCTTAAAGCAGATATATAACTTACCATATAATAAAAGTTACAACGTTAATAAGAAAATGTAATGGGAAATCTTATAAGTAAAACTTGAGGTAATGAAAGTATTCAGTGAATTTGCAGTTATAAATAAGAATTTAATGTTATAAACGTAAGCATGACTGAAAGGCCACTAATTAAATATAATTGCAAGGTTATAAAGAAATGATACCATACTTAAGTTCAAATGGAAATCTTAGTATAATAAAATATGATAGAAGGTAGATGTTGTACGTAAGTAATTATAGACTTAAGTAAATGTTGAAGTTAATTATTTTAATAAACAGAAAGATGAATACTATAAATAAATAAAATGAAGTAGTATAAATGAATGATAATGAACTTAAGTAAACAGTTGATAATATTTATAAATAAAATAAGTAGGAAAGGGAATACTGTAATAAGTGAAATTAAGTAATAAATGAATGTAATGCAAATAAAAGAAATTTGCATTATATATAGATAAATGAAAACTGTAAGAAATAAAATGTAAATTAAAAAGATAAAACATTATATGAATGAAAAGAAATCAAACAACAAAAGTATGAATGGAATTAATAAGAATAAACTTAATCTATTGTTTGAGATTGTTGTTTGTTTGGTTTATGGTAGTTTGGGCAAGGATACTTTAAATCTGTTTGGAAGGTATGAATAATCTAGTTAGTGTCACCTAAGACTGTTGAGTGAAGGGTATGCCTAGTAGTTTATTTTTCTTTCCGTACAATTTAAAGTTTTGAGCCCGAACAACTATTTGTTTTGTTTGATATGAATGAATGATTGATGCGCGTTGATCTTATGTGATGTTTGTATGCTTGTTGCAAGTGATGGTTGATTGATTTGTTTGTGGTGATTAAAACAACTTAAATATTTCATTTTATATAATTGTTAACTTTTTGGATTATATAAGTGAAATACAGGTTATGGAAGCAACTTCTGTTGCATATGGTTTCATAATACAAGCGTAAATTGCTCGACAAATAGGTACGTTTTCGGATCACGGTCTATAGCGTTATTATATTATTTTTCTCGTGTTGGGATATATATATTATTTTGGAAAATATATGTTATATATTGTTGTATTTGATATTATATTTTCTCCCGAGCCTCTCCGTACAAAGGAGACTCTACCAAAATTTTACGTAAATTTTGGACTTAAAAAATATTTTGAAAATGTTTTCCAAACTTTATTAATTTGAGTATAAAAAGATTTAATGGTTATAAATTGGTATATTTCATCTAAATTAATTAATTTTGTTAATTTAATCGTTTATAAAGTTAATGTTTTGAATAAGATGTATTGATTTCTTAATTTTTCTTTTCCCTTCTTTTTCCTTTTCAGGGACGAAAAGTTTTGAGTGGGGGAGAGTGTAACGACCCATGAATTTCGTTAATTAAATTTTTCGTATTAATAAGATTTTTGAATTAAATTTATAAAGAAATATAATTGTTATAATTTGTAGTGAAGTAAATGTTAAGAATTTACCTATGAAATATTATATTGATTAAAATAGACTTAATTAAAAAGGGTTGAGTTGAATAAATCCTATTTATTGGAACCTAATTTATTGGTACGCAAATTTATAATAAATGAGTTATTGCAAGAAATTGAAATTTGAATAGAATTCTAATGAATGAAAGTAGTGAAAAGATTTTTCCCGGATGTAATTGTATATGAGAAATAAAGGAAAGTATTAAATTGAATTAATGTAATAAAACATTGTTAACGGTATTTGATTGTAAATTAAGGAAACGTGTTAATGCAAGTTAATATTTAATGAACTTGAATGAACGTTACAATTTAATTAAAATCCAAATATTATGACTTAGCTATAAATGGAATATAATAAGAACAAATGCGATTATTGTATTTAAGGGTGAAAAATATATTGATTTATTTGTAACCGAATGTAAATTAATGCAATTATGTTAATGGAAATTCATAAATAATTAATTTAGCACAATCCCAATTAATTGAAATAACTGTAAGGTCATAGTTGTTGTATCTAGTAAATTTGGAAATTTAATTCCAATAAATGTAATAAAGTATTAGAAATGTATATTGTTTCATAAGATAGTATAAAGAAATGTAAACATGTGATCTATGTATGAAATAATAACCAAAATAAGAGAAATAGTGTTAATGTAAGTAAAGTTGTAACAAATTGGTTTACTAAATCAAAAATTTGGATATCAATAATTTAAATTTTATGAGAATTAATGTAAGGGTTGAAGGTAGGTATGTAATAAATAAATAGAAACGGGAAATTTTTCATAAGTAATAAACTGGAAAAAAAGGGAATGGAATTAAGGTTTGGTTTTAAAACCTTAATTTTTGTGGGTAATTAATAAGATTTCACATTTGAAACATAGCCATTAATACAAATAAAGAAAAAGAGGCAACAGTGCAAAACTTTAATCATTTACCCATTTATGTAATGCATTGAATTTGTTCTAAATCAAATTTAAACATTTGGTTGTTAATAATAGCTTATGAGTGAAATAAACGTTAAAGGGTAACAAGTATTGTAAGCTAACCTTTTAGACAAGCATATTAAATTATAACTCGTAATCAATTGCAATAAATATAAACAAATTTTAACGTTAACGTTAATTTAAGTAATTTTTGAAAATAATGACAATTCCATTTATAATATGACTATTGGTTGAGGTAAAGATTGTAAATCAAGATTTATTGATTTATTTGAATGAATTTAAAGTATAAAACCAAGTAAATAATTAATGGAGAATATAAATAATAGTTAATGTACGTTTTTGGCAAATACTGTAAAATTGGAATAAAATGTTATGCAGTTGAAATAAAGATGAAAATAGAAATGGAATAAAGCTTTATTAATTAATTGGAATTTAAAATTTAATGAAATGATTTAATTGTAATTAAGTGGATTTAATATTTAAAATGGGAATTTAGATGAAATGTGAGGATATTAATGTAAATAGTTTTGAATCCAATGTTAAATTCATCTATTTGACAATAATGAATGGAAAAATGATTTGTTAATTTAATTTAATAGAAATTTTGGAAATTAAATTTATAATTTCTGAATTTGAATGGAACTGAGGAAAATACTGAAATCGATAAGATAATCAACATTAAATTGACTTTTAATTTGTTTAAAATATTGAAATTGATTGAGAAATATAAAAGGGATAAAATTTGTCAATTTTAAGACTGAAATTTAAAATTGGATTTAATTAATTAATTATTAATTTATTTAATTAATGGAAAATAGCCACTTTGGCCACAGGCTCGGATTTCGACGAAACCAATTTCATCGGATCCGTAACGGTGAATTATTGTATGATTTCAAGTTTCGTAGCGATCGGGCTTGTCGTTTGATCGTACGGACACGAAATGCCTTGAAATCAATGAAATTGAAATCAATTGAAATCAATTTGAAAAATATTTATTTGAGCATAACCTCTTCATACGATGGAATTTGGACTTGAAACTTGTTCCATCGCGTTTAAAATATTTTAAAATATCTATTTTGATATATGGGTTGATCCAATTTCGTTCCGGAGTCGAAACAGGCTTTTTGGGCCACTTTGGCGTTAGCGCGTATATCCAACCTTATCCATCCATTCTAATTTCTAACCTACCTATATAAACCCCGTTATAAACCCTAGCAGCCTCTATTCCTCATTTGTACAGAAACTTCTGTGCTCCCCTTCCTCAATGGCTATAAACCCTAATCTAGCCAATTCAAATTTCAATCCAAAGTTAAAATTTCAAACTCCTCAGAAAAATTTGAAAAAAATATATATCGAAGCTCTTGACGAGAACAAGTCAGGAATATAATTCGTTTTTCAATTCGAGGTTCGATGTGGCCATAAATCGAGCAATCATTCATGACCGTTCGTTGATCGTCGATGGATGGTGACGGATCGATTAATCGTTGGTACAGTCGTGTGGACATTTGAAGGGGGAATTCATTGGAGAAGTTCGCAGGTCAAATCAATGGCTAGATGTGGTTAAAAAATTCGATTTGTGTGAAAAATCAAGTGGCAGTGGGTTGAAAACTGGTGGCCAATGGGTGGTCGCGAGGTGGTGGATCGGAGCAGCTCGTGTAGGGTGGTCACTAGCGATCGTTGATCTGGCCATCGATAGCCGTGGTAGCGCGCGACACAGGCGAGGTAGGCGGCGTTCATCGAGTTCATGTACGCGGGGATAGGGCTTGCTGGGAAGAAGGGTTTCTGTGTTGTGCGCTTGCGACTTGGTAGTGTTGATGTTGGTAGTAATTTTTTTATTTTATATAAATTTATTTTAATTAAATTTCAAGCGTTCTTATATTCATAACTTCTACATACGAGATCCGTTTTACGCGCGGGTTTCTCCGCTAGGTTCGTATTGGAATCTCGGACACTTAGGCACTAGTTTGGACGAAATCTAAGGCTGTTGGAATTTTGGGTTTAAATTGGATTTAAATTCAATTTAAATTCAAAAGGTGAGTGTTTTAACCCACTCACAACTTCGAAAATTTCTTATGTTTGTTAAATTAAATTTTGTTGAGATTAAGCATTTATTTATGACTTTTGTCGTATATTTTAATCATTATCTCAGTTAATTTGCATTTCTTGAATTAAATTGTTATTTAAATTTATTATTGCATATAAACTGCCAGTTAGATGATTGTTTAATTTATTATTGAATATAAATGCCTGTAAATTACCTGTTATTTATTATTAGTTATATATTGATATTGATTGATTGGTTTGGATGATGATTGTGATGGATGTATGATTTTATGATGGATGAATGGACGTTTAATTATATCATCATAATATGTAAGTTGTTATGCATTCGTTTTATTCGGGATTGCGGTTTGAAATGATATATAACCGTAATTTATTTTAAATTACGGATTGAAATGATAAATATCCGTATCACTTGACCATAGAATAGAAAATTATATATAGGCACCGTGGTATATATATATATATATATATATAAATGTTTTGAAATGATTTTCTACGGTTTGGAAAGGAATATATGGTCTAATGAGTATAAATTTTTGATGTTATATAAATACTATTTTATAGATAGTAAATTCTTGAATTTAAGTTATGTATAAAATTTATTAATAAAATGAGTTTAATAATGGAGTTGATTGTTTTATATTATATGGTTTAGTAACTATATAAGATAATGTATATATATAGAGTTTTAAAATGACTTAAATGAAATTTAAGTTGGAAGATAAATATGGAATTGGTTTAAATTGAATTATTTAAGAATTGTATATGAATAATTTGATTTGGAATTAAATAAAATGGAGATTTTAAAGGGTATGATTCTTATAGCTTGATTTGGGTATAAAGTAATTTAAATGAATATAAAGTCGAGATAAATGAATTTATCAAGTTAATTAAATTTAAAGAATATCCAGTGATTGGAAGTTAACGGTTTTACTTAAATGACATTTGATTTATTAAGTAAACATTTCAAATCTAAATAATAGCAATTGAATTTGATATATATATATATATGGAATTATCAAAGAATTAGTTTTGAAATGGTAGAATATTTAAAGATTTGAAATATATGAATTGAAATGGTTTATTTAGAAGTTCAAATCGGTATTTGGAATTTATTTGCAAAAATTTAAAGAAGCTATTTTATTATGTAAAGTAATTTAATATTTAAACCATTAAAGTATAGTAAGCTATGTTTCAAAGCTATATATTTCAAGGTATATAGATTTGAAAGTGCTATGATTTTTTGAAAAAGGATATATTTGAAATCAAATGATATCATATTGATTTGGGTTTTAAAATAGAAATGATATCGTAATTATAAGGTTTTTAAATGGATATTATATCATGGTTTTAAAGTACAAACTATTTTTAAAAGGCCGCGGTGTTATAATAACGATTGGTTGTTGAAGAGACTCGGATCGGAAGTTGTCATACTCTCTGCGAACTCTGAAAACCACTTTAACAACCGTGTACGCGGTGGAGATTCCAGAATGAAGTAGGATGGTGGCGGCATTTCCTTTGAGGTAAATACGTGGACCCAACTCCCGTGAGTTGGCATAAGGTGGCTAAAACAGGAGCGATTGACGGGTTAATTGAGGTAGCACCTTTGATCGGACACATCCCTTCGGTATTATACTTTGACTTTTGGATTGATTCGGTGGCCACTTTTGATTTTTTTTGGGCGGTGTGGCTCGAGGTGGGCGGTAGCTGCGTGCTACGCGTTACCACCGACTTGGAAGCGTAAATGGTATATCTACCCTGGCATTGCGAAGTTGTGTCGTGTCACCTTGTAACAACCCGGATATTTTAACGATTTTATTTAATTTAAATAACCATTTTTGTGTGAAAAGAAGAAAAAAATTAAAAATTAATATAAACGATAAAATTTTGAAATATAAATTTGATATTTGGAATGCGTCCAGTTAAACATAGCAACCGATAAATTTTCGTCCGAAAATATGAAAGTTTATTTCGCGCGTAAATTTACTTCAATCTAATCAGTTAAAAAGCGATGAAAATAAAACGTTTTCAAAACCAAAATGTTTTTACATAGAAAAATTCTAAACCATCTTTTGAGCAAGTTGTCAGTTTGTCGTTTTTCCAAATTCGGACATCTTTGGCTCCGTCGATCTTATTTTTCTGCGATTTTTATGCATTTTCCTCTAGTAGAAATTTTGAATTTTTATAATTCAATCGTACGACTGATATCTTTATACCGTTTTGATCGTTCCGTCGTGCTAATTTTCATAGTATATTCTTTTGTGTGTTTCGGTCATCCGGTAAGCGGTGAACACGCAAAATGGTTAACCGTAACTGTTCGTCAGTTTTGGTCTGAGTGACTTTTCAATTTTCCATCCGTGGAGAAACTATAGGCAGCGGTTTTTGTTATGCCTTGGAATTCACGTAATGACTTTTGAATTTTTTTTTCCACTGCTCAATGTACATGTGAATTTGTTCTTTTCAAATTCATATTTTTCCATTTACTATTTGCTCTAGAAAATGATATACCAGTTCACATATCTTGCCTGCTCGTGTTCCCAATTCCCTCTTCTTCTAGTACAGATTCTTCGTTCAAAAACAAACTTCACCATTTTTGTTATGCCTAAAACAAAAACATCAATATATAATTGTTTGAGAGACCTTTCTACCCATTCCTTCCTTCCTTCCCCTGAACGACACCTCTGTTTCCCATGCCGAGCTTTCACAACCCATGCACGCAAGGCGCAACCGTGTGCACAACCATCCACTTTCCTCCACCTGACACCGCCGAGAGCTGCCCTCCTCCACCAAACCGAAACCCAAAGCATCACTTAATGGCACGCCTCCCTTCCCCAAGCCCTCCTCCACCTTATTTCCAGCCGTGAGCCACCAGCTCCTCCGCCTAAACACCGGTCGACCTCGCCTTATTGTCGCACTCTTCCCCTCCGCCGAACCACGTGGCCGACCACTGACCTTCCCTCACCTCCTTCACAACATCTCCACGCCGAGCGCCGCCTTCCACCACCCTGCCGTACCCATCAGCCAAGACCGTAACCACTGCCTGACCTCCACCGTAAGCAACACTCTCTCCGGCCTCCAAACCCACCTCTCCCTGCAGGTTAGCCGTGCTTGTTTTATTTTATATGCTTCACGTTATATTTTTTTTAAGTTTTAAATATGTTATATTATATGTTTATATATATACTGAATAAAGGTTTACTTGGTTGCCTTTAAGTTGTTAGCGTATGAGTTCTTTTGCTTATATTTTCTATAACAGTTATAGTCTGCTTAGTATATGTGGTATTAATGTTATATATATACTGTGTGTCTGTTGTATGATATAAGTATTGTATATTTAAGTGCTACTGAATATATTTATAAATATTTAGTTTTAAAAGAGGTATGGGTATGACGTAAATATATAGTTTTATAAAGAGGTATGGGTATGACGGGGTTTGTGGCATGTAGTATGGGTATATGTTAGCTGCTATGTTGTATAGATTTTGTTGGAAAAAAAATTATATTGGTTTATAGATTGAAGTTTTGGGTTCGATGTTATTTTATGTACACTGTTTTGGAGATATATTCTATAATATAGTGTATATATATTAGGTTGAGTGTTGTCATACATATTGCAGCTGTGTGTATAAATTTTTGTTTAGTTTTAAATATCTTCGAGCAGGTAAGCTATATAACCTATTACTATATAATAATATAGATTTGGGTATCTGGATCATATTTTATGTTATTGGAGAGGAAGCCATCTAGTTATATCAGATCTTATTTATACGGTTCAATGATATATAGTGATGTATTCATAAATGATCTGAAGTATACTTTAGAGGAATTTATAAGTTAGTATATATAGTAAAACACTTTTCTGCGTCTTTATATATATATTTTTAGTTTTATTAAATATTGATTTTTGGTTTTGTTTCACCAAGCCTGTCTTGTATGTAAGGTGTCAGCTGTGCTATTTTATATTATATGATAAAGTGTGCTTGTGTCTGGGTTTCAAACTTTATACACATAGTATATATATATTAGCTTACATATGAAGCCTGTTCCTTACAATTTTTTTTTTTGATATATATTTATATATATAAAGGTGTTTATAAGAGTATAAGTTATTTATATATTATAATCAACTGTTTGTATTGATTTTGATTGGGTTTTTCTTTAGGAATATTTAGGAGCCTAAATTTTTCTTTTTATTTTAATTTTAGAAAATAGATGTATAGTTATGACCCTCATGTTGTTTTAGTTATATCAGGATGATCCTAATTCGTTTCCACCATTTCCTATTTACCAGCTACGCTAGTCAATTCGAGTTCAATCTTGCCTTGCTGTGAGATCGGGCCAATCTTACTTTGCTTCAAAATTCGTGCGTGGATTCATATCTCATCTCATTCCATCCTCAAATCTCTCCAGCCTCGAAAGGTGAGCAATCACTCACGATTAATGTTCTTTTATTTATTAAATTTGATTTCAATTGAAACGACAATTGAAATATGTTGCTATTAGTTGTTTGCACTGTTATATATGTTATTACCTGTACCAGTTCATCTGTGACATCTGACATCATTATCTGTTAATTATATGATGATAATCCAGTTTGGTTGATGATTGATTGATTGTTTGTTGTTTATATTGGATACAAATTGAAATGTATAAGTGATAAATATTATGTAATTTAATTTGACGTAGGATTGTTAAAAATTTGAAACAAAGTATGTGTAAATTTGATTAAATGACATTCTATAATATGACCCCTTTAAATTTTAAATTAATTGACACGTAGGATTTTATTAATTATACCTTGAACCATTGAATGTATGTTGTTTAAATTGATGAAACTGAAATTGAAATTGAACGACAAGTGGGAAAAACCGTAATGTAATAATCTTTAATCTACATAAAATGATAGTGTAGATTCTAGAGATAATTATATTAATTCGCACAAATAACAATGTGAATTAATACGATTATTTCGAGATTATTTGAATTAATTATTGGATTGTTATTGATTGTGTTATTGCTTGTTTATTTACTTTGACACCATCCCTGTTATCACACTGCAAGTTCCCTTTACTATACTTTGATTTGTGAATTGAATTGGAATCGGGTTGAAATGATAAATACCCAAAATGAACTTGACTTAAGATAGAGATTTAAATAAACCGATTGGTCAATAATTTGATTTGAAATAAAATAAAGATTTTATTTGAATAATAAGGTTTTGAAATAAAATTTGGAACGTAAATTTTGATAAAAGGAAAATGTTAATATTGGAATCTGAAACAAAATATAAATGTAATAACTGATGAAAGAACGTTGTTTTGAATTCAATTATTTAACAATTAAATTTGGAATTATTCATTGAATTAAGTTTGAAATGATTTAATAATTAAGTTTGAATTTATAATTAAGTTGAAATTATTTAATAATTGAATAAGATTGAATTATTTGATAATTGAATAAAATTTGAATTCTTTGATAAGAGAAATTGAACTTTTGAATAAGTGAATTTAAACTTCGTTAGTAAATGAAATTTGGTTTCTTTATTAGTTAAGTTTTGGAAAATTTAAGTAAGATGATAAGTGAAATTGAACTTCTTGAATATATGAAATTTAGTTCTTGATTAATTGAGTTTGAAATGTGTAACCGAGTAAGTAAATAAATGAAATTGAATTTCTTTAACAAGAAATAAAATGTGATTTATTGAAATTAATGTAAGACTTGTAATTTTGGAAAATTGATTTGACGAATCTAATTTAGTTAAATTTGAAGTTTTGATATAATGAAGATGAACGTAAGTAATTGATTTAATGAATTGGGATTTAAGTAAAATTGTTTTGAATGATAAAGTAACTTAAAGAATATTGAATGAAATCGATAAATGAATTTGAAATTGATTTGAGTGTTAAATTAATTTATTTAACTGATTTCGAAATAAAATTCATATACGAACTTGAATCAATATTTAAATTGTTTGAATATAAGTTGAAATCGAATTATAAGAATTTGAAAAAAGTTTTGAAACGTAAACTTTGGAAATTGATTTAGAAAGACAAATGAAATGTTGATTTTCGAATAAAAATTGAAATTGAAATTGATTTGTTTTTGAAATTTATTAAACGACCAATCGGTATAATAATTACGAAAGTTATTAAAGAGACCGGAATCGGTTATGGATATACTCTCTATCTAAACCGAAAACCACTTTAATAACTATACGCGGAGTGATGATTCAAAATGAAGTGGTTGGAATGATGTACGTGATGACTGAAGAAAGAGAACGATAATGGATAGCCTTGACACTTGTGTCAAATTGGAAATGACTAAAATCAGGAGCCGTGCCGGGCCAAATGGGGTTAGCCACCTCGAGCGAACACACTTCTTCGTAACTACTACTCATTACTTGTGATTGATTGGTGCACCCTTGGAATTTCAGGAGTGTTGTTTCGCGGTGTTGCGATCGCTGCGGCGATGCGTTCTCACCAGTCCGGATCAGGCGAATGGTAGTTTCACTACCTTGGGTATTGCCTCATGTGCCTTGTCATACTTGTATCCCTATATACGCGACCACTATGAATTTGTTTTGTGTTATACCTATGGAGTACTCTCTGATATCCCACTAGTTTACGGTGGAGTTTACAGTGCTGTATAGACTATAACGCTTATATAAAAATGTGTTAAGGGGGATATTGGTAACGCCTTAACACTATTTTGATACTTTATATTACTGATAGACATTATCTATTTAGCGTACACTACTACATAGTAGATAGTTTAACGGATCCTTAGAGGATGGTGATTCCTACATCCTTTGAGTTACTTGTATTTCGATTGCTATTTCACTTGAGTTGGGTTTATTGATATGAGAATATTAATCCTGACTCGAGTGTTTTGTGTTTTTCTTTACGCTCGGGTCAGACTGAGTGTACCAGTATTCGAGGCTAACCTTTGGAGTTGGAGCTTTGCTTGAAGATCCAGCCATCATTCTGCTTTCAGTGTTCGATGATTCCAGTGATGTATTCTGATTTGTACTTGATGTATCGTATTTCTCTTTGTTGTAAACTCTGATGTATCTTATATATTTATATAGTAGCTTCATGAACTACTATCTCTTTTACTTCCGCTGCATATTATTACTCTGTGTCTGTATTCTGTGATTATTTATTTACTGTATATGTTTAGTTTTGCCAAATTTTAAATTAACAATTCGGTATTTTGAATTATTCAAGTCCGACGTGTGCGGATGCGAATAGTCGAAAATAGCGGGTCGTTGCACACCTACCCTATCGCGCCTTGTACGAGTTTGGTTTTCTCCCGTAGCCCGTGGAATATTTAGGGTAGTTTCCCGATCTGGAGATGTGCTGATACTGGAGGACTACTGGGACTATTACGTGTTAAGGGCTATATGGATAACCCCTTAATTCTATGAAAAAGGTAAGTTTATTTTACTATTTAGACAATATTATAATAGTGAAATATTACTACATAGTAAATAGTTTAACGGATCCTTAGGAGATGTGAATCCCGAGCATCACTTAAGTTACTGCACTCACGTTAAACACTGGATAGGAGATGTCAAACCCCGTAAACATCTCCGACGCCGTTACACTCATATTTATTTCAGTTGATTTAACTTACATAAAATCTTTTAGTTCTGACTCGAGTGTTTTGTCTTTCAATTCACTCGAGTCAGCCTGAGCATTTCAACAACTGAAGGCCTTATTTCTGGAGGATGAAGACAAAGATTTTATTATTATTATTATATATATATTATATTGTTCCACTATACTGTATTCCGCTGCATTGATTATAATTCACTTGTATGTGCAACTCTGATATGTATTGTATAAGTAAAATTAAATATTTTGTAAACAGCTTCATGAACTGTATATTTGATTATTATATTTTATCCTTCCGCTGTGAGATTCTATTTTTTTTCATTTCTTTCTTGTTATTCTTGTTCACCCCATAACAATCCGCCCTTCTGTATGTTTTAAGTCTCACATGTGTTGTTTATCGTTGATTTAAGGCATGCAAAAAGGCAGGATGTTACAAACTGACATAATATTGTTTTGAAATATAGGTAAATGAAGTAATTTTTCTTAGTATTATATTTTGTATATAAAAGAATAATTTTAAAAGCAACATAGTTGGATGTAATATGTTGTTTGTTAGGTAGAGAAGTTTTATAAATATATATTGAAAAATAGGTTTATAAATATAGTAAATATAAATTGGAAGTTAGAACTGAAGTTCTGGGATTTTTGAAAATTTCTTTCGAAAGATTTTGGAATATAATACTAGCAATATTTAGAAGTATTTTCTGATATAAATATTTCAAGATGATTTGAATGAAATGTTGTAAAAGAAATTTTTTAAGGAAATAAGTTCTGTAGTCCCCTCTCTATCGCTGGTGATGAGTGTACGCATCATCGATGTTCATTTTAGAGCTTCAAAGTGGGAAGACTACTGCAGTAGTTTTACTGCCCATCACTTTTGATAAACGAATCCTAATTTTAACTTTTCAATTTTGATTCGATATATATATATATATATATATATATATATATATATATATCATTTTAATGGGATTGAAATGGAACCCGGTTGTTAAGTTCTTAAGCTTCTGTAAATTAGAAATTGAAATTACTGTAATAAATGGAATCTTGACTATATTAATAATTGGAAACTTCTAAAATAAAAATAAGGAATTTTATGTTAAAATGATTAATGAAATAGATAAGAAATTGGAAATTCGTAGCTTATCGATTAAAGAATAATGAAATTTTAGAAGATGTGATTATTAAGCATTTTTTTCCTAAAGTGAATGAGGTAACGTGTGTAACTTTCAATTGCAATCTTAAGAGCACACACAAACACACACACACACATGCGCGCGCGCACGCACACACACACTGTGAGGACCCGACTTCCAGCGACCAGAAAGTCGTATCATCTTTAAGAATGAAAGTGATAGAAAAGAGAAAAGAAAGAAGAGAAAGAAGAAACAACATCAGAATCTCAACAGCGGAACGAGTAAATTATATTAATAACATAAGTATTACTTAGTATACAACAACTATCAGAGTTATACAGACAATACATCACATACTAGACAGTTATAAACATCTGTCTAGTTATTACAATTCAGTACAATACAACAAAACCACTCAGAGGTAACAACACAACGGAACATTATATATATAACTATAACGCAGAAGCCTCCTACTCCATTTCTCCTCCACAATTCGTCAAAGCTAATCTGAATCCCTTGGCTACTCGTAAAAATTTGAGTACCCAAGAGTTTAAGAAAAATAGAAATAAACTCTGGGTTAGACACGGGTCTGGTGTGAGTAACAGGTTAAAGTTTCTTAAATTTCAAAAACCTTTTGAAAAGAAAGGTATCACGTAAGACTTCCCATACATAAACATGGATTTTTTTTTACCTTACGCCAACCAAAACATTTGATAGAAAATCCAGTGATATTATAATAGGGTCAAGGGTTTTCAAGTAAATAAGAAGCCGAAATTGTTACATTCATTAAATTCCAGCAACTAGCCACAAAAGTGGGTAATACAATCAAAACTGAGGGCACTTATTGGATTTTGGATTCCATACAATGGCAGGGCTACCGGGGTACCGCCCGTCACAGTACATGGCCTAGATCAACGTACCGAGGGTCACTCCCAATCCCCTGCAACACAAACATGAAACCTTTCCTTACTGAATAGTTTCGAACAAGACCACCCCGTAGTTGTGATCAGCAACCGCACCACACAGCCGAAATAAAAGGGACATCTAGACAGGGGTAAATCTCGTCCTACTTTGGCATGACCCACTTAGCCTTGCTGCACCTCCCCTGTTTTAGCCATTCTCGGTTGATGAGGCTTGAGACTACGATTACCTTATAGAACGCATCACTTAGAATGCTCATTGTCTACCTGACGATGTTCTGAAAGCATTCAATCCATACAAGTTCGTTCCGAGTTCGAACGAAATGGAAGGCATTATCTCGTTACACTCATCTTGGAATCACTCTTAGAGTTAACGACGATAACCCTTGCACTCTGAACCTGCATCTTCACTTGAGATTCACGACCTATCGTTAATTTGGATCGATGTGGTTTTCGGATATCCAGATATGGAAACCCGATCCCGGTCCACCGAATCCAAAACGTATCTTTTAAGGCCAAGTTGTTTTAGAGTTTAAAACAATTTCAATTCATTATCTATATACACACAGATAGATAATTCACAACACAACAATAGATAATCAACATTATCATCACCAACAGATAATCCATATTATCATCCCAATGCAACCAAAACATCCATATCACACAGCATTACTCATCTCATAGCTGAGATTACAAACCATTCAAGGCAACCAATATCATCCATTCATACATAAGCAATGATTTAATGATCACTCCATCTATAATTAATTTAAAGTGAATTAAATTAATTACTTTATCTCTAACTAATTTAAAATGAATTAAATTAATTACTTCATCATTATAATCCTTCTTAACTTAACCATTAATTAATTACAAATTAATTAATTAATGACCATCTCATTATTCATTTAAATTAATCATTCCTGATTAACAATTTTCTAATTATAATAAGTAATTAGCTTTTAAATTAATTACATAAGTTAATTATACTTAACCCTTTACAATAATTAACTTTAATTACTTAATCAATTAATCCACTAAAATTAATTACATTTATCCTTTATTAATTAATTACTTCATTTATTAATTATTCCTTAGCTAATCAATTCTAAATTTACATCATTAATTTTATTAATTAATAATTTCTAAATTACATTTTTAATTAATCTCTCTATTTAAATTAATTACACTAAGTAATTAATCTTAAATTAAACCACATATATTAATCACCCTTGATTAATAACATCCAGTAATTAACTACCCTTAATTACTTATTCAATAAATTACTCCTTAATTTATTTTCTAATTAATCCCTTGATTAATCCCATTAATAATTAACTACCATTAATTACTTTATTAAATAAATTTATTTTCCATAATTAATTATCTGATTTAATCCCTTGATTAATTACAAAGTATTTTAATCTAAATTACTTCCAGTATTAAAACATCTTTAATTACATTCAGTAATTATCAATTTACTACTTCTCTAAGTAATTACAATCCCATTAATTACAATAAGTAATTATTTCAAATCATCAAGTGTTTAAATTAATTAAACTTAATTAATTAATCTAAACTAATCACATCAAACTTAATTAATTACATTAAGTAATTAACTCATTAATTACTTCTATTAAGTAATTAAACTTAAATAATTTCACAAATGATTATTGTTAATTAATTAATCTAATTAATTATTAAAATTAATCACATTAATTAATTGTTAAATAATCTTCAGTTAATGACCTTCATTAACTATTCTTTAATTTCTTTCTTAAGTAATTAACTCAGATTAATCATTATTAATTAGTAATTAATTAATATTTAATTACCACTTAATTAATCTCTAATTATTTAATTAATTAAGTGTTAACTGTAACTAAATTAATCCTTAATTACTTGATTAATAAATCTTAAATCATTAATAAAATCTAATTAATAACCTTTAATTACAGATTAATTAACCCTAATTAATTAATCTTAAGTCTTAATTAATCAATTCAAAAACTCTTAATTACTTAATTAATCATTCATATTATTAATTAATTAAATAATTAATTACCCATTTGTATTAACTTAATAATTTAAATGAATCCAAATCATTAAAATTCTATTTATCTTTAAGATAAACATTTCTTACTTAATCAAAACATTTAAAAACAATTTGTTTTCAAATTTACCTTAAATTTCATTTTAAACTTCATTTTAAATTTAAGATTTTAAATGAATACAAATTTATCTAAAAAAGGTTTAATAACAATTCAAAACCTTTTTATCTCATATGTTAAAGAAATATTCATTTATAAGAAGTTTTAAAAGAATTTAAAACCCAATTCATTTTTAAATTCAAATCAATTTAAAAATACACTTAAACAAACAAAATTGTTTGTCATTTTAAATTTTAAAAATTTCCATTTATTTCAAACTAAA
Organism: Allium cepa; assembly: GCA_030765085.1. Classification (NCBI taxonomy): domain Eukaryota; kingdom Viridiplantae; phylum Streptophyta; class Magnoliopsida; order Asparagales; family Amaryllidaceae; genus Allium; species Allium cepa. Next base: position 139,778,857 of record CM060937.1, on the reverse strand, counting down.
ATACAAATTAAATTTGATTCCAAATTACTTTTTCAAAGCTTACTTACATTTTAAACTTCATTTTAAATTTCTAATCTTTTAACCATTTTCAAAAAGAAGTTAAACAATTTAAATTTGAAACTTTATTTATTTTAAAAACTGAAATTCAGATCCAAATTCCGGATTTTAAATCTCAGATTTAAACTTGTTTAAATTTCTATTTTACAAATTAAACTTTTCAGTTTAAATTCAAACCCAAATATACCTTTACACTTAAAAGTTTTTAAAACCCAATTTAAATTTTAAAATTTAAATTATTTCAAATCTCAGATTCAACTACTTGAATTTATATTCAAACTCAGGTTTTAACTTATTTTTTATTTTCTTTGATTTTTAGTTTATCATAAAATAAGTTATATAAACACTTGCTTTCTTCCATTCTTTTCTTTTCTCATTTTCAATTCCAAAACTAAGAAATTTACCAAATGTGACGACCCGACTTTCTCACCATGGAAAATCGCATCATCTTGAAGAAAGGGATAGAAAAGAGAAAGAAAGAGAAGAAAGAAGAAACAACATCAGAATCTTAACAGCGGAACGAATAAATTATATTAATAACATAAATATTACATACTATACAACAGTAATTAGAGTTACACAGCATATACATCACATACTAGACAGTTATAAACACCTGTCTAGTTATTACAACTCAACAAAGAGATACCAACACATAGAACACACAGCGGAAACTATATATCTAACACCGAAGCCTCCTGCTCCATTTGTCCCCCATAATTCGTCAAAGCTAAACTGAATCCCTTGGCTACTCGTAAAACTTTGAGTACCTAAGAGTTTAAGAAAAACAGAAGATAAACTCCAGGTCAGACATGGGTCTGGTGTAAGTAACATGTTAAAGTTGCTTAACTTTGAAAAACCCTTGAAAAGAAAGGTATCACGTAAGACTTCCCACACATAAACATGGAAAAGTTTTTACCTTACGCTAACCAAAACATTTGATAGGAAATCCGGTGATATTATAATAGGTCTAGGGTTTTCAAGTAAATATGAAATAGCCGAAATTGTTACATCTATTAAATTCCAGCTACTAGCCAAAAAAGTGGGTAATACAATCAAAACCGTTGGCACTTAATGGATTTTGTGTAACAACCCGCATATTTATCGATTATATGTTTAAATATTTTGTTTAAATATTTTATCGTTATTCGGATATTGGTCCGAAAAGCTACTTTTTGCAAATGGTCAAATTAGGACTCGAGACTACTTCCATTGAGTTTGAAATGTCGTTTACAATATTTTTAAGTATAAGCATTGATAGGTTTGGAGTTAGTGAAATTTCACTAACTTTTCCCGCTTTGGACTTTGGGTTAGTCTAGCCATTATAACTCAAGCCCACTTCTCTCCTTCTCCTCCCTCTTCATAAATTCCTACCAAACTCTAGCTTAAGCATTAGTGGTGAGTGGAAAGGGAAACTAAAACTCCAAACCTAGGCTTCTACTTCAAATCCATCTTTCAACTCCAAATTCAAAGAGAAGATATTGGATTAAAGCTTCTTGTGTTGAGTTTAAAGTGGATTGATTCTTTCTTTGCTTCAAAGCTTCATTTTCATTCATTTTTGGCCCAATGGTTAGATTTTTATCTCACATTCTTGTCTATAACTATTTTGGACTGTTGGGAATGAATTCCCATCACTTAGCATGCACATTTGCATTTGGTTTGGATTGAATTGGCGAAAAACTCCAATTTTTAGTGTTTATGGTGAATTTCTGCTACTAGGTCGTTCTGCCTATGCTAGGTCGTTTGCGTGGAGAAGTCTCGGCCTTCAAATAGCTCATTTCTGGCCTTAAACTCGTTCACATGCCTTAGGTCGTTCGTCTCGGAATTAGGTCATTGGGCTTTAGGTCGTAGGTCGCATCGGCACTTAGGTCGTCCCTGGCCTTAATTCACTCGGCACCATTAGGTCATGTGACCTTAGGTCGTTCCCCTTTAGGTCGTATGACCTTGAGTCGTTCGCATGGTTCAGGCCTTCAAATCATTAGGTCATTCTGCCACTATTAGGTCGGCCACGAGTTAACTCGCTCGCCCTTTTGTATCGCAAGGTCGTAGGTCGCACAATCCCCTTAACTCGCTCGGCCTTGTCATTTTTAGGTCGCGAGTTTAATTAGGTCGTTCGAACTTAAAACGTTAGGTCGCTTGGCCTATGCTATTGTTAGGTCGCGAGTTCCTTAAGTCGCTCGCCTCCCTTAGGTCGTTTACCTGGTTGAGTCGCACCTCACCTTAGCTCGGCCATGTTAGGTCGTGAGTTTCCCTTAGGTCGCGTATCCACTTAAGTCGCTCGACCCCTTAAACTCGTAGGTCGCTCGGCCCCTTACTTCCTTGGGTCGTTCGAATGTTAGGTCGCTCGGTCTTTGTACCATTAACTCGCGAACCCACTTTGTTCGCTAGGTCGCGACACATTAGGTCGTTTGACACTATGCCTCTATAGGTCGCTCGACCTTGTTTAAGACCTTAGGTCGTTGCCCCTTTAGATCGCTCGATCCTATCCTCCCTTAGGTCTTCACTAGCGATCGGCCATGTCAGGTTGAACCCCGTAGCGGGGGCGTTACCCCCGCACCCCCACCTCGGGGGGTTGCCACCCCCCCGGACCCCCCCTCCGTAGGGGATCTTATCTGAAAAACATTCAATAGAACTTGCTTTGTTGAGATGTAGAGTCGACCATTCTTCGAGACAAACTATCTTTGGCTTCTCGGTCGATTTTATGGTATCACGGCCTTGCTAAAAAGGCGGTATAACAACTTTAGAAATATGAAGGTTCCAATACTAGTAGTAAATATCAAAACTCTTTCAACAAAATGATTTCAACTCTATTTTCAATAACAAAGCTCTTTTCTTAAACCGTTTTCCAATCTACTAATATATACAAATCTTTACCTCACTCGGATGAGAAATCTAATTAAACGGCTTAGTAAAACAAGTGGTATGAAACGCTTGCGTTCACTTCGTCGGTTAATTCTTGGACTTGTTCGATTGAATCTCTTGTGACAATTTTCTAGTGAAGATTTACAGTTTGTTCGTAAATATTTAAGTTAAGCAAGTGGTTATGGGACATGAAGATAAACTTTTATATTTACTAGCTTAGTGTAATTGACACTTCTCGTCAATCATGATGATCATTTTATGATTTAGACTAGCAATTGTGCGATGTTTCTTTGTTTGCAAGGTTAGACTAGACCTCATGGGTGTGATTCCGACTCACACATATCTCTTTGTCCGCAAGGTTAGTCTAGACACCATTTGTGTGATTCCACTCACACGTACCCTTTTGTTGCGAGGTTAGGCTTGACACCATTTGTGTGATTCCACTCACACATACCTTTTTGCCTTTTGGTTAGCCTAGACCTCATCTGGGTGATTCTGACTCACCCATATGGGGTAGCTCCCCACGGTCTTCGGACCGTCATCTGATAGGCCTCTTTCCCTTTTTCTGTGATTTCTGGATTTCTTGTGTTGATTTCTGGAATTTATGTCATTGACTTGTTATGAGTACAAGTTTAGGGTATGATGCCCTCTTTGGATCTTTGAGAAGATTCTTGTGATATTGATTTATCTCTTATTGATTGATCTTCTGTTGATCATCATTTGCATACTTATAGTAGTATGTTAGTATGGATATTTTATGTTTATGCCATATCTTTTATTTTATACCATGTCATCTGATATTTATAGTTAGACTGATCCGTTTATTATTTTCTTAAATAATACTCGGGTCAGACCGAGATGTTACAGGTGCTTCTGCTTGACTTCTTCCCGGGATTTGCTACTTTGACTTTTGGCTAACTATTTAGATTAGCAGTTTTTGTTGTATACACTTGAGATATAGGCTCATAGTTGTATTCTTATGTATAGCGCGTGTTGCTATTCTTTTGTATTATTGTGGATCTTTTTGACCACTACTCTGATGTACACTTTCATGTGTTAGTTATATATTCATATCTTCTTCCGCCTTTGTGATATGGATGTTTGTGACTTATTTGTGTTATGCTTATTTCTATGTTTGTTTCCGAAGATTATTTATAGCCACCGTGTGATAAGCAATCACATGGATGGTTGCTCCTCAACAGCCTTATTCTCCGTGCAAGTTGACAGCACTACACCGTAGTGTTCTTGGCTAGCGTGGGTATAGAGTTGGGGCGCCACATTTTGGATTCCATACAATGGCAGGGCTACTGGGTACCGCCCGTCACAGTACGTTGCTTAGATCACCGTACCGAGGATCACTCCCAATCCCCTGCAACACAAGGCCGAAACCATCCCTTACTGGACAGTCCCGAACAAGACAACCCCACAGTTGGCGTACGTTCCAACCGCACACACAGCCGAAATAAAAAGGGAATTCTAGACAGGGGAAAATCTCGTCCTACTTGGGCATGACCCACTTAGCCTTGCTGCACCTCCCGTGTTTTAGCCATTCCCGGTTGATGAGGCATGAGGCTACGATTACCTTTAGAGAACACAACTCTTAGAATGCTCATCGTCCACCTGACGAAGTTCTGAAATCATTCAATCCATAAAAGTTCGTTCCGGGTTCGAACGAAACCGAAGGCATTATCTCGTTACACTCATTTTGGAATCACCCTCAGAGTTAACGACTATAACCCTCGCACTCTGAATCTTCATCTCGAATCTGAAAGTATTACCTCCGTCAAACTCATCTCGGAATCACCCTCAGAGTTATACCGACGAATAGTTCTTACACCTCGAGTCTTCACTCATCACATGAGATTCACGACCTATCGCTAATTTGGATCGATGTGGTTTTCGGATATCCAAATCTAGAAACCCGATCCCGGTCTCATCGAAATCCAAAGCGTATCTTCTAAGGCTAAGTTGTTTTAGAGTTCAAAACAATTCAATTATCTATACACGCACAGATAGATAATTCACAGATTCACGATAGATAATCAACATTATCATCACAATAGATAATCCATATTATCAATCACAAAAAGATAATTCATATTATCATCCCAATACAACCAAAGCATCCATATCACACAGCATTATTTATCTCATATCTGAGATCTCAAACCATTCAAGGCAATCCATATTATCCATTCATATAAGCAATGATTAATAATTACACCAAATATAATTAATTTAAAATGAATTAAATTAATTACATCATTTCTAATTAATTTAAAGTGAATTAAATTAACTATCATTATCAAACTTTCTTACATCACTATTAATTAATTATCAATCAATTAATTAATCATCAACCAATTATTCATTTTAATTAATCACCCCTGATTAATTAACCTTTAATTACATTCAAGTAATCATCCTTTAATTAATTTTACAAATTAATTATATTTAACCAAATACAGTAATTAACCTTTAAATTACTTAATTTATTAATTAACTAAAATTAATTACATTACTTCTTAATTAATTACATTAATAAATCCCTTCATTTATTAGTTATTTCCAAATAAATCCATTCTAAATTATATCATTAATTATAATAATTAACGATCTCTAATTACATTTCTATTTAAATTAAACCATAATTGTTAATCGCCCTTGATTAACCCTATTCAGTAATTAACTACCTTTAATTACTTCCCCAAATGAATTAATTACTCCTTAATTAATTATCTCTAATTAATCCCTTGATTAATTTTACAAAGTAATTATACTCAAGTTACTTCCATCATCAAATCATCTTCAATTAATTACATCCAGTAATTACCCATTAATTACTTTCCTAAGTTATTTCTCTTCATTAAATTACATTAGGTATTATACTTCACAAACCATCAAATGATTATTCTAAATTAATTAAACTGAATTAATTAACTTAATCTAATCAAATTAAACTCAATTAATTACAATGAGTAATTAATTCCTTAATTACTTCCACAAGTAATTATACTTAACAATTTACACCAATGATTATCTTTAAATTAATTAATCTAATTAATTATTAAAAATTAATCACATTGATTAATTATTAAATAATCCTTACTTAATAACCTTCATTAACAATTAACAATTCATTAAATATATTTTTCTAAAGTAATTAACTTATTATTGATTACAAATTAATTAACCATTAATAGCTCATTAATTAACCCCTAATTATTTAATTAATTAAGTGTTAACTGTAACTTAATTAATCCTTTATTACTTGATTAATTAATTACTAATCATTAATTAAAATCTAATCTTATTTAATTAATGATTCTTAAATTACAAGTTAATTATTCTAAGAATAATAAATCTTAAACTTTTAAGTTTAAAACCCTTAATTACTTTAAGTAATTATCCATTTCATTAATTCATTAAATAAATTAATTGTCCATTTAATTACCCTAATAATTAAATGAATTACAAATCATTAAATTCTAATTTAACTTTAAGATAAAACCTTTTTCTTATCTATGGTTAAATTATCATTCACAGATACATTTGAAAACATTCATTTCCAAATTTAATTTCAAATTTCATTTTAAATTCAAGTTTTAAAATGAAATCCAATTTATCTTCAAAAAAATTTAAAATCAATTTAAAACCTTCAAATTTACATGATAAAGAATACTTTCTCTTATAAAAGGAATTTTACAAGAGTTTAAACCAAATTCCTTTTTAAATTCAAAACATTTAAATTTTACTTTATCATTCAAAATTGTTAAAACACTTAAATTTATAAATATTAAATTTATTTTAAAACAAAGATTCAAATTTAGATTTGAATCAGATTTAAACTTTGTTTAAAACATTCCTTTACATTTCAAACTAAAATTTAAATTCAAATTCCTTTAAAAACACTTTTAAATACTTAACCTCTTAAGGTTATTTAAACAAATTTGAATTTAAAAACTTTATTCTTTTCCAGCTAAAATTCAAATTAAACTTGAATCCATTATTTAAAACTAGATTTAAAACATATTTTAAATCCTTGCTAATACTTTAAATTTTCAGTTTAAATTTTGAAAATAGAACAGGTTTCTAACCTCTAACAAAACTAACTCGAACCATAAATAAATCACTCGAGCCTAACCTAACCTAGCCCGAGCAAAACACGAAATAACACGAGTAAAACTCTTGTAACATTTCCATTGGAATTCATTAAAAACTTAAAGTACTGATAGTTTTATACATAAACCTGTAACAAAAAAACACCTGAGCCCACACAAAAATTACTTTGAGAGAAACAACCCCACGCTTCGAGCAAAACACGAATCTACTCGAATAACACTCGAGTACCAACTTCCCCAAAACAACAGCTGATACACAAAGTCCTCCCTGCACCTGCACCATCACTGCCGCAAACTCCGACCACTCGCGATGACTTACGCAGGTCGACGATCATCTCCCAACTCGATTCCGTCGCTCAAACAATTTGCAGAACCTCAAAATCAAAATCAAGCGTATGAGCTCAAAAATGGACCCAATGTCGAAAATTGGAATCACCTCAATCATCAGACTCCAACCACCAGAGTGGCTTCACCTCCGGCCACGACCTCTTCCACACTCCAACTATCTTCTCCCTGAATCTGGGAAAGCTCGATCACCTATAGATGTCGCGACGATAAATTTTCTGATCAACAAAAAATCTAGGGTTTAAAACTTCAATTCAAAACCACCATCGCCTCAATGCATAAATCCACTTCCTACTATTTTTTCCTGATTCTCCTATCACCACTCCATCACCAAAGAAGATGCTGGCCAACCCGACCACCTAGATCTACAGTTACATACCAAAACACCTTTTCTGGTCAAACCAGAAATACTCAATCATCTTCAAACTAGAAATTTTGATTTTAGTTTTAAAATTCAAGTTTTAGTTTAAGTAATCGATTTATAATACTGGATCGATGAATCTGGATTAATTAATTTTCCACTTACATAATGTTGTTCTATTATATTTTGATTTCCAGAGTCAATTATAGATTTTTTTTGTATATTAAATAAGATTTAAATTTTAACTTATATTATACAGCCATATTTTGTTTGAATCTAAATCCTTAACATAGATTAGTTCAAATGAAATGGATGAACCTGGAAACTTAAGAACAGAAAACTAAGTTACACTGCAGCATGCACTCCTTCATACATTCATATATATACCAGCAATGAACTTGTAAATGGCATACAAACATGCATATTTCCAGAAAAAAGAAAATGCAAGCTTAGTTGTTGCAGAATGATGATCAGTTTTAATTTCCAGATTTTTAAGAAAAGAGTTTCAGGTTTATACTTTTATTTGCATTCCAGTTTTGAAGATGATTTCAGATAGTTTTGGGTTAGAGGAAATATTAGTTTCAGATTGGTTTTTGAGGGGATTCACAGAATTTGCTTTGGATTAAATTAATTAAAGATGATACGACTTTCTGGTTGCTGAAAGTCGGGTCGTCACACACACACAAATATATATATATATATATAGCCAAAATATCAAAAGTTAAAATGTTAAAAATAAGGATATGTAATAGAATATTATACAAGTAAAGCTTAAGTATAATGAAAGGGTTCAATAGAATTTTTCTATAAAAAAGGATTCTGATGTTATAAACTTAAGTTAATAATTTAAAATGTTACAAAATAAATGTAATAAAAAAGATGAATACTGTAATTAAATAATTATAAACTTAAACTAATGTCAAAGCCATTTATAATTAAAATGAGTACCATAGTAATTGAATGGTTAAAACTTCAAAAAACGTTGAAATGATTCAAAAATGGATTTAATATTCAATAATATTATATATGAAAGAAATGAACAAGAAAAAAAATATTAAGGGTGGACTAAATTGTAAAGAAACTTACCTAATAATGGATAATCCAATAACTGAAATAGAAATAACTTATTTAAGCAATGAATGTAAAGTAATAAAATGAAAGAAATATGGCATTGTATGAATAAATGAGAAATGAACTTTTGTACGTAATAACGAATGTAAATTAATGAAACTAAGCATTATATGAATTAGAAAAGAACAGCAAATGATGTGAAATGAAAAAGTAAAAAGAAAAAAAGGGAATAAACTTAAATAACATTGAAATTATTGTTTGCCTGGCTTATGGATTGGTTGGGAAAGGATTCTTCTATTTTGTATAGAGATGTATAAATAATCTATAAAGTTTTATCTATGACTGTTGAGTGTATGGTTTACTTCTTAATTTGTTTATCATTTTATATGATTAGAAGTTCTAAACCCGAGCAATCCATTTTTTTTGGTTGCTATAAATGGATGATTGGTTTCTTGGTTGAAATGATGTCTGTACTGTTTGTTTGCAAATGATTATTTTTATGTTGTGATGTTTTATTTGTTTAAGCGTTGTTTGCCTGACAAATAGGCACGTTTCCGGATTATGGTTTTCTAGCGATATTATATTGTTTTCCCGTGGTTTTGGATATATTATTTTGAAAAATGTGGTGTATATTATCATTATTGATATTATCAATTCTCCCAGAAACCTCCATACAAAGGAGAATCTGCCAAAATTTTCCGTGAATTTTGGACTTAGAAAATTTTGTGAAATGTTTTCAAGCTTTTATTAACTTGAATATAAAAGGATTTAATTGTTTATAAATTGATATTTTATTTAAATTATTTAATTATGTAAATTAATTTTTTATAAATTCAATATTTCGAATAAGATATATCAATTCTTTATCCCTTCTTTTCTCCTTTTCGAGGACCAAAAGTTTGAGTAAGGAAGAGTGTAATGACCCGTAATTTTCGATAATTGAAAATAGTTAATTTAATAATATTTTGTGATTCAATATTGGAAGAAATAAAAATTTATGATTTAATAATAAGATTATAACTGTAATGAAATGTAATAGTATTAATTTAAAGAAATTGATAACTGCTTTAAATGTAATTCCAACTAATTGAAATGATTAAAAAGTTATAATTGGTTATAGATTGTAAATTACTTGTAATAATATGTGTATTAGTTGATAATTGGATTAAAAGAGTAATTGATAATTTAAATGTTGTATTAATGAAATAATGTGTAATAAATTGTAACTGGATAGAATTAGTATTGTGTAAGTTGTTATAATATTTGTTTATAAATAATAAACTTATTAATGTGAATAAAAGTTATTGGTGACAATTATTTTATGTTACTAATTTATTTAGTCTGTTAAATTAAAATGGAAATAAATTCCAATGAATGTAATTAACTATTGCGTTAATGTAAATTAAGGTGATTATTGAAGAATATTAATGTAATATGCTATAAACCAATGTCGAATATATACATAGAGTAATGAAGGATTGAATAAGAAGATTGAAATCAATTAAAACTATTTCTTGTAATTAAATTATAATTAACTAGATTTAATTACAGTTGAAATTGAACACTGTAATTAGTGTGATAGTTAACACTGAATCGATATGTAAATTTGTTTTAAAATATTGTAATGTCGAAGGAATCAAAAACGACATAATTTTTTTTGTTAATTATAAAATTTGAATTGAAAAAAAGTGATTTAATTAACTTAATATTTATTTATTTATTTAATTAATGTGAAAATAGCCATTTTGGCAGCCGTCTCGGATTTTGACGAAACTAGTTTCATCGGATCCGTAACGATGAAATATCGTAAGATTTCAAGTTTCGTAGTGATCGGACTTATCGTTTCATCATACGAGCTCGAAACGCGTAGAAATCAATTTAATTCTCAATTGGAATCAATTTGTAATAATCCGATTTTAAGCTAACTTTTTCGTACGATGAAATTAGGACTTGAAACATGTTCCTTTGAGTTTAAAAATGTCGAAAACATCTGTTTTGATATTTGGAATGAACCATTTTCATTTCGACAACGGAATGGGATTTTCGGGTCGATTATCGTTTCAATCCAAATCGATCCGACCCATTCATTTCTAATTCAGACCTGCCTATATATAGGCTATCATAAACCTTAATTGTTTCTCATTCCTCATTCTTGTTCGTACAATTCCATCTGTGCTTTTTCTTCTCAATGGCAGAAAAAATCTAATTTGCAAACCCTCAATTCAATTTCCAAATAAATTCCAAAATCAAACTCCTCAAACTTATGTAATATTATATACCGATTCTATGCTCTCGACAAGTGCAAGTCAAATCTGCAGTTTTTTTTTGATTTGGGTTTCTATGTGGCAAGATTTGGGTGATTGATTCTTGGCCGTTCATTGTATCGTGATCAACTTTGATGGATCATCGATTTGTGGATATGGAGCTGTGGAGAGTGGCGAGAGGATTGCATCGGCATGGTTCATTTGGTGATTAGACGACTGGATTGAGCTTGATAATTCATTGGGGTTTTGGAAATGTAGGCAGAGGCTGTAGTTTTTGGGTCGTTCTATGATGGGGTCGACAGCAGATTGTCGTGTGGATGTGGGAGAGGTTCAAGCTAGGGTCGGCGATGTCAGGCTGATGGCGATGGATGTGCGATAATCGTTGGCAGCTTGTGCGTGCTTTTCAAAGAGGCCGCATTTGGGTTCATGTGTGTCCGGAGGATGATGTGTCATGTTGGTGAGGTAATATTTTTTCTTATTCAAATTTCAAATTCAACAGCTCAAAAGTTACTATCTTTTACCCATGGAATCGGATTTGGGCGCGGTTTGTTTCTTTGGGATCATATAGAAATTTCGGACATTATGGAACTGGTTTGGACGAATTCTAAGACTATTCAAATTTTGAGCTATAATTGGATTATAAATCGATTTAAAATCAAATGTGAGTGTTTTAACCCACTCACAACTACTAAATTATCTGTTAGTTAAATTAAATGTACGGTGTGTTTTGGAATTGATTGATTGATGTTTGGTATGTTTAAATTGTCATTCTGGTTAAATTTGACTTTTATTGCATTTAATCATTGTTTAATTTAATATTGAATTTAATTGTCAATTTAATACCTGTTAATGATAAACAATTATCTATTGATGTTTTATTGGTTGATTTGAATGATGATTGTGATGGATGTTTGAATGTTGGTATTGGATGACTGGATGCTATATTTTATGTTGTTATAACACTGCAAGTTCCCTATGGTTTGAAACGATACATACCTGAATGAACATATAGAATATGCGAAAATCGTTATGGGTTAAAACGATAAACCCAAGCGATTTTCATTTAAATAATTTTGGGATTGCGGGTTAAAATAATATATACCCGTAAAAATATAAAATATTTGCGGATTGAAATGATAAATATCTGTATTACTTGACCATAAGGTAAAGAATTATATACGGACACGGGATGAGTTAAATTTAATGATTTTAAATCTGTAAAGTTTGAACCCAGTTAAACAATATTCGAAATAGAAATTGAAAAAAATAAATTGAATTGTTTTAAGTAATTATTTAAATCATTTAGACTGAAATTTTAAAGTTGAATTTCAAGTATAAATGACATTCATCGAGATTGAGCTATTGAAATGTCGAAAAATGTAACTTTGAAAATTTATTAAGATTGGAATAGTTAAATTTGATATTTCAAGATTTGAAATTGAGTTTTGATTTGAAATTGCTGGAATTGAAGAAATGGTTAAATATGATGTTAATTTTACAAATTTATTTTCTCAACGTAAACTGTAAATGTTCTCTTAAATTCTAACTTTAAGAATTTCAATCATTAAAATAAGTTAATCTAAACCAACTTAATCAATTTAAACTATTTAATTTATTTTAATCTAATTTAACCTACTTTAAACTAATTAACCTATTTAACCTATCTTAATCTATTTTAATCTATTTAATCTATTTCAATATATTTTGATCTATTTTAAAATTTTAAATTTATTAAACTATTATAATTTATTTTAAACTATTTAATCTATTTTAATTCTATTTAATCTATTTTAAATTCATTTAATCTATTTTAAATCTAATTACTCCGTAATAAACATATTTAATCTATTTTAAACAACTTAAACTATTTTAAATCTATTTAAAGTATTTTAATCTATTTTAAATTAATTTAATCTATTTTAAACCTATTTAACCTAATTTATATCTATTTTAAACTATGTTAAACTAATTAAAATATTTATAGCTATCTAAATTATTTTCTACATTTCAGATGGTGGAATGTGGAAATGTTATAATTAAAGCCTTGATTTTTAAGCGAATATGATTTAATAACGTTATAATATAAGTTGGGATTTAAAATGATACTTGCTGGTGAAACGACATATTTGAGTAAATATGATGATTCTGAAATGAGAATTTTACCTAAATTGTGAATATAATTTCGAAAGTGATATGGTTTGAACGAAATATGATATTTTGATATCAATATGAAATGATTTTGGAAATATAAAAGAACCATCCGGTATGTAATAAGCATTTGGTTGTTAAAGATACGGGATCAGATATTGTCATACTCTCTTCCAATACCGCACACCACTTTAACAACTATGTATGTGGTGGGGATTCCAGAAATGAAGTAGGAAGGTTTGGCGAACGATTCTGTATGAGCTATTTACGTGACCCTGACTCCGTGAGTCATCTTAGATGACTAAAATAGGAGCCACAACGGGCCAAGTGAGGTCATTTCTCCTATCGACATGCTTCTTCGATACCATATTATGACTTTGTGATGATTTGGTGGCCAGTCCTTAATTTTGATTAACGGAGTGTGCTCCGAGGTGGACGGTAGTAGTTGCTATGCGTTACCACCAGTCCGGATCCGCAATCGGTATATCTACCCTAGCATTGCCTCGAGTGCCGTGTTCACATACCCTATCGTGCCATCTACGAGTTTGGTTTGTACCATACCTATGGAGTGCCCTCTGAAGCCCTCCAATTTATGGAGGAATTAGGTACTGTATAGACTATAGGAATACATAAAAATGTGTTAATGGGGATATGGGTATGCCTTAATGCTATGTTAATAATTTACTTTAATGTAGACACTATTATAATAGCGTATTGTACTACATAGTAGATAGTTTAACGGATCATTAGGAAATCTTAATCCCGAGCATCTTTTATGTTATTGCATTCACGTTAGACACTGGATAGAAGATGTCAAACCCCGTAAATATCTCTGACGCCATTACACTCATACTTATTTACTGTTGATTTAAGTTACATAAGATCTTTTAGTTCTGACTCGAGTGTTTTGTCTTTTCAATTCGCTCAGGTCAGTCTAGACTTTTCATTTTATCAAAGACCGTTTTCTGGAGGATGAAGATGTAGATTTTGTACTATTATTGTTTATTATATTTATTCCACTGCAACATGTTGTTCCGCTACATTTATCTATTTATTTGTTCTTGTCGTATGTAACTCTAATCTATAATATAAAAGTATAATCAATATTATTTGTAAACAACTTCATGAACTGTTTATTTGATTATTATATTTTGTCATTCGGCTGTGAGATTCTGTATTTGATTTCTTTCTTTCTCTATTTTTTTCTTATTTACCCCATAACAACCCTCCGTTTTGAATGGTTTGAGTTTGACATGTGTGGCTTATCGTCGATTTAACCCATCGATAAAGGTGGGTCGTTACACTTTTATTCCAATTACAATTCGAACTCAAATTTTCGTTAACAAAAATTTTCCAGAAAATTTCAAAATTCTACTATCACCCTAAATTTTCAATTTTTGGCAGAGTCTCCCTTTTATAGACGGCCTTTTGCAATATGAAAAAAATGATAAAAATATTTACATGGACCCACACGATCGGAAACATAATATGTATCAATATTTATATCATCGCCCTATTTAATCTAAAAATGTACCTTTATTTAATGTTTTTAAGCGAGCGAGCTTACTTATATGCAAATTTCACAACTCAAATCTAGCCCAATAGCCTCCTTGTATCCGTAATTACTTAAATAAATCCCATCAGTTTCATATATATGAAATTTAATAACTTTACATACATTTAACTATTTTAAACACATGATTTCATAAAGCTAACATGGTATATCGTGTATTTTAGAAGGTACATGCAAATACAGGGTTCCCACATTTAGTTATTCACTTCAAATTCAATTTATATGTCATTTCATTTAATTCTATATGATTCACATACCATTTATCAATATTCAATTCATACTTACACACAACATATTCATATCTTTCAAATTGATTCTAAATCAATTTATTCACTTTCCATTTATTCACAAAATTTTGTTTACTTCCGTTTACGTCAAACGACAAATTTTCTTCTTCATGCTATTTGGTGATATTCATTAATAAAATAAGCACTTCAGCTTGTAAACCATTTAAATTGATTCCAAGTCAATATATCAACTTTTATTAATTCACATTCAATTTATTCACAAAAATCTTTTTTTTTTCAGTTTTATATTCGACAACAACCTAATGCCTGCAAATTTATTTATGAACCATTTCATAAATTTATTTGATCCCATCTTCTATCCAAAAGTATTAACTTAAATTAATTCGTTTACTTTCAATCGTTTCAACCAATAACTTAAGTTCATTTCGATTGCAATAAAATTCCATTTCATTTTAAATTGATTATTAATCAATTTATTCACCTTCGATTGATTCTCATTTCCATTTTCTTGGTATATCACAATTTACGCAAAATTACTTGAGAATCATTTCATAAAATTTATATTTAGGTTTATTATAACCTTTTATACAACAGATATGTTCATTTCCACTACAAAAATTAATTTCACACTCGAATTATTTTAAATAATATTCCAAAGCCATATTCAGTTTATTTACACTTAAATTAAATACATTTATAACTTAAGTCATCCCCATTTCAATACATTTCTATTTTATTTGACGAAATTTCAATATATATTTAATTTGGTTATATTTAAACGAATTTCATCTATAACTCAAGTTCCACATTCTATTTCAATCCACAATCCGTTACTTAACTAAGTTAAGTTCCATTTCTATATTCAATTAACTAATTAATTTATTCCATTATTTCACTTCCAATTTATAGTTCAATATTTCTTTTTTATTTCAAAAGTCACTTCATTTAACTTATTTGAGTTCAAATTCATCATATAATTCAAGTTTGGATTTTATTCCAAATATTAACCATTTCATTTTGGTTTTACCATCTTTATTTCTCCATTTGTCATTTAACAAATTTTTCCCTTTACATTTACTCCAATAATTTATAACTCATAGTTATGTAACCCCTTCGCAATTCTTATTTATATCCACTTCAACTTATTCACAATTCCATAAATTTCAAATTAAATTTCATACCACTCATTTATAAGTTATAGCTATATAGTCACTTTATCATTCAAATCTATATTCAATTCCATTCAACATCATTTCTAATTCAATCCAATTTTATACTAATTTGGCTTAACTTAAATTCTAATCCATACAATTTCCCTTATAAATTTAATTTATTTAACTTGCATAAGTTAAATTTTTATTTCATAATGAAATTCACAATTCCAGGTTATAAGCTAAAAACTTATTTTTCACAAGTTTTATAAAACATTCAAATGAATATTTTAGAATTCAAATGCCTAGTTCTATTTCAAATCATTTTGAAATATTATATATATATATATATATGTATACATATATATGTATATATAATTATATATTTTAACAAACCATCTCCTTGGAATTTGAAACTCAAACTTGGTTTTATCCAGAATAAACTCCCTTGGAATTTCTAAAATAATATTTGTTTTTCAACAAAAATCTCTATATCAAATTACTACGGTAGCAATCTGTCACTTAGAAACTCTATAACAACTCGGATATTTTAAAGATTTTAAATAATTTAGTTAATTGAATTTTTGTGAAATTATAAATATTTGAATTTGGAAATAAAAATTTGATATTTTGAATACGTCTACTTCAACATAGCAAATGGTAAATTTTCATTTGAAAATATGGAAGTTTATTTATTGTGTAATTTTATTTCAATTCAAATCAGTTAATTGTTGATTATAATAAAATGTTTTTCAAACCTGAATATTTTTATATAATAAATTTGTAAATCAACTTCTTAGTGAGACATCAGATTTCATTTCTTAAAATTTGGATCATTATTACTTCTTTATCTTATTTTCTGCAAATTAGCAGCATTTTCGGTACCGATATCGACTTTTGACGGAATGATCATACCACAGATATCTGTGCATTGTTTTGATCATCTCGCCGTGCCGATCTCTGCGATATATTCAATTTTGTGTTTTGAAGTCTGGTACGCAGCCGAATCCACGAAAACGGTAACCGTATCAGTACGGGTTTTGTACCGTTTGTTTTCCCAAATTTTACCATGTGAACCAATTGCCATTGCCTTTAAAATTTTTAGATTTTTACCTTATGACTTTTGCTATTCTCAGTTGATAATTATTTTGGCTCATTCCTATTGAGAATATAAAACACATATATTTTGTTCCAGAAACTAGTTCAATTTCTCCTCTTCATTAATCCACCGAAGCATGCTCTCTATCACCATCTCCTTCATTCTTCTCCTATGCCTTTCAGCTTTGTTTCTTAACATGCCTAGAGAAAAAACTATATTATACGGTTCGCATGATACATATTCTCGTGCCTAAGCTTTTCTCCTTTGCCCGAGCCTGTCATCTCACCACGCCACCAACCTGAGCAACACCATAGCCACCCGATCCCTAAGGCCTCCGACCACATCTGCCGTCTTCCCTCCTCTAAGCATGCGGCCTCTACCGAGCAGCCGAGCTATGCCCCTTCTGTAGCGACCTGACTTTCTATCACCAGAAAATCGCATCACTATTTAAGAAAGAAAGAGATAGAAGAAGAGAAGAAAGAAAAGAAAGAACAACAACACAACAGAAATCTCACAGCAGAACGAATGAAATATAATATATAACACATATATAGAATCATATACATCAAAATACGCAACTATACATCTCAATTTAGACAGTTATAACATTTCTGTCTAATATACAATACAAGAACAATAATACATAATAACACAGCGGAAACTCTATCTATATATCTACACACTGAAGCCTCCTGCTCCAAAGCTCCTCCATAATTCGTCAAGGATAACCTGAACCACTTGGCTACTCATACATAATATGAGTACCCAAGAGTTTAATAAAACAAAAAATAAACACTCAGGTCAGACAGGGGTCTGGTGTGAGTAAACGGTTTAAGATTGCTTAACTTTAGAAAATCCTTTGAAAAGAAAAGTATCACGTAAGACTTCCCACACATAAACATGGAAAAGTTTTTACCTTACGCTAACCAAAACATTTGACAGGAAATCCAGTGATATTATAATAGTGTTTAGGGTTTTCAAGTAAATATGAAATAGCTGAAATTGTTACATCTATTAAATTGCAGCTACTAGCCACAAAAGTGGGTAATACAAACAAAACTGTAGGGTCTGGTAGGGAGAATGGGTTTCCAACAATGGCAGGGCTACTGGGGTACCACCCGTCACAATACGTGGCCTAGATCACCGTACCGAGGAGCCACCCTAACTCCCCTGCAACACAAGGCCGGGACCATTCCTTACTGAATAGTCCCGAACAAGACCACCCCGCAGTTGGCTGCAGATCCAACGACCCACAAAGCCGAAATAAAAAGGGACATCTAGACAGGGATTAATCTCGTCCTACTTGGGCATGACCCACTTAACCTTGCTGCACCTTCCCTGTTTTAGCCATTCCCAGATGATGAGGCTTGAGGCTGCGATTACCTTTGTAGGACACATTTATCTTAGAATGCTCATCGTCCGCCTGACGATGTTCTGAAAGCATTCAATCCATACAAGTCCATTCCAGGTTCGAACGGAACCGAAGGCACTATCTCGTTGCACTCATTTTGGAATCACCCTCAGAGTCAACGACAATAGCCCTTGCACTCTGAATCACCATCTCGAACCTATAAGTACTATTCCGTCAAACTCATCATGGAATCACCCCCAGAGTTATACTGACGAATAGTTCTTACACCTCGAGTCTTCACTTGCACTCCACTTGGATTCACGACCTAACGTTTATTTTGGATCAGTGTGGTTTTCGGATATCCAAATATGGAAACACGATCCCGGTCTTACCGAAACCAAACGCCATTTTAATGTCCAAGTTGTACTTAAGGGTTTTAAACGGTAGATACTCAGAATATCACTTAAACATAAATGGATGATTCACAACACACAGATAGTTAATCCACTATTACCACATTCATCCATACATATCACAAAGCAGCATATATATCACATCTCAGATATATATCACATTCATATCATCACATATCAACCAATGACATCCAATATCATCCAACATCATTAACTCATTCAATGATACATATCCACCAATCATTAATCAACCATAACAAGGTTTGATCCAACTTTAATTAATTTAATTCATCCTTAGTTAAATTAATCCTTACTTAAACACTTGGATTATCATCAATCCAACTTACTATTCATTCATTAATTATAAATTAAAATATAAATATCACTCAATCATTCTCTTTAACTAATCATCCTTGATTACTTAATTACTTTAAGTAATTATTTCTTAATTACAATTTAATTAATCATACTGATTAATTACTTCTTAATTATCCAAGTAATTATCTCTTAATTACCCTTTTAAATTAATCATCCTTGATTAATTATTATTTAATTACCTTGATAATTGCTTCTTAATTATCCTTTAATTAATCACACCTAATTAATCACCTTTTAATTAATCATACTTGATTAGTTACCTTCAATTAATCACATTTAATTAATTTCTTTTGATTAATCACATTTGATTAATTACTTTAATTACATTTAGTAATTAAAACTTAATTATAAATTAATTATCCTTAAATTATTAATTAATAATTAATTAATTATTTTCATTAATTAATGATTACTTCCATTAATTAAATTCTTTCTTAATTAATTACTTTAACAAGTAATTTATCACATAATCAATTACTCTTAATTCCTTTATTAATTAACCATTAATTTAAACCTTTAATTAATTTTATTAATTAATTCTTTAATTAATAGCACAAGTGATTAACTCTTAATCACATCCACCTAATTACTTTCATAAATTAATTATCCTTTACTTAATTACCTCCTGCAATTAACCACTTAATTACTTCACCCAGTAATTATACTTAATTAACTCCAAGTGAATATCTTTAATTAATCACAAATTAATTGCTTAATTAATTATTAATTAATCATTTAAATTTAATTAAACGATTCATAACTTTTAATATTATAAACATTGTTAATTAAGAAAATATCATCTTAATTAAATCATTTATAATAACCAATAACTTTTCAAGGGTTAATAAATTTAATTACCTTAATTATCTTCACAAATTTATTTATCTTGAAATAATCAAAACTTATAATTTCTTAAATTATAATTGATTTCTAAACTTTAATCATTAATCCTTATTTGAAAATAAAATATTTTAAAAGTCAATTATAAATTAAAACAATTTTTAAATATTCAAATCAAACCTTTTTAAATCTTTAAAATTTTCCATAGTTACTAAATAAAAGTTAATACAAACTTAATTCAAAACTACACTAATTTATTTTAAAACTTCCATATTTTATATATAAAAACTTGTTTAAAAACTTAACTTTAAACAAATTAGTTTTATAATTATACTTGTTTAACCTTTGGTTTTAAAACTTTAATCAATTACAAAAATCAAGTTTCTTCGTTTAAACATTTTTTTATAACGTTACCGTTAAAATTTAAACTTCTTTGAACCAAACTAAAACAAACCCAACAACTCGAGCAATCCCACAGAAATTCATGCGTAAAACTCGAGTCGCCCCAACCCTATGCCTGCTTCGAGCTCAACCATCACAAACCCGAGGTCATCTTCGAGATCCTCCCATTTCTACCCAAATCCAATACCTGATGCATACAGCCGTGCACATCAACGTGCACGATCACGCCGGTCGACGGCGAACCCTATGCTGGCCTCCACCAAGTCGCGATCGATCCCTACATCTCAACGTTGAACCCAGAAAACCCCATACAAACGAGAATCAAAATATGACTATCGAACTCAACGGTTCGAACCACCATCACCAGAAAAATTGGTCCTCCAAGGCAACTAAAGTTTCGAGAGAACCCACCACCTCCTCCGTAGCTACGCCACGTCCTCCAGTTCCTTCGGCCACGACCGCGATCGCCTCTGGTTGCATCACGACATCGTGATACCCAACTGAACGTCATCGGTAGATACAAGTTGCAAAACACTACATGGTTGAATTCCAGACAGCCCCCACAACTATAAATTCCCAAATTAATTTTCTGATGATCGCCGTTGTCCCCTCCAACTTCTAGCACAACCTCGTCCACAACCTTGCCGTCGTTCGCCTTAATTTGGTCAAAATGCTCAAAACAATCAAACCCCAAGTTCTCACAAATTACTAACCAAATATTCGCGATTCAAGCTTCTAAAATCAAGGCTTCTTAATTGCAATTCGATTATAAAATCAAAACTCAAATTTGAATTCAAAAGTTTTTGACCCAAATTGTAATTTTACTGTAAATTCAAGATTTATAACAAATTATTCCATTTAAAAACTTGTATTTATTTTTAGATGATAGCTCACTTGATTTCAAACAACTTTCAATAACAAATTAAAGTCAGATTCGAATTAAAGATCAAGTTACTGAATTTTATTAAAAATTGAAACTGCTTATGATCACACAGTAACATTTTTAATTATACAGGCATTCAATACTCTCAATTTCAACATGCATCCAATTTAAACAAATATTCCAAAAATCATCATGATATCCACCACAATACCAAATTGAAAACAAAATTTAAACTATTTTTAAAAGCTTTCATTTACTCACCCAAAATCTACAGAAGACAGAAATGTTTCCAGGCTTGTTGTAATTTCTGCATGTTGATGAATTCCCTGAGTTGTTTGATTCCAGATTGCATTGATGTTGAAAACAATTTGTTGCTTGATTGAATTAGAAAATCTGAAGATCTATGTTGAATTCCATTTTTCTCTGATTTGAATTTTCCAGATTGACTTCTTGTTTTCAAAATTCTTTATAGTTTTCTTCTTTCATTTTTGAACTTTGTTTTTGATTTGCATTCATTTTGTTTGGGTTGAAGATGAAGAAAATTTTAGCTGAAGATTAAAACTCTCCTTTTTATTATTTTACAATTAATTTTAAATTTAATTATTAAAGAGAAAGACATTTGTCACTATGATGCCTTAATTAACTTACACATATGATCTCTTATTTACAAATGTCCTTACATAAATCAAAATGTTAACAAGTGTTTTAATATATAATTATATTTTAAAATGTTATTTTCTTATTTTATAATTTGTTTAAGTTATATGCAAGTAGTTATGTAATATTATGCACTTATCTTTTAATAAATATGCATGTGAATACAAACAACTTATATTCTTGATTTACTTCATATAACATATGTTTATAAGCTTAAGAAATTTATTTCAATTCTTTATGTAAAATTTTTAAACAAACATATCTTATGTTAGAATTTTAAAATGAAAGAATATTAAAACAATTGAACTTTAAATTTAAATCTTAACCAAAACTCAGGTTTAAAATATATATAAGTTAAATAAGAATATTAAATTTGTTATTAAAATTTAAATCTCAAATATTATTTTCAAAAACATTAAATCAACTTAACATTTTAAATTACAAATTATATATAAAAAATAAAGTTTTTGAAAATACTAATCAATACAATTTTCCCATTTCTAATATATATATATACAAATATATATATATATATATGTATATATATATATATATTTCAAATGGAAAAACATTTTAACATTATATTTGAAAATTATTGTATTAAATTTTAAAACAAATCTCAAATAACAATATATACATTGATATATATTACAATTTGAATATAAAGTTTTTTTTTACATTAAAAACTTCCTATTTACGTGATATATCAATATATATATATATATATATATATATATATATCATAAATAGAAAATATTCTGATTAACTCTTGGAAAATAAATCTTACCAATTTTATATTGTTAAGAAAAAGGTTGATAGATATTATCAAATTATATTATCAGCTTTTAAAAGAATTTTAACTTATCAATTTATAATGTAAAATGATCAAATTAATTTAATTACTGTTCGGGTATATATCATTTCAACCTATAGTTATTATATTCTATAGGGAACCTGTAGTGTGAGAAATAGGAAAATAGTAAACAGTATAATATAGCATATCATATCAGGTGATGTAACAAATAAATATCAAGTTATAATCATATCACAGGCATATATAAATTACCATCATTTCATCACTATAATTCACATGCCATTGTTTCACAATTGTATAAGTACAAATGTCGAGAGCGATAAACTCACCTTCTAAAGCTAGAGATGACAATTCAAGAGAGAACAACAAACTCCGAAAAGCACAACAAGGCACGAATTAAACTTGAGTAGATGGAGAGTCAAGATCCAAATCTTGTCAACAACACAATCATCACAAACATAAGTATATCATTCAACATAAAGATTATAAATTAAAACAATGGGAAAATATGAATCAAAGTGACCTAGAATTGCTTAATCAAGTCCGTTGGGCTCGGCCACAATGCAATTGGCTCAACCATCATCACCTAAGGCTCGGCCATGATCCAATCTGAAGCAACTAGGCTCGGCCATGGGCAGAAAATAGAAGATAAAGCAATGGGTTGTGAAGAGGTAGGAGTTCATGAATACAAAGAGGTAAGGTAGGTGAATGGTAATAGGTTTCAAGTGCATTGGGTTTGGCCCTAGGCTAAAGGTCTCGGCCTTGATGGTTTGTGGATCGGGTCTTGTCATATCAGATCAAGGCAACTGGATAGGCACAGCTAGGGGATGGTGTTGGTCACGACAAGCGATGGAGGAGGTGTGGATTGGTGGCCAAGGCAAGCTAAGGAGAAGTGGTGAACAAGGAAGGCTCGGCTAGGTTTAAAACAATTTGGTGATGCGGTTTTTGCATCTATGGGTCACGGCAAGGGCTTGGTGGTGATGTGGAGGGGTGAAGGCCGATCATGGTGGTGGTGGTAAGGAGTTGTGGTCGGCTAGAAGAGGTGTGGCCGATCATAGCTTTGAAACAAAAGAAAAAAAACAAAATGAAAACGAGGAGAAGAAGGACACTTGTAAATGTTTATTCAGGAGATGGAAATGAGAAGAGAGATGAGAAACAATGTATGTACATGAATTAGAAAGTAAATACACGGCTAAGAAAGAAAAGGAACGGCTATGGGGTTTTGAATGGCTAAGAAAAGGAAAAGGCAACAATTAAAGAAAAGAAACCGAAGTCTCTAGAATTTCCAAGCCTGTTATCAAAGTAAAACAAGTCAAAAATCAAATAAATAAAAATCAAAGTCTAAATAAAATAAAACAGAAAATAAAAATAGAGAAATGAACATAGGAAAATAGAAAATAAAATACAGAAAATAATTGCGTGTAAGACACTGAATTTTATCAAATCTAAAAAGTTTAAAAGAGAATTTTACAAAATGAAAAGCAGAACGAATATCAGAATTAAATAAAATTTTAAAGAAAAAGATTAGAATTTAAAAATTCAAATTTAACTTTTTTCAACTGAAAGTTAAAGTTTGACCAAAGTTGGCCAAAATATAAAAATTTCAAAATATGTTTATTTTATTGTATTTGGAAGTAAAATTGTAAAAAAACGTCTATAATTACATTGGAAAATTCCAAAATTTAAAATTTAAATGATTTAAAAATCAAAGTCTTCAATTAAATTGAATTAAAAATATTTTTAAAATTATGGGTTGTTACATGATCAAGTTGGGTTCCAGGAAGTTGCTTGATAACTCGATTTCGATTTTTAGGTGAGGTCGTCGAACTGGGTGCTCGAGTTGATCATCGAGGTCAGCGGTGATAGGTTGAAGGTCTCAGCGATGGTCGAAGGGCGTTGGATCATCGGTGCACGTGCACCTATGCACGTTTACGCCTGGGTTTGACTTGTTACAGATGGGAAGAAGAAGAAGTTAAACTCGAAGTTGATCCTGGGGAAAAGAAGTTGTGGCTCGAAGATGCTCGCGTGTGATATTGCTATATAACAGGATTTAAACTTTAAAAAAAAGAAGACTCGGGTTGTTTCTTAGGTATATCAAGCATTGGCTCAGGTGAAAACCTGAAGTGGCCTCGGGTTCATGTTATAACATTTTTGAAATTTAAATAAAACATGTTTTTCATCAAATCAAGTTTAAAACCTTTTCTTGATTTATTCTTGTAAGATCGTAAATGTTTATTTTTAGTTTTGGAATTAATAAAGGGTTTTAAAATATTTTAATTAATCAAGTTTGAAGTGTTTTAATATATATATCCTTTATTTATTCTTAAATTTATTTTTAAAAAATGTAATAGTATAATTAAGAATTCAATTAAGAAGATTAAATGTTTTTAATCTATTAACTTAAAGGTTTTAAGTTAAATTAGATGTTAATGATAATTTATTTCGAAGGTTATTTAAAATAAGATTTAAATGATGGCTATAAAACTAATTAAGATAAATAGGTTATCTTAAGATTAAAGGATCTTAAATTTGTAATTTAATGATAATTACTTAATTAAAAGTTAATTAAGTAATATTTAAAGATTAATTAATTTGTAATTAAAGGGTTAATTGATTAATGTACTTAATCAAAGGATAATTAATTAATAAAGGGTAAATTAATTAATGTGATTAATTACTCAATGGATAATTACTTAATATAATTGAATTAAAGGTTGATTTATTAGTATTAGTAATTAAGGGATAAACTTAATAGATAATTACTTAATATAAGTAATTAGAGGATAATTAAATAATTAAAGGTTAATTATTTAATAATTAAAGGATAATTAATTGATTAAAAGTTAATTAATTAGTTATTAAAGGTGAATTAATTAATGATTAAAGGATAATTAATTTATGATTGAAAGATAATTACTTAATGTAATTAATTAATGGTTAATTAATTAATGTAATTAGCTTATGGATAATTAATTTATGTGATTAATTAAGGATAATTAATTAATTAATTAAGGATAATTGATTAAGTTGGATGATTAAGGATGATTAATTAACGTCATTAATTAATTAAAATAATAGCCAATGGTTTGTAATTAATTAATATTAATTAACCAGGATTAGTAATTTATTCATAAGTAATTAATCTAGTTTAAATTAATTATAATCAGGCGATTAATTGATCTTACTTGTGGATGATTGGATTATATTGAATTCTTTGAATTATTTGATTTCTCTTATATGAATTGTTTTGGATTGTGCTGTGAACTGTGATTTATTTATTTGTGATATATTTAATTGTTTATTTGTGAATGAAAGATAAGCGTTATAGGATTATACCGCTTATTAATATTGTTATGCTTGAATTTATGATGGTTGATATTTTATTATTGCCTGTGAAAGCCCTGGATTACACACAACACACACAAATATGGATTTCACAGGAAATTGGTTAAGTCACAGACATTTTGAATTTAATATTATTTTATTCAGATAATGAAAGATTTTAAAAGTAGAATTTTGAATCCAAAATGGCTTGGAAACGGAATTGGGTTGAATATGAAAAGCTTTTGAAAAGGAAGTTTTGAAATTAAATTTTTGTTTGGATATAATATGGCTTGTTAAAGTTTTGAAATTAAAATAGTATATTTGGATTTAAATTCAAGATTTGAAGTTGAGTTCTATGTCTATATGGTTATAATTTTGGAATCTATGGTTTAAAAAGGATATGCAGGCTATATAATGTATATATATGAATTGTAAACCATTTAAGTATTTTAAATGAATTATTTTGGGAATTTGAATTGAACTCAAATAGAGCTTGCCGAGAGTACGACAGTTCGCTGATTTTCCAGTTTATAATTTTAAAAGGCTATAACTTGAGCAAATTTAATCGGATTTTCCCGAAATGAAAATATTTATTTTTTAAATGATAATAGTTTTCATATAAAGAAAGAATTTCCAGTTTTGTTGAAAGGATTTCAAGTTATGGGTGAATCAAATTGGAAATAGTTTTGAAAACTATGAATGAATCATGGTTAAAGATTGGCGAACCTTGTTTTCAAAATTGAAGAGGACCTTAAAAGATGAATCATTTATTTAAAAGATAAATGGAAGTTTTTCTAAACTGTTCAAAAGGAAAGGTTTTAGGAAACATGGGCTAAAAGTTGCGACTTAACTAAGATCCCAATATATTCATGTGTTTTTAAAAACAGGCACTCAATATTCGGATTAGCCGAGAGAGGACTTTATGCCATAAAACCCATTTCGAATAAATGATACGTCGAAATGGATAGCAATTGACGACAGTGGTTTAAGATTGGGTATTTTCGAGAACGAAAGGATTATCCGTCGAATGACTCTACACAGAGTTGCTCTGGTATAGAGATCTCCATATGTGATAGGGAGTCCGGTCGGGATTGTGAATATCCGGATTTGCAAGGGCTTCTTTGAAGTGCCTTCGGTTCCATTCAGACCCAGGATAGACTTGTATGGACGTATGTCTGATGATACACTTTGAGATGTAAAGATGGTTTCTATCAAATACATTTCTGTTTGGTGGCGGAGAATTTATTCTTTAAGCTTAACACCCTTCTTTGAGACGTACGAGCTCAGAGGTTATGTAGTCGATATTTACTAGTGATATATTCCCAATTTGGTAATGTGGCATGCTAAGTGCTGATCATTGGTTGATCGAAGCATGACTTTTGTGAAAAGCGTAGCTTTGTGGGATGAGACTTCAATGAACCTTACATCTCGGAAATGGTCGAAACAGGAAGGACGCAGTAGGGTTACGGGGGTCGCGCCCCTTAGGTTACGTGCATTTCCTTCTGGATAAAAAGTGGTATCATGGTATGGAGCCCAGATATTTAATATATGTAGTTGGAATTTGTTGGTGAATCCCGAGATAAAGGTTGAGTAAGAACTTTAGCTTTGGAGTATATTTGGATATATGTAGTGGTATCATTTTTGTATCAATTGTTGTGTATCAATAAAATTATTTTTTGTTCCCACTGTGTTGTTATCACCTAATGTTGTTATTAGCTTCGGGGAATCGGATTTCAACGTTTGAAACTGCGGCATTCGAATACGGGTGATGTATGGATGTCGATTTTCAAGCGTTGGAAGCTGGGTCGTCACAGTTGGTTTCATAGCTAAAGGTTGAGTAAGAACTTTAGCTTTGGAGTATAACACATTAGGTGACTCATTAGAGATAGGGTTATAAATACCCTAGAATAAGTATCCCTAAGATATTTTGTCCGTATGCGTCAGTCAATTCTCTTGCTATTCATTAATAGTGAGAATGAGTGCAAGAAGAGGACGAGGTAGGGGAAAAAGGAGTACCGCTACAAATGATCGACACCCTGTAACAACAAGGAAACAACTTTTCCCATCAATCTTCTTTGATCATCATCTAATTTCAATTCTTTGATGGCTTCCAGGCAACTACAAGAAAAAGCTTTGGTGTGGTGGTGTCCCTGCGAATTTTTGTTTATGTTGTAGAAAGGTTCCTGTTTCTTATTCTCTTCATTAGTTTATCTCAGCTTTCCGCTTTTGACTTTATGAATTTGAAATTTACTTTGAAATGAACTGATTAGCAATGTTTTGTTGTGATTTCTTGGGTATTCCGACCTGAGTTTGGAATCCATACCTAGTGTTTGAATTGCGAAGAATTGTATTCGTTTGTCTATTCTTTAGGGTCCAGTTACATTCTATGAACAGTTAGTTATCCCTTCGAACTACCCAACGCCCCTGCATATTTCATAGACCTGATGACCCGAGTATTTTGTGAAGTATTGAATAAGATCGTTCTCGTATTTATTGATGATATTTTGATTTGGTGAGCCAAATGTAGAATAGATATTCAGATTGATCTGGTAATCCATTTCTCTATCTTTTTGTGTGTTCTTAATTTATCTCCCTGTCTAGCAAATTTCGGGGACGAAATTTTCTTAAGGGGGAGAATCTTTAACGATCCTATTTTTAAGTCAAATTTAAATTGGCAATTAATATATATTTTTTGGATTAATCTATGAATTAATTTGAATTTTTTCCAGAACAAATAAAAATGTGTTTGTCTATATGTGTATATATATATATTGTAAATAGAATTTTGGTTTGAAATTATAAAATAAATATTTTGAAAAATAAATATTTTGAAAAATAAATTGGATTTGAATACTCTATATTTCAAAATTAATGAAAATTTGTTTTTTAATTATAATATACATATGTAATATATATTTTGGAACTAATATTAAATTTAATATAATAATTTTTCAAAAGCTATTTAAAAGTTAAAATTTAAATTTTAAAAGACTTATATATAATATATTATATATGTGTTTATTTATTAATGTATAATTTAATTTTAAAATCATTTTTCTTTAAGATTATATAAATATTTATAAAGGGAAATGTGTTAAAAAAATAGAAAATATAATTTTAAAATTTATGAGATAAAACATTTATAAATATAAAAACATTTTAAATATGCAAATTTACATGTGTAGGCTAAGCAATATGAATAAAGACAAGTGTCAAAGATGTTAAACATGCATTTAACAAACGTAGCTATTTTAACATACATTAACAAGTATAGGCTTAGCAAAGACAAGTGTCATGTTATTTATTTTCATTTTTAAAAATAAAAAAAGGATTTCAAGGCTATGTGTATATATCTCTATTCCTACTCTCACATTTTCTTTTATCTTCATTTTCAAAAATCTGAAAAACAAAAACCTGGTAACTCAACAAAACAAAATCAGGAAATAAAAACAGAAAATAAAATCTAAAAACAAATCAAATATAACAACTTTGAACCGTTTCAAGCTTTAGTTTGCAACCAAATTCATAAAACAAAGATCAATGATAGTTCCAGATTTCAAAGATCAGTTCAAAATTAAAGCAAAGATCAAATTCATTTCAACCCGATTCAAAAGCTTGGAAGATCAATTCTCTGTTATTTTTCAAAAATCCAAAACAAAGCAGTGGTTTCAAATTCAAGTTGTAATCCAAGTTCAGATCATTATCAAAACAAAGATCCAGATCAGATTTAAGTTTCTAGATCAGTTTCTTTTAAGTTCAAAACATTTTCCAGGATCAAGCTCCTATGTTTTAACAATTCAGGTGTAACGACCTAACTTCCAAACTACAGGAAGTCGCATCGTTAAGAAGAAAGAAAGGGATAGAAAAGAGAAAAGAAAGGAAAGAAAGAAACAGACAACATCAGAATCTCACAGTGGAACGAATAAATAATATTATATCACATAATACTTTACATAGTATCATATACATCAGAGTTTTACAGCCAATACAATACAAACTAGACAGTTATAAACATCTGTCTAGCGATTACAATTCAAGAATATCAGAGAAAAACAGATACAACTCAAACACAGCGGAATCTACTATATATATCTACACGCTGAAGCCTCCTTCTCCATTATCTCCTCCAGAACTCGTCAAAGCAATCCTGAAACACTTGACTACTCATACGTAATATGAGTACCCAAGAGTTTAATAAAACAGAAAATAAACACTCGGGTCAGACAGGGGTCTGGTGTGAGTAAACGGGTTTAAAAGTTGCTTAACTTTTAGAAAATCCTTTGAAAATAAAGGGTATCACGTAAGACTTCCCACACATAAACATGGAAAAGTTTTTACCTTACGCTAATCAAAGCATTTGATAGGAAATCCAGTGATATTATAATAGTGTCTAGGGTTTTCAAAATAAAATACAGAAATAGCTGGAATGCTTACATCTCACGTTTCAACATAGTTGGGCACAATCAAAACCGTACAGGCACTTATTGGATTTTGGATTCCATCAATGGAAGGGCTACTGGGGTACCGCCCGTCACAGTACGTGGCCTAGATCACCGTACCGAGGATTACTCGCAATCCCCTGCAACACAAGGCCGGACCCATTCCTTACTGAATAGCTCCGAACAAGATAACCCCGACAGTTGGAGCTCTCAACCGTCCACACAGCCGAAATAAAAGGGACCTCTAGACATGGGTAAATCTCACTCTCAAGTGGGGGCTACCCACGAAGCCTTGCTGCACCTCCTCTGTTTTAGCCATTCCCGGTTGATGAGGCTTGAGGTTACGATTACCTTTATAGGACATATAAATCTTAGAATGCTCATCGTCCACCTGACGATGTTCTGAAAGCATTCAATCCATACAAGTTCGTTCCGGGTTCGAACAAAACCGAAGGCATTATCTCGTTACACTCGTATTGGAATCACCCTCAGAGTTAACGACGATAACCCTTACACTCTGAACCACCATCTCGAATCTATAAGTACTATTCCGTCAAACTCATTACGGAATCACCAACAGAGTTATATTGACGTATAGCCCTTACACCTCGGGTCTTCACTTGCTCCACTTGGTTTAACGACCTAACGTTTAATTGGAATCGATGTGGTTTTCGGATATCTAAATATGGAAACCCGATCCCGGTCTCACCGAAACCAAACGCCATTTTAATGTCCAAGTTATACTTAAGGGTTTTAGACAATTAATTCATTTTATTTTTATCTATTTCACACAGATAGATAAACTACATTAACAGGTAACTCATATCATTATCACAACAAATAATCATCACAACAGTCAATCACCACAACCAGAATAATCCATCACACTATAACTAAGCATCCATATCCTATAGATACTACTTATCTCATTTCTGAGATCACAATCATCCAATTAATAACATTCATAAGCAATGATTTATTATCCATCATTTATAATTAATTTAAAATGAATTAAATTAATTACTTCTATCCTTAATTAATTTAAAATAAATTAAATTAATTACCCACCTAAAAATCCTACTTATATGTAACGACCCGTATTTTTACGGATCGATAGATCGTAGAATTATTAGGTCGTTAGTGTTGTTTATGTTGTCTCTGGACTGAGTCGTATAGGAAGTTAACTCGTGTGTTAAGTGTTGAGTCGTTAACGAGTTAACTAGTGGACCGAGTTGAGAATTTGACCGACTCATAGAGGTAGCGACCTATAGGTTTGGCCGAGTTAGTGAGTTGCCGAGTTAAGGTAGTGGCCGACTCATATGGTCAACGAGTTATAGGGTTTGGCCGACTTAGGTGTTGCCGACTTAAGAGGGCGACCGACTCAAGGGGTGAACGGCTTATAGAATTAGAGACCTATAGAAGGACCGACTTAAGGCTTAGCCGGGGGTTAATGAGTCGGTGAGGCCATGGGTCGTGAGTTATTTTGTGTGTTAGGATGAGTCGTTTGACCGAGTTAAGGATAGGTCGAGTCGGTTAGCTGGTGGCCCTGTACTTTGTTAGAAGCTTGAGTCGTGTGTGTAGTTGAGTCGTGATACGACTTAGGACTTAGGAGTGTTAGCGGCATGAAGTGTTAGGCCGGTTACTTGATGAGTCGTGAGTCGTGAGACGATGAGTCGGCAGCTAGTTAAGTCGTGACCGGTTTAGGTTGAGTTGGCATGTGTTATGTGTTAAGTCGCGCGCATGCATGAGTCGTAAGTCGTGACTCGGGGTTGAATTAGGTCCGTGTTTGAGTTGCGTATTGGTTGAGTCGTGAACTATGTTGACTCGTTAGGCAGTTAACCCGCGTGTGTGTGTTGTGTCGTCTTGGCTTGAGTCGGCAGAGGCTTGTTGAGTCTTGAGTCGTGGGCATATAAGTCACGAGCGACTTAAGGTTAAGTCGTTAAGTCGCGAACGACTTAGGGATGAGTCGGCGGCCGACTTAAGGGGGTTTTTCAGCCTATAAATAGAGGGGTTTGGCTCACTTTTTGGCACCGATTTTTGAAGCGACGAAGTGCTTCTATTTTGAGAGCTCGACTACAACATTTCTTCATCTCCTTTTCTCCATTTCAATCTAGTTCTAACATCCATCCAAGATCGAAGATCCAAGAGCCAAAGTTGAAGATCTTCATCCAACCAAGCTAGATTTCATCGTTTCAAGCGGGATTTCGACGAATCAAGCTTGAATCCTTGCTGTCCAGATCTGAAGTTGATAGTTTTTGAAGTGTTTGGGTGATTCGGTGAGTGGTGGTTATCTCTCACGCGGACCCAAAGGAGCATATTGGATTGGTGGTTTGTTGAAGTGTTGTAGATAGTGATTTTATGCATATTTCTTTAGATCCAAGTGTAGATCCATTACTTATGAAGATGTTTACTTATGCAAGTTCATTTATCAAGTTGTAGAGACAAAACCCATGATTTATATTTGTTAGATCTATGCTAAAAACCCTTGATTCATGTATGATAGATCCTTGCTCATTTATTTACGAAATTGCCATTTTAGTTATAAATGCCTATTTAGATCTTGATTTACTACTTAT
Source organism: Allium cepa (assembly GCA_030765085.1). Classification (NCBI taxonomy): domain Eukaryota; kingdom Viridiplantae; phylum Streptophyta; class Magnoliopsida; order Asparagales; family Amaryllidaceae; genus Allium; species Allium cepa. The sequence goes on along the minus strand of CM060937.1, from coordinate 139,745,480 downwards.
TTGTTTGGATTAATGTTTGCCTTGTTTGATTGATATAAATGAGTTATCTAGTTGATAGATTTGGACAAGTATGGTCAAAGACGATTCAAAAGCTACGGAAGAGGCTCTTGAATGGTGAAAGTTGCTTAAGACATATGTAGCGGATGTTGAAGATCATATGTATGGATTGGATGATGTTGAAATGGAACTTTGCCATGATGCGATGAGGCAAACCATGTTGTTGAGTTGAGACTTTGCTATGGTGTGATAGAGCGAAGTATGATGTGATGAAGACTTGGCGTAATCCAGGCAGGGATCATTCCAAGCATGTTGATAACTCGAGGGATGGTTCGAGTTGGTTGATAATGGATTGCTCGAGAGGTAGCTTGAGCTAGTATGAGAATAGTTGTCGAGGAGGATGACTAGGAGGCTTAGACCTCATCGTTGTTGAAGGTTCTAGCATGCTCAAAAGCAAGAGTACATGGGGCGCCCATAACGACTACAGGTAGGTAGTCGGGACACCCAAAAGACTACAGGTAGGTAGTTGAGTACTCTGGGCAGAGTAGGTAAGTCCTAGGCACGGGTCACGATGACGTGCGGAGCTATATCTAGAACCGGGGTTACCATTAGCCCTTGACAGGTGGTCATTCAACTAACGGTGAAATCAAAGCAATAATAACAGTGATAGCCAGAGTCATGGATGTTTGGACGTTTGGTTGTATCATCATTCGGCCTCAAAAGCGGTGTTTTCTGGGTGCTTATCTGATCTTGGTTTAGGCCTTGGGGGTTTGTATTTGGAAAACATCGTCCTTGACTCGAGTGGTTATTGCTTTACCCTAATTGTCTGCTATGTTATGCTTGCTTCTCCTTAGTGTGTGTCTGGGGGGCTATCACTGTAGAGAGAGGTGGAGTGGGATGGTTTGGTTCCTATTCCTTTTATCCCTTATGCTCTTTTGGTATGTTTGATAGTTGATTTACTGCTCACTAAGACTTTGTCTGACTCATGGTTTTATGTCTCCTCTTATTACCTTGGGCTGTTCATCCATGTTGGGATGGGCAGACTAGGTAGCAGGTGACAGGTGCTGTTCTTCGAGATCTACGCTGTTGGCGACGAAGACGAGCAGGAGGCTTTTGCATATTATCTTCTATATGTACTGGGTATCCGCTGCTGTATTTGATTGAGTGTTATGTAGTGATGCTTTGATGTATGGATGATTCACATGTTTGTATAAAACTTTATGATGCTTATATGATGATTTTCTGTTATGAAGCTTCACTATATATTTCTCTATTGTATTTTATCCATGCGCTGTGAGTTATGCGATAGATTCTGCGATGTTTATTCTACCCTTGACGGTCACCCATGGCTGCTTGGCACGCCTTTCAGCGCATTATTGACTTGTTTTGGTGCGGGAGTCATGGGCGGTCGTCACATTTGGTATCAGAGCTTTGGTTAATCGATTTTAGCCAACGCTCGCTGACGTAACTACGTAAGAGAGACGTAATTGTATTTTGATGGATGATTACTATATATAATATAGTAGTTTAGAAGGATTTGAACTCCTTATGCAGTTGTTTCTCAAAGGTGTTCTAATCATTTCTTTTTCTAGATACTAAAAATGAGTCGAAGAGGGAGACCAGCTGCAAGGGAAGGCCGTGCTACTGAAGGAGCTGTTGATTATGGAACTATGTTCGAAGCGATGATAACTTCGATCATGAGGAGGATACCAGCTTCAGGATCATCAGTAGATGTGGGAGTTCAAGTTCAAGCCCCAAGATCGGTGGATTTTGCTAAGCTTTGCAAGGACTATACTTCTCTCGGAGGAAAAGCTTTCTTGGGGATAGAGTCGACCATTGAAGTGCAAAGATGGATAGATGCATGTCGAAGGATCTTTGGTGACTTAGGAATTGAGGATGCAACTAAGAGGAAGCTTGCATCGAGACAGCTTCAGGGAAGAGCTGCTGATTGGTGGAATTCTATTACCATCGATACTCCAGAAGAAGAGATTACTTGGGAGCAATTCCAAGTTAGATTTGAAGCTAAGTTCATCTCTATGGCTCAGAAGTCTGTTTTGTTCAAGAGGTTTGTAGAGCTCAAGCAAGGTGGGAGGACCGTTCTTGAGTGTGTCTCTGAGTTTGAAGCTTTGTCTAAGTATGCTAGATCGTATATTGATTCTCCCTATCAGAAGAATGAAAAGTTTGTGACTGGTCTGGATGCTTATCTCGGGAGGCAGTTAGTGGATCATTTGGATGATCCGTTTGAGAAGCTTGTGGAGAAAGCTCTCAGGCACGAGAGTTTGTTTCCTAAGGAAGTATCTGTTGTTGTTGTAACCAAGGAAGGATCTAAACCACAGCAGAATGGGAACAGGAAGAGGAAGCACCAGCAGCAGCATCAGAGGGGTAAGGATGGTCCGAAGAGGCCAAAGGGCGAAGTGACCTGCTACAACTGCCAGCAGAAGGGCCATCTCTCTAGAGATTGTAAGAATCCCAAGGTGCCGGGAAAGTGTTATAACTGTGATAAGCTGGGACATATCAAGAAGGATTGCCCAGAACCACGGAAAGACAAGCAGATTGTGAAAGCTTATGCTTTGGGGGCTGTTCCATCGTCTTCGAAAGCTCCTACTGCTGAAGAGAAGGGGAAGAGTGTGGTGGTTCAAGGTACTCTTTCCATTTGTGGTGTTCCAGTTAGAGTGTTGTTTGATACTGGAGCGTCGCATTCTTTTGTTTGTGAGGATTTGGTAAGCCGGTTGGGTTTGAAACCGGATATTGTTGATAGGCCATTGGTTGTGACTAATCCAGTTGGGGGTTCGTCATGTTTGTGTATGATATGTCATGGTCTAGTTGTGTCAAGTCATGATTGCTCGTTTGTTTGTGATTGTTTTGTTCTGAACTTTGCGGGGTTCGGAATTATTTTGGGTATGGACTGGCTTAGGAAGTATGCGGCAAGGATTGATTGTGAGAGGCTGGAGGTGACAGTCGGGAATGTGGAAGGGCAAAAGGTTGTGATACAATGTAAGCATGAAGAAGGCGTCTTCATGAGCTTCATGTATTCGCTGGTTGTTCCACGGGATGGACTGTCATCGGTGCCTACTGTGAATGAATTTGAGGACGTCTTTGACGAAGTCAAAGGGTTACCGCCGCATAGGGAGATCGAGTTTCGTATCGATCTAGTTGAGGGAGCCAGACCTGTTGTGATGCCTCTTAGGCGGATGGCGCCTAGGGAGCAGCAAGAGTTGAAGGTGCAAGTTGATGACCTTTTGCAGAAAGGATTCATTCGGCGTAGTGTGTCCGAATGGGGTGCACCAGTTGTGTTCGCAACCAAAGCGGATGGATCGTTGAGGTTGTGTGTCGATTATCGTGAGCTGAATAAGGTGACTAAGAAGAACAAGTATCCATTGCCGAGAATAGATGACTTGTTTGATCAGCTTCACGAGGCTAAGGTGTTCTCTCAGATGGATTTGGCAACGGGATTTCACCAGTTGAGAGTGGCTAAGGATAGTGTTCCGAAGACTGCTTTTAGGACACCATCCGGTTTCTATGAGTGGCTGGTAATGCCGTTTGGATTGACTAACGCACCAGCATATTTTGTGGATCTTATGAATAGAGTGTTCAGAGATCGGTTGAACAAGTTTGTACTTGTGTTCGTGGATGATATTTTGGTTTACTCCAGAGCTGAAGAAGAGCACAAGATGCACTTGAGGATTGTTTTGGAAATCCTGCGGAAACATCAGCTGAAGGCTAAGTTTTCGAAGTGTCACTTCTGGAAGAGTGAAGTGAGGTTCTTAGGTCATGTTATTTCTAGAAATGGAATAGCGGTCGATCCCGCTAAGGTGGCAGCGATCCAGGATTGGGTTAGACCTAAGAATGCATCTGATGTGAGAAGTTTTCTTGGATTAGCAGGATATTATCGACGATTTATCAAAGACTTTTCCAAGATAGCTGCACCATTGACAGGATTGACGAAAAAGAACCAGGAGTTCAGATGGGATGATAAGTGTGAGCAAGCTTTCGTGATCCTGAAAGAGCGACTGACGAGTGCTCCTGTTTTGACTATTCCAAGTGGGAATGATGAGATGATGGTTTACACCGATGCCTGTGGTACTGGACTTGGAGCAATGCTGATGCAGAAGGATAAAGTTGTTGCGTATGCTAGTCGACAACTGAAGCCGCATGAAAGAAATTACCCGACTCATGATTTGGAGTTAGCAGTGATTGTTTTTGCTTTGAAGATGTGGAGACATTACCTATTGGGAGTTCGATTCGAGTTGTTTACGGATTATAAGTCGTTGAAGTATCTGTTCTCCCAAAAGGATTTGAATCTCCGACAACAACGGTGGCTAGAGTTCTTGGCATCGTATGATTTTGGTATAGCCTATACTCCGGGAAAGGGTAACGCAGTGGCAGATGCGTTGAGTCGAAGACATGCAGGATTGGGAGCCATGTTTTCGGAATGGAAGAGTCTTGAGTATTTGGCTGGATTTGATTTCAGGCCTAGATGTGAGTTGGAACCTGAGATGTTGGCAAACTTATCGATAAGACCTACTCTTGTGGAAAGAATTGGCGAGAGCCAAAAGCGAGACGATAAGCTTGTCAAGATTATCCGTGATTTGGAATCTGGATTGGAACCAGAAAAGGATAAAGGATTCGAGGTCGATCGAGAGGGTTGGCTTCGAAAGCAAGGACGGTTAGTTGTTCCCGATATAGATGGATTGAGAGATGAAGTTCTGAGGGAAAGTCATCACTCGAAGTTGACAATTCATCCAGGTGGTAATAAGATGTATCGGGATATGAAGAGAACATATTACTGGGAAGGTATGAAGAAGGATGTCGGAAATTTTATTTCCAGATGTATGAACTGCCAGTTGGTGAAAGCTGAGCAGAAGAAGCCCAGTGGATTACTTCAGCCATTAGAGGTTCCTACATGGAAGTGGGAGCAAGTGTCAATGGATTTTATCGATGGTCTACCTAGAACAAGAGCGGGGAATGAAGGGATTTGGGACATCATAGATCGGTTGACCAAGAGTGCAAGGTTCATTCCTGTTCGATCGACTAGGACTGCATCGAAGTTGGCTGAGTTGTATGTGAAGTGGATTGTTCGATTCCATGGTATTCCGAAGGGTATAGTGAGCGATCGAGACCCATTGTTCACTAGTGGATTTTGGAAGAGCTTCCAGGAAGTTTTGGGAACCGATTTGTGTTTAAGTACAGCTTATAACCGCAAACAGATGGTCAGACTGAGAGAGTCAACCGAGTTTTGGAAGATCTTCTTAGAGCATGTGTTTTGGACTTCGGAGGATCATGGGAAGATCACCTTCATTTGGTGGAATTTGCTTATAATAACAGTTATCAGTCGAGCATTGGTATGGCACCATATGAGGCATTATATGGAAGACCGTGTAACTCTCCGACATGTTGGTTGGAAACTGGAGAAAAGTTGATACTTGGACCAGAGATGATTCGACAGACTTCGGATTGTATAGAGATCGTTAGGCAACGAATGAAGGCTGCTCAAGATCGTCAGAAAAGTTATGCAGATAATCGTCGTAAGGATTTGGAGTTCGACGTAGGCGATATGGTTTTTGTAAAGATTTCTCCATTAAAGAATATTATAAGATTTGGGAAGAAAGGGAAGTTAACTCCGAGATTTGTTGGACCATTCCCGATTATCGAGCGGATTGGAAAGCTCGCGTATAGATTGGAGTTACCGGGGAAGATGGCGGGTGTGCACAATGTTTTTCACGTATCGTATCTACGGAAGTGTGTGCATGACCCAAGTACTGTGGTTTCTGCTGATAGCTGTGAAGATTTAGAGGTTGATCCAGTGGTTAGAAGACCTCGTAAGCCGCTTCGTGTTGTTGAGACCGACACGAAACAGCTTAGGAGGAAGACGATTACGTTGCTCAAGGTACAATGGAGTGATGATGTTAACGACTGTACGTGGGAGGAGGAAGAGAGGATGAAGGCAGCTCATCCCGAACTCTTCGAGGTATGGCCCTAAAGTGTCGTGACATCTCATGAATTTGTAGCTTGTTCTAAGTCTTAGAATTCTGCATGCTAGGTTAGAATTGGATGCATGATTTGTTGATTGCTATGGATGGTAGGCATGCGGAATATCTTTGATTGCTGTTATTTGCTTGGAATTTCGGGGGCGAAATTCCTAAGCGGGAGAGAATGTAACGACCCGTATTTTTACGGATCGATAGATCGTAGAATTATTAGGTCGTTAGTGTTGTTTATGTTGTCTCTGGACTGAGTCGTATAGGAAGTTAACTCGTGTGTTAAGTGTTGAGTCGTTAACGAGTTAACTAGTGGACCGAGTTGAGAATTTGACCGACTCATAGAGGTAGCGACCTATAGGTTTGGCCGAGTTAGTGAGTTGCCGAGTTAAGGTAGTGGCCGACTCATAGGGTCAACGAGTTATAGGGTTTGGCCGACTTAGGTGTTGCCGACTTAAGAGGGCGACCGACTCAAGGGGTGAACGGCTTATAGGATTAGCGACCTATAGAAGGACCGACTTAAGGCTTAGCCGGGGGTTAATGAGTCGGTGAGGCCATGGGTCGTGAGTTATTTTGTGTGTTAGGATGAGTCGTTTGACCGAGTTAAGGATAGGTCGAGTCGGTTAGCTGGTGGCCCTGTACTTTGTTAGAAGCTTGAGTCGTGTGTGTAGTTGAGTCGTCATACGACTTAGGACTTAGGAGTGTTAGCGGCATGAAGTGTTAGGCCGGTTACTTGATGAGTCGTGAGTTGTGAGACGATGAGTCGGCAGCTAGTTAAGTCGTGACCGGTTTAGGTTGAGTTGGCATGTGTTATGTGTTAAGTCGCGCGCATGCATGAGTCGTAAGTCGTGACTCGGGGTTGAATTAGGTCCGTGTTTGAGTTGCGTATTGGTTGAGTCGTGAACTATGTTGAGTCGTTAGGCAGTTAACCCGCGTGTGTGTGTTGTGTCGTGTTGGCTTGAGTCGGCAGAGGCTTGTTGAGTCTTGAGTCGTGGGCATATAAGTCACGAGCGACTTAAGGTTAAGTCGTTAAGTCGCGAACGACTTAGGGATGAGCCGGCGGCCGACTTAAGGGGGTTTTTCAGCCTATAAATAGAGGGGTTTGGCTCACTTTTTGGCACCGATTTTTGAAGCGACGAAGTGCTGCTATTTTGAGAGCTCGACTACAACATTTCTTCATCTCCTTTTCTCCATTTCAATCTAGTTCTAACATCCATCCAAGATCGAAGATCCAAGAGCCAAAGTTGAAGATCTTCATCCAACCAAGCTAGATTTCATCGTTTCAAGCGGGATTTCGACGAATCAAGCTTGAATCCTTGCTGTCCAGATCTGAAGTTGATAGTTTTTGAAGTGTTTGGGTGATTCGGTGAGTGGTGGTTATCTCTCACGCGGACCCAAAGGAGCATATTGGATTGGTGGTTTGTTGAAGTGTTGTAGATAGTGATTTTATGCATATTTCTTTAGATCCAAGTGTAGATCCATTACTTATGAAGATGTTTACTTATGCAAGTTCATTTATCAAGTTGTAGAGACAAAACCCATGATTTATATTTGTTAGATCTATGCTAAAAACCCTTGATTCATGTATGATAGATCCTTGCTCATTTATTTACGAAATTGCCATTTTAGTTATAAATGCCTATTTAGATCTTGATTTACTACTTATTTGTTTGGATTAATGTTTGCCTTGTTTGATTGATATAAATGAGTTATCTAGTTGATAGATTTGGACAAGTATGGTCAAAGACGATTCAAAAGCTACGGAAGAGGCTCTTGAATGGTGAAAGTTGCTTAAGACATATGTAGCGGATGTTGAAGCTCATATGTATGGATTGGATGATGTTGAAATGGAACTTTGCCATGATGCGATGAGGCAAACCATGTTGTTGAGTTGAGACTTTGCTATGGTGTGATAGAGCGAAGTATGATGTGATGAAGACTTGGCGTAATCCAAGCAGGGATCATTCCAAGCATGTTGATAACTCGAGGGATGGTTCGAGTTGGTTGATAATGGATTGCTCGAGAGGTAGCTTGAGCTAGTATGAGAATAGTTGTCGAGGAGGATGACTAGGAGGCTTAGACCTCATCGTTGTTGAAGGTTCTAGCATGCTCAAAAGCAAGAGTACATGGGGCGCCCATAACGACTACAGGTAGGTAGTCGGGACACCCAAAAGACTACAGGTAGGTAGTTGAGTACTCTGGGCAGAGTAGGTAAGTCCTAGGCATGGGTCACGATGACGTGCGGAGCTATGTCTAGAACCGGGGTTACCATTAGCCCTTGACAGGTGGTCACTCAACTAACGGTGAAATCAAAGCAATAATAACAGTGATAGCCAGAGTCATGGATGTTTGGACGTTTGGTTGTATCATCATTCGGCCTCAAGAGCGGTGTTTTCTGGGTGCTTATCTGATCTTGGTTTAGGCCTTGGGGGTTTGTATTTGGAAAACATCGTCCTTGACTCGAGTGGTTATTGCTTTACCTTAATTGTCTGCTATGTTATGCTTGCTTCTCCTTAGTGTGTGTCTGGGGGGCTATCACTGTAGAGAGAGGTGGAGTGGGATGGTTTGGTTCCTATTCCTTTTATCCCTTGTGCTCTTTTGGTATGTTTGATAGTTGATTTACTGCTCACTAAGACTTTGTCTGACTCAAGGTTTTATGTCTCCTCTTATTACCTTGGGCTGTTCATCCATGTTGGGATGGGCAGACTAGGTAGCAGGTGACAGGTGCTGTTCTTCGAGATCTACGCTGTTGGCGACGAAGACGAGCAGGAGGCTTTTGCATATTATCTTCTATATGTACTGGGTATCCGCTGCTGTATTTGATTGAGTGTTATGTAGTGAGGCTTTGATGTATGGATGATTCACATGTTTGTATAAAACTATTATGATGCTTATATGATGATTTTCTGTTATGAAGCTTCACTATATATTTCTCTATTGTATTTTATCCATGCGCTGTGAGTTATGCGATAGATTCTGCGATGTTTATTCTACCCTTGACGGTCACCCATGGCTGCTTGGCACGCCTTTCAGCGCATTATTTCCTTGTTTTGGTGCGGGAGTCATGGGCGGTCGTCACATTATAATTCTATTGATTAATCAACCTAGTTAATTAATCATTCATTAAGTGTTTAACTTGATTTAACATCTATGATTAATCATTCACTAATCACAATAGGTAACTAGTCTTAAATTAATTTTATAAAATTAATTAACCTTAATCATAAGTAATTAACATTTAATTACTTCATTTATTAATTAACTATAATGAATTACATTTATCCTTAATTAATTACAATTAATTAATCACTTAATTATTTAATTATTACTAAATTAAACAATTCTTAATTACATCATTAATTATAATAATTAATGATCTCTAATTAATATTTAAATTAATTACTCAATTAAAAATTAATTACATTTAGTAATTAATCTAATCATTTATTACCTTGATTAATACTTAAATCCAGTAATTAACTACCCTAATTACTCATTAATAAATTAATTATCCAATAATTAATTATCTTTATTAATTAATCCTTGATTAATTACAAAAGTAATTATCCAAATTACTTAACTAAAATAAAACATCTTTCCATAATTACAATCCAGTAATTATTACTTCCCTAAGTAATCCTGCTCCATAAATTACATCAAGTAATTATTATCATTAAATTATTTCCTAAATTAATTAAACTAAATTAATTAATTTAACAAAGCACATTATCAGAATTAATTACAATAAGCAATTAACCCTTAATTATTTTTTTGTAAAATAATTATACTTATCAAATTACAATTGATTATCTTAAATTAATTAATCTAATTAATTTATCAAAATTAATCACATTAATTAATTATTTAATTATCCTTAGATAATTATCTTATTTAATTAACAACATTTTCATTAATTTCTTACTTAAGAAAATTTCCTTAAATTAATTATTCATTAATCATTTCTAATTATAAATTAGTTTAAGTTATTATTTAAAATCAAATAAATAAGTAAATTTTTAATTATTCCCAAAATAATTCATTTACTTATTTATAACTTAATTAATATTCAAAATGTATTTAAATAATACATTTTTAAAATCTAATTCAACTCCCACTTTAAAATTTAAGATTTAAAAATGTTTAACCAAATAACATTTCCAATTTAACTTAATTAATAACCTAAAAGTAAAGAACTATTATAAGAAAAGTTAAAAATTTAATTACTTAATTTTTCTAAGGAAATCAAGCTTTTGAAATTAGATAGATTATTTAACTTTTCCATTTAAAGTTAAACATATCATAATTTTATTTCAATACTTAAAGGAAAGAATTCTTTTAAAATTTAAACCTTCGTTTGAAATCAGATTCATATTTAATTTCTACTTAATAACATTTCTGTCCAATATTTAAAACTTTTCAAACTGATTTGGATTCAAACAGATTTCAAAACAAAACTGAAATCATATTTAATTTGGTTTCAAAACCAAATTTAGATGTGGCTTACAATTTAAAAGTTTCATTTTAAACTTTGAATTCAAACTTATACCTGAATTTAAATCTTTGTTTTTTTTAAAAAAAATTAATTCCCTTCAGATTTTAAAAAAAACAAAACTGGTTTAAATAAAATCTCGAATTCAAATAAACCTGTAACTTATATTCACACTTGATTTCAGATTTGAATTTAACCCTTATTTAAATTTAAATTCATCATTTTTAAACTTTTGAATTCATAAACTTACTTGAATTTAATTCAAACTCTCACTTGAATTTAAATCATAGCTTTTAAAAACTTTTGGGTTTCCAGATTTTTTAAAAAAAAAACAACACTGCACAGGTTTATCACCTGCACAACTAAACCCAAGACACCATCCATTTACTTCGGGTTAAATCTCTACTTACTTCGAGTCAATTCTAAAACTGCATGGGAGCATCTTCGAGTCACTCAAACCCTGCACCAGCCAAAGTTCACCAGAGACCACAAACCACTGTACAACTACGACCACTACTCCGCCGACTTCCAGCACTCTTCACCCAACTTTCCAATACAGCATCCACCCCTCATCTTGATAACAACCACCAACATAATTCTTGCAGCTTGAAAATCAGATTCAAGCAAAAAAAACATAAACCTGAAAAGAAAAAAAAAATTCACCAAATACATAGCAACCCGGTCAACTCTCACCTTCATTCCTTCCCCTTATCTTCCCCACTCTTGCAGTCAACATTCAACCTCCAGAAGGAATCCAAATTCCAAAATTTACTTTATGGTTTGATATTCCCAAATTTCCATAATACTACACAGTCTAAAATACTGACTCCTCAGTTGTTTTAAAAAAAACTGATGCTTGTTTAATAATCATGGTTTTTAAACATGCATTAAAGTTTTAAAACTTATTTGAATAATTAAAAGATGTTTGCTAATTTTTACTTTGGAAACCAATGTCTGCTGTGACTGTTTTCCAGAAGTAATAGGGTTCTTTTTTTTTCTTTTCTAAACTAAAATTTTCCAAACCTAAACTATACTGAACAAACACACTATGTTTACACAATATTCTCTAACTATGATTCAATCATATAGAAGTGGATTTGAATTTAAATCCAAGTAATAACAGAAGCATGACTGTTAAAACAATTTACACAACATTTTTCTGCATAATCTATAAAGTACACAGAGCATCCATCTACAACAGTCAAAACATACTCAATTCTATCAATATTTATGCATAGATAAATTTGATACTATCTATAAATAGTGATGTTGCTTACTAAAGAAAAACAGTGCAGTTATTATCTTTTTAATTTACCACTGTTTGATTTTTCTTAATTGAAAAACATTTTGAATTTAACTTGATTTTCTGAAACCTTATTAACTTAATTTTAAAAAGAAAGAAACTGTTTTTAAAACAGAAATTTACTCACCTTAAATTGAAAACAGAAAGCATCCAGATGCAATTCATTTCTGCAGCCTGAATTCCTTGCATGGATTGAATCTTCTTGCCTCTCTTGCATTACTTAGTTGATGTTGAATTTGAGCTAACATGCTAGTTCAAATTGGTTTTAGCTTGATGTTTTGCAGGTTTTGAGACTGCATTTGATGTTGATTTGGTCTGAATGCTTCCCCTTTTCATTTTTGTTAAGTTAATCTTACAGATTGCAGATTTGAATTCACAAGTTGAAGACATTTTGTTTGCAGGTTACAGAATTTCCAGATTTGGGTTTTCATTTGCAGGTTTAAAGAATTTGCAATTTGGGTTTTCAGATTTAAACATGCATTGAGTTTGCAGATCTAAATAGTTGATATTTACAGAGTATAGATTTGGGTTGTGGAATTTTTTTGAGTGAAATAGATTTTCAGTTTTTTTAATTCTGAATTTTGATTCTTTATGGAAGATAAAATGTTTGAAACAAAAGATTGGTTAAGTTTTTATCTAAAATAACTAATTCAAATATTGATTTAGAAATGCCACTTGTTGTTTGGATATGAAAATTAATTACAAGTGTCAACTTTGAAACATGAATGTTAAACACATGTAAGAGTTAGATATAAAATAAATTTCTTTGTTTACAAATGTTTTAATTTAAAATAAAACCATTCTAATTTAAACTTAAGATGTTTTGTATGTTTATTTACATTTATTCTTTAAATGATTGCAAATGAATTATCTTTACATATTTAAATATTTTCTTGAATATTTTTAAAAATTATTTAAACCATTTTCACAAGAGAAACTTTTTAAAAAGAAAAGAACAAATGCTGAATTCATTTTATTCAAGAGTTTCAAATATACTATACTCTAATATAAATAAACTAAATTTATTTCAAACAATTTAAAGAGAAAATAAAATAAACTTTATTATAAAATACAATTTTTAACTATTATATATATAACAAAATATTTACTATAATTTCTTTTTGAAAATACAAGATAGATTTATAAATTGACTTATGGAAAAGTTTCAATACTATTTCAATTTAATTTAAATCAATTCATAAATTATACACTTATATATATTATAAACTTGAAAAGATCCTTTATTAAATTTAAAATTAAAATTAAAATAAAAACTCCTATTTACAATGTATACACATATATACATTATAAATAAAATATTTTTAAATCAATTTAGAAAGGAAATTTTATCATTAAAATATTTTAAAACAATAGGATTCTCAAACTCAATTATTATTATAAATTTTCAAAAGAATATCATTTATCAACAAAATAATTATAAATTTTCAAATGAAAATTATGTTTGAATTAGATTATTAAATCAGTATTTCACATTTTTAAAATAATTATAAATGAAATTATTAAATAAATATTGCCTAAATTTCCGGGACGTCACATCAGGTGAGCAAAATATCACTTTTTAAACCTTGATATGGTTATATCTTTATGGATGTGATGAATGAATGAAGCAATGTTACAATGTGTTTGCTTGAATGAAAATATGTTTTTGTATATATATATATATCTTTGTGTGTGTGTGTCTGCATGTCAAAGAAACAGGCAAATATGCCTCTGTCTTCTTTACAGGTTTTAAAACCTGTTTAGAAATTCAAATCATTCCACCTAAATGATTTTAGGCCTTAACCTCCGAATGAAAAATGTTTGTATATGAGTAACATCATTTTTAAAAATAATTTTAAGTGTTTAGGTTGAATATTTATTTCAAAAATGATAATTTACAGTGGAATCAAATATGAGTTAAAATTCGATGTTCATAAATTCATGTTTGGACTTCATAATCTAATTCGTATAGGAAAATCATTAATTTTGATAATCGTTTCATGATTTTTAAGCTTGTATACATTGAGAAATTTTGAGTTGGACGGATAATGGTTATTCATCTAATTCCGACGATCGGCGAAGGTATGGAGGCCGTGCTTGATTTGGAGGTGGAGTGAAGGATGTAGATCGATAGAAAAATAGTAGGGGATTTTTTAGATGGTCGGAGCGGCCAGAAGATGGTGAAGTAGTGTTTTATCGACCAGTTGGGCTGACGTTGTTCTCCAGGCCAGTTCAACGTCGATGCTGAACTAGAAGCGATTGCACCTGGGGGAATTGATGCGTGGGTCGAACGCGAAGGTTCTAGTGGATCGGCATGGATTCTGCTAAAATAGATCGACGGTGCGTGGCGTTTTAAGGTGATCAGGTTGGGTTCCAAGAAGCTGCTTGGTAACTCGATTTCGATTTTTAGGTGAGATCGTCGAACTGGGTGCACGAGTTGATCGTCGAGGTCATCGGTGACAGGTTGAGGGTCTCGGCGATGGTTGGAGGGCGTTGGATCATCGGTGCATATGCACTTGTGCACGTTTGTGCTTGGGGTTGACTTGTACTGATGGGAAGAAGAAGAAGTTAAACTCGAAATTGATCCCAGGGAAAAGTAGTTGTGGCTCAAAGATGCTCGCGTGTGATTTTGCTGTGTAAAAGGATTTAAACTTTAAAACACAAGACTCGGGTTGTTTCTCGGGTAAATCAAGCATTGTCTCGGGTGAAAACCTGAAGTGGCCTCGGGTTCATGTTATAACATTTTTGAAATTTAAATAAAACAAGTTTTTCATTAAATCAAGTTTAAAACCTTTTCTTGATTTATTCTTGTAAGATCATAAATGTTTATTTTTAGTTTTTGAATTAATTAAGTGTTTTTAAATTATTTTTATTAACCATGTTTGAAGTGTTTTAATATATGTATGTATATATATGTGTATATATATATCCTTTATTTACTCTTGAATTTATTTTAAATTAATGTAATAGTATAATTAAGAATTTAATTAAGAAGATTAACTGTTTTTAATTTATTAACTCAAAGGTTTTAAGTTAAATTAGATGTTAATGATAATTTGTTTCAAAGGTTATTTAAAATAAGTTTTAAATGATGATTATAAAATTAATTAAGATAAATGGGTTATCTTAAGATTAAAGGATTAAAATTTTGTAATTTAATGATAATTACTTAATTAAAAGTTAATTAATTAATATTTAAAGATTAATTAATTTGTAATTAAAGGGTTAATTAATTAATGTACTTAATAAAAAGATAATAATTAATTAAGGGTTAGTTAATTAATGTGATTAATTACTCAAAGGATAATTACTTAATGTAATTGAATTAAAGGTTGATTTATTAGTATAAGTAATTAAGGGATAATTAATCACTTAATAGATAATTAATTAATATAAGTAATTAGAGGATAATTAAATAATTAAAGGTTAATTATTTAATAATTAAAGGATAATTAATTAATTAAAAGTTAATTAATTAGTGATAAAGGTGAATTAATTAATGATTAAAGGCTAATTAATTTATAATTGAAAGATAATTACTTAATGTAATTAATTAAGGGTTAATTAATTAATGTAATTATCTTATGGATAATTAATTTATGTGATTAATTAAGGATAATTGATTAAGTTGGATAATTAAAGATGATAAATTAATGTCATTAATTAATTAAAATAATAGCCTATGGTTTGTAATTAATATGTTAATTAACCAGGATTTGAAGTTTATTCACAAGTAATTAATCTGGTTTAAATTAATTAGAAACAGGTGATTAATTGATGTTACTTATGGATGATTGGATTATACTGAATGCTTTGATTTAATATATCTGATATGAATTGTTTTGGATTGAGCTGTGAACTGTGATTTATTTATTTGTGATAAATTTACCTGTTTTTCTACGAATGAAAGATAAGCGTTGTCGGATTATACCGCTTATTAATATTGTTGTACTTGAATTTATGTTAGTTAATATTTTATTATTGCCTATGAAACCCCTGGACTACACATAATACACACACAAATACGGATTTCACGGGAAATTGGTTAAGTCACTGATGTTTTGAATTTAATATTATTTTATTCAAATAATGAAAGATTTTAAAAGTAGAATTGTGAATCCAAAATGGCTTGGAAATGGAATTGGGTTGAATATGAAAAGCTTTTGAAAAAGAAGTTTTGAAATTAAAATTTAGTTTGAATATATATGGCTTGTTAAAGTTTTGAAATTAAAATAGTTTAACTTGGATTTGAATTCAAGATTTGAAGTTGAGTTCTATGTATATATGTTTATAATTTTGGAAACTATGGTTTAAAAAGGATATACAGGTTATATAATGTATAGATGAATTGCAAGCCATTTAAGTATTTTAAATGAATTATTTTGGAAATTTGAATTTAACTCAAATAGAGCTTGCCGAGAGTACGGCAGTTCGCTGATTTTCTAGATTATACTTTTAAATGGCTCTAACTTTAGCAAATTTAATCAGATTTTCCCCAAATGAAAACCATTGTTTTTCAAATGATAATAGTTTTCATATAAAGAAAGAATTTCCAGTTATGTTGGAAGAATTTCAAGTTATGGGTGAATCAAATTGGAATTTTTTTGAAAACTATGAATGAATCTTTGTTAAAGATTGATGAACCTTGTTTTCAAATTGAAAAGGATCTTAAAAGATGAATATTTTGTTTAAAAGATAAAAATGGAAATTTGTTAATCCGTTCAAAAGGAGTTTGGGGAAAAAAGGGTAAAAGTTTTGACTTTACAAAGATCCCAAGATATTCATATGTTCTTAAAAACAAGCGCTCATTATTCGGATTAGCCAGGAGAGGACTTTATTTCGTAAAACCCATTCCGAATAAATGATATGACGAAATGGATAGCAATTGAAGATGGTAGTTGAAGACCAGGTATTTTCGATAACGAAAGGATTACCTGTCGAATGTCTCGGCACCGAGTTGCTCCGGTATAGAGATCTACATATGTGATGGGGAGCTTAGTCGAGATTGTGAATATTCGAATTTTTAAGGACTTCTTTGAAGCGTCTTCGGTTCCATTAAGACCCAGGATGAACTTGTATGGACGTATGTCTAACGTTACACTTTAAGATGTAAAGCTGGTTTCTATCAAATACATTTCTGTTTGGTGGCAGAGAATTTATTCTCTTAGCTTAACACCCTTCACTGAGACGTACGAGCTCAGATGTTATGTAGTTGATATTTATTAGTGATATATTCCCAATTTGGTAATGTGGCATGCTAAGTGCTGATCATTGGTTGATCCAAGCATGGCTTTTGTGAAAATCGTAGCTTTGTGAGACGAGACTTCATCGAACCTCACACCCCATAAATAGTCGAAACAGGAAGGATGCAACAAGTTTACGGGGGTCGCGCCCCTTAGGGTATGTGCATTTCCTTCTGGATAAAAAGCGGTATCATGGTATGGAGCCCAGATATTTAACTTATGCGGTTGTTGGAATTTGTTGGTGAATCCTGGGATAAAGGTCGGTGACGACCGTGGGATAGCATTCTCGTGACAGTTAGTTACCTCGTTATAGAGGTAACCCTTCCTTGTGTTGGCAAAGATCCGGTTAGGTTCTCAAGGCGTCCCACCAGAGGCGTACCCATTCGGAAAGGAAGTTCCTTAGCATTGGGCATTTGTCGGAAATCCAATCACCCAATACGAGCCATTTACGATTTCAGTTGTATAGCCTGCCATTCTTAAATGGTAGCTATAGCAGGCATAATATAATGGTACCTATGCTGGCTAAGATTTATATTATACTTTTGAAATGTTTTCCATGCTATGCACTAATAATATTATCAAAAAGATTTTCACATATCAAGCATGTTCGACTATCATAAGGAGAAATCTCCTCCAATTGTGCCATTGCATTGTGTGTATGGCGGGATGCCTTATGGTAGTTTCATTTTCCAAAAAGCATAGCGGATTTCTTTTTATTTCTTTTTGTTCAAATAAACTATTTTTGTTTGCTCGCACCAGTCCCATGAATGAATTGGAGTTTATTGTTCCCTTATTAAACTCTGGGTGCCCACAATTTTCCACACGAGCAGCCTAGATTTAGGTTATCAGATAGTCAGCTAGTAGGTGTAGCTTTTAGCAATCTTTGGAGTCTGTGGATTTAGAATCGTATTTGTTTCACTTCAACATGAACGTTCACCGAGCTTGCTACTAGTTCAGCATGATGGTGGTTCTCGCTTCTGGTTTGGGATCTTTGGAGCTTGGCACTGAAGATGTTATCTTTCCGCTGCTGTTGTTGTTTGTCTTCTGCTGCTTTGTATCATCGTTGTATCAATGTTTGTGTATCAATAAAATTATTCTTTGTTTCCGCTGTGTTGTTATTACCTAATTTTGTTATAAGCTCCAGCGAATCGGATTTTAACGTTTGAATCTGTGGCATTCGAATATGGATGATGTATGGATGTCGATTTTCGAGCGTTGGAAGCCGGGTCGTCATAGAATTCCCTATGGGTTGAAATGATACATACCCAAATGATCTTGTAGAATAAGAGGAAATCATTATGGGTTGAAATGATAAACGCAAGCTGTGACGGCCCCGACTTTCAACCTTCGAAAATCAGCATCCAATACATGATCCGTATTCAAATGCCGGAGATTCAAACGTTGGATTCTGGTTCGTTGGATTCATAACACATTAGATAATAACAACATAATGGAAAAAAAATAACTTTCATTCGTACACTACATAGGTTAAAAATTATAACAACAAGTGACCATCATCATCAGAGTCCTATATATATTACCCAACAGCGGAATACAACATAACAGTGGAAAAATAACATCAACATCGTCTTCCAAGAGAGTCCAACATATTGCATATTCATTTTCGAAGCTCCAAAGTCCAAACCAAAAAGCTCAAAACCAAAAGCTTCAAAGATTTCCAAATCCACATCTACGCTCTAGAACCTACTGATTACCCGAATCTAGGCTGCCCATGTGGAAAATTAGGGGCACCTAGAGTTTAGCAAAAGGAACGATAAACTCTGAGTCAGTCATACGACTGGTGTGAGAACTTAAAAACAGTTATTTGTGCAAAAAGAAATCCGTTCATGCTTTTGGGAAATGAAACTACCATAAGGTCTTCCGGCACACACTCAAATGAAATCGCATACATGTGGAAGGTTTCTCCTTATAGTAGTCAAACATGCTTGATACACGAAAATCTTTTTATATTATTTTTAGTGCATAGTATGGAAAAACATTTTGCAAGTATAATATTAATCTTAGCTAGCATACATACCATTAGTATGCCTACTATAGCTACCATGTTAAATGGCAAGTTCTACAACTGAAATCGTAAAGGGCTCGTATTGTTTCGTTTCGATTTCCAACAAATGGCCAAGGCTAAAGAACTTCCTTTATCCTAATGGGTATGCCTCTGGAGGGATGTCCCGAGAACCTAACCGGATCTCTACCAATACAAGGCTGAGCTACCTCTGTAACTAGGAACTAACTGTCATGAGTATGCCATCCCCCTGTCATAACCGACCTTTATCGAGGCGCCTCAAATTCAAACAACTACATAAGTAAAATTTGTAGGCTCCATACCATAATACCACATTTTATCCAGAAGAAAATGCACATATCCTTAGGGTCGTGAACCCCATAACCTTGCTGCATCCTTCATGTTTTCGACCATTTCTCGGGGCGTGAGGTGCGATGAAGTCTCTTCCCACAAAGCTATAGTTTACACAAAAGCCATGCTTCGATCAACCAATGCTCAATGCTTAGCATGCCACATTACCAAATTGGGAATGTATCACTAATAATTATCAATTACATAACCTATGAGCTCGTACGTCTCAAAGAAGGGTGTTAAACTAAAAGAATAAATTCTCCATCACCAAACAGAAATGTATTTGATAAAAACTAGCTTTATATCTCAAAGTGTAATGTTAGACATACATCCATACAAGTCCATCCTGGTCTGAATGGAACCGATGGCACTTCGACCAATTAAGGAAAGAAGTCCTTGCAAATCCGGATATCCCCAATCTCATCTAGACTCCCCATCACATAGGGTAATCTCTATACCGGAGCAACTCGGTGCAGAGAAAATCAACATGTAATCCTTTCGTTTTCGAAAATACCTGGTCTTCAACCACCGTCTTCAAATGCAATTCCATTCCGTCGTATCATTATTCGGAATGGGTATCCGAGTTAATGTCCTTCCCTGGCCTTTTCGAATAATGAGCGCTTATTTAAAACATATGGATACATTCGGATCTTAGTTAAGTCACAACTTTTTAGTCCTTATTTCCCAAAAACTTTCCTTTTGAATGGTTTAAAAAAATTTCATCTTTAACCTTTTAAAAAAAAGATCCATCTTTTATAATTCAATGCAAAACATTATATTCACACAGCAATTAATCACAGATAAATAACTTACATTTATCACGACCCAAGCAATTCATATAACAGAATATTACAGATTAACATATTGGAGATATTTAATCAATCCGAGCATTCAATATAATTAATCATCCATAAGCAAGATTAAATAATCATATAATTTGTAATTGATTTAATTTAACCCAAATAAATTAATTACTTATGAATCAATTACCTAACCCTACTAAATTAGCATTAATTAATTACAAACCATTTGTTATTATTTTAATTATTTAATGAAATCACTTAATCATCCTTAATTACTTAAATTAATTAATTATCATATAATTACTGATTAATTACTCTTTAATTATTAATTATTTACCCTTTAATCATTGATTAATTAACCTTTAATTAATAATTAATCAATTAGTCTTTAGTTACTTTCATTAATTAATTAATCTTTAATTACCCAAGGCCTTAATTAATTTAAAAGATAAACCATTTATCTTAGTTAATTACTTAATTATCATTCAAATCTTTATTAAATTAAATGCTAGAAATTAATTTATACAAAATTTCCTAATACCTTTTTATTAATTAATTTTAATACACTTACCTTAATCACTTCTCAATTATATCATTTAATTTTTGAAACAATTAGAGATTTAATTAAATAATTAACTAATATATAATTATTTCAAAACAAAACAATTTAACTTCAAAACATACTTGACTTAAGAATTAATTTAAAATAATGGACACATAAAATTATACCTTTAAACTTAATTAATTTGAGTTGAAAATAAATTATTATATAACCTTTAACTAATTTTACACTTAAACAAAGTACTTATTATTTAAAGAAGTGGGTTGGGAAAATTGTTTTGAGTAAAACTTGTTTTGTTTTAAAATTTTAAAATCTTCTTAGAATTAATTCCTTCCTCCTGAATCACTCGAGCCTAAGCCTAAAAATCACGATCAAGAACTCAAGCCAAAACCCATCCTCCCCGATCCTTTCTCTCTCTCACTTCTCTCCTCTACTCAATAGCGACAGTTTGAGTCTAACCCGATACAATCCCAAGCCAAACCTCGATACTTCCTTTCTTCACCCTTCCCTAAACACTGCAATCCAAAAGCCCAGACACACACTCATTCGCATGCACGTGTACGATCGATCAACGCCATTTCGATCGACGCTGCAACCACCAACAAGTCGTCGTCATCTCCCATAGTCGTCCCGACTACCCATCATGTTGAACGATCCTGGAAATCAAAATCGAGCTAAAAAAAACAACTGGAACCCAAACCCAATCAACAAAAAAACCTTGTGCCACCGCCTCCGATTACCAGGAACCCCACCAATCAACCCAGAGCTGCGTCATAACATCTCGCTTTGATTCCCCCAGCACTGGTCCATTCTGATGCTCCTACGACGACGCTATGCCCTTGGAAACATCGTCAACCAAAACTGGTTGAATCGACGTCGCCAGGCCACCACGGTGGTCGATAATCCCGGCCACCATTTTTTCCAAGACCCCCCACCCTCAAGCTACCTCCAGCGATGATCACGAACTCACGCCCTTCGCCGATCGCCATAAATCACACAATATAAGATTTTCGTTCAACTCGCAATATCATGACAACCACAAACTTAAAAATCATGATACTATTATCAAAAATCACCATTTCCAAATATGAATCTAATCCTATAATCCAAACATAAAATTTAGATACTCTATTTTCTGATTTGAAAATGATTTTCACTGTAATTTCTTATTTTCGAAATATTTACTTAATATATTCACTTGAAACTATTTTTAAAAATGAATTTACATCCATACAATCACTTCCTCTTCAATGATCACAACTTAAAATTGTTTAAATGGGTAGATATGAATTTATTTAAGTTTCTCTTGAATCTGTTAAACATAACAGAGGCTGTATATACATATACACAGACATGCACACACATATATACAGTAGTTCAACCATATTCTAGGTAAAATACATCCATGCAAACTTTTTTACAACATTACTTTAAATACCGATCACATGCATCTAGTTAAAATAGATTAAAACTTAAAAAAAATGCTTGTTTACTGACAGTATATATATGAACAGAAGAGCTTCTTTATGAAATCTGGAAATTGTTTTGACTTTGAACTAATCTTGTTTAGTCGCTTGATGTTTTGATTTGCTTTGATTTTGTTGAATTTTGCTTGATTGCTTCAGGTTTGCAATAGTTGCAAATTTTTAGATTTTATTCTCTGGTTTATTTCTCTTTAGTTTCTAGGTTTTGAATATATCAAAGAAAAATGAGAAAGGAGTATAGTGGTATATAAAACTTGTTTTCATATATTTTTTATATAAAAAGAAAACAAAAATCGACACTTGTTATTTGCATGTTATAATTAAGCTAACACTTGTCTTTTTGCATGCACTTATATTTTTAATATGTTTTATATTATATTTTTTCAATTTTATTAATACATTTACTTTTATTTATATTTATACAACTTTAAAGAAAATGACATAAAACTAATTATAGACTAATAAGTAATCATATATACATATACATATATAATAGTTTTTAAAATATAGATTTTTTAAATCCAATTTATTTTTTAAGATATTTATTTTTGAATTTCAAATCAAAATTCTATTTACAATCTATTTATATATACATAAACAAACACATATCTTATTTGTTTTTGAAAAATTCAAATTAGTTCACAAATTAATTCTAAAAATTATATTAATTACTAAATTAAATTTGGCTTAAAACCAAGATCGATGCACAAGCGATTTTCATTGAATTGAATATGGGATTGCAGGTAGAAAAGATATATACCGCATATATTTAAATTACGAATTGAAACGATAAATATCCATACCATTGACCATAGGATAGGAAATTATATACAGACATCGTTGGTCTATATATATATATATATATATATATATATATATATATATATATATATGTTTTGAAATGATTTTCATGGTTTTGAAATTTAACGTCTGCCTTTTTGTACGCTTTAAATCGACGATAAACCACACACGTCAGACTCAAGCCATACAAAAGAGCGGATTGTTGTTGGGGTGAATAAGAAAAGCAGACAAAGAAATAAAATAGAATCTTGCAGTGGAATGACAAAATATAATAATCAAATAATAGTTCATGAAGCTGTTTTATAAAACATTTGATTCTTCAAATACAATATAGAATCAGAGTTACACATATCAGATAATAATAAATAACAATGCAGCGGAACAGTATGAATGTAGTGGAATAATAAAATACATAATGGTAATACAATCTTCGTCTTCGTCCTCCAGAAATAAGGTCTTCAATCCTGAAATGCCCAAACTGACCCAAGCGAATTGAAAAGACAAAACACTCTAGTCAGAACTAAAAGATCTTATGTAAGTTAAATCAACAGTAAGTAATGAGTGGAACGGCATCAGAGATGTTTACAGGAATTGACATCTCCTATCCATTGTCTAATGTGAGTGTAGTAACTCAAGAGATGCTCGGGATTCACATCTCCTAAGGATCCGTTAAACTATTTACTATGTAGTAATATTTTGCTATTATGATAATGTCTATAGTAAAATAAACTTACTTTTAAATAGCATTAAGGGGTTACCCATATAGCCCTTAACACGTAATAGTGCCAATAGTCTATACAGTACCGTAATACCTCCTGATCGGTAGGCTACCAAAGGATACTCCATAGGTACGACACAAATCAAACTCGTACAAGGCGCGCTAGGTTAGGTGACACGACACACAAGGCAATGCCAAGGTATATATACCAATTACTATCCGAACTAGTGGTGACACATAGCGTGCAGCTACCGCCCACCTCGAGCCACAACCCTGAAATCAAAAATAAAAAGTGGCCGCCGAATAAATCTCAAAATCAAAATATAATGGAATGGTATCGATGGAGTGTGTCCGTTAAGAGGAGCTACCTCACTGGCCCGTAATCGCTCTTGTTTTAGCCACCTTATGCTAACTCATGGGAGTCGGGTCCAGGCATATACCTCAAAGGAACGTCGCCGCCATCCTACTTCATTCTGGAATCTCCACTGCGTACACCGTTGTCAAAGTGCTTTTCAATATCGACAGAGAGTATGCCCATATCCGATCCTGGTATCTTTGCCAACCAATCGTTATTATAACACCGTGGTCATTTAAAACTAGTTTGTACTTCAAAACGAAAATATCATTGCTATTTCAAAACCAAATACGATGTCGTTTACATTTCAAACCAATAAAATATGATATTGTTTCCATTTCGAAACCTCATCAATAATATTTTATTTCCATTAAAAAACCAAATCAATAATATGTCATTTCATTTCAAACCATATCAATAATATATCATTTTCATTTCAAAAATCACATTAATATTTTATCATTTAAATAAATCCAAATTTCCAAATTACTGAATATCACCTTCAATCCTTTAAAACCGAGATGTTCCCTCTTTACATCATCTTAAACCAAAACCTTATTATAAAGTCAGATTCTTACATCTTTAATTTGAATAAGTTCCAGATCAATATATATTTAAAGACAAATCTTATTAAATGCAATTTCAAATAAATTCATTTCAAAAATCATGTTATTTCAAAGTTGTAACACCCCGACGCAAAACACTTTGAAACCATAATACTTTGGAATTCATAACTTCGAAACACTTCAATTTCAATCAAACATTTCGATTTAGATATATTTCAAGGCTTTAAATATACCATAGTCTCAAACTAAATCAGATAATTTCATATATACCTTAATTCAATTTACTATTATTTAGTTTTGAAATATTTATTTAATAAATTCAATATTATTTAAACAAAACTCAAACTTGAAACACTCGTTATCACCTTAAACCATAATCAAGTTATAAAATCCTGCCCTTTAAAATCTCAAATTCAATAAGTTCCAGATTGCTTTAATTAATAACATTCTTAATTAAAACAATTTTTAACCATTTCAAATCCATCTTCTTAACCTTAATTTATCAATATCATTATGTGACGCCCCACCTCTATACCCACGCTAGCCAAGAACACTCCGGAGTAGTGCTGTCAACTAGCACGGAGAATAAGGCTGTTGAGGAGCGACCATCCATGTAATTGCTTATCACACGGTGGCTATAAATAATCTTCGGAAACAAACATAGAAATAATCATATCACAAATCAGTCACAGATATCCATATCACAAAGGCGGAAGAAGATATGAATTTATAACTAACACATGAAAGTGTACATCAGAGTAGTGGTCAATAAGATCCACGATAATACAAAAGAATAGCAACACGTGCTATACAAAAGAATACAACTATGAGTCTATATCTCAAGTGTATACAACAAAAACTGCTAATCTAAACAGTTAGCCAAAAGTCAGAGTGATGAATCCCTGGGAAGAAGTCAAGCAGAAGCACCTGTAACATCTCGGTCTGATCCGAGTATTATTTAAGAAAATAATAAACGGATCAGTCTAGCTATAAATATCAGATGACATGATATAACATAAAAGATATGGCATAAACATAAACATCCATAACGACATACCGCTATATGTATGTAAATAATGATCAACAGAAGATCAATCAATAAGAGATAATCAATATCACAAGAATCTTCTCAAAGATTCGAAGGGGGCATCATACCCTAAACTTGTACTCATAACAAGTCAATGACATAAATTCCAGAAATCAACACGAGAAATCCAGAAATCATAAAAAGGGAAAGAGGCCTATCACATGACGGTCCGAAGACCATGGGGAGCTACCCCACATGTGTGAGTGGAATCACACAGAATGAGGTCAAGACTAACCAAAAAGCAGAAAGGTATGTGTGAATGGAATCACACAAGTGGTGTCTAGTCTAACCTTGCAATGAAAGAGACATCGCGCAATTGCTAGTCTAATTCATAAAGCGATCATCAAGATCAACGAGAAGTGTCAATTACACTAAGCTAGTAAATATAGAAGTTTAGCTTCATGTCCCATAACCACTTGCTTAACTTAAATATTTACGAACAAACTGTAAATCTTCACTAATAAAATTGTCACAAGAGGTTCAATCGAACAAGTCCAAGAATTAACCGACGAAGTGATCGCAAGCGTTTCATACCACTTGTTTTACTAAGTCGTTTAATTAGATTTCTCATCCGAGTGAGGTAAAGGCTTGTATATACTAATAGATTGGAAAACGGTTTAAGAAAAGAGCTTTGTTATTAAAAATAGAGTTGAAATTGTTTGTTAAAAGAGTTTTGATATTTACTACTAGTATTGAAACCTTTATATTATAAAGTGACAAAACACATAAGCAAGTGTAGAAACAATCAGTCACAAAGATCGCATACGGAGATGCGAATAAAATCCAAGGAAATCAGCTCAATATTTTTCAGATAAGATCCCCTACGGAGGGGGGGGGGTCCAGGGGGGTGGCAACCCCCCAAGGTGGGGGTGCGGGGGCAACGCCACCGCTTACGGGGTTCGACCTGCCCGGTCAGGTCGCGGGGGTCCAGGGGGCAGCGCCCCCGGCGGGGTGCGGGGCAGCGCCCCGTCCAAAACGGTACGACCTAAGTGAAGACAAGCGGCCTACGACCTAAAGCAAAGTGAGGTCTAACGACCTAAGGGTTCACGCGGCCTAACACAATGGCCGAGCGACCTAACTGGAGTTAAGGAAGGCAAGCGACTTAAGGTCCAACGACCTACGACTCAAGCAAGCCGAGCGACCTAGTGTGGAGGGGTCGAGCGACTTAAGGAATGCGAACGACCTAAGGTCTAACGACCTACGACTTAACAGAGTCGAGCGACCTAAGGTCTAACGACCTACGACTTAACAGAGTCGAGCGACCTAAGGTCTAACGACCTACGACTTAACAGAGTCGAGCGACCTAAGGTAAATGGTCCAATGACCTAACTCGAACGACTTATCTGGGGCTTAGGTCGGAGACGACCTACGAGATAAACCAGGCCGACCTAGTGGACGAGCGACCTACGGTTAATGGTCCAACGACCTAACTCGAACGACTTATCAGGAGCTTAGGTCGGAGACGACCTACGAGATAAACCAGGCCGAGCGACTTAACGTTTGCCTAGAGATTATAGGTCGGAAACGACCTAAGACTTAAAGCTTAACTCGCGAGCGACCTACGGCTTAAGGCCTAACTCGTGAGCGACCTACGACTTAAGGCTTAACTCGTGAGCGACCTAATTCCGAAGTGCCAATTCTTCCAGAACGACCTAAAGTTAACTCGTGAACGACTCACGACCCATGGACGAACGACTTAACTCCGAACGACCTAAAAATGGCCAGAACGACCTAAGTGCAGAAAATTCACCAAAACGCTAAAAATTGGAGTTTTTCGCCAATCCAATCCAAACCAAATGCTAACATGCATGCAAAAATGATAGGGAATCATTCCCAACAGTCCAATATAGTTATAGGCTAGAATTGTGAGATAAAAATCTCACCTTTGCACTAAAATTTATGAAGATGAAGCTTGAAAGCAAGGAGAAGCAATCCAAAGCTTGAATCCAATATCTTCTACTTGAATTTGGAGTTGAATGATGGAGTTGCAATTGAATTTGAGCTTGGAGTTTTAATTTCCCATTCTCTTCACCATTAATGCTAAAGCTTGAGTTAGTTAGGAAATTTATGAAGAGTGAGGAGAAGAGGGTTGGAACTTGGGCTTAATAGGCTAAACTAACCCAAAGTCCAAAGCGGGAAAAGTTAGTGAAATTTCACTAACTCCAAACCTATCGATGTTTATACTTAAAAAGTTGTAAACGATATTTCGAACTCAATGGAAGTGGTCTCGAGTCCTAATTTGACCGTTTGCAAAAAGTAGTTTTTCCGACCAAAATCCGATTAACGATTTAATATTTAAATAGAAATATTTAAATGTAAACTCGATAAATATGCGGGTTGTTACACATTATAAGCTCTATATATATATATATTAAAGTATAATTTAAATAAATACTTACCCACATTTTACTTTATTAAAATCAAACTTTATTATTACCCTCATAATATAGTGAACAAAATTATACATAGCTTAAATATAAGAATTTAACTATATATAAAAATGTAAATTTTATATAATATCAAAAACAAATATTTATATAAACCATATATTTCTTTCCAAAACCATAGAAATCCCTTGAAAGTATTTTTATATATAGACCACGGTGTCTGTATATAATTTTCTATCATATGGTCAAGTGATATGCATATTTATCATTTCAATCCGTAATTTAAAATATAAATACGGTTATAAATCATTTCGAACCGCAATCCCGAATGAAATAAAATATATAACAACTTGCATATAACAATAAAAAATATAGTATCCATTCATCTAATATCAATCATCAAACATTTATCACAATCATCATCTAATTTAATCAATAACATCAATATAGAGAAGATAATAGATAATAGGTATTTACTGGCAGTTTATGTGCAGTAATAAATTAAATAACCATTTTATTCAATAAATTCAATTTAACTGAGATGATGATTAAAATTGTGCCAAACAGTCATAAACAAATTCTAATCACATCAAAAATTAAATTAACACACATAAGAAATTTTAAAAGTTGTGAGTGGGTTAAAACACTCACCTTTTGAATTTAAATTGAATTTAAATCCAATTTAAAACCAAAATTTGCACAATCTCGGAATTGGTCCAAACTAGCGTCAAAATGTGCGTAATTCAAATATGATCCCAACGTAGAAAACTGCGCATGACTCGGACCTCATACATAAAAGATATTCGAATTAGAATATTTCAAATCAACAATAAAATTAAAAATAGAAAAAAATTACACTCACTCTTCTCTTCCATGTCACGCACGCGCATCTCCCTCCAATGAAACCCTAACGCACGCATGAACCAACTGAACACGAAGCCGCCGCCACAATTTGACAAACGCGGCCACCAGAGCACTTCATCACCTCGATCGGACAACGTCGGAGGCACGCCCTACTTCGGCCGACCCCACCCCTAAATCACGGCGATGTTCGGTGCTGCCTAGTGGTGGCCGTCATCACAACCTACATCCCATCATTACGGCGAATCCGAAGCCCCTTCGACCAAGATAGCAATGCCGATGATCCCCATACGCCGTCCTCTACACGATGCCACCACCCGATTGTCGTAAAATCGACGATCCACCGCACAATCCAACGACCTCAAACGAACGGCCGAAACTTGTTCTTCAATTTCTGGACAAACCGAGGTTCAAATTAGAAAACAAATTACAGATCTGAGATACACTCGTCGAGAGCTTCAGATCGATATATAATTTGATATGTATTGAGGAGTTTGAGATTTTTGATTTGATTTTAGATTGCAATTGGATTCGGAACAGGTCTAATTTTTTCTGCCATTGAGAAGGAGTAGTGGACAATCGAATTGTACGTACGGACAAATGAATATGGGAAGTGTCTAGGCCATGCTGATCTAACAGATCCAATAGGTTGCCGGCTTAAGGTTTCAATAAGTTGCCGACCTAGTGCTTCAGAAGGATCCGACCTAACATGTTGCTGACCTAACTACCCAATGAAGTCACCGACTTAACTAAGGGACCGGCTTAACATGCCTACCGACCTAATTGAATGGAACAAGTTCACGACTTACGCTTGAGTCGTGACCGACTCATGACCTGTTTAAACATGCACTCCCAGTTAAGTCGGGAGCAATGCATTAAAGAGGGGGAGACGACCTACTGCCCAGCTTGTCTCGGCACCGACCTACGACTCAGCTTATCTCGGCCGCAACTCAATTCAGACAGGCTTGCTTCCATTAAGTCGCGGGCTTAGCTCGTTAGATCGGCAATGAGATAGGTTAAGTCGGTCACGACTTATACTGAGTCGGTGGCGACTTAGAACTTAGCAAAATTTCCAGACCAGAACTCTTATAAATAGAGGACCACTTCCAACGTTCAAAGGACTTTTTTTGGCTCATTCTCTTCAAGCGCCATTACTCCGCCGAATTCCAGACTACTTCAAAGCTCTTGAGATCCAACAAACTTCTAAAGAAACTCCATGAAGATATCATCTACATTCACCATGGATTTGAAGATGATTGTCAACATCAAAGTTTGAGCTACTTGTTTTACATATCCTATCACTTGAAGTGTGTTGTAATTGAAAGATCTTGTAAAGAATTGTAATCAAACTAGTGATAAAGAGATTAAAGTGGACGTAGGCTTGATTATAAGCCGAACCACTATAAATACTGTGTCTCTTACTGTTTTTCTGCATACTTACTGCTTATTTCTGATTCCCGTACGAACGGGTGGTGCTTTCACAATCACATCCTATACACCAGGGTGTTAGCGTTTAAATTTTAGCGTTAACATTTTGGTGCTTTCACTGAGAATTGAACTCAGGAAAACTATCAACATTGCTTTACAGAAGATTTGTAGAGAGAATTTCCTTGAAGACTAGAAGTCTAGCAGAAATTATGGCCTCTGAAAGGAAACGGAAGTTTTTGAGGTTTGAAAGTACTAGCAGCAACGCCATTGCTCTTCCCGCATTAGGTGAAACAGCTTCGACTATTGGAGTCACAAAGGCTGAATTAAGTGCTGTGGTTTATGGAATATATCAACACATGGAAGTTCAAAGTAATAGAGTACTGGACAAGATGAACGCATTGCAAGAGGAAGTCCGTCGACTGGAAAATGACATAAAAACCATTGCTAAGGAGGCTCAGGTTTCAGAAGAATGGAATATTCCTCAACGAGCAACGGGCATTGTTGGACCATTCCCCCAAACAGAAAGTTCATGGCCACGACCAACTATCCACGAACGTTTGTCAAGGAGAACTTTTGAAAGAATAGTTGACGACTACCCACTGAGTCCTGGGAACGATGAAGAATACATACCGGAGATGATTGAACAAAGAGAGGACAATGGAGGGAGAAGAAAGCAGAAGCTGTTGAAAAAAGCTCGACGCTTCAGATCCTCTGACTTCACCCCCTTAACCGACACTCCGGAAAATATCTTCTTGGCAACAAAGGATGTTGTTGTGTACCCCAAACCATCTCTGATGAGGAGAAGCGCAACAGACAATGGAAAATTCTGCCGGTTTCACAATCAGCCTGGCCATGACACCAACCAATGTCGCCATTTAAGGAAGGAGATTGAAGAGTTGCTCAAACAAAATGAACTGCAACAATATGTGAAAAGGGATGGAATTAACTACTCTTCTTCCTCCAAGGTGCAGCTGGGTTCCGCTCAACAATGTAGCTCAAATAAAAGAACCGTGGCACAGGGAAATGAAGGTCCGATCATCAGTATCATCACAGCAAGCCCTCACCAGGTAGGAAAAAATTGGATGAGACGGGAAGATGTGCTCACGCTTCAAGAGGACCTTCAAAGTGCAAGGAAGTTTCGATTCTGAAAAATGTTGCCATCCAATCCTTTCAAGCCAAAAGATTCAATCCCCAAAGCTTGGGGCAACAACTGCTTTCTTACTTTACTGGAATACTATGTTTCAAATTTGTAAAAGAATGCTGATCTAATAATTCTTGTATCAAAATCTGTTATAAAAACAAGTGCAAATAAATAATAAAAACTATAAGCCTTGTTTTCCCTATTATTACAAGTGGCTTATTTTATTTCGATATGTGAAATACTCTGAGAATGTCACTAAGATTATCGATCTAAATTTGCAGGCAATCAATATCCAGCCGATTCATTACAATATCAGGCAACCCTTGGTAGCATTCAAAAGCAAGTCTTAAGCGACGAAATTCCAGGGCCGAATCCTGAATAAGAAGTACTCTAAGCAAACAAATAAGATTTGGCTAGAGTGCGTTTCTTCAGTTAAAACCACCCGCCAACAGAAGAAGATAATGCACACTTGAGGATGGCACTGAGCAATTGCTAATATAATCAATCAAATTTGCAACTGTCAAATATATGATTCTCTTGTTAAGGGCAATTGCAAGGCGGGCGAATAACAACAAAAATAAAGTGGATATAGGCCTAATTCTGGCTAAACCACTATAATTCTCGTGTTCCCTACTATTATAAAATGCTTTGTTTTATTTGGGCATATGAAATACGTTAATCGCGTTACTAAAAAGACGATTTAATAATGCAGGCCATAAAAACAAGGCTTACCAATCACGAGACCAAGCGATCCGCGACAACATCCAGCAGTCAAGCATTGAGCCATTCAAAATTCCCACATTCAAATCCTGCAAAAGGAGAACTTCAAACGGAAGTAAGCGAGGTGGATAAAAGCAGATCATATATAGCTAATTGCAAATGTTTGAACAAACAAACGGCAAGTTAAAGAACCTATATCTGCCACCACCAATTTGCTTAACTATAAAATATATTCCTTTGGGTAAGGGAGAGGCTTGGCAGCTAAAAGTGATGACCCTTGCGAAGCAAAGGAAATCGGCAAAAAGGCACGCGAAAGCAAGCATTAGCCAGCAAAAGACCATTTCGGAAGCACAAGCCCTTTTTTGAAGGCATAATTCCTCAAGGGATAGAGACCTCAAGCGGGCTCCATCGAAAAAGGTGTCTCTCTCGTTACAAAGTCGTGGAGTTACCAGCCAACACACTCCCGAGAATCCATCCAGACAAGAAAAGGAAACTCCAAACTTCCTGACAATAACCCTCCTCTGGGGCACACATTTCACCACAATCGGTCGACATATTCCCGTGAGATGAAAAGCCCTCTTCGGAGGCCAAATGCTTCTCTACGGAGACCGAATGCTTCTCCTCAGAGACCAAAGCCCTCTTCGGAGGCCAAAAGCCCTCTTCAGAGGCCGAATGCTTCTCTACGGAGACCGAATGCTTCTCCTCAGAGACCAAAGCCCTCTTCGGAGGCCAAAAGCCCTCTTCAGAGGCCGAATGCTTCTCTACGGAGACCGAATGCTTCTCCTCAGAGACCAAAGCCCTCTTCGGAGGCCAAAAGCCCTCTTCAGAGGCCGAATGCTTCTCTACGGAGACCGAATGCTTCTCCTCAGAGACCAAAGCCCTCTTCGGAGGCCAAAAGCCCTCTTCAGAGGCCAAATGCTTCTCTACGGAGACCGAATGCTTCTCCTCAGAGACCAAAGCCCTCTTCGGAGGCCAAAAGCCCTCTTCAGAGGCCGAATGCTTTTCTACGGAGACCGAATGCTTCTCCTCAGAGACCAAAGCCCTCTTCGGAGGCCAAAAGCCCTCTTCAGAGGCCGAATGCTTCTCTACGGAGACCGAATGCTTCTCCTCAGAGACCAAAGCCCTCTTCGGAGGCCAAAAGCCCTCTTCAGAGGCCAAATGCTTCTCTATGGAGGCCGAATGCTTCTCCTCAGAGACCAAAGCCCTCTTCGGAGGCCAAAAGCCCTCTTCAGAGGCCGAATGTTTTTCTACGGAGACCGAATGCTTCTCCTCAGAGACCAAAGCCCTCTTCGGAGGCCAAAAGCCCTCTTCAGAGGCCGAATGCTTCTCTACGGAGACCGAATGCTTCTCCTCAGAGACCAAAGCCCTCTTCGGAGGCCAAAAGCCCTCTTCAGAGGCCGAATGCTTCTCTACGGAGACCGAATGCTTCTCCTCAGAGACCAAAGCTACCATCAGCGGCACAAGTCCTCTTCGGAGGCGCAACTCTTCGGAGGATAAAAGACCTCTAATGGGTCATACGCCACAAAAAAGAAAGTTCTCTACTCAACAAAAAAGATTGGAGGAGTCATGACCCTCCAACCATGAGAGAGTAACTTCCAGGCGATGAAAACCCTCTCTGAGGCACATTTCACCAGGAGTTGAAGTGTTATAACCGCTTTTCGGGATTTCACTTCACCAGAGTTGAAATGTAAACAAAATAAAAGCCCTCTTCGGAGGCCCATTTCACCAGGAGTTGAAGTGTTATAACCGCTCTTCGGGATTTCACTTCACCAGAGTTGAAATGTAAACAAAATAAAAGCCCTCTTCGGAGGCCCATTTCACCAGGAGTTGAAGTGTTATAACCGCTCTTCGGGATTTCACTTCACCAGAGTTGAAATGTAAACAAAATAAAAGCCCTCTTCGGAGGCACATTTCGCCAGGAGTTGAAGTGTAGCAACCGCTCTTCGGAATTTCACTTCACCAAAGTTGAAATGTAAAAACAAAGACCTTCTTGAAAGCACACGTTTCACCGAGATTGAAATAAAACTTCCAAGTGTTGAAACGTGAAAAGGCTTTCTTCAAAGGCACAACTCTTTGGGGGTACACGTTTCACCAAGATTGAAATAAAACTTCCAAGTGTTGGAACGTGAGAAATCCCTCCTCAGAGGTACAACCCCCTCCCGGGAACACAATTAAGAAAA
This sequence comes from Allium cepa, assembly GCA_030765085.1. NCBI lineage: Eukaryota > Viridiplantae > Streptophyta > Magnoliopsida > Asparagales > Amaryllidaceae > Allium > Allium cepa. Next base: position 139,711,003 of record CM060937.1, on the reverse strand, counting down.
AAGACCTCTTTGGAAACCCACGTTTCACCGAGATTGAAATAAAACTTCCAAGTGTTGAAACGTGAAAAGGATTTCTAAAGCATAACTCTTTGGAGGTACACGTTTCACCGAGATTGAAATAAAACTTCCAAGTGTTGAAACGTGAAAAAATCCCTCCTCAGAGGTACAACTTTCTATAAAAAAAAAAAAAAAAAAAAAAAAAAAAAAAAAAAAAAAAAAAAAAAATCCTCATCAAAAGCGTACTTTAACTTTCAAAGGAAAAATAATTTGCCTACTGTGGGAAATGATCGTAAAAAGAAAAGAAGTTAAAGTACCCTTCAGAGGTCCGCTTTACCACATAGAGGAATTCACTTGATGAGATATGCACATAAGCAAAAGAAAAAAGTGATTTCTTCGAACGACCAAGCGTAAAAACTTATACGAAGGGAGTTGTACTCTATAAAATTTTCTTTAAAATAATTATTCTTTAGCAAATAAGAGTGTAAGTCCCCTCGAGGTATAGAATATTGCAGCATACTTATGGAATGGGGGCAATATAGTATAATTACACACAATATGGTATAACTAAACCAGCAAAAGGTAACGCTCAAGTAACATACCATAAGCTCGCTGCAATATCAAATAAACTCATGCCAAAACGAATAACAAATGTATTCTTTAATTCAAACAAAAGTTTGTACAAACGAGGAATCATTTTATTCAATTACAACGCAGGTACAGGTTTCAAAATAAAGAAAAGCGGGGGCCGGTACCCGCACAATTCTCGGCCAGTACATGCAAAACACAAAAAACTAGAAACTGAAGATCTTCACTTCTTTTTGCTGCCTTTAGACCCTTTACCCGGCCGAATGATCAGCTTTTCAGGTCGACCAGTGGGTATAAGGGAGGAAGGAGAGGTAGGCGCAGCTGGCCCAACTTCCGGCTCCTCTTCAGTGGCGGTGATTTTCTTCCCCCTCCTCTTTGATGTCCCACGCTTCTCTCTCCTCTGTGAGGAAGACTCACTCCCCGGAGTGACAAGTTTTGATAGAGCAATGTCGTCGGAAGGAGTTCGCTCCGGAGATATGTCACCTCCCTCAAGTCTCTCATCTTTTTGCTCTTGTGAAGCGATGGGATCATCCAAGCCGTGGAGAGCCTCTATTTGTTCTTCCTGTGATCCAGGTTGCAAGGCAGAAGGAGGCGCCACTTGAAGAGATGGAGGAAGGATAACCGGAGGAATAGGAGTTTGAGCAGCGCTTGGTGCTTTCTCTACAGAAGAAAAGAGGTTAAAGTCAGTAAAAGAGAGGGGATGAAGGCTCACCAATAAAGTTAGTAGAGAGAGGAGATGAAGGCTCATCAAGGTTGAGAAGATAGCCGAGGAGTTCATGAAACTCATACGAGACAAATGTGTAACCCGCTTGAACAGGATTAACAGTAGCGGGATTAACATGAGAATTACCTGGTGAAGCCGATTTCCTGATTTCAACTTCATAAGCTTGTGTGCCAGCGCTCTCATCACCCTCGTCTCCACCATGTACGCTTGTAATTTTAGTAGTAACTTTGGTAGGAGAAGCCAAATGGGAACTGGAACCAGTGATGTTGACTTCAGATGAAGAAGGAGGCTGAACCGGAGTGGTTGAAGTAGTTCCTCCAATCTGCCCCCCTTCTGCCACTTCGGTTCTTAGCTTAGCAAGTTGTTCCTTTCCCTTGGCAAGGGCAGCACGAGCGTCTTCATCAAAATAATGCCTTTCCAAGGCTGACTCATCATAACCAGCACCCTCAGCACCAAGCATATCGAGGGCAGCCTCCCACACCTCGGCTAAAGTCATCTCGTACTTGGGACCTAGAAAAGCAAGGCTTCCACGCCCCAAGACGCTATGTAAGTAGAAGTCGAATAGTGTTGAGCCAAAGCTGTTCTTAGTCTCCTCATGAGATTCCTCAGCTGCGATTCTGCCGGCGACAGCCTCATCACGCTCCCTCTCAGTTCTAGAAAGCTGAAGCTTAAGCATTTGTATCTCCGCTTCCTGGGAGTTGTTTTTCTTATGAAGCTCAGCGATATCAGAAATATAGCCTTCACTGATTCTCTTTTGCACTTCAAGCCTGTCCTCAGCATCCCTTTGGCTGGCATGAGCGTCTCTTACTTGTTTGAGAAGCACTTCTTCCTTTTGAGAGTATGAAGTAGAGGAAGCAGCAAGTTCATCTTTTAACTTCTCAACTTTTGCTTCGAGCTCCTCATTGTAGGAAGTAATGTTCCTCATTTCAGTGTCATGCTGCTCAAGGACTTTTTGCCACTCAGCCTTATCGTTTTCCATGGTGAGCATGGCCTCTAAGTTGGCACGGTTAACTCTTTGAAGTTCATCAACAAGCTTCTGCCAGTTTGACATCCTCTCGATGTCGAGTTTGACGGCGTCAAGATTTCGCAGCATAGCAGGCTTGTCGATAGGAACCAGGTCGAGATCGAATCTCACACCCTTTAAGCACCATTGGGGAAAGCGACTTTGTAAGGTGGCTGGGCCGGGCCCCACTTGAAATTTAGGCCTACTTATTATTGTTTGGATGTCCTCCTTCCCGAGAGCAGGAGAGTCGGAAGAAATATCAAGAGGGGCAGGAGCAGTAGGCTTGTCGGGAGTGGTAGAAGCATGTCTCTCACCATGTCGAGCTCGTTTGCTCGAATCTTCTACTACATGACCTTTTCCCCGGTCATCGTGTGATTTCCTTTTATAGGAATCGTCACCTCTCTGCGGGGAGTCGCGATGCTCATCCCTATCCCTCCTTTCCCGAGCTTTTCGAGCAGCCCTCTCTTCATCAGACTCCCTATAGGAAGAGAAGTAGCGCCCATAATTATACTGTCCACGCCCACCATAGCGTTGAAAATCTTGATAGTATGATCCACCGCGTGTCATTGGAGAATCTGAAATAAGAAAAGATAAGCTTCAGAAATCTTTAAAGCATAAGAAGATAAGTGTATAAGTGTGCTGGAAAATTCTTAAGTGGTGTGTGAAGTGCAAACTACTCGCATTGGGCTAACGAACCACTTCTCAGTTGGGGGGATGTAATAGGTTTCGCTATCGGTGGCAATTCTTGGAATAAAAAAGTTGGAGTCAGTTGGAGGGCAGATGTCACTTCAATTGTTGGAGGTATAACTTTACCACGAGCAGGATCATCTTTAGAGAGCTCTTGGGAAGAGATAAATAAGTCACTTAAATCCCCAAAGACATCATCATCGTCATGCCTAGCCTGGTTCCCTCCATCAGTTCCTTTATCGGCATTTTTCATAGTTTGGGAAGGTTGCTCCTCTTCTTCTTCAGTAATGGGGGGAAGCGCGGACTTTTCGGATGGCCCCGTGTCGTCTCGTGGAGTAGAGCACTTCACTAATGGAGTTCCAGTAGAAGTTTCTCCCTGCACACGATCTTTAGTGGAGACCGAGGCGTCGAGAGTTTTCGTCGGAGAATCGGGAACTTCAGTCGGAGCTTCACAAAGCTGAGTATAGCGAGAAGGGTGGAGAAGTTCGTATTGATGTAGAAATTCGTCGCTTAGTAGAAACTTGATACTTCTCTCTTCTGCAGCTACAGCGCTCAGTCTATCAAAAGTCTGCCTATGTATCGGATCTCTAGAGGGAAGGGGAAGTGCTAAAAAAAGCAAAGAATGAGATTAGCAATTTGGACCCCGAAAAGAGTTAAGAAAGAAAGTGGAAAGACGGAAATAAATGATCTTACTTCCTACTCTCCAAGAAGCATAAAACTCTGGGGGACTGCGAGCAAAGAAAAATTGGTTTAAAAATCCATGGACACTTTCAGTAAGATCAAGAATGAGCTTGCGGTTTCTTGCACTTCTCACAATGATAAGAGAAGGATGGTCTTTGCTCTTTGCAAACGAGCATAAGTAGCGAATTTCTTCGAAGCTCGGCAGTCGGTCAAGATGTCTTCTGAACAAAACAGCCAACCCCATCAAGATAGCGTAACCATTAGGATGAAGTTGGAACGGAGAAATTGACATCCGGAGAAGAAGAATTCGAAGAAAGTCATTGAAAGGTGGGATCGCCCCACTTAAGCACATTTGACGATTAACCGCGACAAAACCATAGGGAGGTCTGTCAGCAGTATCATTTGGTCCGGGAAATATGACATCATCTTCAGCAAAGCCGAATTGAGTACGCAACTGAATAAATGTTCTCGAAGATAGAATAGTCGAAGTTCTTTCCGGAGGATTCTCTATAGGAGCAGTTACCGGGAAAGTTTCTTCTTCTTGACTTGCTACTTCTTCTCTTTGATGGGAAGTCATTCTACACAAGCAATTGGATATTCAAACATGAAGGTGCACGTTTCCTAAAGTGTGTGAAGTGTTGTACAAGTATCAATCAAACAATAAGCAAAGGTAACTGGAATAAAACCTAGCAAACATTTGTTAGTTATAAAAACCAGGAATCTTTGTTTTGAGTTTGAATATGCAAATACAATGTTGATGCAAGCAAATCAGTTCAAATTGTTGATACTTTGCATTAATATTCTACTTTAGTCAATTGATTCACAACATTTCATGCAATATGTTCATATCTTTTATCTTGTCTTAACTAATCTGTCATTTGATATGGGCAGTCAATGGCAGTATGTGCGCCTTGGTTTTCTTTGTTTGTATGTTATTCTCAACAGGTTTGCGGCTCAAAAGTGAGAATGATCTGTGAAGTAATACAATGACGTTCAAACAAATTTAAAGTTGGGGCAGTACAAAGTTTGATCACAATTCAAAGTTTATTCAGCTTAGTCCGGTAGTCAAAGTCAAAATGCATAAAGTGGGTATATGCTCCTAAACGTCAAAGCCTAAGTACTATCTCGGCTACGTTCTAAAAATCTTTTACGGGATAAGGTTAGATCGGTAGCGGGTCAAGGTCAAGATGATTTAACTTGGCAACTCGTTCACTAGGTCGCAAGTTCTGGTTCAAAAGGCAGGAATTTCTCAAGTGTTAGCCCGGTCACGACTTAAGCTTTAAAGTTTGAGTCGGTAAACTTCTTTCTGGCATTATCTCGGTCACGGTTTAAATCTTAGATCGGCAGAATGGTAGGTCGGTGGGTTTCCCACATGCATTAACACGGCCACGATTTAAGGATTGAATCGGCCAAAAGCTAAGTCGCCTGAAATCAACGGGTCGCATCAAAATGAATACTTCGATCCACTCAAACCGTTAGCTACCCCCTCGAATCAAAAAACCCACACTTCATTCCTATTAGTTCATACTTCCAGATCGTCCAATGCACCAATTCAAAACCTTGCAATCCTAGCACACATCAAAATCCACTAGCCTGCATCGGTGAACCATCTTCATCGTCTCATCGGACAGTTAAAATCGAACCTAGCAACCTAAACTCCATCAGCCGTGAACATAATGGGATTCGCGATAAAGCGTCATGTCAGGGAGTGATTTAGATGGTGAAATTCACGAACTAACAGTGATCTATAATCGAAGAAGAGGATTCACTTACGCTCTGAATAGTAGGAAGTGCTGATGATCAGGTAGAATGGAATCGCCTTTAAGAACTCAGGAGAATTTTAATGGCGGAATTAAGAGAGCAGGTAATGAAAAAGAAGAAGGGGATATGATTTATACCTCGTGGTGAAAGGAACTGAAGCGGCATTTCACCGGCCTAACTTTTGGACCGTGCCCGATCTAATAACGTGCCGACTCAATGAAGGGCCGAGATAAGAGATAATTCGAAGCACACGACTTAAGCCTAAGACGTATACTTCGAGGGGCAAATGTTAACCCTATCTCGGTTACGACTCAAGAGATGCCGACTCAGAAGAGTTGCCGACCTAATTAGTTAAGAAACATGCCGATCTAATACTTTCGCATAGATGCCGACCTAAGGCATAAAGAAGTTCCGACTCAACAGCGCAAGCACGAAGACCGATCTAAAGCTTTAGCAGGTTGGCCGACCTAACTAGTTAACAAGGTGACCGACCCAATTCGATGCCGACCCAGAAGAGTTGCCGACCTAAGGCCATGCTGATCTAACAGATCCAATAGGTTGCCGGCTTAAGGTTTCAATAAGTTGCCGACCTAGTGCTTCAGAAGGATCCGACCTAACATGTTGCTGACCTAACTACCCAATGAAGTCACCGACTTAACTAAGGGACCGGCTTAACATGCCTACCGACCTAATTGAATGGAACAAGTTCACGACTTACGCTTGAGTCGTGACCGACTCATGACCTGTTTAAACATGCACTCCCAGTTAAGTCGGGAGCAATGCATTAAAGAGGGGGAGACGACCTACTGCCCAGCTTGTCTCGGCACCGACCTACGACTCAGCTTATCTCGGCCGCAACTCAATTCAGACAGGCTTGCTTCCATTAAGTCGCGGGCTTAGCTCGTTAGATCGGCAATGAGATAGGTTAAGTCGGTCACGACTTATACTGAGTCGGTGGCGACTTAGAACTTAGCAAAATTTCCAGACCAGAACTCTTATAAATAGAGGACCACTTCCAACGTTCAAAGGACTTTTTTTGGCTCATTCTCTTCAAGCGCCATTACTCCGCCGAATTCCAGACTACTTCAAAGCTCTTGAGATCCAACAAACTTCTAAAGAAACTCCATGAAGATATCATCTACATTCACCATGGATTTGAAGATGATTGTCAACATCAAAGTTTGAGCTACTTGTTTTACATATCCTATCACTTGAAGTGTGTTGTAATTGAAAGATCTTGTAAAGAATTGTAATCAAACTAGTGATAAAGAGATTAAAGTGGACGTAGGCTTGATTATAAGCCGAACCACTATAAATACTGTGTCTCTTACTGTTTTTCTGCATACTTACTGCTTATTTCTGATTCCCGTACGAACGGGTGGTGCTTTCACAATCACATCCTATACACCAGGGTGTTAGCGTTTAAATTTTAGCGTTAACAGTTTATAACGACATACATATAGGTAGAACAAAATAGAAACAAATGGGCTTGATAGGTTTGGAAAATTGAACGATAACGACCCGAAATGCCCATTTCGACTCCGGAACAAAATTGCGATAACCCATATATCAAAATAAATGTTTTAAAATATTTTAAAATCAATGGAATAGGTTTTTGGTCCAAATTCCATCGTATGAAAAAGTTATGCTAAAATCAAGTTATTTCAAATTGATTTCAATTGATTTCAATTTCATTGATTTTTAGGCGTTTCGAGCCCGTACAATCAAATGACAAGTCCGATCGCTAAGAAACTTGAAATCCTACAATAATTCACCATTACGGATCCGATGAAACTAGTTTCGTCGAAATCCGAGTCAGTGACCAAAATGGCTATTTTCCAGTTAATTAAATAAATTAATATTAAAATTAATTAAATCAATTTTAAATTCCAATTCCATAATTAACAAATCTTATCATTTTTAGATTCTTAAACAATTACACTACTTTAAACAATTTAGATATCAATTCAAAGTTAAACTAATTTACCAATTACCGTATTTAATTTCAATTTCAGTAAATTCATTAATTATCAATTGAAACTCCAATAAATCCATCTTTTTGATTTTAAATCTTGTTATTTAATCAATCATCATCTTATGGGTATAATTATCGTTGGTTTATATATATTACATTAATATTTTTCATTTCATATCAATTCCCATTATTGTAATATTTTATTCCAGTTAATTTCAATAATCCATTTATTACAGCTAAAATCCAATAAATCAATCAAAAATGAATTTCAATTACTTTTATTCAATCCATTGCCATATTATGAATGGAATTTACATTAGTTACATCAATATTGAATTAACATCCTCCAATTACCAATTTAATCTACATTAACTTCACAAATTAAGTGGATTAATTGCAATTGATTTCAATTTTAATTTAATAAACTAAATAAATGGGTAATATATAATGATTGTTACCATTAACCGTCAATTACATCTATAAGTTTATTGTTTTCAACCACTTATTCTATTTACTTACCTAATACTGAATTCATTCAATTACCATTAATTATAATTATTCATTTATTTACACAACCCTTACCCTTATTTCTTATATTCAATTGTATAACCAAGTGCAACCATTTCCATAATTCATTTTTGGGATTTCACATCAATTGTCAATAATTAGCTTTAATTACCATTGCTACATTTTATTTTTATCATTATAAATTATAAATTTTTACTTCCTTCTAAATTACAAAACCTTATTAAAATAACCAGTTTAATTATCAAAATTCAACAATTAAATTATTGAAAATTTACGGGTCGTTACACTCTCCCGCACTCAAAACTTTTCGTCGCCGAAAAGAAAACGAAGGGAAAGAAAGAATTGAGCAAATAATATCTTATTCAGAAATATTAACTTTATAAACAATTAAAATTACAAAATTAATTAATTTAAATAAAATATACCAATTTATAATCATTTAATCTTTTTATACTCAAATTTATAAAGTTTAGAAACATTTTTCAAAAATTTACTTAGTCCAAAATTTATGGAAAATTTCGAAAGAGTCTCCTTTGTACGGAGAGGCTCGGGAGAAAATATAATATCAAATATAACAATATATAACATATATTTTCCAAAATATTATATCCCAACACGAGAAAACAATATAATAACGCTAGAAAACCATAATCCAAGAACGTACCTATTTGTCTGGCAAACAACGCATAATTATGAAACCAAAAGCAGTAGCAATTGCTTCCATAACCTGTATTTCACTTATATAATCTAAAAAGAGTTAATAATTATATATAATGAAATATTAATTTTGTTTCATCCACTAGCAAACAAATCAATGTCAAATAACAACCATCACTTGCAACCCCAGTATACAATCATCATACAGAATCAACACAATTCAATTATCCATCCATATCAAACAAAATAAATAGTTGTTCGGGTTCAAAAACTTTAAATTGAACAGAATGGACAATAAACTATTAAGTGCACCATTTACTCAACAGTCTTAGATGAAGCTAAATAGATTATTTATACATCCAAACAATTTTAAAGTTCCCTTGCCCAAACACCCATAAACCAAACAAACAACAATTTCAACCAATAGATCAAGTTCATTCTTATTAATTTCATTTCATAGCATTTATTGTTTAGACTCCTTTTCATTCATATAATGATTCATCTTTTTAATTTACCTTTATTTCTTACAAACTTTTATTTCCATTCACTCATTCAGTGTTTATTTTACTTATTTTCATTTATTTATTTATAGTACTTTCCTTTCTATTATATTTAATTATAGTAACATTTCAATTACAACTTAAGTTTATAACTCTATAACATCAATTCTTATTAATAAAAGCAATTTATTGAACACTTTCATTACATACTTTTACTTGTACAATTTCCATTACATTTTCTTATTAAACATCAAGACTTTCAATATTTGGTACGTTATATATATGCTTTAAGAATGTAATTGAATGTTATACAAGTTTTTCTCATTTCCTTTAAATTAATTTAATGTTCAAAAATCATATCTTTTGTTTTATATGTTACTAGTGCCAAATTTCTTGTAATTTCATTTATAACCTAGAATTTAATCTCTAATTTTAATTAGAGGTTCCAATTATTAATTAGTTACATTCCATTTCACTAAAATAATTGAAACCACAAATTAACGGAAACTTAAGAACCAAATACCGGGTTTTATTCAAAAATCATTTTTGAATAATAGATAAATGTATATACGTGCAACTTATATATCCAATTATATTTAAAACAATTTGAAATTTACATTTGTTTATCAAAATAGATCCGTAGTCAAACTACTACAATGGCTTTTCCACTTAGAAACTCGAAAATGAATGTCGATGATGCGTGCACTCATCACCGAAATTATTTTCCAGCGACAGAGAGGGGAGTACAAAACTTATTTCTTTCCAAAATTTCTTTTAAACATTTCTTTCAAATTATATTGAAATATCTATCAGAAAATACTTCTAACATTATTATTATATCCCAAATCCTTTGAAAGAAATTTTCAAAAATCCCGAAACTTAAGTTCTAAAATTTCCAATTTTCATTTATTTTATTTTAGGTCTTATTTCCAACCATATTTATAAATTTCACTACTTAACAACCAATATATTACAACCAAATATATATCTTATTTATAAAAATTTATTTTATATATATAGAAAAGATAATAGGAAAAATTATTTCGTTCACCTATATTAAAAACAATATTGTGCCGGTCTGTCCTATTAAGTGTTTAGAAATCCTTATTGATGTCGTAGCGTCCTATGCACCAACCAGAATTTATAAATACGAACGGAACAAATTAACACAATATCGAAACCTTTTTATAACACTAACTTATACATTCTCTCATATATATACACTCAACGACTCAATATATGGTACTACAACCCTAATAATAAAGAGTCAGACCCCACAAAGCTAAGATTTATCGCTAAACCAAAGCTCTGATACCAGATGTAATGTCCGCTTTTATGTACACTTTAAATCGACGATAAACCACACAAGTCAGACTCAAACCATACAAAAGAGCGGATTGTTATTGAGGTGAATAAGAAAAGCAGAGAAAGAAATAAAACAGAATAGAATCTTGCAGCGGAACGACAATATATAATAATCAAATAAAAGTTCATGAAGCTGTTTTCTAAAACAATTGATTATTCAAATACAATATAAAATCAGAGTTACGCATACTGGAGAATAACAAATAACAATGCAGGAGAACAATATGAATGTAGTGGAATAATAAAATAAATAATAGTAATGCAGTCTTTGTCTTCATCCTCCAGAAATAAGGTCTTCAATCCTGAAATTCCCAGACTGAGCCGAGCGAATTGAAAGGACAAAACATTCGAGTCAGAACTAAAAGATCTTATGTAAGTTAAATCAACAGTAAATAAAATGAGTGGAACGGCGTCCGAGATGTTTACGGGATTTGACATCTCCTATCCAGTGTCTATAGTGCAGTAACTTAAGAGATGCTCGGGATTCACATCTCCTAAGGACCCGTTAAAATATTTACTATGTAGTAATATTTTGCTATTATAATAATGTCTATAGTAAAATAAACTTACTTTTAAATAGCTTTAAGGGGTTACCCATATAGCCCTTAACACGTAATAGTGCCAATAGTCTATACAGTACCGTAATACCTCCTGATCGGGAGGATACCATAGGATACTCCATAGGTACGACACAAATCAAACTCGTACAAGGTACGCTAGGGTAGGTGAGACGGCACACAAGGCAATGCCAGGGTAGATATATCAATTACTATCTGGACTGGTGGTGACGCGTAGCGCGCAGCTACCACCCACCTTGAGCCACACCCCCAAAATCAAAAATCAAAAGTGGCTACCGAATAAATCTCAAAATCAGAATATAATGTAATGGTATCGAAGGAGTGTCTCCGATAAGAGGAGCTACCTCATTGGCCTGTAATCGCTTCTGTTTTAGCCACCTTATGCCAACTCATGGGAGTCGGATCCAAGTATATAACCCAAAGGAACGCCGCCACCATCCTACTTCATTCTAAAATCTCTGCCGCGTACACGGTTGTTAAAGTCGTTTTCGGTATCGACAGAGAGTATGCCCATATCCGATCTCGGTCGCTTTACCAACCAATCGTTATTATAACACCGTGGCCATTTACAAAAGTTTATACTTCAAAACCAAAATATCATTTCCATTTCAAAACCAAATACCGTGTCATTTCCATTTCAAACCAATAAAATATGATATTGTTTCCATTTCAAAACCTCATCAATAATATATTATTTCCCTTAAAAAACCAAATCGATAATTTGTCTTTTCATTTCAAACCATATCAATAATATATCATTTTCATTTCAAAAACCACATTAATATTTTATCATTTAAACAAATCCATACTTCTAAATTACCGAATATTTTCTTTAATTCCTTTAAACTTGAGATACTCCCACTTTACATCATCTTAAACAAAAACCTTATTATAATGTCAGATTCTTACATCTTTAGTTTTAATAAGTTCCAAAACAATATATATTTAAAGATAAATCTTAATTAAATGCAATTTCAAATAAATTCATTTCAAAATCATGTTATTTCAAAGTTGTAACACTCTGAAACAAAACATTTTGAAACCATAATACTTTGGAATTCATAACTTCGAAACATTTCAATTCCGATTAAACATTTCGATTTAGATATATTTCAAGGCTTTAAATATTCCATAATTTCAAACTAAATCTGATAATTTCATATAAATCTTAATTCAGTTTACTATTATTTAGTTTTGAAATATTTATTTAATAAATTCAATATTATTTAAACAAAACTCAAATTGGAAATATTCGTTAATCACCTTAAACCATCATCAAGTTATAAAATCATGCCCTTTAAAATCTCAAATTCAATAAGTTCCAAATTGCTTTAATTTAATAACATTCTTAATTAAAACAATTTTAAACCTATTTCAAATCCATCTTCTCAACCTTAATTTATCAATATCATTATAAGCTCTCTCTATATATATATATATATTAAAGTATAATTTAAATAAATACTTACCCACATTTTACTTTATTAAAATCAAAATTTATTATTACCCTCATAATATAGTGAACAAAATTATACATAGCTTAAATTTAAGAATTTTACTATATATAAAAATGTTAATTTTTATATAATATCAAAAATCAATATTTATATAAACCATATATTTCTTTCCAAAACCATAGAAATCCCTTCAAAATATTTTTATGTATAGACCACGGTGTCTGTATATAATTTTCTATCCTATGGTCAAGTGATACGGATATTTATCATTTCAATCCGTAATTTAAAATATAAATATGGTTATATATCATTTCAAACCGCAATCCCGAATGAAATAAAATCCATAACAACTTGCAGTTTATAACAATAAAAATAAACATCCATTCATCCAATATCAATCATCAAACATTTATCACAATCATCATCCAATTTAATTAATAACATCAATATAGGGCAGATAATAAATCACAGGTATTTACTGGCAATTTATACGTAATAATATATGAAATAACCATTTTATTCAATAAATTCAATTTAACTGAGATGATGATTAAAAATATGCCAAACAGTCATAAATAAATTTCTAATCACATCAAAAATTAATTTAACACGCATAAGAAATTTTAGAAGTTGTGGTCAAAACACTCAGCTTTTGAATTTAAATTGAATTTAAACCCAAAATTTACAAAGTCTCAGAATCCATCCAAACTGGCGTCAAAATGTCCATAATTCTAATGCGATCCCAACGCAAAAAAAATGAGCATGAATCGGATCTCGTACGTAAAAGATATTCGAATTAGAAGATTTGAAATCAAAAATAAAATTAAAAATAGAAAAAAATTACACTCACTCTTCTCTGCCACGTCATGCACGCGCATCTCCCTCCAGTGAAACCTTAACGCACGCATGAACCAGCTAAACATGGAGCCACCACCATAATTTGACAAACGCGGCCCCAAGTGCATCTTGTCACCTCGATCAGACAATGCCAGAGGCACGCCCTACCTCGGCCGACCTCACCCGTAACTCGCGGCGACGCGCGGTGCTGCCTGGTGGTGGCTATCATCGCTACCTACATCCCCTCATCATAATGAATCCGAAGCCCCTTCGACCAAGATAGCCATGGCGATGATCCCCATACGCCGTCCTCTAAACGATGCCACCAAACGGTCGTCGTGAAATCGACGATCCACCACACAATCCAACGACCTCAAACGAACGGCCGAAACTTTTTCTTCAATTTTTGGACAAGCCAAGGTTCAAATTGAATTTATTTTACAGATCTGAGATGCGCTCGTCGAGAGCTTCAGATCGATATATAATTCTATATGTATTGAGGAGTTTGAGATTTTTGATTTGATTTTGGATTGCAATTGGATTTGAAACAGGTTCTATTTTGTCTACCATTGAGAAGGAGTAGGGGACAATTGAATTGTACGTACAGACAAATGAATATAGGAAGTGGCTAGGGTTTATAATGACATATATATAGGTAGAACAAAATAGAAACAAATGGGCTTGACTGGTTTGGAAAATTGAACAATAACGACCCGAAAAGCCCGTTTCGACTCCGTAACGAAAATATGACAACCCATATATCAAAATAGCCGTCTTAAAATATTTTAAAATCAATGGAATAGGTTTCAGGTCCAAATTCTATCGTATGAAGAAGTTATGCTAAAATCAAGTTATTTCAAATTGATTTCAATTTCATTGATTTCTAGGCGTTTCAAGCCCGTACGATCAAATGACAAGTCCGATCGCTACGAAACTTGAAATCCTACAATAATTCACCATTACAGATCCGATGAAATTGGTTTCATCGAAATCCGAGTCAGTGGCCAAAATGGCTATTTTCTAGTTAATTAAATAAATTAATATTAAAATTAATTGAATCAAAATTTTAAAATCCAATTCCATAATTAACAAATCTTATCGTTTTTGGATTCTTAAACAATTACACTACTTTGAACAATTTAGATATCAATTCAAAGTTAAACTAATTTACCAATTACCGTATTTAATTTCAATTTCAGTAAATTCATTGATTATCAATTGAAACTCCAATAAATTCATTTATTTGATTTTAAATCTTGTTATTCAATCGATCATCATCATATGGGTATAATTATCATCAGTTTATATTTATTACGTTAATATTTTTCATTTCATATCAATTCCCATTAATGTAATATTTTATTCCGGTTAATTTTAATAATCCATTTATTGCAACTAAAAATCCAATAAATCAATCAAACAGCAATTTCAGGTACTTTTATTCAATCCATTGCCATATTATGAATGGAATTTACATTGGTTACTTCAATATTGAATTAACATCCTCCAATTACCAATTTAATCTACGTTAACTTCACAAATTAAGTGGATTAATTGCAATTGATTTCAATTTTAATTCAATAAACTAAACAAATGGGTAATATATAATGATTGTTACCATTAACCTTCCATTACATCTAAGTTTATTGTTTTCAACCACTTATTCTAATCACTGACCTAATACTGAATTCATTCAATTACCATTAATTATACTTATTCATTTATTTACACAACCCTTACCCTTATTTCTTATATTCAATTGTATAACCAAGTGCAACCATTTCCCTGATTCATTTTTGGGATTTCACCTCAACTGTGAATAAATAGCTTTAATTACCATTGCTACATTTCATTTTTAACACTCACTTCATTATAAATTATAAAGTTTTTACTTTCTTCTAAATTTAATTACAAAATCTTATTAAATTAACCAGTTTAGTTATCGAAATTTAACAATTAAATTATTGAAAATTTACAGGATGTTACATGAAAGGAAATACATATAGTTTTATTTAATATTGAAGATATTGTACATATAAATATTATTTTATAAAGGTTTAAAATTTTAGATTTTTAGTAATTATACGGTTGAAATTTTTTAAAGTTATAAGTCGGTTTGAAATTATAAATTTTAAGAATTTACTTATAATTTTACTTTTTTTAAATATATATAAATAAGTTTTACTATAAAATAGATTTAGTAATAAGCTTTAATTTAATAAAGTTAATTTAATTAATATATAATATGTTTAACTATTTGTTAACATTTTACTTTAAAATAGATTTTATAATGTTTTTTATAAGTTAAGGTTGGAAAGATAAATTTGATTTTATTTGAAATTTTAATTAATTTAGAATTTTATTTAATTAAATTTATTTGAAATTTATTGAATTTGAGATTTTAAAAGATATGATTTTATAACTTATTTAAATAAATTGAAGGAAATATTTAGTTTATTTGTAATTTTGGTTTTATTTAAACGATATTGGATTTATTAAGTGAATATTTCAAAAATAAATAATAATGAAGTTATATTGAGATATAAATGAAATTATCAAATTTAGTTCTGAAAATGTTGAATATTTAAAGCTTTGAAATATAATGAAAATGAAATGTTTTATTTTGTGGTTCAAATCTGTATTTGAAATCGATATAATTTGAAATGGTTTATTGAGAAACTGAATTGAATTGAGATTTAATTAATTTTGAATTTGTAATTCGAGTTGATTTGAATCGATTTGTGAAATTTGAGGAAGCTATTTTGTTATATAAATTATTTTTAAATTGTATTTAAAACTATTTATATATTTACTTTATGAATTATTTTAATATAAATTATTTTAATATAAATCGTTTTAATGTAAGCTATGTTAATATAAAATATTTTAATATATTAATATAAACTATTTTAATATATTAATATAAACTATTTTAACTTATAACTATTATTATATAAATTATTTTATTTTATAAACTATTTTATTATATATATACACTATTATTAATATCTAACCTGTTCAAGCGGGAAGTAATGATTTCAAATTTATGAATTTCAAAGTTGTGTGTTCAAAGTGTTATGATTTCCAAAGTATTATAAATTCTATGTTTATAATGTCGAAAGTGTTATAACTTTGAAAGTTTTATTGATTTGGAAATGAATATTATTTTAAGTGAAAATGATATAGTATTTATGGTTATGAAATGGAAATGATATTTCGGTTTTGAAGTGTAAAATATTTAGTAATGACCGCGGTGTTATAATAACGTTTGGTTGTTAAAGAGACTAGGATTGGATATTGTCGTACTCTCTGCCAATACCGAAAACCACTTTAAAAACCGTATACGCGGTGAAGATTCTAATAAAGTAGGATGGGAGCGACGATCCTATATGAGGCATATACATGGACCTGACTCCCGTGAGTTGGCAAAAGGTGGCTAAATTAGGAGCAATTGACGGGCCATGTGAGGTAGCTCCTCCGATCGGACACACACCATCATTTACCATTCTATGACTTTGTGATTGATTGGGTGCACCTTCGGATTTCGAGAGTGTGGTTTGTGGTGGGTGATTACAGTGGCTCTGCATTACTACCAGCTCGGATGTGTAATTGGTATATCTACCCTGGCATTGTCTAGTTGTGCCGTGTCATCTACCATATCGAGACCACTACGAGTTTGTTTTGTGTCGTACCTATGGAGTGCTCTCTGGCAGCCTCTCGGTCAGGAGGTATTACAGTAATATATAGACTATGGCACTATAAAACGTGTTAAGGGGGATATGGTCAACTCCTTAACGCTATTTTAATAGTTTACTTTACTCTGGACATCATTATAATAGTGTATATTACTACATAGTAGATAGTTCCACGGATCCTTAGAGGATGGTAATCCCAAACATCCTTTAAGTTACTTGTATTTCAGTTGATATTTCACTTGAGTTGGATTTATTGATATAAGAATGTTGATCCTTACTTGAATGTTTTGTGTTTTGCTTTACGCTTGTGTTAGACTAAGTGTCACAACATTTAGACTCATCTTTGGAGTTGGAGTTTCGCTTGGAGATCCATCTATCTATCCGGCTTGCAGTTATTTAGTTGACTCATGTGATATATTTTGATCTTTTATTTGACTATTGTATTGAGATTTCTATGTATTCGAGACTATTGTTGTATCTTGTTTTAACTTTGTTACGTATATATAGTAGCTTCATGAACTATTACTCTTTTGTTTCCGCTGCTTATTGTTCTATTACTCTATGTCTATGATTCCGTGATTAATTTATTTACTGTATATGCTGAGTTTTTCCGAGTACAAATTAACAATACGTAATTTTGGGCAATCCATGTATGTCATGTGCAGATGCGAATGGTTCAAATATTGGGCTGTTACGTGCGGTACCAGAGCTCTGGTTTTAGGCAAACTTAGCATATGCAGTAAATTTAATTACGGAATCACTTTCGTTCGAGCTTGCATTTCTTCCTCTTTGATTCGGTTTCCTTTGAACTTTGGAACTCTCCCATTCGTTCTGAAATTCATTCTTGTCTCTCCCTATTCGTTTTTCCTTGATTCTGGAGTATCCCATATATCCACTTTGAATGACCTCTATAATAAATCGACGGTCTCGCCAATCTTTGAATGATTTGTAAAGAGGTGAAACTCCTTTACAACCACATTGATTCACCAGAGACTTCTGTATTATCGGTTTATATTCTGCTATCTTTTGCTATCAGATGTCGATTTACCTCAGAATTCTGCATCGATCTAATTCTTGCAGTCTTGGTTTACCCGGTTAAGGTCGCCCGCGATTAATATCAGTATATACACCCTTCTATTTTGAAATTTAATTATTTGTCTCCCATTCAAGCCTATCTTCTTAGCTTGAATTCTCTTCGATTTTACTACCTCTAATTTGGATCTTTATCTTTGTTTTGAAATCATTCTAGGATAATCGAGTGAGGGGGTGCATTTGTAATTAATATTTAAAATAGTTTATATTGTGTCGTTTGAGTTGTTATGTTGATTTGGGGGTTTGATCAATTCGTCTGATCAATGTTATCGATAGAAATTCCGAAACACTTTAACAGAGCAAACTTACACAAATTTGTTTTGAAAAATAATAATTTTGTATGATTATATTATATATATAAGTACAAATTTTTCTGAAATTTAATAGTTGAATGAAAATATAAACATGGTTTATAAATTTATTTGGAATTGAAATAAATTTAAATCAAGGATTTAAGAATTCAATTTCCGATATTTATAAATTTGGTTTTTTTTATATTTTAGGTTATATTATTTTAAATTTATTTTTGCATAGAAATCGTTTCCAAAGAATTTTTAATTGTTTAAATCAGTGCTCTCCCTTTTGTCACTGGAAAACAATTTCAGTGATGGCGGCCACATCATCGACATTCATTTTCGAGTTTTGAAGTGAAGAGACACTCAGTAGCTTTGCTACACTTTTGTTTTGAAAATGAATTTGATTTGAATTCTTATGATTTTAAATTTTGATTTAATATATAAAGTTTGAAGTGAAATCGGGAATTAAATTCTTAAATTTTATGTTAAGAATGATTTCAATTATAAATTGAACCCAAATCTTTGAATAAACAGTAAAACTTAAAATAATTGAAACTGGAAATTTCTCGTATAATACTCGATTACATTCCAAATTATATATAAATTATTCAGAAGTTATCCATGGAATTAAATAATATACAATTTATATTCATGTTAATGAATTTTATAAATTTATTTGAGCGGTTATAATAAGTGCTTATACACTTAATTTATAAGTATAGAAATTGTTAATTGAAATAATTGAATAATAGAATAATGAATAAATAAATATGAATTTATGAATAGTTAAGATTGAATTTTAGTGAAATAAATTTAAGTGAAATCAAATGGATTAAACCATATTGTTAAATATTAATTTATTTAACCTGAAATTTATATGGTTTAAATTTATTTGTTATGATAGATATTTCAAACCTATTTTCTTCTGGTTGTTTCTATTCTCCTCCCTCCTTCCTTTTCGGGGACAAAAAGTTTTAAGCGGGGGAAAATGTAACAATCCGGATATTTTAACGATTTTAAATAATTTAATTAATTTAATTTTTATGAAATTTTAAATATTTGAGTTTGGAAATAAAAATTTGATATTTCGAATACGTCTACTTTAACATAGCAAATGGTAAATTTTCATCTGAAAATATGGAAGTTTATTTTATTGTATAATTTTATTTCAATTCAAATCAATTAATAGGTAATGATAATAAAATGTTTTCCAAACTTGATTATTTTTATATAATAAATTTGTAAATCATCTTCCGAGCGAGATGTCATGTTTTGTTTCTTCAAATTTGGACTTTTAATGCTTGTTTATCTTATTTTCGGCAAATTAGCAGCATTTTCCTTACCGGTATCGATTTTTGATAGGCTGATCGTATCACTGATATCTATTTATTGTTTTGATTGTCTCGTCGTGCTGATTTCTACGATATATTCAATTTTGTGTTTTGAAGTCTGGTATGTAGCGGAATCTGCGAAACGGAACAGTATCGGTACTAGTTTTGTACCTTTTGTTTTTCTAGATTTTACCGTGTGAACCAATAGCCATTGCCTTTTAAAATTCCCAGATTTTTACCTTATGACATTTGCTATTCCTAGTTGATAATAATTTTTGGCTCATTCCTATTGAGAATATAAAACACATATTTTTTCCAGAAACTAGTTCAACTTCTCCTCTTCATCTCTCCACCGAAACATGCTCTTTGTCACCATCTCCTTCATTCTTCTCCTCTACCTTTCAGCTTTGTTACTTCTCCTTGAGAAAAAACAATTATATTATACGGTTCGATGAAACATATTCTCATGCCGAAGCTTTTCTCCTTTGCCCCGAGCCTATCACCTCACCATGCCACCAACCTGAGCAAAACCGCAATCACCCGATCCCTCAGGCGTCCGACCACATCTGCCATCTCCCTTCTCCAAGCATGCGGCCTCTACCCATCAGCCGAGCTATGCCCCTACTCATCCTCTTCCTGGACGAAACCTTGAAGCCTAGCCCATGCAAGCCTTCCCTCCATCACCCATCCGATATCACATTTTCCGAGACCCGAGCATCCCTCTGACCCACTTCCTCCCTCTCTCCTGTTCTGCTCTTGTGCCTTGCTGGTGTTTTGCTTCTCTTTTATACAGGATGAGGTATATTATGTGTTTATATGTTTATATTTTATATATATAGTTAGTTATATAAGTTGTATATTGTTAAATATATTAGTTTACTGTAAGTATTGTTTATAAGTATGTATGTAAGTTTATAACAGTAATTTATTATAAGATTAGTTAGTATATTAGCTTTGAAGTTATATATACATAATATAATAATTTATATATAAGGTTATGGCTTCAGATTTATGTTTATATATAAGGGTGGTTATGTTGTACATATAATAGTTATATATATTATATAATAGTTTGGTCTTTTAGTTTACAATATGTTAATTATGTAATTTACTAGGTGCTTATATATTTTGTTATGTAAGTTACATATATGGATGTTGCATGCTTATGGAAGTATATAAGCCTGGTTTTATATATATGTTTCAAATTGTTTTGTATATATATAGTTAATTTATTTTTAGGACGACAAATCTGTTGAAAAAAGTATATGTATATTTTTCCAGAACTTTATGTATAATGTAAGTTTACATACGCATACTTAATTTTATTATATATATGTTATATATATAAAGATTATAAAGGTTAGTTATACACATATGTTATTTTACCTATTTGTATCATATTCAATATATAGGGTGTTACAGTACGCATATATGTATTTATAAAAGTTTATATAAAGTAAATATGTTTTGTTATGTAGATGAAATGAATTGTATATATAGTGTACAATATATTATATAAGTTGGTATATTTCATATATGATCTGCTTTCGTTAGTACATGTATATTATATAAAGTAAGTTATATATGCATATTTTTTTACATCTGGTATTGATCCTGTTGTTTGAAAATATTATGTTAGTATTATATATATTCTTGTTTAAGAATTGTTTGTCATATGATTAAATGTTAAGATATGTTATCTTGTGTTCTAGTTATGAAGATATATATGCTACAATTTATAAGTTTATAAAGTATATAACTGTATACAGTTTTCTCAAACCCAGCTGCTATGTATTATAAATTAGAAAAAGCTAAGTTCTTATAAGTGTATAAATCATATAAAGTTGTTATATGTATTATGTTAATAAAGTTACAATATATATATAGAGGTGTATATAAGTATATATTATTATATGTTAAGGTATATGTTTGATTTTTATAAATGTAATATGTAGATATGTCATTTAAAAAAATGTATTTAAATTGAGTATCTGGTTTGAGGAAAATATTAATATAATATACTTTTCATTTCAATTATATTAATTGATTCTGATTAGTTCTCATCGATTCCTATTTATCAGCTTGTCCGTCAAATTCGTGGCAATCTTGCTTTGATTTGGAATTCGTAGCTTGTTCTATTATCAAACTCCTCTAGCCTTGAAATGCGAGCAATCACTCACGAGTACATTCCTATATTTATTAAATTTGATTTCAATTGAAATGATAATTGAAATATGCTGTTATTAGTTATTTACATTCCTACATGTATATGCTATTATCTGTATCTGTTCACGTTTGACATTTGATTCAATTATCTCTTGTTTACGTTGATGATATATGCCTGTTATATCATCATCATATATATTCTCACTCTACAAGTTCCCTGTTAGTATAGAATTCCTCATGGGTTGAAATGTTACATACATGACCGATCTTGTAGAATATGATGAAATTATTATGGGTTTAAATGATAAACCAAAGCGATTTTCATTTGGGATTGCGGGTTGAAAAGATATATAGCAGTGTATATTTAAATTACGGATTAAAATAATAAATATCCTTATCACTTGACCATAGGATAGAAAATTATATACAGACACCGTTGGTCTATATATAAATATTTTGAAATGATTTTCATGGTTTTGAAAGGAAATATATATAGTTGTACTTAATATTGAAGATATTATATGTACAAATATTATTTTATGAAGGTTTATAATTTTAGATTTTAAGAAATTATATGTTTGATTTTTTTTAAAGTTATAAGTTAGTCTGAAATCTTAAATTTTAAGAATTTACTTATAATTTTACTATTTTAAAATATATATAAATAAGTTTTAATATAAAATAGATTTAACAATAAGCTTTAATTTAAAAAAGTTGTTTCAATTAATATATAATATATTTAAATATTTATTTAAAATTTTATTTTAAAATAGATTTTGTAATGATTTTTTTATAAGTTAAGGTTGGAAAGATATATTTGAATTTATTTTAAATTGTATTTAATTAAGAATTTTATTTAATTAAATCGATTTGAAATTTATTGAATTTGAGATTTTAAAGGATATGATTTTATAACTAGTTCAAATAAATTATATGAAATATTTAGTTTATTTGTAATTTGGGTTTTATTTAAATGATATTGGATTTATTAAGTGAATATTTCAAAACTAAATAATAATGAAGTTAAATTGAGATATAAATGAAATTATCAAATTTAGTTTTGAAAATGTTTAATATTTAAAGCTTTGAAATATATTCAAATTGAAATGTTCTATTTTGTGGTTCAAATCTATGTTTGAAATCGATATAATTTGAAATGGTTTATTGAGAAACTGAATTGAGTTGAAATTTGGTGGATTGAGATTTAATTAAATTTGAATTTGTAATTAGAGTTGATTTGAATCAATTTGTGAAGTTTAAGGAAGCTATTTTATTATATAAAGTATTTTTAAATTATATTTAAAAATATTTATATATTTACTTTATAAATTATTTTAATATAAATTATTTTAATGCAAATCATTTTAATATGAACTATGTTAGTATAAACTATTTTAATATACTAATATAAACTATTTTAACTTATAACTATTATTATATAAACGATTCTATTTTATAAACTATTTTATTATATACATATACTATTATTAACATTTAAATTGTTCAAGTTGGAAGTTATGATTACAAAGTTAAGAATTTCAAAGTTATGTGTTCAAAGTGTTATGATTTCCGAAGTATTATAAATTCTAAGTTTATAATATCAAAAGTGTTATAACTTTGAAAGTGTTATTGATTTGGAAATGAATATTATTTTAAGTGAAAATGATATAGTATTGATATGGTTTTGAAATGGAAATGATATTTTGGTTTTGAAGTATAAACTATTTTGAAGTGACCGTGGTGTTATAACAATATTTGGTTGTTAAAGAGACCGGGATCGGATATTGTCATACTCTCTTCCAATACCGAAAGCCAATTTAATAGCCGTGTATGCGGTGGAGATTCCAAAATGAAGTATGATGGTGGCCATGATCCTATATTCCTGGACCTGACCGCTGTGAGCTGGCAGAAGGTGGCTAAAATACGAACAATTGACCGGCCAAGTGAGGTAGCTGCTACGATCGGACATACTCCATCGTTTACCATTGTGACGACCCGGATTTCTACGCCCAGAAATCTGATTCATCTTGAAGAAAGAAAGGGGTGAGAAAATAGAAAAGATAGAGAAGAAAGAACAACAACATCAGAATCTCACAGCGGAACGAATAAATTATAATAATCACATAAGTATTTATATGGTATACAACATCAGTCAGAGTTATACAGACAATACATCACATACTAGACAGTTATATACACCTGTCTAGTTAATACAAATCAAACAAATAACTCAAAGATACCAACACAGCGGAACTATAAGTATATCTACAACGCTGAAGCCTCCTGCTCCATTGCTCCTCTAGAATTCGTCAAAGCCATCCTGAAACCCTTGGCTACCCGTAAAAATTTGGGTATCCGAGAGTTTATGAAACAGGTTAAAGTTGCTTAATTTTGAAAATCTTTTGAAAATAGAAGGTATCACGTAAGACTCCCCACAAATAAACATGGGTAAGTTTTTACCTTACGCTAACCAAAACATTTAATAGGAAATTTTGTGATATTATAATAGGTCTAGGGTTTTCAAGTAAATAGAAAATAGCCTAAATTGTTACATGATTAAATTCCAGTTACTAGCCACAAAAGTGGGTAATACAATAAAAACCGTTGGCGCTTATTGGATTGTGGATTCCATACAATGGCAGGGCTACTGAGGTACCGTCCGTCACAGTACGTGGCCTAGATCAACGTACCGAGGATCACTCCCGACCCCCTGCAACACAAGGCCAGAACCATTCCTTACTGAACAGTCCCGAACAAGACAACCCCGCGGTTGTTTGCAACCAACTGCCCACACAGCCGAATAAAAAGGGACATCTAGACAGGGAAAGATCTTGTCCTGCTTAGGCATGACCCACCTAACCTTGCTGCACCTCCCCTGTTTTAGCCATTCCCAGTTGATGAGGCTTGAGGCTGTGATTACCTTTAGAGAATACATTTCTTAGAATGCTCATCGCCCACCTGAAGATGTGTTGAAAGCATTTAATCCATATAAGTTCGTTGCGGATTCGAACGAAACCGAAGGCATTATCTCGTTACACTCATTTTGGAATCACCCTCAGAGTTAACGACAATAACCCTTGCACTCTGAATCTTCATCTTCCTTTCAGATTTCACGACCTATCGATAATTTGGAATCGATTTGGTTTTCAGATGTTCCAAATGTGGAAACCCGATCCCGGTCTCATCAAAATCCAAAACGTGTCTTTTAAGGCCAAGTTGTCTATTTAGTCTTAATAGTTTAATTCAATATAATCAATATACACACAGATAGATAATTCACAATATCACAATAGATAATCACATCATTATCATACACAGATATATCATATATAATCCAAACAGATAACTAAATATTATCATATTTAAACCAAGCATCCATATCACATAGATATTATTCATGTCAGATCTAAATTCATAATCATCAAATGAAATATCAATATCATTCTTCAGCAATGATTTATAAATCACAATCTATAATTAATTTAAAATGAATTAAATTAACTACTTCAATCTCTAATTAATTTAAAGTAAATTAAATTAATTACTCCATCTATAAATCCTGCTTATACAACCATTAATTAATTATAAATCAAATTAGTTAATTAATTAATCTATAGATATTCATCTTGATTAGATACCTTTGATTAATCATCTTCTAATTATAACGAGTAATTAGTCTTTATCTAATTTCCCAAATTAATTATCCCAATCATTTATAGTAATTAACATTTAATCACTTCATTTACTTAATTACATTTATTCTTAATTAATTACATAAATTAATCACCCCATTATTGATTATTCCTTAATTAACCAATTCTTAATTACATCATTAATTAATGATCTTTAATTTAGATTTAAATTAAATTACTTTATTTAAATTAATTACATTAAGCAATTAATCTTTAATTAAACACAATTATTAATCATCCTTGATTAATATCAACCAGTAATTAACTACCCTTAATTTTATATTAATAAATTAATTATTCCATAATTAATTATCTCAATTAATTAATTCCATGATTAATTACAAAAGTAATTATCCGAATTACTGCATTGACACATCATCTTTCACTAATTACATTCAGTAATTAACTTTAATTACTTCCTTAAGTAATTATGCTCCATTGAATAAACTAATCAGTAATTAACTTTAATACTTCCTTAAGTAATTATGTACCATTGAATAAACTAAGTAATTTACACTTATCAATTTATCAAATGATTTTCTTAAATTAATTAAACTAAATTAATTAACTTAATTTAAGCATTTTATCAAAATTAATCACAAGTAATTAATCTCTTAATTACTTTTATCAAGTAATTACATTTAACAATTTACAATAGATTATCTAATTAATCTAATTAATTATCAAATTTATCACATTAATTAATTTATTAATAATTCTTAGTTAATTATTTTCATTAAGTAATAACATTTCTTAAATACTTTCTTAATTAATCCCTAATGATAAATTAATCTAAATTATTAATTTTACAAATTATATACATAAGTCAATCCTTAATTAACTTATTCATTTAATCATTCAAATATCTTAATTATTCCTAAGATAATTTATTCCTTTATTAATGACTTCATTAATATTAATGTGTATTAGAACGTTACATTTAAATTTAAATTCAAATTCCATTTTGAATTCAAGATTCAAAAAGATTATTGTTTAAACATTTACCAAATTTAAATTCTATTTGAAACAAATTTACTTCTCAAAACTATTTTATTTTAACTGGTTTTATATATTTAAATTTACAAACTGATTTAAATTTCAGATTTGAATTCAAGAAAACTTGAATTCATTAGTTCAACCTTGAATTTAAAACTTTGGTTTTAACTTGCTTTTGAAAACTTGGTTTTTAATTCTTGATTTAAAATTCTAATTCATTCCTTTTTATAAAAAAACTTATATTCAAAAGTTCACTTGAATCTATACTTTTGAACTTTTAATTTTAAAACACAGTTTAAATTTTTGTTTCAGATTTAAATTAAATTTAAAATATGAAACTGTCAGGTTGTAAACCTGACAGGAAACCCATATTTAATTGTTTTAAAACTTTATTTTTACTTAAATTTGAATTCAAAAGTAAACTTGAATTCAAACTTCAAACTGGATTTAACATGTTTAAATTTATTATTTATTAAGGTTTCTGTAACGACCCGCTATTTTGGACCATTCCGATCGATGATAAAACCATACATATCCGACTTGAATAATTCAAAATACCGAATTGTTAATTAAAATTTGGCAAAACTTAACATTTATAGTAAATAAATCATCACAAATCACAGACACAGAGTAATATAATGCATGTTTATTTGCAACGTATCAACTACCACATATATTATACTTTTAAACTTAATATATCTTAAAAATATAAATTGTACCAACTTTTATAACTTAAGATAATTTATATTATACATACTGTAACTTATATAACCCAACTTATATAAACAGACCGAATCAACAATTTATACTTATGTAAACATAAACATAACGCATAAAAGAAAAATCAAGGCACGTCTTGACATATTATAGTTTAATTCAAAACAAATGGAACTAATATTATAACTTGTAAAATATATATAAACATAAAACATACCCATACTTGAATAAGGATATGTATCCACTATATGTAGATACGCAGCCGAAGCAGTAGAGTGAGATGGTGAGCGGACGTTGGAGGTGGAGCGAGCAGCTTCTTCAACATTTTTTTTCGTTTGGGTCTGAAAGAAGAAAAGAAGGGGAGGAGGAATATAATGGCAGAGAGAAAATGAACAGGGGAGACAAAAGAGAACAATGATGCAGATAGAAGAGAATGGAATATATATATAAGTATGAATTGGAATCCAAGAGACTAGAGCAACCGAAAAAAAAAGGAACGCCACAAAAGTAACATTCAAATTAATTAACCCAACGTAAAGCAATAAATTATGGACCGTTTGATTTAAAAAAAAAATCAATGCAAACATACGTTTGCTTTTCTCAACGGTTATAAAACAATGCGTAGGGCCTAAGGTTAGGAATGAAAAAGGAGATCAACGTACCATCAATAGATTAAGGTGAAAAAAGGCAGGGAGCAATCAAAAATCAAAATTTCCAATTTGAGACGTTCGAATTAAAGAATAGAACGTTTGTACTGAATTGGGAATAGTTACAGTCCCTTAAATTTCGGAGTTATGAAATTTATTAAAGCAAATTATTTTATGGTAAGAAATCTCATTTCCCTATAAACGGCAAATCTAGGGACGTGTACAGTTTTTATAGGAGCTATATTTTCGTTGCTTTGTACGCAAGGAAATAATAAGATGCGCAATCAAAGCATGCAAGTTTTATGGTCAAAGAATTTCGTTTGTTTGCAAATCAATAAGTAGAGAAAACGACAAGTCACATTTTGAAATAAATGATTTCAATGCAATAAAAAGGTGCGTGGGTTTTTATTACTTGGATTATGGGGTAAAAAACGGTAGAAAATAATTGAACATTCCGAACGTGTTATAAAATAGGAAGCTGCATGATTTTTTTCTTTTGAGATTTAGTAATTTCGTTCACACAGGTAATGGATAAGTTGCTTCCATTTAATGTTTATTAACAGGGCTAAAAATGAGGTGAAGTAATAATGCAACGTTTCCAGTATTTAGGTGAAGCTTGCGAAAATTTTGAGTAACCAAAACAAGCATGCAAGCACTTGATTTGTTGATTGGATTTTAAAGGCGGCAAGCAATTATTTTATCCATGAACGGAATAGAATTTTGGACAAATTTATTGCAACGTGTTTAAATGAGATAATTGGCCTTTGATAGCTGAAGAAACGGAATGATATTTGATTTCGAACGTTACCTTATCTTATAATAACTTGCGTGAATTTAGAGTAGCGAAGTGGCAATAAATTTCATACGTGAGTGCGTTGGTTCAGGGAAAGGAAAAGGCAAGCACTAAATATTTAGATGGCGTTGATTTAAGTGGAAGAAAACGTCACTAATTTATGGTTTGAACGTTTTTAAACAATGCGTTTTATTTCTATTAGATAAAAGGAGGTAACGGAAAGGGAAAATTTATTTCTTTCCCTCTTAAAAGAATGCACTCCTACTTGTATATTTATTTATGTAGTAAAGGTAAAATTTTATTTCCTTTCGTAATATTTATCTTTTTCTTTAAAAAGTATACAACAAATATCAGTAGAACAACCGCAAAATAAGTATTGTTCATATATATATATATTGCGGTGTGAATTTTAAAATGCGTAGAACCTATGAAATAATATACACCCAAAATTATTGCAAAAGTAACGCTTTTTAATTAATACGATTTCCTATTTTATACGTTATTTATTAAATATCATACCCTTTAAATGCGTAATTTAACAGTTTCCTTGTACACTATAAATCTTCTTCAAATTTATTATTGAATAAAAGATAGAATTATGGTTACCTTCTTCTCTAATTACTATTACCATTTACAAAGCGATTTATTATTCAAATGGACAAAATATTACCAATTTTTTAAAGCAAGTAGATAATCCAATCCTTTTATTAAAATTCCAATTAGAGTTATCCTTTAAACAAAGTTAAAAAATTTCAGAACTTCCATTTTATACTTAGAATTTTGGGAAAAGATTTAATCAAATTAAAAATATATATTAAAACAAATTTCAAGGTTTTATAAATAAAAGAATAAAGTGCTAGAAAAACTAGGGTCGTTGCCCTACTCAGAACTTTTCGTCCTCGAAAAGGAACGAAAGAAGGAAAATAAAGGAAGATAAGATAGTAAAGCAAATATTTAAAAAGGATATATCCAACAAGGAAGGAAGGTAGATTTGGGAAACAGAATCAAGGTGAATAACTAAACTGAGCAGATGAGGTAGATGCAAGGAATAGTATCGGGCACGAATAATTAATCTAGAACCATAAGAATTTAAATTTCAAATATTAATTCAAAATTTCTTTGTTGGGAAAAATATTTTTATAATAAATAACTTTATAATAATACTTTTATAATAAAATACTACTATATCGAAATAAATTTTCCTTTCGAAAATACTTTTATAACTCGATGTTTCAACAAGTTTATCCTCGTTTTTGCAGACTCTGGCCATGCGTTGATCAGGCGCAAAGATAGAATTCTTCAAGTACTTGGTAGACCCGTTTCAACACCCAGTGAAAATACTTGAAAAACCTTTTTAAAAAAATCAGATATGGAAAGTACAATCCAAACAAAACAACCAACCAAAACCTTTGTCCGACAATGGTTCGCAGATACACAATGGTTACGCCTAGATCCTCAGGAAACAATCCATATCCGTAAGCTTTCTCAGCCCTGCGAGTTACGCCATGATGACTAGTAGGGTGCAGCATACACAATGGTTACGCCTGGATCCCCCAGGAAACAATCCGTACCCCTAGGCAAGACTCAGCCAGGCACTTGCGCTACTATTCGCGACCTACACAGATTGCAGGATACACAATGGTTACGCCTGGATCCCCCAGGAAACAATCCGTACCCCTAGGCAAGACTCAGCCAGGCAATTGCGCTATCCATTCACGAGAGAAAAAAAACCATAGGTTACGCCACGGTGGGAACACTCGAGTATTACATCCGAAAAACCAAAAATTAGAAAGAATAATATCGATAGAATGAATCCACGATGTGGCCACAAAGCGGATGTCAAGCTGAAGGCACTTTCCATATCTTTACTTCGAAAATATATATCATATAGTACCTTTTCAAATTTCTTTCAAATATCGTACTTATATAAAGTCCATATATATATTTTTCCCAAATCGAATACTTTCCAAATCAATAGTAGATCAAATCATACTTATATAGACTTCGATTATATAAAATCTCTTTCCAAATTAAGTACCTTTCAAATCAATAGATTTCAAATCAACTTCATACTTATACAATCCATTTTATATAAGTTCGACCACTCCCAAATCAAGTGCTTAATAATATTAGGTTCTTAAATTTCAAATCATTTCAATATCAATTCAGTTTCAAAATCATATATGATTTCACCCAATTTTCTTCCAAACTAAATATCTAAATTTCAAAGTTCCCAAAATAATAGGTTTAGAAAATTATCCCATTTTCCAAATTAAAATAATTCAAGTCAAACAAATTCATTTCCAAAGTCACCATATAAGTACTGGTTTTTTATTTCCAATTTAACTTCAAAACCAAATATTTTCCCAAAATCAATTATACTCAAAATGGTTTCCAAATTTATAATTATCCCTTTTTTTAAAACTTTTAAACTATCTATTTCTATGTGAAATATCCAATTTACCTTTCCGAAAACCATTATTCAACTATTTTTTTCAAAACATTTCAAAACTAAATTTATATTCTTTATCAGACATTTTATACTCTTCAAAATTTCTTAGCTTTGAAAATTTAATCTCGATTTGGAAGTGTTCGAACATTCAAAATAGTTAGGGAAATCAAATTTTCAATTCAAGAGTTGAAAATCAATAATAAATCAATAAATCAATTATTAAATCCGAAACTCGAGGACTGAACACCGGTCTCATTTTAAATTGTTTCAAATATATACTTATATCTTTCTAAAATACCAAATTATACTTCGAAATTTGAAATCAAAATGGTTTTACAAAATCACTTGCATAGCGAAGCTATTAAAGTGGTCTCTCCCCCACTCTGAAACTCGAAAATTTATGTCGATGATGCGTGCACTCATCACCGAAATTATTTTCCAGCGACATACGTGAGTCCTTGACTTCTATTTTCTTGAAAACTTCTTTGAAATTTCTTCAAAATTATTGGAACTCATTTGAACTCATTTGAAACATTTCTTATTCGGAAAAATACCTTTAAATCGTATTATTTTTGTATATTTTCCAAAATCTTAAATCCAATTTCAAAACACCGGAATTCAATTCTCGAATTTCAAATTTAACCCTTCAGTTGTAAATCATTTTTATATAAATAAATTTCTTACAAGTTTCCAAATTTTCAAATCCTTTCAAAACTTTTATATATATAGAATAACATTTCTTATTTGTTTTATATATAGGTATATAATCCTTATCGAAAACAATTTCTTTTTATATATAGAATAAAATCATAATTATCAAAATAATAATTTCGGTACAAAACAATTTCAAAAATACAACATACTCGATTTTTCAAAGGGTAATTTAAGAATGGATTTCAAAACAAAGGTAGAGATTTAAATTAGAAGACTCTAACCAATAGAATCCTGATTCAAAGATAGACTCGATCGAAGATGACTAAATTACAAAATAGGAGATGGATATACTTCTATAAATCACGGGCAACCTTAATCGGGTCAATCGTGCATTTAGCAATATGATGGATGCAGAATTCTAAGGCAGATCGACATTCGATCGCTAGAGTTAGAATTTGGAATAACAGGAGATAGTAGCATCTAAACTGAGGATACAAAAATCTTCGGTGAATCGACGCCAATTGTAAAGGAGTTTTCATCCCCCTTTACAAATCATTTAGTGGAGTCATTGGATACTCTAGAATCAAAAGAATATAAATAGAGAGAGACAAGAATGAATTTTGGAACCGAAGGACATTCCAAATTTCAAAGGAAATCGAGTCAGAAAGGAAGAGATTCAACTCGAACGAAAGTGATTCTGTAAATAAATTTACCATATATGCTAAGTTTTGCCTAGAACCAAAGCTCTGATACCAACTGTAAGGACCCGCTATTTTGGACCATTCAAATTGATGATAAAACCATACATATCCGACTTGAATAATTCAAAATACCGAATTGTTAATTAAAATTTGGCAAAACTTAACATATATAGTAAATAAATCATCACATATCACAGACACAGAGTAATATAATGCATGTTTATTTGCAACGTATCAACTACCACATATATTATACTTTTAAACTTAATATATCTTAAAAGTATAAACTGTACCAACTTTTATAACTTAAGATAATTTATATTATACATACTGTAACTTATATAACCCAACTTACATAAACAGACCGAATCAACAATTTATACTTATGTAAACATAAACATAACGCATAAAAGAAAAATCAAGGCACGTCCTGACATATTATAGTTTAAGTCAAAACAAATGGAACTAATATTATAACTTGTAAAATATATATAAACATAAAACATACCCATACTTAAATAAGGATATGTGTCCACTATATGTAGATACGCAGCCGAAGCAGTAGAGTGAGACGGTGAGCGGACGTTGGAGGTGGAGCGAGCAGCTTCTTCAACATTTTTTTTCATTTGGGTCTGAAAGAAGAAAAGAAGGGGAGGAGGAATATAATGGCAGAGGAAAATGAATAGGGGAGACAAAAGAGAACAATGATGCAGATAGAAGAGAATGGAATATATATATAAGTATGAATTGGAATCCAAGAGAGTGGAGCAACCGAAAAAAAATGGAAGGCCACAAAAGTAACGTTCAAATTAATTAACCCATCGTAAAGCAATAAATTATGGACCGTTTGATTTTAAAAAAAAATCAATACAAACGTACGTTTGCTTTTCTCAACGGTTATAAAACAATGCGTAGGGCCTAAGGTTAGGAATGAAAAAGGAGATCAACGTACCATCAATAGATTAAGGTGAAAAAAGGCAGGGAGCAATCAAAAATCAAAATTTCCAATTTGAGATGTTCGAATTAAAGAATAGAACGTTTGTACTGAATTGGGAATAGTTACAGTCCCTTAAATTTTGGAGTTATAAAATTTATTACAGAAATTTATTTTATGGCAAGAAATTTCATTTGCCTATAAATGGCAAATCTAGGGACGTGTATAGTTTTTATAGGAGCTATATTTTCGTTGCTTTGTACACAAGGAAATGATAAGATGCGCAATCAAAGCATGCAAGTTTTATGGTCAATGAATTTCGTTTGTTTGCAAATCAATAAGTAGAGAAAACAGCAAGTCACATTTTGAAATAAATGATTTCAATGCAATAAAAAGGTGCGTGGTTTTTTATTACTTCGATTATGGGGGAAAACGGTAGAAAATAATTGAACATTCCGAACATGTTATAAAATAGGAAGCTGCATGATTTTTTTCTTCTGAGATTTAGTAATTTCGTTCACACAGGTAAAGGATAAGTTGCTTCCATTTAATGTTTATTAATAGAGCTAAAAATGAGGTGAAGTAATAATGCAATGTTTCCAGTATTTAGGTGAAGCTTGCGAAAATTTTAAGTAACCAAAACAAGCATGCAAGCACTTGATTTGTTTATTGGATTTTAAAGGCGGCAAGCAATTATTTTATCCTTGAACGGAATAGAATTTTGGACAAATTTATTGCAACGTGTTTAAATGAGATAATTGGCCTTTGATAGCTGAAGAAACGGAATGATATTTGATTTCGAACGTTACCTTATCTTATAATAACTTGCGTGAATTTAGAGTAGCGAAGTGGCAATAAATTTCGTACGTGAGTGCGTTGGTTCAGGGAAAGAAAAAGGCAAGCACTAAATATTTAGATGGCGTTGATTTAAGTGAAAGAAAACGTCACTAATTTATGGTTTGAAAGTTTTTAAACAATGCGTTTTATTTCTATTAGATAAAAGGAGGTAACGGAAAGGGAAAATTTATTTCTTTCCCTCTTAAAAGAATGCACTCCTACTTGTATATTTATTTATGTAGTTAAGGTAAAATTTTATTTCCTTTCGTAATATTTATCTTTTTCTTTAAAAAGTATACAACAAATATCAGTAGAACAACCGCAAAATAAGTATTGTTCATATATATATATATATATATATATATATATATATATATATATATATATAGCGGTGTGAATTTTAAAAATGCGTAGAACCTATGAAATAATATACACCCAAAATTAATGCAAAAGTAACGTTTTTTAATTAATACGATTTTCTATTTTATACGTTATTTATTAAATATCGTACCCTTTAAATGCGTAATTTAACAGTTTCCTTATACACTGTAAATCTTCTTCAAATTTATTATTGAATAAAAGATAGAATTATGGTTACCTTCTTCTCTGATTACTATTACCATTTACAAAGCGATTTATTATTCAAATGGAAAAAATATTACCAATTTTTTTTAAAGCAAATAGATAATCCAATCCTTTTATTAAAATTCCAATTAGAGTTATCCTTTAAACAAAGTTAAAAAAATTCAGAACTTCCATTTTATACTTAGAATTTTGGGAAAAGATTTAATCAAATTAAAAATATATATTAAAACAAATTTCAAGGTTTTATAAATAAAAGAATAAAGTGCAAGAAAAACTAGGCCCATTACAGTTTCATTAAAAAACTTTTTAGAACAATTTTTGCTTCCAGGCTTTTACAAAACCTGAAACGACACTACTCGAACCCATCCTTCATTGACTTCGAGTCATCCCTCCCTCTTCTTCGAGTCACATACTCGAGTGACCAGAGTATTGCCCCCGAGGCGAAAAACCTACACCCAACCACAAATGCTTCAACACTTTAATGGCACGGTGCACGTGCACCGTGGCCCCAACCACCTCCGGCCACCCACACTTACTTCAACACGACGCCTACCATCACCAGATGCCATCACGTTCCCACCAAAGCCACCCACTCGCTCGAATTGGAGCTCCTGATCCAAACCCGTAACAAGCAGAACATCCCAACCCACAACCTGCGAAACGCCTCGCTCTTGCCGTCATGACCACCGGAGGCGCTGAGATTATGGTCATGACCTCGTCACCTTTCCCACTTCCAAATCCCAAGAGCATGCGACACTCGATCAATTCCAGGCGAGGAACGAATCGAATAAGACAGCCTCACCAAAATTAGGTTAAAAAATAATTCAAACCCCACCGCCGCTTCCTCGACGAACTGGAGCAACTCCAGGTATTTTTCCCAACACCTCCGGATGCTCCTTCACCCCCACGCCAAACGTCAAGCATTCCGGTCCACTCGATCACCCAATAATCGACCATAACCCATTTCCGTTCAAACCCAAACTACACCTTCAATACTTAACTAAAAATTATAGTTTTAGTTTTAAAAATCATAAGTTTGGATGGTGTTTCAGATTGCATGCCTGAATCATTGAATCATGATGTTAGGATTTTCACTTATTTACAATTGGGTCAGTTATTTTGATTACCAGAGACAAACCATATTTCTTTTACTAAAATAAAATTTTTAAGACTAAAATTGGTGATGAAATACATAAGTTTTACTTGAAACTTAAGTTTAAATAGGGACTACATCAAGAGATATCGAATTTAAATCAAACGAGAACCTGGAAATATAAGCAGAGAGTTCCCAGATTCAAACAGAGCATTCATATCATACATTCCTATATAAATACAGAGAAAAGCACAAATATATACTTGCATTCAAACATAAAATTTCCAGAAATTCTATGCAACCAGATTTATTATTTAATTTTTCAAAGTGAAATTACTCACAGCAAATAAATAAAAAACAAAGCAAGTTTACAATGAAGGCAGTTTGAATTTGCAGGTTGAAATATACAGAATTTCATCACACAAACACCCAGAGAGAAAATGAATATATAAATATTCACACAATATATTTAAGCATCCAAACATTATCATGCAACAGATTTTAAAACTTAAGTAATTTAAAAAGTGTTACTCACCAGTGCTTTTGAAAATGAATAGAGCACCTTGGTATTGAAACAGCGTTGAAACTGAAATCTCCTCTGTTAAATCCTCTAGTTTACATTGATGTATTATTGTTGTATAAAGCTTCAGGTTATATCAATGGAAATGCTAGTTGTATATTCAGGTTAGCTATGCTATGTTGAACGAACTAAAGAAGAAGGCATGTATATAAAGGAGTTTCAGAGGAAGCTAATAACTGGGTTTTGCAAATGCTAGTACAATTATGTTTTTGTTTGTATCAGGCAAGATATTTTATTTTGGAGGCTTGAAATACAACTCGAGTTGACCATGTTTTGCTGCTAAGGTGAAGGTATTTATTGTTTAAGTACTTTATGTTTCCTACATACCATATTTTATATTTAGATATTTTGCTTTTACTTTGTTTCTTAGCTATCTTTACTTTGTCTTATGTAATTTATTATACTAGTTGCAGCCTAACCATTGATTTGTGAACTCAGTAAAATATACATATAGTTTGTCTTTGATCCATTCATCTTTTCAGGTTTGTACAACCTGGTTCAGTTGATAAGTATGTATATTTACATTGTTCAATTCTTACTTAGCTTATTATTATTTTTACTGATGAAAGATCTTATTTTGGAGGCTGAGTAGATCTTTAATACAAATTTGAATTTGACTTTACTTGCTTGCATTAAATAAAGAAGTACCTTATATTCCCTACCTAGCTTACTTTATGCATAGATATGTTGTTATTTTACTTTGCTTATTTGTTTCAGCCTGCACGCTTTGCTACCTTCATATATTATATATGTTTTTTTACTTTGTTAATTTGCTTGCTTTGTTTATACTTACTTCACTTTGATTACCTGCATATTTATGTTTAGATATTATTACTTGCCTTTGTGTTTTACATACATATTATAAAAATTGTTTTAGTAATTTGTTTGGTTTATTACTTTATTTACTTATTGTTTCTTATCCTTATGCTAATATCACAATTTCTTAAGTTTATGTATTCAGACTTATTTTATAACCCTATACTTGGTTTACACTTATATTTCATATTTATAAAATTTATTTTATTTTTAAACATTGTTGAAAGATTTTATTTTAAATCATAACTTTCCAAAATAAATGTATACATATACACATAAGTTTAAAATAATAATTCCTATTTATTTAAAATCCATTGTAAAGATTTACATTATTAATATAGCTCATTATTAAATCAAAATGATTTATAAAAGAATTATCCCTTTATTAATAAATATTTAAAAAGAACAAACGAACCTTTTGTTTAATTTAAATTTAAGCTAAAATTATTATAAACAAATTAAACTTAAATATTAAGTATTTTAAAGCCATATGATTATTTAATAGCTTATTACTAAATTAAATCAAATTTCCAAAGCATCAGAAATATTAGAATTAGAAAACATAACTTTATTTATTAAATTTGAAACAAAGATTAACTATATTACAATTTATAGAAATATATATGTATATACATTATAAATAGAAACAAATTTAAATTAGCTTTTAAAAGATAAACTATCAGTTAAAAATTTATTTAAAAGGAGATTATTAAATCAATTTAAATCTTATTAACAAATATTATCAAATCAATTTAATTTTTAATGTAGATTATTAAATTGATATTGCCTCAAATTTTCGGGATGTCACATTCCTTCCCCCTTAAAAGAATTTCGTCCTCGAAATTTAAAACAAAGGTAATCTAATAATCCAATTAAAAATTTAATTTTAAAACACAGGCATATATGAATCATATGCTAACAACCATAGCAATCAATCATCCAATCAAACAAATCTAACTATCCATACAAAATTTCGGATAGAATTTTCTCGAGTTTCCCAAATATGAATATGGGGATACTCGCTCTACAGAACCCAAATAAACAATACTACTAAGCTACAGAACTTCTACTCATCTAGATCTACAAAACAAGACAGGATATCAGATTACAGACAAGTCGGAATCAACAACCAAAACTCCCCAGAACTGCTGGTTCTACTACCAGAGATAGATCTTAAACGTACTCCCTCAGAGATACGTGAAACACAACGAATTCCAGTTATCCAAACTGACAATTTTCAATCCTGAAGACCAAACACTTATCCAAAATCGAATCTTTGATTTCAGAATCCAAATTCCTCCATCTCTTATCCACAAAATTCTCTGACGATCCTGGGCAGCCTACATCCTTACTAATTTGCTCAACTCTTGTTGATGCCTTCGAAATAAACTGAACCAAAGATAAACCAACAAAATGATTTTTCCAAGATCGACCAAAACTCAGAACACAAACTCTATTCCACCATCAGAAAACAGAACTCACTTATCTCATCCGGAAAAGATAAAACAGGTACACTCCAACTGGTCTTAAGATGCTGAAAATTTTCCTGTAGAACTCTCCAATCCAAACACTACAACATCCAATTGCTTCCCAACTAAAACAGCTGCCACCATGCTTCCACTGCGCAACTCTGATTGTACAGATGAAAATGCTGATGATGAACTCAAGCACAGATTGGACAACACATTTCAATAATAAAGTTCACATATCCAAAAATAAAACTCATAAGTTTCTCCAAAATCTGAGCTACTTCCCTAAACTTAAAAATCATCCAATTACTAATCCGATCCATCGGTACCACTTCTGAAATCCCGTCGATACCAAACTCTATCTTCAGATGCTGACCAAACTCCGACTTCCTGAAGACATCCAGAAAAATCTTTGAAACACAAGAGAACATTCAAACTATCGCAAGTCACTTTTGCGATCGATCCAGCCTAATTCCAAAGATACTGCTCTCTCTTTACAAATCAGAACAGCTTACACTTATGTGGCCAATCCATCGAAGAAATGGAACTACTCTGGTGCTTCTGAAGTTACCCAAGAAAACTGCTAAGCCAGAAGACTTCCTAATCCCAAAGCTCTTCGAGAAACTCGGACCTCTAAGCAAACAGAAACCCCCAGCTGAACACATCCACAACAGAAACAGACACTCTTTCTTAACTTGTCCCAAAGAAACATCTTCAGAGACATCCATGGTCACTGTGCCTCATCACACAGCTACTACACCTTGATGTATCAAGATTTCATGACTTGCTTCAGTCCAACCGACATATCTAAACTCTTATACTTCAAAAAAAAGAACTCCGAACCTTAACAGATTTCCTTCAGAGATTAATGAAATCCTTACACCACACAAAGCTCACTCGAGACAGTATTAGGTCTACAGTCTCGTCAAGTACACTTCCAACCTCAAATATTCAAACTCCAACCATTGGTAGTTGTGTTACACACACCACTACCTATCTACCTTTATAACTTATATTGGAAAACCTGAACAGGTAACCCAACAAATAGGTAGAAATATATATATATATATATATATATATATATATATATCAAAATTACAAATACGCTCTCTCAGGAAAGAAATCACTCAAGAGCCTAGGTATTCACTCAACCTAGTGCTCTGATACCAACTGTGATGACCCGGATTTCTACGCCCAAAAATCCGATTCATTTTGAAGAAAGAAAGGGGTGAGAAAATAGAAAAGATAGAGAAGAAAGAATAACAACATCAGAATCTCACAGCGGAACGAATAAATTATAATAATCACATAAGTATTTACATAGTATACAACATCAATCAGAGTTATACAGACAATACATCACATACTAGACAGTTATAGACACCTGTCTAGTTAATACAACTCAAACAAATAACTCAAAGATACCAACACAGCGGAAATATAAGTATATCTACAACGCTGAAGCCTCCTGCTCCATTGCTCCTCCAGAATTCGTCAAAGCCAACCTAAATCCCTTGGCTACCCGTAAAAATTTAGGTACCCAAGAGTTTATGAAAAACAAAAATAAACTCTGGGTCAGACATGGGTCTGGTATGAGTAATAGGTTAAAGTTGCTTAATTTTGAAAATCTTTTGAAAATAAAAGGTATCACGTAAGACTATCCACAAATGAACATGGGTAAGTTTTTACCTTACGCTAACCAAAACATTTGATAGGAAATTCTGTGATATTATAATAGGTCTAGGGTTTTCAAGTAAATAGAAAATAGCCGAAATTGTTACATGATTAAATTCCTGCTACTAGCCACAAAAGTGGGTAATACAATCAAAACCGTTGGCGCTTATTGGATTGTGGATTCCATACAATGGCAGGGCTAGGTATCGCCCGTCACATTACGTGGCCTAGATCAACGTACCGAGGATCACTCCCGACCCCCTGCAACACAAGGCCGAAACCATTCCTAACTGAAAAGTCCCGAAGACAACCCCGCAGCTGTTTGCAACCAACTGCCCACACAGCCGAATAAAAAGGGACATCTAGACAGGGGAAGATCTTGTCCTTCTTGGGCATGACCCACCTAACCTTGCTGCACCTCCCCTGTTTTAGCCATTCTCGGTTGTTGAGGCTTAAGGCTGCGATTACCTTTAGAGAATACATTTCTTAGAATGCTCATCGCCCACCTGACGATGTGTTAAAAGCATTCAATCCATACAAGTTCGTTCCGGTTTCGAACGAAACCGAAGGCATTATCTTGTTACATTCATTTTGGAATCACCCTCAGAGTTAACGACAATAACCCTTGCACTCTGAATCTTCATCTTCCCTTCAGATTTCATGAACTATCGTCAATTTGGAATCGATGTGGTTTTCGGATGTTCGAAATGTGGAAACCCGATCTCGGTCTCATCAAAATTCAAAACGTGTCTTTTAAGGCCAAGTTGTCTATTTAGTCTTAACAGTTTAATTCAATATAATCAATATACACACAGACAGATAATTCACAATATCACAATAGATAATCACATCATCATCATACACAGATATATCATATATCATCCAAACAGATAATTTAATATTATCATATTTAAACTAAGCATCCATATCACATAGATATTATTCATGTCAGATCTGAATTCACAATCATCAAATGAAATATCAATATCATTCATAAGCAATGATTTATAAATCACAATCTATAATTAATTTAAAATGAATTAAATTAACTACTTCAATCTCTAATTAATTTAAAGTAAATTAAATTAATTACTCCATCTATAAATCCTGCTTATACAACCATTAATTAATTATAAATCAAATTAGTCAATTAATTAATCTCTAGATATTCATCTTGATTAGATACCTATGATGAATCATCTTCTAATTATAATGAGTAATTAGTCTTTATCTAATTTCCCAAATTAATTATCCTAATCATTTATAGTAATTAACATTTAATTA
Source organism: Allium cepa (assembly GCA_030765085.1). Classification (NCBI taxonomy): domain Eukaryota; kingdom Viridiplantae; phylum Streptophyta; class Magnoliopsida; order Asparagales; family Amaryllidaceae; genus Allium; species Allium cepa. Next base: position 139,669,161 of record CM060937.1, on the reverse strand, counting down.
CATCATTTACTTAATTACATTTATTCTTAATTAATTACAAAAATTAATCACCCCATTATTGATTATTCCTTAATTAACCAATTCTTAATTACATCATTAATTAATGATCTTTAATTTAGATTTAAATTAAATTACTTTATTTAAATTAATTACATTAAGCAATTAATCTTTAATTAAACACAATTATTAATCATCCTTGATTAATATCAACCAGTAATTAACTACCCTTAATTTCATATTAATAAATTAATTATTCCATAATTAATTATCTCAATTAATTAATTCCATGATTAATTACAAAAGTAATTATCCGAATTACTGCATTGACACATCATCTTTCACTAATTACATTCAGTAATTAACTTTAATTACTTCCTTAAGTAATTATGCTCCATTGAATAAACTAAGTAATTTACACTTATCAATTTATCAAATGATTTTCTTAAATTAATTAAACTAAAATAATTAACTTAATTTAAGCATTTTATGAAAATTAATCACAACAAGTAATTAATCTCTTAATTACTTTTATCAAGTAATTACATTTAACAATTTACAATAGATTATCTAATTAATCTAATTAATTATCAAATTTATCACATTAATTGATTTATTAATAATTCTTAGTTAATTATCTTCATTAACTAATAACATTTCTTAAATTACTTTCTTAATTAATCCCTAATGATAAATTAATCTAAATTATTAATTTTATAAATTAAATACATAAGTCAATCCTTAATTAACTTATTCATTTAATCATTCAAATATCTTAATTATTCCTAAGATAATTTATTCCTTTATTAATGACTTCATTAATATTAATGTGTATTAGAACATTACATCTAAATTTAAATTCAAATTCCATTTTGAATTCAAGATTAAAAAAGATTATTGTTTAAACATGTACCAAATTTGAATTCTATTTGAAACAAATTTACTTTTCAAAACTATTTTGTTTAAACTGGTTTTATATATTTAAATTTACAAACTGATTTAAATTTCAGATTTGAATTCAAGAAAACTTGAATTCATTAATTTAACCTTGAATTTAAAACTTTGGTTTTAACTTGCTTTTGAAAACTTGGTTTTTAATTCTTGATTTAAAATTCTAATTCATTCCTTTTTAAAAAAAACTTAGATTCAAAAGTTCACTTGAATCTATACTTTTGAACTTTTAATTTTAAAACACGGTTTAAATTTTTGTTTCAGATTTAAATTAAATTTAAAATCTGAAACTGTCAGGTTGTAAACTTGACAGGAAACCCATATTTAATTGTTTTAAAACTTTATTTTTATTTAAATTTGAATTCAAAAGTAAACATGAATTCAAACTTCAAACTGGATTTAACATGTTTAAATTTATTATTTATTAAGGTTTTATTAAAAAAAATCTTAGAACAAATTTTGCTTCCAGGCTTTTAAAAAACCTGAAACGACACTACTCGAACCTATCCTTCATTGACTTCGAGTCATCCCTCCCTCTTCTTCGAGTCACATACTCGAGTGTCCCGAGTATTCCCCCGAGGCGAAAAACCCTGCACCCAACCACAAATGCTTCAGCACTTCAATGGCACGGTGCACGTGCACCGTGGCCCCAACCACCTCCGGCCACCCACACGGACTTCAACACGACGCCAACCATCACCAGATGCCATCACGTTCCCACCAAAGCCACCCACTCGCTCGAATTGAAAACGAGCTCCTGATCCAAACCTGTAACAAGCAGAACATCCCAACCCACAACCTGTGAAACGCCTCGCTCTTGCCGTCACGACCACCGAAGGCGCTGAGATTATGGTCGCGACCTCGTCACCTTCCCCACTTTCAAATCCCAAGAGCATGCGACACTCGATCAATCCAGGCGAGGAACGAATCGAACAAGACAGCCTCACCTAAATTAGGTTAAAAAATAATTCAAACCCCACCGCCGCTTCCTCGACGAACTGGAGCAACTCCAGGAATTTTTCCCAACACCTCTGGAGGCTCCTTCACCCCCACGCCAAACGTCAAGCATTCCGGTCCACTCGATCACCCAATAATCGACCATAACCCATTTCCGTTCAAACCCAAACTACACCTTCAATACTGTAACGACCCAGGATTTTTAGTAATAAAAATTTGAATATTTAATTAATTTTAAATATTAATAAGTGAATATATAAGCAAATAAATTTTTATTTGAATAATTGGATTTAATCGGATAACTAAATCAATAATTTAATACGTTAAATTATGGAAATAATTGAAAATTGAGTTAAATATGATTGAAAATGATTTGTAAAATTTTATTTTATCATATGGGAGTTAGAACGATATTTTAGAACTTTTAAAATCGAATTAAAAGTTAATTTGTGAAAATTGAATATTTTAATATTAAAATCGACTAGTGAAAATAGTCAATTTTTGAACAGTCTCAGAATTCGACGAGACCAGTTCCATTGGATACGTAATAGTTAGTTATTACCGGATTTCAATTTTTGTGTCAATCGGAGTTACCGTTTGATCGTGGCAGCTCGAAACGCATCGAATTATTTTTAATTTTAATTTGGCGAGTTAAAATAGCCATTTTTCAAAAAGTCTCGGATTTCGACGAAACCAGTTTCATCGGATCCGTAATGTGATATTATTGTAAGGTTTCAAATTTCGTGTCAATTGGATTTACCGTTTGTCCGGTACAAATTAAAACGGCTAGAAAATCGTTTAATCGGTTTAATTTCAAATCGAACGTTTATTGCTATAACTCGCACAGATGTCCGAATTAGCTTTCAAAACCTGTTCCATTGTGTCCGAAACGTGGGGTAAACCCTAGAAACGCTAGTTACGGCACGTGAATCGGAGTTCGGAATTTCCGGAATGAATAGTGTCGTTCGAGATTCTATAAATAGACCACTCTCTTCACAAATTAAAAAAATAAAATAAAACCCTAAACCAAAACCCTAGCCGCCTCCTATATTATGAACGGCCAGAATCTTGTAACCTTCCTCCCTCAAAATTTTGCAATCCATCCACTTATAGCAGAAATCTCCAACTAGTAAATCGAAGAGCACGAAGAGATCTTCAAATCCATACGGAGTTGATGGGTTTTGGAGCAACGTGGTCGCCAGATTTTGACCGTTTATTGGTCGCGTTCGTGCAGGAATGCCGAGGCCATGGGGGGGCCGAGCTCCATGCTATCTTGGCCGTGTGTCGTTCTTGCCATGCTCTTCGAGATGGAGTATCTTGATCGTGTTCATGTCGCTCGAATTGGAAGTAAAATTTAACCCTAAATTGGATTATGGGTTCGGCCGTGAGTTGCGTTGTCTGTAGAATGGAGATGAGGGTTTGGGAAGAAGGAGACGTGCGGCTGTGATGAGGGGGTTTGGAGATCCAACGGCCCAGAAATGCTTAGGTTTAAAATTTTAGTTTATGTTGTAATTTATGTATATAAATTTGTGTAAACTTCAAAAATGCATAACTTTTTCATACGAGGTCGAAAACGCGCGAAACCAGTTGCGTTGGAATCGTATGGACGAGGAGTTGGATTGGAGTTGTTTGGAGTTGTTTGGAGTTAGTGAGGATTTTGGGTAAAATTAAACGTCCGTTTAATTTTATTTGAAATAAATCGCTAAAACGAAATTGAAATCAAGGTGAGAACTTCTCACTCAATCGAATCAGTTTTGATTTTAATTTTAAATAGTTATATTTAAAATATTTGAATGCATGTTTGAATGATGATTGATATCTATTGATTTTTAAAATAGACATTATGCGCCGTTAGTAAGCGGATGTTATTTATTAAAAACATATACCGCGAATATTTCATAAACAGTGAAATTGGTATTATATATAATAGCAATATATATATATATATATATATATATATATATATATTGGCATATGTATATATTGCAGTTGTTGATTTCCCGCAATTTTTTAGCGGATGAGACCCTATTGCGCCGTCTATTAAGCGGATAATATTTTAAATCCCACATACCGCAATAATTTCATACTGGAGCGGAATTGGTATTGTGCTAATGTTTGTGGATGCAGGAAAACAGGTTGGAGGGATCCAACTGGATTCCTCAACAGTATTTATTTGATTTCAGATATTTTGATATTTGATGGATTATCATATCGATATATGATATCGTTGTTGTCGTGATTGACTATTTGGTATGTAGCATCATTGGACCAAATTTGGAATTTTAAAATGATTTCAAAGTGATTTTTGAAAGTATACGTTTATAAAATATTTTTGGAATTGATCCATTTTAAATAAATAAACGTTATAATTTTTAATGTTATAAAAATTATAATATTTTTGAGAAATATAGTTAAAAGTTGATTTTTGAGAAATATGGATTAATGATTTTATAAAATAATTTAAATTGAAATTTCTGAATTTATTGTAAAAAGTTAAATATAGGATTTATAAAATTTGATTATTTTATAAATCAAAATGATGAAGTTTTTAAAGGAGTTTAAAGACGTTTTAAAAGAATAATATAAATTGATTTATTTAAGAGATTTATAAATGGATATTTATAAATTGAAATATTGACATTATAAAACGAGTTTTTATAAGTGTTTCAATGAAGTGAAAATAGATTGCATAAGTGAATGGAATTATAGAATTATAAACGGTGAAGTTATAAATGAAATTTATAAATAGTAAGATTTATAAATTTTGTGAAATTATTAAAGAATATATTTGGATAAATAATTGAATCTTATAAGTTATAAGATTTATAATTATAAAGTTCAAAGGAACGATTTTTCAAACAATTAAATTATAAGTATTTCACTTATGATATGAATTTTTGTTTTATAATTGAATTATGAATTGAATAGGTTAATAAAGGAATTTATAAAAGGAAGTTGTTATAAAATAAATAGATTTATAATGGAGTTTATAAACGTTGTTTTATAAATTCGCAAACGACTTATTTTGATAAGAAAATTGTTACAACTTATTTATGGAGTTATATTCACGTTTTAGACAGTGAATAATCCTATGAAATAAAATGAATAGAAATGATGAAATTTGTTAACAAAGTATATTCACGTTTTTGAATAGTGTATAATATGTTAAAGAAAATGTTTTGAATGTGATGTTTTAAATAGAATTAAAACGATCTAACGATGTTTTTAAATGTGTTGAGATTCGAAACCATAGATTTCAACATTTATTGTTGAAATAGACGTTTTCGAGAAATAGAAGGAAATGGTGGACTATAACACTGTTGTTATAGTAAATGGTTTCCGAAAGTAAATGTTTTGTATAGTATTGGGATTTATATATCTATTTTAATTCCGAATCCCTATACTAGTGATTTTGGGTTGTCGTAACGATGTTTTACGCAACATTCGTTTTGGCCCAAATAAATATGTTTAAGAGAATGATTTCCTTAAAGATTGAAATATATACTTAATTTCGATTTAAGTATATTTGAATATTTTCCAAGTGTTGAAAATAAATGGATTGAGAATTACTTAATAAATAAGTATGGAAATGTTTTCCAATATAAAGTGAATATTTTGAATTTATCTTTTTGAAGACAAATTGAAAATGAATATTGAAACATATGGAAAATCGTATATCAATAGATATTGTGAAATATAAATTCATTATGGAATTTATAAAAGAAAGTGGAATTTGTTTAAAAATAAATATTGATTTATTTTTGAAGTGTGAAAATTATATATCTGGTAAAGATATCTTTTGGAACATAAATAATTTGGAAATTTATTTGGAAACTGGTGATATGTGCATATCCATTGATAGTTCAATAACCGACTATCAATATTTCCCTTTGAATGGTAATTTGATGTGATTTGTTTGAATTTGAATGCCACACTTATTTTTGAATAAGCGCTCACTATTCGGGTTAACCGGGAAAGGACCATGGGGTCGTATAACCCATTCCGAATATGTGATACGTCGTTATGAATTGCATTTGATGACCGGTGTTGAAGACCGGGTGTTTGCGAAAGCGATAGGATGACCTATCGATTGTCTCTGCACTGGGTAGCTCCTGGTATAGAGATTCCCTAAGTGATGGGAAATTCGATCGGGATTGTGAATACCCGGATTGCAAGGGCTTCGTGAGAAGTGCCTTCGGTTTTGTTCGAGCCCGGAACAGACTTGTATGGATTGTATGTCTGACATTACAAATTGAGATATAAAGCAGATTTCTTTCAAATATATTTCTGTTGGTGGCGGAGAATTTATTCTTTTAGCTTAACACCCTTCTCTGAGACGTACGAGCTCAGAGGTTATGTAGTTGAAGGTTATCAGCGATATATTCCCAATTTGGTAATGTGACATGCTGAGTGTTGCTGTAAATGATCATTGTGTTGATTATTTGGGATAGGATCATTTGTTTGATCGTCTATCCTGGTGATCATTTCTATGATCATTTGTTGACCCAAAGCATGGCTTTTGTATAAAGTATGTTTTTGTGGACGTGACTTCGTCGAGCCTCACACCTCGGGAATGGTCAAAACAGGAAAGATGCGGCAAGGTTATGAGGGGTAGCGCCCTTTAGGATATGTGCATTTCCTTCTGGAAAAGGGTGGTATCATGGTATGGAGCCCAGATACTTACTCATGTTGAAAACACTTTATGATTGTGTGAATTGATTACGAGCGCTCGGTTGAAAAGGTCCCAAAGGACCGGGGGATGGCATATTCGGTCAGTTGTTACTCAGTTAGGGGTAACCCGGCCTTGTGTTGGTAGAGATCCGGTTTGGTTCTCGGGGAAGTCCGTCCAGAGGCATTCTCATGTGGCAATGGGAAGTTCCTCGGCCTGATCATTCGTTGGAAATCCAATTCCCAATACGAAACCCTGTACGGTATTAGTTGTAGAACTTGCCATTTAATTATGGTGGTCACCACTGTTTAGATGGTAGCTATAGTAGGCATAGTTCGAAATGTCTATGCTGGTTAAGATTTATATTCTACTTTCGAAATGAAATTTTTCCTACACTATGCACTAGTAATAATATCAAATGTTCTTTTTAAATGCGTATCAAGCATCTTTGACTATCATAAGGAGAAATCTCCTCCGATTCTGCGTTTGCATTGTGTGTGTGTGCGGGAGGCCTTATGGTAGTCTCATTTTTAAAAGCATTGCGAATTGACTTTAAAAATATTCCTCTATTTTGATTTTAAAGATAAATAAACTGTTTTGAATTCTCACACCAGTCACATGACTGACTTGGAGTTTATTGTTTTCCTTCCTAAACTCTGGGTGCCCACCAATTTCCACACGGGCAGTCAAGAGTTAGGTTTATCAGGATATTCTGGAGTTGCTGGAGGCAAGCTGGATGGCATGGCGTAATTACTAGTATATAGTATTTCTTTTTCCGCTGCATTGTTTGATGTTGTTGTTGTACACTCTGATGATATGATGTAATGAAATGTGATGTAATGTAATAACTGATATAGTTCTTTGTTTAAAGATTATTCATTTATTATTATATGTTGTTCCGCTGCGAATTGTGAGATTCTGATATTGTTGTGTTGTGTTCTGTTCCGTTCTATTCTCTTTCTTTCCCTCCATTTTCTATCTTCTTAACTCTTCTTCTCTATCTTTCTTTTTCTTAAACATTGATAATTCGTATTTCTGTTCATCTTGAATTAATCTATGGAGATTAGTGTATATTCAAGGTGTACGGATTTGCGGGTCGTCGTAGGTGGTATCGGAGCATATGGTTAAGCGACAACCATGGTTCTGTTGGGTGTGACTCATTAGAGATAGAGTCAGTAGTGCTCTAGAATGAGTTTGAGTGTAATAATAGCTATGAGAGCGTATTTGTTAGTGAATATAAAATTGTTTTATATTGTGATGATTGGTTTGTTGAGTGGCATATGAACCTTCGTCAGCGTGGTCTCGACAACTATGCCGAAGGGGTTTCTAAACACTTGAATAGAACAATTCGACACAGTATTGTTTTAAATTGGGTAAATGAAATAATTTTACCTTGATTATATTTTATATATAAAGGAATAATTTTTCAGAATTATTAAAGTGTGTATAAGTTGATTGTTTGGTTGTTGAATAAGATGTTTGAATAATCTAAATAAAAGAATAATTGTATAAGCAAAAGAATTATAAGAATTGAATTATAATTAAAGTAATTTACAATTGTGAAATAAACTTATATATATGAGAAGTGAAACTATATGAATATATTTATGAATATGAGTTGTAAATAAAAATGAATTTAAAGTTAAATGGAAATTTACTTTAGAATTTGGAAGCTGAATTTATTTATAAGTTGGAATTTAAGTTAAGTGAAGACAAGTGATGTTTGTAAAAATGGAATATAACTTAAGAAATGTTGAATGAAGTTGATATTGGTATCAAAGTAAAATAATAAAGTTAAGTGATAAAAGTGAACTTGAGTTATATAAATCAAATTCAACTTTAGAAATTGAATTGAATTGAATTAATGAATTGAATGTAAATCAATTGAATGTGAATTAAGTTGATATGAAATAATGAATGTAAGTGTTAATTCATTAAAATTTAATGTTATTGAAAGTTGAAAGTTGAATGAAAATCAATTTAATTAAACCAATTGTAAGCAAAGGAATTTGGTTGCAATTGATATACATTGGTTGTTATATGATTGTTAGTTGATTATATATAATTCATTAAATATTAATGAAATTGAGTTAATGAAATTGGAAGCTAAAGTAATTGGAATTCAATTGGAAGTTAAGTGAATCTTAAATAAAATTGAATTTGATTTGGAAGTGAACCAACTTGAATATAAATTAGTGAATATAAACTAATTGAAAATGAATGTTAGTAAAAACATCCACTGTAAAGAATCAAATATGATTAAATTGAAAACCCAATTCATGGAATATTAATGAGAATATGAATGAATATTTATTGGTTATGAATTTATGAATGATAGTTGGTTGATGTTTGCATTTGTTGTTTTGTTTCATTGGATATGTTGACATATATAGTTATTATGTTGCTATATGTTGTATATCGATACTATTGTCATGAATGCATGTTCTCATGTTGTTTGTTGAGTGTTTAGTAGGTGCGGATCGCGTTTGCTTCGCATTTGGAGCTCGCTTTCGCGCAATATTAGCCGTATATGCTCGCTAATAAAATATAAGGTACATATCTCGGATTACATACCGTACTTTTATACCTTTTTCCCTTCGGGATGCCTCATTACTTGATGAGATGTATATTTGTGATATATATACTGTCATTTTTTTTTCAGATCGAGCCGCGCAAAGGAGACTATGGCGAATTTTTTCGAAAATTTAAGGCGTTAAAAATTTTTTGAGAAAATTAGAAAATTTTGAAAACTTTAACTTTGATTTGGAATTGAAAGTTAAACAATAGTAGTTGTTTTTGAAAAGATAACTAAGTATGATTTTAAAACTTAGTAAAGTTATTGTAAGAAGTTTGACTATGGATTTTGGAAAGTTAATAGATTCTGTAACTTTTCTTACTTAATAATTTCGAGGACGAAATTCTTTTAAGGGGGGAAGATTGTAACGACCCAGGATTTTTAGTAATAAAAATTTGAATTTTTAATTTATTTGAAATATTAATAAGTGAATATATAAGTCAAATAAATTTTTATTTGAATAATTGGATTTAATCGGATAATTAAATCAATAATTTAATACGTTAAATTATGGAAATAATTGAAAATTGAGTTAAATATGATTGAAAATGATTTGTAAAATTTTATTTTATCATATGGGAGTTAGAACGATATTTTAGAACTTTTAAAATCGGATTAAAAGTTAATTTGTGAAAATTGAATATTTTAATATTAAATTCGACTAGTGAAAATAGTCAATTTTTGAATAGTCTCAGAATTGGACGAGACCAGTTCCATTGGATCCGTAATAGTTAGTTATTACCGGATTTCAATTTTCGTGTCAATCGGAGTTACTGTTTGATCGTGGCAGCTCGAAACGCATCGAATTATTTTTAATTTTAATTTGGCGAGTTAAAATAGCCATTTTTCAAAAAGTCTCGGATTTCGACGAAACCAGTTTCATCGGATCCGTAATGTGATATTATTGTAAGGTTTCAAATTTCGTGTCAATTGGATTTACCGTTTGTCCGGTACAAATTAAAACGCCTAGAAAATCGTTTAATCGGTTTAATTTCAAATCGAACGTTTGTTGCTATAACTCGCACAGATGTCCGAATTAGCTTTCGAAACCTATTCCATTGTGTCCGGAACACGGGGTAAACCCTAGAAACACTGGTTACGGCGCTTGAATCGGAGTTCGGAATTTCCGGAATGAATAGTGTCGTTCGCGATTCTATAAATAGACCACTCTCTTCATAAATTAAAAAAAAAAAAAAAAACCCTAAACCAAAACCCTAGCCGCCTCCTATATTATGAACGACCAGAATCTTGTAACCTTCCTCCCTCAAAATTTTGCAATCCATCCACTTATAGAAGAAATCTCCAACTAGTAAATCGAAGAGCACGAAGAGATCTTCAAATCCATACGGAGTTGATGGGTTTTGGAGCAACGTGGTCGCCAGATTTTGACCGTTTATCGGTCGCGTTCATGCACGAATGCCGAGGCCATGGGGGGGCCTAGCTCCATGCTATCTTGGCCGAGTGTCGTTCTTGCCATGCTCTTCGAGATGGAGTATCTTGATCGTGTTCATGTCGCTCGAATTGGAAGTAAAATTTAACCCTAAATTGGATTATGGGTTCGGCCGTGAGTTGCGTTGTCTGTAGAATGGAGATGAGGGTTTGGGAAGAAGGAGACGTGCGGTTGTGATGAGGGGGTTTGGAGTACCAACGGCCAAGAAATGCTTAGGTTTAAAATTTTAGTTTATGTTGTAATTTATGTATATAAATTTGTGTAAACTTCAAAAATGCATAACTTTTTCATACGAGGTCGAAAACGCGCGAAACCAGTGGCGTTGGAATCGTATGGACGAGCACTACGCGATGGAGTTGGATTGGAGTTGTTTGGAGTTAGTGAGGATTTTGGGTAAAATTAAACGTCCGTTTAATTTTATTCGAAATAAATCGCTAAAACGAAATTGAAATCAAGGTGAGAATTTCTCACTCAATCGAATCAGTTTCGATTTTAATTTTAAATAGTTATATTTAAAATATTTGAATGCATGTTTGAATGATGATTGATATCTATTGATTTTTAAAATAGACATTATGCGCCGTTAGTAAGCGGATGTTATTTATTAAAAACATATACCACGAATATTTCATAAACAGTGAAATTGGTATTATATATAATAGCAATATATATATATTGGCATATGTATATATTGCAGTTGTTGATTTCCCGCAATTTTTTAGCGGATGAGACCCTATTGCGCCGTCTATTAAGCGGATAATATTTTAAATCCCATATACCATGATAATTTCGTACTGGAGCGGAATTCGTATTGTGCTAATGTTTGTGGATGCAGGAAAACAGGTTGGAGGGATCCAACTGGATTCCTCAACAGTATTTATTTGATTTTAGATATTTTGATATTTGATGGATTATCATATCGATATATGATATCGTTGTTGTCGTGATTGACTATTTGGTATGTAGCATCATTGGACCAAATTTGGAATTTTAAAATGATTTCAAAGTGATTTTTGAAAGTATACGTTTATAAAATATTTTTGGAATTGATCCATTTTAAATAAATAAAAGTTATAATTTTTAATGTTATAAAAATTATAATATTTTCGAGAAATACAGTTAAAAGTTGATTTTTGAGAAATATGGATTAATGATTTTATAAAATAATTTAAATTGAAATTTCTGAATTTATTGTAAAAAGTTAAATATAGGATTTATAAAATTTGATTATTTTATAAATCAAAATGATGAAGTTTTTAAAGGAGTTTAAAGACGTTTTAAAAGAATAATATAAATTGATTTATTTAAGAGATTTATAAATGGATATTTATAAATTGAAATATTGACATTATAAAACGAGTTTTTATAGGTGTTTGAATGAAGTGAAAATAGATTGCATAAGTGAATGGAATTTATAGAATTATAAACGGTGAAGTTATAAATGAAATTTATAAATAGTAAGATTTATAAATTTTGTGAAATTATTAAAGAATATATTTGGATAAATAATTGAATCTTATAAGTTATAAGATTTATAATTATAAAGTTCAAAGGAACGATTTTTCAAACAAATAAATTATAAGTATTTCACTTATGATATGAATTTTTGTTTTATAATTGAGTTATGAATTGAATAGGTTAATAAAGGAATTTATAAAAGGAAGTTGTTATAAAATAAATAGATTTATAATGGAGTTTATAAACGTTGTTTTATAAATTCGCAAACGACTTATTTTGATAAGAAAATTGTTACAACTTATTTATGGAGTTATATTCACGTTTTAGACAGTGAATAATCCTTTGAAATAAAATGAATAGAAATGATGAAATTTGTTAACGAAGTATATTCACGTTTTTGAATAGTGAATAATATGCTAAAGAAAATGTTTTGAATGTGATGTTTTAAATAGAATTAAAACGATCTAACGATGTTTTTAAATGTGTTGAGATTCGAAACCATAGATTTCAACATTTATTGTTGAAATAGACGTTTTCGAGAAATAGAAGGAAATGGTGGACTATAACACTGTTGTTATAGTAAATGGTTTCCGAAAGGAAATGTTTTGTATAGTATTGGGATTTATATATCTATTTTAATTTCGAATCCCTATACTAGTGATTTTGGGTTGTCGTAACGATGTTTTACGCAACATTCGTTTTGGCCCAAATAAATATGTTTAAGAGAATGATTTCCTTAAAGATTGAAATATATACTTAATTTCGATTTAAGTATATTTGAATATTTTCCAAGTGTTGAAAATAAATGGATTGAGAATTACTTAATAAATAAGTATGGAAATGTTCTCCAATATAAAGTGAATATTTTGAATTTATCTTTTTGAAGACAAATTGAAAATGAATATTGAAACCTATGGAAAATCGTATATCAGTAGATATTGTGAAATATAAATTCATTATGGAATTTATAAAAGAAAGTGGAATTTGTTTAAAAATAAATATTGATTTATTTTTGAAGTGTGAAAATTATATATCTGGTAAAGATATCTTTTGGAAAATAAATAATTTGGAAATTTATTTGGAAACTGGTGATGTGTGCATATCCATTGATAGTTCAATAACCGACTATCAATATTTCCCTTTGAATGGGAATCTGATGTGATTTGTTTGAATTTGAATGCCACACTTATTTTTGAATAAGCGCTCACTATTCGGGTTAACCGGGAAAGGACCATGGGGTCGTATAACCCATTCCGAATATGTGATACGTCGTTATGAATTGCATTTGATGACCGGTGTTGAAGACCGGGTGTTTTCGAAAGCGATAGGATGACCTATCGATTGTCTCTGCACTGGGTAGCTCCTGGTATAGAGATTCCCTAAGTGATGGGAAATTCGATCAGGATTGTGAATACCCGGATTGCAAGGGCTTCGTGAGAAGTGCCTTCGGTTTTGTTCGAGCCCGGAACAGACCTGTATGGATTGTATGTCTGACATTACAAATTGAGATATAAAGCAGATTTCTTTCAAATATATTTCTGTTGGTGGCGGAGAATTTATTCTTTTATCTTAACACCCTTCTCTAAGACGTACGAGCTCAGAGGTTATGTAGTTGAAGGTTATCAGCGATATATTCCCAATTTGGTAATGTGACATGCTGAGTGTTGCTGTAAATGATCATTGTGTTGATTATTTGGGATAGGATCATTTGTTTGATCGTCTATCCTGGTGATCATTTCTATGATCATTTGTTGACCCAAAGCATGGCTTTTGTATAAAGTATGTTTTTGTGGACGTGACTTCCTCGATCCTCACACCTCAGGAATGGTCAAAACACGAAAGTTGCGGCAAGGTTATGAGGGGTAGCGCCCTTTAGGATATGTGCATTTCCTTCTGGAAAAGGGTGGTATCATGGTATGGAGCCCAGATACTTACTCATGTTGAAAACACTTTATGATTGTGTGAATTGATTACGAGCGCTCGGTTGAAAAGGTCCCAAAGGACCGGGGGATGGCATATTCGGTCAGTTGTTACTCAGTTAGGGGTAACCCGGCTTGTGTTGGTAGAGATCCGGTTTGGTTCTCGGGGATGTCCATCCAGAGGCATTCTCATGTGGCAATGGGAAGTTCCTCGGCCTGATCATTCGTTGGAAATCCAATTCCCAATACGAAACCCTATACGGTATTAGTTGTAGAACCTGCCATTTACTTATGGTGGTCACCACTGTTTAGATGGTAGCTATAGTAGGCATAGTTCGAAATGTCTATGCTGCCTAAGATTTATATTCTACTTTCGAAATGAAATTTTTCCTACACTATGCACTAGTAATAATATCAAATGTTCTTTTTAAATGCGTATCAAGCATCTTTGACTATCACAAGGAGAAACCTCCTCCGATTCTGCGTTTGCATTGTGTGTGTGTGCGGGAGGCCTTATGGTAGTCTCATTTTTAAAAGCATTGCGAATTGACTTTAAAAATATTCCTCTATTTTGATTTTAAAGATAAATAAACTGTTTTGAGTTCTCACACCAGTCACATGACTGACTTGGAGTTTATTGTTTTCCTTCCTTAACTCTGGGTGCCCACCAATTTCCACACGGGCAGTCAAGAGTTAGGTTTATCAGGATATTCTGGAGTTGCTGGAGGCAAGCTGGATGGCATGGCGTAATTACTAGTATATAGTATTTCTTTTTCCACTGCATTGTTTGATGTTGTTGTTGTACACTCTGATGATATGATGTAATGAAATGTGATGTAATGTAATAACTGATATAGTTCTTTGTTTAAAGATTATTCATTTATTATTATATGTTGTTCCGCTGCGAATTGTGAGATTCTGATATTGTTGTGTTCTGTTCCGTTCTATTCTCTTTCTTTCCCTCCATTTTCTATCTTCTTATCTCTTCTTCTCTATCTTTCTTTTTCTTAAACATTGATAATTCGTATTTATGTTCATCTTGAATTAATCTATGGAGATTAGTGTATATTCAAGGTGTACAGATTTGCGGGTCGTCATAAATACTTAACTAAAAATTATAGTTTTAGTTTTAAAAATCATAAGTTTGGATGGTGTTTCAGATTGCATGCCTGAATCGTTGAATCATGATGTTGGGATTTTCACTTATTTACAGTTGGGTCTGTTATTTTGATTACCAGAGACAAACCATATTTCATTTACTAAAATAAAATTTTTAAAACTAAAATTGGTGATGAAATACACAAGTTTTACTTGAAACTTAAGTTTAAATAGGGACTACATCAAGAGATATCGAATTTAAATCAAACGAGAGCCTAGAAATATAAGCAGAGTGTTCCCAGATTTAAAGCAGAACATTCATATTATACATTCCTATATAAATACAGAGAAAAGCACCAATATATACTTGCATTCAAACATAAAATTTCTAGAAATTCTATGCAACCAGATTTACTACTTAAGTTTTCAAAGCGAAGTTACTCACAGCAAATAAATAAAAAACAAAGCAAGTTTACAATGACGGCAGTTTGAATTTGCAGATTGAAATATACAGAATTTCATCACACAAACACCCAGAGAAAAAATGAATATATAAATATTCACACAATATATTTAATCATCCAAACATTATCATGCAACAGATTTTAAAACTTAAGTAATTTAAAAAGTGTTACTCACCAGTGCTTTTGAAAATGAATAGAGCACCTTGGTATTGAAACAGCTTTGAAACTGAAATCTCCTCTGTTAAATCCTCTGGTTTGCATTGATGTATTATTGTTGTATAAAGCTTCAGGTTATATCAATGGAAATGCTACTTGTATATTCAGGTTAGCTATGCTATGTTGAACGAACTAAAGAAGAAGGCATGTATATAAAGGAGTTTCAGAGGAAGCTAATAACTGGGTTTTGCAAATGCTAGTGCAATTATGTTTTTGTTTGTATCAGGCAAGATATTTTATTTTGGAGGCTTGAAATACAACTCGAGTTGACCATGTTTTGCTGCTAAGGTGAAGGTATTTATTGTTTAAGTACTTTATGTTTCCTACATACCATATTTTATATTTAGATATTTTGCTTTTACTTTGTTTCTTAGCTATCTTTACTTTGTCTTATGTAATTTATTATACTAGTTGCAGCCTAACCATTGATTTGTGAACTCAGTAAAATATACATATAGTTTGTCATTGATCCATTCATTTTTTCAGGTTTGTACAACCTGGTTCAGTTGATAAGTATGTATAATTACATTGTTCAATTTTTACTTATCTTATTATTATTTTATTGATCAAAGATCTTATTTTGGAGGCTGAGTTGATCTTTAATACAAATTTGAATTTGACTTACTTGCTTGCATTAAATAAAGAAGTACCTTATGTTCCTTACCTAGCTTACTTTGTGCATAGAAATGTTGTTATTTTACTTTGCTTATTTGTTTCAGCCTGCACACTTTGCTGCCTACATATATTATATATGTTTTTTTACTTTGTTAATTTGCTTGCTTTGTTTACACTTACTTCACTTTGATTACCTGCATATTTATGTTTAGATATTATTACTTGCCTTTGTATTATACATACATATTATAAAAATTGTTTTAGTCATTTGTTTGGTTTATTACTTTATTTACTTATTGTTTCTTATCCTTATGTTAATATCACAATTTCTTAAGTTTATGTATTCAGACTTATTTTATAACCCTATACTTGGTTTACACTTATGTTTCATATTTATAAAGTTTGTTTTATTTTTAAACATTGTTGAAAGATTTTATTTTAAATCATAACTTTCCAAAATACGTGTATACATATAGACATAAGTTTAAAATAATAATTCCTATTTATTTAAAATCCATTATAAAGATTTACATTATTAATATAGCTCATTATTAAATCAAAATGATTTATAAAAGAATTATCACTTTATTAATAAATATTTAAAAAGAACAAACGAACCTTTTGTTTAATTTAAATTTAAGCTAAAATTATTTTAAACAAATTAAACTTAAATCTTAAGTATTTTAAAGCCATATGATTATTTAATAGCTTATTACTAAATTAAATCAAATTTTCAAATCATCAGAAATATTAGAATTAGAAAACATAACTTTATTTATTAAATTTAAAACAAAGATTAACTATTTACAATTTATACAAATATATATATGTATATACATTATAAATAGAAACAAATTTAAATTAGCTTTTAAAAGATAAATTATCAGTTAAATATTTATTTAAAAGGAGATTATTAAATCAATTTAAATCTTATTAAGAAATATTATCAAATCAATTTAATTTTTAGTGTAGATTATTAAATTGATATTGCCCCAAATTTTCGGGATGTCACAACCATTCTATTACTTTGTGATTGATTGGGTGCACCTTTGGATTTTTGGCAGTGTGGCTCGAGGTGGGTGATTGCTGTGGCTCTGCGAAACCACCTGCCCGGAAGTGTAATTGGTATATCTACCTTGCATTTCCTAGTTGTGTCGTGTCACCTACCATATCGAGAGTACTACGAGTTTGTTTTGTAGCGTACCTATGGAGTGCCCTATAGTAGCCTTTCGATCAGGAGGTATTACGATATTGCATAGACTATGGCACTACAAAATGTGTTAAGGGGGATATGGGTAACGCCTTAACGCTATTTTAATAGACATTATTATAATAGCATATATTACTACATAGTAGATAGTTCCTTGGATCCTTAGAGGATGGTTATCCCAAACATTATTTATGTTACTTATATTTTAGTTGATATTTCACTTGAGTTGATTTATAGATATAATAATGTTAATCCTGACTCGAGTATTTTGTGTTTTGCTTTACGCTCGAGTCAGACTGAGTGTCACAACATTTAGATTCACCTTTTGAGTTGGAGCTTCGTGTGGAGATACATCTATCTATCCAGCTTGCAGTTATTCAGTTGAATCCTATGATATATTCTGATCTTGTATTTGACTATTGTATTGAGTTTTCTATGTATTCGAGACTACTGTTGTATCTTGTTTTAACTCCATTATATATATATAGTAGCTTCATGAACTACTATTCTTTTGTTTCCATAGCTTATTGTTCTATTACTCTGTGTCTGTGATTCTATGATTATTTTATTAACTGTATATGCTGAGTTTTGCCAAATATAAATTAAAACCTAATATTTTGAGCAATTCAAGACCGACATGTGCGGATGCGAATGGTCGAAAATATCGGGCTATTACAAAATCAGAAAATAAACACCGATGATGTCTCGATCATCATCAGAATTATTTTTCCAGCGACTGAAGTGAGTCTAATGCTTTATCACCTCAAAAATCCAATTCTAAGGCATTCTCTATTCAAAAACATTTCACAATAATATTACCACTATTTATTTCAAAAAATGTTTCCAAAAAAACAACAATTTCATTTCCATAACACCTCTGAAAATATTTTCCAAACCTTTCGGGATTTGAATTTCTAAATTCAAGTTTGAATCCATTTTAATTATAATTCATTTATATAATTCATACTTATACAATTTTTCATTTGGTTATATATATAACCATTTAAATTGCATAATCTTATTTTGATTATAATAATAACAACCAAACACTCCAATATGCTATAGTAATTTCTAGAAAATTAGCTTTTTCATATCAAAATACAATTTGGGTAAAATTATTTCATTTACCCACTTTAAAACAATACTACGTCGGTTTACCGTGTTTAAGTGTTTAGGAACCTCTATCGATTTGGTGGCCTGTAACGACCCGAAAATTTCGTTAACTAAATTTGTCATATTTTCCATAATTTTTAATAAAATGAATGTTAGAAATTTGGTGTTGCCATTTGTTCTTATTAAAAGTTAACAATTTAAAATGAGATTTCCAATTCAATAAAATAATGTAAATATTGTGGTTTAAATTTTGAATGGAATATGTGAAAACAAGAGTAATTATGGAATAATATGTTATTTATTTAGAGTATTGAATAAAAAAATTTGTAAGCCAATTTTAATTAATGGTAATAATGCGATATAAGCTAATAAATTTGATCTCAATGCGATAACCATTTAATGAAGGTAATGAAACAGGATTTAGGAAAATGTATACTAGGTATAAATCAAATAGAAGGAAACAAACGTATATATCGAATTGATTTATGAATAAATACTTTGGATAGTAATTGAATGTACAGTAATGGTAATTTAAAACCTATTTATAGTAAGACTGCATAAGATTCAGTAAATTAAGTGGTGGAAAGATTTTTCCTAAATATACTTTGAAGATGTGAAATTAAAGGTGAATATTAAAATTGGTTAATGTAAAATAACATTCATTAACCGTAAATGGGAATAAATTTGAAAATAAAAATTTATGTTACAAGTGGGTGAAAGTAAAGATAAGGGGCAAGAGTGTTGGAATGGGTATATTAGAATAAGTATAAAGTGTAAATGTACGTATTTATAGCAACATGAATTATTG
The DNA here is from genome assembly GCA_030765085.1 of Allium cepa. Lineage (NCBI taxonomy): Eukaryota > Viridiplantae > Streptophyta > Magnoliopsida > Asparagales > Amaryllidaceae > Allium > Allium cepa. Next base: position 139,649,661 of record CM060937.1, on the reverse strand, counting down.
AAGGAAAATAATTGGTAAACGGGGTTTGGGCTAAGGAAATGTTATTGATTGTTTTGAAACCTTATTTATTATGGGAAATTAATTTAGCATAAGAAAAAGCAATGCAAATATCTAATTTATCAGTAAAGCAATAATAATAAATAGTAATCAATGCAAATTTATGTAACAATAGAATGTGAAATTTGGGAATAGACGCAAAGTATGTATGAGTTGCTAAAAGTATGCATAATAAGTGCAAATTTAATAAATCAATGTCCTGTAGAGGTTGGAGTATGGTTAGTAATAAAAGCTTTTAAGGAAAAACCTTTAATTTATAAATGAAAATCAATGCATTAAATTAGGTGTAACTGAATGCATGTAAATAATTTTGTAAGAATAAGTTAATAAACAATTTATTTGTGCATACCCGATTTAATTGAAATAACAGAAAAGACAAGAACTTGATTTGCCTAGGTATATATATTGATAAACTATAACTAAATAGAAAGTTTGGTAGTAAATAGGATATAAGAAGACAAAGGAAACTAGTAAATTAATAAATGAATTCATAATAATAAGTAGTAATTAATGCATATATATTTGGCATTAGTGATAATTACAAAACTTTACCCATTTATCTAATTTATTTAATTAAATCTAAATCTATGGCAACATTGTTGTAATGATGATTGTACGTGAATTTGAATGTAAAAGGTTAACAATTATTTAGGTTAACCATTTTGAGTATGTTAAGTTAAGAATGGCAATCGATTGAAATAAATCTAAATTAATTATTTTGTTTTGGTTAATGTGTTCTAGTTAATAAAGGGGAGTTTATACGAAATGAAGCATGCACTAATGACATGTGTTATAATTCAAATGTTATTTATACCCATAAAATGTCTATTTACTGAATAGAAAGATTTTAAATCAATAAGCGAATTTATTGAGGTTCCAATTTATAATTTATAACATTTAATGTAGACTCAGTTACAATTAAATGACTTAAATCGTGCAGTTAGCGTAGATTTGTTTTGTAACTGGAGTAGTTAATCCTATAAGATGAAGTTAATGCTAATTCTATTTATAATTGGACCATTTGTTGATATAGATTATAGAAAGCAAGATGTATAAATTTAATTAAAGTATCAACATTCAACAATTGTAATTATTGAAAATTAAAATGGAATTTGAGGATAATAAGGTGAAACCATGAACAAATGTTAATGCATCCTTATTACTGGTAAAAGATGAGTATATAAAAGTTTGAAAATCAAAAATAGGTTTTTGAAAACTTAATTTATAATTTCTAAATATAAGAAAGTGAAGAAATTAACACTGCAATGGATAGACTTATCAGCTTTTAATTTACATCTAAATTTGTTTAGATCAATTTGGAAATTAATAAAATTGTGGATATATTTTGAAACGTAAACGAAACGTCTAGATTTACATTTGTAAATACGTTAAAATAAAATGTAAATGATAAGGAATTTATTTATTTCCTAAATCCGTAACGTGTGTAATTAATATTATTTATCTTTTGGGACCACTTCCTTTTGCATGTTAAAATTCGTGCACACCTATTCTTTGCGATCTATCTATAAATAGACGATCAAAAACCCTAGCCTCCATCTTCTATCGTTTGTCTGTACGTTCTTTTCTTCAACTCCTTCTCCTCCTCAATTGGATGCAAACCTAGATCTATTTCTATTCAAATTTCAAATGAAAATTCAAACATCTCAGAAAAATTCCAAAAAAAATATATGTCGTAAATTTCATCAATACGAATCTACGTCTGCTGTTCGTTTCTCAAGACAGTGAACGGTTTTACTAGAAATCGAGGTCAAACGTTGGAAATTCGAAACCCTATATGTGATTTGGGGCTTTTCGATTTAGGAGTCAATCGGGGAAATTGAAAGATGGGTTTTGAAGCACTCATCAAGAGGAGTCGATAGATGGTAGTCTCGTGGCCTAGCTTGACCGGAGGCGTTGGGAATTTGACAATTAGGGTTTTGAAACCCTAAGTTTATGGTGGCGGCGGCGAGCACTAGGCGGTGCCGCACCCACATCTGAAGGAAGAGGAGACTTAGGCAGTGACGTTGGTGGTCACGGCGTGGCACATGGTGGTCGAACGGAGAGGGTAATCATGGTCAAATGTCACGGCTCTAGAGGTTGCTTGCGTGTTTTGTTACGAACGTAGTCGCGTGTGTTTGAGGAGAAGCTTCTGTTGATGACATGGCATAGCATATAGGGTAGATTTGTGTTATTTTAAATTTTGTTTTCATACGTTCAAATCAACATAACTTTCTCATACGAACTCGTTTTCACACGAGATTTTTTTTATTAGGATCGAAATTAAATTCCGGATCTGTTGGCGCTTGTTTGGAACGATTTGGAGACCGTCGAATTTTTGGGTTTAAACCGGATTTAAATTCGATTTAAATTCAAAAGGTGAGTGTTTTAACCCACTCACAACTTCTAAAAAGTTTTTATGTTTGTTAAATTTATTTTGGATATGAGTAGAGATTTATTTATGACTGTTTGGCATGTTTTATTCATCATATCTGTTAAATCGCATTTGTTTAATATAACCGTTCATTAAATTTTATTACTTCATATAGATTGATAGTTATAGTTATTTATTTGCAGATAAACTGTTAGTTTAATAGTTGTTAAATTTATTTTTGAATATAACTGCCAGTTATTACCTGTTATATTGTGACGACCGCCCATGACTCCCGCACCAAAACAAGAGAAAAGAGCGCTGAAGGGCATGCCAGGTAGCCATGGACAGTAGTCAGGGTAAAATAAGCATCGCAGAAACTCTATCGCATAACTCACAGCGCATGGATAAAATACAATAGAGAAATATATATATATATATACATAGTGAAGCTTCATAACAGGAAATCATCATATAAGCATCACAGTAGTTTGATACAATCATCCAGGCAAATCCATACATCAAAGCCTCACTACATAGCACTCAGAATATATACAAGCAGCGGAACACCCAGTACAAATAGTAAGAGAACTAATATGCAAAGCCTCCTGCTCGTCTTCGTCATCATCAGCGTAGATCTCCAAGAACAGCACCTGTCACCTGCTACCTAGTCTGCCCATCCCAACATGGATGAACAACCCAAGATAAGAAGAGGAGACATAAAACCTTGAGTCAGACAAAGTCTTAGTGAGTAGTAAATCAACTATCAAACATACCAAAAGAGCATAAGGAATAAAAGGAATAGGAACCAAACCGTCCCACTCCACCTCTTTCTACAGTGATAGCCCCCAGACACACACTAAGGAAAAGCAAACATAATATAGCAGATAATTAAAGTAAAGCGATAATCACTCGAGTCAAGGGCGATGCTTTCCAAATACAAACCCCCAAGGCCTAAACCAAGATCAGATAAGCACCCAGAAAATACCGCTCTTGAGACCGAATGATAATACAACCAAACATCCATGACTCTGGCTATCACTGTTATCATTGCCATGATTCCACCGTTAATTGAATGACCACCTGTCAAGGGCTAATGGTAACCCCGGTTCTAGACATAACTCCGCACGTCGTCGCAGCCCGTGCCTAGGAATTTTCGCAACTACCCAGAGTACTAGCACGTCGTCGCAGCCCGTGCTTGGAACGTCGTCGCAGCCCGTTCCAACGTACTCTTGCTTTGAGCATGCTAGAACCTTCAACAACGATAAGATCTTAGCCTCCTAGTCATCCTCCTCGACGACTATTTCCATACTAGCTCAAGCGCCTCTCAAGCTAACCGTTATCACCTACCCGGATCGCATTATCGAGTTATCAACATAACTTTGCACGTCGTCGTAGCCCGTGCTTGGAACGTCATCATAACCCGACCCAACCCAACATCATGGTTTGCCTCCTCGCATCATGGCAAAGTCTCATCTCAACATCATCCAATCCATGCATATGAGCTTCAACATCCGCTTCATATGCCATAAGCAGCTTTCACCATTCAAGAGCCTTTCCACTTAGCTTTCGAATCATCTTCAATCATCTTGTTTCAAATCAACTACTAGCTAACTTGGAAACAATCAAATCAATCATACAATCAAACAATCAATCATTTAAACAAGATCTAATGAGCAATATCAACTATAATGGCAATTTCGTAAATAAATGAGCATAAGTCTAACATGCATGAATCATAGGTTTTTAGCATAGATCTATCAAATATAAAACATGGGTTTTGTCTCTAATACTTGATAAATGAACGTGCATAAGTAAACATCTTCACAAACAATGAATCTACACTTGGATCTAAGGAAAATGCACAAAATCACTATCTACAACACTCCAACAAACCACCAATCCAATATACTCCTTTGGGTCCGCGTGAGAGATAACTACCACTCACCAAATCACCTAAACACCTCAAAAACTAAACACTTCAGATCTGGACAGCGAAGATCAAGGCTTGATCCGGTGAAATCTCGCTTAAAACGATGAAATCTAGCTTCGTTGGATGAAGATCTTCAACTTTGGTACTTGAATCTTTGATCTCGATCTTCGATCTTGGATGGATGTTAGAACTAGATTGGAATGGAGAAAAGAAGATGAAGAAATGTTGTAGTCGAGTTCCCAAAATGGCAGCACTTCGTTGCTTCAAAAACCGGTGCCAAAAAGTGAGCCAAAGTCCTCTATTTATAGGCTGATTTTCCCCTGAGTCGTCGCCCCTTAGGTCGGCCCCGACCTAACCCATGAGTCGTCCACGACTCAAGTCAATCCTACCGACACAAGCTCAACTAGCCTCTGCCGACCCAACGACCTATCTGCCACACTACTCATCGGCATAGCCGACCTAACTCTCATACGACTCAAACACAGGCAGTGCTTTGACCCAACGACCTACACGATACAAAGGCCTCCGACCTAACTTAGGTCGCTGCCAACTTAACTAGTATACCAACCCAACTACACAACACACACACACAGGGTCACACGACCTAGTTCCCTGCCGACCTAAACCCAGAACACATACCGACTCACGACTTAACAACTTCACGAGATAACACACCCTGCCGACCTAAGCCCCCTACCGACTCAAAACCCCACCGACTCAACTATCCACGACCTAAGCCTTAACCCCTTAAGCCGCTCTACCTATAAGTCGGTCAAACGACTTAACACTGAGTCGCTCACTGCCTTGACCTGTTAACTCGGCAACTCACTAACTCGGCCAAATCTATAGGTCGCTACCTCTATGAGTCGGTCAGATTCTAACATGGTCACAAATCTTAGGTCGTATACCCTCATGAGTCGGCCACCCTTTAACTCATCCAAACCCTACAAGCCGTGACTCGTTCAATCCTTAAGTCAGCTAAGCCTATGAGTCGGTCACGACTCAACACTTAACACACGAGTTAACTCCCCCTACGACTCATGCTAGAGACAACATAAACAACACTAACAACCTGTAAATTTTACGATTTATCGACACGTAAAATACGGGTCGTTACATTCTCTCCCCCTTAGGAATTTCGCCCCTGAAATTCCAAGCAATCAACAGCAATCAACAAACCATGCATCCAATTCTAGCCTAGCATGCAGAATTCTAAGACTTAGAACAAGCTACAAATTCATGAGATGTCACGACACTTTAGGGCCATACCTCGAAGAGTTCTGGATGAGCTGCCTTCATCCCCTCTTCCTCCTCCCACGTACAGTCGTTAACATCATCACTCCATTGTATCTTGAGCAACGTAATCGTCTTCCTCCTAAGCTGTTTCGTGTCGGTCTCAACAACACGAAGCGGCTTACGAGGTCTTCCAACCACTGGATCCACCTCTAAATCTTCACAGCTATCAACAGAAACCACCGTAGTTGGGTCATGCACATACTTCCGTAGATAAGATACATGAAAAACATTGTTCACACCCGCCATCTTTTCCGGTAATTCCAATCTATAAGCGAGCTTTCCAATTCGCTCGATAACCGGGAATGGTCCAACAAATCTCGGAGTTAACTTTCCTTTCTTCCTGAATCTAATAACACTCTTCAAAGGAGAAATCTTCACAAAAACCATATCACCTACGTCGAATTCCAAATCCTTTCGACGATTATCGGCATAACTCTTCTGACGATCTTGGGCTACTTTCATTCGTTGCCGAATGATCTCTATACAATCCGAAGTCTGTCGAATCATCTTTGGCCCAAGTATCAGCTTTTCTCCAGTTTCCAACCAACATGTCGGAGAGTTACACGGTCTTCCATATAATGCCTCATATGGTGCCATTCCAATACTCGACTGATAACTGTTATTATATGCAAATTCCACCAAATGAAGATGATCTTCCCATGATCCTCCGAAGTCCAAGACACATGCTCTCAAGAGATCTTCCAAAACTCGGTTGACTCTCTCAGTCTGACCATCTGTTTGAGGGTGATAAGCTGTACTCAAACATAACTTGGTTCCCAAAACTTCCTGGAAGCTCTTCCAAAATTCACTAGTGAACAAAGGGTCTCGATCGCTCACTATACTCTTCGGAATACCATGGAATCGAACTATCCACTTAACATACAACTCAGCCAACTTCGATGCAGTCCTAGTTGATCGAACAGGAATGAACCTTGCACTCTTGGTCAAACGATCTACTATGACCCAAATCCCTTCACTTCCTGCTCTTGTCCTAGGTAGACCATCGATAAAATCCATCGACACTTGCTCCCACTTCCATGTAGGAACCTCCAATGGCTGAAGTAATCCACTAGGCTTCTTCTGCTCAGCTTTCACCAACTGGCAGTTCATACACTTGGAAATAAAATTTCCAACATCCTTCTTCATACCTTCCCAGTAGTAAGCTCTCTTCATATCCCGATACATCTTATTTCCACCTGGATGAATTGTCAACTTCGAGTGATGACTTTCCCTCAGAACTTCATCTCTCAATCCATCTACATCGGGAACAACCAATCGTCCTTGCTTCCGAAGCCAACCCTCTCGATCGACCTCGAATCCTTTATCCTTCTCTGGTTCCAACCCAGATTCCAAATCACGAATAATCTTGACAAGCTTATCATCTCTCTTTTGGGTCTCGCCAATCCTTTCCACAAGAGTAGGTCTTATCGATAAGTTTGCCAACATCTCAGGTTCCAATTCACATCTAGGCCTGAAGTCAAATCCAGCCAAATACTCGAGACTCTTCCATTCTAAAAACATAGCTCCCAAACCTGCATGTCTTCGACTTAATGCATCAGCCACTGCGTTACCTTTTCCCGGAGTATAGGCTATACCAAAATCATATGATGCTAGGAACTCTAGCCATCTTTGCTGTCGAAGATTCAAATCCTTTTGGGAGAACAGATACTTCAACGACTTATGATCCGTAAACAACTCAAATCGAGCTCCCAATAGGTAATGTCTCCACATCTTCAAAGCAAACACAATCGCTGCTAACTCTAAATCATGAGTCGGATAATTCCTTTCATGCGGCTTCAATTGTCGACTAGCATACGCAACAACCTTATCCTTCTGCATTAGCACTGCTCCAAGTCCAGTGCCACATGCGTCGGCGTAAACCACCATCTCATCATTCCCACTAGGAATAGTCAAAACAGGAGCACTCGTCAGTCGCTCTTTCAGGATTACGAAAGCTTGCTCACACTTATCATCCCATCTGAACACTTGGTTATTTTTCGTCAATCCTGTTAACGGTGCAGCTATCTTGGAAAAGTCTTTGATAAACCGACGATAATATCCTGCTAATCCAAGAAAACTTCTCACATCAGACGCATTCTTAGGTCTAACCCAATCCTGGATTGCTGCCACCTTAGCGGGATCAACCGCTATTCCATTTCCCGAGATAACATGGCCTAAGAACCTCACTTCACTCTTCCAGAAGTGACACTTCGAAAACTTAGCCTTCAGCTGATGTTTCCGTATGATCCACAAAACAATCCTCAAGTGTGTCTTGTGCTCTTCCTCAGTTCTGGAATAAATCAGAATATCATCCACGAACACAAGCACGAACTTATTCAACTGATCTCTGAACACTCTATTCATAAGATCCACAAAATATGCTGGTGCGTTAGTCAATCCAAACGGCATTACCAGCCACTCATAAAAACCGGATGGTGTCCTGAAAGCAGTCTTTGGCACACTATCCTTCGCCACTCTCAACTGGTGAAATCCCGTTGCCAAATCCATCTGAGAAAACACCTTAGCCTCGTGAAGCTGATCAAACAAGTCATCTATTCTCGGCAATGGATACTTGTTCTTCTTAGTCACCTTGTTCAGCTCACGGTAATCAACACACAACCTCAACGATCCATCCGCTTTGGTTGCGAACACAACTGGTGCGCCCCATTCGGACACACTTCTCCGAATGAATCCTTTCTGCAAAAGGTCATCAACCTGCACCCTCAACTCTAGCTGCTCCCTAGGCGCCATCCGCCTAAGAGGCATCACAACAGGTCTGGCTCCCTCAACTAGATCGATACAAAACTCGATCTCCCTATGCGGCGGCAACCCTTTGACTTCGTCAAAGACATCCTCAAATCCATTCACAATAGGCACCGATGACAGTCCATCCCGTGGAACAACCAGCGAATACATGAAGCTCATGAAGACGTCTTCCTCATTCTTACATCGTATCACAACCTTTCGCCCTTCCACATTCCCGACTGTCACCTCAAGCCTCTCACAATCAATCCTTGCCGCATATTTCCTAAGCCAGTCCATACCCAAAATAATTCCGAACCCCGCAAAGTTTAGAACAAAGCAATCACAAACAAACGAGCAATCATGACTCGACACAACTAGACCACGGCATACCATACACAAACATGACGAACCCCCAACTGGATTAGTCACAACCAATGGCCTATCAACAATATCCGGTCTCAAACCTAACCGGTCTACCAAATCATTACAAACAAAAGAATGCGACGCTCCAGTATCAAACAACACTCTAACTGGAACACCACAAATAGAAAGAGTACCTTGAACCACCACACTCTTCCCCTTCTCTTCAGCAGTAGGAGCTTTTGAAGATGACGGCACAGCTCCCAAAGCATAAGCTTGCACAATCTGCCTGTCCTTCCTCGGTTCTGGACAGTCCTTCCTGAAATGCCCTGGTTTATCACAGTTGTGGCATTTCGCCAGCGCCTTTGGATTCCTACAATCCTTGGAGAGATGGCCCTTCTGCTGACAATTATAGCAAATCACCTCGCCCTTCGGCTTCTTCTGGCCATCCCTACCCTTCTGTTGCTGCTGCTTCCTCTTCCTATTTTCACTCCGCTGTGGTTTAGATCCTTCCCTGGTTACAGCAACAACAGAACTTTCCTTAGGAAACAAACTCTCATGCCTGAGAGCTTTCTCCACAAGCTTCTCAAACGGATCATCCAAGTGATCCACCAACTGCCTCCCAAGATAAACATCCAAACCGGTCACAAACTTCTCGTTCTTCTGATAGGGAGAATCAATATACGATCTGGCATACTTGGACAAAGCTTCGAACTCAGAAATATACTCAAGAACAGGCCTTCCACCTTGTTTGAGATCCACAAACCTCTTAAACAAGACAGACTTCTGAGCCGTAGAGATGAACTTAGCTTCAAATCTAACTTGGAATTGCTCCCAAGTAATCTCTTCTTCTGGTGTATCTATGGTGATAGAATTCCACCAATCCGCAGCTCTCCCTTGAAGCTGTCTCGATGCAAGCTTCCTCTTAGTTGCATCCTCAATCCCTAAATCACCAAAGATCCTTCGACATGCATCAATCCATCTCTGCACCTCAATAGTCGACTCCGTCCCTAAGAAAGCTTTTCCTCCAAGAGAAGTATAATCCTTGCAAAGCTTAGTAAAATCCACCGGTCTTGGAGCTTGAACTTGAACTCCCACATCCACTGATGATCCTAAAGCTGGTATCCTTCTCATGATCGAAGTCATCATCGCTTCGAACATAGTTCCATAATCAACAGCTCCTTCATCAGCACGGCTTTCCCTTGCAGCTGGTCTCCCTCTTCGACTCATCCTTAATATCTGTAATAAGAATGATTAGAACACCTTAAGAAACAACTGCATAAGGAGTTCAAATCCTTCTAGGCTACCATATTATATATAGTAATCATCCATCAAAATACAATTACGTCTCTCATACGTAGTTACGTCAGCGAGCGTTGGCTAAAATCGATTAACCAAAGCTCTGATACCAAATGTGACGACCGCCCATGACTCCCGCACCAAAACAAGAGAAAAGAGCGTTGAAGGGCGTGCCAGGTAGCCATGGACAGTAGTCAGGGTAAAATAAGCATCGCAGAAACTCTATCGCATAACTCACAGCGCATGGATAAAATACAATAGAGAAATATATATATACATAGTGAAGCTTCATAACAGGAAATCATCATATAAGCATCACAGTAGTTTGATACAATCATCCAGGCAAATCCATACATCAAAGCCTCACTACATAGCACTCAGAATATATACAAGCAGCCGAACACCCAGTACAAATAGTAAGAGAACTAATATGCAAAGCCTCCTGCTCGTCTTCGTCATCATCAGCGTAGATCTCCAAGAACAGCACCTGTCACCTGCTACCTAGTCTGCCCATCCCAACATGGATGAACAGCCCAAGATAATAAGAGGAGACATAAAACCTTGAGTCAGAAAAAGTCTTAGTGAGTAGTAAATCAACTATCAAACATACCAAAAGAGCATAAGGAATAAAAGGAATAGGAACCAAACCGTCCCACTCCACCTCTTTCAACAGTGATAGCCCCCAGACACACACTAAGGAAAAGCAAACATAATATAGCAGATAATTAAAGTAAAGCGATAATCACTCGAGTCAAGGGCGATGCTTTCCAAATACAAACCCCCAAGGCCTAAACCAAGATCAGATAAGCACCCAGAAAATACCACTCTTGAGACCGAATGATAATACAACCAAACATCCATGACTCTGGCTATCACTGTTATCATTGCCATGATTCCACCGTTAATTGAATGACCACCTGTCAAGGGCTAATGGTAACCCCGGTTCTAGACATAACTCCGCACGTCGTCGCAGCCCGTGCCTAGGAATTTTCGCAACTACCCAGAGTACTAGCACGTCGTCGCAGCCCGTGCTTGGAACGTCGTCGCAGCCCGTTCCAACGTACTCTTTCTTTGAGCATGCTAGAACCTTCAACAACGATATGATCTTAGCCTCCTAGTCGTCATCCTCGACGACTATTTCCATACTAGCTCAAGCGCCTCTCAAGCTAACCGTTATCACCTACCCGGATCGCATTACCGAGTTATCAACATAACTTTGCACGTCGTCGTAGCCCGTGCTTGGAACGTCATCATAACCCGACCCAACCCAACATCATGGTTTGCCTCCTCGCATCATGGCAAAGTCCCATCTCAACATCATCCAATCCATGCATATGAGCTTCAACATCCGCTTCATATGCCATAAGCAGCTTTCACCATTCAAGAGCCTTTCCACTTAGCTTTCGAATCATCTTCAATCATCTTGTTTCAAATCAACTACTAGCTAACTTGGAAACAATCAAATCAATCATACAATCAAACAATCAATCATTTAAACAAGATCTAATGAGCAATATCAACTATAATGGCAATTTCGTAAATAAATGAGCATAAGTCTAACATGCATGAATCATAGGTTTTTAGCATAGATCTATCAAATATAAAACATGGGTTTTGTCTCTAATACTTGATAAATGAACATGCATAAGTAAACATCTTCACAAACAATGAATCTACACTTGGATCTAAGGAAAATGCACAAAATCACTATCTACAACACTCCAACAAACCACCAATCCAATATACTCCTTTGGGTCCGCGTGAGAGATAACTACCACTCACCAAATCACCTAAACACCTCAAAAACTAAACACTTCAGATCTGGACAGCGAAGATCAAGGCTTGATCCGGTGAAATCTCGCTTAAAACGATGAAATCTAGCTTCGTTGGATGAAGATCTTCAACTTTGGTACTTGAATCTTTGATCTCGATCTTCGATCTTGGATGGATGTTAGAACTAGATTGGAATGGAGAAAAGAAGATGAAGAAATGTTGTAGTCGAGTTCCCAAAATGGCAGCACTTCGTTGCTTCAAAAACCGGTGCCAAAAAGTGAGCCAAAGTCCTCTATTTATAGGCTGATTTTCCCCTGAGTCGTCGCCCCTTAGGTCGGCCCCGACCTAACCCATGAGTCATCCACGACTCAAGCCAATCCTACCGACACAAGCTCAACTAGCCTCTGCCGACCCAACGACCTATCTGCCACACGACTCATCGGCATAGCCGACCTAACTCTCATACGACTCAAACACAGGCAGTGCTTTGACCCAACGACCTACACGATACAAAGGCCTCCGACCTAACTTAGGTCGCTGCCGACTTAACTAGTATACCGACCCAACTACACAACACACACACACAGGGTCACACGACCTAGTTCCCTGCTGACCTAAACCCAGAACACATACCGACTCACGACTTAACAACTTCACGAGATAACACACCCTGGCGACCTAAGCCCCCTACCGACTCAAAACCCCACCGACTCAACTATCCACGACCTAAGCCTTAACCCCTTAAGCCGCTCTACCTATAAGTCGGTCAAACGACTTAACACTGAGTCGCTCACTACCTTGACCTGTTAACTCGGCAACTCACTAACTCGGCCAAATCTATAGGTCGCTACCTCTATGAGTCGGTCAGATTCTAACATGGTCACAAATCTTAGGTCGTATACCCTCATGAGTCGGCCACCCTTTAACTCATCCAAACCCTACAAGCCGTGACTCGTTCAATCCTTAAGTCAGCTAAGCCTATGAGTCGGTCACGACTCAACACTTAACACACGAGTTAACTCCCCCTACGACTCATGCTAGAGACAACATAAACAACACTAACAACCTGTAAATTTTACGATTTATCGACACGTAAAATACGGGTCGTTACATATATATTATCAGATATATATTGGTATTATTTTGTTATTGGATGATGATTGTGATTTGGATGATGGATGATGATGGATGAATGGATGTTTTATTTTATATCATTAAACTACAAGTTATCATGCATTTTTCGTTCCATTCGGGATTGTGGTTTGAAATGATATACAACCGCAAATTTTTATTTTTAATTTGCGGATTGAAATGATAAACATCCGTATCACTTGACCATAGGATAGAAAATTTTATACAGGCACCGTGGTCTATATATAAAATATTTTAAAGTGATTTCTATGGTTTGGATGGGATACGGTTTATAAAAAATTTTAAGTTTTGATATTTTATAAATATTATTCTTCTACATATATACATATGAAGTTAAAATTTTTGAATTTAGGCTGTGTATAAATCTGTTAAATAAAAATGGAAAAATTGAGAAAATGGAATTTGATAATTTATATTATATGTTTAAGTTTGGAAATTTTAAGGTATGATATTTATAACTGGAGTTTTTCCAAGATAAATTTAAATGAATATTCTAGTATAATTAAATTTAAGGAAATATTAAATTTCTAGAAATTGGAGTTGTATTTATGGATTTTTATGTGAATATTCAAAACTAAATAATAGAACAATTGATTTGTTGAAAGAATAAAATTCCAACTTTAGTTTTGAAATATTAATACTCCAAAGGGATATATATATAGAAATTGAAATGGTTTTGGAACTTGAAAGTGATATTTAAATTATGGTTTAGACTTTAAATAAGGAAATATATTTGTAAAGCCATGGAAATTATTTTTCTTAAAAAAAGTAACCTTAAAGTCAAACCATTTATTTTATATACCATTGAATATCCAAACCATTCAAGTTTTAGAAGTTATGGTTTTAAAACTATGAATTTTCGAAATATTATGCTTTGAAAGTATAATTCAAATGTTTGGTTTCCAGATATTTTAGATTTTAAAGCAGTATGATTTTTGGAAAAGAATTATATTTGGATAAAATGATATCAGATTGTTTGGGTTTTAAAATGATATCGTATTCACAGTTTTTGAAATGGAAATTTTTATTCTGGTTTTTAAGTATAAACTATTTTTAAATGACCGTGGTGTTAAATTAACGATGGGTTGGCAAAGAGACCGCGATTGGATATGGACATACTCTCTGTCGATATCGAAAACCACTTTGACTAACCGTGTACGCGGTGGAGATTCCAGAATGATGTAGTTTGGTGGCGCCGTTCCCTGTAAGGTAAATACGTGGACCCAACTCCCGTGAGTTGGCATGAGTTGGCTAAAAGAGGAGCGATCGACGGGTTAATGAGGTCATTCCTCTTATCGGACACTCCTCTTCGATATTATACTTTGACTTTGGATTGATTCAGTGGCCACTTTTACTTTGATTCTGGGGGAGTTTGTCCGAGGTGGGCGGCAGCTGCGCGCTGCGCGTTTCCATCGGCCCGGAAGCGTAATTGGTATGTCTACCCTGGCATTGCCTAGTTGTGCCGTGTCACCTACCATACCGAGCCTTGTACGAGTTTGGATTTCTCCCGTAGCCCGTGTGGTATCCTCTGGTGGCTTCCCGATCAGGAGGGAATATGATATTGGATGGACTACTGGGACTATTACGTGTTAAGGTGGAAAATGTAAAGCCTTAATGCTATTTAAAAGTATGTTTATTTTACTATAGACACTATTATAATAGCGCAATATACTACATAGTAAATAGTTTAACGGATCCTTAGGAGATGTAAATCCCGAGCATCTCTTGAGTTACTGCACTCATATTTAATTCTGTTAATTTAACTTACATAAGATCTTTTAGTTCCGACTCGAGTGTTTTTGTCTTTTCAAATTCGCTTGGGTCAGTCCGAGCGTTTCAGGATTTGAAGATTTAGCTTTGGAGGATGAAGACGAAGATTTGTATTATTATTATTTATACTATTTCACTACACATTGTTCCGCTGCATTGATATTTTGTTATGTGTAACTCTGATATGTATTATATAAATGTTTGTAAACAGTTTTATAAACTGTATATTTTATTATTATATTTTATCCTTCCGCTGTGAGATTCTATTTTGTTTATTTCTTTTCTGTTTTTCTTATTTACCCCATAACAATCCGCCCTTCCGTATGGTTTGAATTGGCACGTGTGTCTGTTTAAATCGTGCGAAAAGGCTGGATGTTACAGTTGGTATCAGAGCTTTGGTTTAGCGATAAACCTTGGCTTTGTGGGGTTTGACTCTTTGTTAATAGGGTAGTAATACCCTATGGGATTCGCTGAGTGTATATATATGAGAGAGCGTATTTGTTAGTGTTATAAAAAGGTTTTAATATTGTGTTAATCTTTTCCGTTTTGTGTTTATAAATTCTAGTTGGCGCATGGGACGCTGTGACATCAATAGGAATTTCTAAACACTTAATAGGACAGACCGACATAATATTTGTTTTTAATATAGGTAAATGAAATAACTTTGCCTATTATATTTTCTATATATAAAAATATTTTATAAAGACACATATTTTGTTGCTATAGATTGAGTGTTAGGTAATGAAAATATAAATAATAGTTTAAACTAAGTTGAAAATAAAATAAATGAAAAGTGGAAACTTAGAACTTTAGTTCCGGGGTTCTGAAATTTCTTTCGAATAAATTTTGGAATATAATAATATTGTTTATAAGTATTTTCTGATTTAAATGTTTCAATATAATTCAGAATTGTTTTAAAGAAGATTTTGGAGAAAATAAGTTTTGCACTTTCCTCTTTGTCGCTGGAAAATAATTTCGGTGATGGCGGCCGCATCATCGACTTTCATTTTCGAGTTTCGAAGGGAAAGGCCACTATAGTAGTTTTATTGCAGATTCATTTTCGAAAAATATATAGTTTTGAATTGTTTAAATATAATTAGAGATATATAAGTTGCAAGAATATATTTATCTATTATTTTAAAATAATTTGAAATTGAACCCGGTATTTAAAATTTTAAATTTCCAGTTGTTTCAATTATTGTAGTGAACTGAAACATAGGTATTTAATAAATTAAAACCTTTAAAGGGAATAAGAGATTTAATGATAGGTTATAAATGGTATTTAATGGAATTTGGAGTTATAACCTATGAAATAAATATATTATTATTGAACTTTAAATTAATCATAGGTAATGAGAAACTTGTATAACTTTCAAGTACATTCTTTAAAAACATATATAACCTACCAAATATGAAAAGTTGAAATGTTAAATAAGAGATTGGAATAGAATATTATACAAGTAGAAATTTTGGAAATAATGAAGTATTCAATGAATTGCTATTATAAATGAGAATTTAATGGCATAAACTTAAGTTATAATTGAAATTTTACCATAATTAAAGGTAAGTATTATAAATAGGTGATTTTAAACTTAAGTAAATAAAACGAAACTCTTTAATAAATAAGGATTGAGGTGTATGGTTATAAAATTTAGTATGATTTAAATGCTACTAGTTGAATAAAATGGAAAGTAGGTAATAAAAGTAAATGACTGTAAACCTTAGGTAATAAATTAATAAAATCCTTTATTTATAAGAATGGAGGTTATAAGGTTAAGAGTTTAAGTGTAATTAAAAAAAAGGGTTACTGTAATTTAATATAATAGCATGTAAGCATTTAATAAATGATTGAATTTGAGAGACTTACATAACCTAAATAAAATAAAAATGAATAATGGTAAGTAATAAGTAGAAATAAGGAAACAACCATTGAATGAGAAATAAAATCTGAAGTTTGTTAGAAATAAATGTAAATTATAAAAAGGAAAATTTATGTGGGTTGAATAAAAGAAAGGAAATCAAACAATTAAAGAATGTAATGAATTTATATAAGTTGAATTGATTTGTTGGTTTAAATCGGTACTGTTTACTTTATAGTTGGCTGGGTAAGGGAATTTGAAGTTGTTGGATGAATAAATAATCTATTTTTGTCCCATCTAAGACTGTTGAGTAAATGATGCACTGGATAGTTATTTTTCATTCCGTACCATTTCAAGTTTTGAACCCGAACAACTATTTGCTTGTTTGATTGAATGGTTGTTTTGTTTTGTTGTGTATACTGTTTGTCGAAATTGATGATTGTGTATTTATTGTTGTTAGTAGTTGAAACCATGAAAATATTTCACTTTATATAAATAGTTAACTTTTTTTAGATTATATAAGTGAAATGCAGGTATGGAAGCAATTGTTACTACTTTTGTTTCCATAAATTAAGCGTAATTTGCCCAACAAATAGGTACGTTCCCGGTTTACGTTTTGTAGCGCTATATATTTTCCCGTGTTGGGATATACTATTTTGAGTATTCTATATGATAAGCCTCTCCGTACAAAGGAGACTCTGCCAAAATTTTCCGTAAATTTTGGACTTAGAATTATGTTGAAAATGTTTTCCAAACTTTAATTATTTAAGTATAAAAGGATATAATGATTATAAAATGGGTATATTTTATTTAAGGTAATAAATTTAGTAAATTACTGTTTATAAGTTAAATATTTTGAATAAGATGTATTGTTATTTAATTCTTTCTTCTCCCTTCTTTTCCTTTTTGGGGACGAAAAGTTTTGAGTGGGGGAGAGTGTAACGACCCGAAAATTTCGTTAACTAAATTTGTCATATTTTCCATAATTTTTAATAAAATGAATGTTAGAAATTTGGTGTTGCCATTTGTTCTTATTAAAAGTTAACAATTTAAAATGGGATTTCCAATTCAATAAAATAATGTAAATATTGTGGTTTAAATTTTGAATGGAATATGTGAAAACAAGAGTAATTGTGGAATAATATGTTATTTATTTAGAGTATTGAATAAAAAAAATTTGTAAGCCAATTTTAATTAATGGTAATAATGCGATATAAGCTAATAAATTTGATCTCAATGCGATAACCATTTAATGAAGGTAATGAAACAGGATTTAGGAAAATGTATACTAGGTATAAATCAAATAGAAGGAAACAAACGTATATATCGAATTGATTTATGAATAAATACTTTGGATAGTAATTGAATGTACAGTAATGGTAATTTAAAACCTATTTATAGTAAGACTGCATAAGATTCAGTAAATTAAGTGGTGGAAAGATTTTTCCTAAATATACTTTGAAGATGTGAAATTAAAGGTGAATATTAAAATTGGTTAATGTAAAATAACATTCATTAACCGTAAATGGGAATAAATTTGAAAATAAAAATTTATGTTACAAGTGGGTGAAAGTAAAGATAAGGGGCAAGAGTGTTGGAATGGGTATATTAGAATAACTATAAAGTGTAAATGTACGTATTTATAGCAACAAGAATTATTGAAGGAAAATAATTGGTAAACGGGGTTTGGGCTAAGGAAATGTTATTGATTGTTTTGAAACCTTATTTATTATGGGAAATTAATTTAGCATAAGCAAATCCAATGCAAATATCTAATTTATCAGTAAAGCAATAATAATAAATAGTAATTGCAAATTTATGTAACAATAGAATGTGAAATTTGGGGAATAGACGCAAAGTATATATGAGTTGCTAAAAGTATGCATAATAAGTGCAAATTTAATAAATCAATGTCCTATAGAGGTTGGAGTATGGTTAGTAATAAAAGCTTTTAAAGGAAAAACCTTTAATTTATAAATGAAAATCAATGTATTAAATTAGGTGTAACTGAATGCATGTAAATAATTTTGTAAGAATAAGTTAATAAACAATTTATTTGTGCATACCCGATTCAATTGAAATAACAGAAAAGACAAGAACTTGATTTGCCTAGTTATATATATTGATAAACTATAACTAAATAGAAAGTTTGGTAGTAAATAGGATATAAGAAGACAAAGGCAACTAGTAAATTAATAAATGAATTCATAATAATAAGTAGTAATTAATGCATATATATTTGGCATTAGTGATAATTACAAAACTTTACCCATTTATCTAATTTATTTAATTAATTCTAAATCTATGGCAACATTGTTGTAATGATGATTGTAAGTGAATTTGAATGTAAAAGGGTAACAATTATTTAGGTTAACCATTTTGAGTATGTTAAGTTAAGAATGGCAATCGATTGAATTAAATCTAAATTAATTATTTTGTTTTGGTTAATGTGTTCTAGTTAATAAAGGGGAGTTTATAAGAAATGAAGCATGCACTAATGACATGTGTTATAATTCAAATGTTATTTATACCCATAAAATGTCTATTTACTGAATAGAAAGATTTTAAATCAATAAGCGAATTTATTGGGGTTCCAATTTATAGTTTATAACATTTAATGTAGACTCAATTACAATTAATAGACTTAAATCGTGCAGTTGGCGTAGATTTGTTTTGTAACTGGAGTAGTTAATCCTATAAGATGAAGTTAATGCTAATTCTATTTATAATTGGACCATTTGTTGATATTGATTATAGAAAGCAAGATGTATAAATTTAATTAAAGTATCAACATTCAACAATTGTAATTATTGAAAATTAAAATGGAATTTGAGGATAATAAGGTGAAACCATGAACAAATGTTAATGCATCCTAATTACTGGTAAAAGATGAGTATATAAAAGTTTGAAAATCAAAAATAGGTTTTTGAAAACTTAATTTATAATTTCTAAATATAAGGAAGTGGAGAAATTAACACTGCAATGGATAGACTTATCAGCTTTTAATTTACATCTAAATTTGTTTAGATCAATTTGAAAATTAATAAAATTATGGATATATTTTGAAACGTAAACGAAACTTCTAGATTTACATTTGTAAACACGTTAAATTAAATGTAAATGATAAGGAATTTATTTATTTCCTAAATCCGTAACGTGTGTAATTAATATTATTTATCTTTTGGGACCACTTCCGTTTGCACGTTAAAATTCGTGCACACCTATTCTTTTACGATCTATCTATAAATAGACGATCAAAAACCCTAGCCTCCATCTTCTATCATTTGTCTGTACATTCTTTTCTTCAACTCCTTCTCCTCCTCAATTGGATGCAAACCTAGATCTATTTCTATTCAAATTTCAAATGAAAATTCAAACATCTCAGAAAAATTCCAAAAAAAATATATGTCGTAAATTTCATCAATACGAATCTACGTCTGCTATTCGTTTCTCAAGACAGTGAACGATTTTACTAGAAATCGAGGTCAAACGTTGGAAATTCGAAACCCTATATGTGATTTGGGGCTTTTCGATTTAGGAGTCAATCGGGTAAATTGAAAGATGGGTTTTGAAGCACTCATCAAGAGGAGTCGATAGTTGGTAGTCTCGTGGCCTAGCTTGACCGGAGGCGTTGGGAATTTGACAATTAGGGTTTCGAAACCCTAAGTTTATGGTGGCGGCGGCGAGCACTAGGGGGTGCCGCACCCACATCTGAAGGAAGAGGAGACTTAAGCGGTGACGTTGGTGGTCACGGCGTGGCACATGGTGGTCGAACGGAGAGGGTAATCATGGTCAAAGGTCACAGCTGTAGAGGTTGCCTACGTGTTTTGTTACGAACGTAGTCGCGTGTGTTTGAGGAGAAGCTTCTGTTGATGACGTGGCATAGCATATAGGGTAGATTTGTGTTATTTTAAATTTTGTTTTCATACGTTCAAATCAACATAACTTTCTCGTACGAACTCGTTTTCACGCGAGATTTTTTTTATTAGGATCGAAATTAAATTCCGGATCTGTTGGCGCTTGTTTGGAACGATTTGGAGACCGTCGAATTTTAGGGTTTAAATCGGATTTAAATTCGATTTAAATTCAAAAGGTGAGTGTTTTAACCCACTCACAACTTCTAAAAAGTTTTTATGTTTGTTAAATTTATTTTGGATATGAGTAGAGATTTATTTATGACTGTTTGGCATGTTTTATTCATCATATCTGTTAAATCGCATTTATTTAATATAACTGTTCATTAAATTTTATTACTTCATATAGATTGACAGTTATAGTTATTTATTTGCAGATAAACTGTTAGTTTAATAGTTGTTAAATTTATTTTTGAATATAACTGCCAGTTATTACCTGTTATATATTATCGGATATATATTGATATTGTTTTGTTATTGGATGATGATTGTGATTTGGATGATGGATGATGATGGATGAATGGATGTTTTATTTTATATCATTAAACTACAAGTTATCATGCGTTTTTCGTTCCATTCGGGATTGTGGTTTGAAATGATATACAACCGCAAATTTTTATTTTTAATTTGCGGATTGAAATGATAAACATCCGTATCACTTGACCATAGGATAGAAAATTTTATACAGGCACCGTGGTCTATATATAAAATATTTTAAAGTGATTTCTATGGTTTGGATGGGATACGGTTTATAAAAAATTTTAAGTTTTGATATTTTATAAATATTATTCTTCTACATATATACATATGAAGTTAAAATTTTTGAATTTAGGCTGTGTATAAATCTGTTAAATAAAAATGGAAAAATTAAGAAAATGGAATTCGATAATTTATATTATATGTTTAAGTTTGGAAATTTTAAGGTATGATATTTATAACTGGAGTTTTTCCAAGATAAATTTAAATGAATATTCTAGTATAATTAAATTTAAGGAAATATTAAATTTCTAGAAATTGGAGTTGTTTTTATGGATTTTTATGTGAATATTCAAAACTAAATAATAGAACAATTGATTTGTTGAAAGAATAAAATTCCAACTTTAGTTTTGAAATATTAATACTCCAAAGGGATATATATATATATATATATATATATAGAAATTGAAATGGTTTTGGAACTTGAAAGTGATATTTAAATTATGGTTCAGACTTTAAATAAGGAAATATATTTGTAAGCCATGGAAATTATTTTTCTTAAAAAAAGTAACCTTAAAGTCAAACCATTTATTTTATATACTGTTGAATATCCAAACCATTCAAGTTTTAGAAGTTATGGTTTTAAAACTATGAATTTTCAAAATATTATGCTTTGAAAGTATAATTCAAATGTTTGGTTTCCAGATATTTTAGATTTTAAAGCAGTATGATTTTTGGAAAAGAATTATATTTGGATAAAATGATATCATATTGTTTGGGTTTTAAAATGATATCGTATTCATAGTTTTTGAAATGAAAATTGTTATTCTGGTTTTTAAGTATAAACTATTTTTAAATGACCGCGGTGTTATAATAACGATGGGTTGGCAAAGAGACCGGGATCGGATATGGACATACTCTCTGTCGATACCGAAAACCACTTTGACTAACCGTGTACGCGGTGGAGATTCCAGAATGAAGTAGGTTGGTGGCGCCGTTCCCTGTAAGGTAAATACGTGGACCCAACTCCCGTGAGTTGGCATAAGGTGGCTAAAACAGGAGCGATCGACGGGTTAATGAGGTCATTCCTCTGATCGGACACTCCTCTTCGATATTATACTTTGACTTTGGATTGATTCAGTGGCCACTTTTACTTTGATTCTGGGGGAGTTTGTCCGAGGTGGGCGGCAGCTGCGCGCTGCGCGTTTCCATCGGCCCGGAAGCGTAATTGGTATATCTACCCTGGCATTGCCTAGTTGTGCCGTGTCACCTACCATACCGAGCCTTGTACGAGTTTGGATTTCTCCCGTAGCCCGTGTGGTATCCTCTGGTGGCTTCCCGATCAGGAGGGACTATGATATTGGATGGACTACTGGGACTATTACGTGTTAAGGTGGAAAATGTAATGCCTTAATGCTATTTAAAAGTATGTTTATTTTACTATAGACACTATTATAATAGCGCAATATACTACATAGTAAATAGTTTAACGGATCCTTAGGAGATGTAAATCCCGAGCATCTCTTGAGTTACTGCACTCATATTTAATTATGTTAATTTAACTTACATAAGATCTTTTAGTTCTGACTCGAGTGTTTTTGTCTTTTCAAATTCGCTCGGGTCAGTCCGAGCGTTTCAGGATTTGAAGATTTAGCTTTGGAGGATGAAGACGAAGATTTGTATTATTATTATTTATACTAGTTCACTACACACTGTTCCGCTGCATTGATATTTTGGTATGTGTAACTCTGATATGTATTATATGAATGTTTGTAAACAGTTTTATAAAATGTATATTTTATTATTATATTTTATCCTTCCGCTGTGAGATTCTATTTTGTTTATTTCTTCTCTGTTTTTCTTATTTACCCCATAACAATCCGCCCTTCCGTATGGTTTGAATTGGCACGTGTGTCTGTTTAAATCGTGCGAGAAGGCTAGATGTTACATGGCCTCCCACTACTGGACCAAAAATTTATAAGCCACTCAATAGATAAATTAACACAATATAATTTTTTTTATATTCACTAATAAATTTGCGCTCATATCTATTAATACACTCAAACTCATTCTAGGGTACTACTGACTTTATCTCTAATGAGTAGTACCCACCAAAGCTTAGGTTCTCGCTTAACCTTCAGCTCTAATACCACATGTAATGGCTCGAATCTCCGTACTCTTTGACTCAACAATTAACCAACGTGTCCAACTCAAATTGAACGGAAATATGGATCATTAAGAAAGCGATAGAAGAAAATAGAAAGAACAGAGAATCTCACAATCGCGGTCGAACAATATATAGTGCATAAATACAGATCTTTATACGAAAGAACTATAACTATTTTTATACATATCATCATCAAAGCACAACAATCAACAAATTAATTATGGACAGTTATTATCATTTGTCCTTACCAGTGCTGATTATACAGTTTACACACACGGTGGAATATAATCAAATATATGATATACGCCTGAAATCCTCTAGCTCCTCTCCTGAGTTCTATAGTATTCTAGCCTAAATCTATAATACTCGGTCTGACCTGAGCAGTATAATAAAATAGCATCCTAGTCAGTCTGGAAGACTGGTGTGAGAAAATACACTCAATTTGAATTATTATTGTTGTTAAATCCTTTGAAACAAAGGGTATCTTGTAAGACCATGCCACTTATAAATACAACAGGTTTTTACCTTATTATAACAAAAACATTTTATATCTAAATCATCTGATATTATAATAATGTCTATAGAAAATAAATTAGAAATAGCTGAAATGCTTGCATCTTATATTTCAGCATAGTTAGGTACAATCAAATGTATAGGCTCGTAGCAGATATTGGATTCCATATAATGTCGAGGCTACTGGGGTACCGCCCGTCACAGTACACCTTTAGAAAAATGTACCGAGGACCTCACCTTGATACCCTCCCAACACATGATCGGCCTACCTTTGACCTGGATAGTACTGAATATGTTATCACCTCGGGTGTTCCCACCCAAATTAAGCGCTCTCTTTTCCATGCATAACCATATCCATAATTATAGTATAATCCGAGGGTATCTAGGAAAGTGGTAACATACCCTACTTGGATGCGACCCACTTAGCCCTACTACATCTCCCATGTTTTAGTCATTATCGGTTGATGAGGCTTAAGGCTATGTTTCACCTTAATAGCATTCGTACTTGGAATGCTAACACTGCCTTTCAGACCATAATGCAAATGATAACATTCATCCATACAAGTTGTTTTGGGTCTAAACAAACTGAATCACCTTCAAACACCATCTCCATTATGTTCGTGATACAATAATTTGTAACGCACAAAATTAATTAAAGTGGTTTTCAGATAATTAATCTGATCCCAGTCTCTTTGAAACGATTAACGAATTTGGCCAGATTTGATAATCGGTTATTTAACTATCAAATCTCACGCACAGACAGTCACTTGGTCTAATTTTATAAATATTTCAAACATTCAATTCAAAATGTCTTTACAAAAATGTATATTCAAATCTCTTCCATCATATTCAGTAATTGAAACAATTTCAAATACTTATCCATAACAGGATATTTTTAAATCATATCAGTACTTAGAAGTATTTTCCAACTCATTTATAATTTAACACTTTGAGAAATAGTTCTAAAATAATAATCTCACAGTTAGAATATTTCAAATTCTCCCAGTTCCATACCTGATTTTCTGTTATTCCCTATTGATGAGACTTGAGTCTAAGTGTTACCTTTTAGATCGTTTCAATTAGAATGCCCATCATCCACCTGACGATGTTTTGAAAGCATTCATCCATGCAAGTCCGTCCCGGGTTCGAACGGAACCGAAGGCACTATTCCCACTACATCCATTTTGGAAACATCCTCAGGATTAGTAGCGACCAGCCCTTGCACTTCACTGCTCCATCTTCGACTCCGAACTCGTTTTTTTCCACGAAAACGTACGAACCGTACCGAGGTGGTTTTTGAGAAATTAATCCTGATCTCGGTCTCTTCGAAACGATTAGCGCATTGGCCAATATTGATAGTCGGTTATTTAACCATCAATTAACATTCACAAACATCCATCAAGCACAAATAGTTTCACCAAATTATTTATTAACCTCAAAATATCTGCGCAAGATATATTTCTATTTTCAGCCCTTTGGAAACAGTTTCAAACCATTCTTTCCTCATAAGATAAATTTTCCAAATATTTATTTCCACTGAAAAAACCAAGCACAAAACTTTAGATTTTTAAAAATAATTTAAAACTCTTTATTATAAATTATCCTTTAAAACATTTAAACTAAAAATTACTTTAATACTTTATTAAAAATATATACTATAGGAATATTTAAAATGAGGCTACTTTATAAAATATAAAACTAGATTTTCTCCCATGAAACAAAATATCAAGTCGCCTTCAAATAATTACTACTATAATCGATTTGAAAAATACTTACTTCAGAATTTAAACATTTATAAATAATAAATTTTCTAAAACATGCTTTTTAAATCGACATTAAAACTTTTGAAAATTTACTTTGAAACATACTTGGCTATTCAGGGAAATATACTTCTCTTCATATCCTTTAAAAATAAATCACTATTTATTTTTAAACAAAATTTCTCATTTCTTTAATAATTTTCCATCGTGGATTTTTTTCTCTAAATATCCACTGATATATTACTTTACTTTATAAACCCAGTTTATAAATTTCAAAATCCATTAATTATAGACTTTATTACCATATTTTTTTTTCGTTTTGAGTTTTAAAAATTTTAACAGAAACATACCAATTTCATATTTCCCAAATTTCCTCTTTATTCTTTTCAATAATTTAAATCTTAAATTTAAAATAAATGCTTTATTCTTTTAAATAATAGCACTGAAGTTTAAAATTCATTATCTTCATGTTTTTTCAAAATTTCCTTTTCATACACGGAATTTATTTATTAGAATTTTAAAACCTCTATTATTCTTATCCAATTCATTTTTAAATTTATTTAAATTCTCTATAATTATTTCACTTACAAATTCTCTTCCTTTTATTTTCTTTCAAAAATCCAATTCTATATGTATTGGTAACTCGGTGTACCGAAAGATATTCAAGTAAACCATAGCATTCAATATTCCAATTGTCAATAATATTTATGATAGAATATCGAATATTCATAACAGAGAATATTAAACAATATAAATAATTTTGAGGAATCCAGTTGGATCCCTCCAACCTGTTTCCCTGCATCCACAGATGTTAGCACAATATAAAATACAATTCCACTTCGAGGTGGAATATCGCGGTATATGGGGTTTAAATATAATATCATCCGTTATTATGCGGCGCATAGGGTCTCATCCGCTATATAATGCGGGAAATCAATCATTCCAAGATGTATTATATACTATAGTATAGCACATAAAATCAATTCAACCATTCAACCAATTATTTGAATTTAACTATTTAAATTTAAACAATCTAGACGAATGAGATTAACTCACCTTTGATTTTCGACAGCAATCCACTTTCATCTCGACTTGGTTTCACGATGACTTTAGACCTTGTATAAGCATTTATACGGTTTATTAATATTCGAAATAATCGAACAAATCAATTGCCATTTTATAAGTTAAATTAACTAGTAATTTATTTTATACTAATTATTTTCCTTTTTTTTAAAAAATCTTTTAGTAGCTAAGATTAATTAAATAAATTCATTGAACCAATTCATCACCTCACTACAATATTTTAAAGTGACTAGCAATTTAAGATATGTATATGTATATTTATTTTATTGAAACTACATATGTACTTAAAATAACCTATACAGGTTAAAAATCTATTTTTATATATGAATCCCTATATTTTCCAAATCTATAATAATTTCTGTTTTAAAAATGTGTATTTGTATTTATCTATATATTCTTCCCTATAATAATGTGACGCCCCACCTCAATACCCACGCTAGCCAAGAACACTACGGAGTAGTGCTGTCGACTAGCACGGAGAATAAGGCTGTTGAGGAGCGACCATCCGTGTAATTGCTTTGCGCGAGCACCGATATGTCAGATAATATAACATGCATTCTATTTCAAGAGGAAATCCGACATACCGACACAAACTCAAAGCTACTACACAGTGGCTATAAAGGTCTTCGGAAACAAATAAAGAAATAAACATAACACAAATCAGTCACAGACAATTCATATCACAAAGGCGGAAATAGATATGAATATTACACATGAAAGTGTACATCAGAGTAGTGGTCAAAAGGATCCACAATAATACAAAGGAATAGATACAAGTGCTAGACAAAAGAATAAGTATACATTATGGAGTCTGTATCACAAATGTATACAACAAAAACTACTAATCTAAGTAGTAAGCAAAAGGTCAGAAGATGGTTCCAGGTAGGAAGCCATGAGTAAGCACATGAAATATCTCAGTCTGACCCGAGTATTATTTAAGAAGAAAATAATAAACGGATCAGTCTAGCTATAAATATCAGATGAAGTGATATATAATAAGAGATATGACACAAACATATAATAATCACAATGCCAAGCTGTGATAAATAAGTAATTGAAAATCAACAAGAGATTAATCAATATCACAATAATCTACTCAAGATAAAAAGGAATGTCATACTCCTAATTTCATTCACCAAGCCACAATAAATGACATATATATCGATGCCCATCGTAAAAGTTGGTGAAACATAAATTCCAGAAATCAACACACGAAATCCAGAAATCACAAAAAGGTATGTGTGAGTGGAATCACACAAGTGGTGTCTAGGCTAACCGAAAAAGTATGTGTGAATGGAATCACACAAGTGGTGTCTAGCCTAACCAAACAGCAAAAAGGTATATGTGAATGGAATCACACAAATGGTGTCTAGGCTAACCGAAAAAGTATGTGTGAATGGAATCACACAAGTGGTGTCTAGCCTAACCAAACAGCAAAAAGGTATGTGTGAATGGAATCACACAAATGGTGTCTAGGCTAACCAAAAAAGTATGTGTGAATGGAATCACACAAATGGTGTCTAGCCTAACCAAACAGCAAAAAGGTATGTGTGAATGGAATAACACAAGTGGTATCTAGGCTAACCGAAAAAGTATGTGTGAATGGAATCACACAAATGGTGTCTAGCCTAACCAAACAGCAAAAAGGTATGTGTGAATGGAATCACACAAATGGTGTCTAGGCTAACCGAAAAAGTATGTGTGAATGGAATCACACAAATGGTGTCTAGCCTAACCAAACAGCAAAAAGGTATGTGTGAATGGAATCACACAAATGGTGTCTGGGCTAACCGAAAAAGTATGTGTGAATGGAATCACACAAATGGTGTCTAGCCTAACCAAATAGCAAAAAGGTATGTGTGAATGGAATCACACAAATGGTGTTTAGGCTAACCGAAAAAGTATGTGTGAATGGAATCACACAAGTGGTGTCTAGCCTAACCAAATCACAAACAAAGAGACATCGCACATTGCTAGTCTAAACCATAAAGATGATCGTCATGATCAAAGAGAAGTGTCAATTACAATAAGATAGTAAATATATGAGCTTAGCTTCATGCCCCATAACCACTAGCTTAACTTAAATATTTACGAACAAATTGTAGATCTCCACTAGAAAATTGTCACAAGAGTTTCAATCGAACAAGTCCAAGAATTAACCGACGAAGTAAACGCAAGCGTTTCATACCACTCGTTTTACTAAGCCGTTTAATTAGATTTCTCATACGAGTGAGGTAAAGGCTTGTATATACTAATAGATTGGAAAACGGTTTTATAAACGAATTTGGTATTAAAATAGTATTGAAATCGTTTGAGGAAAGAGTTTTGATATTTAATACTAGTATAGAAAACCTTTATATTTTTAAAGTGACAAAGCACAAGGGGGATTGTAGAAACAATCAATCACAAAGATCACATTCGAAGATGTGAATAAAAATCCAATGAAATCAATAAAGGATCCATCGAAGTGGATATATCTAAAATTCCCAAAGAAAATAAGTCATCAAAGATGATAATAAATGATGACAATAAATAGGATCATCACGAATCGATTTAAATTGGAAATTCAATCCAAAAAGGAAAATTGGACTCAAACAGCAGGTTCAGTCGACTGAACAGAGTTTTCAGTCGACTGACCCTGTGCCTGGAAATTTTCCAGGTTCAGGAAACTTTCTGTTTCCAGTTTCAGTCGACTGTGCAGAGTTTTTCAGTCGACTGAATCATGCCTGGAAACTCCCGGGTTTCAGGTTCAGTCGACTGAACAGAGTTTTCAGTCGACTGAATCATGCCTGGGCTGTTTTTCAGCCTTATTCAAATGAAGAGCAAACTCTTGCACAATGCAACCGGACGAACATTGGCTCTAAGGGTTTATGCCAATCGGCAACCTGGCCCTATATGCTCCTCGATGCATCACCAAAAGCATGATCAAACATCCATAAAAGGATTTCACACAAATTTGACTTAAAAACTCAAGAATTGGAATATTCACAAAACCCATCCAAATCAAGAGCAAATGCACATGAAGAAGTGTTAGGAATTCGTACCCAACAACCAAAGATAATTATAGTCATAGATGTGAGATAAAAATCTCACCTTTTTAACTCAAGAACAAGAAGAAGAAGCTCAAATGCAAAGGAAGGGCTAACCACTCTTCACTCTTACTCAACAAGCTTCAATCTAAGGATAAAACACATAATTTCCTAAATTAGGTTTAGGATATTTTCTGAAATTGAAGAGAGAAAGAGTTGGAGAAGAAGAAGAGAAGCTTACCAATGGGTTCTCATAGATTTTGGAGCTAGAAGTTGGATTTGCAAAGCAAGCTAGGGTTTTAGATTTTTAATTTCCTCTTCCACCCTCCATTAACATAAAAGCTTGAGTATTAGGAAAATAGAAGAGAACTGAATGAAGAGGAGAGTGTTGGAACTGAGTTAAGTGGCTAATTGGCTCAGCCCAACCAAAGCCCTAAGCGGGAAAAGTAGCAAAAATCAAATTTCTCCAAACATATCGAAGCTTATACTCAAAAAGGTCACAAACGTCATTTTGAACTCAATGGGGGTGGTCTCGAGTCCCAATTCGACTGTTTGCAAAAAGTAGGTTTTCGGACCAAAATCCGGCGAACGGTGAAATATTTAAATATATAATCGATAAATATGCGGGTTGTTACAAATAATTTCTTTCTGTAAATATCAAGGCAGTAATTTCGTTTACTATATATATAAAAATCTGATTCTTAACACTCTTTTTTTTCTGCTGTAATAAATCTTCTCTGTTTTACTATATATATAATTTTAATTCTAGAGTAAGTAAAAATTTATACACCTTCATTTACTGAAATAAACCAAGATAAAATAAAATAAATTAAAATACCTTACTGAAATCAACCACTATCGAACATCGTCAAGCTTCTGAAACCACGAAATCCCTCGTGACCTTGCTACGGATCGCGACTCGCTTCCACATCTTGCTCGATATCACGCCATCACGTCGCGATCCTTCCTATTGCCTCGGCACTGTCGTGCCTCCTCATCATCTTCGCGCCTTGCCCTAGGTTCATGAGTTCATCGAACTCGAGCGATTTCGAATGCACTGGCCTCAATGAGTTCTTCGAACTCGATTCGATCGTTGATGGTTCGAACGAGAACCTCGCTCGACTTCTAACTGATTCGAACGAACCTCGTTCGTTCATTTATTTATTTTATTTTGATTTGCTTTAAACCGAGGGAGCGTCCATTTTACTTCCTTGATTTCGAACGAAAAATAATTTCGTTTTGTTGATTTTGTGAAGAGACCCGCTATTTTGGACCATTCAAACCGACAATAAAACCATACATATCCGAGTTGAATAATTCAAAATACCGAATTGTTAATTAAAATTTGGCAAAACTTAACATATATAGTAAATAAATCATCACAGATCACAGACACAGAGTAATATAATGCAGCGGAATAGATAAAGAATAGTAGTTCATGAAGCTACTATATACATTGGAGTTAGAAATAAAATAAAATTGAATATCTTAGATGTAGTGAAGTCTCCAGCATGCGCAGATGACTTCTCTGAACAAATCAACAGGATGACTGAAAGGATAGATAGCTGGATCTTCAAGCAAGGCTCCAACTTCGAAGGTGAGTCTCAAATGTTGTATCACTCAGTCTGACCCGAGCGTAAAGCAAAACACAAAACACTCGAGTCAGGATTAACATTCTTATATCAATAAATCCAACTCAAGTGAAATATCAACTGAAATATAAATAACTTAAAGGATGTTTGGAATAACCATTCTCTAAGGGTCCATAGAACTATCTACAGGGTAGAAATATACACTATAACACCGTGATTCTTTCATCTTAATTTATACCTCAAAATCAAATATCATTTCACTTCAAATATAGCTATTTTCCAAAATAGTATTTAGATATATTAAATAATTTATACCGTAAAATATTTTCAATTCCCTCAACTTTACAAATTGTTTCAACATCAACCCGACCTTCCCATTTAAATTAAATTCAATCTCAATTTATCAATTTAAATTCAACTCAATTCCTAAAATAACAACTTCAATTTTATCGATCTCAAATTCGGATTTGTAATCACAAAATACCCCTTTATATTCAATATTTTTAAACCTTTAAGTATTCAACGTTTCAACTAAATTTTTATTCAATTTAGTTTTCTAAATAATAAATTCAAATTTAGTTCAACCTAAATTTTCATTTTAATTCAATTTAGTTTCTAAATAACAAATTCAACTATATTGATTTCAAATACAGATCCGAATCTCAAATTTAAACCATTTAAATTCCAGTATAGTTTAAGGTTTAAAAATTTAAATGTTCAATTTAACCATTTCATATAGATCTCGATTTAACCTCATTATTATTTAGTCTTGAAATACTTCCTCACTTGATTCAAGATTATTTAATTAACCCTAAATTCGATTTTTCTCAATATTTTCTTTAATTTACCTAAAGGTGAAAAATGCATTTAATCGCTTAAATCAAAAATCCAGTTATAAAATCCTACCTTTTTAAAATTTCCCATTTAAAAATTTTAGATTGATTTAATTAAATAAATCCTTATTTAGATACCATTTAATAAACTCAAATTTATCTCCCCATCTTAATTCATCCCAATTATTTCAAATATCTATTTGAAATATAATTTACATAAATATTAACATATTTTATGTATTAAATCAACTTAATTAAATTAAATATTATTAAATCTATATATATAGAAATTTAAGAATTAACATTTATTAAGACCATATATTTCTTTCCAAACAAAGAATTTATTTCTAAAATATTTATATATGAACCACGGTGTCTGTATATATTCCTTATCATCTGGTCAAGTGTTATGGATATTTATCATTTAAATCCGTACACTAAATATATACGGGTGGATATCATTCCAATCCGTAATCCCAAATTTAATTAAATGAAAATCGCTTAGGTCTATCATTTCAACCCATAACGAAATTCTCCTATTCTAAAGTCCGTTCGGGTATGTATCATTTCAACCCATAGTGAATTCTAAACTACAGGGAACTTGCAGAGTGATAACAGATAACAAAAATAAAGCAGGATA
This sequence comes from Allium cepa, assembly GCA_030765085.1. Lineage (NCBI taxonomy): Eukaryota > Viridiplantae > Streptophyta > Magnoliopsida > Asparagales > Amaryllidaceae > Allium > Allium cepa. The sequence continues at coordinate 139,616,822 of CM060937.1, read as the reverse complement.
TGATAAAAATATACAACAGGAATATATCATCAGTAATTAAATAAAGGATAAACAATAGGATATGGTGTCATATCCCGTAGGTGAACAGATACAGGTAATAGCATAAATATAACAATTTAAATAACTACAGCAACATATTTCAATTGTCGTTTCAATTGAAATCAAATTTAATAAATAAAAGAATATAAATCGTGAGTGATTGCTCACCTTTCAAGGTTAGAGAGATAGACAATGAAGTTGAGTAATGAAATGCAAGCACGACTTCCAAAGCAAAGTTAGATGGTACGATTTCGACGAAAAAGCTGGTAGATAGGAATTGATGAGAACGGATCAAATTAGCTTGATAAAATTGAAACGAAGATTATATGATTAATTTATTACTTTCTTTCAAAATGAACGTTAAATCAAAACACGCATTTTAAAAATGAAATATATATATATATATACGCACACCCATGAAAACCATATAACTTTAAAACGCTTCCATTTCATATTAATGTTAAGTACAAATATATAATTATTCAAAATGCCACATATATAGTATATTCATTTTATGGTTGTCGTTTCCATGTAATAAATATTCATTTTAAACCAATATTAAAATAATACACATGTATAGTTAAAAAAATCAATGTTCTAACATAAAACACATATATTAAAGATCAACACACATATATATAATATCTTTTGAAATGAATACTTATGTATATATATATAATTATTATAGTTTATTACTTTCCTTTTCAAAATATCCAGCAGGAAATCAAACAAACTTATGCACATATATGTGCAGATAAACAATATTCTTTATAATACATTGTTAACTTACTCCTTTTTTTTCTCTTTCTTTTTTTATTTTTTTTTTATTTTTTACAAAACCTTTATATATAACAAAATATATGTATAAAATAAAATATTTGTATATATAAAAATCAAAATGTTTCAAACATATATTCACAAACTGGATCATATAAATAACAATGTATTTAGTTAACGCATAGTATAAAATTCATTTATATAACATTCTTATATATATATATATATATATATATAAATCTTGTATAAGTAAACCTTTATAGCTTCATAACTTATTTACTTTCAGATATAACAAGATCTGTACAAAAGAATGCAAACTTTTCTCAAATCCTTTTGAACATTTATAAGAAAATTTTTAAACAATAAATATACCTTCTTATTTAGGAAAGAAAGTAAGCAGGCACTTGTAGGAGAAACGTGAGTGGAGGTTGAGGGTTGTAGGCGGTGGGAAAGGAAGAGGGGCAGAGACAGCTTTAGGCGATGGGTATATACGTCGTGCAAAAAATTTTCTTTTTCTTTTTTTTATATCTGGCGTAGGCCATGGAAAAATTTGGGAGGAGGAAAAGTAAGCAATGGTGGGGAGTGGATCTCGAAAATGAAGAAGGAGCAGGCAACAATGAAATATATGAAGAGAGAGATAGTGGAAAACTACAGAGAAAAATATAATATAAAAGGGAATAATAAATGAAATATCAACGTTCATGCGTTGATTCAGCAGAGAAGTTAAAGAAAATGAGAAGAGAATGGATTGACCTAAAGGAAAGGTAATGAATGGTTTAGAAATAAATAAATGTAAAACGTATTCGTTTTAATTTCAAAAAGGAAAGAAATAAATACGGGGATGGCAATAGTCAAAATGCACGTTTAGGCTAATAATAGAATATAAAAGTAGGAAACTCAAAAGGATAGTCACAGAGACGTGAAATCAGGGAGACAAGGGAAGCAAGTGATCTTTCAAATTTATAACGTTGGCAATAAATATAAAATAAATGAAAACTAATAGATGCATGCTTGATTGACGCGGTGATTAAAGTAAGGTTGCGTGTCAGTCACGATGAAATTTGAAACAGAAGAAAATGTAAATGAATAAAAGGGATAAGCCAGATTTTCTGCTTAGATTTAGAGAAGACACATCAAATGCTGAAAAAGGGAATTATGGAACGGCTAGATTCTAACAAATATAAAATATGGTAAGAAAAGTAAATAGGAAGGTTATAAATCAGATTAGAAAGAAAATTGGAGAGGTTAATTGATAAAAGAATTACGATAATGAAAATGCATAATAATATTGTTGGCATCTAATGTCATTTAACGTTAACTAGCATCAATCATGTCAGACACCCATGTTAAAAATAGAAACGCATATAGGAGCATGCATTTTCTTCTGACTTGCAACATCATTCATCATTTTGGCATTCGTGGCATTCAACAAATTAAGGTGGTGGTCAAAGTCGTGAAATGGTAGCAAATTAACGATGAATAGGATCCAATAATTCTTAGTGCAATGCACAAAATTGGAAAAATCAGCATGTGCCCTCTACACACATGTTAAGATTTGCATAATTTCACTAATAACCTTTACGATTTTGAATTTTTGCGTGATAAATATAGATAGTTTGATTTTTTTAACAATTTACACTGTGTATTAGTGATTATTTCTTGTTTGAGCGGTTATTAGCATATGCCTACTGAATACATATTAACATAATCCCATAAAAATTTATGTGTACTTAAAATGTTCTTCTGATAAAGTTTTTTTTTCAAGATTATTATTAACATTTAGAATATCATTTGACTTATCCGAAGGTTGATAATTTTCAAATCCTATTAAGATTAAGGTCGCTAATTGAATATTGTTGAAAGCTAAGGATATGAAGAAAATACTATTATGTAATCCATATCTTGTACACGGAATTTGTTATTAAAATCGTATCATTAGACTTACATGTATAATTATAAACAATAACATTCATAATTTACAACTACGATGTTGCAGATCCTTTTAACTTATACTATTTATTCTCTACCTATTAATTTATACGTTTCATTCTCTACCTATTAATTTATACTATTTATTCTCTACCTATTAATTTATACGTTTCATTCTCTACCTATTAATTTATACTATTTATTCTCTACCTGTTAATTTATACGTTTCATTCTCTACCTATTAATTTATACTATTTATTCTCTACCTATTAATTTATACGTTTCATTCTCTACCTATTAATTTATACGTTTTATTCTCTACCTATTAATTTATACTATTATTCTCTACCTATTAATTTATTAAAAATTATTAAAATTTTATGGGTCGTTACACTCTCCCACACTCAAAACTTTTCGTCCCCGAGAAGGAAGGAGGTAGGAGAATAGAACAACCGGAAATAAAAGTAGATTGAAAGTCAGGGGTAAATAATTGATTTAACTATATAAATTTTACTTGAGATATTCATACTTTCAAAACCCATTTGTAAAACTTCTTGCTTCCTTTATAAATACCATTTATATTTTAAATAACACCTTTATAAATATATGAAAACTATTTTAAAATAATTATTTACATTATTAGTTATATTTAAAGAAGCTATTTCAAAACATTAAATTCATAACTCAAGAAATTTTTAATTTATCTCAAGATACTTTTCAAATATTATCAATAAATTATAAATCATTTTCTTTAAATATGTTTTATTTAATTAATAACTTCAAAAATATTTACACCACTAAATTTTTCTATTAACCAATTAGTATACAGATAAGCAATCTTTAAAAGATTATATTCAAAACGGAAAGATGGTAGATTCGGAAAACAGAATCAAGGTGAACAACGAAAGCTGAGAAGATAAGGTAGATTTAAAGAATAGAATCGGGCGTGAATCGTAAATTTCAAACCATAAAAGTTTCAATTTCAAATATTAACACAAAATTTCTTTGTTGAAAAATACCTTTATAATAAAATACCTTTATCTCGAAATAAATATTTCTTTCAAAAATACTTTTATAACTCGATGTTTCAACAAGTTTATCCTCGTTCTTGCAGACTCTGGCCATGCGTTGATCAGGCGCAAAGCTAGAATTCTTCAATTACTTGGTAGACCCGTTTCAACACCCAGTGAAAATACTTGAAAAACTTTTTTTTTAAAAAAAAAACAGATATGGAAAGTACAATCCAAACAAAACAACCAAACCAAAACCTTTGTCCGACCATGGTTCGCAGATACACAATGGTTATGCCTGGATCCCCCAGGAAACAATCCATATCCGTAATCTTTCTCAGCCCTGCGAGTTACGCCATGATGACTAGTAGAGTGCAGGATACACAATGGTTACGCCTGGATCCCTCAGGAAACAATCCGTACCCCTAGGCAAGACTCAGCCAGGCACTTGCGCTACTATTCGCGACCTACACAGATTGCAGGATACACAATGGTTACGCTTGGATCCCCAGGAAACAATCCGTACCCCTAGGCAAGACTCAGCCAGGCAATTGCGCTATGCATTCACGAGAGAAAAAAAACCATGGGTTACGCCACGGTGGGAACACTCGAGTATTACATCCGGAAAACCAAAAATCAAAAAGAATAATATCGATAGAATGAATCCACGATGTGGCCACAAAGCGGATATCAAGCAGAAGGCATTTTCCATTTCTTTACTTCGAAAATATATATCATATAGTACCTTTTCAAATCACTTTCAAATATCATACTTATATAAAGTCCATTATATATAGGATTCCCTTTTTCCCAAATCGATTACTTTCCAAATCAATAGTAGATCAAATCATACTTATATAGACTTCGATTATATAAAATAGCTTTCCAAATTGAGTACCTTCAAATCAATGGATTTCAAATCAATTTCATACTTTTACAAATCCAATTTATATAAGTTCGACCACTCCCAAATCAAGTGCTTAATAATATAAGGTTCTCAATTTCAACAATATCCATTCAGTTTCCAAATCATATATGATTTCACCAAATTTTCTTCCAAATTAAGTATCTAAATTTCAAAGTTCCCAAAATAATAGGTTTAGAAAATTATCCTAGTTTCTAAATTAAAATAATTCAAGTCAAACAAATTAATTTCCAAAATCTCCATAAGAGTACTGGTTTTTAATTTCAATTTAATTTCAAAACTAAAAATTTTCTCAAAATCAATTATACTCAAATGGTCTCCAAATTTATAATTATCCCTTTAAAACTTTTAAAATATCTATTTCTAGTTGAAATATTCAATTTACCTTTCTGAAAACTTTATTCAAAACTATATATTTTTTTTCAAAACAGTTCAAATTAAAGTTATATTTTTATCAAACTTTTTACACTCTTCGAAATTTCTTAGTTTTAAAATTTTAGACCTTGACTTGGAAGTGTTCGAACCTTCAAATTGATAAGGGGAAATCACATTTTCAATTCAAGAGTTGAAAATCAATAATAAATCAATTTCAATATATAGGGTTATACCAAAACAAATTCGAAACTCGAGGACTGAACACCGATCTCGCTTTAAATTGTTTCAAATATATACATATATCTTTCGAAAATATCAAATTATACTTCAGAATTTGAAATCATAACGGTTTTACAAAATCACTCGCATAGCGAGCTATTAAAGTGGCCTCTCCCCCACTCTGAAACTCGAAAATCAATGTCGATGATGCGTGCACTCATCACCGAAATTATTTTCCAGCGACATACATGAGTTCTAGACTTCTATTTTCTTGAAAACTTCTTTGAAATTTCTTCAAAATTATTGGAACTTATTTGAAATCATTTGAAACATTTCTTATTTGGAAAAATACCTTTAAATCGTATTATTTTGATATATTTTCCAAAATCTTAAATCCAATTTCAAAATACCGGAATTCAATTCTCGAATTTCAAATTTAACCCTTCAGTTGTAAATCATTTTTATATAAATCAATTTCTTACAAGTTTCAAATTTTCAAATCGTTTCAAAACTTTTATATATATAGAATAACATTTCTTATTTGTTTTATATATAAGTATATAATCCTTATCGAAAACAATTTCTTTTTATATATAGAATAAAATCATAGTTATCAAAATAATAATTTCGGTACAAAACAATTTCAAAAATACAACATACTCGATTTTTCAAAGGGTGATTTAAGAATGGATTTCAAAACAAAGGTAGAGATTTAAATTAGAAGACTCTAACCAATAGAATCCTGATTCGAAGATAGACTCAATCGAAGATGATTAAATTACAAAATGGGAGACGGATATACTTCTATAAATCACGGGCGACCTTAATCGGGTCAATCGTGCATTTAGCAATATGATGGATGCAGAATTCTAAGGCAAATCGACATTCGATCGCTAGAGATAGAATTTGGAATAACAGGAGATAGTAGCATCTAAACCGAGGATGCAAAAATCTTCGATGAATCGACGCCAATTGTAAAGGAGTTTTCATCCCCCTTTACAAATCATTTAGTGGAGTTATTGGATGCTGCAGAATCAAAAGAATATAAATAGAGAGAGACAAGAATGAATTTTGGAACCGTGGGACATTCCGAAATTCAAAGGAAATCGAGTCAGAAAGGAAGAGATTCAACTCAAGCGAAAGTGATTCTGTAAATAAATTTCCATATATGCTAAGTTTTGCCTAGAGCCAAAGCTCTGATAACAACTGAAGCGACCCGCTATTTTGGACCATTCAAATCGACAATAAAACCATACATGTCCGACTTGAATAATTCAAAATACCGAATTGTTAATTAAAATTTGGCAAAACATAACATATATAGTAAATAAATCATCACAGATCACAGACACAGAGTAATATAATGCAGCGGGATAGATAAAGAATAGTAGTTCATGAAGCTACTATATACATTGGAGTTAGAAATAAAATACAACTGAATATCTTAGATGTAGTGAAGTCTCCAGTATGCGCAGATGACTTCTCTGAACAAATCAATAGGATGACTGAAAGTACAAATAGCTGGATCTTCTAGCAAGGCTCCAACTTCGAAGGTGAGTCTCAAATGCTGTATCACTCAGTCTGACCCGAGCGTAAAGCAAAACACAAAACACTCGAGTCAGGATTAACATTCTTATATCAATACAACTCAAGTCAAATATCAACTGAAATACAAATAACTTAAAGGATGTTTGGAATAACCATCCTCTAAGGGTCCATGGAACTATCTACAGGGTAGAAATATACACTACAACACCGTGGTTCTTTCATCTTAATTTATACCTCAAATTCAAATATCATTTCACTTCAAATATAGCTATTTCCCAAAATAGTATTTAGATATATTAAATAATTTATACCATAAAATATTTTCAATTCCCTCAACTTAACAAATTGTTTCAACATCAACCCGACCTTCCCATTTAAATTAAATTCAATCTCGATTTATCAATTTAAATTCAACTCAATTCCTAAAATAACCACTTCAGTTTTATCGATCTCAAATTCGGATTTGTAATCACAAAATACCCCTTTATATTCAATATTTTTAAACCTTTAAGTATTCAACGTTTCAACTAAATTTTTATTCAATTTAGTTTTCTAAATAATAAATTCAAATTTAGTTCAACCTAAATTTTCATTTTAATTCAATTTAGTTTCTAAATAACAAATTCAACTATATTGATTTCAAATACAGATCCGAATCTCAAATTTAAACCATTTAAATTCCAATATAGTTTAAGGCTTAAAAATTTAAATGTTCAATTTAACCATTTCATATAGATCTCGATTTAACCTCATTATTATTTAGTCTTGAAATACTTCCTCATTTGATTCAAGATTATTTAATTAACCTTAAATTCCATTTTTCTCAATATTTTCTTTAGTTTACTTAAACGTGAAATATGCATTTAATCGCTTAAATCAAAAATCCAGTTATAAAATCCTACCTTTTTAAAATTTCCCATTTAAAAATTTTAGATTGATTTAATTAAATAAATCCTTATTTAGATACCATTTAATAAACTCAAATTTATCTCCCCATCTTAATTTATCCCAATTATTTCAAAAATCTATTTGAAATATAATTTACATAAATATTAACATAGTTTATGTATTAAATCAAACTTAATTAAATTAAATATTATTAAATATATATATATAGAAATTTAAGAATTAACATTGATTAAGACCATATATTTCTTTCCAAACAAAGAATTTATTTCCAAAATATTTATATATGAACCACGGTGTCTGTATATATTCCTTATCATCTGGTCAAGTGTTACGGATATTTATCATTTAAATCCTTACACTAAATATATATGGGTGGATATCATTCCAATATGTAATCCCAAATTTAATTAAATGGAAATCGCTTGGGTCTACCATTTCAACCCATAACGAAATTCTCCTATTGTAAAGTCCGTTCGGGTATGTATCATTTCAACTCATAGTGAATTCTAAACTACAGGGAACTTGCAGAGTGATAACAGATAACAAAAATATAGCAGGATATGATAATAATATACAATAGGAATATATCATCAGTAGTTAAATAAAGTATAAACAATAGGATATGGTGTCATATCCCGTAGGTGAACAGATATAGGTAATAACATAAATATAAAAATTTAAATAACTACAGGAACATATTTCAATTTTCGTTTCAATTGAAATCAAATATAATAAAAAAAAAGAATGTAAATCGTGAGTGATTGCTCACCTTTCAAGGTTAGAGAGATAGACAATGAAGATGAGTTATGAAATGCAAGCACGACTTCCAAAGCAAAGTTAGATGGTACGATTTCGACGGAAAAGCTAATAGATAGAAATCGATGAGAACTGATCAAATTAGCTTGATAAAATTGAAACGAAGATTATATGATTAATTTATTACTTTCTTTCAAAATGAACGTTAAATCAAAACATGCATTTTAAAAATGAAATATATATATACACACCCATGAAAACCATATAACTTTAAAACGCTTCCATTTCATATTAATGTTAAATACAAATATATAATTATTCAAAATGTCACATATATAGTACATTCATTTTATGGTTGTTGTTGCCATGTAATAAATATTCATTTTAAACCAATATTAAAATAATATATATGTATAGTTAAAAAAATCATTGTTCTAACATAAAACACATATATTAAAGATCAACACACACATATATAATATCTTTTGAAATGAATACTTATGTATATATATAATTATTATAGTTTATTACTTTCCTTTTCAAAATATCCAGCAGGAAATCAAACAAACTTATGCACATATATGTGCAGATAAACAATATTCTTTATAAACATTGTTAACTTACTCCTTTTTTTTTCTCTTTCTTTTTTTTATTTTTTATAAAACCTTTACATATAACAAAATATATGTATAAAGTAAAATATTTGTATATATAAAAATCATAACGTTTTAAACATATATTCAAAAAATGGATCATATAAATAACAATGTATTTAGTTAACGCATAGTATAAAATTCATTTATATAACAGTCTTATATATATAAATCTTGTATAAGTAAACCTTTATAGCTTCATAACTTATTTACTTTTAGATATAACTAGATCTGTACAAAAGAATGCAAACTTTTCTCAAATCCTTTTGAACGTTTATAAGAAAATTTTTGAACAATAAATATACCTTCTTATTTAGGAAAGAAAGTAAGCAGGCACTTGTAGGAGAAATGTGAGTGGAGGTTGAGGGTTGTAGGCGGTGGGAAGGGAAGAGGGGCAGAGATAGCTTCAGGCGATGGGTATATACGTCGTGCAAAAAAAATTCTTTTTCTTTTTCTTTTTTTTATATCTGGCGTAGGCCATGGAAAAATTTGGGAGGAGGAAAAGTAAGCAATGGTGGGGAGTGGATCTCGAAAATGAAGAAGGAGCAGGCAACAATGAAATATATGAAGAGAGAGGTAGTGGAAAGCTATAGAGAAAAATATAATATAAAAGGGAATAATAAATGAAATATCAACGTTCATGCGTTGATTCAGCACAGAATTAAAGCAAACAAGAAGAGAATGGATTGATCTAAAGGAAAGGCAATGAATGGTTTAGAAATAAATAAATGTAAAACGTATACGTTTTAATTTCAAAAAGGAAAGAAATAAATACGGGGATGGAAATAGTCAAAATGCACGTTTAGGCTAATAATAGAATATAAAAGTAAGAAACTCAAAAGGATAGGCACAGAGGCGTGAAATCAGGGAGACAAGGGAAGCAAGTGATCTGTCAAATTTATAACGTTGGCAATAAATATAAAATAAATGAAAATTAATAGATGGATGCTTGATTGACGCAGTGATTAAAGTAAGGTTGTGTGTCAGTCACGATGAGATTTGAAACAGAAGAAAATGTAAATGAATAAAAGGGGTAAGCCAGATTTTCCGCTTAGATTTAGAGAAGACACATCAAATGCTGAAAAAGGGAATTAGAAACGGCTTGATTCTAGCAAATAATAAATATGGTAAGAAAAGTAAATAGACAGGTTATAAATCAGATTGGAAATAAAAGTGGAGAGGTTAATTGATAAAAGAATTAAGATAATGAAAATGCATAATAATATTGTTGGCATCTAATGTCATTTAACTTTAACTAGCATCAATCATGTCAGACACCCATGTTAAAAAAAGAAACGCATATAGGAGCATGCATTTTCTTTTGACTTGCAACATCATTCATCATTTGGGCATTCATGGCATTCAACAAATTAAGGTGGTGGTCAAAGTCGTGAAATGGTAGCAAATTAACGATGAATAGGATCCAATAATTCTTAGTGCAATGCACAAAATTGGAAAAATTAGCATGTGCCCTCTACGCACATGTTAAGATTTGCATAATTTCACTAATAACCTTTATGATTTTGCATTTTTGCGTGATAAATATAGATAGTTTGATTTTTTTAACAATTTACACTATGTATTAGTGATTATTTCTTGTTTGAGCGGTTGTTAGCATATGCCTACTGAGTACATATTAACATAATCCCATAAAAATTTATGTGTACTTAAAATTTTCTTCTGATAAAGTTTTTTTTTTCAAGATTATTATTAACATTTAGAATATCATTTGACTTATCCGAAGGTTGATGATTTTCAAATCCTATTAAGATTAAGGTCGCTAATTGATTATTGTTGAAAGCTAAGGATATTAAAAAAATACTATTATGTAATCCATATCTTGTACACAGAATTTGTTATTAAAATCGTATCATTAGAGTTACATGTATGATTCTAAACAATAACATTCATAATTTACAACTACGATGTTGCAGATCCTTTTAATATATACTATTTATTCTCTACCTATTAATTTATACGTTTCATTCTCTACCTATTAATTTATACTATTTATTCTCCACCTATTAACTTATACGTTTCATTCTCTACCTATTAATTTATACTATTTATTCTCTAACTATTAATTTATACGTTTCATTCTCTACCTATTAATTTATACGTTTTATTCTCTACCTATTAATTTATACTATTATTCTCTACCTATTAATTTATTAAAAATTATTAAAATTTTATGGGTCGTTACATTTTGCTCGGCCATGAAGGAGAGAGAAGAGAAGGGAAAGAGTGTTGCGTGAGTTTGTACTGAGGAAAGAAAGTCGCGTGATATAGAAGAAGGAGAGGAGGCAAGACGTGATGTTGAGTAGAAAGTGGCGTGCCGAAGGAGACCATAATGATCTGAAAAGCAAAAAGTCGATGTGAAAGAAAAAGTTTTGATGGTGAAAGAATTATGGCTGAAGGTGATTAATGTGTATATATATATAAATTATATTTAAATTTTAACTTTAAATCGTCTCGAAATGTTAGCTCAAAATCTCGACCTCCTATCGAGGCGTGCCATTAGGCGTTTATAATGTTATATGCCTATTCCGAGCGCAACGGAAAAAGGTTCGAGTCCCGATTCGATCATATGGAGAAGATAGCATATTGAAAAGTTATTATATTGAATTTTCGATATAGATTTAAGCGCGTTTGTATATCGTACGCTCACACAACAACTCTAAACACTATGAAAATTGAAATCCGATAATAATACAACATTACGGATCCAATAAAACTAGTTTTGTCAAAATCCGAGACTGTGCCTCGGAAGGCTCTTTTTAAATTCAATTTAAACGATATATTATTAAAACCGAACGAATCACTTTCAATTTCAATTTAAAAGCTTTTACTATCTTCAGAACTATCAATATAAATTGTACAAGCCTTCAATTTTTTTTTAACTGGCTTAAACTCCAGATTCAACATTTGAGCCAATTTCCAGTAATTAAATCCAATAATTAAATTTCCAAATAATGGTGATATTTGAAATTTAAGTTACAAAATAAACTTTAAATATTAAAATCAATTAAATATCCCAATTTAAATTGTCCAAAATTTCGGGTCGTCACAAACAGTAATTTAGACTTAGCGTTGTATTATCTTAGGGTGTTTGAATTTCTAACTGGTAGATCACGGAGTGAAGATTACCCATTTTTTATCGATCTGAGAATTGATATATTTTTAGATTAGGGTAGGCAGATCTCTTTCGGAAGATCATTTATGGTGTAAATATGGTTGTCTCTTTCGGAAGGCAGATTTTTACATTCATCGTAGCCTATAGATACTACAACCTCTCAGTTTATTTCGTTTTATATAGTTAGACTATGTTTATCTCTTTCAGTAGGAAAATTTTCATAGCACGGATTAGGTACACGGCTGCTCTTTTCTTTGAGCGGTGTTTCTAATCTACAGTCTCTTTCGATAGGCTTCCTTTCTATATAGCGTGTCTCCTTGATACATTGTTTGTCACTATATTAAACGGATAGATGAATATGTATTATTTTATTATTAATGGTTATTTCTTCAGAGATTTTTGGGATGGATATTTTGTATCCTTTATGGCTCTGAGAAATTTTGAATTGGTTGTGACCATATTTTTAGATGATAGTCTACTGAGACTTGATATGTAATTATGAAATGGTATTTTTTAGATATGCCTTATTTGATATTTGTTTTGGGCAAATTTTATTTATGAATTATTTGATTATTGTTAATTCATAATTGTGATATTTGTATCTATTGGTTTGATATGCCTTTTATGGATTTTTTTTATTTTAGCATATTTGGAGATGACTTATTTTAAAGTTAAATCATTTATAGATTTATAAAGTAGTGAATTTAATTAATACGCCGTATTATGATTATTTGTTCGGCATATTTTGTATGTCTTATTATTTTAAGTCATACAGTTATGATATAGTATCCTATCTCACTTTCTATTTAGATATAGTTTGACCCGTTTATTATTTTAGTACTCGGGTAAGACCGAGACTTTATAGGTACATGTACTCATTGACTCTTGGGTTTTGAGTTAGCTTTGGAGTAGACTATTTTAATAGTTTTAGTTTACTTCATCATTATGTATATTGACATTTAGTAGTTATGTCATGTATATTATTCAGTAGTAATTTTCTACCTGACATAGAATATGAGATAAGACGTATATTAGAGTGAGTCTAGTATTGACATTTTGTAGACTCATATCTTATTGTGAAATATGTTGTATATTAGTCCACTTCAATCTGTGACTCTAATTATGATTTATCTATATTATATACTATTTTGAATACTTTTAATCGGTGTGTTTATTACTTTGTATTAATACTACACATGTCAAACATTCGGTTCAAATCTCAAAAAGGTAAATAAGACGTGTCAGTATTACTATAAAGATGTATTCACATTCGATCTTCCTTACCCAGCCATATTCTCCAGATTAGCTTGCTACAAAACTTGTATTGTTCTTTGCTAAACTAGGCATAGTAGTGGGGTCATTTCCTAAGCTATCTTGGGTTTTGATATTTGGTGATTTCATCATTAGAGTTTATTAAAGCATTCTTGTTGTTTACCGATAATTGATTTTGTGATTATATTTAAGATCTATTTCATTTCATCCTTTATTTATCTTGCCTAACTCATTCATTATACTCTAGACTGACCCGTTTATTATTTTATAATACTCGGGTCAGACCGAGATATCTTTGGTTCTCCAGTTTGATAGTTCTATAGAGGATTCGCTCTAATAATCATTCATATTGTCTTTATCTCGTATATGTGTACATACTTATGTAGTGTTGTATTTAGTTTTAAGCCTAGACTCTTTTGTGTACATATTGGTTTAGATGTATTATATGGATCGTTTTGACCACAGCCTTGTATTTAATATTATGTATCTATTCGATTTGATCTGCTTGTATCTACTTTTATTCCATTGTGTATGTTTTGTGATATGTAATTTTGTGATTTATATTTATCAAATAGTGTTCTAGATTATTATTATGGCCACCATAGTTTTTTATAAGCCTACATTGCATATGTCGATTCCACATAAGAAAGAAACAAATATAGCATATTAATCAACATATCAATACTCGCTTAAAGAAAAATTTACGGATGATCGCTCCTAACTAGCTATATTCTCTACAATAACATACAATATTACCTAGTAATACTCTTTAGTAGCATAGGTACCGAGGTGGGGCATCACAACTTATTATCAGAGCTTAGTTTAAAACAAAATATGATATTATGGGTACAAATTTTGGCCTAGGTTAGTCTTAAAGAGCGTTCGTTAGGGGTTCTAGGGGGTAGATAGTAGGAATCATTCCCTTTAGAATAAGAAGCATCATTTGGGATTCTAGGAACGTTTCCCTTCATTTGCACTCTTTGATTTTCCTTTTATCGAATTATGTGATTCCCAAGCAATCTTTGTCCAATCGTATCCATTTCGAAAGTGTAGTTGGTTGGCATGCAAGTCATTTGTTCTAATATTGGGCATTCTAGCAAGCCCAGTTGAGATGTAGTAATTCATCCACCCAGCAAATCATGAATTTTGTGGTCATTCTTGTTATGATCCAAGTCGAGCAGCGGAAGCAGACGGATGGTTCCGTTGGGCACATGAGGTAGTAAATTTGTAATGACCCGCCTTTTTGGACGATTTAAATCGACCATAAACCACATATGTCTAATTCAAACCATTCAAAAGGGAGGATTGTTAATGTGGTAAATAAGAAAATAATAGAAAAGAACAAAAAACACAGAATCTCACAGTGGAATGAAAAAATATAATAATCAAATAAACAGTTCATAAAGCTGTTTACAAATGACATTAGATTATACTTTTACAATTCAAATCAGAGTTATACATACATCAAAAAATATAAAATAAATGCAGCGGAACACAATAAGAAGTGGAATAATAACAATAAATAGCAATAATATACTAAATCTTCGTCTTCGTCCTCCATAAAATAAAATGGTCTTCAATACACTGAAAAAGCTCAGACTGACCCGAGCGTAATGAGAACAAAACACTCGATTCAGAACTAAAAGATCTTATGTAAGTCAAACTAATAAGATATGAGTGCAATGGCTTCACAGATTTATGGGGTTTCCATCTCGTATCAAGTGTACAATGTGAATATATTTATTTAAAAGGTTTCAAATAACTCGAAATATCAATCGTAATCATCTAATTAAAACAAATCCAAAGTTTGAATTAACTTAAACCTTTCAAATAATTCATTTCTAAATAAAATCCAAATTCAAAAAATTATATGGTTCTATATCATTTCAACCAGTACCAAAATCAAAATTTTCAAATCAATGAAAACAATTCGGGTTTATCATTTCAACCCATAACGATTTTCCCCTAATCTATAAGATCATTCGGGTATGTATCATTTCAGCCCTAGTGAACTTACAGTATTAAAACGATATAAAATACAATATCCATTCATCCAATATAAAAAAATCAAGCATCCATCACAATCATCATCCAAATCAATTAATAAAAATCAATAGATAATTGATAATCAATAACAGGTATTCAACTGGCAATTTAATTTCAATAATAAATTAAATAAAGATTTAATTCAAATAAATTCAAATTAACTGAAATGACGATTTAAATATACCAAAAAATCATAAATAAATTCCTATCACATCATAAATTTAATTAAAAAACATAAGAAGTTTTAGAAGTTGTGAGTAGGTTAAAATACTCAATTTTGAATTTAAATCAAATTTAAATCCAATTTAAGCCCAAAATTCAAATAATTTTAGAATTCGTCAAAACCAGCTTCGAAATGTCCGAAATTTCGATACGATCCCAATGGAATATACTGCGCATGAATCAGACCTCGTATGTAAAAGTTATTAACATTTGAATTTAGACGATTAAAAATTAAATTTAAATTTAAGTTCAACACCAAAACAAAGCCTCACCACAGCGCCATATTACCTAGGTCAAACCATGGTCGTACAACAGCATCTAACAACCACACACCGCCACCATTCAAATGCCTGGCACTGCCAATCCCTTCATCGCTGGCCAGACGGAGAGCATCCACGCGTCCCCCAGCCTTCGCCGCCCCCTAGGCCAAGCTCGGCCATCTCCGACGTCGCCTAGGCGTGGCCGCCGCTACCGACTCACAGTCCCGTTCTAGCGAATTCCAGCCTTCAACGACCAAACTACACCCACCGATCGACTTGCCTCAACAATCTCCACCAGATCACGCCCCCGATCGGCCTCAAGTTGAGGATCCACCGCCCACTAGGAAACCCTTGCAACGGACGATGGAGCTTCATCGTCCATTTCTGAACAAATGATAACTTGAATTGAAAAACGAATCATTATAGAGGGTTACGCATGTCGAGAGCTTCAAATTGATATATAATTCGATATATTTTGAGGAGTTTTAATTTTTTGAAATTGATTTGAAATTGAAATTAGGGTTTGTAAATTGGGTTTTGTTTCTACCATTGAGGAGGAGAGGAACAGAAAACGTACTGTCAATGAGAAATAAGAAATAATTAGGGTTTATTACGAGGTATTTATAGGCAGATCAGAAAAATAAAATAAATGGACCAGATTGGCTTGGATTGGAACGATAAATAACTTGAAAAGCCCGTTCCACCTCTGAAATGAAAATGGGTCAACCCATATATCAAAATAAATATTTTCAATATTTATAAACTCAATGGAACATGTTTCAGGTCCTAATTCCATTGTATGAAGGAGTTATGTTAGAATCAGCTTATTTCAAATTGATTTCAATTAATTTCAATTAAATTAATTTCTGGGCGTTTTGAGCTCATACGATCAAACGACAAGTCCGATCGTTACGAAACTTGAAATCCTATAATAATTCACCGTTTCGGATCTGATGAAACTGCTTTCATTGAAATTCGAGACAATTGCCAAAATGGCTATTTTCACATCAATCAAATGAATTAATATTGAATTAATTAAATCACATTTTCAATTCAAAATTAATAATTCACAATTTCTATCACTTTAGATTACATAATTATTTTTAATCCTTTACAACAATTTCCCATATCAAATTATTACTGAATACTTTATAATTTACCGTAATAATTTCCAATTTTAATAAATTTAGGAATTATAATTTAAAATGCCAATAAATCCATTCATTTGATTTTAAGATCTTGTTATTCAACCCTTTATCATCTTATGGGTATAAGTAACATTGGCTTATCTTAGTACATTAATATCTTCAAATTTCATCTAAATTTTAAATTAGCGTAATATTTAATTTCATTTAATTTCCATAAGTCCATATATTACAGCTAAAATCCAATAAATAACTCAAACTTGGATTTCAATTATTTTTATTCAATCAACTGCCATATTTTGAATAGAATTTACATTGGTTACATCTTATTAAATTAACATTATGCAATGATCATTTACATTAACTGTGCTAATTAAGGGAATTAATTGTACTTGACTTCCGATTTAATTTTAATGGGTTAAATAAATAGGTACCACATAATAATTGTTTCCTTTTAACTTTTTATCACACTTGTAAGGATTTATTATTTGCAATCAACTATTATAACTATTTACATGATACTGGTTTTATTCAATTATCATTTACTATTAATTAATCCCATATGTACATTTGTTTGCCTATATTTACTTTATAACCAAGTATAACACTTAACTCATTTCAATTAATTGAATTTTCATTATAATTGTTAATAAATGACATAAAATAACATTTTTACCTTTAATTCTAATTATCATTTCATAATTAGGTTACAAATTTTTGTTTCCAATTATTAAATCAAAGATCCTATTAAATTAACTAATTTAAATTATTGAAAATTATGGGTCGTTGCACTCTCCCCCACTCAAAACCTTTCTTCCCCGAAGAGGAAAAAGAAGGGAAAAGAAAAAATTAAGTAATCAATATATCATATTCAAAATATTTAATATATTAACAATTAATTTACAAAACTAAAATTTTTAAATAAAATATATCAATTTATAACATATAAATCCTTTATATTCAAATTAACAAAAGTTTGGGAAATATTTCACCATTTTTTTTAAGTCCAAAATTCACGAAAATTTGCGACAGAGTCTCCTTTGTATGGAGAGGCTCGGTAGAAAGCGTAATATCAAAATAACAAAATATATCATATATTTTCAAAATAATATATCCCAACCGTGGAGAAACAATATAATGTCGCTAAAAAGCTATAATCCAAGAACGTACCTATTTGTCAGGCAAATAGCGCTTATTTTATGAAACCAAAAGCAGTAGCAATTTCTTCCATAACCTATATTCCACTTATATAATCCAAAGTGGTTAATAATTAATAGAAGTGAAATAATTATATTGTTTTAAATTAATAACAAACAATCAACATAACATAACAACAATCTTTTGCAAACAAGCTGTAACAACCCTAGATTTTTGTATATTATTTAAATTGAACTTTCTGTTATTTTTAAATTTTTTTAAATTTTTTTTATTTCAAAATTTTCATATTTAAATATAAATGATGGTTATTAAGTGATTTATAGTTCAAACTAGTATAATTTGAATATTTTACTGAAAGGTGAATTTCTACTCAAACTGTATAAACTTTGACTTTTAAAATTAAAATTTAAATCATTTTAAATCTTAAATTTTATCTTTTATTATGAAAATATATGAAATAACTTGAACACTGCTTTTTGTTTCGTTGAAAACGGAGCTAAACTGCAAAAGATATATACATTTCAATTTCGAGTATAAATTGTTTATTTTGCAATTTTGTTATTTTAAATTGTATAAATTTTATTTTATTTCTCATATTTTATTTTAATATGTTTTAATATGTTGTATTATGTATATTTTGACTTTTAAATATTTTTAAAATGATAATAGAATTTTTCCAAAATTTACTGTATTTATTTCCTATTTTTAAAAGCTGTTTCTATTTTTCTGCTATTTTCTTCATCTAAACTATATTTAAATTTAAATTTATGTATTTATTTTTGTGAATTCATTTTATTTTGTGTTCTTATCTTTATTTATAAATATTTTGAAGTACATAAAATTTTTTCCAAGTTCATTGCACTTATTTTTCATATTTTCAAGACTAGTTGCAGATTTTGCTGTGTTATTTAATTAAACTATATATAATTAATAATTAACTAATTTATTTTTGTTTATTTACTAAATTTTCGTATTATATATATATATATTTCAGTTATATAAAATTTAAAAAGAAAATAATGGAAATTTGAAGAGTTTGTGTCTCTTTAGTTGCTCATGGCTCTTCGTTTTCTCGCCTCTTTGTTTTCCAACCTTTTCTAATTCAATTGACTGGCCGACTTCACTCTTTCCTCCAGCCAATTATTTTTCATTTCAATCCCGTATACAAAACTTTCTCAGCTCCAAAATAGCCGGCCTCCATTTCTTGAGAAAAAATTTGGTAAAAAACTTCTTCTTTTCCTATGTTTTCCTTTGTTTTACTTGATTTGCACTTGCTATCTCCTCTTCTAGGCTCAGCTCCTCCTTCCTCCTCCACCTTGGCCACCTCCATCACCACCACACCTCACCAACACCTCCTCCATTCTAACCCCTAGCCACTGGCCGTGCCCCATGTTGAAATAGATCCACCAAAAACCTAAACAAACACCACCTAAATGTACATAACCAAGCACCATTCATGTCCACCACCTCCAAACCTCTTTGGCCACCCCTAGAACCACCACCACTAGCAACTACATGACCTTTGGCCACTTTTGCACCATCACTCTCTACTGTCCAGATCTGGAGTAAGTATAGCCGAGCCCAAGTGTGCCATAGGTCGAGCCAAATATGGACCAAAACCCTCGCTTTTGCCTTGTAGCATTAGATCTTGCTTCACTAACTTTTGCGCCACTTCCTCTAGGTTAGGCCGACCCCTATAGGTCCACAACCAAACCTTAGAACATGCCATAGTCATGTACTTTCCAGCCATGGCTGAGCCTATGCAAGATGGAAGCAAGTGAAATTGGTTTGAAAATGTTTTGTGCGTGTATTTGCAAGTTATTTATATTGTTGTGATTTGGTTATTAATGTATATTTGGTTTGTTTTGTTTCTTGTATTCAAGGAAGTCAACCTTGTCTCTCCCACACTCATATCATCATCATGGTTGAGAAAATGAACCCCCTTAGTCGAGCTTTGGAATGGTTGTAACAAGGTCAAGTTATCTTGTCTTTGTTACCTTTCAATTTCAATTTATTTCAATATTTTGGTTGAATATTCATAAGTTGTATTGTCTTGTTTTGGGGTTGTTTATAAGATGATATCTTGGCTATTTCTCTCCACTCAAAAATCAAAGGTCGTGCCTTCTGGATCCGTTGTGCCATTCAAATTAATATCTCCAGCATAAAAATGTGAGTATTTCTCACCAGACATTATGTACTTATATAAGTAATAAATTGACACCCTGCGAATCTGTAGAACTATATTAACATGTTATAACTGCTTATATTATTATCATATGATGTTCACACCTGTTATTACACCTATTATATTATATGTTACTGTTATTTCATGCTATTCTATTTATTTTATATGTTCATCACACTGCAAGTTCCCTTTAGATTAGAATCACTATGGGTTGAAATGATACATACCCGAACAGATTTTAGAATAAGGGAAAATTGTTATGGGCTGAAATGATAGGCCTGAACAATTTTCAATTTATTTCATTTACTTGGGACTGCGGGTTTGAAATGATAAAACCCGGATTTTTCTTTGTAAATTACGGGTTGAAATGATATATTACCCGTATCACTTTACCTAGCGTAGATAATTATATATAGGCCCGTAGTTAAAATATGTATTCTAAAATTTTTAAAATATTTTAGAAAATTAATTATTATAGTATTTTGATTTAAAATTAAATAAAAATATAATTTTTGTAACGTATTATTGATTTTCTGGAAATCTATAAGTTAAATAAATTATGGAAAAGTTAGAAAATCTGAATGTAAGTTATTTTGGAAATTTTGATTTAATTTTTAATGGAATTTAAATTAACTTTGAAAATATGATAAATTTATGATATTTTGAATTTAAATTAATTTAAAATGATTTTATAACATATTAATGATTTTTGAATAAAGTTGAAATGTGAAATGAATGAATATTTAAGTTGAAATTTTGAAATATAACTAAAATTGGAAATTTATGAAATTGACTTAAAAGTGAATTTTTAGTTAAGTAAATAAAAAGATAAAACTAAGTTATATTTGATAATTTGAACTTAAGTGTTAAGTTGAAATTTAGTGTAATGAATTTAAATTTGAATGTTGAAATTTAATAAGTGAATTATAAATAAATATTGATTTTGAAAGGAAACTTAACTTTATAAAATCATGAATTTAAGGAAAATTAAACGATGCTTATAAATGTGAAAATGTATGATTTGTAAGTTAAAAATGATTTAAATAAAAAAATAGTGTTTGTGAAATTCTATTGAATATTTGAAGTTAATTAACAGCATTTTTAAATGCAGTCTTTTGTTAAATTGAATTGTTTTGAATGCAACTTTCTGTAGCATTTTCCAAATGCTGCGAAACTTGAATTTCATTGTTTTAATAAATTTAAGTGCATAAATGAACATTGAAAAGTTTAAATTTTTGGAATTCAATAATTTAATTACTAAACGTAATAACTTCATTTTTATGATTTAAAATGAAGTAATTTGTTTTGAAATATAACTATTTGATATATTAAAATGATTGAAATGTTGTTTCGAAAAGATATGATATTTTGATATATTAAAATGATTGAAATGTGGCACAGAAAGATATGATATTTTGGTATATTGAAATGATTTGAAATGTGGTTTTGAAAAAAAAAATAACTATTTTGATATAGTAAAATGATTTGAAATGTGGTTTTGAAAAGTTATGATATTTTGATATATTAAAATGATTTGAAACGAAGTTTTGAAAGATATGACATTTTGATATTAAAATGATTTGAAAAGAAGTTTTGAAAGATATGATATTTTGGAAATGAAGCTTTGAAAGGTTATGATCTTTTGATATATTAAAATGATTTGAAAGGAAGTTTTGAAAGGATATGATAATTTAATATATTGAAATGGTTAGAAATGACTTGATATTTATTTTGATAAATATTTGAATTGAAAGATATGGTATGATGATATATTGAAATGGTTTGGAAATGATTTAATCTTTGTTTTGATAAACATTGGGTTGAAATGATATTTTATTTTGAAGTATAAAATATTGTTTTAAAGTTATAACTACGGGTTATAATAACGATTGGTTGTTAGAGAGACTGGGATCGGATATTGTCTTATAGCCGGCCAATACCGAAAACCACTTTAACAACTGTGTACGCGGTGGAGATTCCAGAATGAAGTAGGATGGTGGCGACGTTCTCGAGGTATATTACGTGGACCCAACTCCCGTGAGTTGGCATAAATGACTAAAACAGGAGCTATACCGGGCTACACGAAGGGTCGCACCCTTTCATCGAGCATGCTCCATCGAAAACCATTCTATTACTTTTGTGATTCGATATGTGGCGCCCCTTTGATTCGGGGGTATTGTTCGAGGTGGGCGGAATCTGCAGGCTTGCCGTCACCACCGGTCCGGGAGTGCAAACGGTGTATCCACCCTAGCATTGCCTCGCGTGCCGTGTCATATCCTTATATCGAGCCCACTACGATTTTGGTTTTAAAGATCCGACCGCGTTAAGGTTCACCATCCCCTTACCGCTATTTTCTATATGATTATACTTTACTGATTAGACACTACTGTATATAGCGTATATTACTACATAGTAAATAGTTTAACGGATCCTTAGAGGATGGGCGGTCCCAAGCATCTTCTAAGTTACTTGTATCTTTGCTACAGTTCACTAGAGTTGGTTTACATTGTATAAGTATGTACGTCCTGACTCGAGTATTTGTATTTTTATTTACGCTCGGGTCAGCCTGAGTTATTCATAGATTTGGATTTCCACTTTCTGGAGATTGGAATCGCTGGAGATTATCTACTTGTCAAGTTTCATCTTTTCAGTTCGGTTATCCTATTCAGCTTGTACTTGGTTATCATATTTAAACTTCTGTTGTACTTTTTTTCTTCTATTGTATCTTACGTAACTCTGATATATTTATATAGTAGCTTCATGAACTACTATCTCTTTTACTTCTGCTGCATTATTATTACTCTATGTCTGTGATCTGTGATTTTATTTATTGTATATTCTGAGATTTGCCAAATTTTTATTTACAACACGGTATTTTGAGCAATTCAATTCTGGCATGAGTGTCTACCTATACACTTATAATGGATGCGAATGGTTGAAAATATCGGGTCGTTACAGTTGGTATCAGAGCTTTGGTAGCTCTAGGCAAAACTCAGCATATGGAGTGAATGTATTTACAGAACCACTTTCATTCGAGTTTGAATCTCTTCCTTTTTGACTCGATTCCTTTGAATTTTGGAACGTTCCCTGCGGTTCCAAAATCCATTCATGTCCCTCACTATTCATCTTCTTTTGATTCTGGAGTATCCCAAAACTCTGCTTCGAATGACCTTTTAGTGAGTCAGCGGTCACGCCAATTTCAAATTGAAATGAAAAGGGGGAGACTCCTTTACAATTAGCATCGATTCACCAGAGATTTATATCTATCCTTGGTTTAGATGATAATGTCTTTTGTTATCCCAAACTCTAACTCTTGAGATCGAATGCAGATTTACCCTAGAAAAATCCACATTGATCTTATTCTTTAAGTCACGGTTGACCCGGTTAAGGTTGCCCGTGATTTATTTCAGCTTATCCACCTACCTATTTTGTTATTTAATCATCTTGTCTTTTGTTTCCAACCTATTTTCAAACATTTTGAATTGTACTTGTATATCTATGTTTTGTTTTATATATTGTGTTGTTCGTCTGATCAACGCTATCGATAGGATTTCCAAAACACTTTGACAGAACAAACTGACACAATATTATTTTAAAATTTTGGTTAATGAAATAAATTTTGATATATAAGTAAATTTATGAAACTTAATAAACTGATTTAAATTGATTATTTGAAGTGATAATACTTGATTTATCATTTATTGTTCTATAAATGAATCTATAAATAGTTGTTTATAAATTTATTTGGGAACTGAAATGAATTTAAAACAAGAATTTGAGAATTTAAATTCCGATTATTTCGAACTTTGGTTTAAAGTTTTTTTAAAAAAAAGGGATATACTATTTAAAGTATTTTCAAATAGAATTTGTTTCCAATGAATTTTAAAGTGCTCTTCTCTTTGTCGCTGGAAAATAACTTCGGTGATGATCGCGACATCATCGACGTTCATTTTCGAGTTTCAAAGTGAAGAGACCGCCCTGTAGTCTTGCTACAGCTTTGTTTTGGGAAATTTAATTGATTTGAATTTCTAAAATATGACTTGATTTTAATATATATAGATATATGATTGAAATTTGATTTGACATATTATGTATATATTATTACTTATCTCTAAATGGTTTGAATGTAATCGGAAATTTAGTTCTTAAATTTTATTTTAAAGAATAATTTCAATTATATAAAAAAAATCAATCAAAATTTTGGATGAACATTCAAGTATGAAATGATTTAATTGGAAAGTTTTATTGTATAATACAATTGCATTCAAATATAACTTACCTTAATTTCAGAAGTTAACAATGTAATTGGATAATATACAGTATAAAAAGATTTTATAAATGGAATTTGAGTGGTTATAATAAATGTTATACACTTAAATTTTAATTATAAATGATTAATAGGGGTAAATATAATAAAGGGTAATTGAATAACTTATAATAAAATATTGTTAAAAGAACTAAGAATAAAAGAAAGCAGTTATAATAAGTGTAAGCATATTTAACATAAGTGATAAATATATTGAGAGGAATAAATTTAATTTTAATTAGGAATAAAGAAGAATTAAATTTATTAAGTACATTGTGAGTGTAATAAATGATTATTTTTCAAACCATTTGGTTTTAAAAATTGTTAATTTAAGATGATTGGATAATAAGATAATGGAATTTAAGATAGTTAAGATTTATTTAACTTGTGTACAGATTTATTCTCTGCTTAAGTTGAAATTTCCGTGCTTTCAAATTTATTTCCTTATTTTGTTTTTCAAACTATCTTTTTGTTGTCCTCATCATCCTTATCTTGCTATAGACTGGTGTAGGCATCTTTCTATATTCTTTTTGTTTAGAAATCTTTCTATAATATTTGATAATTTGCACCTTGCGAAACTTACCTATAACAACAGTTATCGGGTATAATTTTCAATCTTCTTGTCATCTTATCTTAATCCTATTTCACTCTATCTTTTTCTGTGCTTTTCCGTACCTCATCCCTTTTCGAGGACGAAAAGTTTTGAGTGGGGGAGAGTGTAACAACCCTGGATTTTTGTATATTATTTAAATTAAACTTTCTATTATTTTTAAATTATTTTAAATTTGTTTTATTTCAAACATTTCATCTTTAAATATAAATGATGATTATTAAGTGATTTATAGTTCAAACTAGTATAATTTGAATATTTTACTGAAAGGTGAATTTCTACTCAAACTGTTTAAAATTTGACTTTTAAAATTAAAATTAAAATCATTTTAAATCTTAAATTTTATCTTTTATTATGAAAATAGATGAAATAACTTGAACGCTGCTTTTTGTTTCGTTGAAAACGGAGTTAAACTGCAAAAGATATGTACATTTCAATTTTGAGTATAAATTGTTTATTTTGCAATTTTGTTATTTTAAATTGTATAAATTTTATTTTCTTTGTCATATTTTATTTTAATATGTTTTAATATGTTATATTATCTATATTTTGACTTTTAAATATTTTTCAAATGATAATAGAATTTTTCCAAAATTTACTGTATTTATTTCCTATTTTTAAAAGCTGTTTCTATTTTTCTTCTATTTTCTTCATCTAAACTATATTTAAATTTAAATTTATTTATTTATTTTTGGGAATTCATTTTATTTTGTGTTCTTATCTTTATTTATAAATATTTTTAAGTACATAAAAATTTTCCCAAGTTCATTGCACTTATTTTTCATATTTTCAAGACTAGTTGCAGATTTTGCTGTTTTATTTAATTAAACTATATGTAATTAATAATTAATTAATTATTATTTTTATTTACTAAATTTTCATATTTTATTTGATTTTATATATATATTTCATTTATATGAAATTTAAAAAGAAAATAATGGAAATTTGAAGAGTTTGTGTCTCTTTAGTTGCTCAAGGCTCTTCGTTTTCCCGCCTCTTTGTTTTTTAACCTTTTCTAATTCAATTGATTGGCCGACTTTACTCTTTCCTCCAGCCAATTATTTTTCATTTCAATCCCGTATACAAAACTTTCTCAGCTCCAAAATAGCCGGCCTCCGTTGCTTGAGAAAAAATTTGGTAAAAAACTTCTTCTTTTCCTATGTTTTCCTTTGTTTTACTCGATTTGCACTTGCTATCTCCTCTTCTAGGCTCAGCTCCTCCTTCCTCCTCCACCTTGGCCACCTCCATCACCACCACACCTGACCAACACCTCCTCCATTCCAACCCCTAGCCACTGGTCGTGCCCCATGTTGAAATAGATCCACCAAAAACCAAAACAAACACCACCTAAATGTACATAACCAAGCACCATTCATGTCCACCACCTCCAAACCTCTTTGGCCACCCCTAGAACCACCACCACCAGCAACTACATTGTAGCGACCCGACTTTCTATCACCAGAAAATCGCATCACTAATTAAGAAAGAAAGAGATAGAAGAAGAAAAGAAAGAGAGGAAAAAGAAACAACACATCGGAATCTCACAGCGGAACGATTTAAATATAATATAGAACATATACAAAATATCAGAGTACACATCTATACATCTCAATTTAGACAGTTATAACATTTCTGTCTAATACAATACAAGAAAATCAACATAGAATATCAACATAGCGGAAACTCTAACTATATCTACACGCTGAAGCCTCCTGCTCCAAAGCTCCCCAGAATTCGTCAAGGATAACCTGAATCACTTGACTACTCATACATAATATGGGTACCCAAGTGTTTAATAAAACAGAAAATAAACACTCGGGTCAGACAGGGGTCTGGTGTGACTAAACGGTTTAGGATTTCTTAACTTTAGAAAATCCTTTGAAAACAAAAGGTATCACGTAAGACTTCCCACACATAAACATGGAAAAGTTACTGCCTTACGCTAACCAAAACATTTGATAGGAAATCCAGTGATATTATAATAGTGTCTAGGATTTTCAAATAAATATGAAATAGCCGAAATTGTTACCTTCATTAAATTCCAGCTACTAGCCACAAAAGTGGGTAATACAAACAAAACCGTAGGGCCTCGTAGGGAAAATGGGTTTCCAACAATGGCAGGGCTACTGGGGTACCGCCCGTCACAGTACGTGGCCTAGATCACCGTACCGAGGAGTACTCCCACTCCCCTGCAACACAAGGCCGGGACCATTCCTTACTGAACAGTCCCTAACAAGACCACCCCGCATTTGGCTGCAGTTCCAACTGCCCACAAAGCCGAAATAAAAAGGGACATCTAGACAGGGATGTATCTCGCTATCCAGTGGGAGCGACCCACGAAGCCTTGCTGCACCTCCCCTGTTTTAGCCATTCCCGGTTGATGAGGCTTGAGGCTGCGATTACCTTTAGGACACATTTATCTTGGAATGCTCATCGTCCGCCTGACGATGTTCTGGAAGCATTCAATCCATACAAGTTCGTTCCGGGTTCGAACGAAACCGAAGGCACTATTTCGTTGCACTCATTTTGGAATCACCCTCAGAGTCAACGACCATAGCCCTTGCACTCTAAATCACCACCTCGAACCTATAAGCGCTATTCCGTCAAACTCATTACGGAATCACCCACAGAGTTATACTGACGTATAGCTCTTACACCTCGAGTCTTCACTTGCTCCGCTTGGATTAACGACCTAACGTTTAATTGGAATCGATGTGGTTTTCGGATATCCAAATATGGAAACCCGATCCCGGTCTCACCGAATCCAAACGCCATTTTAATGTCCAAGTTATACTTAAGGGATTTAAACAATAGATATTTCAGAAAATATCACTTAACATAAATCGATGTATTCATATTACATAGATAGATAAGCATCTATTATCACATGCATCTATACATATCACAAAGCAGCATATAAATCACATCTTAGATATAACATATTCACATCATCACATATCAACCAAAGACATAAAATATCAACCAATATCATTAACTCATCCAATGATATATATCATCCAATCATTAATCATTCATAATCAATTTTGATTCAAACTTGATTAATTTAATTAATCCTTAAATTATATTAATTCTTACTTAAACACTTGGATTATCTTCAATCCATTTTACTATTCATTAATTAATTACAAATTAATTAATTAACTAACATCACTTAATTATCTATCTCAATTAATCTTCCTTGATTAATTATTACTTAATTATTTAATTACCATATTAATTAATCGTCCTGATTAATTACTTCCAAATTACACCAAGTAATTACCTCTTAATTACCTTCTAAATTAATCAACCTTGATTAATTATTCTTTAATTATCCTAATAATTATTCCTTAATTATCCTTTAATCATACCTAATTAATCACTTTAATTAATCACATTTGATTAATTATTTTTAATTAATCATATTTAATTAATTACTTTAATTAATCACCTTTGATTAATTACTTTAATTACATTTAGTAATTAAAACTAAATTATAAATTAATTATTCTTAAATTATTAATTAACAATTAATTATATTAATTAATTATCACTTCATTAATTAAATTCTTTCTTAATTAATTACTTTAACATGTAATTAATCACCTAATTAATTACTCTTAATCCTTTTATTAATTAACTATTAATTAAATAATTTAAACCTTTAATTAATAGTAATTAATCCTTTAATTAATAACACAACTGATTAACTCTTAATCACATTACTTAATTACTTTTCATAAAGTAATTATCTTAATTATTTTTCCAAATTTAATTATCTTTAATTAAATCAAAATTTAAAATAACTAAAGATAATCTTTATTTTTATTAATCTCTAAATCTTTATTATTTAACTTATTAAAATAAAATACTTTAAAAATCAATTTTAACTAAAACAATTGAAACATTCAAATTTAAAATGTTTGAACTTTCCAAAGTTATTTAATAAATTTAATACCAACATATTATTAAAATTTCACTTATTTCATTTTAAAAACTTTTATATTTCAAAATATAAAAACTTGTTAAAAACTTAACTTTGAAATCAGATTAGTTTATAAGAGAATACTTGTTTTTATCTTATTTAAAACTTTAATTTTCTTTTTTTAAAATCAAATTTCTCTTGTTTCAAAATTTTAAACATTTCTTTTATTTTAAAAACAATCATATTTTAATATATATAAAGCTTGTTTAAAATTTTATTGTGAAACCAAATAGTTTTATAGGTAAAACTAATTCAACTTTTATTATAAATCTTTTTTTCCAAAACCAGTTTCTTTGTTTCCAAACCCTTCAACCTAACTGTAATTTACTAAACATCAGACAAAACCCAAACTAAATCCCAGCCCAAAATACGCCCAACAAAACTCGAGCAAACCACAAAATTTCACGCGACAAACCCGAGTTTTCCCCTACCCAAGCCTGCTCGAGAAATAATTAAAAACTCGCAAGACCATCTTCGAGTCTTTCCCCTTCTTCTCCCAAGAACCCAAACCAAAACAAGACCAGATACACCTTGCACGCGTGCAACATGCACCGCCACTCCTTCCACCGGCGATCATCGCCAAGACGTCGCCAAGTCATCCTCGACCCAACGTTCAAACATGACACCCAGAAACTAGAATAAAAATGAGAATCAAAATCTTGCCCTCTAATTCAAATAGCCTGAACCCGACAACCAAAAGAAAACGTCAACCCCGACGAACCATCACTCGAGACGTCGTGTCGTTCTCACCCAAGCTTCGTCACGTCCTTTCCAACCTTCAGAAACAACTGGGATGCCCCCCGGTTACTTCACGTTGCCGCGAACTGTGATAGCCCGCAAATCCATACCCCTTGAGTTAACACTATTCTACAACAATCAACTCAAGTTGCACAGAAATACGAACCATTAGGGTTTAAGAAGAAGACGTAGAAGAAGAGAATAGGAAACAACAACAGAATCTAACCATCGCAGCGGAATAAAATATAATAGATAAATAATAAT
Source organism: Allium cepa (assembly GCA_030765085.1). Lineage (NCBI taxonomy): Eukaryota > Viridiplantae > Streptophyta > Magnoliopsida > Asparagales > Amaryllidaceae > Allium > Allium cepa. The sequence goes on along the minus strand of CM060937.1, from coordinate 139,586,358 downwards.
CTTACTCAAAAATCAAATATATCTGTTTACATACATTACATCATCAGAGTACATCAATCACAGAACACATCAATAACATACAAATGGATACATAGCAACTCAATACAGCGGAATATATATATAAACAAGTACGAGAGTACGTGTCGTCATCCAGCTCGTCTCCTGAGCTCCATAGCATCATCCTGTATCCTATAATACTCGGCCTGACCCGAGCATTACAGTTAAATAACACCCGAGTCAGTCTGGAATACCAGCGTGAGAAAATCACACCCAATTAATTATTAAAGTTTCAAAAATCCTTTGAAAACAAAAGCATCTCGTAAGACCACGCCACAAATAAACATGTCGGGTTTTTACCTTATGATAGCTAAAACAATTTTTTTTTTATAGAAATCCTCTGATATTATAATAGTGTCTATAGAAAGTAAATAGAATCTAGCTGAAATGCTTGCATCTCACGTTTCAGCAATAGTTGGGCACAATCAAAACCGTACGGGCACGTAGGGAAAATGGATTCCAACTAATGGCTAGGCACTGGGGTACCACCTGTCACAGTACCTGGTCTAGATCAGCGTACCGAGGAGCCACCCTAACTCCCCTGCAACACAAGACCGGAACCATCCCTTACTGGACAGTCCCGAGCAAGATCACCCCGCGGTTGGGATCAGCAACCGCCCACACAGCCGAAAAAAAGGACATCTAGAAAGGGATGACCTCACCCTCCAGTGGGGGCTACCCACGAAGCCTTGCTGCATATCCCCTGATTTTCAGCCATTCCCATTTGATGAGGCTTGAGGCTAAGCGTTACCTTTATAGAAAATATTCCTTAGAATGCCCATCGTCCACCTGACGATGTTTCGCAAGCATTCATCCATACAAGTCCGTCCCGGGTTCGAACGGAACCGAACGCACTATTCCTACTACATCCATTTTGGGAATATCCTCAGGATTAGTAGCGACTAGCCCTTGCATTTCATTGCTCCATCTTCGAATCCAAAATCGTTTTCACGAAAGGTACAAACCAGATCGAAGTGGTTTTCGAGAAATAAATCTCGATCCCGGTCCTTCGAAACGATCAACGCATTGTCCAATATTGATAGTCGGTTATTTAACTATCAATTAATATTCACAACATCCATCACACAATAAATATTTTCCCAAATTATTTATTAACCTCCAATATCTTTACAAGATATATTTCTATTTCATTCCTTTGAAAACAGTTTCAAACCATCCTTCTTTCCAGAATAAACTTCCCCAAATATTTTTCTATCCCCTCTGAAATCACCAAGCACAAACTAGAATTTTAAAATAATTTTAAAACACTATACTTTGAAATATATACTTTTAAAACATATAAATTAAAACTACCTTGATAATTTTGTTAAAAATATATGTTAGATGAATATTTGAAAATAAAATTACTTAATAAAAGATAAAACTAAATTTTCACTTTTGAAACAAAATACTAAGTCACTTTTAAAATAATTACTACCATAATAGATTTGACAAAAACTTACTTTAGAATTTAAATATTAGAAATAATAAATTGTTCAAAACATACCCTTTAAAACAATTTTAAAAACTATTAACTTATATTTAACATTTACTTGAAAACGTACTTAGTTATCCAGGGAGAATTCCAACTTTAATCACTCAAATCAATTTCCCAAATTGACTTCCAATTTACTCCGTTTGAAATAAGTTTCTTTAATTACTCAATTCCTTTCAAAATTCATTAATTATGGACTTTATTATATATATATATATATATATATTTTATTATTATTATCTTCCGTTTGGGTTTAAGCCATTTAACTGAAATATACAAATTTCAGATCTTATCCAAATTTCTTCTTTACTCTTCAACAATTAAAATCTTAAATTTTAAATAGATGTTTTGTTCTTTTGAAAACAATAACATTGTAATTTAAATTTTCATTAATTCTCAGTTTATTTAAATTTTCATCCCATACTCAAGATTGATTTAATAAAATTTTAAAGTAACTTTCTTTCCATTTCCAAACTCAAACTATATATTTGGTAATTCATTATTGCCCGAATATAACAATCAAGCCATAGCATTCAATGTTTCCACGTACTTCATTACAGGATATCAAACATTCAGAACAGAGAATATTAAATAATTAAATAAAGTTGAGGGGTCCAGTTGGATCCCTCCAACCTGTTTTCCCTGCATCCACAGATATTAGCACAACATAATAAGCCAACTCCAAATATATACCATACTCTAGCACAATATAAATCAAACATCCCAAGATGTAGTATATACTATAATATAATCATTCAATTCATCCATTTAACCAATTATTTAAATTTAATCATTTAAATTTAAATTTAATTTACTGAGTGAGATTAACTCACCTTTGCTTTACGTTTGGCAATCCAATTCCATCTCGAACATTTATCTCCCAATTTTGGACCTTGTATAAATATTTATATAAATTTGTTAACATGTGAATTAATTAAACGATTTACTAGCATTTATTCATTTTATTTTATTTGTAAATTTAAGGTAAAAATTTTAAGCTAATAATTTTCTTAATCAAATTATCTTTGGTAACCCAAATGACTTATATATATATATTTATTTAAACTCCACCATATTTGAAAATCCTTCTTATATTCAAAATATTATCTATATCAAATAATATATATATTTTTAAAACCCCTTTTTCTTTTCAAAATCATATCTATTTAATTAAGCAACTGTTTTAAATCTAATTTACCTAAATAAAATTTTATTATTGCTTTTTCTGCAGTGAGTAAAAACATACATATATATAAACTTTAGAAATTTTAAAACTTAAACAGTAAAACCCCTTTTTGTTTTTTTCCTTTCTGAACAAATTTACAAAAAGAATCAAATAAAAATCCAAATTAGATTCACTTAAATATAGAACTCAATACCTCACTCGATTCACGGTGACCCTACTGCCTCCATCACTGTCGAACTCTCCTGGTGATCGCCGAACCAACTCTAACTGTCATCGCGTGTTCGTGGATTGAACCTCCCCTCCATCAGCGTCTTCCCCGAAGTCGCGATTACCACCCTGCAGCCGCCATGAACAACCAAACGCCTTCGCAACTCACATGATCACTCGCGCTCCATCAATTACGCGAATCCCCTACCACCTAACCCTAAATCACCAGACGTCACCGAGCCTCTATCGCGAGTTGACTCGCGACATCCCAACCTTAAATTGCACGCTCGCGGTCCTCTTGCCTTTCTTCGATTCATGTGGCCTTCGATTAAACTGCGACATCGAGGAGATGCTAATAGGCTGAAGAGGGAAAGGGTACGCGGCCATTAATCCCTTTTTTTGTTTTGTTTTTTTTTTTTGAAGATGGCTTCGGCTTGTAATTTAAAGATATTTTTTTTTAAGGTCTGAAGCATCGGTTTTTAAAAGAAACTTCAAAGTAGATCTCGTTTCGATTCTGAATGATAAAGCTTCGGCCAAGCTCAGTAAAGTGAAAACGAGGCTTGCGTTAGAAGCCAGGATGTGTGACTTCCATAAAAAGATTTGACTAAGTAAATTAGTTTTCTTTATTTATTTACAGGTTGAACGAACAAACGGTAACCCCGAATCCTGCGAAAATCAAAATCCGACAAAAATAAAATATTACGGATCCAAGAGAACTGGTTTCATTGAATTTCGAAACTGTGTCTCGGAAGGATATTTTTGAATTCAATTTAGACTATAAAGTTTTAAAACTGAACAAATCACTGTAAATTTCAATTTTACAACTTCTATTATCCTCAGGACTATCAATATAAATTTTACAAGCCTTCAAATTATATTCGACAGGTTTAAAATTCGAGATTCAACAATTTACTGAACTTCTAATAATTAAATTCTATTATTTAATTATCAAACAAATAGCGATATTTGTAATTCCAGTTAAAATTATTATATTGAATATTTAAAATCAATTAAATATTTCAATTTTAAATGCTCAAAAATTCTGGGTCGTCACATTCCTCCCCCCTTAAAAGAATTTCGTCCCCGAAATTACTAACTAGGATGAATGGCCCAATTCCCGTTTACTATTTCCCTAAAATCAAACAGTTTTTAATAATTCAACATCTCACCAACTATCTTCTTATAGAAAACCCATTATTATTCTTATTAACTTTCCAAACCTTTCCCTAGGTTGCAAACAATCATATCTGCTTTATTATTCAAGTTTAAGTTTAAAATTGAATTTTGAATTATCAAATTTTCTCAAAATTTTTCTAACTTCCAAATTCCCGAAAAATTTCGCCAGCGTTTCCTTTGCGCGGCTGACTTGGTACAACTACAAAATGGCACTACGGCCTCCCAAATCCAAAAAGAAAACAAAAAGCCAAGTGGCTCAATCCAAATCCCAATCAAATTTCATACCAAATTTAAATACATACCTTTTTGTCGAGCATTTCAACTTTTATCTTTTTGAAATCAAATCTCATTCTCATTTCTCTTTATAACACCTGCATATCTTACTTAGCAATAATATCCAATCACAACATCCCAAAACATTTTATCCACTTTCACACCAAATGCCAACATCTATTTATTCCAATATTGACTTAAATTACCTTGGCAGTATCAATTTCCAGTTAAGACTTCACCATTCCCTTCTTAAGTTTAGTTTAAGCATTTTATATGCTTCTTATATGCATTTTCATCTTCCACTATGGTTTATATCTATTTCTATTCAAATTGATTCTTTCATTTTCATACGAATTCAATTCATCTTTAACTCTAATATAAATTTTATTTGTCATTTATTACTAATTCATGTCATTATTTTAATTAGTTTCATTTATAACTAACTTTAGTATCCAATTTAAACTCGCTTTGTCTTTTAACAAAAATTTCTTAAAAATTTTCAAAATTTTTCTAACTCCCAAAATTTCTGAAAAATTTTGGCAGAGTTTCCCTTGTACGGAGGAGCTTTTGCAATTTAACAAAAGAGATAAATATATATACATCGACCCACACGGTCGGAAAAAAAAACCAAAAACAGTTCATATTTCCTATTTTTATAGCGTAGGCGTACCTTATTTAGCATTTTTAAGCAAGCGGCTTAAATTTTAGCAATTAGCATAACCCAATCCAGCCTCACGGCTTCCAGGTACATGTACTTACTCAGTTTGAACTTGTAAGTGCCAAATATAAGAAGTTTAACACATTTCACTTACTTGCAATGGTTAAAACATATGGATTCTAAAGAAATGCACATCCAACATTTCCCGTAAGCAATTTTTACAATTTCCATGTTAATTCAACCGTTCCATTTTATTTATAAACCATTTTTATGCAATTTGAATGGTTTTCAATCCATTCATACACAACTTTACCAATTCGAATGGTTTAAAGCTCAATTGCTTACATTAATTTATTTTTAAGCAAACTGAACTTATATTTAATTCAATTGCTTTCAAAATCAATTTTATTTTACTCCTATCAATCCATAGAATTTAATTACTTCCATTTACATCCAACGACAATTCATTCCATGCAATTCAATGAGATTTATATGAATAAATAAGTATTTATGTTTTATAACCAATTTAAATCGATTTTAACTCAGTTTATACTTAACTCTATTCCATTTCAATTTATTCACAATCCATATATTCTCAGTTTCATTGCATTTCAATTTTATTAACCAAACTAGTCCATTCAAAATCATTAACAACTTAGGTTTCATCTCACAATACCAATTAAATTTCCTTTCTATTTTAAACCATTCACAAGCATTTATTTAGCTCGACACACTCCATTTAAATTTCATTTACAATCCATTTATTTACATTTCATTCCAAAATTGTTTATTCCAAACTATTTTATTTAGCTCGAAGACACTCCAAGCTATTTCATTTTATAACCATTTCTCAACTTATTTAAAATCACATTTCACTTTATACTTATTTATTCCATCATTTATCTATTCAATATAAAATTAGTTTATCCACATTCATTTAAACTATTCTAATAAACTTGAAACATTCTATTTCTCTTATTGCCTCAAGTTATTTCAATCCCTTAATAATTTAAATGGTTTACAATTATTTATTTAAGCATTTTCATTCCATTAAATATTATTGGCAACTCACCGAATTTTACTTCAATTGAAATTTATTTTTACTTGATTTAAAACCAATCCAATTATTATTAATCTTTGTTTAAGTTGAATTCAACTCAACTCTCCTTCATTCATTCAGCTTAAGTCAATTTACTTCAGTTTATTCAAATTTTACACTTAAGCTCATTCTCGGTTTGCAAACAAAGTTCTCTTTTCAATTTATCTTGATTCTATTTAATTCAATCCTATTTCCAACTACAAATTATTTGATCAATTATTATACATTTTAACTTCTATATTCAGCTCATTTAATTTATTACCTGGCTATTTTCCAAGTTATCTTCACTTATTGGGATTTTATTTGCACATACAACCCATTGCTATTTTAATCCATTTATATTTTTATCCGATACACTCCAATTATATTTAATTTGTTAACACTTCAAGCTAAATTTTCAATTTAATAACTCAAGTTCTGATTCTATTATTCACTTTCAATTTACCTTCCAATTTATTAACTCATAATTCAGCTTCATTCTCAATTACTTTCACTTCATCAACAATTTGAATCAATTTTAATTTATAACTTGAGTTTATTTCCAAACTTCATCGTAAGCTCACAATTCAATTTCATTTACTGATTTTATATATCATTAGTTCTTCCCTTATTCATATTCCAACACTTGAATTTTTATTCCAAATATCACTTCATTTATTTTCCTAAGTTCAATATACTTTACAATTCAAGTTTGGATTTTATTCTATTGTCCAGGACATCAAACAATATTTATTTTGGAATTTCTATTCCACTCTCAAAATCTATAAGTCACAACTCATTATTTACACAATTACATTTCTCATAGGCTTGAATATATTCTTTCTTTTATTTAATTCAAGCCTTATGCTTATTTATATTTCAAGCATATTTTTATCGCCTGTAATTTTAAATCTTATTCCTTTATAAGTTATCCTAATTTATTAACTTCAATTCCAATCCTTATTCAATTTATTTTCCATTCGTTCCAGTAAGAATTTAATTCCATTCATTAATTCAATTGAATTCTTATTCCAATTCAATTTCTACTTAATTCGAAAACAACTGGATATTATTCCAACCTATCGAATCAATTTTTTAATCCAGTTAAATTTTTATTTCCTATTCAAGTTAATTTCATCTTCATCTTTTCTCTTTAAATTTAAATTCCAACCTTCAAAGCTTATATTCCATGCCTGATTTAAAAATCATCTCAAAGCTTCCTGCATAGGATTTTTTTATTTTTTTTTATTTTTTATTTTTTTTTATTTTTTTTGAATACCCGGCTTTGGTTTCAAATCATTTCGAAATCTCCAACATCTCAAATCTCATTTCTCAAAAAATTTTAAGCCAATCCTGGCTTTTATTACAACAAATTTCCCTTTTGAAATTTCCAAAAACAACTAGCTTTTTGAACAAATCAGTTTTTGGCAGCAATCCATCTCTTAGAAATTCGAAAATGAATACTGATGATGCGGCCATCATCATCAGGATTATTTTCCAATAATCCAAGTGATTTCAATGCTATACCACTTTCAAAACCCATTTAAAGCAAATTTCTTTTCAGAAATGCCTCCAAAACAATAATGCTAGTATTTATCTTCAAAACACTTCCAAAATTTCCGGGGCTTAAAGTTTCCAAATTCTATTTTTATTCAAATTTTAAGTAAAATGCATTTGTATAGTTTATGCTTATACAAATTCTCAATTAATTATATTTCAATTTATAATTTACATCTATTATTCATATTTATAAATTTCATTCTATAATGAATTTATCCCTTAAATTTTTAATTATATTTCAATTTCTAGTCAAATTTTCACTTAACGATGATAATAATTTAAATATCATCATTTCTAACATCCAAGCAACCATATATTAACTAAATAGTTTACAAAAACTTTCTTTATATCAAAATATGTTTTTGGATAAAATTATTTCATTTACCCATATTTAAAACAATACCGTGTCGATTGCTCTATTCAAGTGTTTAGAAACCCTTTCAATACAGTTGCGCAGACTGTGTCAACGAAGGTTCATATGCCACTCAATAAATCAATCAACACAATATTAAAACAATTTATATTCACTAACAAATACGCGCTCATATCTATTTATACGCTCAAACTCATTCTAGAGTACTATGGACTCTATTTGAAATGAGTAGTTCCCACCAGAGCCAAGGTTATCACCAACCTAAGCTCTGATACCAAGTGTGATAGCCCGCAAATCCATACCCCTTGAGTTAACACTATTCTACAACAATCAACTCAAGTTGCACAGAAATACGAACCATTTGGGTTTAAGAAGAAGACGTAGAAGAAGAGAATAGGAAACAACAACAGAATCTAACCATCGCAGCGGAATAAAATATAATAGATAAATAATAATCTTACTCAAAAATCAAATATATCTGTTTACATACATTACATCATCAGAGTACATCAATCACAGAACACATCAATAACATACAAATGGATACATAGCAACTCAATACAGCGGAATATATATATAAACAAGTACGAGAGTACGTGTCGTCATCCAGCTCGTCTCCTGAGCTCCATAGCATCATCCTGTATCCTATAATACTCGTCCTGACCCGAGCATTACAGTTAAATAACACCCAAGTCAGTCTGGAATACCAGCGTGAGAAAATCACACCCAATTGATTATTAAAGTTTCAAAAATCCTTTGAAAACAAAAGCATCTCGTAAGACCATGCCACAAATAAACATGTCGGGTTTTTACCTTACGATAGCTAAAACAATTTTTTTTTTATAGAAATCCTCTGATATTATAATAGTGTCTATAGAAAGTAAATAGAATCTAGCTGAAATGCTTGCATCTCACGTTTCAGCAATAGTTGGGCACAATCAAAACCGTACGGACACGTAGGGAAAATGGATTCCAACTAATGGCTAGGCACTGGGGTACCACCTGTCACAGTACCTGGTCTAGATCAGCGTACCGAGGAGCCACCCTAACTCCCCTGCAACACAAGACCGGAACCATCCCTTACTGGACAGTCCCGAGCAAGATCGCCCCGCGGTTGGGATCAGCAACCGCCCACACAGCCGAAAAAAAGGACATCTAGACAGGGATGACCTCACCCTCCAGTGGGGGCTACCCACGAAGCCTTGCTGCATATCCCCTGATTTTCAGCCATTCCCATTTGATGAGGCTTGAGGCTAAGCGTTACCTTTATAGAACATATTCCTTAGAATGCCCATTGTCCACCTGACGATGTTTCGCAAGCATTCATCCATACAAGTCCGTCCCGGGTTCGAACGGAACCGAAGGCACTATTCCTACTACATCCATTTTGGGAATATCCTCAGGATTAGTAGCGACTAGCCCTTGCATTTCATTTCTCCATCTTCGAATCCAAAATCGTTTTCACGAAACGTACAAACCGGATCGAAGTGGTTTTCGAGAAATAAATCTCGATCCCGGTCTCTTCGAAACGATCAACGTATTGTCCAATATTGATAGTCGGTTATTTAACTATCAATTAATATTCACAACATCCATCACACAATAAATATTTTCCCAAATTATTTATTAACCTCCAATATCTTTACAAGATATATTTCTATTTCATTCCTTTGAAAATAGTTTCAAACCATCCTTCTTTCCGGAATAAACTTCCCCAAATATTTTTCTATCCCCTCTGAAATCACCAAGCACAAACTAGAATTTTAAAATAATTTTAAAACACTATACTTTGAAATATATACTTTTAAAACATATAAATTAAAACCACCTTAATAATTTTGTTAAAAATATATCTTAGATGAATATTTGAAAATAAAATTACTTAATAAAAGATAAAACTAAATTTTCACTTTTGAAACAAAATACTAAGTCACTTTTAAAAGTAATTACTACCGTAATAGATTTGACAAAAACTTACTTTAGAATTTAAATATTAGAAATAATAAATTGTTCAAAACATACCCTTTAAAACAATTTTAAAAACTATTAACTTATATTTAACATTTACTTGAAAACGTACTTAGTTATCCAGGGAGAATTCCAACTTTAATCACTCAAATCAATTTCCCAAATTGACTTCCAATTTACTCCGTTTGAAATAAGTTTCTTTAATTACTCAATTCCTTTCAAAATTCATTAATTATGGACTTTATTATATATATATATATATGTATATATATATATTTTTATTATTATTATCTTCCGTTTGGGTTTAAGCCATTTAACTGAAATATACAAATTTCAGATCTTATCCAAATTTCTTCTTTACTCTTCAACAATTAAAATCTTAAATTTTAAATAGATGTTTTGTTCTTTTGAAAACAATAACATTGTAATTTAAATTTTCATTAATTCTCAGTTTATTTAAATTTTCATCCCATACTCAAGATTGATTTAATAAAATTTTAAAGTAACTTTATTTCCATTTCCAAACTCAAACTATATATTTGGTAATTCATTATTGCCCGAATATAACAATCAAACCATAGCATTCAATGTTTCCACGTACTTCATTACAGGATATCAAACATTCAGAATAGAGAATATTAAATAATTAAATAAAGTTGAGGGGTCCAGTTGGATCCCTCCAACCTGTTTTCCCTGCATCCACAGATATTAGCACAACATAATAAGCCAATTCCAAATATATACCATACTCTAGCACAATATAAATCAAACATCCCAAGATGTAGTATATACTATAATATAATCAATCAATTCATCCATTCAACCAATTATTTAAATTTAATCATTTAAATTTAAATTTAATTTACTGAGTGAGATTAACTCACCTTTGCTTTACGTTTGGCAATCCAATTCCATCTCGAACATTTATCTCCCAATTTTGGACCTTGTATAAATATTTATATAAATTTGTTAACATGTGAATTAATTAAACGATTTACTAGCATTTATTTATTTTATTTTATTTGTAAATTTAAGGTAAAAATTTTAAGCTAATAATTTTCTTAATCAAATTATCTTTAGTAACCCAAATGACTTATGTATATATATTTATTTAAACTCCACCATATTTGAAAATCCTTCTTATATTCAAAATATTATCTATATCAAATAATATATATATTTTTAAAACCCCTTTTTCTTTTCAAAATCATATCTATTTAATTAAGCAACTGTTTTAAATCTAATTTACCTAAATAAAATTTTATTATTGCTTTTTCTGCAGTGAGTAAAAACATACATATATATAAACTTTAGAAATTTTAAAACTTAAACAGTAAAACCCCTTTTTGTTTTTTTTCCTTTCTGAACAAATTTACAAAAAGAATCAAATAAAAATCCAAATTAGATTCACTTAAATATAGAACTCAATACCTCACTCGATTCACGGTGACCCTACTGCCTCCATCACTGTCGAACTCTCCTGGTGATCGCCGAACCAACTCTAACTGTCATCGCGTGTTCGTGGATTGAACCTCCCCTCCATCAGCGTCTTCCCCGAAGTCGCGATTACCACCCTGCAGCCGCCACGAACAACCAAACGCCTTCGCAACTCACATGATCACTCGCGCTCCATCAATTACGCGAATCCCCTACCACCTAACCCTAAATCACCAGACGTCACCGAGCCTCTATCGCGAGTTGACTCGCGACATCCCAACCTTAAATTGCACACTCGCGGTCCTCTTGCCTTTCTTCGATTCATGTGGCCTTCGATTAAACTGCGACATCGAGGAGATGCTAATAGGCTGAAGAGGGAAAGGGTACGCGGCCATTAATCCCTTTTTTTGTTTTGTTTTTTTTTTTTTGAAGATGGCTTCGGCTTGTAATTTAAAGATATTTTTTTTAAGGTCTGAAGCATCGGTTTTTAAAAGAAACTTCAAAGTAGATCTCATTTCGATTCTGAATGATAAAGCTTCGGCCAAGCTCAGTAAAGTGAAAACGAGGCTTGCGTTAGAAGCCAGGATGTGTGACTTCCATAAAAAGATTTGACTAAGTAAATTAGTTTTCTTTATTTATTTACAGGTTGAACGAACAAACGGTAACCCCGAATCCTGCGAAAATCAAAATCCGACAAAAATAAAATATTACGGATCCAAGGGAACTGGTTTCATTGAATTTCGAAACTGTGTCTCGGAAGGCTATTTTTGAATTCAATTTAAACTATAAAGTTTTAAAACTGAACAAATCACTGTAAATTTCAATTTTACAACTTCTATTATCCTCAGGACTATCAATATAAATTTTACAAGCCTTCAAATTATATTCGACAGGTTTAAAATTCGAGATTCAATAATTTACTCAACTTCTAATAATTAAATTCTATTATTTAATTATCAAACAAATAGCGATATTTGTAATTCCAGTTAAAATTATTATATTGAATATTTAAAATCAATTAAATATTTCAATTTTAAATGCTCAAAAATTCTGGGTCGTCACACGAACCCAACAAAACCTATCGACCCAAAAAAGGTACCAAAACCCTAATTCTTCGATTCATGGTCAACTCGATCCATAATAAATTCAAATTCCATTTTTTCCATGATTACCATTATCCCCTACTCCTTCATGCTCAACGACGAGATTCAATTCGCCGCCGTTCGTCCCAATTTGGCCAAAAAGTCCAAATCAGTAAATCCCAAAATTCTCTTAAATTCCTAATCTAAAAATCATGATACTAATCTCAAAAATCATGATTTTGCATTAGGAATTCAATTATAAAATCAAAAACTAAAATTGTTTTAATAATATTTACCCCAATTTATTCTTTTTACTGTAAATTTTAAAATTCAAGATAATTACAAAGTTTAACAGCCTACAACTATTTTTAGATGAAAAATCAATTGATTACAAACCATCTTTGTTTACAATTCATCAACTAATTCGAATTCAACATTTATATTTTTATGTTGCTATGAAATTGAACACTTATTATAGCACACAGAACGTACTTTTATGTTTACAGGCATCTCAATATCATTCATCAACATGCATCAATTAAATTCAAGAATACAGTCATATCAACAAGATTTCATCTCAAGAACAAAACAAAATCCAGGTTTTAAACTGTTTTTAAAATTGTATTTACTCACCTTGATTTAGCAAAGAACAGAGAGTAGAAAATAGAACTGTTTTCCAGGCTTTTGAATTTATCTTGCATGTTGAATTGATGATTAATTTCCAGAATGCATGTTGAATGTGATGAAGTTTTATATCTTGCATGCCTCCGATTTCTATTTGAAAGAATCTTGCAGCTGAGCATTTGAAAATGAACTTGCATTTGCCCCGCTTTTTCCCAGAATTTCTTTTGATTTCATGGATTACAGTTTTCATTTTCTTTTCAGATCTTTGTTTTTGATTTACATTCATTCTTGATCTGTTTTTATATTTTTGTTTGAGTTGAAGAAAAATGTTCAGCTGAAGAATAAAACTTTTCTTTTAATTTTACAACAAAATTTTAAATTTAATTTACAAGAGAATTACATTTGTCACTTCAAGTTCTTAGCTAACTTACACTTGTCTTAACATACATTAAAGGATTAAGAAGTGTTATTATTATTGTTTTCTTTAAAATGTTATTTTATCTTTAATAATTTATTTTAAACCTTGCATGAAATGTATATATGTAATTATTAATAAGGAAATGTGTACTTAAACAAATCTTTAGATTTTAATGAATAAAAAAGTGATTTCATGTTAGTTTATAAATTATTTATGCTTTTAATTAAATTTATTTTAACTCTTAAGATTTAAAAACAAATTTATCTTGTGTTAAAATTTAAAATGGAAGAATATTAAGCAAATGAACCTTTAAATTTAAATCTTATCTAAAACTCAAGTTGAACTGTAACGATCCAGAATTTTTGAACATTTGAAAATGAAATATTTAATTAATTTTAAATATTTGAATGATGGTTTGAATTGAATTTCAAATTTTGAGAATGAAAATGACGATTAAATTTTAGAATTTAATCATTTGAAAGTTGAATAAAAATTTGAATCTTCAATTTTAAGCTGATTAAAAATATTTCAAAGACATCGATGTAGTACAACGGTACATCCGATGAATCAAATAGCAAAGACATCGATGTAGTACAACGGTACATCCGATGAATCAAACGCAAAAACATCGATGTAGTACAAACGGTACATCCGATGAATCAAAAGCAAAGACATCGATGTAGTACAAACGGTACATCCGATGAATCAAATAGCAAAGACATCGTTGTAGTACAACGGTACATCCGATGAATCAAAGCCCGAATGATTTCGGAACACCGACGTAGTACAAAAATGGTACGTCCAATGAACCGAACACAATAAAAGGACATCGGATGCTAGTCCTTAAAATGAATGAGATAAAGCTCAATAAAACGAAGTATACCAAAACGTCCGATGAACTTGATAGAAAAATAATTCCATTCAGGCAACATCAAAGAATCAAGCACTTGTTGCTTACGACAAAGCGCATTGGCAACACGATTTCCCTTCTCGGGAATAAAAGAATATCAAGATCATAAGATGCAAGAAACTCGAGTCAACATGAAGTTCCTTAAGAGAACATAAATATTCCAAAGATTTATGATCGAGATAGAGAACAAATTTCTCATCCAAATATGATGATGCCAAATTCCAAAAGTAAAATAATAGCCGCAAACACTAGATCATGAGTGGCATATCTAGTCTCGATAAGCTATAGTGATTTCGAAGCACAAGTGATAGCACGTTCTCCTTTGCAAGAGAATGGCATTCCAAACCAATAGGTACAAATAGCAAAGTCTTGGTTCCCCTTCAGGAATCACAAGAATACGAGTATCGAAAAGAAAGAATTTCTTTTAAATAATCTTCTTTCCTGAAAAGTTAAAACTTTCAAAATTACATTTATCATTATGTAATAATCTTTCTAGAAAAATTTACTATTTTCAAGTTAATATACTGTGTCTGATTGTCTCATCAAAGCGTTTAGGAAATTCCTATCGATAACGTTGATCAAGCGCATCGACCAAAATTCTTAAAGCACTCAACGGGCAATACAATCACAAAGTCATCTTTTCTAGGATAAATAAATCTCTTAAAAAGTTTTAAGAATATTCTTTGCTCGTTTTAAGAGCAAAAAATCAAATTGCACTTATAATTAAATCTTATGAAAAAGATTTGCAAAATTTTAAATTTCTATTTTCATCCAAAATCCATAAATAAGAATGGTCTCATCGAAATATTCATAGAATATAAAATGGATGAAATAAGCTGGACAAATTGAATGACAAAATAAGTCATTCATAAGAATCATAACGAGTGCGGAATGCGGTAAGTGGAATGCTAACTTCCGCAACTCGTAGCAAATGAAAACCGGTGGCAAGGTCGAACTAGAAAGACCTTATCACCACACAAAAGATTTCTTAGGTGATAATCCTAAGACAAACTCAAAAATACCGGAAAAGTTTCACAAATTATTTAGATAAGAGAAACAACACTTTCCTTATAAGTGGGCTTAAGGAATAAAATGATTCCACCAAATTGGAATCAAAATCACAAAGGAAAAATAGAAATCTGCTTAACAGATTGAAAATGTCGAAGATGAATAGTCCACTCGAAAAATAGGATATGGGCTTCACAATGATTAAGCCGATCCTTTCAAAAAAATCAATTCCGAAGCCAAAGTAAATATCGGCTCAGAAAGAAAAGTCACATAAAACAATCTCGACATCTAAACAAAAGCAAATTGAGTGTTGCGGATCTACCATCCGGATTCACAATCCTCAAAGAAGTCAATTAGCCCAAAATATTCAAAGAAAAGAATCAACAAGTTCTTTTGATATAAAAATAATGAGATGAAACCCATATCAAAAAGAACTCAAATAGAAAGTTCACGAACTAAACCAATGCCATCGAGGATTGAATGAAAATACCTTGACCAAAAGTTGCAGCTTTCCTTCTCACTTGCTTGGAAGCTTAGGACATGAAGATAAAAGATGACCCGAACCTTTGCAATAACGGCAAAAGAGGGGTTTCAGACACTCCTTTACTTGGTGGTCTGTGGAACCACAATTGTAGCATCGTCCACGACTAGAGGTAGGAACTTTTGCTACCTGAGTTTGTTGCTTCCCTTTCTTATTAGAATCGGGGCCTTTGAATTTGATAGGCCTCTTCAAGTTATTGTCGAAGTTCTGTTGGGCACGCACAACTTCAACATCACCTTCATTATCGGCCTCTTCAAGACGAAGAGCGATATCAATAAGCTGATCAAATGAAACCTCAAGTTTCAGGAGTAATGGCTTCTTAAGATTCTTATTCAAGCCATAGACAAATCTCTGATTTTTCTTCAATGGGGTATTAATGTACTCAACCCCTTATTTAGACAGAGATTCGAAGGATGCGACATAGTCTGTCACAGAATATTCGCCTTGAACAAGGTCTATGAAACGCCGGGCTAAGGTTACTTTTTCAGCGTCCGGCACAAATTTCAGTTCGAATCTTCCCCGGAATTGCTCCCAAGTAAGATCCGCCTCACCGATTTCATAAATTAAAAGCTCATACCAATCCAATGCTCTTTCTTGGAGCATGCTAGAAGCTACTTGGACTCGATGAAGGTCAATAAGATTCATGTGAGGAAAGATGCGATCGCATGATTTGAGCCAAGCTTGAATTTCTATAACACTCTCGGATCCCGTGAATGGCCTTCCACCCAAATCAGTGTAGTCTCTGCACAAGCGTGCAAAACCGGATCTAGGATGAGTAGGCTCCTGATTGGGACCCGCTGTTTGAGCGTTCTTGACAAGATCTAAAAGCTGCTGGGCAGACATAAATACTCCATCCTGGGGAGTAGCACTAGATTGACCGGCGCTAGGACGGCCTGGTCTAACCATTTCTCTTCCTTAAGAAAGAAAGAAGGAAGAAGAATAAGGTTATTCTCAAATGAATATTAAGCAATCTTGATAGATAAAACAAGGAATCATAAAGAAAATAGGATGAATCGGTACGAAGACTCGAATTAAATCCTAAAGCACAACTCCTAAGAAAGACTTAGGACATGATCCTTGCTAAATTATTCTATATTGTTACGAAGTTTGGCTTCGATACCAAGCTGTGACGCCCCACCTCTATACTCACGCTATCCAAGAACACTACAGTGTAATGCTGTCAACTAGCACGGAGAATAAGGCTGTTGAGGAGCGACCATCCGTGTAATTTCTTTGTGCGAGTACCGATATACCGGATAAAATATAACATGCATTCTATTTCATCTCAAGAGGAAATCCGACATACCGACACGAACTCAAAGCTACTACACAGTGGCTATAATATCTTCGGAAACAAATATAGAAATGAACATAACATAAATCAGTCACAGACAATTCATATCACAAAGGCGGAAATAGATATGAATATTACACATGAAAGTGTACATCAGAGTTGTGGTCTAAAAAGATCCACAATAATACAAAGGAATAGATACAAGAGCAAGACAAAAGAATAAGTATACATTATAGAGTCTGTATCTCAAATGTGTACAACAAAACTACTAAACTAAAGTAGTTAGCCAAAAGATCAGATGATAGTCCGATAAGGAGTCAAGCAGAAGCACCTGTAACATCCCGGCCTGACCCGAGTATTATTTAAGAAGAAAATAATAAACGGATCAGTCTAGCTATAAATATCAGATGAAGTGATATATAATAAGAGATATGACATAAACATATAATAATCACAATGCCAAGCTGTGATAAATAAGTAATTGAAAATCAACAAGAGATTAATCAATATCACAATAATCTACTCAAGATAAAAAGGAATGTCATACTCCTAATTTCATTCACCAAGCCACAATAAATGACATATATATATCAATTCCCATCATAAAAGTTGGTGAAACATAAATTCCAGAATTCAACACACGAAATCCAGGAATCACAAGACAAAGGATCAACGACGTCGTACAGCGGGACATCCGATGAACCAAATCACAATCAAAGGGAACAACGACGTCGTACAGCGGGACGTCCGATGGACCAAATCACAAAGACATAGCACAATGCTAGTCTAAAACCTAAAATGATCGTCAAGATCAAGGAGAAGTGTCGATTACAATAAGCTAGTAAATATATGAGCTTAGCTTCATGTCCCATAACCACTAGCTTAACTTAAATATTTACGAACAAATTGTAGGTCTCCACTAGAAAATTGTCACAAGAGATTCAATCGAACAAGTCCAAGAATTAACCGACGAAGTAAACGCTAGCGTTTCATACCACTCGTTTTACTAAGTCGTTTAATTAGATTTCTCATACGAGTGAGGTAAAGGTTTGTATATACTAATAGATTGGAAAACGGTTTTATAAACGAATTTGGTATTAAAATAGTATTGAAATCGTTTGAGGAAAGAGTTTTGATATTTACTACTAGTATAGAAAACCTTTATATTTATAAAGTGACAAAGCACAAGGGGAATTGTAGAAACAATCAATCACAAAGATCGCATTCGAAGATGTGAATAGAAATCCAATGAAATCGATAAAGGATCCATCGAAGTGGATATATCTAAAATTCCCAAAGAAAATAAGTCATCAAAGATGATAATAAATGATGACAATAAATAGGATCATCACGAATCGATTTAAATTGGAAATTCAATCCAAAAAGGCAAATTGGACTAAACCAGCAGGTTCAGTCGACTGAACAGAGTTTTTAGTCGACTGACCCTGTGCCTGGAAATTTTCCAGGTTCAGGAAACTTTCTGTTTCCAGTTTCAGTCGACCGTGCAGAGTTTTTCAGTCGACTGAATTATGCCAGGAAACTCTCGGGTTTCAGGTTCAGTCGACTGAACAGAGTTTTCAGTCGACTGAATCATGCCTGGGCTGTTTTTCAACCTATTCAAATGAAGAGCAAATTCTTTCTAAATGCAACCGGACGAACATTGGCTCTAAGGGTTTATGCCAATCGGCAACCCGGCCCTATATGCTCCTCGGTGCATCACTAAAAGCATGATCAAACATCCATATTTTCACACAAATTTGACTTAAAAACCCAAAAATTGGAATATTCACAAAACCAATCCAAATCAAGAGCAAATGCACATGAAGAAGTGTTAGGAATTCATATCCAACAACCAAAGATAATTATAGTCATAGATGTGAGATAAAAATCTCACCTTTGAACTAAATTTATGAAGATGAAGCTTGAAAGCAATGGCAAGAACAAGCACTCTTCAATCTCAACACTAGAAGCTTGAATCTAAGCTTAAAAGAGAAACATTCCCTAAATTAGGTTTAGGAAATTTCTGAAATTGAATGGAGAAAGAGTTGGAGAAGGTGAAGGAGATGCTTACCAAAAGGTTTTTCTTGAGTTTGGAGCTAAAGCTTGGATTTGCAAAGGAAGCTAGGGCTTGGAGTTTTAATTTCCTCTTCCACCCTCCATTAACATAAAAGCTTGAGTGTTAGGAAAAATAGGAGAGAAGTGAATGAAGAGGAGAGGGTTGGAACTGAGTTAAGTGGCTAATTGGCTCAACCCAACCAAAGCCCAAAGCGGGAAAAAGTAGTAAAAATCAACTTTCTCCAAACATATCGAAGCTTATACTCAAAAAGGTTGCAAACGTCATTTTGAACTCAATGGGGGTGGTCTCGAGTCCCAATTCGACTGTTTGCAAAAAGTAGGTTTTCGGACCAAAATCCGACGAACGGTGAAATATTTAAATAAAATATTTAAATATATAATCGATAAATATGCGGGTTGTTACAAATTTTTCGATTGTTCAAATATTTATAAATTGTATGAATTGTTTATACAAGGTTTAAACATAGGAATTTTTAAATGTTAAGGAGTTATTTAAAATTAGATTTTTGAAATATATAAATTATTTTAGCTAAAATAATTTATTAAAAAGGAATTTTTTAAAAAAAATTAAACATAAAAGTAGAATTTATAAAGCTTAAAGTGAAAATTGTTAGTTAATTAAATTTATATAAATGAGAAATTGAATTTTTCGTCTAGTTCAAATATTTATAAATCGTATAATGTTTATATACAGTAAATGAAATTATCAAAGAAAATTTAGATTGAATAGAGATTATGTAAGAAAAATTAGTTTAAATTTAATCTTTAGTTAAATCAATTATTAAAGAAGAAACTGGTTTAAATAAAGCTATCAGTTAATTTAACTATTAAAATGAAATCACCGATAAATTGAAATTATCAAAGAAAATTTAGATTGAATAGATTATGTAAGGAAATTAGTTTAAAATTTAATTAAATTATTAAAACGATAATAAATAATTCGATCTGTTCGAATATTAATAAATTGTGTGAATATTTATACAAGGTATAAATCAAGAAAATCGAGTCAAGATGGGAAATGGATTGCAAAATAAAAGCTAAGGTGAGAACTTCTCACTCTAAAGGATTTATTTAAAATTTTAAATAGTTAGATTTAAAATTGTTAGACTGTGTTGATTGAATGCTTGAATGATGATTGCTATATATCTATATATATATATTGGATGTGAATAGACCATATACGCCGTTAGTAAGCGGAGGTTATTTATTACACACATATACCGCGATATTCCATCTTGAAGTGGAATTGGTATTCTATTATATATATAGCAATATATATATATATATATATTGGCATATGTATATATTGCAGTTGATTGATTTCCCGCATTGTATAGCGGATGAGACCCTATTGCGCCGCCTATTAAGCGGATAATATTTTATAAATCCCATATACCGCGATATTCCACCTCGAAGTGGAATGGGTATAGTGCTAATGTCTATGGATGCAGGGAAACAGGTTGGAGGGATCCAACTGGATTCCTCAAAAATATTTATTTGATTCAGATATTGTGATATTTTATCATATCGATATATGATGTTTGAAAGTCGTGATTGACTATTTGATGTGTTGCATCATCAGATCCAATTTTGAATTTTAAAAATAACGATTTTGATTTTAAGGGATTTCTAAAGTGATTTTTTGAAAGTATACGTTTATAAAATATTTTTTTGAATGGATTCATCTTAAATAAATAAACGTTATAATTTTAATGTTATAAAAATTATGATTTTTGAGAAATACAGTTAAAAGTTGATTTTTAAAAATATGGGATTAATGATCTTATGAAATAATTTAAATTTGGATTTCTGAATTTATTATAAAAAGTTTAAATATAGGATTTATGAAATTTGATTATTCTGTAAATCTAGGAGAATGATGAAATTATAAAGGAGTTTAAA
The DNA here is from genome assembly GCA_030765085.1 of Allium cepa. NCBI lineage: Eukaryota > Viridiplantae > Streptophyta > Magnoliopsida > Asparagales > Amaryllidaceae > Allium > Allium cepa. The sequence continues at coordinate 139,565,035 of CM060937.1, read as the reverse complement.
GACGTTTTAAAAGAATAATATAAATTGATCCATATAAAAGATTTATAAATTGATATTTATAAATTAAAAATATTGGAATTGTAAAACGAGCTTTTATAAGTATGAGAATGAATTGTGAGTGAATTTCATAAATGAATGAAATTTATAGAATTATAACGGTGAAGTTATAAATGGAATTTTATAAACAGTAGGTTTATAAAATTTGTGAAGTTATTTAAAGGAATAGATTTGGATAAATAAATGAATCTTATCAGTTATAAGATTTATAATTATGAAGTTTAAAGGAACGATTTTGTAAACAAATAAATTATAAGCATTTAACTTATAATATGGACTTCCGGTATATAATTGAGTTGTAAATCGAATAGGTTAATAAAGGAAATTTATAAAAGGAAGTGTCATAAAATAAATAGAAATGGAATATATAAACATTGTTTTATAAATCCGCAAACTACTTATTTTAATAAGTAAATTGTTGTAACTTGTTAATGGAGTTATATTCATGTTTTAGACAGTGAATAATATTTTAAATAAAAAGGAATAGAAATGATGAAATTGGTTAACAAGTATATTCATGTTTTTGAATAGTGAATAATATGTTAAAGAAATGGTTTTGAATGTGATGTTTTAAATAGAATTAAAACGATCTAACGATGTTTTGAATGTATTAAGATTCGAAACCATAGATTTCAACATTCATTGTTGAAATAGACGTTTTCGAGAAATAGAAGGAAATGGTAGACTATAACACTGTTGTTACAGTAAATGATTTCCGAAAGGAAATGTTTTGTATAGTATTGGGATTTACATATCTATTTTAATTTCGAATCCCTGTACTAGCGATTTTGGGTTGTCGTAACGATTTTTTACGCAACATTCGTTTTGGCCCAAATAAATATGTTTAAAAGAATGATTTCCTTAAAAGAATGAAATATATATACTTAATTTCGATTTAAGTATATTGAATATTTTCCAAGTGTAGAAAATAAAAAGATTTGTGAATTACTTATTTTTAATAAGCATGGAAATGTCTTTCCAATATTAAGTGGGTATTTTGAATTTATCTTTTTGAGGATAAATTGAAGAAAATGAATATTAGAAATCGAATGGAAATCGTATATTCATAAATATTTTGGAAATGTAAATTCAATATGGAATTTATAAATGAAATTGGGAAAAGGGGTTTAAAAATAAATATTGATTTATTTTTGAAGAATGGAAAATATATATCTTGTAAACATATTTTTGGAAAATAAATAATTGGGAAAATTATTTGGAATCTGGTGATGATTGTGCATGTCTATTAATAGTTCAATAACCGACTATCAATATTTATCTTTGAATAGGTATTTGTTGTGATTTGCTTGAAATTGAATGCCACACTTATTTTTTTAAAATAAGCGCTCACTATTCGGGTTAACCGGGAAAGGACCTTGGGGTCGTATAACCCATTCCGAATATGTGATACGTCGTTATGAATTGCATTTGAAGATCGGTGTTGAAGACCGGGTATCTTCGAAAACGAAAGGGTTTCTTGTTGATTGTCTCTGCACTGGCTGATCCCCGGTATAGAGATCTCCATATGTGATGGGAAATTCGGACGTGATTAGAGATTATCTGGATTGCAAGGACTTCTTTGTAAGTGCCTTCGGTTCTGTTCGATCCCGGAACAGACTTGTATGGATTGTATGTCTGACATTACAATTGAGATATAAAGCCGATTTCTTCCAAATATATTTCTGTTGGTGGGGGAGAATTTATTCTTTTAGCTTAACACCCTTCTCTGAGACGTACGAGCTCAAAGGTTATGTAGTTGAAGGTTATCAGCGATATATTCCCAATTTGGTAATGTGACATACTGAGTGTTGCTGTGAAATGATCATTGTGTTGATTATTTGTGATAGGATCATTTGTTTGATCGTCTATCTTTGTGATCATTTCTATGATCATTTGTTGACCCAAAGCATGACTTTGTATAAAGCGTGGCTTTGTGGACGAGACTTCGTCGAGCCTCACAAACCGGTAATGGTCGAAACAGGAATTGTGCGGCAAGGTTTTCAGGGATAGCGTCCCTAGGGTATGACCATTTCTTCTGGAAAAGGGTAGTATCATGGTATGGAGCCCAGATACTTACTCATGTTGAAACACTTATTATTATGGTGTGATGTTGGTTAGAGAGCTCTCGTTTAAAGGTCCCAAAGGACCGTGGGTGGTATATCTGAGGTTTCTTACTCCCTGGGAAAGGGGTAGCCGGCCTTGTTTGGCAGAGATCCAGTTGGGTTCTTGGGGCGTCTTTCCAGAGGCGTTTCCATGTGGAAATGGGAAGTTCCTTGGCCTGACCATTTGTTGGAAAAAATCCATTCATCCAATACGAGCCTTGTACGGGTTTAGTTGTATAACCTGCTATGGAATGTGGCGGTAACCTGCTATTGAACATAGTAGCTATAGTAGGCATACGATAATGGTCGTATGTTGGCTAAGATTTATATTCTACTTTCGAAATGATTTTTCATACACTATGCACTAGTAATAATATCAAATGTTCTTTTAAATACGTATCAAGCATCTTTGACTATCATAAGGAGAAATCTCCTCCGATTCTGCGTTTGCATGTGTGTGTGTGCGGGAGGCCTAATGCATTGCGAATTGACTTTAAAAATATTCCTCTATTTTGATTTTAAAGAAAAATAAACTGTTTTGAGTTCTCACACCAGTCACATGACTGACTCGGAGTTTATTGTTTTCCTTCCTAAACTCTGGGTGCCCACCAATTTCCACACGGGCAGTCAAGAGTAAAGGTTTATCAGGATATTCTGGAATTCAGGAGTTGCTGGAGGCAAACTGGATGGCATGGCGTATTATTAGTATATAGTATTTCTTTTTCCGCTGTTTGTTATTGTTGTTGTACATTCTGATGATATGATGTAATGAAATGTAATGTAATAACTCATATAGTTCTTTGTTTAAAGATTATTCATTTATCTATTATATGTTGTTCCGCTGCGAATTGTGAGATTCTGATATTGTTCTGTTATTTCTTTCCGTTTTCTGTTCTATCTTTTTCTCTCTTCTTCTACCTCTTTCTTTTTCTTCTTTTCTTTTTCTTAAAACCCTAACTATTCGGTTTTTCGGCAACGAAAAATCGCGTACGTTACATTTGATATCAGAGCATATGGTTAAGCGACAACCATGGTTCTGTTGGGTGTTACTCATTAGAGATAGAGTCAGTAGTACAATAGAATGAGTTTGAGTGTAATAATAGATATGAGCGCGTATTTGTTAATGAATATAAAATTGTTTTTGAATTGGGTAAATAAGATAATTTTGCCCAAAACTATTTTTTTGATAAAGAAGAAATGATTTTCAATGAATTATTATAGTATATGGTTGCATGATTGTTAGGAAGTAATAATATTAAATTATTATCATTAGTATATGGAATTAAATAAGAAATAAAATGGATTGAATTCAAGTAGGCTAACTTGATAAATTATTAATTCATGGACTAATGAATTGGTTAAATTAAAGTTTAGTTGTGAGCTAAATTTGAAGATAAATTTGAATTTGTATATAAATTCAAGTGAGTAAAAGAAATAAATTGAAATTCCCTTTGTATGTAATTAAATAAATTCGAGATGAATTGAATATGGAAATTGAAATTTAAAATAAATTAGTGAATGAAACTAATTTAAAGTAGTAATATAAATTAGTAAATGAAAGTTAATCGATAAAATTCAATATTCAGAATAGAAGATGAATTGAATTCAAATAGAATTGAAATTGTGAATTGAATTGAATTGTAAATTGAATTCGAATGAAATTGAAATTGTGAATTGAATTCAAATAGAATTGAAATTGTGAATGAGATTGAAATGTAAAATTTAACGAAAATGAATGTGTAACTTCAATAGTGAAGTAAAAATGTATAAGAAGCATATATTGGAAATTTTGTAATAGAATTGGCAAAATAGTTTGAATTTTGGAATTGGATATTATGACTAGCAAGATATACAGGTGTATAAAAGAATTGGGATTTTGATTTCAAAGATAAAAAATTGAATTGCTCGACAAAAAGGTACGTATTTCAATTTCAGTATGAAATTTGATGATTTTCTTCTCCAGCCACTTGGCTTTCTCTTTTCTTTTTGATTCTGAGGGGCCGTGGTGCCATTTTGTAGTCGTACCGAGCTAGCCGCGCAAAGGAGACGCTGGCGAAATTTTTCGAAAATTTAGGGTGTTAGAAAAATTTTTGAGAAAATTTTGAAAGTTTGAAATTTGAATTTAAATTTAAATTTGAATTTTGAAGCAAACAATATTGTTTGGAACCTATAATTGAAGTTGTAAAGCTAGTTGAAATGATAATGAATCTTTAATAAAAAGATTTAGGCTAGAAAGTTGATAAAACTATTTGGATTGTGAAAAATGATAATCGAGATAAGGGCATTCTTCTTAACTTGTAATTTCGGGACGAAATTCTTTTAAGGGAGGAAGATTGTAACGACCCAGAATTTTTGAACATTTGAAAATGAAATATTTAATTAATTTTAAATATTTGAATGATGGTTTGAATTGAATTTCAAATTTTCAGAATGAAAATGACGATTAAATTTTAGAATTTAATCTATTGAAAGTTGAATAAAAATTTGAATCTTCAATTTTAAACTGATTAAAAATATTTCAAAGGCTAATAAAATTCATATAGATAATACTGAAGATAATAGAAGCTTCAGAATTTAATTTGAAAGTGAATTTTTCAGTTTTAAAAATATATCGTTTGAATCGATATTTAAAAATAGCCGTCCGAGGCACAGTCTCGGAATTCAACGAAATCAGTTCCATTGGGTCTGTAATATTGAATTATTACCGGATTTCAAATTTCGTATCAATCGGAGTTGTTGTGTGAGAATATGACACAAAAACGCGTTGAAATTCAAAACGAATTCAGTTTGAAATTTTAAATTTAAATGGGTCAACATACGCACGTTTTCATTCCTAAATTCGTGCCAAAAATTTCGCAGAGAATCACGCCTTAGAATCATGCTACGAGATCGTGAAAGCATGGCCGAGCATGTTTCGTTCACTTTTAAAATCTCCCTCTTCCTTTATCATTCGAAAATCAATTCGAAGAAAAAAAAATGGCCGAAGCCCCTATCAGAAGAAAAAAAAATTCACAAGCCCTCTCCTATTTTCTCTTCCTCCCAAATTAACATTAATGGCCGCAGCCCTCCTTTATTAAAATCGAACGATTTTTCGTTCGATCGATTCACGAGGCTAGGGCACGGCGACGCTCACAAGCGCGAGGCGCGTGCGTGGGATGGGTCGAGCTCGCGACGACGACCAAGCTATGGCGGCAGTGGGTTCTCAAGCAGCGGCGACTCATTGCGACAAGTTGGGGGTATCGCGACCGTTTCGCTAGAGCGTTCTCGAGTAAGCAATGGCGATGGATTTTCTAAGGGGTGGCGAGTTAGGTGAAGCGCGCGCGCGTAGGCTAGGGTGAAGGCGGCTAGGGCAGTGGAAGACGATTGCAGCAACTTCGATTTCGATGTCGCGTGGGAGTTAGGGCTCGAACGATTGCAGTGAGGTATTTTCGCAATCTATTTATTTAATTTACATATTTATATGTATACATTTTAGAGAAAAAATAAACTATGCAGTTGATTCAATTTTTAAAAATGCAGTAAGATATTTTTGGATATATATACATACAGAAAAGTTTTTACAGTAAATATATGTATATGTATAAGATTAAGAAAGTATAGAAATTTTTAAAAAAACAATATAGAGTTTATAAAGACTAAATTTTTAAAGAAAAGAATTAGTTTAAAACTAATTTTTTTGTTAAGTCAGATTTTAAATGAAGCTGATTTTTCGATTGTTCGAATATTTATAAATAGTATGAATTGTTTATAAAAGGTTTAAACATAGGAATTTTTAAATGTTAAGGAGTTATTTAAAATTAGATTTTTGAAATATATAAATTATTTTAGTTAAAATAATTTATTAAAAAGGAATTTGTTAAAAAAAAAATTAAACTCAAAAGTAGAATTTATAAAGCTTAAAGTGAAAATTGTTAGTTAATTAAATTTATTTAAATGAGAAATTGAATTTTTCGTCTAGTTCAAATATTTATAAATCGTATAATGTTTATATACAGTAAATGAAATTATCAACGAAAATTTAGATTGAATAGAGATTATGTAAGAAAAATTAGTTTAAATTTAATCTTTAGTTAAATCAATTATTAAAGAAGAAACTGGTTTAAATAAAACTATCAGTTAATTTAACTATTAAAATGAAATCACCGATAAATTGAAATTATGAAAGAAAATTTAGATTGAATAGATTATGTAAGGAAATTAGTTTAAAATTTAATTAAATTATTAAAACGATAATAAATTATTCGATCTGTTTGAATATTAATAAATTGTGTGAATATTTATACAAGGTATAAATCAAGAAAATCGAGTCAAGATGGGAAATGGATTGCAAAATAAAAGCTAAGGTGAGAACTTCTCACTCTAAAGGATTTAATTAAATTTTTAAATAGTTAGATTTAAAATTGTTAGACTGTGTTGATTGAATGCTTGAATGATGATTGTTATATATATATATATATATATATATATATATATATATATATATATATATATATATAGGATGAGAATAGACCCTATACGCCGTTAGTAAGCAGAGGTTATTTATTACACACATATACCACGATATTCCATCTTGAAGTGGAATTGGTATTATATTATATATATAGCGATATATATATATATTGGCATATGTATATATTGCAGTTGATTGATTTCCCGTATTGTATAGCGGATGAGACCCTATTGCGCCGCCTATTAAGCGGATAATATTTTATAAATCCCATATACCGCGATATTCCACCTCGAAGTGGAATGGGTATTGTGCTAATGTCTGTGGATGCAGGGAAACAGGTTGGAGGGATCCAACTGGATTCCTCACAAATATTTATTTGATTCAGATATTGTGATATTTTATCATATCGATATATGATGTTTGAAAGTCGTGATTGACTATTTGATGTGTTGCATCATCGGATCCAATTTTGAAGTTTAAAAATAACGATTTTCATTTTAAGGGATTTCTAAAGTGATTTTTTGAAAGTATACGTTTATAAAATATTTTTTTGAATTGATTCATCTTAAATAAATAAACGTTATAATTTTAATGTTATAAAAATTATGATTTTTGAGAAATACAGTTAAAAGTTGATTTTTAAAAATATGGGATTAATGATCTTATGAAATAATTTAAATTTGGATTTCTGAATTTATTATAAAAAGTTTAAATATAGGATTTATGAAATTTGATTATTCTGTAAATCTAAGAGAATGATGATATTATAAAGGAGTTTAAAGACGTTTTAAAAGAATAATATAAATTGATCCATATAAAAGATTTATAAATTGATATTTATAAATTAAAAATATTGGAATTGTAAAACAAGCTTTTATAAGTATGAGAATGAATTGTGAATGAATTTCATAAATGAATGAAATTTATAGAATTATAACGGTGAAGTTATAAATGGAATTTTATAAATAGTAGGTTTATAAAATTTGTGAAGTTATTTAAAGGAATAGATTTGGATAAATAAATGAATCTTATCAGTTATAAGATTTATAATTATGAAGTTTAAAGGAACGATTTTGTAAACAAATAAATTATAAGCATTTAACTTATAATATGGACTTTCGGTATATAATTGAGTTGTAAATCGAATAAGTTAATAAAGGAAATTTATAAGAGGAAGTGTCATAAAATAAATAGAAATGGAATATATAAACATTGTTTTATAAATCCGCAAACTACTTATTTTGATAAGTAAATTGTTGTAACTTGTTAATGTAGTTATATTCATGTTTTAGACAGTGAATAATCCTTTAAAATAAAAAGGAATAGAAATGATGAAATTGGTTAACTAGTATATTCATGTTTTTGAATAGTGAATAATATGTTAAAGAAATGGTTTTGAATGTGATGTTTTAAATAGAATTAAAACGATCTAACGATGTTTTGAATGTATTAAGATTCGAAACCGTAGATTTCAACATTCATTGTTGAAATAGACGTTTTCGAGAAATAGAAGGAAATGGTAGACTATAACACTGTTGTTATAGTAAATGATTTCCGAAAGGAAATGTTTTGTATAGTATTGGGATTTACATATCTATTTTAATTTCGAATCCCTGTACTAGTGATTTTGGGTTGTCGTAACGATGTTTTACGCAACATTCGTTTTGGCCCAAATAAATATGTTTAAAAGAATGATTTCCTTAAAAGAATGAAATATATATACTTAATTTCGATTTAAGTATATTGAATATTTTCTAAGTGTAGAAAATAAAAAGATTTGTGAATTACTTATTTTTAATAAGTATGGAAATGTCTTTCTAATATTAAGTGGGTATTTTGAATTTATCTTTTTGAAGATAAATTGAAAAAAATGAATATTAAAAATCGAATGGAAATCGTATATTCATAAATATTTTGGAAATGTAAATTCAATATGGAATTTATAAATGAAATTGGGAAAAAGGGTTTAAAAATAAATATTGATTTATTTTTGAAGAATGGAAAATATATATCTTGTAAAGATATTTTTGGAAAATAAATAATTTGGGAAAATTATTTGGAATCTAGTGATGATTGTGCATGTCTATTGATAGTTCAATAACCGACCATCAATATTTACCTTTGAATAGGTATTTGTTGTGATTTGCTTGAAATTGAATGCCACACTTATTTTTTTTAAATAAGCGCTCACTATTCGGGTTAACCGGGAAAGGACCTTGGGGTCGTATAACCCAATCCGAATATGTGATACGTCGTTATGAATTGCATTTGAAGATCGGTGTTGAAGACCGGATATCTTCGAAAACGAAAGGGTTTCTTGTTGATTGTCTCTGCACTGGCTGATCCCCGGTATAGAGATCTCCATATGTGAAGGGAAATTCGGACGTGATTAGAGATTATCCGGATTGCAAGGACTTCTTTGTAAGTGCCTTCGGTTCTGTTCGATCCCGGAACAGACTTGTATGGATTGTATGTCTGACATTACAATTGAGATATAAAGCTGATTTCTTTCAAATATATTTCTGTTGGTGGCGGAGAATTTATTCTTTTAGCTTAACACCCTTCTCTGAGACGTACGAGCTCAGAGGTTATGTAGTTAAAGGTTATCAGCGATATATTCCCAATTTGGTAATGTGACATACTGAGTGTTGCTGTGAAATGATCATTGTGTTGATTATTTGTGATAGGATCATTTGTTTGATCGTCTATTTTTGTGATCATTTCTATGATCATTTGTTGACCCAAAGCATGACTTTGTATAAAGCGTGGCTTTGTGGACGAGACTTCGTCGAGCCACACAAACCGGTAATGGTCGAAACAGGAATTGTGCGGCAAGCTTTTCAGGGATAGCGTCCCTAGGGTATGACCATTCCTTATGGAAAAGGGTAGTATCATGGTATGGAGCCCAGATACTTACTCATGTTGAAACACTTATTATTTTGGTGTGATGTTGGTTAGAGAGCTCTCGTTTAAAGGTCCCAAAGGACCGGGGTTGGTATATCTGAGGTTTCTTACTCCCTGGGAAAGGGGTAGCCGGCCTTGTTTGGCAGAGATCCAGTTGGGTTCTCGGGGCGTCTTTCCAGAGGCGTTTCCATGTGGCAATGGGAAGTTCCTTGGCTTGACCATTTGTTGGAAAAAATCCATTCATCCAATACGAGCCTTGTACGGGTTTAGTTGTATAACCTGCTATGGAATGTGGCGGTAACCTGCTATTGAACATAGTAGCTATAGTAGGCATACGATAATGGTCGTATGTTGGCTAAGATTTATATTCTACTTTCGAAATGATTTTTCATACACTATGCACTAGTAATAATATCAAATGTTCTTTTAAATACGTATCAAGCATTTTTGACTATCATAAGGAGAAATCTCCTCCGATTTTGCGTTTGCATGTGTGTGTGCGGGAGGCCTTATGGTAGTCTCATTTTTAAAAGCATTGCGAATTGACTTTAAAAATATTCCTCTATTTTGATTTTAAAGAAAAATAAACTGTTTTGAGTTCTCACACCAGTCACATGACTGACTCGGAGTTTATTGTTTTCCTTCCTAAACTCTGGATGCCCACCAATTTCCACACGGGCAGTCAAGAGTAAAGGTTTATCAGGATATTCTGGAATTCAGGAGTTGCTGGAGGCAAACTGGATGGCATGGCGTATTATTAGTATATAGTATTTCTTTTTCCGCTGTTTGTTATTGTTGTTGTACATTCTGATGATATGATGTAATGAAATGTAATGTAATAACTGATATAGTTCTTTGTTTAAAGATTATTCATTTATCTATTATATGTTGTTCCGCCGCGAATTGTGAGATTCTGATATTGTTCTGTTATTTCTTTCCGTTTTTTGTTCTATCTTTTTCTCTCTTCTTCTACCTCTTTCTTTTTCTTCTTTTCTTTTTCTTAAAACCCTAACTATTCGGTTTTTCGGCAACGAAAAATCGCGTACGTTACATGAACTATATGTTTATAATAATAAGCAATTAACTTTGTTATTTAAAATTTAAATTTCAAATATCATTTCAAAAATATTAAATCGAATTAACATTTCAAATTTCTAAACTATATATATTAAAGTTTGAAAAACTCTTGTTAAATTTAAATTAATAATTTTCCTATTTCAAATATATATACAAATATATATACTCATTTCAAATAGAAACATTCTAACATTAAATTTGTTAATTTCCATATTAAATTTTAAAACAAATCTCAAATCACAATATATACATTTATATATTACAATTTGAATATAAAGTTTTATTATATAAAACATTCCCTATTTACAAGATATGTCAATATATATATTATAAATAGAAAATAAAATAAGTCTTACCAATTACCAAATAAATATTCCAAATTAAAATGTTATAAATTTTCAAAAGAATTAATCTTGCCTATTTATATTGCAAAGAAAAATGTTTATAGATATTAACAAATTATTATCATTAATCTTTAAAATAAATTTCATTTGTCAATTTATAATGTAAAATGATCAAATCAATTTAATTATTGTCAAAGATTATTAAACTGATATTGCTCAAAATTCCAGGTTGTTACATTCCTCCCCTCTTAAAAGAATTTCGTCCCCGAAATTTAAAAGCAAAGATAATTTAATAACCCAGCTAAAGAATTTAAATTCCTATCAGAAATCAAACAATCAATCATAGCAACCAATTCAAACAAATAATTTTATCTATCCAGAAAAATTCTGAATAGAACTTACTAATATTATCTAGAATTTTCTAGATACCTATACTGGAATACTTGCTCTACAAATCTTAAGTAACTACACTATCAACCAAGAACTTCCTCATCCGATTCTTCAAATCTAAACAAGATATCAGACTAAACTCAAAACCAGCTCAACCATCAGATTCCTTCTGAACTACTAATTCTATCACTCGAAGAATCATACACATATTCCTCGGAGATATGTGAAATACAATGAATTCCAGCTATCCAAACTGGCAATTCAATCCTATAGATCAAAATCAAATCTTCAAAGAACACAGGAAAACTCAAAATACCTCTAGAGCTAACTTTCCAGTTTTACCCAATCTCGTATAATTCCTTTGATTGGATAGAACCTAAAGTAACATCCAAATTCTAACTACACATTCCAAACCTCCTAAATTCTTAACTGCATAACTCTTCAGATGCTCTGAGTCACCTTCAATCTTCCTGATCAGCCTAACCCTTGCTGATTGCTCCATGAAACATCAGCACTGACTCAAACCAAATCTCCAGATCCTACTCAACAAAATGGCTTTCCCAAAAATAATTTGCTGAAATCCAAAATACAACTCTATACTACAAGCATTAATGGATTTCAAACCTATATCTCATATCTGAAATAGCCAAACAGTTGTACTTGACAACCTTGCCTACCAAATCCAGAAAATTTCTTTATACTTGAATTTCTTGTAGAAATCCCTTACTGCAACATCCGGTTGCTCCATACTAGAATAATTGCCAACTGGCTTCCGCTGCACAACTCTGATCTAGAGCAGATAAGAATGCTATAGAAAAATTCAAGCACAATCTTTCTCCATACACAGTTCATCCGACTCATAAAATCTTAGTGACCATTCCACTTGGTCAAAACACCTCAACAGAATCTCAACTAGAATAAGATGATCAATCCTTTTTCGAAGAGCCCTGAGCTACCTCACCAAACTGTAACGACCCGCCGCTCTGACCGTCTCTAGTCGGTAATTAAACCAACTACAAACGTTCAAAATGACGGATTGTTATTTAGTTTATAACATTTAAACAGAATCAGTCACAAAAGTTCAAGTGACAAAATGCAAAGAGCAAACATGCAATTCATTCAAACACTTCAATTTTTAAACCTATATTTAAAACTGAAGTTTAATCTCCACCTTCAATTTAAATTTTACTCTTACATATAAAACAGAAACAGTTTCTGTTTTATTAAGAAAAATCAACTTTAAAATTCCCTGAATTTAAACCATTTCAAAAGACAACAGAATTCAAACTTATTTGAATTCAACTTAAATTCAGTTTCAAAACTCCAAGTTTACAATGTAGTTTGTAATTTATATCAAATTTTAAAACTGGAAACAGTTTAAACAAAACTGCAAAAGCTTCAGGTAATAGACCTGTAACACAGAATAGGTGATCAGGTACCTGCAAATTCCAAGTGGTCAACAATGACCAAGGAAAAATGAAACAAGGTGCAAACTGGAAGACATGAACCAGCATAAGCAAATGGATGCACAGGGGTGCAACAGGGGAAAAAAAATGCCCAGGAATGCCTCAGAATGGTATAAGAGCAACAGAGATGGGAAGGAGTATATAGATATAAAGACTGAAACAACATCAACAACCCAAAATGCAGACCAACCAGAAGTACAAGTGCATGGAGCAAATGATACAAGCTACATGAAAGCAACAATGTTTCCAGAAAAGCAAAACACATGCATTTCATTCATTTAATTCAGGCCATCATATTCATTCAGGAATTCAAGTACACAAGATTTGATTGCATCTGTTCTTATCAGTAAAAAAAAAAAAAACAAAACAAAACAAAATACACATAGTATCTGTTCTTATCAATTTATATACATCTGTCCTCATCGGTTTAAAATTTAAGCAAATCAAGCAAGTGACAGCAAATAGCATCTGTCCTTAACAGTTTAAACTTAAATCAATAGCATCTGCTCCTAACAGTTTAAAACTTTCAAGCAAATCGAGCAAGAGACCGCAAATAGCCCCAAATAGTTCAGATTCAAGTAACCGAGCCAATGATAACAGATAACACCCAAAAACATAGTATGCAACCAACATTCAAATTCAACAAATTTAAATACTTGCATTAAAATAAATCGTGAGCCAAAAGACTCACCTTTCACCGAATCAAAATGGAGCGCACGCGAGTCGAAACAAAAATGAAGCCGAAGCCCTAATTTCCTGAAGGTGCCGCGAGCGAGTTGAAGCTGAAGCAAGGGAAAGTCGAGCAAATTGAAGTTGTCGCTTTCGATTTTGAAAAGCCCTAACTTGAAACGAAGACGAAGAGGAACGCGGCCGCCATTATCCTTCGCCCCCTTTTTTTCTTTTTATTTTCGTTTAGGTTTTTTTTTTTCCGAATGAGTGAAAAATATGAAACGGGTTTGGATTGAATTAACAAGGGAACGGTATCGAAAATAAACATGGGCCGATATTACTACAAAGCCCACTCAACCCTTAACAAAAATTTTGAAGGGAATTTAAATAAATTTACAAACTTCAAACTCAAATTTTTTAAATTCAAATATATTCTTCATATTAACTTGAAAAATTCAAATAGCCTCATAGTTTCAAATCCAAATTTAATCCAATTTTTAATTTACATAAGTAATAATCCTTAAATCCAATTTTTTTTTTTCTTAAGTCATTAGTTTGAATTTCAATTACAAATTAAATATTCAATTTCAGCTCCAAAGTCAAGTTTAAATTTTTATTCAACTTCTTATAGATTAAATTTTAAAATTTAATCACCAATTTCATTGTTATATTGGAAATTCAATTTAAATTATCATTCAAATATTTAAAATTAATTAAATATTCACAATTTAAATTGTTCAAAATTTAGGATCGTTACAATCTCCCCTCCTTAAAAGAATTTCGTCCCGAAATTACAAGTAAGGAGAAATGATTGTTGAAATTTCACTAATATTTATATTTTACACACTTTTATCAAGTTTGAAACTTATTAAAAATAAATGAATGCAGGATTCATTCTATTTGTTTTATCTCACTAACTTTGTTTATTAACTCATTTGTCTATTATTTTCTACAATCAAGACACAAAAATCTTTACTAAAGTTTCCAACTTACAAAACCCAAATTTTAAATTTGAACTTCTTCATTTAAGAAATTTACATAGTATAACTTTTCCAAAGCTGTGGACTTTTCAAAACATTCCAAAAATCCTCTTCCTTAATTTATTAGGTTGGAATTTATATCACTTTAATTTCAGATAATTGATTTTCTATTTAAAGTTTGAAAATACTTGCTAACTCGAAATTTAACAAGTCTACTGTCGTTCTTAAAGACATTAGGCATACGCTGGCCAGGCGCAAGTCTAACAATCTCCAAGTACTAAATATACTTGCTTCAATTCCCAGTGAAAATAGTTTTTTTAAAAATTCTTTTTAAAAAAAATGGATATGGAAAGCACATTCCCCCATGGATCACAGTTTACTCGGCGGTTCCGCTACTATCCCAGTAGAGTCGCTTGTAACTGTGGATATCTCATCCCTTGAATTTCGCCATGGTTGTTGCCAAAGATCGCGGTTCACACGGCGGTTACGCTACTATCCCAGTAGAATCGCTCGTGACCGTAGGCATCTCGCCCCTCGAATTACGCTTTGGTTTGTAGATTGCAGTTTACACAGCGGTTACGCCACTATCCCAGTGGAATCGCTTGTAACTGTAGGCATCACGCCCCTCAAATTACGCTACCACCCGAGTGTAACTAGATCGCGGTATACACGGCGGTTACGCCACTATCCCAGTGGAATCGCTTGTAACCGTAGGCATCTCGCCCCTCGAATTACGCTAGCACACTATACCAGTCCAAAAGGACATTCCAACTAATGGAAATACTACGTAGCTACGATTTTCAAATGGACACTCATCTCGAGTTCCAACAACCTTCACAAATGTTTAAATGGAAGGTACTTTTCCATATCCTCAATTTGGAAAACATAATATTATACATACATATATAATATTTCATTTCACATTTTTGTACATATCATACTCATGTACTTACATAAGTTTTCCATAACAATTACTTTTCCAAACTAATTGGTTTTCGAATTAATCGTATTCACACATATACGTTATGAAAACCACAATATTTCATACCCATAACAAATAGAGGATTCACAAATTTTCCATTTCATCATCCATTTAAAATTTTCCTCTAAGTCGATTTGGAAATTTTTAAGGTTATCTCAAACCAAATTCACATTCATAATCCAATTTATTATCGACTTCACACTCGATTTGGATTTCAGGTTACATCGTCAATCCTCAACACATAATTGATGTCTATCGATATATAACCTCTGAGCTCGTACGTCTCAGAGAAGGGTGTTAAGCTAAGAGAATAAATTCTCCGCCACCGCAGATATATATTTAATAGAGATCAATTGATATGTCGTCAATTCACAATGTTAGACATACAATCCAAATCATCCATTTAAAATTCAAAGTTCAACTTACATTGTTTTTGGGTGTCAAAGTTAAACTCCATTTAACTCAAAATTCAATCACTTTGAAATTTTTCCAAGTTGAACTAAGTGTTCAAATTTCCCAAAAATAATATCTTTACAAGATATAAAATTTTTCACACTTAACCATTTGAAACAAATTCAAATATTCACTTTTCAATTTATCTTTAAAAGATAAAATCTCAAAACATTTACTTTTCACTTTATCTTGAAAAGATAAAATTTCAAACCTTTCATTTCATATTGGAAAATATTTCCATACTTATTCAATAATAAGTAATTTACAAATCCATTTATTTTCAACACTTTGAAAATATTTGATATACTTAAACCAAAATCAAATATATATTTCATTCTTAAAAGAAATCCTTCTTTTAAACACATTTCAAAACAACTTAAAATGAATTTACTTCATTTCATAGTGTTGCTTCCCAAAAACATTCCCATTTAAGTTTTTCAACTTCAACTTAATTCATAGTTTGAATTCTGCATACATTTCAAAATATTGGTTTTAAACCAACTTCAAATTTCCAATATTAAGTTTTCCACTTAACTTATTTCCATGCCCATTCAAATTCAAATTCTTCATTGCATCTATTTTAATCTCTTATAAATTTTCATTAGATTCATATCTCTTTTTATATCTCATTTATTGTCCAAAACCATAGATATAACACCTTTAATAAGTTACAATAATTTACTTATCAAAATAAGTCATTTGCGGATTTTATAAACATCTTTAGAAATTACATTTCTATTTATAAAACTTTGTTTTATAATCTCCTTTACTAATTTGATTCAAACCAATTTAGACCAATTCATTAATTCACTTAACTTATATTTCATTTTCCATAACTCTCAAAACTTCGATAATGAGTTTCCGAATGATCGAAACTCAAGTCTAACGAGACCTCACCGAAGAGAAACGGTCGCAAACCTAAATTTAGAGAGGGGAATCTTCAAAATAATTCTAATTTTCAAAATACCCTTTTGTTTTAAAGAAATTTTTTTTTTATACTTCTTTAGATTTGAAAACACTTCCTTTAAAGTGATTCTAGTAACTATTCATATTAAACGCCATAAACTAAGCTTTGTGTAAACCAAAGCTCTGATACCACTTTGTAACGACCCGCCGCTCTGACCGTCTCTAGTCGGTAATTAAACCAACTACAAACGTTCAAAATGACGGATTGTTATTTAGTTTATAACATTTAAACAGAATCAGTCACAAAAGTTCAAGTGACAAAATGCAAAGAGCAAACATGCAATTCATTCAAACACTTCAATTTTTAAACCTATATTTAAAACTGAAGTTTAATCTCCACCTTCAATTTAAATTTTACTCTTACATATAAAACAGAAACAGTTTCTGTTTTATTAAGAAAAATCAACTTTAAAATTCCCTGAATTTAAACCATTTCAAAAGACAACAGAATTCAAACTTATTTGAATTCAACTTAAATTCAGTTTCAAAACTCCAAGTTTACAATGTAGTTTGTAATTTATATCAAATTTTAAAACTGGAAACAGTTTAAACAAAACTGCAAAAGCTTCAGGTAATAGACCTGTAACACAGAATAGGTGATCAGGTACCTGCAAATTCCAAGTGGTCAACAATGACCAAGGAAAAATGAAACAAGGTGCAAACTGGAAGACATGAACCAGCATAAGCAGATGGATGCACAGGGGTGCAACAGGGGAAAAAAAATGCCCAGGAATGCCTCAGAATGGTATAAGAGCAACAGAGATGGGAAGGAGTATATAGATATAAAGACTGAAACAACATCAACAACCCAAAATGCAGACCAACCAGAAGTACAAGTGCATGGAGCAAATGATACAAGCTACATGAAAGCAACAATGTTTCCAGAAAAGCAAAACACATGCATTTCATTCATTTAATTCAGGCCATCATATTCATTCAGGAATTCAAGTACACAAGATTTGATTGCATCTGTTCTTATCAGTAAAAAAAAAAACAAAACAAAACAAAATACACATAGCATCTGTTCTTATCAATTTATATACATCTGTCCTCATCGGTTTAAAATTTAAGCAAATCAAGCAAGTGACAGCAAATAGCATCTGTCCTTAACAGTTTAAACTTAAATCAATAGCATCTGCTCCTAACAGTTTAAAACTTTCAAGCAAATCGAGCAAGAGACCGCAAATAGCCCCAAATAGTTCAGATTCAAGTAACCGAGCCAATGATAACAGATAACACCCAAAAACATAGTATGCAACCAACATTCAAATTCAAAAAATTTAAATACTTGCATTAAAATAAATCGTGAGCCAAAAGACTCACCTTTCACCGAATCAAAATGGAGCGCACGTGAGTCGAAACAAAAATGAAGCCGAAGCCCTAATTTCCTGAAGGTGCCGCGAGCGAGTTGAAGCTGAAGCAAGGGAAAGTCGAGCAAATTGAAGTTGTCGCTTTCGATTTTGAAAAGCCTAACTTGAAACGAAGACGAAGAGGAACGCGGCCGCCATTATCCTTCGCCCCCTTTTTTTCTTTTTATTTTCGTTTAGGTTT
Source organism: Allium cepa (assembly GCA_030765085.1). Classification (NCBI taxonomy): domain Eukaryota; kingdom Viridiplantae; phylum Streptophyta; class Magnoliopsida; order Asparagales; family Amaryllidaceae; genus Allium; species Allium cepa. The sequence goes on along the minus strand of CM060937.1, from coordinate 139,546,644 downwards.
TTTTTTTTCCGAATGAGTGAAAAATATGAAACGGGTTTGGATTGAATTAACAAGGGAACGGTATCAAAAATAAACATGGGCCGATATTACTACAAAGCCCACTCAACCCTTAACAAAAATTTTGAAGGGAATTTAAATAAATTTACAAACTTCAAACTCAAATTTTTTAAATTCAAATATGTTCTTCATATTAACTTGAAAAATTCAAATAGCCTCATAGTTTCAAATCCAAATTTAATTCAATTTTTAATTTACATAAGTAATAATCCTTAAATCCAAAATTTTTTTTTTTCTTAAGTCATTAGTTTGAATTTCAATTACAAATTAAATATTCAATTTCAGCTCCAAAGTCAAGTTTAAATTTTTATTCAACTTCTTATAGATTAAATTTTAAAATTTAATCACCAATTTCATTGTTATATTGGAAATTCAATTTAAATTATCATTCAAATATTTAAAATTAATTAAATATTCACAATTTAAATTGTTCAAAATTTAGGATCGTTACACAAACTCTTCTCGTTCTAAGAGTCATCCCTCTTCATGGTTGAACCATTAATACTACTCCTGGGAATCCAAGTCAATAAGAAAACTCAGTCTCCGAGTCGGGTCAACTTCTAATTCCCTCAAAACATTTGGAGAACCTCCGACTACTTTCATAGCTTTTACCCCTATATGAGATGCCTCAATTCCCAAACTAAAGAATACTCAAAGATTCCCAAACTAATCGCAAGTCACTTTTGTGATTCCACTCAGTACTGATTCCAAAGAACTGTCTCCCCAACTAGAACAGCTTTTCCTATTCAAGATAAATCTTAAGCATGGCTTATTTATCAGAAAAACTGATAGATCACTTCCAACAAATATCCTACTCTGCTGAGCTTCCCAAAAGAAAAGGATAAGTCTTCCCTATCTGCCTAGTCTGCTGATAGTAGAATCCCAAAGATTACCGAATCACCGAAGAAATAGATCCTTGCTGCTGCTTCCAAACTTCACTTCAATGATACTGCTAAGCCACAAGATCTTTCTTAACTAAAAGCTTCTTGAAACACAAACTATCACCTAATTCCACCAAAAATCCTTGAGACGCGTCGACATATTCTCAAGAAACTCGGCTCCAAACCAAAAACCAACCACTTATCTTCTTAAGGAAACAAATGAGACCTTGTCCGAAATGAGGTAACTCATCGACCTTAGTCTCAATCTTCAATATAGACAATATACTCTTACTTGAGATCCAGAAAATTCCTAAACATCCGAATCTTCATTGCAGTAGACATCAATTTCACTTCCAACACCATCTAAATCTGGCTCCAAAAGAAACATCTTCAGAACCATCTATGGATACTGCATCTCATCACACAGCTATTCCTCCTTGAGGCTATCAAGATACCACCTCTTGCTTCTCCTCAGTGGACAGATTCAGCTTTTAGAAATCCCGCTCACTTGAAAGCAAATCTGCCTCACACCCAAGAATATACTCCAATTCTTGAAAAAGACTTCCTCTGGACTCAAAGAGATCCTTTCACCAATCTACACAACTTATTCGAGACGGTATTAGATCTACAATCTCAACAGATCCACTTCCAACCACAACATATGAGCCTCAACCAATAGTGGTAGTCGTGTTCCACACACTCCTACCTTATCTACCTTTATAACCTATGTTGGAAAATCCGAACAGATAACCCAACAGATTAGGTATATATATATATATATATATATATATATTACAAGTACGCTCTCTCAAGATAGACACCACTCCAGAGCCTAGGTATTCACTCAACCTAATGCTCTGATACCACTGTAGCGACCCGACTTTCTATCACCAGAAAATCGCATCACTAATTAAGAAAGAAAGAGATAGAAGAAGAAAAGAAAGAGAAGAAAAAGAAACAACACATCGGAATCTCACAGCGGAACGATTTAAATATAATATAGAACATATACAAATTATCAGAGTACACATCTATACATCTCAATTTAGACAGTTATAACATTTCTGTCTAATACAATACAAGAACATCAACACAGAATATCAACACAGCGGAAACTCTAACTATATCTACACGCTGAAGCCTCCTGCTCCAAAGCTCCTCCAGAATTCGTCAAGGATAACCTGAATCACTTGACTACTCATACATAATATGAGTACCCAAGAGTTTAATAAAACAGAAAATAAACACTCGGGTCAGAAAGGGGTCTAGTGTGAGTAAACGGTTTAGGATTGCTTAACTTTAGAAAATCCTTTGAAAACCAAAGGTATCACGTAAGACTTCCCATACATAAACATGGAAAAGTTTTTACCTTACGCTAACCAAAACATTTGATAGGAAATCCAGTGATATTATAATAGTGTCTAGGGTTTTCAAATAAGTATGAAATAGCCGAAATTTTTACGTTCATTAAATTTCAGCTACTAGCCACAAAAGTTGGTAATACAAACAAAACCGTAGGGTCTCGTAGGGAAAATGGGTTTCCAACAATGGCAGGGCTAATGGGGTACTATCCGTCACAGTACGTGGCCTAGATCACTGTACCGAGGAGTACTCCCACTCCCCTGCAACACAAGGCCGGGACCATTCCTTACTGAACAGTCCCGAACAAGACCACCCCGTAGTTGGGTGCAGTTCCAACTGCCCACAAAGCCGAAATAAAAAGAGACATCTAGACAGGGATGTATCTCGCTCTCCAGTGGGAGCGACCCACGAAGCCTTGCTGCACCTCCCCTGTTTTAGTCATTCCCAGTTGATGAGGCTTGAGGCTGCGATTACCTTTACGACACATTTATCTTAGAATGCTCATCGTCCACCTGACGATGTTCTGGAAGCATTCAATCCATACAAGTTCGTTCCGGGTTCGAACGAAACCGAAGGCACTATTTCGTTGCACTCATTTTGGAATCACCCTCAGAGTCAACGACCATAGCCCTTGCACTCTAAATCACCATCTCGAACCTATAAGCGCTATTTCATCAAACTCATTACGGAATCACCCAAAGAGTTATACTGACGTATAGCTCTTACACCTCGAGTCTTCACTTGCTCCACTTGGATTAACGACCTAACGTTTAATTGGAATCGATGTGGTTTTCGGATATCGAAATATGGAAACCCGATCCCGGTCTCACCGAATCCAAACGCCATTTTAATGTCCAAGTTATACTTAAGGGATTTAAACAATATATATTTCAGAAAATATCACTTAACATAAATGGATGTATTCATATTGCACAGATAGATAAGCATCTATTATCACATGCATCTATACATATCACAAAGCAGCATATAAATCTCATCTTAGATATAACATATTCACATCATCACATATCAACCAAAGACATAAAATATCAACCAATATCATTAACTCATCCAATGATATATATCATCCAATCATTAATCATACATAATCAAGTCTGATTCAAACGTATTAATTTAATTAATCCTTAAATTATATTAATTCTTACTTAAACACTTGGATTATCTTCAATCCATTTTACTATTCATTAATTAATTACAAATTAATTAATTAACTAACATCACTTAATTATCCATCTCAATTAATCTTCCCTGATTAATTGTCACTTAATTATTTAATTACCATATTAATTAATCATCCTGATTAATTACTTCCAAATTACACTAAGTAATTACCTCTTAATTACTTCTAAATTAATCAACCTTGATTAATTATTTTTAATTATCCTGATAATTATTCCTTAATTATCCTTTAAACATACCTGATTAATCACTTTATTAATCACATTTGATTAATTATTTTTAATTAATCATATTTAGTTAATTACTTTAATTAATCACCTTTGATTAATTACTTTAATTACATTTAGTAATCAAAACTAAATTATAAATTAATTATTCTTAAATTATTAATTAACAATTAATTATATTAATTAATGATTACTTCATTAATTAAATTCTTTCTTAATTAATTACTTTAACATGTAATTAATCACCTAATTAATTACTCTTAATCCATTTATTAATTAACTATTAATCAAACAATTTAAACCTTTAATTAATATTAATCAATCCTTTAATTAATAACACAAGTGATTAACTCTTAATCACAATACTTAATTACTTTTCATAAAGTAATTATCTTAAATATTTTTCCAAATTTAATTATCTTTAATTAAATCAATGTTCAAATTAACTAAAGATAATCTTTATTTTTATTAATCTCTAAATCTTTTTTATTTAACTTATTAAAATAAAATACTTTAGAAATCAATTTTAACTAAAACAATTGAAACGTTCAAATTTGAAATGTTTGAACTTTCGAAAGTTATTTAATAAATTTAATACCAACATATTATTAAAATTTCACTTATTTCATTTTAAAAATTTTATATTTCAAAATATAAAACCTTGTTAAAAACTTAACTTTGAAATCAGATTAGTTTATAAGAGAAAACTTGTTTTTGTCTTATTTAAAACTTTAATTTTTTTTTTAAAAAACCAAATTTATCTTATTTCAAAATTTTAAACATTTCTTTTATTTTAAAAACAATCATATTTTAATATATATAAAGCTTGTTTAAAATTTTATTTTGAAACCAAATAGTTTTATAGGTAAAACTAATTCAACTTTTATTATAGATCTTTTTTCCAAAACCAGTTTCTTTGTTTCCAAACCCTTCAACATAACTGTAATTTACTAAACATCAGACAAAACCCAAACTAAATCCCAGCCTAAAATACGCCCAACAAAGCTCGAGCAAACCTCAAAATTTCATGCGACAAACCCGAATTTTCCCCTACCCAAGCCTGCTTGAGAAATAACTGAAAACTCCCGAGACCATCTTCGAGTCTTTCCCCTTCTTTTCCCTAGAACCCAAACCAAAACAAGACCTGATACACCTTGCACGCGTGCAACATGCACCGCCAATCCTTCAACCGGCGATCATCGCCAAGACGTCGCCAAGTCATCCTCGACCCCAACGTTCAAACATGACATCCAGAAACTAGAATAAAAACGAGAATCAAAATCTTGCCCTCTAACTCAAATGGCCTGAACCCAACAACCAAAAGAAAACATCAACACCGACGAACCATCACCCGAGACGCCATGCCATTCTCACCCAAGCTTCGTCACGTCCTTTCCAACCTTCAGAAACAACTGCGATGCCCTCCGGTTACTTCATGTTGCCGCGAACCCAACAAAACCTATCGACCCAAAAACAGGTACCAAAACCCTAATTCTTCGATTCATGGTCAACTCGATCCATAATAAATTCAAATTCCATTTTTTCCATGATCACCATTATCCCCTACTCCTTCATGCTAAACGACGAGGTTCAATTCGCCGCCGTTCATCCCAATTTGGCCAAAAAGTCCAAATCAGTAAATCCCAAAATTCTCTTAAATTCCTAATCTAAAAATCATGATACTAATCTCAAAAATTATTATTTTGCATTAGGAATTCAATTATAAAATCAAAAACTAAAATTGTTTTAATAATTTTTACCCCAATTTATTCTTTTTACTATAAATTTTAAAATTCAAGATAATTACAAAGTTTAACAGCCTACAACTATTTTTAGATGAAAAATCAATTGATTACAAACCATCTTTGTTTACAATTCATCAACTAATTCGAATTCAACATTTATATTTTTATTTTGCTATGAAATTGAACACTTATTATAGCACACAGAACGTACTTTTATGTTTACAGGCATCTCAATATCATTCATCAACATGCATCAATTAAATTCAAGAACACAGTCATATCAATAAGATTTCATCTCAAGAACAAAACAAAATCCAGGTTTTAAACTGTTTTTAAAATTGTATTTACTCACCTTGATTTAGCAAAGAACAAAGAGTAGAAAATAGAACTGTTTTCCAGGCTTTTGAATTTATCTTGCATGTTGAATTGATGATTAATTTCCAGAATGCATGTTGAATGTGATGAAGTTTTATATCTTGAATGCCCCTGATTTCTATTTGAAAGAATCTTGTAGCTGAGCATTTGAAAATGAACTTGCATTTGCCCCCCGTTTTCCCAGATTTTCTTTTGATTTCATGGATTACAGTTTTCATTTTCTTTTCAGATCTTTGTTTTTGATTTACATTCATTCTTGATCAGTTTTTGTATTTTTGTTTGAGTTGAAGAAAAATGTTTCAGCTGAAGAATAAAAAGTTTCTTTCAATTTTACAACAAAATTTTAAATTTAATTTACAATAGAATTACATTTGTCACTTCAAGTTCTTAGCTAACTTACACTTGTCTTAACATACATTAAAGGATTAACAAGTGTTGGTATTATTGTTTTATTAATGTTTTCTTTAAAATGTTATTTTATCTTTAATAATTTATTTTAAACCTTGCATGAAATGTATATATGTAATTATTAATAAGGAAATGTGTACTTAAAAAAATCTTTAGATTTTAATGTATAGAAAAGTGATTTCATGTTAGTTTATAAATTATTTATGCTTTTAATTAAATTTATTTTAACTCTTAAGATTTAAAAACAAATTTATCTTGTGTTAAAATTTAAAATGGAAGAATATTAAGCAAATGAACCTTTAAATTTAAATCTTATCTAAAACTCAAGTTGAACTATATGTTTATAATAATAAGCAATTAACTTTGTTATTTAAAATTTAAATTTCAAATATCATTTCAAAAATATTAAATCAAATTAACATTTCAAATTTCTAAACTATATATATTAAAGTTTGAAAAACTCTTGTTAAATTTAAATTAATAATTTTCCTATTTCAAATATATATACAAATATATATGCTCATTTCAAATAGAAACATTCTAACATTAAATTTGTTAATTTCTATATTAAATTTTAAAACAAATCTCAAATCACAATATATACATTTATATATTACAATTTGATTATAAAGTTTTATTACATAAAACATTCCCTATTTACATGATATGTCAATATATATATTATAAATAGAAAATAAAATAAGTCTTACCAATTACCAAATAAATATTCCAAATTAAAATGTTATAAATTTTCAAAAGAATTAATCTTGCCTATTTATATTGCAAAGAAAATTTTTTATAGATATTAACAAATTATTATCATTAACCTTTAAAATAAATTTCACTTGTCAATTTATAATGTAAAATGATCAAATCAATTTAATTATTATCAAAGATTATTAAATTGATATTGCTCAAAATTCCGGGTCGTCACATACATGACCTTTGGCCACTTCTGCACCATCACCTCTACTGTCCAGATCTAGAGTAAGTATAGCCGAGCCCAAGTGTGCCATAGGTCGAGCCAAATATGGACCAAAACCCTTGCTTTTGCCTTGTAGCATTAGATCTTGCTTCACAAACTTTTGCACCACTTCCTCTAGGTTAGGCCGACCCCTATAGGTCCACAACCAGACCTTAGAACATGCCATAGTCATGTACTTTCCAGCCATGGTTGAACCTATGCAAGATGAAAGCAAGTGAAATTGGTTTGAAAATGTTTTGTGCATGTATTTTCAGGTTATTTGTATTGTTGTGATTTGGTTATTAATGTATATTTGGTTTGGTTTGTTTCTTGTATTCAAGGAAGTTAACCTTGTCTCTCCCACACTCATATCATCATCATGGCTGAGAAAATGAACCCTCGTAGTCGAGCTTTGGAATGGTTGTAACAAGGTCAAGTTATCTTGTCTTTGTTACCTTTCAATTTCAATTTATTTCAATATTTTGGTTGAATATTCATAAGTTGTATTGTCTTGTTTTGGGGTTGTTTACAAGATGATATCTTGGCTATTTCTCTCCACTCAAAAATCAAAGGTCGTGCCTTCTGGATCCTTGTGTCATTCAAATTAATATCTCCAGCATAAAAATGTGAGTATTTCTCACCAGACATTATGTACTTATATAAGTAATAAATTGACACCCTGCGAATCTGTAGAACTATATTAACATGTTATAACTGCTTATATTATTATCATATGATGTTTATAACTGTTATTACACCTATTATATTATATGTTACTGTTATTTCATGCTATTCTGTTTATTTTATATGTTCATCACACTGCAAGTTCCCTTTAGATTAGAATCACTATGGGTTGAAATGATACATACCCGAACGGACTTTAGAATAAGGGAAAATTGTTATGGGCTGAAATGATATGCCTGAACGATTTTCAATTTATTTCATTTACTTGGGACTGCGGGTTTGAAATGATAAAACCCGGATTTTTCTTTGTAAATTACGGGTTGAAATGATATATTACCCGTATCACTTTACCTAGCATAGATAACTATATACAGGCCCGTAGTTAAAATATGTTTTCTAAAAATTTTAAAATATTTTAGAAATTTAATTATTATAATATTTTGATTTAAAATTAAATAAAAATATAATTTTTGTAAAGTATTATTGATTTTCTGGAAATCTATAAGTTAAATAAATTATGGAAAAGTTAGAAAATCTGAATGTAAGTTATTTTGGAAATTTTGATTTAATTTTTAATGGAATTTAAATTAACTTTGAAAATATGATACATTTATGATATTTTGAATTTAAATTAATTTAAAATGATTTTATAACATATTAATGATTTTTGAATAAAGTTGAAATGTGAAATGAATGAATATTTAAGTTGAAATTTTGAAATATAACTAAAATTGGAAATTTATGAAATTGACTTAAAAGTGAATTTTAGTTTAAGTAAATAAAAAAATAAAACTAAGTTATATTTGAGAATTTGAACTTAAGTGTTAAGTTGAAATTTAATGTAATGAATTTAAATTTGAATGTTGAAATTTAATAAGTGGATTATAAATAAATACTGAATTTGAAAGGAAACTTAACTTTATAAAATCATGAATTTAAGGAAAATTAAATGATGCTTATAAATGTGAAAATGTATGATTTTGTAAGTTAAAAATGATTTAAATAAAAAAAATAGTGTTTGTGAAATTCTATTGCATATTTGAAGTTAATTAACAGCATTTTTAAATGCTGTCTTTTGTTAAATTGAATTGTTTTGAATGTAACTTTCTGTAGCATTTTCCAAATGCTGCGAAACTTGAATTTCATTGTTTTAATAAATTTAAGTGCATAAATGAACATTGAAAAGTTTAAATTTTTGGAATTTAATAATTTAATTATTAAACTTAATAACTTCATTTTTATGATTTAAAACGAAGTAATTTGTTTTGAAATATAACTATTTGATATATCAAAATGATTGAAATGTGGTTTCGAAAAGATATGATATTTTGATATATTAAAATGATTGAAATGTGCTACAGAAAGATATGATATTTTGGTATATTGAAATGATTTGAAATGTGGTTTTGAAAAAAATATAACTATTTTGATATAGTAAAATGATTTGAAATGTGGTTTTGAAAAGATATGATATTTTGATATATTAAAATGATTTGAAACGAAGTTTTGAAAGATATAACATTTTGATATTAAAATGATTTGAAAAGAAGTTTTGAAAGATATGATATTTTGAAATGAAGCTTTGAAAGGTTATGATCTTTTGATATATTAAAATGATTTGAAAGGAAGTTTTGAAAGGATATGATAATTTAATATATTGAAATGGTTAGAAATGACTTGATATTTATTTTGATAAATATTTGAATTGAAAAATATGGTATGATGATATAATGAAATGGTTTGGAGATGATTTAATCTTTATTTTGATAAAGATTGGGTTGAAATGATATTTTATTTTGAAGTATAAAATATTGTTTTAAAGTTATAACTACGGGTTATAATAACGATTGGTTGTTAAAGAGACTGGGATCGGATATTGTCTTATAGCCGGCCAATACCGAAAACCACTTTAACAACTGTGTACGCGGTTGAGATTCCAGAATGAAGTAGGATGGTGGCGACGTTCTCGAGGTATATTACGCGGACCCAACTCCCGTGAGTTGGCATAAATGACTAAAACAGGAGCTATACCGGGCTGCACAAAGGGTCGCACCCTTTCATCGAGCATGCTCCATCGGAAACCATTCTATTACTTTTGTGATTCGATATGTGGCGCCACTTTGATTCGGGGGTATTGTTCGAGGTGGGCGGAAGCTGCTGGCTTGCCGTCACCACCGGTCCGGAAGTGCAAACGGTGTATCCATCCTAGCATTTCCTTGCGTGCCGTGTCATATCCTTATATCGAGCCCACTACGATTTTGGTTTTAAAGATCCGACCGCGTTAAGGTTCACCATCCCCTTAACGCTATTTTCTATATGATTATACTTTACTGATTAGACACTACTGTATATTGCGTATATTACTACATAGTAAATAGTTTAACGGATCCTTAGAGGATGGGTGGTCCCAAGCATCTTCTAAGTTACTTGTATCTTTGCTACAGTTCACTTGAGTTGGTTTACATTGTATAAGTATGTATGTCCTCACTCGAGTGTTTGTATTTTTATTTACGCTCGGGTCAGCCTGAGTTATTCACAGATTTGGATTTCCGCTTTCTGGAGATTGGAATCGCTGGAGATTATCTACTTGTCAAGTTTCATCTTTTCAGTTCGGTTATTCTATTCAGCTTGTACTTGGTTATCATATTTAAACTTCTGTTGTACTTTATTTCTTCTATTGTATCTTACGTAACTCTGATATATTTATATAGTAGCTTCATGAACTACTATCTCTTTTACTTCCGCTGCATTATTATTACTCTGTGTCTGTGATCTGTGATTTTATTTACTGTATATTCTGAAATTTGCCAAATTTTTATTTACAACGCGGTATTTTGAGCAATTCAATTCCGGCATGAGTGTCTGCCTATACACTTATAATGGATGCGAATGGTTGAAAATATTGGGTCGTTACACAAGCATATAATCTTCACAAGGGATCAAAGTAATCAACCATTTCTGAAGTTACAAACATCAATATAACATAGTATTCATTTTATTATTTACTTTAATTATCAATATCTTCAAACATTAACTTAAGTTCATAACTCTTTGCTTACATTCACTTTCTATTTCATTTTATTTAGTAGCACTACAGTTACAACTCAGGTTTATAACTATTTTCATATCAAATTTCATATTTATAAAAGTAAATTTCATTGAACACTTTCATTATTTATTTATTTTTTCTTGTATAATGTTCCATTACATATCCTTGTTTAACATTACAACTTTTAATATTCTGGTAAGTTATATATATGTTTCTAAGAATGTAATTGAAAGTTACACAAGTTTATCTTATTTTATTTTAGTAAATAAATGTTCAATAGTTATCATTTCTTATTTTTCATACCCTTTTTGTTTAAAAGTTACAAATTTCAAATTCCTTGTATACTTCATTTGTAATTTAGCATTTAATTTCTTACTTTCATCTTCAAAAGTTCCAATTATTAGATAGTTAAAGTTTTATTCCATTATAATAACTGAAATTCTAATTTAAATTTACTATAGTTTATTCTATTGGGTTTTTCTTCTTCTCATTATTTACTTTTCCATTCATTTATTTATATAGAGATCAATCACTTACATAATTTGTTTTCCATTAAGGATTTAAGTCATTAATGAATCATTTCAAAAAATATAACTTATGCTTCTACTGCCTTACTTAAGTTTATAACTTAATTCGGTTATTGAATAAAAATTTAAGTTTTTGGTATTCGCCCTTGAAGAGAAAGGAAACATTTCAATATCTATAAAAATTAAATTAAAACATTTAACCTTATTCACTTAGTAAAAATATAAGATATATTTAAAACATCTTCATAGCATTATGTGAAGGTTTTTCAAAAGTTTAAAACAATGTTAGAAATTTATATCAAAACATTATAATAAGCTTTTAAAATAAAGTTCCTTAAATCCGAAAATTTATTAGACACGTATTTTTTAAAAATAAGTATAAACTCAAGACTATTAAACTGAAACTAATAGTATACTTAAATCTTACATATTTCTAAATCAAAGCATAAATTTTTTATCTTCATAATCGATTTTAAACACTTGTTTAAAAAAATGAATATTCAAATCACGGAAAACATTTATTATGGTTTAATACAAAAGTTAAAACAGTAAATAAACTAATAAATTTACTACTAGTACTTTGAAATCAAGTAAATATTCCAAATTATACTTCAAAAATAGAGATTCACATTTATTTGTCAAGTATATTACTATAAATAAACTTCGCAAATCAATTTTTCCATTTATGTAATATCTTTAAATTATACATTCAAAGAAACTTATATAAATTTTACTTGAAATATTCATTTGAAAGCATCATTTGCAAATCAACCATCTCTAATACTTTAATAATTTTCAAAAAAATTCATTTGTAAAATTCCTTGCTTCATGTATAAATACCATTCAAATATTTAAATAACATCTTTATAAATATATGTAAACTATTTGAAAATAAATATTTACATCATTACTTATATTTACAAAGATGCTATTGAAAACCTTAAATCCATTATTTACAAATTTATTAATTTTATCTTAAGATGCTTTTCAAACATTATTAATGAATCAATAATCATTTACTTCAAATAGTTTTATTTAATAAATAACTTCTCAAATATTTTCAACACTAATAATTTACTATTAAACTAGATTTTACATAAACAAACAATATTTTAAATATTTTAAATTATTTAGAAATGGAAAGATGACCAAAATATCTTTTGTATGATACTTTATCAAAATACTTTTATAACTCGATGTCTTAACAGGTTTATCCTCGTTCTTGTAGATCTGGCCATGCGTTGATCAGACGCGAGGCTAGAATTCTCCAAGTACTTAGTAGACCTGTTTCAACACCCAGCAAAAATACTTTAAAAAAAAGGTATGAGAAGTACCGCTCAAAATCCAATGCCAAATAATGATAATACGATAGCGGTGGCCCGCTGTTGATCCAGTATTTACGCAATGGACACAAAACTTTCTAGAAGATCCTTCTACCTTCTGGATTCTAGAAAAATATCGTAGCCAGTTCGTAAACAAGGGACCATCGATCCCTGCTGCAGTGGTATGTTGTTGATTCATTGATTTCCACAATGGATGCACTTTCTTCCCGAAAGATCCATAAACAACGGATTCGAGGATCGAAAGCGCCTCCATTGGGTACACTAAAGAGACATCTACCTAGGAAAAAAATTCGAAGAACTCGTGAGTTTTAGTGTGGACAACCATATGAGTTCGAATCCATTTCTGAATTCTCCCAAGTCCTTTAGGATTTATCAGTCGAATCCATTCTTGGATTCCGCAAGTCCATCTGGGTCGAAGCATATCATACTATACTTCTTCGCGGAGAGTACTTCACAATACCTCTTACTTCCAAATGTAACATACTATGGTCCCGCCTTTTTGCTTTCTTTAAATCGATGATAAACCACACATGTCAGACTTAAACCATACAAAAGGGTGGATTGTTATGGGTAAATAAGAAAAAGCAGAGAAAGAAACAACAAAATAGAATGTTGCGGTGGAATGATAAAATATAATAATCAAATATACAGTTCATGAAGTTGTTTTACAAAATATTTGATTGTACTTATACAATACATATCAGAGTTACACATACCAGAAAATAATAAATACTGCAGCGGAATAGTATGAATGTAGTGGAATACTATAATAAATAATAATAAATCTTCGTCTTCATCTTCCAGAATACGGTCTTCTAAATGATGAAATGCTCAGGCTGACCCGAGCGAATTGAAAAGACAAAACATTCGAGTAAGAACTAAAAGAACTTATGTAAGTTAAATCAACGGTAAAATAAATATGAGTGGAACGGCATCAGAGATTTACGGGATTTGACATCTCCTATCCAGTGTCTAACGTGAGTGTAATAACTTAAAAGATGCTCGGGATTCACATCTCCTAAGGATCCGTTAAACTATTAACTATGTAGTAATATTTCGCTATTATCATAATGTGTATAGAAAAATAAACTTACTTATAAATAGCACTAAGGCTTTACATTTTCCACCTTTACACGTAATAGTCCCAGTAGTCCATCCAGTATCAACACATCTCCAGATCGGAATACTATCCTAAATACTCCACTGGCTACGGGAGAAAACCTAACTCGTACAAGGCGCGCTAGGGCAGGTGACACGGCACAACTAGGCAATGCCCGGGTAGACATACAAATTATGCTTCTAGGCCGGTGGTAACGCGTAGCAGCTACTACCGCCCACCTCGAGCCACGCTCCCAAATCAAAAATCAAAAGTGGCCACTGAAACAATTCGAAGTCAGAGATAATATCAAAGGGATGTGTCCGATAAAAGGTGCTACCTTCTTAGCCTGTTAATCGCTCCTGTTTTAGCCACCTTATGCCAACTCACGGGAGTCGGGTCCACGTATTTACCTCAAAGGAAACGCTGCCACCATCGTACTTCATTCTGGAATCTCCACCGCGTACACGGTTGTCAAAGTGGTTTTCGGTATCGACAGAGAGTATCCCATATCCGATCCCGATCTCTTTGCCAACCAATCATTATTATAACACCGCGGTCATTTCAAAATAATTATACTTCGAAACCAGTATATAATATTCATTTCAAAATCATATAAATACGATATCATTTTCATTTTAAAACCAAATCAATATGATATCCTTTTTAAAATCATAGTTTCAAAGTTATAAAATTTCGAAACCAAAGACTTAAAATTATAACACTTCCAAAACGTAATACTTTGAAATTAATAAATTTGAAACATAACTTCCACCCTTACATGGATTTAAATATTAAAATATTTTATAAAACAAACTAGCCTCTTAAATTTCACAAATTAATTCCAAAACAACCCAAAATTCTGAATATTAAGTTTAATATATTTCAAAGCTTAAATATTCAATATTTCAAAACTAAATTTTATAATTCATATATATACAAATTTCACTTTTACTATTATTTGGTTTCGAAATATTTGCTTACTAAAACCAATATCCTTTAAATAAAACTTCAAATTTCAAAACTGAATATTCCTCAATTTATTCACTTAATCACCTTAAACCCGAATTAAGTTATAAAACCATATTCTTTTAAAATATCAGTTTCAATAAGTTCCAAATGGATTCTTATTAAATATAATTCTTAATCAGATAAACCTTAATCAATTTCAAAACTATCTTCTCAACCTTGATTTATAAAAATCAATATAAACTCTATATTAAAATATAAATTAAGTAAATACTTATCCATATTATGTTTTAATAAAATCAAACTTTATTATTAAACTTATTTTATACTTTAAACACATTTTATTCATAGCTTAAACCAAGAATTTAACTATATATAAAAGAACATTTATAAAATATCCAAATCAATATCTCAAAAATCATATATTTCTTTACAAACCATAGAAATCCTTTCAAAATATTTATATATATAGACCACGGTGTCTGTATATAATTCACTATCCTATGGTCAAGTGATGCGGGATTTATCATTTCAATCTGTAATTTAAAATAAAAATACAGTTATATCATTTCAAACCGCAATCCCGAATGAAATAAAAATATGATAACAACTTGCAGTTTATAACAATATAAATAAAATATCCATTCATCCAATATCAATCATCAAACATTATCAAAATCATCATCCAATTCAAACAATAACATTAATATAGAACAGATAATAAATAACATGTAATTATTGGTAGTTTATATACAATAATAAATTAATTTAACTGGCAGTTTATTTGCAATAATAAATTGAATAACAATTTAATTCAATAAATTAAATTTAACTGGAATGATGATAAAAATATACCAAACAACAATAAATAAATTTCTAATCATATAAAAAAATAATTTAACAAACATAAGAAATTTTAGAAGTTGTGAGTGCGTTAAAACACTCACCTTTTGAATTTAAATTGAATTTAAATCCAATTTAAACCCAAAAATTAAACAGTCTCAAAATTCGTCCAAACAAGAGCTAAAATGTCCGGAATTCAGATACGATCCTAACAAAAGAAACCGCGCGTAAAACGGATTTCGTATGTAAAAGTTATGCACGTTGTAACGATTGAAATCAAAAAATAAATAAATAAAATAAAATAAAAAAGAACACACTCACCTCCCTAAACACGTTAGCACCATCAAAGCCCTAGCTGAAACACCCAGTCAGCATGCGATTTCTTCTTGCGCACGAATGAATGCGCTCCACACTAGAAGCCGCCGCCTCCTCCACGACCGTACGCGACCCCCCGCCACCAAGCTCGCCGTCCATCCCCACATCACGCAGCCCCGTGTTTTCACACGAAAACCACTCACTGCCGCCAAAAGCCATGCGCTAAATCGAATTAAATTGGCCAATCCAGCCATCAGATCAACAACCAAACACCGCCAATGAACTCCCCTCCGTCCATTCTTCAAAACCCATAAAATGCTTTGGCGATCGGACTAGTTTGATTTCGATGTGATGAACGGCCGAAAATTGTTCTTCGATTTTTGGACAAACAATGCGTCGAATCAAAAAACGAGTTGCAGATCTGAGTTACGCTCTTCGAGAGCTTCGAATTGATATAAATTTTGGCATATATTGTGGAGTTTGAAATTTTAGCTTTGCATTTGATTTGGAATTGCAATTGGAATTAGGGTTTGTCTTCCATTGAAATGAGGAGGTGAAATGAAATTGTACATATAGAGAAATGAGGAATAGAGGTGGGCTAGGATTTATAGTAGGGTATTTATAGACAAAGCTGAAATAGAATGGATCGGATCGATGTGATATACGCGTTGAACAACAAAATGGCTCGAAAAGCCCGTTTCGACTCCGGAACGAAATTGGATCACCCATATTTCAAAATATATGTTTTTAAATGTTTTAAACGCAATGGAACAAGTTTCGAGTCCAAATTCCATCCTATGAAGAAGTTATGTTAGAATCAATTTATTTCAAATTGATTTTAATTGATTTCAATTTCATTTATTTCAATTCGTTTTAAGTCCGTACGATCAAACGACAAGTCTGATCGATACGAAACTTGAAATCTTACAATATTCAAAGTTATAGATCCGATGAAACTGGTTTCGTCAAAATCCGAGTCAGTGGCCAAAATGGCTATTTTCTAGTTAATTAAATAAATTAAAAATTAATTAATTAAATCAAAATTTTTAATTTAAATTTTATAATCGACAATTTTTATCACTTTTATATTTCTTAATCATTCACACTTATTAACCAAATTAAGATGTCAATTTATAATTGATAAATTTATCAATTTCAGTGTTAACTCGATTTCATTGAATTCAGAAATTGTAAATTAAATATTCGAAATTTCCAATTAATTTATTTATCTTAATTCCATTCCTTTATTACATCACTTATTACTTTACAAATAAACTAACGTTTTAATTCATCCTATTACCTTCATATCTTGTAATTATTGTCTTAAACTCATAATGCAATACTAAGTTTCATTTTAATTTCAATTAACATAATAATTAAATATTAAACTTTATTTAATTGTAATTAATCCAATTATTGAATTTTAAATTTCAATAAATTAATAAATCTCGATTTTCATTCCTTAAATCAACCAATTGTCATATTATAAATAAAATTGACATTATTTCCAATTTTTTCCTTAATTTATACTAATATAATATTGAATTGAGATTCATTGCAATTGATTACATTTTTTGATTTAATGGACTAAATAAATGATTACTTTATAATAATTATTGCCACTAACCCTTAACCATATTTACATAAGTTATCATTTCCAAACAATTATATACAGAACATTGATTTTATTCAATCACTATTTATTCATTATTAATTCATTGATTAATTCATTGATTAATTCAATATTTACATTTATTTTTCTTATATTAATTTATTACCAAATATTCCTATTTACAATCAATTATAACCCAAATAGTTATTGCAATCAATTATTCCTATTTACATTTCATACCCATTATAAATTCATTAACGTATTACCAATTTTTATTCTTTCCAATATTAAATAACAAAACTGATTACATAACACTGTTCTTATCCAACTATCATTAATTTTATACTAATTCATCAGTTTGTTCCATACCCACTCTTGTTTCCTTATATTCAATTCATAGTCAAGTATGACATCTGAATTATATTTAGTGAATTGGAATTTCATTTAAATCGTTCACCATCAACTTCAATTGACATTGTTACGTTTTATTTTTTTATTATAACATTTAAATTTATTTTCATTAATTGGAATTTCCTCCCATTCATTTATTATTAACTTTTATTACCGTTGCTTATCCTGCATTAACTTTATTACCTTAATTTACATTTAGTTGCTATTAATCAATATATTATTGCATTGGTTAATTGAATTCTTACCTTTAATTACTTATTTTAAATTTTATACCCAAGTGCAACAATTAACAATATTTCATTATTGGGATTTCACTTCAATTGTTAATAATTAATTTTAGTTACCATTGTTATATTTCATTTTTAACATTTGCTTCATTATAAATTGTAAAATTTTTATTTCTTTCTAAATTAAATTACAAAGATCTAATTAAATTAACCAATTTATTTATTAAAAATTACGGATCGTTACACTCTCCCCCACTCAAAACTTTTCGTCCCCGAAAAGTAAAAGAAGGGAAAAGAGAAACTTATAAATCAATATAAATTATTCAAAACATTATATTCGTGACAATAAGTTTACAGAATTGGATAATATAAATAAAATATATAGATTTATAAACAATTAAATCTTTTTATATTTAAATTAATAAAGCTTGGAAAACTTTTTCAAAAAAAAAAATTCTAAGTCCAAAATTTTTGAAAAATTTCGGCAGAGCCTCCTTTGTACGGAGAGGCTCGGAATATAATATCAAATATAAAAATATATAGTATATATTTTCCAAAATAATACGTATCCCAACATGGGGAAAACAATATAATAACGCTACAAACCGTAATCCGAGAGCGTACCTATTTGTCGGACAAACAACACTTAATTATGAAACCAAAAGCAGTAGCAATCGTTTCCATAACCTGCATTTCACTTATATAATCTAAAAGGATTTAATAATTATATAAAATGAAATGTTTAAAGTTGTTTCAACCATAAACAAACAAATCAATACAAACAACAATCACTTGCAACAAGGCATACAACCATCATAGAATCAATACAAATCAATCATTCATTCATATCAAACCAAAAAAATAGTTGTTCAGGTTCAAAACTTCAAATTGTACATAATGTAAAATAAACTACTAAGCGCACCATTTACTCAACAGTCTCTGATGAAGCTAAATAGATTATTCATACATCCAAACAATTTTAAAGTATCCTTACATAAACAACCATAAACCAAACAAACAGCACTTCCGAACAATATATCAAGTTAAATTTTCCAAATTCATAGCTTTTTTTATTTGATTTCCTTTTATTCAAATAATGATTTATGTTTTAATTCACATTTATTTCTTGCAAATTTTCATTTTTATTTATTCATATCAAATAGTCTTCTTTTTATTGCATTACATTCATTCATTCACTACTTAATTTCACTTATTTACAATATTCATTTATTTATAATACTTAACTTTATAACAACTACAACATCCAATTCTTATTTATTAAAGAATTTCATTAAATACTTTCATTATTTCAAATGTTACTTGTAAAATTTCCCATTACGTTTTCTTTTAACATTTTAACATTTTATAGTTGGTAAGTTATATATATGTTAAAGAATGCAATTGAAAACTATACAAGTTCATTTTATAATTAACATTCAATAGTCATATCTTAAGTTCACAGGCTACAAATTTCAAATTTCAGGAAATTTCCTTTATAACCTAGCATTCAATCTTCTTATTTATCAATGGTTTCAAATACTAACTAAACTCAAGATTTTTTACTTACTATCAATCCTTCTGCTTATTTAGTTATAAATTACTTTAACATTCACTTTACTCTTATTGTAATTAGTGGTTCCAATTATTAATTAGTTACCTTCCATTTCACTACAATAATTGAACTATTAATTAATGGAAACTTAAGAACTAAATACCGGTTTTAATTTCAAATTATTTTAAAGTAATAGATAAATATATACTTACAACTTATATATCCCATTATATTTAAAACAATTTAAAATTTTATATTTGTTTATCAAAATAAATCTGCAGTAAAACTACTACAGTAGCCTTTCCACTTTGAAACTCGACAATGAACGTCGATGATGCATGCACTCATCACCGAAATTATTTTCCAGCGACAGAGAGGGGAGTACAACTTATTTCTTTCCAGAGTATCTTCAAAACAATTCTTTAAAATTATATTAAAATATATATATCAGAAAATACTTCTAATAATATTATTATTACATTTCAAAATCATTCAAAAGAAATATTCAAAAGCCCCAGAACTTTAGTCTAAAATTTTCAGTTTTCATTTACTTTCATTTTAAATCTTATTTGCAATAAATATTTATAAATTTCACTACCTAACAACCGATATATTGCAACCAAATATATATATCATATATATAAAAAATTATTTTACATATATAGAAAATATAATAGGCAAAATTATTTCATACACCTATGTTCAAAACAAATATTATGTCGTATGTCCTATTAAGTGTTTAGAAATCCCTATTGATGTCATAGCGTCACATGCATCACCAGAATTTATAAATACAAAACGGAACAAATTAACACAATATTAAAGCCTTTTTATAACACTAACAAATATGCTCTCTCACATATATACACTCAACGACACAACATAGAGTATTACTACCCTATTAATAAAGAGTCAGACCCCACAAAGCGAAGGTTTATCGCTAAACCAAAGCTATGATACCATGTGTAACATCCTACCTTTTTGCACGCTTTAAATTGATGATAAACCACACACATCAGACTTAAACCGTACAAAAGGGCGGATTGTTATGGGGTAAATAAGAAAAAGCAGAGAAAGAAACAACAAAATAGAATCTTGCAGCGGAACGATAAAATATAATAATCAAATATACAGTCCATGAAGCTGTTTTACAAAATATTCAATTGTACTTATACAATACATATCAGAGTTACACATACCAGAAAACAATAAATACTGCCGCGGAATAGTATAAATGTAGTGGAATACTATAATAAATAATAATAAATCTTCGTCTTCGTCCTCCAGAATACGGTCTTCTAAATCCTGAAATGCTCAGGCTGACCCGAGCGAATTGAAAAGACAAAACATTCGAGTCAGAACTAAAAGATCTTATGTAAGTTAAATCAACGGTAAACTAAATATGAGTGGAACAACATCAGAGACGTTTACGGGATTTGACATCTCATATCCAGTGTCTAACGTGAGTGCAATAACTTAAGAGATGCTTGGGATTCACATCTCCTAAGGATCCGTTAAACTATTTACTATGTAGTAATATTTCGCTATTATAATAATGTCTATATTAAAGTAAACTTACTTTTAAATAGCACTAAGGCTTTACATTTTCCACCTTAACACGTAATAGTCCCAGTAGTCCATCCAGTATCAACGCATCTCCAGATCGGGAGACTATCCTGAATACTCCATGGGCTACGGGAGAAAACCAAACTCGTACAAGGCGCGCTAGAGTAGGTGACACGGCACAACTAGGCATGCCAGGGTAGATATACCAATTATGCTTCCGGGCCGGTGGTATTGCATAGCAGCTACTACCGCCCACCTCGAGCCACACCCCCCAATCAAAAATCAAAAGTGGCCACCGAACCAATCCAAAGTCAGAGATAATATCGAAAGGATGTGTCCAATAAAAGGAGCTACCTTCTTAGCCCGTCAATCGCTCATGTTTTAACCACCTTATACCAACTCACGGGAGTCGGGTCAACGTATTTACCTCAAAGGAAACGCGGTCACCATCCTACTTCATTATGGAATCTCCACCGCGTACACGGTTGTCAAAGTGGTTTTCGGTATCGACAGAGAGTATGCCCATATCTGATCCCGGTCTCTTTACCAACCAATCGTTATTATAACAACGGGTCATTTCAAATAATTATACTTCAAAACCAGGATATAATATTCATTTCAAAATCATATAAATATGATATTATTTTCGTTTTTAAACCAAATCAATATGATATCCTTTTTAAAATCATAGTATTTCAAAGTTATAAATTTTCGAAACCAAAGACTTAAAACTATAACACTTCCAAAACGTAATACTTTGAAATTATTAACTTTGAAACATAACTTCCACCTTTACATGGATTTAAATATTAAAATATTTTATATAACAAATTAGCCTCTAAAATTTCACAAATCAATTCCAAAACAACCCGAATTTCAAAATTTTAAATTTAATATATTTCAAAGCTTAAATATTCAATATTTCAAAACTAAATTTTATAATTCGTATATATACAAATTTCACATTTAATATTATTTAGTTTTGAAATATTTGCTTAATAAAACCAAAATCCTTTAAATAAAACTTCAAATTTCAAAACTGAATATTCCTCAATTTATTCACTTAATCACCTTAAACCCGAATTAAGTTATAAAACCATATTCTTTTAAAATCTCAATTTCAATAAGTTCCAAATGCATTCTTATTAAATATAATTCTTAATTAGATAAATCTTAATCAATTTCAAAACTATCTTCTCAACCTTGACTTATAAAAATCAATATAAACTCTGTATTAAAATATAAATTAAGTAAATACTTATCCATATTATGTTTTAATAAACTTTATTATTAAACTTATTTTATACTTTAAACACATTTTATTCATAGCTTAAACCAAGAATTTAACTATATATAAAAGAACATATATAAAATATCCAAATCAATATCTCAAAAATCATATATTTCTTTACAAACCATAGAAATCCTTACAAAATATTTATATATATAGACCACGGTGTCTGTATATAATTCACTATCCTATGGTCAAGTGATGCGGAATTTATCAATTCAATCCGTAATTTAAAATAAAAATACAGTTATATCATTTCAAACCGCAATCCCGAATGAAATAAAAATATGATAACAACTTGCAGTTTATAACAATATAAATAAAACATCCATTCATCCAATATCAATCATCAAACATTATCACAATCATCATCCAATTCAAACAATAACATTGATATAGAATAGATAATAAATAACAGGTAATTACTGGCAGTTTATATACAATAATAAATTAATTTAACTGCAGTTTATTTGCAATCATAAATTGAATTACAATTTAATTCAATAAATTAAATTTAACTGGAATGATGATAAAAATATACCAAACAGCAATAAATAAATTTCTAATTATATCAACAATTAATTTAACAAACATAAGAAATTTTAGAAGTTGTGAGTGGGTTAAAACACTCACCTTTTGAATTTAAATCCAATTTAAACCGAAAAATCGAACAGTCGCACAATCCATCCAAACTAGAGCCAAAATGTCCGAATTCAGATACGATCCTAACAAAAGAAACCGTGCGTATTTCGTATGTAAAAGTCATGCATGTTATAACTATTGAAATCAAAAATCAAATTAAATAAAATAAAAAAGAACGCACTCACCTCCCTAAACACGTCAGCACCACTAAAGCCCTAGCTGAAACACGCTGTACGCATGCGATTTCTTCCTGTGCACGAACGAACGCGCTCGACAGCAGAAGCCGCCGCCTCCTCCACGACCGTACGCGACCCCCCGCCACCAAGCTCGCCAACCATCCCCACGTCACGCCGCCACACATTTTCACGCGAAAACCACTCACAACCGCCGAAAGCCAGGCCCTAAATCGAATTAAATTGCCCAATCCCACCGTCAGATCGACGAGCTAACACCGCCGATGAACTCCCCTCCGTCCATTCTTCAAAACCCATAAAATGATTTGGCGATCAGACTAGTTTGATTTCGACGTGATGAACGACCGAAAATTGTTCTTCGATTTCTAGAAAAGCAATGCGTCGAATCGAAAAACGAGTTGCAGATTTGAGTTACGCTCTTCGAGAGCTTCGAATTAATATAAAATTTGGCATATATTGTGGAGTTTGAAATTTTAGCTTTGGATTTGATTTGGAATTGCAATTGGAATTAGGGTTCGTCTGCCATTGAAATGAAGAGGTGAAAAGAAATTGTACATACAGACAAATGAGGAATAGAGGTAGGCTAGGGTTTATAACAGAGTATTTATAGACAAGGCTGAAATAGAATGGATCGGAACGATATGATATACGCGTTGAACGACAAAATGGCCCGAAAAGCCCGTTTCGACTCCGGAACGAAATTAGGTCAACCCATATATCAAAATAGATGTTTTTAAATATTTTAAATGCAATGGAACAGATTTCAAATCCAAATTCTATCATATAATAAAGGTATGCTAAAATCAATTTGTTTCAAATTGATTTCAATTTCATTTATTTCAAGGCGTTTCGAGTCCGTACGATCAAACGACAAGTCCGATTGATACGAAACTTGAAATCTTACGATAATTCACCGTTACGGATCCGATGAAAATGGTTACGTCGAAATCCAAGTCAGTGGACAAAATGGCTATTTTCTAGTTAATTAAATAAATCAAAAATTAATTAATTAAATCAAAATTTTAATTTAAATTCTATAATCGACAATTTTTATCACTTTTATATTTCTTAATGTAACGACCCGCAAATCCGTACCCCTTGATTCTACACTATTCCACATTAATCATCTCAAGATGAACAGAAATACGAACCATTTGGGTTAAAGAAGAAGAGTAGAAGAAGAAAATAGGAAACAACATCAGAATCTAACCATCGCAGTGGAATAAAATATAATAGATAATAACAGATCTTTACACATAAACATATCTATATCTGTTTATACATTATATCACCATAATACATCATCCGAGTTCAACAACATCAATATCATACAACTGGACAGTCATATACATTTGTTCTCAAGACTGAATACACAGCGGAATAATAATCAAGTACGGAAGTACTTATCGCCATCCAGCTCGTCTCCTAAGTTTCTCAACATCATATCCTGTATTCTATAATACTCGGTTTGACCCGAGCATTATAGTTAAATAACACCCGAGTCAGTCTGGAATACCAGCGTGAGAAAACCACACTCAAGTGGATAATTAAAGTTTCAAAATTCTTTTGAAAACAAAAGCATCTCGTAAGACCATGCCACAAATAAACATGTCGGTTTTTTACCTTACGATAGCTAGAACACTTTTTATTAAAAATCCTCTGATATTATAATAGTGTCTATATACAAATACTTATTCAAATAGCCGAAATTGTTACATTTATTAAATTCCAGCTAATAGGTATACAAACAAAACCGTAAAGGCTCGTAGGGAGAATGGATTTCCAACTAATGACTAGGCACTGGGTACCACCTGTCACAGTACATGGCCTAGATCACCGTACCAAGGATTACTCCCAATCCCCTGCAACACAAGACCGGGACTACCCCTTACTGAATAATCCCGAGTAAGATTACCCTACGGTTGGGATCAACAACCGCACCACTAAGCCGAATAAAAGGGACATCTAGACAGGGATGACCTCACCCTAATGGGCGCTACCCACCTAGCCTTGCTGCATAACCCTTGATTTTCAGTCATTCCCGGTTGATGAGGCTTGTGGCTAAGCATTGCCTTTTTAGATCGTTTCACTAAGAATGCTCACCGCCCACCTGACGATGTTCTGAAAGCATTCATTCATATAAGTCCATTCCGGGTTCGAACGGAACCGAAGGCACTACTCCTACTACATCCATTTTGGAATCACCTCATGATTAGTAGCGACTAGCCCTTGCACTTCACTGCTCCATCCTCGACTCCGAACTTGTCTTCCTCACGAAAACATACAAACCGAATCGAAGTGGTTTTCGAGAAATTAATCCCGATCTCGGTCTCTTTGAAATGATCAGCGCATTGTCCAATATTGATAGTCGGTTATTCGACTATCAATTAACATTCACAACAACCATCCAAAATAAATAATTTCACCAAATTATTTATTAACCACAAAATATTTTCGCAAGACATATTTCCATTTTCAACCCTATTGAAAATAGTTTTCAAACCATAATTTTATCATGGAATGAATTCCCAAATATTTATTTCCACTGAAGACACCAAGCACCAAAAATTTTAGATTTTTAAAATAATTTAAAAACAATTTATTATAAAATATATTTTAACATTTAGAATGAAAACTACTTCAATACTTTATTAAAAATATATATATTAGGAATATTTAAAATGAGGTTATTTTATAAAATATAAAACTAGACTTTCTCCTTTAAAACAAGTTACCAAGTCACCTTTAAATAATTACTACGATAATAGATTTGAAAAATACTTACTTCAGAATGTAAACATTTAGAAATAATAAATTTTCTAAAAACATGTTTTTTTAAAACAACATAACTTATATTCAAAAATTTACGTTGAAAACGTACTTGGTTATCCAGGGAAATACTCTTCTCTTTCTATCTTTAAAAATAAATCACTATTTATTTTTAAACAAATTTACCCATTCCTTTAGTAAATTCCCATCGTGAATTTATTCTTCCAAATATCCACTGATATATTACTTTACTTTTATAAACCCAGTTTATAAATTTCATAGTCACATTCTCCGTTAAATTTCCAATTTCAAACACTTAAATCAATTTCCAAATTGATTCCCAATTTACTTCAATTGAAATAAATTTCTTACTCATTCAATTTATCTCAAAATCCATTAATTTCAGACTTTATTCCTTAATTATGATTTAAAATATTTTAACTGAAAATACCAATTAATTGAAATAGATTTTGATAACTCGGTATACCGAAATATATTAATTTCAACCATAGCATCCAATATTTCTAATTATCAATATAATTCATCGCAGAATTTCAAATAATCATGATACAGAATCATTAGAACAATCTATAAAATTTTGAGGAATCCAGTTGGATCCCTCCAACTTGTTTCCCTGCATCCACACATGTTAGCACAATACCATTTCCACTTCGAGGTGGAATATCGCGGTATATGGGATTAATATAATATCATCCGCTATTATGCAGCACATAGGGTCTCATCCGCTCTATAATGTGGGAAATCAATCATTCCAAGATATATTATATACTATAATATAGCACATCAAATTCAATTCAATCATTCAACTAATTATTTAAATTTAAATAACAATTCAGAAGAGTGAGATTAACTCACCTTTGATTTTTGCTTTGCAATCTATTTCCAAATCTGGCTTGCTTCCTTTCATATTTTGACCTTGTATAAACATTGTATGGTTTATTAATGTTTGAATTAACCGAATAATGAACTACCATTTGAATGATGATTTTAGTAACCTAGTTTACACTTTGTTTTCACTTAGTAATTTTATAACATGATGTATATCTTGATTAACATTGAACATATTTTAAATTTAAACAGTGCCCTAAAATATTTATATAATTGTTATATCCTTTTTAATCTATATATATGTATTAAATTAAGACAACATTGTTTTGTATCTTGCTGTAAATCAAAATCATATGTATATTTTTATTTTACCTAATCTGTATACATATATATAATTTAATAAAGTAAAATAAATAAATAAATAAAACCATACTGCCATCGAGCAACCCAGTTGACCCCAATCACCAGCAGCCTCCTCCGTGACATCCACCAATGTTCGAACACCACGAAACCCCGCGGCCACTAATGGCGACTTCACGGGTGCAGCTCGAGTTCGAGCACATGCTTGGAATCCCAATTTGATTTGAATGGCAATGCTTCCCACCGACTCGATTGACCTCTTCACCGCTGATCTCCCTCCACGGTGCCACCTCGCGTGGTCGCTGCCTTGCTGTCCATAGCAATCGATCTCGGCCACACATTAGACGAACCCTGAGACTTCGAACCCAACCCTAGACAACCTCGAGCTCGTGAATTTCCATCTCATCATTTATAGCGAGAGAGAGCTCGAGTTCCCCCACGTGGTGATTTCAATTTGGAGGATGCAAAGAATAAATGGAAAACGTGATTTGATTGGTGATTTCTGGTCTTGAATGAAATCGCGCGGCTATGGATTAGGGAAAGAAAGCACGCGATTTTATATTTCGAATGAGGGACGAGATTTCATTTTTCTGTTGCTCTTTAATTTTAGAGGAAAGATGCTCGGCCATTAGAGGAAGATATGCTCGAGATATTTTTTCGTGAAATGTTTCGCTGTTAGAAATGAAAGGAACGTGATGTTCTTTAAAAGAGGGAAGTGTGCAAAAGAAGGCTACAGAGATCTGATGTGAAATAATTTCAACTGCAGTTGACTGATATAAATATTCAATTTAAATTCAAATTCAAACCGTTTCGAAAAATGCAACTTAAAAACTTGACCTCCTATTGAGGCGCGCCGCTAGGATTTTATAATGTTATACCCCTATTTTGAACGCAATGGAAAAGGTTTCGAGTCCTAATTCGATCCTATGGAGAAGATAGCCTTTTAGACTCAGTTATTATGTTAAATTTCCGATATAGATTCAGCGTGTTTATATGTCGTACGCTTACACAACAACTCCAAACGTTACGAAAATTGAAATCCGATAATAATATAATATTACAGATCTAATGGAACTTTTTTCATCGAATTCCGAGACTGCATCTCGAAAGGCTATTTTTAAATATCGATTTAAACGATAAAATTTCAAAACTTAAAAAAATACTTCCAAATTCAGTTTCAACACTTTTACTATCTTCGGTACTATCGATATAAATTTTAAAAGCCTTTAAAGTATTTTTAACAAGCTTGAAACTCCAGATTTTATATCATACCCAATTCCCAATTATTGAACTAAATAGTTATATCATCCAACAAACCGCTATATTAAATTCTGAATCTATTTTATTGAATAAAACCAAACTTTCCATATTCAAAATCAATTTATAATCCAAATTAAATATTTAAACACATTTAAATATTCCATATTAAACATTGAAAAATCCGAGTCATCACATTCCTCCCCCTTAAAAGAATTTCGTCCCCGAAATTGCTAGTTAAGAAGAATGATCCAATACCCATTACTATTTTCCAAAACTAGACGGTTTTTAACAATAACCCAACAATCTTTATTAAAGACACACTATCCATCTTACTAACTTTCCAAACTTTTCCATAATTCCTAAACAACTTTACTTATTCAACCATTCAAATTATAATTCAAAACCAAGTTTTAAATTTTCAAAATTTCTCAAAAAAATTTCTAACTCCCTAAATTTTTGAAAAATTTCGCCAGCGCCTCTTTTGCGCGGCTGGCTCGTTACAACTACAAAATACGGGCTTCCAAATTCCAAAAGAAAAAAAAATGCCAAGTGGCTAGATGAAAGACCCAATCGAATTTCGTACAGAAATTTAAACACATACCTTTTTGTCGAGCAATTCAAATTTATCTTCTGAAATCAAAACCAATTTTCCTTTCCCTTTATAATACCTGCATATCCTATTTAGCAATAATATCCAATCATAGATTTTAAAATCATTTTATACGTTTCCTTACAGAAGTTTTCATATCTACTTCTATTCAAATTAGTTTTCCCATTTCTATATGAATTCAATGTATCTTCAACTCTGAATATTGAATTTTTTTTATTCCATTTATAACTGATCATATCATTATTTTAAATTAGTTTCATCCAGTAATTTATTTCAATTTCCAATTTGAAATCGTTTTGTCGCTAACAAAAAATTTTCCAAATATTTTTCTAACTCCCAAAATTTTTGAAATTTTTTGGCAGAGTCTCCTTTGTACGGAGGAGATTTTGCAATTTGACAAGAGATATAAATATATATACATCGGCCCACAGGGTCGGAAAAACAAAAGCAGTTCATATTTCCTATTTTTATTGCATAGGGTACCTTTATTTAGCATTTTTAAGCAAGCGGCTTATTATTTTAGCATTTTACACGATCAAATCCACCCCAACGGCTTCTCTGAACTTGTACTTACTCAATTCAAATATGTAAGTGCCAAAATCATGTAACTCAACAATATTTTACGTATTTAACTAGTAAACATACGAGTTTCTATAAGCAATGCATGTTAAACAACATTTATAAGCAACTTATATGGTTTCGACATTAATTTTAATTGTTTACAACCAATTCGTATACAACTTCATTCAATTTAAATGGTTTAAAACTCAATTGCTTACATTCAATTCATTTTAACCCAAACAACTCACATTAATGTCAATTGATTCCAAAAATCAATTTTTATTATTAAAGTCTCTTCACATATTAACTTATTTAAAAGCCATACACCTGCATTTCATTCCATTCCCACAATTGTTTCATTCAAAGTCATTTTATTAAGCTTGGAACATTCAACACTTATAAGTTAATAACCATTTTCCAAATTAATTTAATCCACACTTTTATTTAATGGTCTTCCATTCTTGCTCGAAGCCAAGCTTCCATTAATTTTAAATTTAAATTAATTTACTTCAATGTATTCAAATTTCATACTTAAGGTTATTTTCATTTTGCAAATAAATTTTCCTTTTCGATTTAACTTGATTCTATTTCAAACAAATCTCATTTCTACAAATTTATTTGATTAGTTCATTTGTTTCATATAAATTTTAAATTTCTAGATTCAATTCATTCTCAATTCATTTAATTAATTACAAGGCCATTTTCAATTTATTCCCACTCATCTGGGTTTTATTGCAACTAAAACCATCCCTATTTTATTCCAATTTCATTTTATTTCGCAACATTTTCGATTATATTTACTTCACTAACAATTCAAGTCAAATTTGATTTATACTTGAGTTTTATTTCCAAACTTCAATATTAACTCACATATTCAGCTTCTATTTAACTACATTAGGTTCCATTTACATATCTCATTAACTAATTTATTATCTAATTAGTTCTCCCCCTATTTATAATTCAATACTTGATTTTTTTATGATCTCAAAAATCACCTCATTAAATTTTCTTAAGTTCAATTTATTTTATAATTCAAGTTTGGATTTTTGTTTCATTTTCCGAACATCAAACAATATTTTATTTGGGTTTTCTATTTCACGTTTTCAATTTTATAAGGTACAACTTATTATTTTACACATTTCCATTCATTCTAGGCTTAAATATATTCATCTTTTATTTTTAACTCGAGTTTTACGCTTATTTATAACCCAAGCATATTTTTATTCCATGGATTTTTAATTCTTTTATAAGTTATTCTAATTCATTTATTCCAATCCAATTCTTATCCAACTTATTTCTTATCCAACTTACTTCCGTTTATTTAAGTAAGGATCTAATTCCATTCAATATCACCTATAACTCAAATGAATTTTATTCTAATTCAATTCTATTTTAACTCAGATTTATTTAATTCAATTCTATTCAATTTTCATCCTCAATCCAAGTCAAGTTCATTTTTATCTTTTCACTTTAAATTTTGATTCCAACATTCAAAGCTCATATTTTCCTTCCTTTTTTAAAAATCATCTCAACGTTACAAGTTGATAACTTACCTCATCAGGATTTTCAATTCAAATAAGGATTCAGGATTTCAAACACCTGGCTTTTGGTTTCAAATCATTTTGAAATCTCCAACATCTCAAAATCACACTTCTCAAATTTTTAAACCAATCCAGGTTTTTATCCCCAAAAAATTTCCTTTGAAATTTCAAAAACAAACTAGTTCTTCTGAATAAATCAATTTGGCAGCAATCCGTCACTTAGAAACTCGAAAATGAACATCGATGGTACTGTAGTCATCACTGAAGTTATTTTCTAGTGACTGAAGTGAGTTCAATGCTATATCCCTTCCCAAAATTTACTTGAAACAATTTCCTTTTAGAAATACTTCTAAAATAATAATGCTATTATTTGTCTTCAAAACACTTCGAAAAACACCTCCAAAATCTTCGGGATTCTAAATTTATAGATTTTATTTAAATCAAATTTTAACTATAATTCATTTGTATAATCTATGCTCATACAAATTTCCATTTGATTACACAAGTTATTTCAATTATTATAATCTTATTTGTTTAAAATATTATCATCCAAACATCCAAGTTATATAACAATTTAAGAAAATATTTCTTTTATATCAAAATATATTTTTGGGTAAAATTATTTCATTCACCCACCTTTATAACAATACTGTGTTAATTTATCGTGTTAGGTGTTTATAAACTCTTTTGGAATAGCGGCCAACTTACTCGATCAAAATTCATATTCCACTCAACCAATAAGTCAACACAATATTAAAGCAATTTATATTCACTAACAAATATGCGCTCATATTTATTAATATGCTCAAACTCATTTTAGAGTACTACAGACTCTATTTTCAATGAGTCCAGAGCCAAGGTTATCACCAACCTAAGCTCTAATACCAACCGTAACGACCCATAAATCCGTACCCCTTGAGTCTACACTATTTTACATTAATCAACTCAAGATGAATAGAAATACGAACCATTGTGGTTAAAGAAGAAGAGGTAGAAGAAGAAAATAGGAAACAATATCAGAATCTAACCATCATAGCGGAATAAAATATAATAGATAATAACATATCTTTACACAAAAACAAATCTATACCTGTTTATACATTATATCACCAGAATACATTATCAGAGTTCAACAACATCAATATCATACAATTGGACAGTCATATACAATTGAATTGGACAGTCATATACAATTGTTCTCAAGACTCAATGCACAATGGAATAATAATCAAGTACGGAAGTACGTATCGCCATCCAGCTCGTCTCCTGAGCTCCTCAGCATCATATCCTGTATTCTATAATACTCGGATGACCCGAGCATTATAGTTAAATAACACCCGAGTCAGTTTGGAATACCAGCATGAGAAAACCACGCTCAAATGGATTATTAAAGTTTCAAAATTCTTTTGAAAACAAAAGCATCTCGTAAGACCACGCCACAAATAAACATGTTGGGTTTTTACCTTACAATTGCTAGAACACTTTTTATTAAAAATCCTCTGATATTATAATAGTGTCTGTATACAAATACTTATTCAAATAGCCAAAATTGTTACATTTATTAAATTCTAGCTAATAGGTATACAAACAAAACCGTAAAGGCTCGTAGGGAGAATGGATTTCCAACTAATGACTAGGCATTAGGATACCATCTGTCATAGTACGTGGCCTAGATCACCGTACCGAGGATTACTCCCAATCCTCTGCAACACAAGACCGAGACTACCCCTTACTGGATAATCCAAGTAAGATCACCCCACGGTTGGGATCAGCAACCGCACCACTAAGCCGAATAAAGCGACATCAAGACAGGGATGACCTCACCTTAATGGGCACTACCCACCAAGCCTTGCTACATAACCCCTGATTTTCAGTCATTCCCGGTTGATGAGGCTTGAGGCTAAGCGTTACCTTTTTAGATCGTTTCACTTAGAATGCTCATCGCCCACCCGACGATGTTTTGAAAGCATTCATCCATGCAAGTCCGTCCCGGGTTCGAACGGAATGGAATGCACCACTCCTACTACATCCATTTTGGAATCACCTCAGGATTATTAGCGACTAGCCCTTGCACTTCACTACTACATCTTCGACTCCGAACACGTCTTCCTCACGAAAACATAGTGGTTTTCGAGAAATTAATACCGATCCCGGTCTCTTCGAAACGATCAGCGCATTTTCCAATATTGATAGTCGGTTATTTAACTATCAATTAACATTCACAACAACCATCCAACATAAATTATTCCGTCAAATTATTTATTAACCACAAAATATCTTCGCAAGATATATTTCCATTTTCAACCCTTTTGAAAACAGTTTTCCAACCATACTTTTCTCTTGGAATGTATTCCTAAATATTTATTTCCACTGAAGACACCAAGCACCAAAAACTTTAGATTTTTAAAATAATTTAAAAACACTTTATTATAAAATATATTTTAAAATTAGATTGAAAACTACTTCAATACTTTATTAAAAATATATATATTAGGAATATTTAAAATGAGGTTATTTTATAAAATATAAAACTAGATTTTCTCCTTTAAAAAAAGATACCAAGTCACCTTTATAATTAATACGATAATAGATTTGAAAAATACTTACTTCAGAATGTAAACATTTAGAAATAATAAATTTTCTAAAAACATGTTTTTTTTAAAAACAACATAACTTATATTTAAAAATTTACATTGAAAACGTACTTGGCTATCCTGGGAAATACTCTTCTCTTTCTATCTTTAAAAATAAATCACTATTTATTTTTAAACAAATTTACCCATTCCTTTAATAAATTTCCATCGTGAATTTATTCTTCAAAATATCCACTGATATATTACTTTACTTTTATAAACCCAGTTTATAAATTTCATTGTCACATTCTCCTTTAAATTTCCAATTTCAAACACTTAAATCAATTTCCAAATTGACTCCCATTTACTTCATTTGAAACAAATTCCTTACTTACTCAATATATTTCAAAATCCATTAATTTCAGACTATATTCCTTAATTATGATTCAAAATCTTTTAACTGAAAATACCAATTTCATATTTTCCAAATTTCCTCTTTACCCTTTTAAATAATTTATTTATCTCTTGATATAACATCACTTAAATTTAAAATTCATTATTTCTCTGTTTACTCAAAATCACTTTTTCATACCCGGAGCTTATTTATTAGAATTTTAAAATCACTTTTATTTTTTCCAATTCATTCTTAAATTATTCAAATTCTCTACAATTATTTTACATAAAGATTTATCTCTTTTATTTTCCCTTTAAAAAATCCAGTTCTATAGATTTTGATAACTCGGTATACCGAAATATATTAATTTCAACCATAGCATCCAATATTTCTAATTATCAATATAATTCATCACAGAATATCAAATAATCATGATACAGAATTATTAGAACAATCTATAAAATTTTGAAGAATCCAGTTGCATCCTTCCAACCTGTTTCCCTACATCCATAGATGTTAGCACAATACCAATTCCACTTCGAGGTGGAAATATCGTGGTATATGGGATTAATATAATATCATCTACTATTATATGGCGCATAGGGCCTCGTCCGCTATATATTGCGGGAAATCAATCATTCCAAGATATATTATATACTATAATATAGCGCATCAAATCAATTCAACCATTCAACCAATTATTTAAATTTAACCATTTAAATTTAAATAACAATTCAGAAGAGTGAGATTAACTCACCTTTGGTTTTTGCTTTGCAATCTATTTCCAAATCCCGCTTGCTTCCTTTCATATTTTGACCTTGTATAAACATTGTATGGTTTATTAATATTTGAATTAACTGAATAATGAACTACCATTTGAATGATGATTTTACTAACCTAGTTTACACTTTGTTTTCACTTAGTAATTTTATAACAGGATGTATATCCTGATTAATAATGATTAAATTTAAACAGTGCACTAAAATATTTACATAATTGTTATATCCTTTTTAATCTGTATATATGTATTTAATTAAAACAACATTGTTTTGTATCTTTCTATAAATCAAAATCATATGTATATTTCTATTTTACCTAATATGTATACATATATATAATTTAATAAAGTAAAATAAATAAATAAATAAAACCTTACTGCCATCGAGCAACCCTACTGACCCCAATCGCCAGCAGCCTCCTCCGTGGCATCCACCGATGCTTTAACCCCACAAAACCCCAAGGACACTAAAGGCGACTTTACTAGTCCATCTCGAGTTCGAGCTTGAGCTCGGAATCCCAATTTGATTCGAACGGCAATGCTTCCCACAGACTCGATCGACCTCTTCGCCACCGCTCTCCCTCCACGTGATTTTATATTTCGAATGAGGGACGAAATTTGGTTTTTCTGTTGCTTTTTAATTTTAGAGAAAAGATGCTCGGCCATTAGAGGATGATAGGCTCGAGATATTTTTTCGTGAAATGTTCCGCTGTTAGAAATGAAAGGAACGTGACGTTCTTGAAAAGAGAGAAGCGTGCAAAAGAAAGCTACAGAGCTCTGATGTGAAATAATTTCAACTGCAGTTGACTGATATAAAAATTCAATTTAAATTCAAATTCAATCCGTTTCGAAAAATGTAACATTAAAACTTGAGCTCCTATCGAGGCGTGATGCTAGGCGTTTATAATGTTATACCCCTATTTCGAACGCAGTGGAAAAGGTTTCGAGTCCTAATTCGATCGTATGGAGAAGATAGCCTTTTAGACTCAGTTGTTATATTAAATTTCCAATATAGATTCACCGCGTTTATATGTCTTACACTCACACAACAACTCTAAACACTACGAAAATTGAAATCCGATAATAATATAATATTACAGATCCAATGGAACTGGTTTCGTTGAATTCCGAGACTGCGCCTCGAAAGGCTATTTTTAAATATCGATTTAACCGATAAAATTTCAAAACTTAACAAAACACTTCCAAATTCATTTTCAACACTTTTACTATCTTCATTACTATTGACATAAATTTTACAAGTCTTTAAAATTTTTTTAACAAGCTTGAAACTCCAGATTTTATATCTTACCCAATTCCCAATTATTGAATTAAATAGTTATATCATCCAACAAACCGCTATATTAAATTCTGAATCTATTTTATTGAATAAAACCAAACTTTCCTATTCAAAATCAATTTATAATCCAAACTAAATATTTAAACCCATTTAAATATTCTAAATTAAACATTGAAAAATCCGGGTCGTCACACTTAATCATTCACACTAATTAAACCAAATTTAGATGTCAATTTATAGTTGATAAATTTATCAATTTCAGTGTTTAGCTCAATTTCATTGAATTCAGAAATTGTAAATTAAAATTTTGAAATTTTCAATTAATTTATTTATCTTGATTCCATTCCTTTGTTACATCACTTATTACTTTACAAATAAACTAACATTTCAATTCATCCTATAACCTTCATATCTTGTAATTATTGTCTTAAACTCATAATGTAATAATAAGTTTCATTTTAATTTCAATTAATGTAATAATTAAACATTAAACTTCATTTAATTGCAATTAATCGAATTATTGAATTTTAAATTTCAATAAGTTAATAAATCTCGATTTTCGTCCCTTAAATCAACCAATTGTCATATTATAAATAAAATTGACATTATTTCCAATTATTTCCCTAATTTATACTAATATAACAATGAATTGAGATTCATTGCAATTGATTACAATTTTTTATTTAATGGACTAAATAAATGATTACATTATAATAATTGTTGCCACTAACCCTTAATCATATTTACATAAGTTATCATTTCCAAACAAATTACATACAGAACATTAATTTTATTCAATCACTATTTATTCATTATTAATTCATTGATTAACTCATTGATTGATTCAATATTTACATTTATTTTTCTTATATTAATTTATTACCAAATATTCCTATTTACAATCAGTTATAACCCAAATAGTTGTTGCAATCAATTATTCCTATTTACATTTCATAACCGTTATAAATTCATTAACGTATTACCAATTTGTATTCCTACCAATATTAAATAACAAAATTGATTACATAACACTGTTCTTATCCAACTATCATTAATTTTATACTAATTCATCAATTTTTTCAATACCTACTCTTGTTTCCTTATATTCAATTCATAGTCAAGCATGACATCTGAATTATATTTAGTAAATTGGAATTTCATTTAAATCGTTCACGATCAACTTTAATTGACATTGTTACGTTTTTTTATAACATTTAAATTTATTTTCATTAATTGGAATTTCCTCCCATTCATTTATTATTAACTTTAATTAGCATTGCTTACCTTGCATTAACATTATTATCTTAATTTACATTTAGTTACTATTAATCAATATATTATTGCATTGGTTAATTAAATGCTTACCTTTAATTACTTATTTTAAATTTTATACCCAAGTGCAACATTTAACAATATTTCTTTATCGGGATTTCACTTCAATTGTCAATAATTAATTTTAATTACCATTGTTACATTTCATTTTTAACATTTGCTTTATTATAAATTGTAAAATTTTTATTTCTTTCTAAATTAAATTACAAAGATCTAATTAAATTAACAAATTTATTATTAAAATTTACGGGTCGTTACACATACCATATATAGTCCCCTTTCAAAATCATAACTTCAAATATCGTACTTATATAAATTCCATTGTATATAAGATTGCATTTCAGATAAAGTACTTTCCGAAATCAATAATATCGACTAAATCATTCTTATATAAATTTTGTTATATATAAGATTTATCTCTTCAGATCGAACACCTTCCAAAATCAACAGTTTCAAAATCACTTGTACTTATACAAGAATCAAAAAATTTTAAAATCAATTCTGCTGTATGGAAAGCCATATGAGATTCAATATCTTTGCTTTATAAAAGCTTTTGAATTTAGAATAGTTTCGTATATAAATCGTTTTGTGAAATAGTTTGTATATAAAATATTTTTGTAAAATAATTTGTGAATAAAATAGTTTGTAAAGGATTTTTGTAAATAAAATAGTTTGTAAAGTAGTTTTGTAAATAAAATAGAATAAATAGTTGGTATAAAAAAAATAAAAGAAAATAGTTTGTATAAGGAAAATAAAAGAAAATAGTTTTTGAAAAATGGTTTTAAATTAATAGTAGTTTTGCATAATAGAAAAATTCCAATTTAAATTACAAAGATATCCAACCCAACAACTTTCAATTTCAGCACCAAAGCATATCAATAATACTAGAACATAAGATGTACATATGTCAACATTTTGCAAAATCACATTCGATCGCTCGCTCGATTACACAAGTTCGCTTTTGAACTAGTATTGTCCATTTAACTTCATTATGCGGACTT
Organism: Allium cepa; assembly: GCA_030765085.1. NCBI lineage: Eukaryota > Viridiplantae > Streptophyta > Magnoliopsida > Asparagales > Amaryllidaceae > Allium > Allium cepa. The sequence continues at coordinate 139,507,779 of CM060937.1, read as the reverse complement.
CGAAATGGTTTCTTGACTAGAAACCATCATCGTCCTTGCATGGTCATATACTATGATAGAGAATTCTAGAATCAAATCAAAATATCAAATATTCGCCATCAAGAATCAAATGAAAAATCCTAACGCGAAATAGTGTAATTCACCTCGAACTTATATACTCAAATCCGGATCGAATTAATTATGCGAATAAAATAATATACGCACAACATACAAATTTATTCCAATTTTACTCATCCCAACTACATTTCAATTAAAATTTTTTTAATCTCATTGATTAACACAAATATCACTTCATACTTTAATATGGTTTCACAGAATTTCTCCATTTAATATAAAATATTAATATATCCATTCTCATAGTATTGCTTATATTTCTCTTTAATTAAAATTACATTCATTTCTCATGTAATATTTCTCATTTAATACACCATTTGTTTGCAAATCATTTCATAATAAATTTTCTTAAGTTCATAATTTTTTTATAAAAGCTTAAATTCTTTTACAAACATTATTCGGGCTTAAAGTTATCACAACTTTAATTATAACTATTTATTGCAACTTCCATTTATTTCACAAACAATTTTACAAGGCATGACTTTATTTATATTCATTTCATTTTTAGTTCACCTTTACCTTTCAATTTATTTATGACACATTTCATAAATGTTAACTAAGTTCACAATTTCAATTTTAAATATTATTACACTACATGCCAATAATGTATACAATAATTCTACTAACCAATAACAAATAAATCTTGTTTCACTTGCTTTCAAATTGTGGTTATCAAATTAAACTGCATGATTCAACACAATTTCAGAGTTTCAACTCATATATTTATTCAAAAGGTTTCGATTATCCAAAAATATCCAGGTATTCCATTTTTTTCAATAGTTGAAAATACCGGTCAATAAACAATAAAATTCACAACCCCATTTCAATTTTATATCGAATATCCTAATTATCCACTTCATTCTCTTTAATTTACCATTATTAAACTAGTGTTTAGTCCATATATTCAATCAACAATAATAGACAATGTTTGTAATTTGACTAAATACAACAAGTCAACAATAAATGATAATAATTAGATATTACCATTTCATAAAACAAACACATTACAAATAACTATATTAGTTATCAAAAATTTCTTTTATATATAACATATAACATTTGGAAAATTATTTCATTACAAAACTTACAAAAAACATTTTAATAACGCTAACAAGTACGCGCTCTCGTATATATATACGTTCAGACAAACTCATTCTAGGATATTACTACCCAATCTCAAATGAGTTAACTCCAATAGGCTAAGGTATGTCTAAACCTGGCTTTGATGGCAACTGTAACGACCTACCTTTTTGGACGATTTAAGTCGATAATAAACCACACATGTCTAATTCAAAACCATTCAAAAGGGAGGATTGTGAATGGGGTAAATAAGAAAATAATATAAAAGAAAAAAAACAAAACATAGAATCTCGTAGTGGAATTGCAAAATATAATAATCAAATAAACATTTCATGAAGCTGTTTTACAAATGACATTTGATTATACTTTTACAACTCAAATCAGAGTTATACATACATTTGAAAATAAAAAAATAATGCAGCGGAACACAATAAGAAGTGGAATAATAATAATAATAAATAGCAATAATACACTGAATCTTCGTCTTCGTCCTCTAGAAAATAAAATGGTCTTCAATACACCGAAAAAGCTCAGACTAAGCCTAGCGCAACGAAAATAAAACACCCGAGTCAGAACTAAAAGATCTTATGTTAGTCAAATTAATAAGATATGGTTGCGATGGCTTCAGAGATGTTACGGGGTTTCCATCTCTTATCAAGTGTACAATGTGAATATATTTATTTAAAAGGTTTCAAATAACTCGAAATATCAATCTTAATCATCTAATTAAAACAAATCCAAAGTTTGAATTAACTTAAACCTTTCAAATAATTCAGTTCCAAATAAAATAAAAATTCAAGAAATTATATGGTTCTATATCATTTCAACTAGTACTAAAATCAACATTTTCAAATCAATAAAAACCGTTCGGATTTATCATTTCAACCCATAACGATTTTTCCCTAATCTATAAGACCGTTTGGATATATAGAATTTCAACCCATATTGAACTTGCAGTATTAAAACGATATAAAATGCAACATCCATTCATCCAATACAAAAATCAGTCATCCATCACAATCATCATCCAACTCAATCAATAAACATCAATAGATAATTGATAATCAATAACAGGTATTCAATTGGCAATTTAATTTCAATAGTAAATTAAATAATGATTTAATTCAAATAAATTCAAATTAACAGAGATGACGATTTATATACACCAAACAATCATAACTAAATACTTATCACATCATAGGTTTAATTTAACAAACATAAGAAAATTTGGAAGTTGTAAGTGGGTTAGAACACTCACCTTTGAATTTAAATCGAATTTAAGCCCAAAATTCAAACAGTTTCAGAATTCATCCAAACCAGCATCGAAATGCCCGGAATTTCGATACGATCCCAGCGGAATGAACCGCGCGTGAATGGACCTCGTATGTAAAAGTTATTAACGTTTGAATTTAGACGATTAAAATTCAAATTTAAATTCAAGTTAAATACCAAAACAAAGCCTCACCTCAGCGCCATGCCACTTAGGTCAAAACACGGTCGAACAATGGTAGCTAACAACCACATGCCGCCTCCGTTCAAACACCTGCCACTGCTAATCCTGTAACGATCCGAAATTTTCGACTCCGAAAATTCAACTCTAAAAATTCGACACTAGAATGTTCACTGTAGAAGTGCCAAGCAATCAAAAGCCCAAAATTCCAGATTGTTAGGGTAAAGAAGAAAAAGCGGTAGAAGAAGAAACAGAAAACAACAGCACAGAATCTCACAATCGCAGCGGAATAAAATATAATTTCAAATAGCAGCATTTACACAAAGAAAGCTGTAAATGTCAATTTACATAAAATATATCAAAGTACAATCACTCACAAATAAACTGTATAGTTGTAACAACTTGTCCCTGACTACTATCAATACAATCTCAAATACATAGTGGAATATACTCCATACGTCCCTGTCATCCAGCTCGTCTCTTGAACTCCAGAACGTCCTAACCTTAAATCTGTAATACTCGGTCTGACCCGAGCTTTACAATAAAGTAACACCTAAGTGAGGCTGGAAACCAGCATAAGTAAACCCATTTAACATGAAATACTTAAGCTGTAAAGCTTCTTTGAAAACACAGGTAACTTGTTCATTACTACGAGTTTTATCTTGCTATAACCAAACACTTATGTCACAAACGATATCTAAGTACCGTTACTTAGTTAAATGGTCTGGTTTACTTAATTTATTCCATTCCAGCTTATTTGAATCATAAATAAAATCTATAAAGAAATATGGTAGTTACTAGTCGAAGTGGTTCTGGATATAGCTGATATACGACCCCGATCTCTTCGAATTCAACGCCATCTTTTAAGACAAGTTGTTTAGGTAAAACAACAGTTAAATTTAAATTTCAAAATGTCATATTCACATAGAAATCCGTCACAAATAAATAACTCACATTTATCACAATTCAATCCAAGGCAATTCATATCATGGATATCACAATTTAACGTACTAGAGACATTAAGAAAATCCAAAGCCTTCAATTTAGAATAAACATTTATAAGCTTAATTAATCGGTCACACCATTTCTAATTAATTTAATTAACACAAAATAGATTAGTTACTTATAAATCCTGCTTAATGATTAATTACTTATAAATTCAGCTTAATTATCATCAATTTATTTATAAGCCATTTATATTTTATTTAAATTAACATTTGGAACTAATTGATTATTAACATGTAAAAATAACTAAGATCTTTAAATTAATTAATAGTTTAGAAACATTTATTTTCTTAACCATTTATTTAATTACATTATTTAATTTTATTTGTAAACACTTAGGAATTAAATTAAATAATGTCCTATAGTATAATTATCCTGAGTTAAATAAATTTGAGTTAAAATAATTTATTTATAAGACCTTTTACTAAGTAAACTTTTTAATACATTTTCATTTTTCTTTTATGCTTTTACTTTAAAACTTGTTAAAAATCTTCCTTTATTTTACCTTTTCCCTTTTCCACATTTTCTTTTCTTTCTTCCTTCCACTTTTCTTTTACCTTTTCTTTTCAATTTTCTTTCCTTATTTCTTTCTTCTCTTTCTTTACTTTCTTTTTACTTTATTTTTTTATTCCCCTGGCCCATTCTTCCGGTCCATCTCCCTCTTGCTTCTTCTTCTCTCTAATTTACAACAATAATTCCAAGCCCAACCCGATGTAACCCATATTCTTCCCGAGTCCAACCTGATCCTTTTCCCTCAATCTTCACATCTCTCTCTCATATACTTCATCCTTACCCAAAGCCCACACAAGAACAATAGAACCTAGTGCACCGTGCACATGCACACATGACCAGAACCTCTCCGATCTTCGCCACCACCGTTACCAAGTCACCGTTGACATGTCTGACCCCTCTCGCAATCCTGAAACCAAATACGACCCCGAAATCAAAATCGAACGAGATCAAAACCCAACAGGAAAGAAACCCGAATACCAAAACACCCCGAACCGCCTACTCCGATCACCGGAGACCTCGCCGTCGCACCTAGAGTCGCGCTTGAGTCTCCTCTCACCTTTCCCCCACCTACGAGCCAACTCAACGCCACCATGCCTCCCAAATCTGCCGCGAACTTCCCTCGACCAAAACATGACCTAAAACCCTATTATGGCATCGCCGTGCCACAACGATAGTCCTAAAATCAAACCCCTATTTTTCCCACGACCACCGATCCACGACCTTCCTCCAGCCATAATCCCATCGTCCATGACCCATGTGATCGTCGAAATTCGACCCATGACCGAACTCTAGCCAATACGTGACCTCTCATCAACTAAAACTTAAAAATTACGATAATACTTGCAAAAATCATAATTTTCAAAGACAAATCAGATTATATAAGTGAATCATGAAATTTAGACAATTGTTTTTTCATATTTATTTCATTATCACAGTAAATTCCTCCTTTCTGGAGAAATATTTAATAACTTTACTTAGATTTATTTTCAAAAATAGGATTTCAATATTACAAAAAAATTTACTTTAGATATCGTAACCTATAATTATTTCAATGAAGAGAAAGGAATTTTTTTTGAAGATTCTTAAGCCTGTTAAACAAGAACAAAGGCCTAAATCAATATACACCGACATGCATATGTACATATAGAAATTTCCGACCTATATATCCAAGCACACAACTTTATCACCCATGCAAGACATGTTCGAGTCATTATTAGCCTTAACTGTTTCAAGCACAAGATAATGAAGATGATTTATCCTTTAAAAGTTTAAGGTTTATTCACTCTTTATCTCTTTGAACAGAGGAACCATAATTTTGAAGATCTGGAAACTGCTACTTGATTTTGAACTCCTACACATCTTGATCTTACTTTATCGAACATGAACTTGAATTGCTACTTTGTTTTGCTTCATAAATGAACTTGAAAGAGTAGTTTAGTTTTGATTTTTCTGGTTTTAGTTTTGGTTTTATCTCAGGTTTTATGTTGAGAAATTTTGAAAGATGAAGAAAATTGAAAGATAAATGAAAGGATATATATATATATATATATATATATATATATATAAGTATTGTATAGCCTTCTTCTTTAAACCGTTTTATATTTATTTATTTATTAATGAAGGAAATAACTAAATTGACAGTCGTAAACAAGAATCCCTTCCTAGCTTACAAATGTTTTATGCATGCATTTTATATTTATTTATATTTTATATTCCTATTTTTACACTTTCTTTTTATTTATATATAACTCAAAAAGAAAAATATAAAATTTATTTATTTATACTTATTTTAAGCTTAAGCTATTTATACTTCATATATATACTAGTGCTTAAAATTGTAGAATTTTAAATCTTATTTATTTTTGAGATATTTATTTTGAATTTCAAGCCATAATTCCATTTACAATCTACATATATACGTATATAATAGAAATTAGAAAGCACATTTTAATTTTTTTTTGAAAAGAATAAGTATTGGGAATTTAAATAATTATATTAGAAGATTATCAAATTAATATTGCCAAAATTTCGGGTCATCACATTCCTCCCCCCTTTAAATGTTTTCATTCCCAAAAAGGAAAGAAGCAAGAATTTTAATTGCAATCCTTATTATCAGTTAAATTATTCTTGAACATTTTAACTCTTAACTCTTTTATTTAAATTTTTAAAACACTTTAAAAATCTATGTAATATTATAAAAATAGTTTTATGAAAGTACTTTTTATAACTCGATGTCTCAACAAGTCCACCCTTCTTCTCATAGAAATTCGGCCATACGTTGATCAGGCATAGGACTAAAAATTTGTAAGTACTTAATTCACCCGTTTTCAACATCCAGTGAAAAATACTTAGAAAATGTTTTGTGGAAATATAGAAAATATTTTTGGTGAGAATCCCGGGTCAACACATTCCTCCTTTAAATCTTTTCATCCTCGAAAAGGAACGAAGCAAGAATTTTAATTACAATGCTTATTATTAGTTAAATTATTTTTAAACATATTTAACTCTTAACTCTTTTATTTAAATTTCAAAAATATTTTAAATATATAAATAATATTATAAAAATACTTCTATGAAAATACTTTTTATAACTCGATGTCTCAACAAGTCCATCCTTGTTCTCACAAAAATTCGGTCATACGTTGATCAGGCGTAGGACTGAAAATCTATAAGTACTTAACAGACCCATTTTCAACACCCAGTGAAAAATGCTTAGAAAACATTTTGTGAAAATATAGAAAATATTTTTGGTGAGAGTGCTCTAGAAATCGTCACCCCCTCCATGGTCACAATTAGCCCGATGATTACGTCGCCATCTAGGCGAAACCATAGAAAACTGTAGGCCTCCACGCCCCTCGATTACACCATGGAACTGCCACAGATCGCAGCTACACCCAGGGTTGCGTTGCCATCACGGCAAGAATCATGTAACCATGGGCATCAGCGCCCTTGAATTTTGCTGCCAAATGAAACTTCACCACTCAGACCACATAGATCGCAGACTACATCAATCGAGTCCCAATGTTGCCTGTAGGCACTCACTGCCACACGACTTTCGCTATGTTTTCGTAGATCACAGTCTACCGATGTTACATCACTCTTCCAGCGAAATCATACGTAGACCTTAGGCAATCACTGCCCCTCGACTTCTGCTATGATGCGTGGTAGATCGCAATTACATCGAGTTACACTGTTGTCACAGCATAACCCCCATGTCTCTATAGGCATCAGTGCCATCGACTTTCACTACCCCAACCACAATCCTTAGGAATTCAGTTTGTTCGGACATCCTCTTAGGTTCAAATTTAGAACACCCCTTAGGTCTCAAGGCAGAACCACCCCGTGGATCTCCTACTAAGTTTCAACTCTAAATAGGAGCAGCGCTTTTTCCCCACAGCATTCTCAATACATTTTATACTATACACATATAGCATCTTTCAAATCATACTCTTTATATGTATCACATATAAATCGCATTTACACAAAGTCAATATCTCAAAATATATAGTTTCAAAACTTGGCTTTCCAAATCCCCAAAATTGATTTTTCAGATTTATTTCATTATCATAGTAAATTCCTCCTTTCCAAAGAAATATATAATAACTCCACTTAGATTTATTTTTTAAAAATAGGATTTCAACATTACAAACAAATTTCCTTCAGATATATTAACCTGTAATTATTTAAATGAAGAGAAGGAATTTTTTTTAAGATTCTTGAGCCTGTTAAATAAGAACAGAGGCCTAAATCTATATACACAGACATGCATATGTACACACAGAAATTTCCAATCTATATATCCAAGCACATAAGTTTATTACCCTTGCACATGTTCGAGTCATTATTACCCTTAATTGTTTCATGCACAAGATAGTAAAGATGATATATCCTTTAAAAGTTAAAGGTTTACTCACTGTCTATCTCTTTGAATAGAGGAATTATAATTTTGAAAATCTAGAAACTCATACAGATCTTGATCTTACTTCATCAAACTTGAACTTGAATTGCTACTTTGTTTTGCTTCAGAAATGAACTTGAAAGAGTAGTTTAGTTTTTTTTACTGGTTTTAGTATTGGTTTTATCTCAGTTTTAGTTTGATTAATTTTGAAAGATGAAGAAAATTGAAAGATAAAATAAAGGAGACATATATAAATATTATACAGCCTTGTTCTTTAAACCATTTTATTTTTATTTTTTTATGAAGGAAACAAATAAATTGACACTTATAAACAAGAATCCCTTCCTAGCTTACAAATGTTTTATGTATGCATTTTATATTTATTTATATTTTATATTCTTATTTTTACACTTTCTTTTTATTTATATGTATATAACTCAAGGAAAATAAAATAAAACTTATTTATTTATACTTATTTTAAGCTTAAGCTATTTATAATATATATATATATATATATATACACACACACCAGTGCTTAAAAATGTAGAATTTTAAATCTAATTTATTTTTGAGATATTTATTTTTAGTTTCAAACCATAGTTCCATTTACAATCTACATATATATACACACAATAGAAATTAGAAAACACATTTTATTTGTTTTGAAAGGAATAAGTTTTGCGAATTTAAATAATTACATTAGAAGATTATCAAATTAATATTGCAAAAATCCCCGGTCATCACAAATTCCCTCATCGTTGGCCAGATCGGAGAGAATCCATGCATCCCCCAGCCTTCGTGTGAAGACCGCAAATTAGTACTCCTTGAATATACACTAATCTCCATAGATTAACTCAAGATGAACAGAAATACGAATTCTCAATGTTTAAGAAAAAGAGAAAGGTAGAAGAAGAGATAAGAAGATAGAAAATAGAGCAGAAGAAAACAGCAGAACAATATCAGAATCTCACAATTCGCAGCGGAACAACATATAATAAATAAATGAATAATCTTTAAACAAAGATCTATATCAGTTATTACATTACATCACATTACATTTCATTACATCAGAGTGTACAACAACAAACAAACATCAAACAGCGGAAAAGAATACTATATATTAATAATACCCCTTGCCATCCAGCTTGCCTCCAGCAACTCCTGAATAACCATAATATCCTGATAAACCTAACTCTTGACTACCCGTGTGGAAATTGGTGGGCACCCAGAGTTTAGGAAGGAAAACAATAAACTCCGAGTCAGTCATGTGACTGGTGTGAGAACTCAAAACAGTTTATTTATCTTTAAAATCAAAATAGAGGAATATTTTTAAAGTCAATTCGTAATGCTTTTAAAAATGAGACTACCATAAGGCCTCCCGCACACACACATGCAAACGCAGAATCGGTGGAGATTTCTCCTTATGATAGTCAAATATGCTTGATACGTATTAAAAAGAGCATTTGATATTATTACTAGTGCATAGTGTAGGAAATATTTCGAAAGTAGAATATAAATCTTAGCCAACATACGACCATTATCGTATGCCTACTATAGCTACTATGTTCAATAGCAGGTTACCGCCACATTCCATAGCAGGTTATACAACTAAAACCGTACAAGTCTCGTATTGTTTCTTTGGATTTCCAACGAATGGTCAGGCCAAGGAACTTCCCATTGCCACATGGAAACGCCTCTGGCGGGACGTCCCGAGAACTTAACCAGCTCTCTGCCAACACAAGGCCGGGTTACCTTTATCACTAGGTAACTACTACACGAATATGTCCTCCCCCGGTCCTTTGGGACCTTTAACCGAGCGCTCGTCATCAACATCACACCATAATAATAAGTGTTTCAACATGAGTAAGTATCTGGGCTCCATACCATGATACCACCCTTTTCCAGAAGGAAATGCACATACCATAAAGGGAGCTACCCCTCATAACCTTGCCGCATCTTTCCTGTTTTGACCATTCCGGGGTGTGAGGCTCGACGAAGTCACGTTCACAAAAAGACACTTTATACAAAAGTCGTGCTTTGGGTCAACAAATGATCATAGAAATGATCACCAAGATAAACGTTCAAATAAATGATCCTATCACAAATGATCAACACAATGATCATTTCACAGCAACACTCAGCATGTCACATTACCAAATTGGGAATATATCGCTGATAACCTTCAACTACATAACCTCTGAGCTCGTACGTCTCAGAGACGGTGTTAAGCTAAGAGAATAAATTCTCCGCACCAACAGAAATATATTTGAAAGAAATCGGCTTTATATCTCAATTTGTAATGTCAGACATACAATACATACAAGTCCGTTCCGGGCTCGAACAGAAACGAAGGCACTTACAAAGAAGTCCTCGCAATCCGGATATCCACAATCCTGATCGGATTCCCCATCACATATGGAGAACTCTATACCGGAGCAACTCAGTGCAGAGTCAATCGACAGGTCATCCAATTGCTCTCGCAAATACCCGGTCTTAAACACCGATCTTCAATGCTATCCATTACGTCGTATCACTATTCGGAATGGGTAATCCGAATAACGAGCGCAATAATTTAAAAATAAGTGTGGCATTCAAATCCAAGCAAATCACAACAAATACCTTTCAGAGGTAAATATTGATAGTCGATTATTGAACTATCAATGGATATGCACACATCACCAGATTCCAAATAATTTTCCAAATTATTTATTTCCCAAAAGTATCTTTACAAGATACAAAATTTTCACACTTCAAAAATAAATCAATATTTATTTTTTTAAACAAATTCCTCTTTCTTTTATAAATTCCTTAGTGAATTTATATTTCACAATATCTACGGATATCTGATTTCAATTATTCATTTTCAATTTATCTTCAAAACGATAAATTCTCAAAATACACACTTTATATTGGAAAACATTTCCATACTTATTTATTAATAAGTAATTCACAAATCTAATTATTTTCAACCGATGGAAAATATTCAATATACTTAAATCGAGATTAAGTATATATTTCATTCTTTAAGGAAATCATTCTCTCAAACATATTTATTTGGGCCAAAACGAATGTTACGTAAAACATCGTTACGACAACCCAAAATCACTAGTATAGGGATTCGAAATTAAAATAGATATATAAATCCCAATACTAAACAAAACATTTCCTTTCGGAAACCATTTACTATAACAACAGTGTTATACTCCACCATTTCCTTCTATTTCTCGAAAACGTCTATTTCAACAATAAATGTTGAAATCTATGGTTTCGAATCTCAACACATTTAAAAACATCGTTAGATCGTTTTAATTCTATTTAAAACATCACATTCAAAACAATTTCTTTAACATATTATTCACTATTCAAAAACGTGAATATGCTTGTTAACCAATTTAATCCTTTCTATTCATTTTATTTTAAAGGATTATTCATTGTCTAAAACGTGAATATAACCCCATAAATAAGTTATAACAATTTTTCTTATCAAAATAAGTCGTTGCGAATTTATAAAACAATGTTTATAAATTCCATTTCTATTTATTTTATATCAACTCCTTTCTATAAATCTCCTTTATTAACCTATTCAATTTCATATCCCAATGATATACTAAAAGTTTATATTATAAGTTAAATGCTTATAAAACGATTATTTTACAAAATCGTTCTTTTTAAGACTTTCCAAATTATAAATCTTATAACTTATAAGATTCATTTATTTAACCAAATCTATTCTTCAAATAACTTTACAAATTTTATAAACCTACTGCTTATAAAATGATTATTTATAACTTCACCGTTTATAATTCTATAAATTTCATTCATTCATGAAAATTCATTCACAATTCATTCTAACACTTATAAAAACTCGTTTTATACTTCAAGTATTTTAATTTATAAATATCAATTTATAAATCTTTTATATAAATCAATTTATACTATTATTCTCTTAAAACATCTTTAATCTTCTTTATAATTTCACCATTTTGATTTATAAAATAATTAAATTTTATAAGTCCTATATTTTCAAATTTTATAATAATTTCAAAAATCCCGATTAAACTATTTTATAAAATCATTAGCCTCATATTTTCCAAAAATCAACCTTTCACTATATTTCTCAAAAAACCATAATTTTTATAACATTAAAATTATAATGTTTATTTATTTAAAATGAATCAATTCCAAACACATAGTATATTTTCAAAAATCACTTTAAAAACTATTTTAAAGTTCCAAAGTTTGGTCCAATGATGCTACACACCAAATAGTCAATCACGACAACAACGACATCATATATCGATATGATGGTCCATCAAATATCAAAATATCTGAAATCAAATAAATACTGTTGAGGAATCCAGTTGGATCCCTCCAACCTGTTTTCCTGCATCCACAAACATTAGTACAATACCAATTCCGTTCCAGTACGAAATTATCGCGGTATATGGGATTTAAAATATTATCCGCTTAATAGACGGCGTAATAGGGTCTCATCCGCTATACAATGCGGGAGATCAATAACTGCAATATATACATATGCCAATATATATATATATATATTGCTATTATATATAATACCAATTTCACTGTTTATGAAATATTCGCGGTATATGTTTTTAATAAATAACATCCGCTTACTAACGGCGCATAATGTATATTTTAACAATCAATAGATAACAATCATCATTCAAACATGCATTCAAGTATTTTAAATATAACTATTTAAAATTAAAATCGAAACCGATTCGATTGAGTGAGAAGTTCTCACCTTGATTTCAATTTCGTTTTAGCGATTTATTTCGAATAAAATTAAATGGAAGTTTTATTTTACCCGAAATTCTCACTAAATCCAAACGACTCCAATCTAATTTCATCGCGTAGTTCTCGTCCATACGATTCCAACGCTTCCTGTTTCGCGCGTTTTCGATCTCGTATGAAAAAGTTATGAATTTTTGAAGTTACACGATTTTATAACATAAATTTACAACATAATTTTATATCTTTCAACCTTCATCTAATCTCACCCCTTAGATCTAAACCCCTGCAGATCTCTGCCCTCCATTGCATCTTCTTCCCCACGCGACTACACTACAGGCTACCACACGCAACAACAAACCAATTACATAGAACTAGGGTTTAATTATACTCCATCATCACCAACATATATCTCGATCAGAGAGTTCCATTTGAATGCCTTCGACGAGAGCTACCCACGGCCACCACCACCTGCAACTCGGCCACCCACAACCCCTAGATTCACGTGCGCAACATCCGGGCGTAGGCCCCTTGTATCTCCCTCCACGTCGCTCCAATTCCGATCAACTCCGTATGGATTGAAAGCTCTCTTCATGCTCTACAAGTTTCATGTTGAACACTTTCTCTAATTCTTGATGGATTGAGAGTAATTAAGAGGAGAAGAGAAGAAAATTCTGGCCATTGATAATAAGGGGGGTGGCGGCTGCAGTTTTTTGACCTAGGGTTTCTAATTTTTGCAAATTATGAAGAGGGGAGGGGCTTTTATAGAAAATTCGCGCGACACTATTCATCCCGGATTTTCTGAACTCCAAACGAAGCGTACCGGTTGGCGTTTCTAAGGTTTACCCCACGTTCTGAATGCAATGGAACATGTTTCGGGAGCTAATTCGATCATCTGTGCGAGTTATGGCAATAAACGTCCGATTTAAAATTAAACCGATTAAACGATTTTCTAGGTGTTTTAGTTTGCACCGGACAAACGGTAAATCCGATTGACACGAAATTTGAAACCTTACAATAATATCACATTATGGATCTGATGAAACTGGTTTCGTCGAAACCCGAGACTTTTTGAAAAATGGCTATTTTAACTCGCCAATTTAATATTAAAACAATTTCGATGCGTTTCGAGCTGCCACGATCAAACGATAACTCCGTTTGCTACGAAATTTGAAATCCGGTAATAACTAACTATTACGGATCCAATGGAACTAGTTTCATCCAATTCTGAGACTGTTCAAAAATTGGCTATTTTCACTAGTCGATTAAATATTAAAATATTCAATTTTCACAAATTAACTCTTAATTCGATTTTAAAAGTTCTAAAATATCATTTTAACTCCAACATGATAAAATAAAATTTTACAAATCATTTTCAATCATATTTAAACCCAAATTTCAATTATTTCTGTATTTTCACATATTAAATTATCGATTTAATTATTCAATTAAATCCAATTATTCGAAATAAAATTTATTCGACTTATAATTTCACTTATTAATATTTAAAATTAATTAAATATTCAAATTTTAAATTAATAAAAATTTTGGGTCGTTACATACTTCCCCCCTTAAAAGAATTTCGTCCTTAAAATTAACAAGTAAGAAAAGTTACAAAATCTATAAATTTTCCATAATCCATAGTTAAACTTCTTACAATACTTTACTAAGTTTTCAAATCATACTTAGTTATCTTTTCAAAAACAACTATCTTGTTTAACTTTCAACTCCAAAATCAAAGTTAAAGTTTTCAAAATTTTCCAATTTTCTCAAATTTTTTCTAACGCCTTAAATTTTCGGAAAAAATCGCCATAGTCTCCTTTGCGAGGCTCGATCGAAAAAAAAATGACAGTATATATATATCACAAATATACATCTCATCAAGTAATGAGGCATCCCGCAGGGAAAAAATGTAAAAGTACGATATTTAATCCGAGATATGTACCTTATATTTTATTAGCGAGCATATACGGCTAATATAGCGCGAAAGCGAGCTCCAAATGCGAAGCAAACGCGATCCGCACCTACTAAACACTCAACAAACAACATGAGAACATGTATATATGAAAATAGTATCGATATACAACATATAGCAACATAATAACTATATATGCCAACATAGCAAATGTAGTAAAAGCAATATATTCAACCATCAACCAACTAGCATCCAACAAATGTCCATAACCAATAAATATTCATTCATATTCTCATTAATATTCAATGAAATAGGTTTTCAATTTAATCACATTTGATTCATTAACAGTGGATGTTTTTTTTTACTAACATTCATTTTCAATTAGTTTATATTCACTAATTATATTTAAGTTGGTTCACTTCCAATTCAATTCTATTTAAGATTCACTTAACTTCCAATTGGATTTCAATTACTTTAGCTTTCAATTTCATTAACTCATTTCATTAATACTTAATGAATTATATACAATCAACTAATAACCATATAACAATCAATGTATATTAATTACAACCAAATTCCTTTGCTATATTCATTCAATTTGGTTTAATTAAATTGATTTTCATTCAATTATTCAACTTTCCAATAACATTAGATTTTAATGAATTAACACTTAT
This sequence comes from Allium cepa, assembly GCA_030765085.1. Classification (NCBI taxonomy): domain Eukaryota; kingdom Viridiplantae; phylum Streptophyta; class Magnoliopsida; order Asparagales; family Amaryllidaceae; genus Allium; species Allium cepa. The sequence goes on along the minus strand of CM060937.1, from coordinate 139,492,375 downwards.
ATCCATTATTTCATACCAATTTAATTCACATTCATTTGATTAACATTCAATCCATTCATTTAATTCAATTACAAAAGTTGAATTTCATTTATATAACTTAAGTCCATATCTATCACTTAACTTTATTAATTTACTTTGATACCAATATCAACTTCATTCTACATCTCTCAAGTTATACTTCCATTTTATACTTCAATGTATATTAATTACAACCAAATTCCTTTGCTATATTCATTCAATTTGGTTTAATTAAATTGATTTTCATTCAATTATTCAACTTTCCAATAACATTAGATTTTAATGAATTAACACTTATATCCATTATTTCATACCAATTTAATTCACATTCATTTGATTAACATTCAATCCATTCATTTAATTCAATTACAAAAGTTGAATTTCATTTATATAACTTAAATTCCCACTTATAAATCAATTCAGATTCCAATTCTAAAGTAAATTCCATTTAACTTTAAGTTCATTTTTACTTACAACTCATATTCATAAATATATTCATATAATTTCACTTCTTATATATATATATATAAGTTTATTTCATAATTGTAAATCACATTAATTATATTTCAATTCTTATAATTCCTTTTTACTTATACAATTATTCTTTAATTTAGATTATTCAAACAACTAAACAATCCACTTATATAAACTTTAATAATTCTGAAAAATTATTCCTTTATATATAAAATATACTCAAGGTAAAATTATTTCATTTACCCAATTTAAAACAATATTATGTCGAATTGTTCTATTCAAGTGTTTATAAACCCCTTCGGCATAGTTGTCGAGACCGTGCTGACGAAGGTTCATATGCCACTCAATAAACCAATCACCACAATATAAAACAATTTTATATATTCACTAACAAATACGCTCTCATAGCTATTATTACACTCAAACTCATTCTAGAGTACTACTGACTCTATCTCTAATGAGTAATACCCAACAGACCATGGTTGTCGCTTAACTATATGCTCCGATACCACTTGTGAAGAACCGCAAATCCGTACTCCTTGAATATACACTAATCTCCATAGATTAACTCAAGATGAACAGAAATACGAATTCTCAATGTTTAAGAAAAAGAGAAAGGTAGAAGAAGAGATAAGAAGATAGAAAATAGAGCAGAAGAAAACAGCAGAACAATATCAGAATCTCACAATTCGCAGCGGAACAACATATAATAAATAAATGAATAATCTTTAAACAAAGAACTATATCAGTTATTATATTACATCACATTACATTTCATTACATCAGAGTGTACAACAACAAACAAACATCAAACAGCGGAAAAGAAATACTATATATTAATAATACGCCATGCATCCATCTTGCCTCCAGCAGCTCCTGAATAACCATAATATCCTGATAAACCTAACTCTTGACTGCCCGTGTGGAAATTGGTGGGCACCCAGAGTTTAGGAAGGAAAACAATAAACTCCGAGTCAGTCATGTGACTGGTGTGAGAACTCAAAACAGTTTATTTATCTTTAAAATCAAAATATAGGAATATTTTTAAAGTCAATTCGCAATGCTTTTAAAAATGAGACTACCATAAGGCCTCCCGCACACACACACACATGCAAACGCAGAATCCGAGGAGATTTCTCCTTATGATAGTCAAATATGCTTGATACGTATTAAAAAGAGCATTTGATATTATTACTAGTGCATAGTGTAGGAAATATTTCGAAAGTAGAATATAAATCTTAGCCAACATACGACCATTATCGTATGCCCACTATAGCTACTATGTTCAATAGCAGGTTACCGCCACATTCCATAGCAGGTTATACAACTAAAACCATACAAGTCTCGTATTGTTTCTTGGGATTTCCAACGAATGGTCAGGCCAAGGAACTTCCCATTGCCACATGGAAACGCCTCTGGCAGGACGTCCCGAGAACTTAACCAGCTCTCTGCCAACATAAGGCCAAGTTACCTTTATCACTAGGTAACTACTACAAGAATATGTCATCCCCCGGTCCTTTGGGACCTTTAACCGAGCGCTTGTCATCAACATCACACCATAATAATAAGTGTTTCAACACGAGTAAGTATCTGGGCTCTATACCATGATACCACCCTTTTCCAAAAGGAAATGCACATACCCTAAAGGGAGCTACCCCTCATAACCTTGCCGCATCTTTCCTGTTTTGACCATTCCGGGGTGTGAGGCTCTACGAAGTCACGTCCACAAAAACACACTTTATACAAAAGTCGTGCTTTGGGTCAACAAATGATCATAGAAATGACCAATAAGATAAACGATCAAATAAATGATCCTATCACAAATGATCAACACAATGATCATTTCACAGCAACACTCAGCATGTCACATTACCAAATTGGTAATATATCGCTGATAACCTTCAACTACATAACCTCTGAGCTCGTACGTCTCAGAGAAGGGTGTTAAGCTAAGAGAATAAATTCTCCGCCACCAACAGAAATATATTTGAAAGAAATCGGCTTTATATCTCAATTTGTAATGTCAGACATACAATCCATACAAGTCTGTTCCGGGCTCGAACAGAACCGAAGGCACTTACAAAGAAGTCCTTGCAATCCGGATATCCACAATCCTGATCGGATTCCCCATCACATATGGAGAACTCTATATCGGAGCAACTCGGTGCAGAGTCAATCGACAGGTCATCCTATCGCTCTCGCAAATACCCGGTCTTCAACACCGATCTTCAATGCTATCCATTACGTCGTATCACTATTCGGAATGGGTAATCCGAATAACGAGCTCAATAATTTAAAAATAAGTGTGGCATTCAAATCCAAGCAAATCACAACAAATACCTTTCAAAGGAAAATATTGATAATCGGTTATTGAACTATCAATGGATATGCACACATCACCAGATTCCAAATAATTTTCCAAATTATTTATTTCCCAAAAATATCTTTACAAGATACAAAACTTTCACACTTCAAAAATAAATCAATATTTATTTTTTTAAACAAATTCCACTTTCTTTTATAAATTCCTTAGTGAATTTATATTTCACAATATCTACGGATATCCGATTTCAATTATTCATTTTCAATTTATCTTCAAAAAGATAAATTCTCAAAATATTCACTTTATATTGGAAAACATTTCCATACTTATTTATTAATAAGTAATTCACAAATCTAATTATTTTCAACCATTGGAAAATATTCAATATACTTAAATCGAGATTAAGTATATATTTCATTCTTTAAGGAAATCATTCTCTCAAACATATTTATTTGGGCCAAAATGAATGTTACGTAAAAAATCTTTACGACAACCCAAAATCACTAGTATAGGGATTCGAAATTAAAATAGATATATAAATCCCAATACTAAACAAAACATTTCCTTTCGGAAACCATTTACTATAACAACAGTGTTATAGTCCACCATTTCCTTCTATTTCTCGAAAACGTCTATTTCAACAATAAATGTTGAAATCTATGGTTTCGAATCTCAACACATTTAAAAACAACGTTAGATCGTTTTAATTCTATTTAAAACATCACATTCAAAACAATTTCTTTAACATATTATTCACTATTCAAAAACGTGAATATGCTTGTTAACCAATTTCATCCTTTCTATTCATTTTATTTTAAAGGATTATTCATTGTCTAAAACGTGAATATAACCCCATAAATAAGTTATAACAATTTTACTTATCAAAATAAGTCGTTGCGAATTTATAAAACAATGTTTATAAATTCCATTTCTATTTATTTTATATCAACTCCTTTCTATAAATCTCCTTTATTAACCTATTCAATTTCATATCCCAATGATATACTAAAAGTTTATATTATAAGTTAAATGCTTATAAAACGATTATTTTACAAAATCGTTCTTTTTAAGACTTTCCAAATTATAAATCTTATAACTTATAAGATTCATTTATTTAACCAATTCTATTCTTCAAATAACTTTACAAATTTTATAAACCTACTGCTTATAAAACGATTATTTATAACTTCACCGTTTATAATTCTATAAATTTCATTCATTCATGAAATTCATTCACAATTCATTCTAACACTTATAAAAACTCGTTTTATACTTCAAGTATTTTAATTTATAATTATCAATTTATAAATCTTTTATATAAATCAATTTATACTATTATTCTTTTAAAACAACTTTAATCCCCTTTATAATTTCACCATTTTGATTTATAAAATAATTAAAATTTATAAGTCCTATATTTTCAACTTTTTATAATAATTTCAAAAATCCCGATTAAACTATTTTATAAAATCATTAGCCTCATATTTTCCAAAAATCAACCTTTAACTATATTTCTCAAAAAACCATAATTTTTATAACATTAAAATTATAACGTTTATTTATTTAAAATGAATCAATTCCAAACATATAGTATATTTTCAAAAATCACTTTAAAACCCATTTTAAAGTTCCAAAGTTTGGTCCAATGATGCTACACACCAAATAGTCAATCACGACAACAACGACATCATATATCGATATGATAGTCCATCAAATATCAAAATATCTGAAATCAAATAAATACTGTTGAGAAATCCAATTGGATCCCTCCAACCTGTTTTCCTGCATCCACAAACATTAGTACAATACCAATTCCGTTCCAGTACGAAATTATTGCGGTATATGGGATTTAAAATATTATCCACTTAATAGACGGCGCAATAGGGTCTCATCCACTATACAATGTGGGAAATCAATAACTGCAATATATACATATGCCAATATATATATATATTGCTATTATATATAATACCAATTTCACTATTTATGAAATATTCGCGGTATATGTTTTTAATAAATAACATCCGCTTACTAACGGCGCATAATGTCTATTTTAACAATCAATAGATAACAATCATCATTCAAACATGCATTCAAGTATTTTAAATATAACTATTTAAAATTAAAATCGAAACCGATTCGATTGAGTGAGAAGTTCTCACCTTGATTTCAATTTCGTTTTAGCGACTTATTTCGAATAAAATTAAACGGACGTTTAATTTTACCCGAAATTCTCACTAACTCCAAATGTGACGCCCCACCTCTATGCCCACGCTAGCCAAGAACACTACGGTGTACTGCTGTCAACTAGCACGGAGAATGAGGCTGCTGAGGAGCGACCATTCGTGTAATTGCTTTGTGCGAGCACCGATATGCCGGATAGTAAAAACGTGCATTTGATTTCAAGAGGAAATCCGACATGCCGATGCAAACTCAAAGCTACTACACAGTGGCTATAATAGTCTAGGACAAAAGTATAAACTAATAACACAGATAATATGAATGCGGAACACAGATGAAACAGAAAGTCTCATATATATATATATATATATATATAATAACTGATGTCAGTTACTATACATTTACATGGTGCATGTGACACAACTACAACAGTCGACTCAGGAAGTTGCATAAACAAGTACATTAACGTATATAATATACATGAATACACATCTTCCAATACAATTACGCTGACCACTAAAAATGACGACGACAACTCCAAAAGATATGAAAGGACTTCATAGCTCAAGCAGCATCCCAAAGCAGAATATCTACAACCTGAAAATACTCGGTCTGACCCGAGTATTAAATTCAAAAGAAAATAATACTCGGGTCAGTCTAATTCAAACTCAGTTATTAGTGCACAGAAGCAATAATAATTAAATAGAAATTAGACGACAGTCAAAATAAATTTACCTATCCGATTCTCAAGTAAAGAAATCGGATAACGGTAAATACAACGCGAACCAATTCAAACAATTGGAACATCAATTAAAAGGTCAACACGAGTAGGGCTACAGTATACGCACGCGTATACTGCCTCGCCACTACAACATATGGAATACGAAATAGATCCATAAATCAAAAGCAAAAGAAATAACAATAAAAGCAGTACCGTGTGGCTGCAGTTCACGCTTGCGTGCACTGCCTTGCCACTACAGTGATGAGGTACCCATTGAATACCATGTGGCTGTAGTTCACGCTTGCGTGCACTGCCCTGCCACAACAGTGATAACGTACCCAATGAATGTAAAATATGTACACAAATGAATGTACATAACCAACTACACATGGCAAAAGGAATCAGAAGTGCAACGAGAAACAGTACAACCCAAATGAGTAAGTGAGTCAAGTACCAACACCATGTGAAATCATCACAACAATGAATACTAACAGCAAACAAAACTGCAGAGGTCAAGTCACGAATATCGTGACTCAACACGACTACAAAGAAAACTAAACTCGAATGACCAAGTGCACAAGGCAGTGGTACAACTAAAAAAATAATAGAAGGAGGGTGATTACATGGTCCAGTGAACTACATAACGCAGCAGCACTAAAAATAGTGCTACAGGTCAGGAAGTAAGTGGGCAAATCTGAGATGCATAAATGAATCAAGCACAACATATAGTGCAGCAGGTCAATCATCAAGCATTGATGAAATATAAATACAAGCTAAATGACATAATGGTGGAAGTGATATGCACAACGCTCATTGAAACTCAAGCGTTCAATAACACAACTCGAAATCAATTTCACTTAAATAGAAAATGCACATGAATGTTATGGCAACAGTTCAAGGCAACAGTAACAACTAATATGCAAACTATGTCATATATGAAACAGTGGCAAATTGCATAGTCAAGTTCAAGTGTGCTACAGAGGGGGTAATGCAACCACAACAGACTCAAGAGGAATGAAACTGGGTCAAGCAACTGCGACATCAAGTGTCACAGCCTCAACAATGATATGGTTTTAAATATCCATATATGAAAACTGAAACACAATCAACATAATAGAGAATGAATGCCACACTGAAAATTGCAGTTGCAACATGAATGACCAGAAGGTTGTGATTAAGTGGAGAGAGAATATCATGTTTTAACATACAGTGAAACATGAAGAAGTTCAATATCATTGCACATATAAAATTCAAGTGCAAGGTTCAAAGCAGGATATGCATACACCAGTGCAACAGGTACAAAAAGGGAGACGAATGTAACTGCAACTGAAAACATATGTAGGTCACAAATGCCACAGTGGTCTCAAAATCAAACCAAATGGGTACACATTCATGCATCAGTATATACTACAAGGGTGAACACAAGAGAATGGAGTGCACAGGTCAGGGAAGCTACCAGGTGTCAGTGACCACCCAAACTAGTTCAAACATGAACAACAGATCCTAACTGAAACATACCAGAATCAGTTGAACTCGACCGACATCAAAGGATATTGAGCACACGTGAAACAGTGCAAGTATCACACTAGAAAACAAATGGCAGTGATTCAACCTTACAACAAAGAACATGACAAGATCAAAAATGCACAGGGATGAGCACCAAAATGGCCAGAGGCGAAGCTCACAAGGGCCATAGAAATCAAAGCCCAAAGGATCGGTGGTGCCAGAAATTCAAAGAAAACAAGCGAACCCAAAAAATCATCTTCATAACAAACCAATTTTTATTTTATCTTTTTAGCCGTGAAAACCAATTAATCAAGCAACCAAAAACACGAATTTAAACAAGGCAGAAACCATGAAAAACCGACTTGAACTAGATGTGAGCGGAAGACCACTCAAACTATCACGAGTCGAAGCAGCTGGAGCAAGCTACGAGGAGGCCATCGATGGATGAACCAGAACGCTGAATCGCCACTTCAATTGAGCATCGGCATCTTCGATTTTCGAGAAGCCCTAATCTGGAGAAGGGGGCGAACGAGACAGCCTCCATTTTATTTTCGTTCGTTCGTTTTAGGTCTCGAACGAGAATGAATAAAGGGGGGAAAAGAAACTGGTTATATGCTTTAGTGAATTATCACGGCCCAATAAAGAAAATGGACCATTATTTAATTTTCAAAGCCCGTCAATCTCTTTAACAATTTATAAAAGAAATTTTAATTCAAAATTTAAAAACTTCAATAGGCAACTTGCAATAATATTTATCGTTTAAACGTCGATTATTAATTGATGCGAAAAACCGGGTTGTTACAGATTCCCCTCCTTAAAGAAATTGCGTCCTCGCAATCTTAAGGAATAAATGGACAAAAGGTAACAACCATAAAAGCATATCATCATAAAATGACGAAATTTGAAAATAAGAAGTTCACCGTATAGAGCATGAAAGAGAAAGCCTGAACGTGTTTGCTCGATGAATTCTCTAGATTCCAAAGTGAAATCCATAGGATTTGAGAACCACTGAATTTTCACTACAAGAACATCTTTATTTCGAAGGTGCTAAACCCCCGAAACATTGATGTGAATAGAATGTTGCTCAAAGTCAAATCTGGTGAAACTTCAATTTCTTCAATAATATCGGGCTCAAGAATAAAATCGGAATCCCTAAGGCATTTCCGTAGAAGGAAGACGTGTGAAACACGTCATGAATAATAGAAAATTGAGCCGGTAATAAGAGGCGATAATCCAAGAAACCAATACGTTCAGTGATAGGAAATGGCCCACTATATCGAGGCACTAACTTTCCCGACCGAGTGAAACGCACAACACCTATCATAGGTGAGACACGAATAATTTGGAACAACAGCGTAGTACAACAATGATACGCCAAATGAATCAAAGCTTCATTAATTCGGAACGCCGACGTAGTACAAAAACAGTACATCCAATGAACCGATCACCATAAAAGAACATCAGACGCAAGTCCATAAAAAGAATGAGACGAAGCTCAATAAAACGAAGTACATCGGAACGTCTGATGAACTTGGTAAAAAGATGATTCCATTCGGACATCATCAAAGAAACAACCACTTGTTGCCTACGACTAAGTGTATCGGCAACACGATTTCCCATCCGGGAGTGGTAAATAATATCAAGATCATAAGATGTAAGGAACTCGAGTCAACGTGGTTGACGCAAATTAAGTTCCTTATGAGAAAATAAATATTCCCAAGATTCATGATCAGGGTAGAGAACAAATTTCTCACCCAAAAATAATGATGCCAAGTTTTGAAGAACGAAATCAATACCCAAGAGCACTAGATCATGAGTGACATATCTAGTCTCAATAGGCATTAATGATTTAGAAACACAAGAGACAACACGTTCTCTTATGCAAGAGAATGACATGCAAACCAATACGATCAGCATTGGTACAAACGATGAAGTCTTGGTTCCCTTCGGGAATCGCAAGAATAGAAGTATCGGAAAAGAGTTGTTTTAAATAATATTCTTTCCCGAAAAGCTAAAACTTTCGAAATTTACAATTTACTTTATGTAATTATCTTTTCAGAAAAATTTACATTTTGAAATTCAATTTACTGTGTCTGATTGTCTCATCAAAGCGTCTAGGAGATTCCTATCGATAACGTTGATCAAGCGCATCGACCAGAATTCTTAAAGCACTCAATGGGCAATACAATCACAAAATATTCTTTTAACTTCATAAAAGGAATTCACAAATTTTCAATCTCAAACGGACAAGTCCGGAATTAAACGAATCAGTAAAAGAAAGGGGTCATAGTCCTCGATTTTGCTGAAACGTTTAAATCGCTTCCTCATTCTTTTGAAAGCGTAAACTATAAAAATTTTGAAAACGATTTTTATTTTGAAACAATTTTTAAAACACGTGATTAAAATAGCGATATCAGTAGCAACTTCGATAAGTGGATTTTCATTCATCAAAAGTGTCACAAGAATCTTCTCAAAGATAAAAAGGGGTATCATACCCTAAACTTGTATTCATAACAAGTCAATGACACACGAATTCACCAATGCACAAAAATTGATAAAACTTATCAATAGAAATCACGAAAATTGGTGAAGCACAATTCTAGAAATCTACACAAGAAATCCAGAAATCACAAGATGAGAGTATGAAAACTCGAATGGGAGTATGAAAACTCGAATGAGAGTATGAAAACTCGAATGAGAGTATGAAAACTCGAATGGGAGTATGAAAACTCAGATGGGAGTATGAAAACTCACCTACACGCGAGCATGAAAACTCATCAGCACATGTAACGCAAAGCGAGAACGGGAGCATGAAAACTCACCTACACGCGAGCATGAAAACTCATCAGCACATGTAACGCAAAGTGAGAACGGGAGCATGAAAACTCACCTACACGCGAGCATGAAAACTCATCAACACGTGCAACGCAAAGCGAGAACGGGAGCACGAAAACTCACCTACATGCGAGCATGAAAATTCATCAGCACGTGCAACGCATAACGAGAACGGGAGCACGAAAACTCACCTACATGTGAGCATGAAAACTCACCAACACGTGCAATGCAAAGCGAGAACGGGAGCACGGAATCTCACCTACACGCGAGCATGAAAAATCATCAACACGTGCAAAGCAAAGCGAGAACGGAAGCACGGAATCTCACCTACACGCGAGCATGAAAAATCATCAACACGTGCAATGCAAAGCGAGAACGGGAGCACGGAATCTCACCTACACGCGAGCATGAAAAATCATCAACACGTGCAATGCAAAGCGAGACGCTATCTCATGGTTGCAAGCCATTAATTTTGACACACGAATGGCCCGAAGACCGTGGGGCGCTACCCCACATGTGTGAGTCGGAATCAAACAGATTGAGGTCTAGACTAACCAAAAATCAAAAAGGTATGTGTGAGTGGAATCACACAAGTGGTGTCTAGTATAACCTCGCAAACAAAAGGAAAGTATGTGTGAATGAAATCACACAAATGGTGTCTAGACAATCCTCAAAGCCCAAGAGATATGTGTGAGACGAAATCACACCGATGAGGCCTGGTCTAACCAAAAAGCAAAAAGGTATGTGTGAACGAAATCACACAAGTGGTGTCTAGGCTAACCGAAGAGGTATGTGTGAACGAAATCACATAAATGGTGTCTAGCCTAACCAAAAGGAGACATCGCACAATTGCTAGTCTAAATCATAAGAATGATCGTCATGATCAACGAGAAGTGTCAATTACACTAAGTTAGTGAATATAAAAGTTTAGCTTCATGTCCCATAACCACTTGCTTAACTTAAATATTTACAAACAAACTGTAAATCTTCACTAATAAAATTGTCACAAGAGGTTCAATCGAATAAGTTCAAGAATTAACCGACGAAGCAAAAGCAAGAGTTTCATACCACTTGTTTTACTAAGCTGTTTAATTAGATTTCTCATCCGAGTGAGGTAAAGGCATGTATATACTAGTAGATTGGAAAACGGTTTAGGAAAACAGTTTTGTAGTAAAATAGTTTTGAAATCGTTTGGAGAAAAGGGTTTTGATATTTACTACTAGTATAGAAAACCTTTATATTTTTAAAGTGACAAATCACAAAAATGATTGTAGAAACAATCAATCACCAGAATTCACATACAAAAATGTGAATAGAATCCAAAGAAATCGATACCGAATTCATCGAAAGGTATGTTCACAAAAATCCCAAAGAAAAGATCATCAAAGTTGCTAATAAATGATAGCAACAAATCGGGAAATAATCAAGAATCGATTAAATTCGAAAACCAAATCAATTCACTAAGATTCACATTCGAAGACGTGAATAAAATCCGAAGAATTCGATTCCAATCCATTAAAGTAGGAATACCCAAAAATTCCTGAAATAGAAGTTATCAAAGTCGACTAAGGTGATAACAACTAATCGGAAAAGAAGAATCGATCGACAATTGGAAAAACGAAGCAAATTAAAAAAAAGTAAAAGTCAAGTCAACGTCGATATCGACAAGGCAAAGTCCAAGACAATTTCTTTTATACCAAAGAAATTTTAAAACTATCAGAGAGAGGCACATGAAAACCAAAAACCCTGGATAAGCAGACAGAGTCGACAATTGAAACTCAATTTGTCTCAAAGATTGATACCCAAAACCCAATTGCATGGAGCCTCCATCCAGTACACGAATAAGAGATAAGAATGCATATATACAGCAGTTCGAATAAACATTGCGAGCTCAAATCGAAGCGGGTACGAGTTGCAGCAATATGCAACTTGGTAGAGCATATACACAATGATACTTAGCAGTGCATACTCAAATGAGCAAACGCAACAGAGAATAGCAGCAATGCTCATGAAAAAGAGTTAGGAATTCATACCTAACTATCAAAGATGATCTTAGACAAAGATGTGGAATAAAACATCGACAAATAGTTGTAACACATATTCCATCTAAGTTATGTTTTTTATTCGTCCTAAACCCCAGGCTCTGATACCAAGCTGTGACGCCCCACCTCTATGCCCACGCTAGCCAAGAACACTACGGTGTAGTGCTGTCGACTAGCACGGAGAATGAGGCTGTTGAGGAGCGAGCATCCGTGTAATTGCTTTGTACGAGCACCGATATGCCAGATAGTAAAAACGTGCATTTGATTTCAGGAGGAAATCCGACATGCCGATGCAAACTCAAAGCTACTACACAGTGGCTATAATAGTCTAGGACAAAAGTATAAACTAATAATACAGATAATATGAATGCGGAACACAGATGAAACAGAAAGTCTCATATATATATATAATAACTGATGTCAGTTACTATACATTTACACGGTACATGTGATACAACTACAACAGTCGACTCAGGAAGTTACATAAACAAGTACATTAACGTATATAATATACATGAATACACATCTTCCAATACAATTACACTGACCACTAAAAATGACGACGACAACTCCAAAAGATATGAAAGGACTTCATAGCTCAAGCAGCATCCCAAAGCAGAATATCTACAACCTGAAAATACTCGGTATGACCGTAGTATTAAATTCAAAAGAAAATAATACTCGGGTCAGTCTAATTCAAACTCAGTTATTAGTGCACAGAAGCAATAATAATTAAATAGAAATTAGACGACAGTCAAAATAAATTTACCTATCCGATTCTCAAGTAAAGAAATCGGATAACGGTAAATACAACGCGAACCAATTCAAACAATTGGAACATCAATTAAAAGGTCAACACGAGTAGGGCTGCAGTATACGCACGCGTATACTGCCTCGCCACTACAACATATGGAATACGAAATAGATCCATAAATCAAAAGCAAAAGAAATAACAATAAAAGCAGTACCGTGTGGCTGCAGTTCACGCTTGCGTGCACTGCCTTGCCACTACAGTGATGAGGTACCCATTGAATACCGTGTGGCTGCAGTTCACGCTTGCGTGCACTGCCCTGCCACAACAGTGATAACGTAGCCAATGAATGTAAAATATGTACACAAATGAATGTACATAACCAACTACACATGGCAAAAGGAATCAGAAGTGCAACGAGAAACAGTACAACCCAAATGAGTAAGTGAGTCAAGTACCAACACCATGTGAAATCATCACAACAATGAATACTAACAGCAAACAAAACTGCAGAGGTCAAGTCACGAATATCGTGACTCAACACGACTACAAAGAAAACTAAACTCGAATGACCAAGTGCACAAGGCAGTGGTACAACTAAAAAAATAATAGAAGGAGGGTGATTACATGGTCCAGTGAACTACATAACGCAGCAGCACTAAAAATAGTGCTACAGGTCAGGAAGTAAGTGGGCAAATCAGAGATGCATAAATGAATCAAGCACAACATATAGTGCAGCAGGTCAATCAGCAAGCATTGATGAAATATAAATACAAGCTGGATGACATAATGGTGGAAGTGATATGCACAATGCTCATTGAAACTCAAGTGTTCAATAACACAACTCGAAATCAATTTCACTTAAATAGAAAATGCACATGAATGTTATGGCAACAGTTCAAGGCAACAGTAACAACTAATATGCAAACTATGTCATATATGAAACAGTGGAAAATTGCATAGTCAAGTTCAAGTGTGCTACAGAGGGGGTAATGCAACCACAATAGACTCAAGAGGAATGAAACTGGGTCAAGCAACTGCGACATCAAGTGTCACAGCCTCAACAATGATATGGTTTTAAATATCCATATATGAACACTGCAACACAATCAACATAATAGAGAATGAATGCCACACTGAAAATTGCAATTGCAACATGAATGACCAGAAGGCTGTGATTAAGTGGAGAGAGAATATCATGTTTTAACATACAGTGAAACATGAAGAAGTTCAATATCATTGCACATATAAAATTCAAGTGCAAGGTTCAAAGCAGGATATGCATACACCAGTGCAACAGGTACAAAAAGGGAGACGAATGTAACTGCAACTAAAAACATATGCAGGTCACAAATGCCACAGTGGTCTCAACATCAAACCAAATGGGTACACATTCATGCATCAGTATATACTTCAGGGGTGAACACAAGAGAATGGAGTGCACAGGTCAGGGAAGCTACCAGGTGTCAGTGACCACCCAAACTAGTTCAAACATGAACAACAGATCCTAACTGAAACATACCAGAATCAGTTGAACTCGACCGACATCAAAGGATATTGAGCACACGTGAAACAGTGCAAGTATCACACTAGAAAACAAATGACAGTGATTCAAGCTTACAACAAAGAACATGACAAGATCGAAAATGCACAGGGATGAGCACCAAAATGGCCAGAGGCGAAGCTCACAAGGGCCATAGAAATCAAAGCCCAAAGGATCGGTGGTGCCAGAAATTCAAAGAAAACAAGCGAACCCAAAAAATCATCTTCATAACAAACCAATTTTTATTTTATTTTTTTAGCCGTGAAAACCAATTAATCAAGCAACCAAAAACACGAATTTAAACAAGGCAGAAACCATGAAAAACCGACTTGAACTAGATGTGAGCGGAAGACCACTCAAACTATCACGAGTCGAAGCAGCTGGAGCAAGCTACGAGGAGGCCATCGATGGATGAACCAGAACGCTGAATCGCCACTTCAATTGAGCATCGGCATCTTCGATTTTCGAGAAGCCCTAATCTGGAGAAGGGGGCGAACGAGACAGCCTCCATTTTATTTTCGTTTGTTCGTTTTAGGTCTCGAACGAGAACGAATAAAGGGGGGAAAAAGAAACTGGTTATATGCTTTAGTGAATTATCACGGCCCAATAAAGAAAATGGACCATTATTTAATTTTCAAAGCCCGTCAATCTCTTTAACAATTTATAAAAGAAATTTTAATTCAAAATTTAAAAACTTCAATAGGCAACTTGCAACAATATTTATCGTTTAAACGTCGATTATTAATTGATGCGAAAAATCGGGTTGTTACACCAAACGACTCCAATCCAATTTCATCGCGTAGTGCTCGTCCATACGATTCCAACGCTTCCTGTTTCGCGCGTTTTCGACCTTGTATGAAAAAGTTATGAATTTTTGAAGTTACACGATTTTATAACATAAATTTACAACATAATTTTATATCTTTCAACCTTCATCTAATCTCACCCCTTAGATCTAAACCCTTGCAGATCTCATCCCTCCATTGCATCTTCTTCCCCACCCGACTACACTATATGCTACCACACGCAACAACAAACCCATTACATAGAACTAGGGTTTAATTATACTCCATCATCACCAACATATATCTCGATTAGAGAGTTCCATTTGAATGCCTTCGATGAGAGCTACCCACGGCCACCACCACCGGTAACTCGGCCACCCACAGCCCCTAGATTCACGTGCGCAACATCAGGGAGTCGGCCCCCTGTATCTCCCTCCACGTCGCTCCAATTCCGATCAACTCCGTATGGATTGAAAGCTCTCTTCATGCTCTACAAGTTTCATGTTGAAAACTTTCTCTAATTCTTGATGGATTGAGAGTAATTAAGAGGAGAAGAGAAGAAAATTCTGGCCATTGATAATAAGGGGGGTGGCGGCTGCAGTTTTTTGACCTAGGGTTTCTAATTTTTGCAAATTATGAAGAGGGGAGGGGCTTTTATAGAAAATTCGCGCGACACTATTCATCCCGGATTTTCTGAACTCCAAACGAAGCGTGCCGGTTGGCGCTTCTAAGGTTTACCCCGCGTTCTGAACGCAATGGAACATGTTTCGGGAGCTAATTCGGTCATCTGTGCGAGTTATAGCAATAAACGTTCGATTTAAAATTAAACCGATTAAACGATTTTCTAGGCGTTTTAGCTTGCACTGGACAAACGGTAAATTCGATTGATACGAAATTTGAAACCTTACAATAATATCACATTACGGATCCGATGAAACTGGTTTCGTCGAAATCCGAGACTTTTTGAAAAATGGCTATTTTAACTCGTTAATTTAATATTAAAACAATTTCGATGCGTTTCGAGCTGCCACGATCAAACGATAACTCCGTTTTCTACGAAATTTGAAATCCGGTAATAACTAACTATTACGGATCCATTGGAACTAGTTTCATCCAATTCTGAGACTGTTCAAAAATTGGCTATTTTCACTAGTCGATTAAATATTAAAATATTCAATTTTCACAAATTAACTCTTAATTCGATTTTAAAGTTCTAAAATATCATTTTAACTCCAACATGATAAAATAAAATTTTACAAATCATTTTCAATCATATTTAAACCCAAATTTCAATTATATCTGTATTTTCACATATTAAATTATCGATTAATTATTCAATTAAATCCAATTATTCGAAATAAAATTTATTCGACTTATAATTTCACTTATTAATATTTAAAATTAATTAAATATTCAAATTTTAAATTAATAAAAATTCTGGGTCGTTACACTTCGTTGCCCCATAGGCCGAGCGCGGCCATCTCTGACGTTGCCTAGATGTAGCCACTGCGGCCGACTTTACGGTGCCAGGCTGGAAAATCCAGCCTCCAGCGAACAAACTAATCCCACCGATCGACTTGCCTCGACAATCTCCACCAGACCTCGCCCCTCGATCGACCTCATGTTGAAGATCCACCATCCACTAGGAAACCCTTGCAACGGACGACCAAGCTTCATCGTCGATTTCTAAACAAACGATGATTAGAATTGAAAAACAAATCATTGTAATAGATTATGCTCGTCGAGTGCTTCGAATTGATATATAATTCGATATATTTTGAGGAGTATTAATTTTTTGAAATTGAAATTAGGATTTGTAAACTGGGTTTTGTTTCTGGCATTGAGGATGACAGGAGCAAAAAGAATTGTACGTACTTTCAATGAGAAATGAGAAATAATTAAAGTTTATAACGAGTTATTTATAGGAAGATCAAAAAAATAAAATGAATGGACCAGATTGATTTGGATTGGAACGATAAACGACCCGAAATGCCCTTTCAGCCTCCGGAATGAAAACGGGTCAACCCATATATCAAAATAGACGTTTTCAATATTTTTAAACTCAATGGAATACGTTTCAGGTCCTAATTCTATCATATGAAGAAGTTACATTAGAATCAACTTATTTCAATTGATTTCAATTAAGTTGATTTCTTGGCGTTTCGAGCTTATACGATCAAACGACAAGTCCGATTGCTATGAAATTTGAAATACTATAATAATTCACCTCTATGAATCCGATGAAACTACTTTCGTTAAAATCCTAGACAGTTGCCAAAATGGCTATTTTCACGTTAATTAAATAAATTAATATTAAATTAATTAAATCACCTTTTCAATTCAAAATTAATAATTCACAATTTCTGTCACTTCGGATTACTTAATTATTTATAATCCTTTAAAACAAATTTCCAATTTTAATAAATTCAATATTATAATTTAAAATTCCAATAAATCCATTCATTTGATTTTTAGATCTCGTTATTCAACCAATAATCATCTTATTGGTATAATTAAAATTGGTTTATCTTAGTACATTAATATCTTCAAATTTCATCTAAATTTTAAATTAGCATAATATTTAATTTCATTTAATTTCCATATGTCGATATATTGCGGCTAAAATCCAATAAATAACTCAAACTTGAATTTCAATTATTTTATTCAATCAGTTGCCATATTGTGAATAGAATTTACAATGGTCACATCTTATTGAATTAACATTAGGCAATGATCAATTTAATTTACATTAATTGCACTAACTAAGGAAATTAATTGCAGTTGACTTCCAATTTAATCTTATCAGGTTAAATAAATAGGTACCACATAATATTGTTTCCTTTTTTACTTTTCATTACACTTGTAAGGATTTATTATTTACAATCTACTAGTATTATTTACATGAAATTGGTTTTATTCAATTACCATTTATTATTAATTAATCCTATATTTTCATTTTTTTGCCTATATTAACTTTATAACCAAGTATAACGCTTAAATCATTTCAATTAATTGAATTTTCATTAAAATTGTTAATAAATGACTTAAGTTAACATTTTTACATTTAATTCTAATTATCATTTCATAATTAAATTACAATTTTTTTTCCAATTATTAAATCATAGATCCTATTAAATTAACTAATTTAAATTATCGAAAATTATGAGTCGTTACAAAATTTCTGATCGTACGTTTAGTTGATTGGATGTTTATTTGCATAGGATTCTTAGGGACAATTCAAATTCATTTAAAATTTATCCCTTAAAAATTAGAATTCTATTGGAAGATTAATAATTGAATTTTGCGGTATCTTCGTATTGGAAATCACTGCAAGAGATATTGTATTTCTTGAATATAAAATAATCAAGGATCAAATCATGTAATTGTAAAAATTATTCAATTGGAAATGAAGATACGTTTTTGTATTTGATTACCAGTTAACCTAAAATAAATGATATAGTATTTACTCTAAACAAAGAGTTTGATTAAGAATTTTTCTGACATGATCATCGCCTAATTAAGAAATACCATCCTATGAGTTTTCTATAAGATGTTTAATGATTATGATTATAAGCTTGATGTTATGTGTAAATTTGGGTATTTAAAGATATAAGTATTGTTCATTTTTTAAAAAGAGGAATTTTGAAGTGTATGTGTATTTGTGTGTATGTGTGTGTTAAATTGCATGTTGGATGCTTTAAAATTCTAGTCGATACGTTTGGCCAACGTACTAAATAGAGTTCCTAAACATTAAAATGAGAAAAGTAGACATGCACTTTTATGAAAGTAAATGTTTTGGAAATATGTCAATTCAAGATGGAATAAAAATATTTTTTAAAACTAACGTGACTTAAAATAAAATGATAATTGGAAATACGTACGAAGATACGTAGATAATTTTGTGTTTTATAGTTCACATATGATATTTCTATTCTATTGTTAAATATAAAAGTATTCCTATACTATTAGAATAGTAGAAATATCAATAAAGATAAATTACATGAGGTAATAATTCAATAATAAACTTAAATGTTTAACCCTAGTGTTCACCGAGAACAATGGTGAGGCGATGTTGATTTCAGAATCAACACCGCAGTCATTGGTCAAGTTGATTTATTATGAATAAATAGAGAAGTGACATTATGTGTTGTTTATGATATTTAGGAATTATTTTCAAATTTTCCTTCAAAACGAATTTGATATAAATATATGGACATGAATGAAAGTCCATTATAACCTACATAAAAACATACAATTGTAAATCCTTAAATAGGCAAATCAACCAATTTAAATTAAAGCATGATCCTTTTATCTAAATTAATTAGGAACAAATTGCAAATGTTAAAAAAGGAAAACTTTTAAGCTCGGTTATAAATTAGGTTAAATAATATGAAAATTTGAGATACCACCTTTACTTGTATTTGATGTAACAATTTATGGAAATAACTTTATGAATTAATTCATCTTTCGGATAATAATTTTGGCATTAAAAGAAGTTTTTGGTAATGCTTAGTAGCACATATGTTATAAACATTGACTCACCATTCAAACTTGTTACTAAGAAAAATAACTATTTTAACTTAAATAGTTAAGAGTTTTAAAGTTTTATGAAAATTTTAATGATGAATTTATAGATTAATTTATCACTTATATATTAATTGAAATATTAAGAGGAAACTGGATACACTCGTAAGAAAAGGATTCATTTCAAAATAAAAATAATCGGGGATTTGAAAATATTTTGGCAAATTTCAAAGGATGAGAAATTTTAAGTGGAAAATACAAGGATGAGAGATGTGACTAGATTTATATTTTTGGGTTTTTATGTAATATAAGCTTGGTTGAATATTGAGTCATGTAAATAATTAAGAGATTTGGAAATTTTATTTCTAAATTAAAATAGAGTTTGGGAAATTAGGGAAGGAGTTCATGTAAATGAATTTTTAATAGGAAAATGAATTTTGTAGACTTTGTTATTATAATAATACTTTCATACTAATCTAATTCTTTTATTTTTATCATAAAACAAAATGAAAAAGGTTATTTAGTAAATTCTTAAATAGGATAAAATATAATTGGAGGCTTTTATTGATTTATATATATACACTATGCAATAAAAATAAAGTGCATAGTTAAAAGTAAAGGTTGAACTTTAAGGGCTTTAACTACAAAAACCTCTTTCGAAAAGTTCAAGTTTTCAAAATTAACGCTAATTTTGGAACTAATTAAAGGAAGTTTCTTTAATAGGGAAACAAATATTTACAAAGCAAAATAATTAGGATTTATTTGGCAAAGAGTAATCTACATTTTAAAACTAAATTTGTAGTTTAAGACTATAAAGGAAATTTTATCTCGATTTATCTTCTTTTTGATCTATAAGGCTATCTAGGAAATTTAGTTAAGTAACACGAATACTTTAAAATGGGATATATAATTCGAGCCTTTCAAATTAAAAACCAACTCATAGATTTATTTGATATGGAGAGTAGGATGAAAATTTTAAAAGGTAATAATTTGTAATAGGGATTTGTATGAATTTTTGGAAAATTTAAAAATCTATGAGAAATCGTTTTTATGGTAGGATAAATTTATATTATGAATCTAGAAGTTATATTAAAGAGAAATCATAGAATTAATCGGCAACACTTGAATATGACTAATTTGACAAGTATCTTAAAACATTAAGAATGTTAGGTATTTTGAATAGAGAAAATACTATTAGTAAATTGAGATGTGAAAACTAAGTTCAAAACTTATTTATAAATTTACAACTAAAAATCCCTTTTGGGTCATAACCTTTGTTTGATTGAATGAGGTTGAACTGTGTAAACTTTTAATCCTTTAAACAAGTTATAGGAGTAATCCATAGTGAGATCTAAGGAAGACATAATTATGAAATTTTTTGAAGTAAAAGATTATAGAAATTTTGAGAACTCAAACCAATCAGTTGAGATTATCTCAAATAAATAACGAATGAAACTGTAGCTTTTAGGAAAATTGAATAGAGAAATCTTAGTGGTTTGGATGTAGATAAAAATCTTAAAAATCTACCTCATGATTGTATTCCTATCTTTGGTAGCGCTGGGAGGATCATGTTTGCCTTGATTGAATATTCCTATTATTGAAAGTTTCCTATCCTATAACGGCATGGCTCATTTCGATGCTTTATTTAGGAGGCTATACCAATCACTCTCTTGTTACCTTGAGTCTAGGAAAGAAACTAATCTAATGTCCTGGCTATATTCGTTAATCATTTAGTAAGATCTTGGAATTTTCTTTATCGAAGATCAAATTTTTATTCTTGTTTCTTCCTTGTCAGATGACTGGTGTTTCAATTTATTTGGTTTAATAGCTCTTTGATACATGGAATCTTACATAACCATTGAATGTAGTGGCTCTGTTGCTTACCAAGTTTCTTTACCAGTCCAGTCCTCCGGTATTTGTAGCGCCTTTTATGTGTTTCAACCTTGAAAACACTTAAGAAATTCTAATTCTGTTCTTGGGCATAGAATCCTTATTATGCTTGAGATCTCATAAAATCTAACTTATGAACCTAGCTCTATTTTTTTTAGTTTCCTCGAAGATTGAATACCTTCATGATATAGTCATTTTGCTCATCTAAGTCCAACGGCCCGATGATCCTAAGGGCTATTGTTTAAGATCTAGAGAGTTCATCGAGTGAATGCATCCTTCGTATCTTCTTGAGCTCATTTGTGAGGAGTCTCTAATTTCATGTTATCCTTCGTTTATAGCTCAATTTCCTTCCTGAAGATACGTTGTTTGTAATTTGTTATAGGCTTTTCCCTTAGGGAAATTGCGGGGTCGCAATTTTTGAAAGAAGGGAAGTCCGTAACAATCCTGGTTGAGATTATGTGGAACTAAACCTATAAAGTATGATTTAAATTATTTAAATTAATTTTAAGATAAATTTGGGAAATTTTAATGCCTAATATTCAAATTGAGCTAGATTTGAGATTAACTAAATTGGATATTTCATTAAATATCCTTTTGTGTACTTAAATCTTATATTTGTTAATATAAGAATTATCT
The DNA here is from genome assembly GCA_030765085.1 of Allium cepa. Classification (NCBI taxonomy): domain Eukaryota; kingdom Viridiplantae; phylum Streptophyta; class Magnoliopsida; order Asparagales; family Amaryllidaceae; genus Allium; species Allium cepa. Next base: position 139,470,146 of record CM060937.1, on the reverse strand, counting down.
GGAGAAAAACTAGAATTTAATGGAATATATGAAAAGTAATTTTTATAAATAAGATGAGAATAAATATATTTCATTAAGTTATTTTTTTGAATGTAAAGTAGTAATAGATATTTTCCATTTGAAACTATTACAACAAAAATGTTGTAAAATTAATGAAAATATTAGTATTGAGATTAATTGTTTAAAATGAGATTTTATAATTAATATTTTACTTTATTAAAAATAATGAGCATAGCCTCTAATTTCAAAAGTTATATCGATTTTACAAAATAACTCAATATTAATAGAAATGGGAATTTTTGATATGTTTGAGCTTTGACAAAATTTGAGGAAAATTAATCTATGCTTCCATAAACATATTTTGAGTATTAATTAGTGTTTTACAAAGAGAAAAAACAAAGGACATTAATGATAGAGCCTTAATGGGTCCTTAACAACCCACTTGGCCCATGTTGTAAGTTTTGGAAGAGTGAAAATAAACAAATACTTTATTTTCCCATCACCTTCTAACTTTTAGCTAAGTTCTAAAAATCAGAAAATACAATACCTTTATCTCCTAAACCATGGAATTGAAATCTACCCCAAATCTAAATCAAATCAGAGGGTAATTTGATAATAATTCAAGATATAGAAGCAAGGTAGTCTCCTCCAACCCTTATTGTGTTTATTGAGCCTTTTGTTTCAGATTTTTTTTCTCTCGTATTTATCACCCTCTTGTTTATAATTTATGAAAATTAACCAAAGTAGGAGTTGAAAGGTATTAGTCTGGGAAATTCGGGTTTCTAGCATGAATTCAGGCTCAAATTGGTGAGTTAATTTCACACTTCAAGCCTACAGATGAATACTTGTCATTGTTTATGGTTTTGGATGATTTTTGGTGTTGGAATGATTTCAATCTCTTGTGTTGTTTACACCAATTGTTATACTATTCTCTATTTTCTAAAATCCACTCAATATGATCATACATTGCAATCGATTGTTGGTGTTTTTATGCTTGCATGACTGCTAAATCAGTTTTCTGTAAGTCAAGGAGGTCATCGACGAAGAAACAAGCGATAATGGATAAACGGGGAGCCCCAGCGTGGTTTGAGGTTCAGCCCAAGTGATACCACTGGTGGATCGGTCCCACTGGACTGGTGCATCGGTCGTGACCTGGGTTGAGCCCCATGTCATGCGATGTGGCCTCCTGCTCGCGTCCATTCGCCTGCTTGTTCGTGTGCTTAGTTCCTTTTTGATGCTTGATTGATTTTGATGCCCCAATTCATGTTAATTTTAATGCATGTTTTAGAGTTTTTATTATGAATTTGTGAATTCATCATGAGTTTATTTTGCCATGGAAATACTCTATGGATCCATGATATTATACACGAGTTTAATTGCATAATTTCAACTAGATTTTTCAAAGGAATAATTTTCAACAAAATAGTTTTCCCAAATCATTTTAAGAATGAATATATTTTCTATAAAAAATATTTGGAATAGTATATGTATGTAATATAATTATTTATAATGATAGTTATTTCAAAGTTTCTTTGGATATCGGTTTCAAAATTATACTTATATATATATATGTTTAACAAAGGCTTTCCAATATATATATGTATGTATGTATGTATGTATGTATGTATATTCTATTTTATAAAACAATATTTTCAAGAAGGATTTCAAAGTATGTTATTTTATAAAATTGAACGACATCGATCGATTGAGGAAACGATATAAATGGATTAATATAACTAGTGTTATGGAACACTCACTTTTATTTTTCCTGTTAATTCTCGGACTTGTTTGGTTGAGCCATTTATACATACAAATGAAGTTTTCTAGCTTAAAGTAAACGTTTAGGTAAACCCATATGGTAGGAGACACACGATTTTTACTTATTCGGTTGCTATTCAGTAGTACATGACACCTATATCGATGTGTTTATGACTCTCCCTTGGAGTTCTATAGGTTTTGTATCTATCTTGGTGTTTTCGCAGGTCTTGTACCTATTATGTTATTTGTAGGACTTGACCTTATCTTGGAGTTTATAGGACTCACACCTATCCTGAAATTTATAGGCTCTCGCCTGTCTTGAAGTTACCAAAGGAATTATATGCATCGTGGAGTTTTATAGACACTATTTTTATCTCGGAGTTACATGCATGTGGGTGAAGTTACTCACAAATATTGAAGTTTTGGCGCCTTTTCCCATTTGTACGATTTCTTGATTTCTATTGATGATTTCTAGACTATATCTTATTTGATAACACCAAATAGTTTTAAGGTTTTGCTTTTAGGAGATATCTTGGGTTTTGACATTTGGTGATTACATCCTTGGATATTATTAAAGCATTCTTGATGTTGGCTAATAATTGGCTTTGTGACTATACTTGAGATCTATTTTATTTCATCCATTATTTATCTTTCCTAGCTCATTTATTATAGTCTAAACTAACCCATTTATTATTTAATAATAATTGGGTTGGACTGGTATATTTCAAGTTGTAACTTCCCAGAATTTAATCACTTTAAATATAAATATTTAAATATAATTTTAATAATTAATTAATTGATTTAATTACTCAAAATAAAACTCTTTTAAATAATAACTAATGTTGTATAAAGAGTTTCAAATTTTGTTTAGAAAAATAATTTGTTTAAATAAAAATGAAAAACGTATCGTTTTCTAAATTTTTGACTTTTCGGTGTCTATAGGTTATCGAAAAACATTGTGGATTGGAGTTGAAGCATCCAAAGATCTATAAATAAGTTTGGATTTTGTAATATATATAATTGTATATTAACTGAAGGAATATAATAAGATAAGATGTGACTTATTATGTAAATTAAAACAATAAAAATGTAAAAAGAAATTATTTCATTAAATGTCGTTTCCATTAAAACGTTTGGTACACTGGTATTACTTTCAAGTTGGCTTAAATAAGATAGAGGGGGACAATGTAAAAATGTGAGGAATGAGGAAGGAAGGATGCATGGTGAGGTGGCAAGCGAAGAGAGGTGGGTATGTACCTTAAGGTCATTTTAGTAATTTAATTTATCCACGTGTAAATACACCCACTTCGTAATTTTTTTAATCATTTTTCTCATTTCATTTCCACTTTGTAAAACTTCAACAAAGCTCTTAAAATATTTCCATGGCCTCCTCTTAAGTCTAATTTCAAAAATCCCAACTCTTTTGTACTTTAAATTCTAGAAAACTTGTTTTAACACCTTCTCATCCACTTCTCCTTTCCAAAACAAACTCCACTACCCTTACTCGCCTTAGGCCAACCCCATGTAACCTTAAGAGGAATCATTTTTGTCCAATTAAATCCTCCAAAAATCCCATTTTTTCAAGGTAAAGCGAAGACCTAGCTCATATACAAGTTCCAAGCGAAGCTACTTTAGTTTAGTCGACTTTTTGTGAGTAAAGTTCTCACCTTTATTCAAATTATTAACTTTATAAATGATGTATATTAGTTAGTAAAATATGATGTTTATTTGTGTAATTACGATATTGAATTGGTTATGCCTAAGTATGCTTGGAAATGGTGTCGATTTGATTGTATATAAATATGTCATATGTGGTGTAGTTAAACTTTAAAATCAAAAGTTAAAGTGTAGAAAACTTTACGGTTTGATCTTACTTGTGTTTGTAATTATGTTGTTGTGGTGTGGTTGTGATGTTGGTTATTCTCTAGGTATATGTTGTTCATGCTGATAAAGTTAACACCTTTGCTAACTTAAGCGACTTATGAATCCCTTTTTGGAAAATTGAACTTTGGTTTCAAATTCAAAAATATATTTAGGTTTATAACTTTTTTAGTTTCCAGTAACACATCATTATGTCTGTAAAGTATTAACGTTTCCAAAAAGTAAAGTTTAAAGATTTAGTAAATAAAAATTCAAATTTTGGAAACTACAGGTCGTATAGCGATAGTCGCTATAAAGGCAGTACGTAAAAAAGACTAGTTTTGCTAATCTAACTTTATTTTCACTGAAGATTTTTTAGAATTTTTTTTCTTATTTTAATTAATTAATTAAAAATTAATTAATCCAATTAATATTTAATCATCAGTTAATAAGGTAATTAATACTTACATGTTAATCAATTAAGTTAATTATAACTAGTTAATTAATTTAAGTTAATTATTATTTAAATAATAGTTAGGTTAATTTTTATTTAGTTATTTACTAAGAGATTAATTACTAATTAATTATTTTTTTAAAAGGGGTTTAATTACTAACTAGTTGTTGATTAAGTTAAAGTTTAACTGAGATTTAATCAGGACTTAATTAAAATGTAAAAATTATTTAATAAGGGATTTAAATTGTTATTTAATTAATTATTAAGGTTTTTATTTTTAAATATTGCTTTGGTTCTAAATATCGGTCAATTTAACATCTGATTTCTTTTTTTTTTTCAAAATGTTTTAAATCAAGGGATTTCTTTGTCGATTACCCTTAAGTAACCTCAGGAAAAATGAAACCAATGTTAATGTGGTGACACATTTATGGGAAGTAAGTCATCCCATATTTAGCACTAAAAGCCGATGATCGGCCGATCCTCTATCTACGAAATGGTCTAAATATCAAAAACGTGATAGACATGGAAGAATTAATTTCTATTAGTTATGTTTAAATTAAGTATATGGTTCTTCATATGCATATTCAGCATAAGTACCCCTAGTAGCGGATTACCGCTATTTATAAGTTGACCTATTTTAACTCGGGAAATATGATATGTATATTTGAGTTCCCCAATGAGGACTCAAATACTTGTTGCATACTTTTAAAGAATCAGAATTCAATTAGCCGAGAATTGCCGCTTAGTTTGGAGATACTGGTTTCAGATAAATATGACGTATTCAAACCACTTCAAACTAACGACGTTCATAATGAATTGTTATAAAGTATGCTATGGAGTGGTACTATTCTTCCCAAGGGTGATTATAAAATGGAAAATGGTAACTATTGAATGTTTGTTCGATTCTGGAATAACTTGTATGAATGAATGCTATAATTATACCAATTGCCAAGAAGGCAATGTTAGCATTCCAAGGTGGTGTGCTAGGAGGAAAGGTAAGCATAACCTCAAGCTTCACAACTGAGAATTACTAAAATTAGGGGACATGTGGCAGGGCTAAGTGGGTCGCACCTGTTAGGGTGTGGTCATCCCTTTCTAAAGTTGATATCATTCCTCGCTTCAAATCCATGATGATTGTTGATCACAACCTCACTATGATCGTATTCGGTACTATATTGTAAAGGGTAGGTCGGTCATGTACTGATAGGGAGTCCATGTGTGGCTCTTAGTGCATTTTATCCAAAAATGCACTATGACAGGTGGTACCCCGGTGCATTATCATTGATGGAATCCATTTTCCAATACATGACTTTACAGACTTAGTTATATACTTACTATACTAGAATTTAACTAATGTAACAATTTCAGCTATGATTTCATATTTATTATAAACATAGACATTATGATAATATTAGAGGATTTTATATTGAAATGTTTTGGTTATCGTAAGGTAAAAACCCGTCTGTGCTTATATGTGGTGTAACAAACCTAGTATTGCTGATTAGCTATGATATTAAATTGCAACAATATTTATAATTTAACATTGGAATAAAATAAAATGGAGAAGATAAATTTGTTTAAAATTGTTTATTTTAAATAAAAATATGTCGTGGGAATAAAGATTATGATTAAATATTGATTGTATAAGTATTTGGTCAAATAAATTGTAATATTGGGTTTTTATTAGTTTGGAGCTAGTAAATTAAATAAGTGGTGTATTTCAACAATAAATTGTTGGAATAAGTATAAACTGATGTAAATAAATTTTCAAAAACTTTATTTTGAGAATTTAGAGAGAAAATGACCATCTCTTGATTTTATTCGAGTAAATACAACAATATTGGAAACTTTGTCAATATTAATCTTTTATTAATTTTAAAAAGGAGAAATATGAAGTAATTATGTAATTACTAATATAAAAGATGAAATATTGTCTAAAAATTAATATTTTGATGATTTAACAACTTTAGAATGATTTATTGTATTTTAGTCGATAAGAAAATAATTTTGAATAAATGGTTGTATTGAAAATGATGTTTTACACCAAAAAGTGAAAATTGTGTAATATTGATAAAAATAAGATTTTACAGATAAAAAATAACTTTTTATTGTTAAAATAAATTTTATTTTGCAAAGATAACAAATTTGTATACATACATTTGATGTACATATTTTTGATTGGCCTTAAAATGAAGAAATATGTGAATATAGTGATAATATAGGATAAATAATGTTCATTTCTTAATATTTCACTAAGTATTTTAAGTTGGGCTTACTGGGTTGGATTTTAAATCTAAAACCCAATATTTGGAAACTTCTTGTATGAGATAAAAATTAACAGTATGGACTCTTTTCCTTATCTTATTGTCAAACAAAAATATGTAGTAAATGGAAATAAGAAAAATAATGGCTTCTTCTAACTAAAACTCAATTCCACTCAAAAATTATGACAAATAAAGGAGAAATTATTCAAAACCAGACTGTAGACGGTAATCCCCTACAATACTAAAAGAATTTCACAAAATTTGAAATTGACATGAAATTGTCTATAACCAGTTTATTTCATGCTGCATGTCTTGTTTTTAGCTAATACAGTTCTTTGTAGCTCTATTGCTTCTCCAAAGTTCGCAACTTGCTGTAAAAATCTAGTTAAATCATTGAGGTGAGTATAAAACTGACAATTGCTAGCTAATATGATGTTTATTGTGTAAATCGTTCATCAATTTGCTCTCCGTATATGAATATTTGTCTGTACATTGTTCTGTGAATTTCTCGTTTCTGGTTGCTACTTTGAGCAACCGTATTTTCTTGTTTTTTCCATGAATTGCTACTGGTTCTTTTTCAAATTTTAGTTCAGTCGTTGAACTTTTCCATGTCAAATTTCATTGCAAAACACCTCTATTTGATATGTCAAAACGATGCTAGAAAATCAATACGAAGAAGGTTTGCACCAGAAAAAAATTCACGTAGCCTAGGTCGACCTCACTTTCGACCTAGCTACCCTCTTGGTTGACAGCCCTATCGACCAGGCCTCTATCTAGGTCGAACTAGAGGTCGACAGGCCCAAAGAAGGGTGTCGACCTCGCGTCGACCTGTGTACGTGATGTCTTGGGCCTTCTTTTCTCTTATTTTCGCAGCTTTTGGCCCTCTTATGATATACTATTAACACCGTTTCTTTTGCAATTTTGAGATAATTTTAAATATGTTTGAGAGCTATGATGTCTATCAATCGACTAGCCAAGATTTTATGGAATTTAAATTTTGAATTTGATTAAAATCTGAATTGAATTTGAATACCGGCTTTAGAATATTTTATATGATTTTCCTCGGTTTTAAGCACGGTTTTTTCCAAACAAATTTTGAGAAATTTTTAAATAAATTAGCTTTTGAAAATATTATTAAATGATATTTTTTAATTATTTTAAGTTAATAAAATATATTTATTTTCTATAATAAGAAGAATTTTAAATAAATTACTTTCAAAATTGTTTTGGAATTTTTTTAAAAATCCCATTTTCTGTATGAGGAGGAGAATTAAATGATTTAATAAAACATGCGGTATGAGTCAGTGAGTTTACTTTTTCGGTTAATTTCGGACTTGTACGATCGAAGCAATTATGTGCTATTGATTTGAGATGATTTCAAGGATTTGCCGTTTTATGGCATGTTTTGAGGTTCATAATTTCTATTTTTGGAATTATCCGAGATGGCCAATATTTGGCGATATTTGTGGTTCGAGATCTCCCAATTTTGGAGTTATAATCTATGAGAACCCGCTATATTATATTACTTGCCGATGAGATGAGGCGACTCATGAGATTTCTGAATTTTGAGATTTTTGATGATTTTATTTTCTAATGTGGCATTGACCAGTGGTTAGGAAACCATTAAGTGAGAACATGTGGTATAGGATGCACTGTTACCACTCTTTGGGTTCCTTTCTGGGAGTTTGCGACACATTTTTTTTTTACCAGTACTATAGACTTTCGGGACATCTGAGTTTACGACTTTGGTCGCCTTGGATTTATGACTTCAGTCGTATGATTTTTACTACTTCGGCCATCTGAGTTCTACGACTTTGGTCGTCTAGGATAGGTACCATATATATATATATATATATATATATATATATATATATATATATATATATATAGCACTGGTGAGTTTGGCACGTGCAGCATTGCTTCGGCATGCAATCGAGGATCTGGTCAATCCGGGTTTTCTGAGTTTTCTGTTTTATTATGACTTCACCATTTTGAGATGTTTATATCGCATCGATAGTCTAGAGCAATATGAGATGTTATACATATGGTGATTTCATTTTATGAGGATTTGAAATCTTATTGAGTTCCTTGAGTTGTGAGTTTTCATGATTTCATGATCTTGAGGATATATTCAGGGTTTTGCCATTTTGGCTAGATTAGGTTTTGAGTTATATATATAGACACATACATATATACATACATACATACATACATACGTGTGTGTGTGTGTATGCCGATGAAATGAGGCATAATTGAGTTGGAAATTTTGATGTTTTCTCTTATGGCTTTTGTGTTGCCTATTTGCATTTATGTTGAATAATCTTGAGTTGAAGCCACTTATGGTATGTTGAACTTATCCATGAGTTAACTATGAGCCTTTAAAGAATCTCCACCCTTGGAATTGTGAATTTAACTTTACTTATTTCATTCCTTTCTATTTAAAGGAATGTTTTCATTATGCGCTTATATCCATTTATCTCTTAATAATCATCATGTTCTAGTTAGGCTAACTCGTGTATTTATTACTTAGGTTTGACCGAGTTGCAGGTTAGGACCTTTTGGACTTTTGGCTTAGCAGTATGTTTTGGTCTTCACTATCAACCCGTATTGATAGGAAGCATAGTTTTTGTGTAGTATTTTTATAGCAGACCTTGATATGTATATTCTTGTGGGGATGTATGTATACATATTGTTGTCGTAATACCACTAGTGACATGTTGTATTGCATTTGATGTATTTGTATATGTATATTATCTGCATTGTCGTTCTATGATTTATGATTGTTTTGTTATTATGTTTTGTTCTGAATTGATCTTGTATCCACCATAGTAGTGTATTTGATACGAATTAAGTATGTCCAAACACTTGAGATGAATTGAAAAAAAATAAGCACCAAATCGACTTACTTAGCTCTTATCTAATACAAGACTATGATGGTTGCCCTTAACTAGCCTTATTCTTCGTATTAGCAGACTAGATCGGAACAACTACAAACTACCACTACGGGCCCCAAACCAACAAAAGCCAAGTGGCTCCATCATAAAACAATCAAATCAAATGAAAAAAAAAATAAACATGTACCTTTTGTCGGGCAATTCCAAATTTTTCTTGATTTTAAATACCTACATCTTAAGTACCAATGATATCCAATCATATAATTTATAATCAATTTATATTTGCATTTCAGTTTCCAATCTTTGCTTTAGTTAAGCCTATACAATGTATATATATTGTCCGTACATAGAATCAAATCTGATCGTTCACTCGAATACACGATTTCACTTCCAAACTAATATCGTTTACTCGACTCTCTAATGCGGACTCAGATTTGGTTCCTTGATCAGAAATAGTTATTGTCCTTACATAGCCATATACTATGATAGAGAATTCCAGAATCACATCAAAATCCATATCCAGGGTTCGCTGCCGAGAATTGAGTAAGAAATCCTAAATCGGATCGATATAAATTATTACGAAATTCTATGCTCGAATCTGGATCAAATCATTATATGAATAAAATAATCAACATACAGCTTAAGTATTTATTTAAATTGATTCTTAGCTTATTAAATTATTTTTATTCACATTTACTTCATTTATATTCAATTATTCACAATTATCATTATTTACATTGTTATGCTCGCATTCATTTCATTTATATTCAATTCGTTTATTTCAATTGATTTACACTCATTTCATTTTAATTTACTTAGATTAAATTTTATATCTCATTTCCAATTTTCTTTTTCTATCACTCAATATAGAAAATTTAAAAAATTTGCTTTACTTATTTTCATCAAATCTATAAGTGGTGTAAGTTGCAACACTTTTAACTCTTATTTTCCCAGAAGATACTTAAATTGCAATATTCATTATTTGCATTCACATTATTAAGGATATTTTCTTATATCACTACTTAGTTCTTTACAACTTAGTTCACATTTATTTCCACACTTTTATTTGATATCAATTTATTTTGTGAAACATCTCATTTATCATTTTCCTAAGTCATAACCATTTTATAATGACTTATTTCCTTTTATTACAGTTTATACAAGTTCATAATTACCTCTAAAGGCTACAATTTAATTTTAACCATTCTTTGCAAATTTATTTGTTATTTTCCTTTATTATTTTACAAACAGTTAGATAGCAAATTTCAGAAGTTAAACACCCGGTTTAACTTCAAATCAATTTGAGAAATTATATATATATATATATATATATATATATATATATATATATCACTCTCACTTTTATGTCAAATCAAGTGTAACGACCCCGGATTTTTTATGAATTTAAATTGATAATTTAAATGAATTTTTGCATTAAAATTGTAAAATTGATTATAATTGGCAGCGAGTTTCCCCGATTCAAATAGAAAATATATTAAGTCATATGAATTTGAAAATTTGTATATATGTGAATATATATGTACACATTGGATTTGAAATAAATTATTAAATAAATGGTTTTTAAAATAAATAGAAATTGTTACAAATGGTTTGAAATAATAACAAGTATTAACATAAGCATGAACACTAACACAAGTAAAAAGCAACATGGAAAAAAATAAAATAAAATGAACAAAACAAAGCAATAATATAAATATCTTTTGTGTAACTAAGATAAGTATGTAAGTTAAAGATAAATATTTAAGTAAGAAATACATTCACATATAAACATAAACAAAACAAAGTAAATACAAACAGATATAAAAGTTTTAGTATGCAAAGGAAAAAAAAGACTTGGTACTTGCAAAAGAAATCAAACAGCACATGCTGTAGATGTACAAGGAAGCATGAGGCATTAAATGCCATTTACTCTTCAGCCATAAACAAGATCACATCACCAATTCAAGCATGGGTTTAGCAACAGAAAAAGAAATATGAAAATGTTGAGTAAAAGGAAATAGTGTACTTGCTTATACCTTCCCCTGTACACAATCTTCATTTATATATATACGCATCCACAAACCTTTATTCAATCGTTCAACAAATCTTAGCAAAGATCATAATAATAAAAAGAAAAACACCTCTGATCAAAACATTAACAAACCAGAAAACAAATTCAACTTAATCAAGCAATGCAAAGATCATACAAGTTTAAAAGCAAATCCAGTTTCCAGTTTCTTAGAGAACTTCCAGGCTTGTACTCTCTGTTTCAAACAAAATCAAAGTGAGTAACATTTGTTTTAAAATTTTAAAATATGGATCTGTTGCAAAGTATATTGTGATAAGTATGTTTGGACATAAACATGAATTCTTTTTGTATACTTAAATGATTGATACATGGGTGTGCAGGCTGTCATTCCCATAGGTTCTCTGTCTTAGTTCATTAACCGGGATTTTGATTCAAAAAAAAAAAAACTTTTCTTCTCAATCTACCCACAGTTTGGATTTAAAATTCAGACCAAAACTGTTTGTTATCCAATATGCTTAAGGCTAAAAATCTAATTAAGCTAAAACAACTTATGAATCTTGCTGCAAATCAAGGTAGTTGAACCCAACTTCAAATAAGTCAAGTTTCAAACATTTTCATTTATTAATTCAGAATCACAAGTTGAATCTTTAGCCTATAACATGATTTTTAAACCAAACATCATAATTTTTAGTTTGGAATTTGAAGAGCAGTTTTGGGGTGAACATAATATGAAAATTTGGGTCTTTCTGGTGATCAAGTGGATCGGGGAGCTCGTGGTCTTTCCTGGAGGTGGAGATGTGATCAGAGAATAGAGGAAAATTAATGGATGGTGATGCAATTCACCAGAGAAGATTGCGGCAGTAGAATTTCTTTTAGAACCCTAAATTTTCCCTAGGTTTTATGTATCGACCACTGTGATGTGTGTAGTTGTTCGAGTGCAGCGTGTTTTCGCAAGGTGATAGCTGGGTAGTAGATGAAGTCGAGGCCGGATTTTGGTGGCGAACGGTGGTCGGAGCGTCGAGCAGTTGGCGTTGATAGGGATGGGGTCGTATGGGTTCGAATGTTCTAGGTTTCGAATTTTTATTCGAATTTCGATCTCAAGGTGGTGATGCAGATATGATGGTTGGAGTTGGATCTGGGGAGGATTGTCGACGTGTTTGACAACGTGACGGGGCCGAAAGATCGCCAGCGGCGAAGTGCAGGTGCACGGCGATGGTCGTGTGTCAGGGAATGTTGCTTCGAGGCAACTCGAAGTGGAGCTCGGGATTTTCGTGACTTGACTCGAGTTTTTGCGTGAGTTGTTCGTGCCTTTTTTATTTATTTTTACTTAACAGTTTTAAAGTAAAAAAAGAGAGAGGAGGGAAGAAGATAGGATCAGGGGGGAAAGGGGTTGCGTGAAGACAGGGGAGCTCGGGCTATTTCGTGAATTACTCGATGTACTTCTCGAGATTTTAAGGAAGGCTGGGATTAACAGTCTGGATAAAAAAAAATGAGATACAAAACTCAGTTATTTTAGTTAATATTTTAAATGATAAGCTTTTAGTTATTATAAAATAAGTATGAAACCTATTACACATAAGTTAGTAATTAGTAATAAATTGTTTCAAAGAAATTTATGAAGATTCCTTTTTACATGATAATTAAGTTGAATAATTAATGCTTATTGTTTTTTTTTTTGAAGTAATTAAGAATAATTACATTATAGTTATAACTAGAGTTTGAATTAATTAATGTTTAAAGTGACAAATAAATTTGTAATTAACTACTTAAGTTAATTAATGAATGATTTATAAGTTAATTAATTAAGTAATTTAATTAGGAATTAATAAACGATTAACTAAGAAATTAATAATTAATGATGAATAATCAAGTGTCATTAATTTATAATTGGGTGTATTAGTTAATAATTAAAGTTATTAACCAATGATTTAGAAAAGTAATTAAGACATAATAATTGATTTCAAAATAATTTGTTAATTTAATAATTTGGAAAGGGATAAGAATTAATTTGTAATTAACTTATCAGGATTGGGTAATAAATTCATAAGTAATTAACTTACTTGGAAATAAAGTGAATCGATTAACTTATAAATGTTTATTGAACGCTTGACTTTACTTATGAATGATTGTATTGTGTAAGATGCATTGAATTGATTTTCCTATCTGATCTGTGATATTTTGTTCTGTGGATTTAGCTGTGTATGATTATTCATTTAATTACATTTGTATATTATCTGTGAATCTGTGAATGAGCGATAAGCGTTATGTTTATATCCCTTATCAACTATATTTCTGTATTTTAATCTGTGATGATTGAATGATGTTGCACTATTGTGTTAAACCCCTGAACCACACCATACACACACAATTATGGATTTCATGAGGAAATCAGTTAAGTCGCAGATTTTTGAAATAGTTTTAAATTTGAATTTTTAAATTCAAATGTTTTGGAAATGGAATCAAAATAAATGTGAAAAGCTTTTGGAATGGAATTCCAAGATAAAATTTATTTTAAATTACTCGATTAAGTTTTTGGAATTTAAATAATTTAATCTAAACTTAGATTCAAGATTTGAAATTAAATTATATGATTTGAAATTAGGGATTAAAGATGTTATATCAGTTATATATGGGTTAAACCACTTTTAAGTATTGTTTTCGGGAATTCGAATTAAACTAAAGATTGTAACTGGTACAAATGAAATCGGGTTTATCCAAATTAAAACTGTTGTTTTTAAATGATAAAAAGCTTTCGTTTCAAATCTTATTAAAAGGATTTCAAGTTTAAACTAAAATAGGTTTCCAAGTTATGGATAAATATTTAGAAATTGTTTGCGCAAAAAATGGGCAAACACCTCCAAGTCGTGTGATTTAGTTGATTTTTTGTGATTCTTAATGATTTAGATGAGTTATGTAAATATGAAAAAAGCAGGGGCTGAAATGTAAAAGACACGCAAATTTATAGTGGTTCGGCCAGAACGTGCCTACGTCCACTTTATATGTTATTATCTTCTTTGTTTCAGATTACAAGTACAATGCTTTGTGTACAAGTATATGAAAGTAGTTTGAAAGTTCCTTCCGTGCTTGAGCTCTCAAACTTGTCTGCCATTGTTGTACCCCTGCCCCTCTATTTATAGAGTGAGGCTGGGGGCAGGGGTCCTGAATGTATATAGCTGCTGGTGGGCCCGGGCTGAAGCAATCTGGCCTGGTAGTTATCTGGTTCGGCGAGGCTTCATTCGGCTGTGCTTAGAGAAGTTGGAGCTTGGTTCGGTCATGGTGGTCCGGTGATAGGCGCGGTCCGGTGGTGGTCTGGTCCGGTCGTGTAGGGGAGGAGTGTTGGCTCGGTGATGGCCTTGGACCGGTTGTAGGTTGGTCCGGTAGGGTGTTGGAGAGGTTGGTCCGGTGGACCTGGACCGGTGAAGTCTGGTTCGGCAGGAGCTTATGCCCAATGGGGTGGAGGTTGTGCCTTGCCGAATGGATATGGCCGAATGAACTATAAGTCGGGCTTGCCGAATGGACCCTTGGACATGAGTGTTGAGCGAACTCCTTACTAGATGGAATGGAGGTCGCCAACCCAGGTGAAACTGCCGCTTCTTGGTCTGGAGATCTTCTGGGTGAGAATTCGCCCAACATTTGCCCCCCAAAGTGGGGCACGTGCTTGCATGTGTCGCACTTTGTTTCCCTGCAGTAGGAAGGCGTATTTTGTAACACCATGGGCTGGATGCTCGTATCCTGTTGATGTCCTGCAAAGGAATTTACGGTTTTAGTGTGACTTCAGATAACGACCGTTCAGGATCGAAGCATTTGAGATGAAATGACTCGCGCCGTTCGGGGCGAGAGGTGTACCCCGAGGGGGCTTAGCATTATCGATGCCAGGTTCACGTCAGAGTGGGTCCCTGGATCGTTTGTCCAGGTGGTTTATCGCCAGCTCAGAGCATGCCTAGGGATCGTTCGCGACCCCGTACATGTGTAAGTAGCTTAGCCATTTCATAATTATCAGAATCAAATATCCATTTAGCCGATGAGCTTAAAAAAGGATGTCAAAGTGCAAATTCTCACGACGATAGGGTTAATAGCCATTCAGAGCGTGCCTATGGACCGTTCGTGGTCGCGTACACGTGTAAATGATTAACCCGTGTTGGTGGGAGATTTACTACTCATTCATCGTTATTATAATTTTTATTTTATTAGTAAGCTCTGAAGTTCGGTACTTATCTGAGTGAGGCGCCCTGCGTGCCCCCTGTTTCCGGTCTTTGCTGGTAGAGATGGTTTCGTTCGGTTTCTTGGTTGGTCCCGTATGTTGGTATTGGTCCGGTATTCTGGTCCGGTAGGCCGAACCAGTTGGTTCGGCAATCCTGAGCTCGCCTATATATAGAGGCTACACCCCCCTTAGTTTCTTCTTACCGAACCAGAGAGAGCCGAATCAACTGACCACCGAACCAAATCTTTGCCGAATCAAATCTTCACCGAATCAGGTATATACTCTTTTGCCGAATGATTTTTATTACCGGATGGGATTATGCTGAATGCACGCGAGGTGTCTTAGTTTGCCGAATGAGCCTAAGGCCTTAGTGCCGAATGGCATGTATACCGGATGAACTCTTAGTGCCGAATGAACTTATTATCTCCCTACCGAATAAACTCACTTGTACTGCCGAATGAACTTGATATTTTAGCAGAATTTCGAACTTATGCATTCTTTTTTGCTTACATCTCTGTATTCTTTGTTCTAACAACCTGTCTTTTCACCTTTGTGTATGCAGATAAATGTCTCGCAAGGCGGAAACACGATCAGAAAGACGGAAATCCAAAGATAGAGGCGAGTCTTCTTCCGTTCCCCCAGCCCAATCAGGATCTGGGCAGCATCGACCTGTTCCGAGGTCGTTAGTTGACGGGTATGGTCCACAGGAACTTCTGGTCTCCCCGCTCGATTGCTTTCCTAGCTCCCTAAAGGAGGAGCAACTTGATGTCATCTCTCGTTCATTTGGGATAGACAGGGCTCTCATGCAGCTGCCGGGAGAGGGAGTGATGCCGTATAATCCCCCCGAAGGTTACTTCGCTTACAGCAGGTACCATTGCATGTGTGGTGCTATCCCTCCTATCAATGCCTGGATAGTCAGCTTTACCACATATTTGAAAGTAGCTCCATTCCAGCTTCAGCCGAACTCCTATGCCATTCTGGTAAGCCTCTTCATCATCTTCCAGAGGAGATACGGGCGCCCTCCTTCTAACCGGGAAATTCGGTATTTGTATAACCTGAGGGGCTACAAGAAGGGGTCTCCGTATATTAGTCTGGAAGCGGCCGTGCCCTTCAAACCGGTCTTGGACTTATATTAAAAGTTCACCATGTTCAAGAAGGAATGGTTCTTTGTCAAGGACGATTCTGTTTCTTTCCGCCTTTTCACTTCCGGCTGTAAGATTAATTTCATTTATATTTTCCATGTTCTGACTGTAGTGCTTCTTCTGACACGCTTCTATTTCTTGCTAGCGACAGGTGGCATTGCTGTCGTGGAAGATGATTCTTTGGCGCGGATGGCTGCTGGAATAAAGGCCATTCCTGCGCGGGACAGGTCGGCTTCGTTCCTGATCAGGAACGCTACCCTCCTGGAGTACAATTTGATCCAGCCGCACCAGTCCGTTGTTAAGCAGAGGGACACGGCTGAGGAGAAGGCTGCTAAAGCTAAGGAGGGGGTCACGGTGAAGAGTGGCAAGAGAAAACCCTTTGCACAGCATCCCGTCGCGGGGGGCAAGAAGCTTAAAGAATCGGAGGGCCCCTCTCCTAGTACTTGCCCGATCATTCCGGAGGAGGAAGGTGTGGAAGAGGGCGAAGGAGGCGATATGGAAGGAGAGTCGGAAGGCGGAGGAGATGGAGATGGTCAGGGTGGTAGTGGTGCTGGTGCCTTAACTTCTGGGCAAGACTCTGAGCTGGATGAGGCCCTCCGCCAGGCCTTCGGGGAATCGGAAGGGGAATCGGGAGCGGAGAAGGCGAAGGAGACTGGCAAGGTCGGGGCTGGTGCCGATCTATCCCCCAGGGGTTCCTCGGCCAGGGTGACTTCGGCGGTGCAAGGTGAACTTTTGTCCTCTGTCGATTCCATTTTCGATAAGGACTTAGAAATATTTTATGGTTCACTCCCGTCCTGGAATGAGATTCAGGACTTATTGCAGTACCCCACTCCTCCGCAGGGTTTGTATAATAGACGTGCCTTCACACTTTTCTTTCTTTTTACTTAACATGTTTCCTGAGTTGTGGACCATCGTATGTTCGTAACACTTGTTCTTTATTCCAGGGGCAGGCCAGGTGGTTAAAACGTCAGACGTTCGACACCGCCTCGAACAGTTCAAGTTGATGAGAGCTTCTGCGAAGCCTCCCACTGGTCGTACTGGGGACGTGGTCAAATACCGTCCACTTCTTGGGGTCATCGAAGAGGGCATTCAGAAAAAGAAGAGGAGTCGTTCTTTATTCGAGCCTTCCCCTGGTCCGCAGCTTCCTGTTCAGCCTCCTCGTGATGCCACAGAGGAGAGCACAGAGTTTATCCCCCCTCCGCCTCCTTCCAAGAATCCCACAGTTATCCGTATAAGGCGTCCTGACGTGCCTCGTGACCCCTTTGCTGGTCACCCTGATTTAGACCCAAGCTCTCGGGATATTTCATTTGATGAGGCCACGGGTGAACATCTCCTTCACTGCAACCCCATGGTACGAGTGTTAGACGAGGCTAAGTCCCTAGATCTTGATCTGTTTACCACTCGGGTAGTAACCATGGGAGACGAGGCCAAGGCTAATATCGATCGGGTGGCTGAAGAGACCAAGAAGTTAATGAAGTATCATGCTCAATTGGTCAAGGCCGGGGAGGAGATTGGGAGTGCCAATATTCGGTTGCGGCTGAAGGTGGCTGATCAGGCCGAACAGCTTGCCGGTCAAGCCGTTCAGATTTCTCGGCACGAGGAAGCCTCCAGGCGTCTGAAAGAGACCATGGAAAAGGCTAGTAGGGCGGAATTACGGAAGATGGAGGCCGCCTGTAAGGAGCGGATTGACATGGCCATTGCGACAGTGGATGAGGTTTGGAATGCGGATCTCGAGCAGGTAGAGGAGTTGTCTGGAAGGCTTGAGGCTGTGGAGATGGCTCAAGTCAAGTTAAAGGAGAAGATGGAGGAGATGGAGGAGATGAGGAGGTCTCTCCAGGCTGACTGCTCGAGATACCGATCAGAGAGGGATGTCGTTGTCGCCAAGTTGCAGGCTTCCAAAGCCCGGGTGAGGGAGTTCGAGGAGAATGAGGGGATGATGGACGAGATGCTGCAGGACATGTACTTCCGCACTTGGAAGGAGTGCAGCTTGTCTTGGATGGATGACTATCCCCGGGTCATGGCCAAGATATATCTTCGGGCTTTAGAGAAGGCCAGGGTCGATGCGGGTAAGGAAGGTGGAGCGGCTTTTAGCCTGGATGTGGTCACTGCTCAGTTCTCGAAAGAGGAGCAAGCGGCGGTGAAGGAGGGGATGCGGTTGCTTGCTGCGGAGGAAGCGGGTGTGCAACTGGAGGATGAAGATCAAGCGGCGGACGCTGGTGAGTCATTCTTCTCTTTTCCTTTTCTTTCTGGGTTTCCATAACTTGATCGTTTATCGTTTGTTTAATGGATTCCTCTTCTGAATTGGACAGGTGGAACTTCCGATCAACATGCCGGGGGTTCCGGCCCTGCGGCCAAGTAGACTTGGGAAGTTGGTGATGGAGTGTGGATGCAGCTGGTTACTTGTCCGGATTCGGCCGCTTTTTATTTCTTTTTGCTGTTGTTTACGTTAGTCCAAAACATTGATGTGACTGTAATAATATTATTTGCAGAGAATAACTTGGTGTAATTTTGTAATATAAGCTGATTTTGTTATGTTTAAACGTTGCTGTCATGTTGATGTGCTGCGTGAGGAGTATAACTATGTATATGCCTGTGACTAGTTGTGTTTGACGTTAAGCCTTTGCTTGAAATATAATTTCATGTTTTGCAATGTTAGTGTGACATATGAATAGGCTATAGTTATGTATTTATGTACAAGGGAAGAGAGTACCGCCTTTCATGTTTTATTTGTAGGCGGTAGTTTTGAGCGTCTTGTGTAACTGATCATGAATATATCTGAATACCTTGCCACCCAGTACGCAGGCTTAGATTCTCATGAGTGAATGCTCCCGATTCGGTTTCCTGTACTTTAGAGTTTGTTATACATGATAGGAGAAAAGTATTTAAATGAAATGGAAATATAGAAAAAGTAAAACTTCCAGTCACGGAAGGCCGTCGATGTGCTTAAGTTCATGGCAAACGGGTTTTGTAGTCACTTTCCCTAGCTGTGGGTCTTGGAGACATTCGTCACCCATCTTACGCCTCCGCGGGGAGTTTTCTTTTTTACCACAGCCGCACTTAAGACACATCGGAGCCGAGATCGCGCACGGTAACTACCTGAACCATTATGGTCCGTAATCGTGGGTATTATTCGATTTACCGTGGCCGGCTAGCGTGGGTGTCGTTGGCCGTGAACTACCCCTGGCTGGCCACACCTTATGTTGGGGCTTAAAGTAGGTTCGCTGTTACCGGCGAGCCGAACGCCGTAATGAGCTGCCATCGGCTATAATCGGCCTTTATGATGACTTATAATCGGCTCATTACAGTTGGCTTTGAGGGCAGGCGCGAGCAATGAGTTAACCCGCAGCAGAGGGATGCTGGAGCAAAAGAGTCTCATTGGCGAGTGCATAGAATCGTAGCGTACCTGTTAGGCCTTGTCCAGATGAGGCCGTGGTGTGCCTTGAGTGGAGATGCCATAAGATTTTGTTCAACAGAAAAGGATAAAGCTCAACAAGCAGCCAAGATATAAAGGAACAAGTTAAAAAGAGACAAGATTTTTTAAAGTGGTTCGGCATGGAAATGCCTAC
Organism: Allium cepa; assembly: GCA_030765085.1. NCBI lineage: Eukaryota > Viridiplantae > Streptophyta > Magnoliopsida > Asparagales > Amaryllidaceae > Allium > Allium cepa. Next base: position 139,449,978 of record CM060937.1, on the reverse strand, counting down.
GTCCACCGATTCTCTTTGTTAATTCACTTCATATGGGCAGTACAAGTTAAGAAAAGTATCGACGGAGGTGTCGGATATTCCATGCCCTCTGGAACACCTCTCCGTCCATTGTTGACAAAATATAAGCTCCGTTGTGGAGGTCTTTATGAATTACATATGGTCCGTCCCAGATGGGGTCCAGTGCCCTGGGGCGCGGAAAGATTCGCCTGAGGACAAGATCTCCTTCTTGTAAGATGCGATGTTTAACTTTGGAGTTGTATAGTGCTGCCACCTTTTGTTTGTGAGCTGCTGCTTTGAGAGCTGCATCGTTTCTCCTTTCCTCAATCAGATCCAAAGACATGAGGAGGAGTTCTTCATTTTCTTCTGGATTGTAGTGGATCCTACGATGGGAAGGAACAATAGTCTCAACAGGGAGCATTGCCTCCGATCCGTATGCCGAAGAGAAAGGAGTATGTCCCGTTGAAGTTCTGAAAGATGTGCGGTAGGCCCAAAGTGCCGTAGGAAGTTCGTCCACCCAAGCGCCTTTTGACTTTTCAAGTTTCTTCTTGATTAGGGTTTTGAGAATTTTGTTGACAGCTTCGACTTGTCCGTTTGCCTGAGGATAAGCTACTGATGAGAAGCTTTTATGAATTCCATGCTCTTGGCACCAGTCGGCGAATTCTTCGCTGTCAAATTGGAGTCCGTTGTCTGATATGATCTTGAGTGGTACTCCGTACCTGCACAGAATATTTTTGATCAAGAAGTTGATAACTTTTGCTGAAGATATTTTATTTAGGGGTTCCGCTTCCACCCATTTGGTGAAATAATCGACTGCCACTATAGCATATTTGGCCGCGCCCCTGCCCGTTGGCAGTTCGCCAATTAAATCAATTCCCCATACAGCAAAGGGCCAAGGGATGGTCATTTGAGTAATCTCATTTATGGGTAGTCGAGGAATCTTGGCAAATTTCTGACATCTGCCGCATCTCTTGACGAAGTCTAAGGCGTCTTTGTTTAGTGTGGGCCAGTAATATCCATATCGGAGTATCTTTTTCGCTAGAGTCTGCCCTCCAGTGTGATCTCCGCAACTTCCTTGATGGATGTTGTATAAGATTTCCTTGGCTTCCCTTCCAGCGACGCATCTGAATAAGGGGCTAGAGAAGCCATGCCGATAGAGGATGCCTTCTTGTATTGTGTAGTGGGGAGCTTTCCTCAAAATTCTCCTGACTTCATCACGTTTGTCTGGTAGTGTGCCGTCCTGCAAATATTTCCGGATAGGAGTCATCCAAGTTGCTTCTTCAATTGTAGTTATCAGATTCACTTGTTCAAAACTTGGGGCTAGCTGCCTTGAGATGGCTAGTGCTCCGGAAATGGTGCTATTCTTCATACTAGCTTGCTTTGCTAGTTCATCGGCCTCTTGGTTATCTTCTCGAGGAATGTGTTTGATTAGATAATGGTCCAATTGGTCGAGCAGCAGTTTGGTTTTCTTTAGGTATGCTGTGAGTCGTTCTCCTCGTGTCTGGAATTCTCCTAGTACTTGGTTTACGATAAGTTGAGAATCACTATGAAGACATAAAGAATTGACTCCAATTTCTAAGGCAAGCTCCAATCCCGCTATTACTGCCTCGTACTCCGCATCGTTGTTAGTGGCCGCGAATTCCAACCTTAATGCATAGTACAGCTTTCTTCCCCTGGGGGTGATTATCACAATACCTGCCCCCGAGCCTTGTTCGTTTGATGCTCCATCTACAAAGAGGTTCCACTTGATGTTTTTTGCTATTTCAAACTGATCCTTGCCTTCGTTGGTAGAGAATTCGGTAATGAAATCGGCCAGGGCTTGCCCCTTGATAGCAGTGCGAGGATGGTAGGTGACGTCATACTGACTTAGTTCAATGCACCATTTGAGGAGTCGTCCAGAAGTGTCAGGACGATGGAGCACCTGTCTTAGTGGCTGATCGGTTAGAACTCTGATGGAGTGAGATTGGAAGTAGTGTCGTAGTTTTCGTGACGCGATCAATAAACAATATGCCAATTTCTCAAGTTTAGGATATCTGGCTTCTGCCCCCGTAAATCTCTTACTTATAAAGTACACCGGGCGTTGCGTGCGGTCTTCTTCTCTTACTAGGGCAGCGCTTAAAGCATGAGATGATACAGCGAGGTATAGGTATAGCTCTTCGCCTTCGTTCGGAGTTGAGAGTACTGGTGGTTTCTGAAGGTGTTCGATCAGGTTAAGGAAGGCTTTTAAGCATTCATCGGCCCACTCGAACTTTCCTTTGTCTTTCTTGAGAGCTTCGAAGAAAGGGACGCATTTGCCAGTTGCTTTGGAAATGAATCTGCTTAGGGCGGCCACCTTTCCGTTTAAGCTCTGCATTTCTTTTCGGGTGGAAGGTATCCTTATTTCTTTTAGAGCCCGGATTTGTTCAGGGTTTGATTCAATTCCTCTGGAATGGACAATGAATCCTAAGAATTTTCCCGATGACACTCCGAAGGAGCACTTTAGAGGATTCAGCTTCATTCCATATCGGCGAAGTACCTGAAACATCTCGCTCAGGTGGCTTACATGATCGTCGGCTTTCCTGGACTTTACCAACATGTCATCCACATATACTTCCATAGTTCGTCCTATTAATTCCGCGAACATCTTGTTGACGAGGCGTTGATAGGTAGCTCCGGCATTTTTGAGTCCAAAAGGCATGACCTTGTAACAATATAATCCCCGGTCAGTGATGAAGCTAGTGTGGTCTTGATCGGGAGCGTGCATGGGAATCTGGTTGTATCCGGAGTATGCGTCCATAAAAGATAAAAGTTCGTGCCCGGCAGTGCTGTCCACAAGTTGATCGATTCGGGGGAGCGGGAAGCAGTCTTTCGGGCAAGCGTCATTTAAGTTGGAGAAATCAATGCACGTTCGCCACTTCCCATTAGCTTTCTTTACTAGTACCGGGTTAGCTATCCACTCGGGGTAGATGGGTTCTCGTATGAAGTCATTAGCAAGTAGGTTCTTTACTTCCTCGTCGAGGGCTGCTGATCGTTCTGCTCCCATGCTTCTCTTTTTCTGCTTTATCGGTGCCCTGGTGGGATCGATGTTCAGCATGTGGCATGCTATGTCTGGGGAGATTCCTGTCATATCGGCATGTGTCCGCGCAAATACATCTAAGTTGTGGCGGAGAAAGTCGATGAGTTGATCCTTCAATTCTGTTTTTAGCTGAGATCCTATTTTTAATAGTCTGTTTGAATCATGTTTGTCTACAGATACGAATTCCATGGCCTCTGCAGGCTCAGCGGTAGCCTCCTCCTCCTTATCCCTGGGGTCTAGTTTATTGAAAGGATCGCTGGTGAATCGAAGAGGAGGGGCTTTCTTTAGTTGCTATGCTTCCAAGCTTTTCATGCAGAGAGTAGTCTCTGCATCTTTCCCTTTATTCTTTCTATGGTTATTGCGAAGTTCAGTTACATAGCAATCTCGAGCGGCGTCTTGATCTCCTTCAACTTCTCCTATTCCGTCATCTGTTGGGAATTTCATCTTTAGGCACCACGGGGCTAGGACAATTTGGAAGTCAGACAAGGCTGGTCTTCCCAAGAAGGCGTTGTAGGCCGAGTGGTTTTCTATTAGTACGAACGTTTGTTTTCGCACAACGGAGCGGGGATGACTTCCTATTTCGACGAAGAGGTCAAGTTGCCTGAGGGGTATTTTCGCATCTCCAGTGAAACCGTGCAGGGGTTTGTTGCAGGGAGACACATCCTTCATTGACAGTTTCATTTTGTCGAAAGCATGCTTGAACAGGATATTTACGGAGCTTCCTGTGTCTATTAGAATTCGGAAAACTTTAGCTGGACCGAACCTGACAGAGATGACCATGGGATCCATATGCGGATATTGTCTTCCTTCTAAATCACGCCTACTGAATATGATGTCGTCACTCTCTTTCCGTTTCGGGTGGCGTTCTTCCATAATGGAGTTAACATAGCCTTCAGCATTTCTAAGTGACTTGCCGTATCTTTCCATCTCTGCCCAGCTTCTGTCGGCGATGTGTGGTCCTCCCGAGATGGTATGGACCACTATCTTCTCTTGACTAGAGCCACTGGTGTTGCGATTCCCTTCGCCTACTTCTGGAAGGGGTCGCTTTGAGTTTTCATTAGCAGGGGTTGGAGTCCTGTTCTGACCTTTCACATAGCGTTCCAGCCTTCTTCTTCTGATGTGTTCTTCGATCAAGTCCCGGAGATGGTGGCATTCATTGGTGTCATGTCCGTGGGATTCATGGAAGCGGCAGAACTTTCCCGACTTGAGTGCGTTATCAGATTCTTTCTTGTGCGGGGGGCGCTTGTATCCGAGTTCGCCCTGAGTGGCGAGAAAGATGTTTTCGATTGTTTCATTCAAAGGAGTGTAGGAGTCAAATCTCGGTCCTGGTCGATATTGGCGTTTTTCAACTTTCCTGCCCCCAGCATTGTCTCTAGATTCATTTCTTCGAGTGTCCTTGGCTGCAGCGGGAACCTTGTCCGAAGTTGTCTTACCTTGTTGCCCTGACTGCCTCTCAGTGGCGGCGTCTTGAAGTCTCATATACTTTCCAGCTTCATGGAAGAAATCAGGTAAAGTAGCTGGTTTTTCCTTAGTTAGTCTTCTTGCGAACTTGGTATCTGGATGTACACCGCTACAGAGGGCCATTAGGGTGAGTTTCTCATCGGCATCTTGGACTGCGGCCGCTGCGGCGTTGAACCGAGTTAGATATTGTTGCAGTGTCTCTCCGGATTTCTGTTTAACATTGGATAGAGAATAAGCATCCTTGGGTTGTTCTACATGGATGCGGAACTGGCTAATGAACCTTTCTTTCAACATCTCCCATGAGCTGATAGATCCTTGGGGTAGATGGCAGAACCAGGAGGTAGCTAGATCTGCTAGGAATAGCGGAAAGCATTTACACAGTACCCCTTCTGTTGCTCCACTTATGAGCATATGCTGGGTGTATCTTTGTAAGTGTACGATGGGGTCGGAAGTTCCCTTGTAAGGTTCCATGGTTGGCATTTTCCATTCCCAGGGGGTGATGGCAGTTTCGATATTGCGGGTAAAGGGGCTGGTGACCCTAGCGCCTATTCCTCGGTCCCTTTGCTCCCGTTGGACGCATTCTCTGAATAGCCGTGCCATTCTTTCATCAGAATTTGGAGCGGATAGAAATGAACTTAGTTCTTCCCTGCGAGATCGATCTCGTCCAGATGACCTGTAGGGATGGTATAGTCTATCACTTCTGACATTATCCAGTGGTTGCCTCTGGCTGCTCGGATGCATGCTAGGACCAGCTACAGTTGCCCCCTGCCTTGATCTTCCCCTGTGGGGTTCTGTTTCGAGCATTTCCATGGGGTCAACTTCGGGCTGGGTTCTAGCTCGGCTCCGTTCAGCGGGGTTTCTATGATTAGGTGGCATGACTGGCTCAGCTACATCCGACCCTCGCCTGGCGCCTCCCCCACTGGGTTCGGTTCCGAGCGCTTCCTCGAGTCGGAGTTCGGGCTGAGTCCGGGCGCGGCCCCTATCATTGTTATTCCTGTTGATGGCTTCCTCGAAGAGGGAAGACCTTTGCTGTCTCCGAGATCCTCCAGATTGAGATTCATCCCATGATTCAGTGTTGCGGTTGGATTCTTCGACATCCCTCAAGCGTGACATGAGTTGGTTCACCAAAGCTTCTTGTTGGGATGCGAAGCGGTTAGTTACTTCCACCACAACTCTGTCTAGGTCTGCTCTAGTGATTACTGCCGGTTGTTCCGCGGCAGGGGCTGTTGGAATTGCCTGATCTACATGTGGCACTACTGCTGTAGTGGGTTGGTTCTCTTGATCTGGATCCACTGGATTTGGAGCGCTGCTAGTTGTAGCGTTCTTTCCCTTGTTGGCGTCTTTTCTTGGTCTGGAAGTCATGTTTCCTAGGCAATGAAGGATGCTATTGGGAAAGAAGGTTTGAATGAGGGAAGCTGAGCTTCGAGTTCGAGACTCTCAATGAAAGCACCAAAAATGTTTGCGCAAAAAATGGGCAAACACCTCCAAGTCGTGTGATTTAGTTGATTTTTTGTGATTCTTAATGATTTAGATGAGTTATGTAAATATGAAAAAAGCAGGGGCTGAAATGTAAAAGACACGCAGATTTATAGTGGTTCGGCCAGAACGTGCCTACGTCCACTTTATATGTTATTATCTTCTTTGTTTCAGATTACAAGTACAATGCTTTGTGTACAAGTATATGAAAGTAGTTTGAAAGTTCCTTCCGTGCTTGAGCTCTCAAACTTGTCTGCCATTGTTGTACCCCTGCCCCTCTATTTATAGAGTGAGGCTGGGGGCAGGGGTCCTGAATGTATATAGCTGCTGGTGGGCCCGGGCTGAAGCAATCTGGCCTGGTAGTTATCTGGTTCGGCGAGGCTTCATTCGGCTGTGCTTAGAGAAGTTGGAGCTTGGTTCGGTCATGGTGGTCCGGTGATAGGCGCGGTCCGGTGGTGGTCTGGTCCGGTCTTGTAGGGGAGGAGTGTTGGCTCGGTGATGGCCTTGGTCCGGTTGTAGGTTGGTCCGGTAGGGTGTTGGAGAGGTTGGTCCGGTGGACCTGGACCGGTGAAGTCTGGTTCGGCAGGAGCTTATGCCGAATGGGGTGGAGGTTGTGTCTTGCCGAATGGATATGGCTGAATGAACTATAAGTCGGGCTTGCCGAATGGACCCTTGGACATGAGTGTTGAGCGAACTCCTTACTAGATGGAATGGAGGTCGCCAACCCGGGTGAAACTGCCGCTTCTTGGTCTCGAGATCTTCTGGGTGAGAATTCGCCCAACAGAAATGAGTTTTGAAAATGATTATTTGGGAACTATTTGAAAGATATAAGTTAAATCTTGATTTAAAGATTTAATGAATTAAATCCAATTGAAATGGAATTGTTTTGAAAAACAGGAATGAATCTTTGTGAAACTAGATGAACTTTATGAAATAAATCTTTTGTTTAAAATATTTGAAATGGTAATTGATTTAAACCATTTGAAAGAAAGTTTGAATTATTAAGTTGTGACTTAACTGAAATCCCAATATCCATATGTTTTTGAAATATTGCGCTCAATGTTCGGTTTAGCCGGGAAAGGACCTTTGTGTCGTATAACCCATTCTGAATATGTGATTCGACGTTATGGATAGCATTTGAAGACCGGTGATGAAGACCGGGTATTTGCGAAAGCGATAGGATGACCTATCAATTGTTTCTACGCCGAGTCGCGCCGGTATAGAGACTCCCTAAGTGATGGGAAATCCGATCGGGATTGTGAATATCCAGATTGCAAGGACTTCTTTGGAAGTGCCTTCGGTTCTGTTCGAACCCAGAACAGACTTGTATGGATTGTTATGTCTGACATTACAATTTGAGATATAAAGCTGATTTCTTTCAAATATATTTCTGTTGGTGGCGGAGAATTTATTCTCTTAGCTTAACACCCTTCTCTGAGACGTACGAGCTCAGAGGTTATGTAGTTGAAGGTTATCAGCGATATATTCCCATCTTGGTAATGTGGCATGCTGAGTGTTGCTGTGAAATGATCATTGTTTGATCATTTGTGATATGATCATTTGTTTGATCATTTATCTTTGTGATCGTTACTTTGATCATTTGTTGACCCAAAGCATGGCTTTGTACCAAAGCGTGGCTTTGTGGACGAGACTTCGTCGGACCTCACACCCCGGAATGGTCGAAACAGGAAAGATGCGGCAAGGTTATTGGGGGTAGCACCCCTTAGGGTATGTGCATTTTCTTCTGGATAGAAGTGGTATCATGGTATGGAGCCCAGATACTTAACTTATGTTGATATCGCAGATATATATATATATATATATATATATATATATATATATATATATATATATTACTTTGTGATTTGTTGCTGGGGCCCCGGTTAAAGGTTGGTTACGACCGGGAGATGGCATACTCGTGTCAGTAGTTACCCAGTTAGGGTTAACCCCGCCTTGTGTTGGCAGAGATCCGGTTAGGTTCTCGTGGACGTTCTTCCAGAGGCGTTCTCATGTGCCAATGGGAAGTTCCTTGGCCTGACCATTTGTTGGAAATCCAAAGAAACAATACGAACCCTGTACGGTTTTAGTTGTATAACCTGCCATGGAATATGACGGTAACCTGGTATTGAACATGGTAGCTATAGTAGGCATAAGTGTGAAATGTCTATGCTGGCTAAGATTTATATCTTTACTTTCGAAATGATTTTTCCTACACTATGCACTAGTAGTAATATCAAATGTTTCTTTTAATGCGTATCAAGCATCTTTGACTATCATAAGAAGAAATCTCCTCTGATTCTGCGTTTGCATTGTGTGTGTGTGCGGGAGGCTTTACGGTAGTCTCATTTTTAAAAGCATTGCGAATTGACTTTAAAATTCTTTCTTGATTATTTTTAAATGATAAACTGTTTTTGTTGCTCATACGAGTCCCATGACTGATCCGGAGTTTATTGTTTCTTTCCTAAACTCTGGGTGCTCAAAATTTTTCTACACGAGCAGTCTAGAGTTGGGTTTTTCAGATAGCTAGGTTCAGTAGATTATCTGGAGTTAGTTCAATTTTTGGATCAGACTGCAGTTGCTTATCTTTGTGCATCGTTATTGGGAGCTTGAGCTATTGCTGGATTGGATTTTGGAAATGGAGTTGTAGTTTTTGGAGTTCTTCATTGAAGACCATCTTTGAGTTATTTGTTCCGCTGCTAGTGTTATCATTTTCTTTTCCACTACTATATTTTATTGTATCATATCTCTGATGTATATTGATATCTATTGGACCACCTGTTGTATCAGATATTGTATCAAAGTTGTATATCAATGTATTATTCTTTTTATTCCGCTATGTTGTCTACTTAATGTTGTTATAAGCTCCGGCGAATCGGGTTTGAACGGTCAAATCTATGACATTCGAATACGATATGAAGTATGGATGTTGATTTTCGAGCACGAAAAATCCGCGTCGTCACATGTGGTATCAGAGCAAAGGTTGAACTTTAGCTTAGGAGTATAACACATTAAGTAGCTCATTAGAGATAGGGTGAAGTAAACCCTAGAATGAGTATATCCCTAAGATATCCGTGTGAATGCTTCAGTAAATTCTCTTACTATCCACTGATAGTGAGTATGAGTGCAAGAAGAGAACGAGATAGGGAACACGGAAATACGACTACAAATGGTCAATACCCTGCAACAGTGGAAATAAATTTTCTCTATCAATCTCCTTTGATTCGTTTTCAAATTCTTTTGATTGCTTCGTGACAGCTACAAGAAAAAGTTTCGGTGTGATGATGCCCTACGAATCGTTGTAGAAAATTCTTACTTTGTGTTTCATCGGTTTCTTATCAGCTTTTCGTTTTAAACTTTAATGAATTAGAAATTTGAAATTAGGAAATTTAAATAAATTGGAAATTTTAAATTGAGTTAAATTGGCTAATGAAATATAAGGATAAATTGAATTGTATCAATAAAGCGATTTCGTTTAAAACCAAATTTGAAATTCTATTGTAATTTCTTGGGAAGTCCGAAGTCCGAAGAGGGACAAGTTGTATATACCCTAAAGTATAAGTATTCCGACTTGAGTTTGGAATCCATATTTGATGTTTGGAAATTATGGAAGATTAAATCCATTTATCTATTATTTGGGTCTCAATATAATCTACGAACGGTTAGTTATCCCTTCGAGCTAACCAATACCACTGCATATTTCGTAGATTTGATAACCCGAGTATCTTGTGAAATGTTAAATAGATTCATTCTTGTATCTATTGTTGATATTCTGATTTGGTAAGCCAAATGCAAAATAGATATTCAGTTTGATTGGATGAAATATTCTTCATCTATCTCTGTATTATTTTCGTGGCTGCGAATTTCGAGGACGAAATTCTTTTAAGGGGGGAAGTTTGTAACGACCCCGGATTTTTTATGAATTTAAATTGATAATTTAAATGAATTTTTGAATTAAAATTGTAAAATTGATTATAAATGGCAGCGAGTTTCCCCGATTCAAATAGAAAATATATTAAGTCATATGAATTTGAAAATTTGTATATATGTGAATATATACGTATACATTGGATTTGAAATAAATTCTTAAATAAATGGTTTTTAAAATAAATAGAAATTGTTACAAATGGTTTGAAATAATAACAAGTATTAACATAAGTATGAACACTAACACAAGTAAAAAGCAACATGGAAAAAAATAAAATAAAATGAACAAAACAAAGCGAAAATATAAATATCTTTTGTATAACTAAGATAAGTATGTAAGTTAAAGATAAATATTTAAGTAAGAAATACATTCACATATAAACATAAACAAAACAAAGTAAATACAAACAAATATAAAAGTTTTAGTATGCAAAGAAAAGAAAAAAGACTTGGTACTTGCAAAAGAAATCAAACAGCACATGCTGTAGATGTACAAGGAAGCTGAGGCATTAAATGCCATTTACTCTTCAGCCATAAACAAGATCACATCACCAATTCAAGCATGGGTTTAGCAATAGAAAAAGAAATATGAAAATGTTGAGTAAAAGGAAATAGTGTACTTGCTTATACCTTCCCCTGTACACAATCTTCATTTATATATATACACATCCACAAACCTTTATTCATTCGTTCAACAAATCTTAGCAAAGATCATAATAATAAAAAGAAAAACACCTCTGATAAAAACATTTACAAACCAGAAAACAAATTCAACTTAATCAAGCAATGCAAAGATCATGCAAGTTTAAAAGCAAATCCAGTTTCCAGTTTCTCAAAGAACTTCCAGGCTTGTACTCTCTGTTTCAAACAAAATCAAAGTGGGTAACATTTGTTTTAAAATTTTAAAATATGGATCTGTTGCAAAGTATATTGTGATAAGTATGTTTGGACATAAACATGAATTCTTTTTGTATACTTAAATGATTGATACATGGGTGTGCAGGCTGTCATTCCCATAGGTTCTCTGTCTTAGTTCATTAACCAGGATTATGATTCAAAAAAAAAATCTTTTCTTCTCAATCTACCCACGGTTTGGATTTAAAATTCAGACCAAAACTGTTTGTTATCCAATATACTTAAGGCTAAAAATCTAATTAAGCTAAAACAACTTATGAATCTTGCTGCAAATCAGGGTAGTTGAACCCAACTTCAAATAAGTCAAGTTTCAAACATTTTAATTTATTAATTCAGAATCACAAGTTGAATCTTTAGCCTATAACATGATTTTTAAACCAAACATCATAATTTTTAGTTTGGAATTTGAAGACTAGTTTTGGGGTGAACATAATATGAAAATTTGGGTCTTTCTGGTGATCAAGTGGATCGGGGAGCTCGTGGTCTTTCTTGGAGGTGGAGATGTGATCAGAGAATAGAGGAAAATTAGTGGATGGTGATGCAATTCACCAGAGAAGATTTCGGCAGTAGAATTTCTTTTAGAACCCTAAATTTTCCCTGGGTTTTATGTATCGACCACTGTGATGTGTGTACTTGTTCGAGTGCAGCGTGTTTTGGCATGGTGATAGCTGGGTAGTAGATGAAGTCGAGGCCGGATTTTGGTGGCGAACGGTGGTCGGAGCGTCGAGCAGTTGGCGTTGACAAGGATGGGGTCGTATGGGTTCGAATGTTCTAGGTTTCGAATGTTTATTCAAATTTCGATCTCAAGGTGGTGATGCAGATATGATGGTCGGAGTTGGATCTGGGGAGGATTGTCGACGTGTTTGACAACGTGACGGGGCCGGAAGATCGCCAGCGGCGAAGTGCACGTGCACGGCGATGGTCGTGTGTGAGGGTATGTTGCTTTGAGGCAACTCGAAGTGGAGCTCGGGATTTTCGTGACTTGACTCGAGTTTTTGCGTGAGTTGTTCGTTCCTTTTTTTTTATTTTTAGTTAACAGTTTTAAAGAAAAAAAAAGAGAGAGGAGGGAAGAAGATAGGATCAGGGGGGAAAGGGGTTGCGTGAAGACAGGGGAGAGGCTCGGGCTATTTCGTGAATTACTCGATGTACTTCTCGAGATTTTAAGGAAGGCCGGGTTTAACAGTTTGGAAAAAAAAACTGAGATACAAAACTCAGTTATTTTAGTTAATATTTTAAATGATAAGCTTTTGGCTATTATAAAATAAGTATGAAACCTATTACACATAAGTTAGTAAATAGTAATAAAATATTTCAAAGAAATTTATGAAGATTTCTTTTTACATGATAATTAAGTTGAATAATTAATACTTATTGTTTTTTTTGAAGTAATTAAGAATAATTACATTATAGTTATAACTAGAGTTTGAATTAATTAATGTTTAAAGTGATAAATAAATTTGTAATTAACTACTTAAGTTAATTAATGAATGATTTATAAGTTAATTAATTAAGTAATTTAATTAGGAATTAATAAACGATTAACTAAGAAATTAATAATTAATGATGAATAATCAAGTGTCATTAATTTATAATTGGGTGTATTAGTTAATAATTAAAGTTATTAATCAATGATTAAGAAAAGTAATTAAGACATAATAATTGATTTCAAAATAATTTGTTAATTTAATAATTTGGAAAGGGATAAGAATTAATTTGTAATTAACTTATCAGGATTGGGTAATAAATTCATAAGTAATTAAGTTACTTGGAAATAAAGTGAATCGATTAACTTATAAATGTTTATTGAACGCTTGACTTTACTTATGAATGATTGTATTGTGTAAGATGCATTGAATTGATTTTCCTATCTGATCTGTGATATTTTGTTCTGTGGATTGAGCCGTGTATGATTATTCATTTAATTACATTTGTATATTATCTGTGAATCTGTGAATGAGCGATAAGCGTTATGTTTATATCGCTTATCAACTATATTTCTGTATTTTAAACTTTGATGATTGAATGATGTTGCACTATTGTGTTAAACCCCTGGACCACACCATACACACATAATTATGGATTTCACGAGGAAATCAGCTAAGTCGCAGATTTTTGAAATAGTTTTAAATTTGAATTTTTAAATTCAAATGTTTTGGAAATGGAATCAGAATAAATGTGAAAAGCTTTTGGAATGGAATTCCAAGATAAAATTTATTTTTAATTTACTCGATTAAGTTTTTGGAATTTAAATAATTTAATTTAAACTTAGATTCAAGATTTGAAATTAAATTATATGATTTGAAATTAGGGATTAAAGATGTTATATCAGTTATATATGGGTTAAACGACTTTGAAGTATTGTTTTCGGGAATTCGAATTACACTAAAGATTGTAACTGGTATAAATGAAATCTGGTTTATCCAAATTAAAACTGTTGTTTTTAAATGATAAAAAGCTTTCATTTCAAATCTTATTAAAAGGATTTCAAGTTTAAACTAAAATAGGTTACCAAGTTATGGATAAATATTTAGAAATGAGTTTTGAAAATGAATATTTGGGAACGATTTGAAAGATATAAGTTAAATCTTGATTTAAAGATTTAATGAATTAAATCCAATTGAAATGGAATTGTTTTGAAAAACAGGAATGAATCTTTGTGAAACTAGGTGAACTTTATGAAATAAATCTATTGTTTAAAAGATTTGAAATGGTAATTGATTTAAACCATTTGAAAGAAAGTTTGAATTATTAAGTTGTGACTTAATTGAAATCCCAATATCCATATGTTTTTGAAATATTGCGCTCACTGTTCGGTTTAGCCGGGAAAGGAACTTTGTGTCGTATAACCCATTCTGAATATGTGATTCGACGTTATGGATAGGATTTGAAGACCGGTGATGAAGACCGGGTATTTGCGAAAGCGATAGGATGACCTATCGATTGTTTCTTCACCGAGTCGCGCCAGTATAGAGACTCCCTAAGTGATGGGAAATCCGATTGGGATTGTGAATATCCGGATTGCAAGGACTTCTTTGGAAGTGCCTTCGGTTCTGTTCGAACCCAGAACAGACTTATATGGATTGTTATGTCTGACATTACAATTTGAGATATAAAGCTTATTTCTTTCAAATATATTTCTGTTGTTGGCGGAGAATTTATTCTCTTAGCTTAAAACTCTTCTCTGAGACGTACGAGTTCAGAGGTTATGTAGTTGAAGGTTATCAGCGATATATTCCCATCTTGGTAATGTGGCATGCTGAGTGTTGTTGTGAAATGATCATTGTTTGATCATTTGTGATATGATCATTTGTTTGATCATTTATCTTTGTGATCATTACTTTGATCATTTGTTGACCCAAAGCATGGCTTTGTACCAAGCGTGGCTTTGTAGACGAGACTTCGTCGGACCTCACACCCCGGAATGGTCGAAACAGGAAAGATGCGGCAAGGTTGTTTGGGGTAGCACCCCTTAGGGTATGTGCATTTCCTTCTGGATAGAAGTGGTATCATGGTATGGAGCCCAGATACTTAACTTATGTTGATATCGCAGATATATATATATATATATATATATATATATATATATTACTTTGTGATTTGTTGCTGGGGCCCCGCTTAAAGGTTGGTTACGACCGGGAGATGGCATACTCGTGTCAGTAGTTACCCAGTTAGGGGTAACCCGACCTTGTGTTGGCAGAGATCCGGTTAGGTTCTCGTTGACGTCCTTCTAGAGGCGTTCTCATGTGGCAATGGGAAGTTCCATGGCCTGACCATTTGTTGGAAATCCAAAGAAACAATACGAACCCTGTACGGTTTTAGTTGTATAACCTGCCATGGAATGTGGCGGTAACCTGCTATTGAACATGGTAGCTATAGTAGGCATAAGTGCGAAATGTCTATGCTGGCTAAGATTTATATCTTTACTTTCGAAATGATTTTTCCTACACTATGCACTAGTAATAATATCAAATGTTTCTTTTAATGCGTATCAAGCATCTTTGACTATCATAAGGAGAAATCTCCTCCGATTCTGCGTTTGCATTGTGTGTGTGTGCGGGAGGCCTTATGGTAGTCTCATTTTTAAAAGCATTGCGAATTGACTTTAAAATTCTTAAATTCTTTCTTGATTATTTTTAAAAGATAAACTGTTTTTGTTGCTCACACCAGTCCCATGACCGATCCAGAGTTTATTGTTTCTTTCCTAAACTCTGGATGCTCAAAATTTTTCTACATGAGCAGTCTAGAGTTGGGTTTTTCAGATAGCTAGGTTTAGTAGATTATCTGGAGTTAGTTCAATTTTTGGATCAGACTGCACTTGCTTATCTTTGTGCATCGTTATTGGGAGCTTGAGCTATTGCTGGATTGGATTTTGGAAATGGAGTTGCAGTTTTTTTGAGTTCTTCATTGAAGACCATCTTTGAGTTATTTGTTCGGCTGCTAGTGTTATCATTTTCTTTTCCGCTGCTGTATTTTATTGTATCATATCTTTGATGTATATTGATATCTATTGGATCGCCTGTTGTATCAGATATTGTATCAAAGCTGTATATCAATGTATTATTCTTTTTATTCCGCTATGTTGTTTACTTAATGTTGTTATAAGCTGCGGCAAATCGGGTTTGAACGGTCGAATATATGACATTCGAATACGATATGAAGTATGGATGTTGATTTTCGAGCGCGAAAAATCCGCGTCGTCACATCAAGATTTTCAAATTTCTTAAAATCAATAAATCATTTATCAAAACAAAACTCCATTAGAAATTCATTATGTTAGCGATCTATCACTCAGAAACTTGAAAATAAGCACCGATCATCATCAGAACTATTTTCTAACGAGGGAAGTGAATTTACCGCATTTATTTCTTTTTGGATCCATTTTATATATTTTTATTAAAGAATACTTCTAAAATAATACTATCATTATTATTTCTAAAACACTTTAAAAAAACATTTACAAAATCTCTTAAGATTTAACAATTCCCAAATACTTAGTCCAAATCCATTTGAAACATTCCCTAAAATTTCAGAGACTTAAATCCAAGTTTGAATCCAATTTTAGTTACATCATGTATGTATATTCATACTTATATGATTTCTATTTGGCAATATATCCCATTCCAAATTTTATAATCTTATTTTGATTATAATATTAACAATCATACTTCCAATATACTATAATAATTTCTAAAACACATTTCTTTTACATCAAAATACAGTTTGGGTAAAATTATATCATTCACACTCTTTAAAACAATATCATGTCAATTTACTCTTTACAAAAATATCATGTCAGTTTACCTTGTTTAAGAGTTTAGAGACCCCTATTGATACGATTGTACTTCCCGTACCGACTAGAATTCACAAACACTCAACCGATAAGTCAACGCAATATAAACATTTCGTATTAACTAAAAAACATGAACTCATATCTATTAATACACTCAAATTCATCCTAGGGTTCTACTGACCATATCTCTAATGAGTTACCCCACAAAGCTAAGGTTATCGCTAAACCAAACTCTGATACTAACTGTAATGAACCATCTTTATGGATAGCTTAAATTGACATTAAACCATACATATCAACTCAATTCATTCAAAAGGGAGGATTGTTAATGGGGCAAATAAGAAAATAAGTGAAAAGAAGAAGAGACAAACACAGAATCTCCCCGCGGAACGATAAAATATAATAATCAAATAAATAGTCCATGAAGTTGTTTCCATAATACATTTGATTATATTCAATACAACATATATCAGAGTTATATATAATCATCAAAGATGCATAGGTAATGCAGTAGGCAACATGATGTAGAAGTACTAATAGTAGCAATATACCAAATCTTTGACTTCGTCTTCTAGAGTAAATCTTCAATAAGCCGAAAAACTTAGAGCTAACCCGAGCGTAATGGAAAGACAATGCACTCGAGTCAGGACTAAAATATTATTATGTGAGTCAAATCGATATCGTACGAAATATGAGTGTCAAGGCATCCGAGATGCTTACGGGTTTTACATCCCTTATCCAGTGTATACGTTCGTACAATAACTCAAGAGATATTACGAGACTTTCCATCTCTTAAGGATCCGTCTAAATATTTATATGTAGTAGAATACGGTATGTGTATAATACCTAATCAATAATATAAATATTTTTCTTAGCGTTAAGGCTTTACATTAACCCCCCTTAACCCGTTATTAAGCATTATCGTATAGTTCGCATTTGACACTAACGGCAGAACATTAATATTCAGGGATGCGTCGTGATATGACAACACTAAACCCAAATCGTATGGGTCTCGTATAGAGATAAAAGTATGACAAGGCACGTAAGGCAATCCCCAAGGTAGGATACTACCAATTCGGGTCGTAGGGATGGTGTTAACACATCATAGCTATGACCGCCCACCGCATCCATCCATCCCTTATCAAGTCAAAAGGAGGCTATCCCAATTCAAGGTGCACCAATTGAAACCAACAACAAGAGTAATAATATGGATTGAGTCCAAGAAAATCGAAGATAGGATGTCCTCATGGGGTAATTACCCCACTTCGCCCAATCAAGCCATCCTGTTTTAGTCATTTTAAATTGGCGCAGGTGCCGGGGTCTATCCATCATCGATCTCTTTCTTCAAATCCGGCAATCATTGACAAATCCAACCACTCCATTCTTGATCATCACTCCACGTACATAGTTGTCAAATTGGTTCCGGTATCGACAGAGAGTATACCCATATCCGGCTACGGTCTTTATAACAACCAAACGACATTTTACACATCGGTTGGTCTTTTACATTTCAAAAATAGTTCCTAATTGATAACAAAATATCATATTCGCTCCGAAATCAATTCTACTTCGAAATCATCTTATTTTCTCAAAATATACTATTTCAGCTCATAATCATTTGCGCCTTAACATTTCCATTTCAATTCTAAAATTGTTTCGAATTTCAATCTGGGTAATAAATTCAGCTAACCCAGTTTGTAATTAAATCCATGATTTAAAATATAAACATATCACCACTAACCAGTTTGAATGTTTGAATGGTTTTAAAATAGTTTAAATAAGTAAAATAGTTTAAATGGTCAAAATAGTTAAAAACAGTTTAAATGGTTAGAAATAGTAAAAATAATTTAAATGTTTAGAAATAGTTAATATAGTTTAAGTGGTTAAAATTAGTTTAATATAAAATAGTTTAAATATTAAAATGGTTTACATGGTAAAATTGTGTGGAAAATCCAAAATAATTTAAACATTTTAATAAAGATAGATTTTAATAGTATATGTCAAAATAATTTATTGGAAATCACTTCAAAGTCAGCAATCCTAGGCCTTCTCAATTCAAACCTATTCTAATTTCCATTCAGTCGATTCCATTTCGATTTCAATTCCAATCAATTTAAACTTCAATTCCAAATTAATTCGATTCCATCCTCAAATCCATTTAATTCAGTTTCAATTCCAATTCCAATCAATTCAATTTCAATTCCCATTTAAATTAATTGCAATTAAATTCTCAATTTAAACCATCTCGGTTTAAATCAATTCCAAGTTTGATTTTAAAGATATCGATTCAAATCACTAAAATTAAAGTTAACTTTGATATTCAATTTAAAATCCAAATTTCCAAATATAATTCAATTCTAAACTAAATTCCAAAATATTGGTTTGTCACTTTTACTTAACAATAATCCAAATCTTTTAAAACAAATCACCTTATGAAATTCATATTTCGATTTTAACTTCAAAATCTCAACATCAATTATTTAACAATTTCTTTTAACCAAAATTTATTTCAACATTTCAAACTCGAATTCGTGATCAATTCAAATTTCATAAGTTTGATTTTTATTTCTTTAAATTCAAGACCATTAAATAACTTCGAACCAAAACTTTCAAAATTATTTAATTTAACCAATTCGGTGTCCATATATAATTTTCTATCATATGGCCAAGTGATCAGTTGGTTCAATCTAATGTATATATATCTATTCAATCCAAATCACGAGGTCATAGGTATATATCATTTCAACCAGTTTCTTAATTTATTCGAAATAATTCAATTTATAGTTTTATACATTGTAAATAATACACAAGGCGATAACAGGATATATATAAACGAATAAACATCCAAACATCTAACTATCAACCAATTTACATCCATCACAATCAATCATACAAACAGACAATATAATTCACAACAGTTGCATAGTTATTAATATTGGGTAATTAACTGGCAATCAATTTCAGTTCCGAATTCAATTGTCAATTTTAATTTATAACGGTTAATTCAAATGAGAATCAAATTACCAATATATTCATACCACTTCATAAATTCAAATTTAACTAGAATAAAAATATTCTAGCATGCATGAGCATTATAAAACACTCACCTTGATTTTTTTGTCGCCGAGATGCTACGGTTTGGAACTAAAACCGAACAACGTCCGATTTTAGCCCAATTTTCGACAATCTCCAAATTCATCCAAACTTGCTTTATTACAAAGCTCTCATCGCCACGATCGCAACGCAAAAAGTTTCATTCAATTCCGACCAAGCTTGTGAGAGTTATGCATTTTATAAGTTTACAAGAATTTTAAAATAAAATTAACAACTTTTTATTTTTCAAAACATTCCCATACCCAAATATTTCCAGACCCGACCCATACAAGCTTCTCCTTCCCCTTCTATATCTTGCACATGAGTTACTCTAAGAACCCATTCATAGCCGTGCATGACCTTAGGTGATACGGAGCAACATTTCACAAAAATTGAAACCACCTTAGCCGACCGTCTTCTCTCCGCATTCTCGACCCAACCATAACACAAACTTAGAGCTCGGACTCCCTAAAGTTTTTTCCACCTGGATCTATCCCACCATGCTTGTACGGAATATCACCCTCCCTATCATCGATCGCAAGGCTACAAGTCTCCTCCCCCAATTGAGCCTCACCGTGTTAAATCCAAAACTTATCTTCATTTCTTGATTCGATGGCCAATACCTTGCAAAACCCAAACCCTAGTTTTTCTCCATGCTCTGACATCCAATTCGAGTATAACAGAACAAGGCCATACCCGACAAGACATATATCATGTTGAAGAGAATTCAAAAATAGGATTTTAGAAAGTGGTTTGGGATTTTTCCATTGAGTAAAACATGAGAAACAAATTTTTGAAGTTTGATTTTTATTTTCTCTTTACTGTAACTATGCATGCATTTAAAAAGAGAATGGAGGGAGGAAGAGGACAAGATGTTTTAGGTGATAGAAAGTAGCCGGTGTGAATAAAAGTTCAAGTCAACAAATATATATATTATTTAAACTATCGAACCGTATTGAATACGCAACTCAAAATCTCGAACCTCTATCAAGGCGTGCTGCTAGGCGTGCATAATGTTATACCCCTATTCCCAACAAAATGGAAAAGGTTTTGAGTCCAATTCGATCGTACGGAGAAGACAGCTTTTTGAACCCAATTGTTATATTGAATTTTCGATATTAATTTCAATGCGTTTATACCTCGTACGACCAAACGATAACTCCAAATGTTACGAAATTTGAATCCGGTAATAGCACGCTAATACGGATCAAATGAAACTAGTTTCATCAAAATCCAAGATTATACCCCGGATCGCTATTTTAAAGTTTTGATTAGAATTTAAAATTTCCAATTTATAATCATTCACTTTTAAATCCAATTTTAAATGTTAACAGTATTCATTGTTGTATAAATAAAATTTACATCAACATTCGGTATCATTTTCAGTCATATTAAATTCAAATTCAATTATTCAATTAATTTACAATATTAAATTTAAACAATTTAATTGTTTTATAAATCAACTTCCAAATAAATTTTAGTTATCAACGTCATTTTATCCATATCTAAATAATTCACAATTAATATTCAACTTCAGTTATTGATCATAAACTCAATTAATATATATAATTTCATTTAAATCTCATTATCGACAAATCTTTAAAATTAGCTTATTGCAAAAAAATTCATATCCAATACTTACATTCAAAATTATTAAAATTTTATTTTTAACCATTTTTATTTGATAATTACACTAAATTTATTATTAAAAATAGCTAAAATTACGGGTCATTATAATTTATCTCTTGTTAATCTTCATGTTCTGGTTAGCCGGACCCGTGTATTTATTACTTGGGTCATACCGAGTTGCAGGTTAAGATCTTTTGGACTTTTGGCTTAGCGGTATCTTTTGGACTTCACAATCAACCCTTTTGGATAGGAAGCATAGTTTTTTATAGTATTTTTGTAGCAGATCGCGGTATGTATATTCTTTTATGGGGATGTTTATATATATATATATATTGCGGTCGTAATACCACTTGTGACATGTTGTTTTACATTTGATGTATGTGTAATGTATATTATCTGTGCTGTTGTTCTGTAATTTGTGACTATTATTGTTATTGTTTTTTGTTTCTAAATTGATCTTGTAGCCACCATAGTAGTGTATTAGATAGGAATTAAGTATGTTGAACCACTTGGGATGAAATGAAAAAAAAGGGTACCAAATCGACATACTTAGCTCTTATCTAATACAAGACTATGATGGTCACCCTTATCAAGCCTATTCTCTGTATTATTAGACAGAATTGCCCAGTAATTCTCTTTGTTAATATGATCTCGAGGTGAGGCGTCACATGTGCCGTGGTTTTAAAAGATACCATGGGTTTGAAAGATTTTTATAAAGTTAAAATTTATGCTTTACTCACATTAGACCCATATCTAACCTAGAATATTATTTATTTCCCCTAACTCTTGGGTACTCAAATTTTTATGAGTACCCAAGTAGTCAGGTTTCTTTGGAACATTTTTAAAAGTAGTATGAGTAGAATTTTTCGTTATCATCTAGTAGTTGTCTATAATTCCACTATGACTACATATTATGCATTAGCAATTTGGGCAGACTGATATAACTATCTTTGTAAGGAACAGTACTTATTGCAACTTTGATGTAACATTTTAGAGTAACCATATGTACTATTCTATGATGATAATGTTTATTTTACTTTGAAATTTGTGAGAAGAATCTGTATTTATTTCCTTTTCTTTTAATTTCTTTACCCCACGACCTATCTTTCGGGCTCTTAGATGATTAGCATATGAATTCAGGGAATGGATTATGTGTCAATATTAGGTGTAAGAAAGGCAGATCATTACAGAGGTGCTCTATTTTAATAGTTCTAGAAAGGATTCACTCTGGTTATCTAGTTATCATTCGTCTTGTCTTCATATCATATATGTGTACATACATAGGTAGTGTTGTACCTTGTATCAAGCCTAGATTCTTTTGTGTACATAGCCGCTTCATGAGCTGTAGTACATATGTAATGGATCGTTTTGACCATAATCTTGTATTTGATATTATGTATCTATTCAATTTGATCCGCTTGTATCAATTTGTATTCCAATGTGTATAGTCTGTGATCTATGATTCCGTGATTTGTATTTATCATATAATATTCTGGATTATTATTATTATAGCCACCATAGTTTTGTTTTAAGCCTAGATTGCACATGTCAACTCCATGTTAGAAAGAAAAACATATAGCATATTAATTGACATATCAATACTCGCTTAAAGCAAAAGTTATGGATGGTCGCTCCTAACTAATCATATTCTCTACACTAATAGACAGTAGAACCCAATAATACCCTTTGTTAGTGTGGGTCTTAGTTTAGGGCATCACAAAATCAATTTCAAATAGTTCTTCCGTTTGAATACAAACGTAAAAAATGCCAATTATTGCAAAGCACGATTAAAGCTATAGACGATTTCTCTAAAAGGGACCTAGGTTAAATCCAATTGGGTTATTCTCATTTGCATCTATCTCCAAGCATAACTAGGTTTTTAGTTCATAATAACCTATATTCTATTATTTGAGAGATGCAATCATAGAGCATCGTTCAAGGTTATTTCAACTTATGGATGTTGATTTTAAGATACACGGTTACTTATTGAGAATTAAAGAACTAAGTTCGACCGATGGGAATTCATATAAGTAATCAACAAATGAGTTTATTGAGAATTTAAAACAATATGTGATAAATCATTGAAATCATGACTTCTAAAGGTTAAAGTAGCTAGCATATCAAATCTATGGTCGACCGAAGGTGGAGTCATAGGGGATGGTCATGGAGGAGAAACCGTGTAGAATGTAGCGATTTTTCATAGAGAGTAATTACAATCTCGTAAAGGTCATAATAACTGCCTTAATTCTAGCCATTGCTACTTAGGTAACGGGTTAAGTGGTTATTACAACCGACCTAGTGGAGGTAGCGATGCTTGTCTTTGGGTTTGGTTATTTTAAAATGCTATTTGATGTTTGTTGTATTTTATTTTATTTGGCGTGTTTATGTATGTTGGGTCCGTGTGAATTTTCTATTGTACTTTGTATTTGACCCATTATGAAATAAATTGAACCAAGTTTCAAAGATATTATGTATGTATGTTGTGCTACCGAAAGGAAAACCCTGTCCACTTAAAACTTCTTAAATAGGGAGGAGGAAAACCCAACAATCATTTAATACCTCTACACCAAAACGGGCCCTCAACGACGTAATCACTAGTCAAGCGGCCTTTAGCTACGATGGCCGATGACACCTTGATACAACTTTATCATTTAATTAGTTGTATTATTAATGCATCTCAAATACTTATCTAAGGGTTAACTAGCCTATCCAGGGCAAACAAACAATTAATCGAACTTTGACGTCTTTGTGTATCTCATATGGATTCTACACTAGTAGAAAGTAAAATCTGTTAGGGCATAACCCAAGTCTTTGTTAACAACCGCTCGGGGTCATTGGTGTCAAAGCTTATATGCCAACTCTTCTCTTCTTCTCTTCACTCCATCTGTTCTTCTCTTTTATTTTCCACCCTTCTTGATATATATATATATATATATATATATATAATTTTTTATAATTTCTAGAATAATGGAGAAGGAAAAATGTCAAAGCTCCACTACTGTGTTCATAAAACATGAGAAGAAAGTGTGGGTCTAGACCTTTATATATAGGCGCATGAATAAATTCTATACATTAGATCGATATTTAATAAATCTGGGTCGTTAAGCCACTAGCGGTCAATAGGCTAAAGAAGGGGGTTGACCGGCAGGATCCAAGCATTGATTATTGTTTATTACCTAGATTCCTTTTTAATTATTGTCGATTCGAAAACTACAAATTCTAACAATGTCTTTGTTTGAACATAGATCATAAAACTTTATGTATGTAAGTTGCTTAGAAAGTTATCGTGGATGCAATGGTCCAAGTTTCATGGTCAAATTCTGATGTTTGTTCAAATTCTATTTTGGAGCCCTAATAATTGTTTATTTGTCTTTTTAATTAATTATTGTTCATTACATGGGTTGTTACATTCTCTCTCCTTTAAAAGAACTTCGTCCCCGAAATGTCCTATGGGTTAAATTATGAAACATACTATGCAACCATTCATAACATTCTAACCATCAGTATGCACACAATTTTGCAGCCAATTATGTACAAGCGCATGAGTTATCACAATATATATAATACGTGTGCTGAATAATACAAAATCGGTGCCTCTTATATGAATGCATTCTTTTAAAATAATTTCGAAAATGTGATGCAAATAACTTGTATATATCGGTAGTTCTATGCGTATACAAACATTAAAAAATAAAAAATATTTGTTTTTACACAACAAATTCCACATTCCTACGAATATGAGTACGGTTCAACCAATTTTTACATCCAATCCCTACCATCTAATACCTTACACACCATTTCTGATATCCAAAATTTTAAAAATAATGTTTTCCTAAATTTACACTCCTATGCTGGAAAATGAATTGAAATGAAGAATTTTACATTTCCACCCTTTTTTTGGATACCCATTGTGCCTTGGAACCTTCTCTTTTGTCCTCATATCATTTTCAACTTTTCCAAGTACAATTTGCATAAGGGGGATTATTTTTGGATTTTAAAACAGAATTAATTTTAAAGCATAAGTACAATTTCGGTCTGTTACCCGACACCTTGGCCTGGCTATAGGATGATAGTTGTAGATGTGATAGCTGACACCATATAAGACTCTGATCAAGGAAAGGTTGGAGGTGTAAAGGGCTTGGTGCATTCGTTGTATTACGGCATTTTCCTATGGCTCGATCTTAATAAGGGAATGCCTCGTTCGGTCTGAATTGTTCATAATGCCTCGTTGGTAATTATGGTTCGGCATATTTCGTTCGGTCTCAAGAAGTTCTGTCAAATTTCGTTCAGCCTCGAACGTAAAACTTGTCGCTCGGCGTGGAAGGTTAACTCGTCGTTCGGCCTGGAAGTTACACTTATCGCTCGGCTTAGAGGAGAACATATGTCGCTCGGTTGAGGGAGATATTATCTCGTTCAGTCTCAAGAAGTTCTGTTCGAATATCGTTCGGTCAGAGAACAAGTCGTTCGGCCAGGGTGGTCCAACAAGCATCGTTCAGTCGAGATGTCCTAGGAGGGATCGTTTGGCAAGCGCCACTCGGCGAAGCATCGCTCGGCTACCTTCTTTCGGTATACCTGGTTCGGTATACGGGAGTTGTCTACTGTGGGCAGAAGTATTGTTCTTAGGCCTGTGCAGGGATCCAGCCTATTTTCATCTATAAATAGAGAGGCAGGGGTACAGATGAAGGGACCTTTTTCGAGAACTCCAGGGAACCTTTACCATGGCTACTTTTCTTATAAACTTGTATCAACCAATTTTGGTCGTAGATTCCATTAGTGGACGTCGGCCGGATGGCCGAACCACTATAAAATCTTTGTGTCTATTTACTTTTATGCTAGGTTCTCTAGATTCCATTAATATTTTGATGTCTATGAAATTCTACGGGTGTTAGTGACCAAATTTGGTGCTAATATTTTGGTGCTTTCACATAGAAATGAATTCTCAACTTGATTGGCTCTCATGGTCTACTAGTGGATTTCCATATTCACGAGATAGATCCAATTGTTTATTGGTAGACTTCCTATCCGACAAAGATTTGATAGAAATCAAAAGGAAACTGATAGCCGTAGTCAGAGATACTAAGTCTCCTGCCCTTACTTTTGGAAGATTTGATTAAGCTAATTTTCTTGTTTAGAGTAAATAAAGTGTTCATGTTCATATGAAAGGATTCGATTCACTGATGTACGCAAGATTTGGGGATTGGATGTTGAAGTTTCCACTCAAGTTGAATGAAGGTCGACCCTCCTCTGAAGGCAATTCAACCAATTGACCCCAGATAAGGCGTATGCCGACAGCTCTAGAAAAGGCGTATGCCGATCGCTCCAGAAAACGTTTATGCAGACCACTTCAGAAAAGGCATATGTCGACTGCTCCAGAAAAGGCATATGCCAACCGCTCCAGAAAAGGCATATGTCGGCCACTCAAGAATAAGGCATATGCCGACCGCTCCAGAAAAGGCATATGCCGACTGCTCTAGAAAAGGTGTATACCGAGCCACTCTTAGCCGATCCACCTTGGCCGATCCACCTTGGCCGATCCACCTTGACCGATCCACCTTGGCCGTTCCACCTTGACCGATCTGCCTTGACCAAGCCGCCTTGACCGAGTCGCCTTGGCCAAACCTCCTTGGCCGAGCCACCTTGGCCAAGCCGCCTTGGCCGATCCACCTTGACCAAGCTGCCTTGCCCAAGCCACCTTGGCCGAACCGCGTTGGCCGAGCCATCCTGGCCGAACCACCTTGGCCGGTCCATGCTGACCGAGCCGCCTAGACCGAGCTGCCTTGACCATACCGCCTTGGTCGAGCCGCCTTGGCCTATCCACCTTGGCCGATCCATGTTTATTGATCCACCTTGACCAATCCACCTTGGCCGAGCCTCCTTGGCCGAAACGCCTTCCCTTACATCCCATGATCGACCAGGGCATAGAGGATCTAGCTGTAGCTTCTGAATGTCAACAAGGTAACGGACAATCAACTGCCACTCAGACAGTACTCCTTAAGGTTGGAGAACATAGATGATATGAATATAGGAAAATGCCATTCTTCACTGACCCAGCACTTCGAATTTAGTGACTCCAAGCAGACCAACTTTTGGCTCTAAGATATTTATTCTAAATACTAACAAGGATATCATACTGATCGCGTTTGAGGAGAGTCGACCTCCAGATATATTTTGGCAGCTAATTAGCTGGAGGGCCTCCTATAACCATGGATCGTTTCTGTTACAAAATGAATCAAAACCAAAGTAAGGAGGAGTGGAGCAGATTAGGAAAAATATTGTAGGCCCATTGGCTAAGGACTTTTATTCCAGTTGACAAAAAAGACCTCAAAATTCGACTCATGTGCTCTTTGAAAGCTTTAGCAGTACGTGAAAGCCTTGTAGAAGGGCAAGCCAGGAACTTCAAATACCCATCAATAAAGAATTCTAATTAGCAATTGGACTACTGGCAGTCGACATCCCGCTTGAAGGGGCTAGGGGCAAGTTGAATAGCGAGCACACGGTGCTGCTCCACTTATCAATGAGATATATATCAGTCTTCTTTAAATTATTTTAATTTCAATTGTGCTTTGAATTATGACCGACTTGAACTGAACTTCATCCAAAACGATGCAGGTGACCAAGTACTCAGAATTGGCCACCAACCAATCCAAAGAGACCTTGATCAAATTTGTGGAGTTGATCAAGACGAGCAAGACTCGATCGCTCATCATTAACCATGTGCCTTGGATTTGGGACCAAGGACAAGAAATTGAAGAGCTCATCACGGTCAAAGCCCAATACAAAGACAACATGACCGACTATCCATTCATCGACCTCCACATTTGACTTGGAGACCTAAACAAGGCTTGGAATGAATATGGCCCGATCATCCACTCAAATCGAGTCATAGGAAAAAGTTTGACAAAATAAAGATGCCTCTTCTTATGATCAGTGATGCCAGTATCTATCTAGAGTGAACGTGATTTGGTCATCTACACATTAAATCCTATCCCGAACATAAAATGTTGTTCGAAACCCCGACTTGAAGTAGTTGTGGTGGACTGCTAATTCTTTAACCACTGCTCTCAATACATGGACATGACTGCACCTTGAAATATACGCAACTTAATTTGTCTACTTGGTAATCCATTATTCTTGTTTTCTAGAAAGAGATACGAAGAAAATTGTGTGAGACTTGATTACCCAACCCCAGCAAGGATGTGATCAAACCATCTAGCATACAATTCCTTCCTTGACTTGATTAGAAGAGCTATAATCACCAAGAGGACGAGAATCGACCGTCCATTTATCAAGTTTCATCCTTGATGTTGGATGTAGAGTCCCATTCCATGAGAAAACGTGGTTCGATCATTCATTCGACAAAATTAGCCTCAATACGATGAAATAAAAATTAAACATGTGGAAATATGACTGCTCTCAATAAAAATCTCTAAGACCCTTGAGTGAGGACTAGAATAATCTGAGTCCCCAGAATACGGACTAGAATATAAACGACTTAAAAATCTCTAAGTCCCTAAAATGCGGAATAGAGTACTCTGAGTCCCCAGAGTGCGGACTAGAGTATAAACAACTTAAAAACATCTAAATCTCCAGAGTGCGGACTAGAGTACTCTGACTCCCCAAAGTGCGGACTAGAGTATAAATGACTTAAAAATCTCTAAGTCCCCTGAGTGCGGACAAGAGTACTCTGAGTCCCTAGAGTGCGGACTAGAGTATAAACGACATAAAAATCTCTAAGTCCCTAGAGTGTGGACTAGAGTACTCTGAATCCCTAGACTGCGGACTAGAGTATAAACGACTAAAAAATCTCTAAGTCCCCAGAGTGTGGACTAGAGTATAAACGACTTAAAAATCTCTAAGTCCTCTGAGTACGGACTAGAGTACTCTGAGTCCCCAGAGTACGGACTAGAGTATAAACGATTTAAAAATCTCTAAGTCCCCGGAGTGCAGACTGGAGTACTCTCAGTCCCCAGAGTGTGGACTAGATTATAAATGACTTAAAAATATCTAAGCCCCTAGAGTGGAGACCAGAGTAATCTGAGTCCCCAGAGTGCGGACTAGTGTATAAGCGACATAAAAATCTATAAGTCCCAGAGTGCGGACTAGAGTATAAACGACTTAAAAATCTCTAAGTCCCCTGAGTGTGGACTAGAGTACTTTGAGTCCCCAAAATGCGGACTAGAGTAAAACGACTTAAAAATCTCTAAGTCCCCTGAGTACGGACTAGAGTACTCTGAGTCTCCAAAGTGTGGACTAGAGTATAAATGACTTAAAAATCTCTAAGTTCCCAGAGTGCGGACTAGAGTATAAACGACTTAAAGATCTCTATGTCCCAGAGTGCGAACTAGAGTACTCTGAGTCCCTAAAGTGCGGACTAGATTATAAACAACATAAAAATCTCTAAGTCCCTATAGTGCGGACTAGAGTACTCTGAGTCTTCGGAGTCCGAATGAGAGTATAAACGACTTAAAACTCTCTAAGTTTCCGTAGTGTGGACTAGTGTAATCTAAGTCCCAGAAGCGTGGACTTGAGTAGAAACGAATCAAAAATCTCTAAGTTCCCGCAGTGCAGACTAGAGTTCTTTGAGTCCCCAGAGCGCGGATTAGAATATAAATGATTCAAAAATCTCTAAGTCCCCGGAGTGCAGACTAGAGTACTCTGAGTCCCCAGAGCATGGTGTAGAGTATAAATGACTTAAAATTCTCTAAGTCTCTAGAGTGTGGACTAGAGTACTCTGAGTCCCCAGAGTGCGGACTAGAGTATAAACGATATAAAAATCTCTAAGTCTCCAGAGTGCGGAGTAGAGTACTCTGAGTCACCAGAGCGCGGACTAGATTATAAACGACTTAAAAATCTCTAAGTCTCCAGAGTGCGGACTAGAGTACTCTGAGTCCACAGAGGGCGTACTAGAGTATAAATGATTTAAAATCTCTAAGTCCCCAGATTGCGGACTAGAGTACTATGAATCCCTAGAGCGCAGACTAGAGTATAAATGACTCAAAAATCACTAAGTCCTTGGAGTGGGGACTAGAGTACCCTGAGTCCCCAGAGTGCAGACTAGAGTATAAACGACTTAAAAATCTCTAAGTCCCAGAAGCACGGACTAGAGTACTCTGAGTCCCCTGAGTGCGGACTAGAGTATAAACGACTTAAGAAAAATCTCTAAGTCCCAGAAGCGGACAAGAGTACTCTATGTCCCTAGAGTGAGGATTGGAGTATAAACGACTTTAAGAAAATCTCTACGTCCCAAACTATTGACTAGAGCATAAACTGTTCGACAAATCTCTAAGTCCCCAGAGCATGGACCGAAGCATGAACACAAATTGGGCGTGAGTCAACCGGGAGAAGAGTAACTCTAAGTCACCAGAATGCAGAATGGCATATAAACATCGATAAATTGATGAGTGAATTTCGACCATTCTCTATTTCGCAAACTTCGGCCTGAAATTGATAGGAGGAATATTAACTCTCCAAGGATGGAGTTTGACTTGTGGCTTGGCCAAATCAATGTTGGAAGCAGGAGTATGAATCATTAAAAGTTGAATACAATAAATCATTATAGCTCAAGCTTGGCGTTCTTTACAACTTAAGGCCACAGCTGTAGGAGGCCTTAATGCAGAACCAATCGAAACGTCATCCAAAGCTACGGGCGATCGGATATATCATACCTCAGATCGAGCGTCAATACCGATCTGCAGCAAGCATATACGAATGTGACTCGGATGTCCCTTGAAAAACTATGACCTTTAGAGTGTGGAAGGGAGAGTAGACCACGAAGACTTGGTCATAAATTCTCCAGCACCCTCATTCAATCCGTTGGGAGGAGTATGAAACTAGATGAGCATGGCCCGACTGCATTTGAGCCAACTTTACCCCAAGATCTGATTACAGAACATGAACCAAAGTGGATGTGGCTGACCGTCCATTGCCCAAATTACGCCCTGAAACTAACGAGGCATCTAAGTATTCCTCTTCGAATGAGAAACCACAATACAATTCAGGATAGGCATGACCCAGCCTCCCATGGAAAGAGAGTGAAGCTAAAGTGGGCATGGCTGGCCTTCCTACTTATCGATATATGCCCAGACCTGGGGGCACGTGCAAGAAGTAGGATGAATTTGAACAGACGATTCACCGATCAACTCTATGTCTTTTGAGTTTAGGTGGGAATGTAAGCATAGGTAGTACGAGACTCAACCGTCCATGCAGTACATTTATCAACTCGAGACTGGGAGCAGACGCATGGTCATCCAAAGAATAGCTACGATAGCTCAATATTGAAACTTATATATAGTGCTTGCAGCTACTCAAGGCTACGACCTAAACAATTCCTGGAGATAGAATCATTAAATCCATGCCTAAGCTCGTGGGCAACTGACTGTCACTCCACCCGAAGGACTGGTAAAAGATCATGAATGCATTAAATAGAAAGTGCGTTACTCGAGTATACAAGAAAATTAAAACTCATAGCAAGATCCAGATATGCAATGCGTGCAACTCGCGGCCGACTCCTACTCGACATTTTCTTCAACGTGGTTTTAAGCCTGATATTTGGACATTTTCAGATAATCGGCTAGAGCATTCAGAGACCTTTACTATCAGACTTAATAACTCATGACAAGACTCTAAGATTCGACCAGAGTAACCATCAACATTGACCGTCCCTACCATATTTCACATTGAATGTTATGCAAAATAGTTACATCTGAACACAAAGAATCTAGAATTGCACCCGCTAAGCTGACACTCGATTTTACAGCCATCCTTAGCAAGCCCTTCCTGTGCTGAATATCTGATCACAGCTCAGTGCAATGATGATAAAAGAATTAGTTGGATTTTTTTGAATTAATGTTGATATGTTCCTTTAGATCCATTCTGATATGCATGTGTGATTTCACCAACTATTGCGAGCCATGCATTGGATATCGACTCAAAGCTATAAAAGCTAGCGCAATGTCTATTGGTTTCATCATGAAAGCTCCACTCTTACTTTTAGGCTTAGCCCATCAACGTCTATGCCTACCAGCCGTTGCGACGGTGTATACAACGATCTGAGACGTCTGAAAGACTACTTAAATAGTAATCGAACTAAGCCAATTTGATATCACTTATTTCCCTCGAAGCGCTATCCAAGGATGGAAATTAGAAGACCTCTTATCTAAATTCACTACATCAGATGACTACTCGTAGAGTAGTAGAGAACCAACCAACAGATGGAAAATGTACGTGGATGGAGCATCCAGTGATCAGTGTTATGGCGCAGGAGTCATGTTAATGAATCCCGAGGAACGATCGATCTACTACGTCCTGAACTCAATTTCCCTGTAACAAACTACAAAGCTTATTATGAAGCCTCGACGGCCACCTCAAACTTGCAAGAGGACTTGGAGTGGAAACTTTAATATCTTTTGTGATTCGTGATTGGTAGTATTCGAAGTTAAAGAAGTTGATCTTGCTAGGGGTATTGTCTTGCTCCTTATCTCGGCCAGGTCCAAGAGCTACTAGCTGACCTCACGTATTACATCATTACACACATACTCAGTGAACAAAATGAAAAGAGTCCAATCACTAGCCAAGCTGGCCAGTTTTAGGGACTCGCAACGAACATACATTGTTTTGGTTGAAACACTTAATATTCCAAGCATTGATGGTTGGAGATCGACTAGATCTTGGAGACAGAGTCAGAAAAGGGGTCATGGTTGACTCCTATCAAAGACTATCTACAATGAGAAATTCTTACTGAATGGAGGAATGGAAAACGATAGATCCTTCTCAAAGCTTCACGTCAAATCATCCAAGAAGAAATCGTGCGTAGAAAGGAGATTATCCATTCCCATGCTTCGGTGCATCGCCCATGATGATATCAAATGAGTCTTGAGCGATGTCTATGAAGAAGAATGTGGCTATTACATCCGGAAAAGCCTGATAAAGAAAATAATCTACTACGGGTATTACTGGCCAACTATCAATCCAGAAGCGATTGATCATGCTACACAATGCGACGAGTGCAAGATGTTTGCAAAAACAAATCCGGGAGCCCCGCCGATGGAAATTACTCAAATGGCTAGTGCATAGCAGCTTGCCACTTAGGGGCATTAACATCATCTTCTTGCCGATCCTAAAGGTGGTGCGAAATACACTATCATAATAGTTGATTACTTCACCAAATGGGTAGAAGAAGAATTTTTAACCATGACCAAGATGAAGAAAATAATCAACTTCAATGTCTATAACGTCATCTGTCCTTATGACCTTCCATGATCCATAATAACTGCAAACGGACAAGATGAAACTGTGAACAAAATCATAAAGTCTATTCTAAAGAGAGGTTTGGAAAAGGCTAGAGGTAAATGGGTGGATGAATTTCCAACAACATTATGGGCTTATAGAACTATCCATGAGTCGTCACTGGCCGTACTACATTCTCCCTTGCTTACTGCTCCAAGGTCGTCATCCATGTAAAATATGAAGTCCCCTATCATCAAGTGGCTGATTACAACCATTATTTCACAAAAAATACAAACAAAGAATCACAATTGGATTGCAACTAAACTAGATGGAATTGATGACGACTTATGAGCATATAAAACACATCCGAGAGCAATGGCAAGAACATGTACCCGAACATGCATGTGTACATCCGAAAAAGTTCGACTTCTTGAAATCAACAGAAATTGAATTCTCACTTAGGGTTATTAAGAAAAGACTGGATCAGATAGCCGAAGCTTACTAGCCCTGTAGAACCGAACACGGGATGGCCACTGATGAACTACAACCCTGGATTTATAATATTGGGAATCGACAAAGCGTCATGACGAACAAAGAAGGATACGACACCTTAGGAGGATAAAATTGAAGGATAATGACTATTCAGGATACATGATGGATTTCTTTCTGGAAAAATGAATACTCGCTGATTCAAAGCATGTTGTGTTATTTCACACGATACACTTTGGGGGGCAAATGTTACCCGGCACCTTGGCCTGGCTACGAGATGATAGTTGCAGATGTGATAGCTGGCACCATATAAGACTCTGATCAAGGAAAGGCTAGAGATGTGAAGGGTTTGGTGCATTCGTTGTATTGTGGCGTTTCCGTATGGCTCGGTCTAAAGGAGGGAACGCCTCGTTCGGTCTAAATTGTTCATAATGCCTCGTTCAATCATTATGGTTCGGCATATTTTGTTCAGTCTCGAGAAGTTCTGTTAAACGTCTGTAATATCCCGGAATTTATGGCAATATAAATTTAATAATCCGTGTTTAAATTTATATTAAATTGATAATTTTTGTTAATAAATTTGATATTGATATATTTAATTTGAGAAATTATTTTTAATAAGTTAATAAATTATTTTCTATTTAATAATGTATATGTATTTATATATTTAAATAGATAAGTTGTTAAATTAGTATAGCATAATTTTAATGTTTTAAAATTAGGAATTTTGATTTATTTTTGGATTTAAGCTTTTTAAAAATATTTAATAAAATACTATATGATTTTAAATATATGGGATAAATGTTTTATTTGTTTAAATTCATTTTTAACTTAAAGTTTAAATATTAAAATGAGTTATAAAAAAATGTTGTGTTATTCTTTTTAAATTATTGATTTATAAAATGTG
This sequence comes from Allium cepa, assembly GCA_030765085.1. Lineage (NCBI taxonomy): Eukaryota > Viridiplantae > Streptophyta > Magnoliopsida > Asparagales > Amaryllidaceae > Allium > Allium cepa. The sequence continues at coordinate 139,415,517 of CM060937.1, read as the reverse complement.
ATTTGTAAATTTAAAATACAATTTAAATATGAAACATGTATTCATATAAGTTATAACCTCTTTCATAAATTTATTTTAATTGTTTAAAAGTTTCTTTTCCAAATGATTAATTTGTATATTATTTTATTTATAATAATACTTTGCTTATTTCTTTAGAGATTATTTATATACATAACTAAGTATTAATAAACTAATTAACTAAGCTTAATATTTTATTAACTCTAATTATAAATACTAATTAATTAAAAGATACATGTGTAAGCATCTTAAAAACCTAAGTTAACAAGTGTTATGTATTTAGACATGAGAATTTACAAGTGTCAAATTTTAGTTTTTATTTTCCTTTAATTTTAATTTAAATCAAAACATTGTTATTTTAACTTGAATGTTTCTTTTCTCTTCTTTTCTCATTTTTCATTTCTAAACAAATCTGAAACCCTCTTTATAATCATGCTCCTCTAACCTGCATAATCAAATTCCTTGAACATATCCCAAATCTTATTCAATCTGCAAAATGAAAACATGCATTTCTAATTCCAAACCTGTAAACACTTGCATTCAAACTCCTCAAAATGCAAGTCTGCATCCTCCAAAACTAAATGCCTGCATTTCAATTTTCATCAAGTAAAGCCTGCATATTTGTTTCCTGCAATCTACAACCTGGGGGGGATTTGCGTTTGAATGTTCTTGCTTACTGAAACAAAGGCATGCATACATAAATTTTTCAAAGTTGATAGCATTTGAAATCAAGGAAGTCTGCATTCATCTATTTCTTACAAATCTGGAACCTGCAATTGAATCTGTGCTCTGGGTGTTAAAATTTTGGACTCTGCATTTTATTTCAGGTGAGTAACTCATCTTTTAAATTTGTTTAATAGGTTAAGTTGTGTATGCTTTATCAATTACAAATGAACTTATATGAAATTGTTGAAATGTTATACCTATAAATAATTGGCCTGTGTTCAAGTTGATGACTGTGCATGTGTGTGTCTGCAAATTTTCAAACTCATGTTTGATCCCTGAAATTCTTTGCTTGACTTGATTGTTGTTATGACTTAAAATTTTGAATAAAACATATTTGTTTTAGAATTGAGTACGTTTCAAATTTTGTATAAATTAAACAAATTGCCTGTAACCTGAAAAATCAAGTTACACGGAACAACTATTAGAATAGGGTGAAAATCCAAATGTTATAATTTATTGTTTCAGGTTTATTAATAGAAACAATAAGTGAATTCAAGAATTTTAAATCAAAAATTACAATTTATAATGCTGTAAACCAAGTACAGAGATGAACATACCGTATTTTACATTTTGATATAGTACACTTGATTCTTGCATTTGATTTGATTGATTTTGCTTCTGGAGATAGAGTAGCTATCGAATATTATAGGAAAAATACTAAATTGGTTTAAAATTTAATATTGATGTTGAATTTGGGATTTTTAGTCACGAACCCTAGTTTTTACTGGGCTTAAAAAAATTGAATACTGTGGTTCATCATTGGATCGAGTTCAAACTTTTTGGCATGTTGGTAGATGTTGTATTAATGGAGTCATCGCCGGAGTTTGGAGTGTAATAGTGGCCGGAGTTGGGTGATATCTTCGATGACAGGTTGGTGGTTTTGGGGTATGGACTGTTTCCAGGTTTTTTTTTTGAAACCTGAATTCAAATTCGAATTGAATTATGGGATTTTGAGGGTTGAAGGTGGATGTGGGGATTTTGGTAGATGGAGGATGGCCTGAGATGATGGCCAGTGATGGCCGGAGTAGGGGAGTGGATGCACAGGGGTGTTGTGCATGTTGGTGATGATGGGGTGTTGTTTTTGGGTTGCAGGGTTTCTACCTCGGGTTGGTCTCGGGACAAATTGGGGAGTGACTCAAAGAAGTATGGCTTCTGAGTCGAAGTAGATTATAGGATGGTTCGGGTTGTAATGTTTCAGGTTTTAAACAGAGCCTTATTTCCAAGTTTAAAAATTTTAAAAGTAAGTTTTTAAAATGCAAATTTAAAACCTGAACTAAGTATAAAATTTAAACTGAATTTAAATATAAATTCAACTAGTTAAATTTTGGGTTTTTGAAATAATTTAAATTTTGAAATTTTTAAGCAAATCTGAAACCTGTTTTCCAAGTTTATATAAATTGCAGTGAAAAGTAGAAATGCAAACATAAAATTTGAAAACTAGCTTGTAACCTGAATTTAGATATAAATTCAAATAATTTGAATCTTGGTCTTTGTAATTATTGAGTTTTTAAAATTTAGTTTGGATTTTAAACAAAACAGAAACTGTTTTCTGTTTTTAGATTTAAAAGAGAAATTTAAAATTTGAAAGATGAAGTTCAATCTGATATTTTTAAAAACCTAAAATTTAAATCTGAGTTCAATAATTTAATTTTTGGATTTTGGAACAATTTTGAATTCAGAAATTTAAGATGTTTTAAACCAAACAGAAACTGTTTTCTGTTTAAAATTTAAAAGTAAGTTTATAATGGAACTGAAATTTAAAATAAAGTTTTAAATCTGGAAATCTGAAATATGGAACTTAGCAAATGAAACTAAGTTTGAATTTAATTTAAAACTGGGAATTTAAATTTAGTTTTTAAACTTTTTAAGGTATAAAGGAACATTGGTTTTGGATTTAAAACTATGAGTTTTAATTTTTGAATAAGGATTTAAAATATAACGACCCTGACTCGACCTTCGAAAATCGGCACCGAATACGACACTCGTATTCAAATGCCGCAGATCCAAACGTCGAACCTGGTTCGCCAGAGCTTATAACACATTAAGTAAATAACACAGCGGAAGAAAAGAATAGCATATAACAATATACAACATTTGATACAATATCTGATACAACATGAATGATACAACAGAATGGTACAATAAATATCAACATTATCAGAGATACAAAGAATAGCAGCGGAAATAAAAGATAACACCAGCAGCGGAACAATATCTTCAATATAGTCTTCAAGAAAGAACTCCAGTATCAGTAATCTCCATCTCCAAAGCACCAATCCAGAAACAGCTCGAACTCCAAATCAAGATGAAGAGAAGCAACTCGATCCAAAATGCGCTTGCCAAATCCTAAGGCTGAAAGCTATCGAATCTACACCTACTATAGATTATCTGAAAATCCCAACTCTAGACTGCCCGTGTGGGAAATAGTGGGCACCCAGAGTTTAGGAAAGGAACAATAAACTCCAGGTCAGTCGTGGGACTGGTATGAGCAAACAAAAACATTTGGTCTTTAAAAACAAGCAACAAGGAATTTAAAATAAATCCGTAATGCTTTTTGGAAAATGAAACTACCATAAGGCCTCCTGCCACACACACAATGCAAACGCAGAATTGGAGGAGATTTCTCCTTATGACAGTCAAATATGCTTAATACGAGAAAGTTTTCTTTGATATTATTACTAGTGCATAGTGCAGAAAACCATTTCGAAAGTACAATATAAATCCTAGCCAGCATAGACATTCCGAACTATGCCTACTATAGCTACCATCCAAACAGTGGTGACCACCATAAGTGAATGGCAGGTAATACAACTAAAACCGTACAAGGCACGTATTGGATGAATGGATTCCCAACAAATGGTCAGGCTAAGGAACTTCCTACTGTCAATGGGATCGCCTCTGGCGGGACGTCCCGAGAACTAACGTTACGGTTAGATCTCTGCCAACACAAGGCCGGGTTACCTCTGTAACTAGGTAACTACTACACGAATGCCATCCCCCGGTCCTTTGGGACCTTTATCCGAGGCGCCTCAAAGCAACAACCACATAGTAAATGAGATTGGAGCAACCACATAGGTTAAATACCAGGGCTCCATACCTGATACCACCCTTTACCAGAAGGGAATGACATACCCTAAAGGGAGCGACCATCATAACCTTGCCGCATCTTTCCTGTTTCGACCATTTCCGGGGAGTGAGGTCCTGATGCAGTCTCGTCCACAAAGCTACGCTTTGTGCAACAAAGCCATGCTTTGGGTCAACAGATGACCAAAGCAATGATCACAAAGGTAAATGATCAAACAAATGATCATATCACAAATGATCAACCAATGATCATCACACAGCAGCACTCAGCATGCCACATTACCAAATTGGGAATATATCACCGATAAATATCAACTACATAACCTCTGAGCTCGTACGTCTCAGAGAAGGGTGTTAAGCTAAGAGAATAAATTCTCCGCCACCAAGCAGAAATGTATTTGATAAAAATCAGTTAACATCTCAAGGTGTAATGTCGGACATACAACCATACAAGTCTGTTCCGGGTTCGAACAGAACTGAAGGCACTTCCGAAGAAGCCCTTGCAAATCCGGGTATCCACAATCCCGATCGGACTTCCCATCACTAGGGAGAGCTCTATACCGGAGCAACTCGGTGCAGAGTCAATCGATAGGTTATCCTATCGTTCTCACAAATACCCGGTCTTCACCACCGGTCTTCAAATGCTATCCATAACGTCGTATCACTATTCGGAATGGGCTATATGACACAAGGTCCTCTCCCGGCTAAACCGAATAATGAGCGCAATATTTTAAAACATATGGATATGGGATTTAAGCTAAGTCACAACTTATAAAATCCACAACTTTCTTTCGAATGGTTAAACAAATTACCATTTTAAATCTTTAAAACAAAAAGATTTATTTCACAGAGTTTCACCCAGTTTCACAAAGATCTATTTATAGATTTCAAAACAATTCCCATTTCAATTAGATTAAACCAATTAAATCTTTAAAATTGAAGATTTATAGCTTTCAAAACACGTTTCCAAAGATTTATCTAAAGTTTGGGAAACTATTTTCATTTTAGACTTGAAAAATCCTTTTAACACAACTTGGAAGTCCATTTCTTATGAGAAAGCAAGTCTAATTTATACAAGTTGAAATCTGGAGTTGAATTTAAATTTCAAAACATCACCTTTAAAATGGTTTAAAACCCATATAACCCATTTGTAAGTTGAATAACTTTTTAAACAATAGTTTCCAAGTCATAGAATTCAATTTCAAATATTGAATTCAAATTTAAATTAATTTATTTAAATTTCAAAACTCAATCAAGTTATTCAAATAACTTTTATTTTTGAAAACTTATTTTCAAGAGTTTTTCAATTCTAGTTCCAAAACTATTTTGGATTCAAAAATTAAATCTTAAAACAATTTCAAAATCCGTGACTTAACTAGTTTCCACGTGCAATCCATATTGTGTGTGTATATAGTGTGGTCCAGGGGTTTTACACAATGGTGCACAACATCATCATCACAGATTCAATTACTACAATTCGATGTGGGTTTCGGATAACCAAATGGAATCTGACTCCCTGTCGCATCGAAGTTTAAATGCCGTTTTACGGGCAAAAAGGGTTTCACACACATGTAGGAATAAATCACAAATCACAGTCCATCACAAAGCAATCACAACATCACAACAAAAATATCAACCCAATACAGAACAATTGATGATAGTTAATCATCTCAAATTAGGGTGAATATGATTAAGTGTGTTAACCACACAATTTATTTTTTTATAAAATTTAAATCAACGATTAATTATTCTTAACTATAAACTGGTTCAATCCTAATTAACTTTATCAACTAGCTTTTCTTAATTTAATTATCTTCATTCATAAAATCCTAAATTTATAATTAAGTAAATCTTAATCTCCAATTAAGTTGAATATGATTAAGTGAGTTAACCACACAATTGTTTAATTTACTTTAAATCAATGATTAATTATTCTTATCTATACATTGATTAAATCTTAATTAACTTTATCAATTAATTACTCTTAATTTATTTATCTTAATTAATTTATTCTTAATCATTAATTGATCAACTTTTAATTATAAGATAATTAAAAATTTAATCGTTTAAATCTTTATTAAATCCTTATAAAGAGATTTGTTTTTAAGTTGAATTTGAATATTTGTTTTATCCCTCAAATATTTTATCAAGTCAAATTTTTAAATGATTTTATTTTTTCTTTCTAAGTTTTAAAATACTTCATTTATTTCAGACAACTATTTAAAAAAACAAATTTTAAAAAATCATGTTTTCAGAATTTTCAAAACTTGAATCTTTACTGTTTTAAAGCCCGACCCGAGACCTTCCCCGAGTTTCCCCCCGAGACCAACATTGCCCTGCTTCGAGTTCCTATTCGAAACCACCCGAGAGAGAAAATTTTTCACAAATTTGCCTAAGTCCAGAAATCTACTCGATAGAGCTCCAAAACTTCACGATCTCGACTTCGAGTTTTTCGCTCAATTTCCCGTGCCATGCTTCGAGCTTTCCTCACTGCTTCCCCAAACCAGTCCACTGACACAACGATCATCCATGTGCACGTGCACCGCTGGAACTGCCGTCGATGGTCAGAGCTAAGGCCACCAGTAAGTCAACGATCCTCCCCCCCAAAACCACACAACCACCCAAACTCGAATAAATTCGAAAACAAAAATTTGGGTTAACTCAACCCAACAACTCAGCACACCTCGCCAGAAAATATGGGTCGTCCCGCCTCCACCGATCATCAGAGGCCACGAGGTTTGGTCCATAGCTTCGTCGACACGTGACGCTTCTAATGGCGCCGGAGACGTGAAGTCCGGTCGCCTATCGATGGCGCAGCTCCGTCGTTTCGTACGCGAACCCAAATGGGTTCTTAAACACTAAATTAAGCTCGAATCCAAAATCTAAACTTTTAAAAATTCAACTTGCATTTTTCTGGTGATCACGAACACCAAATCATGCGGCGACCACGAATTCGAGGCTTATAACTACATAGATCACCAGTATTGCTCAAAAATTCATTTTTCAATCAACTCCCATTTTCCTGAGCAATATGCAATGGAAAATTTTGATTTTTGTTTCTAAAATCATTGCTTTTAAAGGAGATTAAGATAGTGTTATTGAATTTGAAATTCATAAAGTTCGAATTTCTTGAACATTTGAATTTTGGCTGTGTTTCATTGTTTACAGGAAGAAGAACTATATGCTGTTTTAGTTCATTACTGGAATGTAATATAGGTTTAAAACAATATTTCACTTGTTTAAAAATCTTTGTTAGAATAGAGGAAAAAGATTAGAGTTTCCTTTTTGATGTGGTTTAACCTGTAGCACAGAACTTGTATGAAACTGTGACTTCATGGGTTTCAGTGAAAAGAAATTTCAAAACTTGTTTTGGTTTTGTTACTGAAACATGGTGCAAACTTAAAGCTCAAACTCCAACTTGTTTCATTTTATAAATGCAACAGGAAAGAGAGACAGAGGGAAAGAAAGAATGGAAGGTTTGAAATACTATAGTGTTTTCACTGACTATCCTGGATTTCAATAAACAATTTGATGATTAAATTAGAGGATATATTTAAAACTTGGATATTGAATTCATAAACATAATTTGTTTATATCCTGAGTTTTATCAGTTATTTAATTAAGGGATGAGAATTTTGTTTGCACATTTGGTCTGGAATAAAACAAGAAACAGGGGCAACTTAATTTATATAGGCAGGCTTATATTTCAACTTCAACATTTATTCACAGGAAACCACTATGCAATCACAATCATATGCAAGCTCGTTCACACACATTCATCAATACCAAATTCATGCAAACCAAAATATGTATAAGGTTAAGGGTTTGCTCACTTGGACTTCAGAAGACAGAGAGGAACAGAGGCAGCAGAGAACAAGGAAAGCAGAGAAGAGTTTTTGAGCCCGAACATTTTTTTCTTTTCTTTGATTGCTTTGCATTTCTTTTTCTTTTGATTTGTGCAAGTGCTTTGAAACTTTGGATTTCCTTCTGTTAACTGATCAAACACGATTGTTTAAATCTTTGTTTTAATACTGATTAACAGTATTTAGTTCAAATAAAAAAAAATGTTACTTGCCTCAAATTGTTTTTTCCAGATTTTCAACTTGCTTCAGGTTGAATTACACTTGAATGCTTGAAAATTTTTTTTTATCTGCAGCTGATTTACAAAGTTGTATAAATCTTTGTTTTCCTACTAGTTAACCACTTTTAAATTCAAATTTGTAAAGAAAGACACTTGCCTTTATTATTATTTTTCCAGAGAATCACTGCCCACTGGAAAAACTGAAGCTCCACTTTTTTTTTTACTGAACAAATCTGCAAATATTTTCCAAATTTGTTTTTGATGTTAAAACTTGACCTTGCAATCATAATTTACTAACTATAAAGTTAAAATCTACCTGAGATTTGATCTTGCACTTGTTCTTAAACTTGTTATTAAATCTGAAATGATTAGCTCCTGTTGCTTCTTTGTTTTGAATTTAAACTTGCTGTTGAACTTTCTTTTGAATCTGGTTTGAAAAAAATGCAGACAAGATTGATTTGCATTTTGAAGTGAATTACAGGTTGAAGAATTTGTATTTGACTTTGCTCCCAGATTCTTGAGAAGAGAATGCATTTTCTTTTCTGACTTTTCTCTTCTCATCATTTTCTTTTTCTTGGGTATTCAGAATTTTAGATGCTCAAATCTTTTTACTGTGTTTTTCAGATTTGGCTAAGACTAAATAAATTTGAATTTGGGGAGCTGAAGAGTTTTCTACAAATTTTTAATTCTATTATTTTATCCAATAAAATATCTTGAATGCCATGTGTAAAAATGAAATCATGAGCTTTAGATTTTGTTAATTCTTCTACTCCACCCTCACATGTTGATATTATGAAGCAAAAAGAATTTTATAAATTTTATGTTTATAACTTATACACTTTAAAAAAAATGTATATCTTTATTCTTTTGAATGTATACATACATGTTCAATGTTGAAAGAATTTAACTAACATATATATTACAACTTAATAACTTTTTCTTAAAAAAATGTTACTTACTTTTAAAAACATCTATTTTAAATAAAAATTAAATTTTCAATCTCAACTTGAAATATAAACTCATGTATATGTACTTACATTAAATTTTTGTTCAACATGTTCATGCACTAATATATTTATACAATTTACATTCTTACATTTTTTATTCATTTATTTATTCTTGTACAACTTTTAAAAGTTTTTAATTTCTAATTTACTTTTTTTTAATACATTTTATTTTTTGAAATCTTATAAATCTCAAATTTCTATTTTGTAATCCATTTATATAAATATACATCTTATTTTCCTAAATCCAATATATATTTTTAAGCTACTTATACTTAAATCTCTTATTAAATTTTCTGTTTATGATCAAAATTATTTATTTATTCTAATTAATTCTCATTTTATTTTCAAAAATAAATTAAATTGCCAATTTAAACTTAATGAATTTCAGGAATGTTACATAAAATGAGTTTAAATTTTATTTTATTTTAAAAAAACCTGAACTTTTATTTAATGTCAGTTTTAAAAATTAAATAAGTTTTTAAAATTTAAATTTGTTTAACCATTTTTGGAAAAGGTTAATAACTTGAATTTAAAAATAAAGATGAAAGAGTAAGTAATGTTTTAAATTTTTAAGATTTATTCTGAAATAAAAATTTGAATTGTGTTTCAGTTTGAAATTTAAAAGATATTTTTAAATTGAATTTGGTTTGAAATAAAGTGTTTATACTTTGTATAAAGAAGAATGTTTCTTAAATTTGAACTTAAGAAAATTGGTTTCATTTAAATTATGAAATTAATTTAAATGGAATATTAATTATTATTTATTTATTAATGTGGATGATTAATTAGGTAATTAATAGTTTTTAAATTGATTAATTAAGATTTGAGATTAATTAATTAAGGTTAATTAATCTATAATTAAGGATGGTTAATTAAATTTTAATTAATGATTAAGATTTATTTAATCATGTGATTAATGATAATCAAGATTTTAATTAATACTTAATTAATTAACAATTTAAGGTTAATTAAAATGTAATTATATATTAATAAATTGATAATTTAATAATGATTTAATTCTTAATTAAGTAATTAAGTAATGTTAATGAAGGTCATTAACTTAAGATTATTTAACGATTAGTTAATGTGATTAATTTTTGATAATTAATTAGATTAATAAATTAACAATAATCAATTGTTTAATAACTTAATGGAAGTAATTAATGAATTAATTACTTGGTGTAATTAATTTGATTAAGGTGATTAGTTTAGATTAATTAAGTTAAATTAATTTAAACAATTGTTGATTATTGATAATTACTTTATGAATTTATGGATTGTAATTACTTAGAGAAGTAATTAATTAATTATAGGATGTAATTAAAATATTTATTATAGAAGTAATTTGGATTTAAATTGCTTTGAAAATTAATCAAGTAATTAATGAAAATAATTAATTAAGAGTAATTAATTTATGGGATGGGTAATCAAAGCAGTTAATTACTGAATGGTTATTAATCAAAGGTGATTAATATATATGTGGTTTAAATTGGAGATTAATTACTTACGTAATTAATATATATATAGAGATTGATTAAATGTAATTAGAAATCATTAATTAATTAATGATGTAATTTGGAATTGATTAATTAAGGTATAATTAATAATGAATGATTAATGTAATTAACTTTAGCTAATTAATTAATTAAGAAATTACAAGTTAATTATTTGTAATGGGGTTTAAAATAATTAACTTGTGTAATTAATATTAAGGCTAATTACTTATTGTAATTAGAGATGGTTAATCAATAATAATTAATTAAAATGAATACTGGGATGGTGATTTATAAATTGATTTGTAATCAATTAAAGATAAGCAGAATTTTAATGATGAAGTAATTAATTTAATTTATTTTAAATTAATTAGAGTTTAGATAATTAATTTAGTTCATTTTAAATTAATTATAAATGGTGTGATCATTAGATCATTGCTTATGTTTGATGATTGGTATTGGTTGCCTGGTTTGGTTTGTAATCTCAGCTATGAGATGAGTAGTGTATGTGATATGGATGTATTGGTTGCTTTTGGATGATAGTATGAATTATCTGATTATGATATGAATTATCTGTTGATAATGATAATGTTGATTATCTATTGTGTTGTGAATTATCTATCTGTGTATACTTAGAAAATGAATTGAATTGTTTTAAACCTTAAACAACTTGGCCTTAAAAGACACGCTTTGGATTTCGATGAGACCGGGATCGGGTTTCCATATTTGGAATTCGAAAACCACATCGATTCCAATTAAACGTTAGGTCGTTAATCCAAGTGGAGCGAGTGAAGACTCGAGGTGTAAGGGCTATACATCAGTATAACTCTGTGAGTGATTCCGTAATGAGTTTGACGGAATAGTACTTATAGATTCGGGGTGAAGATTCAGAGTGCAAGGGTTATTGTCGTTAACTCTGAGGGTGATTCCAATACGAGTGTAACGAGATAATGCCTTCGGTTTCGTTCGAACCCGAAACGAACTTGTATGGATTGAATGCTTTCAGAACATCGTCAGGTGGACGATGAGCATTCTAAGTGATATGTCGTATAAAGGTAATCGTAGCCTCAAGCCTCATCAACCGGGAATGGCTAAAACAGCGGAGGTGCAGCAAAGCTTCGTGGGTAGACCCCACTTGAGAGCAAGATTTATCCCTGTCTAGAGGTCCCTTTATTTTCGTCTTAGTGGTGCGGTTGCTGATCACAACTGCGGGGTTGTCTTGTTTGGAACTGTTCAGTAAGGAACGGGTCCAGCTTTGTGTTGCAGGGGATTGGGAGTAATCCTCGGTACGGTGATCTAGGCCACGTACTGTGACGGGCGGTACCCAGTAGCCCAGCCATTGATGGAATCCAAAATCCAATAAGTGCCAACGGTTTTGATTGTATTACCCACTTTTGTGGCTAGTAGCTGGAATTTAATCATGTAACAATTTCGGCTATTTCTTATTTACTTGAAAACCCTAGACACTATTATAATATCATCGGATTTCCTATCAAATGTTTTGGTTAGCGTAAGGTAAAAACTTTTCCATGTTTATGTGTGGGAAGTCTTACGTGATACCTTTTCTTTTCAAAGGTTTTTCAAAGTTAACCAACTTTAACCTGTTACTCACACCAGACCCATGTCTGACCCGGAGTTATTTCTATTTTTCTTAACTCTTTGGTAATCAAATTTTTACGATTAGCCAAGAGAATTCAGGTTAGGACTCAGGTTAGCTTTGACGAATTGTGGAGGAGCAAAGGAGCAGGAGGCTTCTGCGTATAGTTATATAGTTTTCCGCTGTGTTGGTATCTCTGAGTGTTTATGTATTGTGATTGAATTGTAATAACTAGACAGGTGATTATACTGTCTAGTATGTGTTGTATATGTCTGTGTAACTCTGATATTTGATGTATACTATGTAATACTTATGTTATTAATATAATTTATTCGTTCCGCTGTTGAGATTCTAGTGTTGTTTCTTCTTTCTCTTCTTTCTTTTCTCTTTTCTATCCCTTTCTTTCTTAAGGATAATACGACTTTTTGTGGGGAAAAAGTCTGGTCGTCTCAGCGTCGTTCGGCCTCGAAGGTAAAACTTGTCGTTCGGCGTGGAAGGTTAACTCGTCGTTTGGCCTATGAGGCACACTCATCACTTGGCTTAGTGGAGAAAATATGTTGCTTGGTTGAGGGAGATATTATCTCGTTCGGTCTCAAGAAGTTCTGTTCGAGTATCGTTCCGTCAGAGAACAGGTCATTCGGCCAGGGTGGTCCAGCAAGCATCGTTCATTCGAGATGTCCTAGGAGGGATCGTTTGGCAAGCATCGCTCGACGAAGCATTGCTTGGCTACCTGCATTCGGTATACCTGGTTCGGTATACAGTAGTTGTCTACTGTGGGCTGAAGTGCCTTGTTCTTGGGTCTGCGCAGGGAGTCCAGCTGATTTTCGTCTATAAATAGAGAGGAAGGGGTATGGATGAAGGGACCTTTTTCGAGAACTCCAGGGAGACTTTTCCATGGCTACTTTTATTATAAACTTATATCAATAGATTCTTGCTAATCCAACAACTCGTGTAATTGTAATCAAAGGAAGAATGAATGAAATTTGAAGTAGACGTAGGCCGAGATGGCCGAACCACTATAAAAACTTTGTGTCTATTTACTTTTATGTTGGGTTCTCTAGATTCCATTAATACCGATGTCTATGAAATTCTATGGGTGTTAGTGACCAATTTTGATGCTAACATGCTCTTTATGTTTTATGTACTATCACCATTATATTTGATAGTGAAATTCATATTCACAAACACATCAACCCTCTCTACACTAAGCATGTAACTCCTTCACATTTTTCGTTAAAAATCCTTTTCTCCTTCTAATCAAACTTGCATAATAGTTTGAAAATTAAAATTTTCAAAAGCATTTTAGCATAGGTTTTCAAAAGCATTTGAACATAATTTTTCAAAAGCATTTGCTTTTTCATCTTTCAAAATAAATCAAGCCACGTCTTAAGTAATCAGGATTTAGTCCATGAGTTAATGTACATGATCAACCCTAGCATTCCACAGTTAATCTTAGATTTTGGAAGTCTTTCCTTTTATTTCAAAACAACAAAGAACACATAAGCATATTTACATATTTTAGCTTTAAAAGCATATGGATGGTGATCCATGGTTCGCAATAGCCTTTCCCTCTCCTTCACTTCTTAAAATATAGTTTATAAACTTCCAATCTTATTTTTAATTGGACATTAGTTAAATGTTTATATGAGATTTCCATATTTGTACTAGTTTCCCTTTTTATTATAGCGGTCAAATACATCTAGAAAATAAACATAGTAAATAAATAGGAAAATGTCCATAATATATCATAAGCATCTTTTATGTGAAAGAGACAACCAATGTTTACAACCCAACAACCCAAAATAAAACAAATGCTGGCAGAAAGATAAGAACAAATACCACTACTCATCCTAACTACTACCTACGAGCCTGAGAAGGGTACGGATGCATATAGGAGCTCGAGCCATTATTGCGACCCCTGAATAGACCCAAGCATGGAAGCTATGTAATCGAGCTCACAATTCTAGTGTTGCTGCTTTACTCATATCTCCTATAGCTTGATCTTTACCTAAAGCTGAGAATCACGGATCGTTCAGCTCGGGGCATTATAACCCTAGAGCACGCTATCCCTGCCCATCACCTACTACGTCTGCTCCTTAACTTCCCATGTCGCACCCTCAATCGATGCCTCCATAGTTTCCATCCTCCTCATAGAGGACTTATCAAATGGGGTAGGGGCCAACCTCTTGATCTGCTCCCCATTAATGTTTACTCCATATCGTTTGAAGACATGAGTGAAAAGATGAAAATACGGAATGTATTGTAACATCCCCTATTTAGAGGCTTCAAGTTAAGTGGTATAGACGCTGCAGTCGTCTATAGTATTAACTTCTGGTGACAAAATATTGTAATGTTAATCCTATCCATAATATCATAAGCACGTGAATATGAAATAAAATCAACATAGATTTCAAAAACAGCTTTTCTAATTACATTTCAAATCAATATTTCACGTTCAATTACATAATCCCAAAACATTTCCCAGGTTTTGAACAAATATAATTATTACAAATTACATCAAGAGCAACATAAGAAGATGCCCCCTTGGATGATCAGAGTACTAAATAGATAGACATATCAGTCATAAATACATCAGAGCGGAAATAATACAAAATAACACCTGCATAGCTAGATTTACTCGTGCACATCTTCGGAAGCTTATTCGTCCAACCCAGTAAACTTGAAAAGTCCTTAACTCTCAATCTACTCCAATTTAATTTTGAGCACCCGAGAGTTTAAGGGAAAAAATGAACTTCGAGTCAAACATAAAGACTAGTGTGAATAATTCTATTACATCTCGGTTTATTGATATTAAGTGAGACCACGTCGCTTAGCGGAACGGGTTTTCACTCACAATTATTCTTTTAAAATCATATCTTTTGCAAATCAAAATCCTACGATCAAAAAAATTATAACAATAATAGAAATAACATATATGCATATAAATTGGGTAATCAATAGACTATCTATCCAAACAATGTAGTTTTATTAAGCTGACTATTAACCACTGGTTGACTCGGGCTTACCAGACATAATAAATATTCTAACTTATGTTAGATACAATACTGGATGATCTTCCCTCCGTGTACTTCTCTGAGGGTCAACCGATTCTAATGGTTTTACAGGCTCACCAATAACTTACATCTATCTGCGTATTCCTTTCTGTATGTAACATCATTTTAGACTTACCTGTGAGAAAGCCCTATAAGCTCAAAACTTTGGATTTATATTAGCTTGGGGTTACTATCTAAAGTATAGGGCGCAACTCGACACCAGCTCCATCTATTCTTCTAATACCTGAGTCATATATTTAGCAAATACCGAGGCTGTCTAATAAAAAGGAATAATCTTTATAAATGATCTACCCTTGAAATAATATGTTTATAAAACTAGAAAATCATGCTCTTTGATTTACAAAATACTTATGCCATGATATATACTTTACAAAAAAATGTTGATGAAAACCTAAAATCAATAGGGTCATTTATCCCATTCAAATAAGTTAAATCCCTTTTTAACTTACAAAAGATTAGGCTATAAAGCCAAAACAGTACCATTGAAACCATTGTTTAAAACCTTAAATAATCCCTTTCGAAATCGTAGAAAGCATCCCTTTTAAAACCATTGAAACCATCTCTCTCGAAACACTAAAAAATACCTTTCGATACACTTAAAACATACCTTTCGAAACATTGGTATCAAGAAAGAAGTTATAGAAGCATAGCCTCGAAATCAATTAAAATTATTTCTTTCGAAACCATTGTTTGAAAACAAAAAAAAACTACAAAGTATTAAAGAGGACACATTCGAAAGCTATCCTTTAGAAATCATTGCCTTCGAAATTATTAGTAAAAGTGGCTAAGTCATTCATTTTGAAAACATTGCGGAAGGCGGCTTCAATGGTTATGAAGGGGTATTGGTACGAAACGTACCTTCCGAACTCATTGATCTAAGGGTTATAAAAAGCGGCTTCTTGCTGAGGCGAAAGGTTTTAATGCGGCAGCTAAGGTAGCGAAGTGGTTTAAAAGCAAATAAAAATGGCTTCAACTCTTTTGAAAGCATGCTTTCGAAACCATCCTTTTCTTCTGCCTTTCTCCAATACACTACGTACCAATTATTTGATACCATGTGCATGGCTTTCGAATGGGTGCAAAAGGTTTTACTACGTATGGTAACAAAAGTAAGCAAATGAAAGTGGTGAAGCTATAATTTGATATAAACATGATTTTATGCCTTTAAAGTAATTCCTTTTCACTTAACTTACATAATTTGCCAAAATATGATTGGTTGCCAATACTTTACCAAAATTGTTTCTAAAAGGCTGCCAAACTCAGCATTGAACAATTGAATTTTTTTTGCAAATAACATGTTCTTCTTCTTAAAAAAATTAAAATATTTAAGCCCTTCAACTTAAATAATCTATTAACCATAATTAAGCACTTTGGAAAACTTCCAAAAAATCATAATAATTCACATTAAATTTGTTTTCTAACATGTATAAATATCAGCCAGAGGGCATTATTTAATTGTCTTAAATACTTTAAAGCCAAAATTAACTATTTTATCTCATATAAAATTTATAATAAATCCATATTTACTTGGAAAATTATTAAACTTAAAACCCACTTCTAAAATAATATTTTTGACCGTATATCAAAAATGCAACTCATTTGGATGTCAAATGATAGGTTTTCTAATCTCAACATATCATAAAATTCTTAGTAAATCTCCATAAATCATCAACTTAAAACATACAATCATTTAATCACTATAACATGACATATGCTTGGAAAAGAAACAGTTTTACCTTTAAACCAAAATCATTCATCAAAAATAGAGTTGTAAATAAATTACTCACCTTGGCTTTGTGTTAAGAGGGTCGAGATTTTCCATTAGAATGATTTTCTTTAGCTTTCTACTTGAATCCAAGCTTTTCTTCTCCTTGAATCCTCTTAATGGTGGTCGGGCGAGTTCTTTAGGGTTTTAGTTTTATTTATGAAAGTTAAAATGAATGGGGAACGAAAAATAGAAGGGTTTAGGGTATAGGAACAAAGGTTATTCCCATTTTACCCTTAGCATATTCCTCCTACTTACTTATTTTTAATTCTCTTTTACTAATACAATTATTAAGGAATGGCTCCTTCTTAATTAACAAATCCCAATCCCTTAACTAACTACATTATTTCATTTAATTTATCTAATTAAATGTTCTAAATAATGTAAGTCAAAATTATGTCACTACAGACTTCCCTCCTTAAAGAATTTCATCGTCAAAATTACGATAAGGTACCTACAACAATCAAATATAAAGGTAAAACATACCATCAAACAAGTTAGGATAAGTATGTTTAATGTTGATCTCAGTTTTCTAAGTATAGCCTCTCTCATCATCATTCCACTAGAATTTGACTAATCTAGCTATCTTGTTCCTTAGTCTCTTCTCACATCTCGCAAATATACAAAATGGTTTTCTTACTATAGTCATATCTGGTTCCACTACTAGTTCGTCTAACACAGTCGGCGTAATAGTAGTCTATGGATCTCAAATACACTTCCTTAAATGAGAAATATGGAAAATATTATGGACTCTTTGCAAAACTATTTTCTAACTCTACCCTATATGCGAGTTTCTTGATCTTTTCTATGATAGGAAATGGTCCAACGAATCTTGGTGCCAATTTTCCTGACCTTCCAAATCTGATCACTCCTTTCATCGGTGATGCTTTGACGATTCATGATCTCCCGCTAAGTACTCTATATCTTTCCATTTTTTATCAACATAACTCTTATGCCTAAACTGAGCCTCCTTCATTCTAGCCCGAATTAACTCAATCTTCTCTGCAGCTTCTCTAACCAAATTGGGACCAAGAATTAACCTATTCCCGGTGTCTAACCAATAAATGAGAGATTTGCATTGTCTTCCATGCAAAGCTTCAAACGGTGCAATCGCTATACTAGTCTGATAACTGTCGTAATATGAAAAAATTGAATAAGTGTAGGTGGTCTTCCCATGATCCTCCGTGATCTAGCACATAAGCTCTTAACAAATCCTCGAAGACTTTGTTGTCTGCCCATATGTCTATGTATGGTAAGAAGAACCCATCTAGAGCTTGGTACCTAAAGTCTCCTATAGACTCTTCCAAAACTCACTAGTAAATAAGGAAAATATGTTGCTTTCTATGCCACTAGGATTTCCATGCACTCTAACTATACTCTTCTTGAATAACTTGGCTAAAACTAGTGTTGTCTGGTCGACTTAATGGGTATAAAATGTGTTCTCTTAGTCAACCTATCTACTATAACACAGGTACTCTTATTTCCTCTATGTGACCTTGGTAACCCATCTATAAAATCCATTGAGATAAAATCTCATTTCCAAACTGGAACATCCAAAAGCTGAAGTAACCCACTCGGTTTCTGATGTTCAACATTTACCTGTTGACACTTCAAACACTATTTCACCCATCGAACAACATCTCTCTTCATTTCTTCCCAAAAGAAACTCCTTTTCATATCCTGATACATCTTAGCTCCTTTCGGATAAACAGTGAACTTCGAACAATGGCATTCTCTAATAACTTCCTTCCAAATGTTCACCACATTCAAGATGAATGGTCGTCGTTTTTCCTCAACCACCCATTCTGATCAACATTGAAATCTTTCAAGTCTTCGCCCTTTGTTCCATTACTTAACTTTCTGATCCATTCAGCTAGTAATGGTCTTCCCGCTTGGAAGCAATCCTTTCAATTATCATTGGTCGAACTTCTAAACACGATAGTGTGGCGGCTTCTCAACAAGAATTAGCCTCAGATCCTCATTGTACTCTGCATCTAGTCAATGCTTATATATCTTTGCACTCAACTATCATTGTCAATATCGAATTATGATGTTTTCTGCTAAGTGCATCCACAACCTTATTTCCTTTTCCTGGTTTGTACTCAATACCAAAGTCGTGTGCAGCTATGAACTCTAACCACCTATGTTGTCTCATATTCAACTACTTTTGAGAGGATAAATATTTTAGTGACATTTTATATGTAAATAACTAGAATCTTTCTCCTAAAAGGTAGTGTCTCCATACCTTTAATGCGAAAATTAATAGTGCTAATTCCAAATCGTTAGTTGTGTAGGATCTAGATTAACCCTAGAGGGGGGGTGAATAGGGTTATAGCAAATTTTCTCGATTTAAACACAGAAATAAACTGCAGAAATAAATATGCTGAAAAGTAAATCACACACAAAATTTACCCAGCTTCGGCAACCCCTGCCTACTGCTGCATTCACAGATTTCTATTAGAATTAAACAGTATCACGCTTACAAACACTCTACTAGACTCGCAGACATTTGCTCCCGCTCACAAACACTCTACTAGACTCGCACACCCTGCTCGCAAAGATTTGCTCCCGCTCACAAACACTCTACTAGACTCGCACACCCTGCTCCGCCTATAGAGTTTCGCTTACCCGCAAACTTTGCTTCCCGCCTATAGAGCTTCACTTACTCGCAAACTCTGATCCCGCCTATACAGCTTTGTAAACTCGCACACCCTGCTCACTGAACTAATTCTAACTAGACAATCTGACACTACCTAAACCCTAGGTGGTGATTTACAAATTCTTTGATTCGTAAAATAAAAAACAATAATTTAAAAACAATAGAAAATAACCCTAAAACCTTAATTAACAATAAAGCCCCTTTTATAAAAATTAAAAACAAAACCCTTTTTTTAATAATAAGGCCAGCCCACTCCCTTATTTCACCCGATCCTTTTGTCTCGTTCGTGAGAGTAATGGCGGCTTCGTCCTGTTTAGGGCTTCGTTCCCTTTGTTCCAATTAGGGCTTCGGCTCTTGTGTAAATTAGATCTTCAATTTCTTCGATCGATCTGAGATATGTTGCCCTAGCTCGCTGCTTCTCTGATGGTTGACTATTGCTCGTTTGCAGTTGCTTGATCGAGTTCGTTGTTTGTGAATTCGGTATGTACTGTTTCCTTTTGCTTTACAAAGTTGATACTTGAACTCAATGAAATAAATGCCGATGATGATTAGAGTTTTTATAGGATTTGATTTCCTATTTTTGCGTTCGTCTGATTGCTTCAAAATTTCTTGCTTTGCCGTTCGATTACACTTTGATGCTGATGATTTATTTGACTAATTCATATGCGTATATTCTTGATACTTGCTTCCCACGGCTTGGTTGACACGGTTTTAATTATTGACTCGTTCAATATTGACTTCGGCCATTTTTGATTGAATTTAATGTTGTAGCATACTTGACCTGTTTTGTTCTCTGTGCTTCGACTCTGGCCATTTTTTATGTTCACTGGCCTGTACATTTGCATTGTATATATTCTTGGATTTGGATTTGAACTGCTTCATGTACCTGATATTGTGGCATGTGGTTTTTGCTGTTATGTTGATGCATATGCTCTCTGTTGCAAGCTTGCTGTTGCATGCTTGTTTGTATGTTGTTGAACTTGGTGTCTGCATCCTTATCTGTTGCATACATGAGATTGACACTGTACTTTATTCATGCTTGTTGTGTTCAGTTTGCACTTGTTCATCATGTAGCTTGTTGGCCTTCTTTTGAAGTCGTAGCATTCATGTTTGACATATATGCACTGTGTGGTCTTGAGCATTTGCACATTTGTTCACCTGCACTGTTGCCTTGTTGACTGCATCACCATACTCTCTGTTTTGATTTGCATTTGCATTGCATTTCTCAGTGTCATCTTCACTTGCACTGTGGCATTATGTTCATTTGTTGTAGTTGTATTCATGTACACTACTTGAGGGTTGCTGTGCACTTTTGATGCATTACTTGTCTCTGCTCCATCCTGGTTGCTTCCCTGACCTTGTATCACTTGATGTCTTGAACATTGTTTTGATGCCTGATGCATATTACTTGACCATCGTTGCTGCATTGCTTACTTTCACTACTGCTTCGAGTCAGTTTCATTGTTGCTGCTCCTTCGGTGCACTATGCCTTGTTTACCATGTTGTTGCATTGTATTGTTTGTCTCTTTTTTTTTGATATGCATTGATGCAGTTTCCATTCATGTTGCCTCTGTGTTTGATTTGCATAGCTGAACTTGAGTTGTCTGCTGTTGCTATGCAGTTGCTATGCTTTGCTTGGTTTCTGTTCTTTGTATTCTGGTCAGTGGTTTTCATTGTAGTTGCACTGCACTTTGATGTTGTAGTCTCTGACTTTGCTGTATCCATGCTTTTATGCTTGTGACATTCCTCTGCCTTGTTGAGTTCCTGTGTTTGGTCACTGATGCATTACTGTAGTTGCCATATCTTATGCTCGAGCTCTTTGCATACTTCATGACTGTACTGTTGCAGTCGAGTTGTTTGCATTCACTTCATTCATTTGTATCATTGGACTGGCTGTTGTAGTCGAGTTGTATTCATATACACTGCTGCCTTGAACTTGATTCACTCCATGTTGTTGTTTGGACATTTGCATTTGTACATTCCATACTTGGTCGTGCTGGAGTCTTCAAGCATGTTGCTGTTGCATTTGTTAGTGGCTTTAGTCTTGAACTGTTTGTAGTCAATTGCTTTGTCTATTCATTTGCCTTGAGTTGAACCTATCTTGGGTTTGACCTTGTTTTTGATTTCTGTGCATTTGTTTGATTTTTGCACACGAGTTGGCGAGGTAGTGCACACGTATACGAATGTACACGTGTGTACTGCAGCCACTTATAATTGCCTGTCCCTGATAAAAATACTGATATGCACAGATATTGCACAGTCAAAAATGATGACGAACAACCCAAATAACTGAGGCAAACAATGTTTTCAATATCATCGTTTCTTTCAAATTTCAAAAATATTTCTCTTTCAATTTTACTGCGTTTGAGAATATTTTTGTAGATTACTCAGATGATGGATTCAAACCGGAATGCAGTTGAAGACAAAAACACGAGTGTGATATGTGGTGAGGTTAACTGTAAATGTGAAATGTGATGTGATTGTATCAAAAATGTATATGTATATTGAGAGCATGAAATTGTACTATTTAAAATTGTAATAAATATTAGTTTGAATAAAATATCTGTTTGAATTCAAATTCTGTGTCATTTAATTTTATTCAGCAAATATTTATTTATTCTATGAAAAAATAAAATAGTACATTAACAAATACATTTAAACGAATGTATATATGTTTATTATCATCAAACAAAAATCATATAAGCGCAAAGCGCATATTCAACAATCTCCCTCTTTTGATGATAACAAACATATATTTAAGATTTTGAATGTATTAAATGTATTTGATCGTTCAATTTGCTCCCCCTATTTGAATGCTCCTCTCTACACAATACTCCCCCTACATATATGCATACAAATAAAAATATGTAAATGAGCCTATATGCAAATTGAAAATTATTTAACCTTTGCTTGATTCTATTTGACAAAATCTTAACTTTTCTCTCCCCCTTTTGTTATCAGCAAAAGAATAACAGTGTTATAAAAATAGGGATGAAGTGATAGACATGAATCAAACATTTAACTCAATTAAATATAAATATCAAATTTCAATAAAACTCAAATAAAAATCATAATTACCCTAGTCAAGCGCATATTCCACTTTCAGAAGTGATGGGGATAAAATCATCAAAAAATCATACAATTCTGTCTATTTGTGGTATATTTATTTCAGGAAATTTGAATATCTACTAACCATGCATAACCGTTAGAACTTTTAAATGAGATTAGTAGTATTCCAATTTAATTTAAAAAATGAAATCAAGTATCTTCTAACCACGCATGACCGTGAGGAATTTTAAATGGGATTAGAATCAACTTGTCTATTTGAATCAATTAATTTTGATATGTGTTCCATACATGCATAACCGTGAGGACTTTTAAATGAGCATGGAAGCACATAATCAAAAATCCAAGTAATTCACCCATGCATAACCGTGAGGACTTTTAAATGAGAGTGAATACTTTGGATATTTATTTTTATTGCTAAATATAACAAGTTGAAGCACAAATAATTTCCTTCACAGATTTAAAGATATTGAAGAACAAATGATTTCCTTTGTAAACTACCACAAATTTACATACTAAATATGATCTTGATGAGTGATGGTCGATAGAAAGATGATAGAAATAGAAATGGTCATGGAATTTTTACCCAACAAAATGTTTGTATAACTCTTGTTATGAAATTCTAAAGAAATTTTCTAATTATATTTTCTCGAGTTTTAATATATGATAAATATCAACACTCATCACTTTTTCAATTACTATTCATCTTTTCGATAATCAAAGGGAGTCAGATTAGTCAAAATTTGTCATTTAAAATCAAATAAGAATGTCTAATCTGAAAATATGGTCAAACATGATTTTCTCGAGGGGGTTATATGAGAAAAATTTCTGCTATTTGAAAATTGTTTCAAGTGAAAATTATGCAGATATTTTCTTTTAAAAAAAACGATGCAGCAAATGAATGTTTCAAAAAATTAATCACGTTCCACTAGTAATTTTTCTATCAACTATATTACCAGTGTAATCTGCATCTGAATTTAAATTTCACTCAATATTCACTTGTTGAATCAAACCATGAAATGTGCACCAAAAATTTCAAACTTAACATCATTCTTTTGAAATTGAATTTAAGCCGTGTTAACACTCAAACAAATATCATGATGTTAATTTCAGAAACCATAGGATAAACAATTATATTCATGAGTAATCAACAGTCAATCAACATCATAATTATTTCAAAAACAATTTCTTGAAGTTTCAACAATTTCTTAAAATCCTTTTTCACATGAATTTGAAATCGTGCAAATTTACAAGCAGTGACCAAAATGTCAGAACCAATATATCTACGTGTAGCATGAGTAACCATCATTTGACCGAACAAATTTATAAATTAGTTCAAAATTGAAAATCTGATTGGTCATCATTTAAGCACAAATCAATGTCATAAATAAGAACAAGTCAAAAAATCTTATCAATTAAGTCCGAATCAGTCAACCATCATAATTACTCCAAGTAATTCTATTTAAAGATGGTTAGTCAATAAAAAAAATCATAGCATCAAAATCATCATTTTTTGTTTATCTCAATATTGGCTGATTTTAATTTAGAGTATGGTGCAGATAATCACATTTAAAAACAATTACCTGTTTTACCTTTACGATAATTTTTCGTGATTGCCCATTGTGATTCTGTCACCTTTATACTAGGCTAAGGAATTTTGCTTTGTCGCCCGTTGTGTTTCTGGAACAGCCGAAATCTAGAGAACACTGTTGTTGTTCCTTAGCCTGCCACCACACTTACACGATAAAAGATTTATGTGACCTATTTGTTTTTATAGGTCCATTGTTGTTAGTGGCAGAATATGAAAAATATGTTTTTGGAGACCCAAAACTATTTATATATGTTCCTTTTGGCACCCAAATTTGTTTGACTTTCAAAGATTTTATATTTGTTCCTTTTGGAACCCAAATTGGTATAGATTTCACGTGTTTGGGTCTATACCAACAATTATTTCGATTATGTCCAAATTCTCTACAAAACGTGCTCATTAAATTGACTTGATTAAATTTTGTGTTCCTATGACTATGATTTTCAACATGATTTCCAATTATTTCCGATCGAGCAACACTTTACCTTTATCATCATCTTGTGATTTTCCAAAACCTAGTCCTTTTCTATTGTTAGAAAAAATTGGATTTCCCAATAACATTTTGAAAGATTTTTCTCCTTTTGAAAAGTTATTCAGGGATTTCTCAAGATTTTGGACTTTGGTTTTTAATGTTGAGTTTTCAGTGACAAGTGAGGTGCATCGATTAATAAAATCCTTTCTCCTAGTGTCGATGGTTTCCTCAAGACTTTCAAAGTTATTCCTCAGTTTTGATAATTCTGAATCTAAAATCTTACATTTTTTACATTCTAGGTTTTGAATATTTTCAAGTTCAGTTTTTAACCTAAAATTTTCACGAGCAAATTCTCTCCTATCAGATTTCGGTTTTTCAATTTTAGATTCAAGAGTATCCACTACCTTAGTAAGATCAGAACACATAAACAAGTTCTTTATAAGAAAACTCACCTGCCTCACTAGATTCGTCGGAGGTTGCTTCTGATTCTGATTTTGCCATGCAACACAAGTTAGCCTCCTCTGAGCTGCTATCCGAAGCTTCCTCTCCTTCTTCATCATCCCAAGTCGCTGCAAATACCTTCTTTGCCTTTTTCTTTTCTTTGTTGTTTTTGAGAAGTGGGCATTTTGGTTTGATGTTGCCAAGCTTGTTGCAGTTATAACACGTCAGTTCATTATCGGAATTTTCGGAATCTTTTGACCTATTGCCCTTTGTTTTCTTCTTGCGTGGCTTGAATCTAGACCATCTTCTAAGATTATTGACAGCCATTGCAAGCTCTTCAATTGGATCTTCTTCATCGCTTTCTTCTTTGCTCTTTAAGGCAATCGTCTTCTTCTTTGGTTCGGAGTTGTTGCGTTCTTCCTTTGCTTTTAACTCAAGCTCATATGTCATCAAGTTGCCAATCAACTCCTCCATGCTTAGTTTGCTCAAATCTTTCGATTCTTGGATTGCTGTGACTTTTGCCTCAAAATTCATTGGTAAAACTCGTAGTATCTTCTGCACAAGCTCTACCTCAGTGAATACCTTCCCAAGCGCTCTAGCATTGTATACCAAGGTTGAAAAGCGTCCAAACATATCCTTTATGCTCTCGCCTTTGTCCATCACAAAGTTTTCGTATTCATTGCTGAATAGGGCTAGCCGAGACTCCTTGACTTGAGAAGTTCCTTCGTGTGTCACCTCCAAAGTATGCCATATTTCCTGTGCTGTTGTACAATGAGAAATTCTATTAAATTCATTTTTATCAAGAGCACATATCAAAGCATTCATGGCTTTAGCATTTGTCGTTTTCAATTTCTTATCGTTAGCATCCCACCTATCCTTAGGTTTAGGAATCTCAGTATCACCAACGATTATAGTGGGAGGTTTATAGCCAGTTTCAATAATATCCCAAACATCATAATCAATAGAACTAAGATAGATACCCATCCTAACTTTCCAATAAGCATAATCGTTCCCGTTAAACATGGGTGGCCTAGCAATAGATTGCCCCTCAGAAAAAGCATTATTTTGTAGACTCATGACTCTAGAGTTAAATAAAAAAAATATACCGGGCTCTGATACCACTTGTAGGATCTAGATTAACCCTAGAGGGGGGGTGAATAGGGTTATAGCAAATTTTCTCGATTTAAACACAGAAATCAACTGCAGAAATAAATATGCTGAAAAGTAAATCACACACAAAATTTACCCAGCTTCGGCAACCCCTGCCTACTGCTGCATTCACAGATTTCTATTAGAATTAAACAGTATCACGCTTACAAACACTCTACTAGACTCGCAGACATTTGCTCCCGCTCACAAACACTCTACTAGACTCGCACACCCTGCTCGCAAAGATTTGCTCCCGCTCACAAACACTCTACTAGACTCGCACACCCTGCTCCGCCTATAGAGTTTCGCTTACTCGCAAACTTTGCTTCCCGCCTATAGAGCTTCGCTTACTCGCAAACTCTGCTCCCGCCTATACAGCTTTGTAAACTCGCACACCCTGCTCACTGAACTAATTCTAACTAGACAATCTGACACTACCTAAACCCTAGGTGGTGATTTACAAATTCTTTGATTCGTAAAATAAAAAACAATAATTTAAAAACAATAGAAAATAACCCAAAAACCTTAATTAACAATAAAGCCCCTTTTATAAAAATTAAAAACAAAACCCCTTTTTTAATAATAAGGCCAGCCCACTCCCTTATTTCACCCGATCTTTTTGTCTCGTTCGTGAGAGTAATGGCGGCTTCGTCCTGTTTAGGGCTTCGTTCCCTTTGTTCCAATTAGGGCTTCGGCTCTTGTGTAAATCAGGGCTTCAATTTCTTCGATCGATCTGAGATATGTTGCCCTAGCTCGCTGCTTCTCTGATGGTTGACTATTGCTCGTTTGCAGTTGCTTGATCGAGTTCGTTGTTTGTGAATTCGGTATGTACTGTTTCCTTTTGCTTTACAAAGTTGATACTTGAACTCGATGAAATAAATGCCGATGATGATTAGGGTTTTTATAGGATTTGATTTCCTATTTTTGCGTTCGTCTGATTGCTTCAAAATTTCTTGCTTTGCCGTTCGATTACACTTTGATGCTGATGATTTATTTGACTAATTCATATGCGTATATTCTTGATACTTGCTTCCCACGGCTTGGTTGACACGGTTTTAATTATTGACTCGTTCAATATTGACTTCGGCCATTTTTGATTGAATTTAATGTTGTAGCATACTTGACCTGTTTTTTTCTCTGTGCTTCGACTCTGGCCATTTTTTATGTTCACTGGCCTGTACATTTGCATTGTATATATTATTGGATTTGGATTTGAACTGCTTCATGTACCTGATATTGTGGCATGTGGTTTTTGTTGTTATGTTGATGCATATGCTCTCTGTTGCAAACTTGCTGTTCCATGCTTGTTTGTATGTTGTTGAACTTGGTGTCTGCATCCTTATCTGTTGCATACATGAGATTGACACTGTACTTTATTCATGCTTGTTGCGTTCAGTTTGCACTTGTTCATCATGTAGCTTGTTGGTCTTCATTTGAAGTCGTAGCATTCATGTTTGACATATATGCACTGTGTGGTCTTGAGCATTTGCACATTTGTTCACCTGCACTGTTGCCTTGTTGACTGCATCACCATACTCTCTATTTTGATTTGCATTTGCATTGCATTTCTCAGTGTCATCTTCACTTGCACTGTGGCATTATGTTCATTTGTTGTAGTTGTATTCATGTACACTACTTGAGGGTTGCTGTGCACTTTTGATGCATTACTTGTCTCTGCTCCATCCTGGTTGCTTCCCTGACCTTGTATCACTTGATGTCTTGAACATTGTTTTGATGCCTGATGCATATTACTTGACCATCGTTGCTGCATTGCTTACTGTCACTACTGCTTCGAGTCAGTTTCATTGTTGCTGCTCCTTCGGTGCACTATGCCTTGTTTACCATGTTGTTGCATTGTATTGTTTGTCTCTCTTTTTTTGATATGCATTGATGCAGTTTCCATTCATGTTGCCTCTGTGTTTGATTTGCATAGCTGAACTTGAGTTGTCTGCTGTTGCTATGCAGTTGCTATGCCTTGCTTGGTTTCTGTTCTTTGTATTCTGGTCAGTGGTGTTCATTGTAGTTGCACTGCACTTTGATGTTGTAGTCTCTGACTTTGCTGTATCCATGCTTTTATGCTTGTGACATTCCTCTGCCTTGTTGAGTTCCTGTGTTTGGTCACTGATGCATTACTGTAGTTGCCATATCTTATGCTCGTGCTCTTTGCATACTTCATGACTGTACTGTTGCAGTCGAGTTGTTTGCATTCACTTCATTCATTTGTATCATTGGACTGGCTGTTGTAGTCGAGTTGTATTCATATACACTGCTGCCTTGAACTTGATTCACTTCATGTTGTTGTTTGGACATTTGCATTTGTACACTCCATACTTGGTCGTGCTGGAGTCTTCAAGCATGTTGCTATTGCATTTGTTAGTGGCTTTAGTCTTTAACTGTTTGTAGTCAATTGCTTTGTCTATTCATTTGCCTTGAGTTGAACCTATCTTGGGTTTGACCTTGTTTTTGATTTCTGTGCATTTGTTTGATTTTTGCACACGAGTTGGCGAGGCAGTGCACACGTATACAAATGTACACGTGTGTACTGCAGCCACTTATAATTGCCTGTCCCTGATAAAAATACTGATATGCACAGATATTGCACAGTCAAAAATGATGACGAACAACCCAAATAACTGAGGCAAACAATGTTTTCAAAATCATCGTTTCTTTCAAATTTCAAAAATATTTCTCTTTCAATTTTACTGCGTTTGAGAATATTTTTGCAGATTACTCAGATGCTGGATTCAAACCGGAATGCAGTTGAAGACAAAAACACGAGTGTGAGTGATATGTGGTGAGGTTAACTGTAAATGTGAAATGTGATGTGATTGTAATCAAAAATGTATATGTATAGTGAGAGCATGAAATTGTACTATTTAAAATTGTAATAAATATTAGTTTGAATAAAATATCTGTTTGAATTCAAATTCTGTGTCATTTAATTTTATTCAGCAAATATTTATTTATTCTATGAAAAAATAAAATAGTACATTAACAAATACATTTAAACGAATGTATATATGTTTATTATCATCAAACAAAAATCATATAAGTGCAAAGCGCATATTCAACAAGTTGGATATCTAACTTCATGTGGTCTGAACTGTCGAGAAGTCTAGGCAATCACTTTACCTCTCTACATTAACACACCTCTTAATCCTGTTCTATATGCACCTATCTATACCACTAAGTCCCGAGTCCGCTCTAGAAGAACTAACATAAGTGTATTAGTCAATATATGTTTCAGTTTCTAGAATGCCTCCTCACACTTATCAGCCCAAACAAACTGCACATCTTTTCGAGTTGGCTTAGTCATCGGTGTGGTTATCCACAAGAAATCCTTAATGAATCTCCATTAGTAGCCAACTCACCCAAGAGAACTCTTTATCTCAGTCACTATCTCGGGTCTTTTCCAATTATTCACTGCCTCAATCTTAGCCAGATCTATTAACAACTCTTTCAATGAGAATAGATGACCAGAAAACTTCAATTCCTTCTTCCAAAAGTGGCGCTTCAAAAATTTTGCCTTCAACTGATGTTGTCTCGGTGTCTTAAGCACTATCCTAAGATGAAATGCATGATCTCTTTCATTCCTAGAATATATTAATATGTCATCCATGAATACTAATACAAATCTGCCTAGATGCTTCTAGAAGATTCTGTTCATCAACAATATAAAGAATGCTGGCACATTATTTGGAGTGAATGACATCACTAACCATTCATATGATCCATATCTGGTCCTAAACGCTATCAAAAGAATACTATCCTCTGCTACTATAAGTTGATGGAACCAGTTGCCAAATCCAACTGAGAAAATACTTTGGCTCCAATCAGCTGGTCGAACAAATCATCAATCCTAGGTAACAGATATCAATTCTTTATCGTCTTCTCATTCAGCTAACGATAATCAGTACACAATCTCAAAGATTTGTTTAGTTTCTTAACAAATACTATGACTTCTCCCAAAGGCGAAGTACTTGGTCTGATAAATTTCTTACCTTCTAAATCCACCAACTGTACCTTTAGCTTCTTCATCTCAGTGGGTGTCGTTCTTCTTGGTGGTCTACTCATAGATTCAGGTCCTGGTACTAAATCTATCCAACACTTAGTGGCTCGTTATGGTGGTAGTACTATCATGGGTTAAAAACATCTGCGAATTCTCTAACAATGAAAACTCGATTAAACTCATCTTCTTCATCCATGACACCCAATAAAGTCCAAGAATCTAATTTTGGGTTTTCTATAGTGTATATAATCCTACACAACAACTAGGGTGTCTAAGTGATATTTTCCTATCATGGTAAAATATCCTCTTATCGTACTTACTTAACCAATCCATACCCAAAATAATTTAGAATCTATGAAATCAAACACATGCAAATTATAAGAAAATATATGAAATAACTCACGCTCTAACTTTTCATCCTAAGACTTGCATACCCGCCTATCAAATTCACAATTATAAAGGAAGTAACTAAGTATGAGGGTTCCAAGTTAAGCTTTTCTACCGAACAATGAGATATAAAAGAATGTGATGCACTAGTATCAAATATAACTCTAACTAGCATACCATGAATCAAAAGCATACCTCACAGCATAGCTTTTCCTGTCTCCCCTACTGTTGGTCTTGAGGTAGATGGTTCTAATGCAAACACTTTGCCCTTTCCATCCTCGGCTAGTTTCTTGCACTAGTTCTTATAATGTCCAATCTGATCATAGTTGAAGCATTTAGCTCCTTTCTTGTCCGTAGCCTTCTTTGATTTTCTTATCCACCACTCGTGACAAAATGTCCCTTCTTGTCATACTTAAAGCGAACCAGGTCAGCTTTTTCCTACTTCATAGCTCCTCCCTTCTGAGCTCCCTTCTTATGGAAAAAATTTCTCTAATCGTTCTACTCGCCTTGAGTTTCCACTGCTTTGTTACCATTAAGGAAAGCGAGCATCTCCTCATTCCTTAAAGCCATCTCAACAACTACATCGCACTGATCCCTAGTATGTGGTAAAGTTGCTTTAGCAAGCTCGTATTTCAATCCGTGAATGATTTTCTCATTCCATTTGATAATCGTATCAACCGTAGCATATCCATATTTCGATAACTCCTCAAATCTGGTAACATACTCAGGCACTGTCATGCCTCTCTGCACGAACATAGCAAACTTTCTGGGTAGATTTGACTTGGCGATCTCTGACATGAGTCTTTCTTGAAACCTCTTTCTAAATTCTGCGTAAGTCATAGCCTCATCAGCTACTTCTATAGTAACACTGTTCCACCATTACAGTTATGCTCCTTGCAACTATTTGGATGCCAATTTCCTTTTATTCTCATTATTGAGTCTCAAATCAGCAAAAATTCGCTCATAATGAAGCAACCAATTCTCCACTTCAATTGCGTCCTAAATGCCGGTACATGGCTTCCCTGCAAACCTAGCATAGTCTATGCTTAGTACCGCATAGTTATTAACCATCGGAGTTTGTCGATTTCCTTCTCCAACATTTCCTCCAACTAATCTTACAACAGCTTCGGCTTGCATCATGTTTACGAAGAACTACATAGCTCCCATATCAAATTGTGGTGCTCCAACACCCACATTAGCATCTTCTGCCCGACCTGGATTCCTTCTAGTGTACCAACAACATTTCCACTATTTTCTATGGACACGGTGATTTCACATTAGCGTGAAGTGGGATGAGGGGCACGCTTATGCTGGAGCTTGAGGTAATAAGAAGACCCAATAGGTGGAACAATAGGTAACATGAGCATAGTGGCGGTTACGCGTGCGACTTCCATTCGGGTGCTCAGTAACCGTTATGAGTTCCAAACATTTAGTATGTGTGCCTTTCGTAGGCAGCATTGCATTTTGTGTAGGGAATATATAACGTCTAGTCCATAGTAGATACTTTGCATGTCATTCGTAGACACCATTTCCGTGTAGGAAGTTACATAGCATCTAGTCCACATTAAGGTCTATGAAGTAGCAGGCAGATCAAAGGGTAGAATTAGGATTTCAGCCTAATTATAGGATTAGGAATTCAGCTTAATCAAAGAAACTATCGAAGACAAGAGAAAATAATCAAAGTTAATCAATTATATTAATTCGTATTTATTTCCAGCTTATTCCTTCTCTCTATTTCATTACTTTCCTTTTATATACTAGAACTATTGTAAATTCTATTACTTTTACTTTGCTTAAAGATTGTTGTAATATCATTCTTCGGACTTTTAGTCTGACCCACCCCTCCATTTTTCCATTTTCCCCCAGTAGGCAATCAAGGAAGAGGACAGTCGGTTGTGATTGCTTGGAAGTTTCTAGAAGGAGTTTCCACTATGTACTTTCACTTCTTTTTATTCCAGCTTTTTGTTCTTTTATTGTACTGGCACTGTATTGAGGGAAATTTTGTGTGTGTACTTTGGTTTTCTGATGAGACCAAGATTTTATTTTCATAAGACAATTGTATTTGGTATTTGGAACATATATGGTTTGTTGGAGTATTTGTGAAGTATTAATTTTTAAAATCACTTATTGTTTCTACTTACTTCCACTATGTTATTATCTATCTATTTTGTCTAGTGAATCTTATTCACTGCTAGCTTTAGTTATACCTACAATGCATCACATTTTTTCGAGTATCCTTTTGGATATATTAAGGGGTATATGGTGTTTTACTTGGCATTAGAGCCTAAGGTTACAAGATCCATAAAAATTTATTTAAAAAGTAATGTATTTTCCAAATTAACTTGTATTAAAAGTATTTTTCAAAAGTTTCTTTTAAACCTAAGCTTTTCTTTGCATAGTACGACTGACTAGTTCTGTAAAGCTATGGCACCAGAGGTGCAAGGGCAAGTGCCTATTACAACACCAATAGGTGGAAATCTCTTTAACACACCTACATTAGCCAACTTTTCGAAGCTATGCAAGGAATTTGCTATTATAGGGGACATAATGTTTTTGGGCACGGAGGATTCTGAGGAGATGCGTGTTAGTTTGGGCAATATGGAGCTAAGGTTTAGGCGGTTAGGTTTGGAGGACCGAAAAAGTGTTCGACCTACATCTTGGCAGCTAAAAGAAGAGCTTAAGGAGGTTCCTACAAGCTCTAGGAAGCCATGGTGGAAGGGCAAGAAGGATAAGAGGAAAAGGGAAGGCCCTCAGAAGCGAACTAAGAAAGAAGTGAAGGGCCAGTTGTGGAATGATTGGTCATTACGCAAGAAAATGCAAGAGAGAGAAGATGAAGGGTAGGTGCTATAGTTGCAAGCAACTTGGACACTGGAGTAGGAGTTGTCCCCAGTAAATGGGGCAGGGTGCGGGTGTACCCGTAGCATAGGTACGCTTTGGAGGCAACACCTTCTAGCAGCAGATCGGATCGAGGTGGAAAATTTTGATTTCTAATTTGGATTTTTCCATTCGGATTCTTTTCGATTCTAAAGCATCACACTCTTTTATCTCTATTTCTCTAGCGGATTATTTGCAATTAGACTTCTCTTTGTGTTGTTTCAAACCCTATAAATGGATCGGCACACTAGTCTATATTCTATAGGGTTTAAAAAAATTTATCCTAGGTGTAGAAATTGACTGTGACGCCTATGTATTGGGATTTTCGGGGTATGGGATGATTTTGGGAATGGATTGGCAATCCACATATGGAGCTATATTAGATAGCAAAAGGAGAGCCATTAGATTAGAGACACATAGCGGTAGGACTCTCGAGGTTTCTTGCGACCCACAAGGGTCAGTTATGTTGAGCTTCCTTTGTTCCCTCGATTCATCATCATTAGAGTTAGATTCGGTTTCTATCATCAGAAATTTTCCAAACATCTTTGAGGAGGTTTGGGCACCACCACCTAAGAAAGAGATTAAATTCAGGATTTATTTTACTGATAATGCTATGCTAGTAGCATTACCTATGGAACCTAGGGAGTGGATGGAATTGAGAAAACAAGGTCCGTGAGCTTTTGGAGAAAGGTTTCATAAGAAGAAGCAAATCGAAGTTGGGAGCACCAATCATCTTCGCTACTAAGGCGGTTGGTTCCCTTCGACCTTGCGTAGACTATAGGGAGTTGAATAAGCTCACGAAGAAGAATCGTTATCCACTTCCTAGGATGGATGATCTTTTTGACCAGTTATTTGACTCTTCAAGATTCTCTAAGCTTGATTTAGCCACGAGATTCCATCAGCTTAGACTCGTTGATGACATCACTGATAAGGCCGTGTTTAGGACTCCATGCGGATTTTATAAGTGGTTGGTTTTGCCTTTTGGGCTAACCAATGCCTAAGCCTACTTCGTATATTTGATGACCACATCTTTAGAGAAGTCCTAAATAAGTTTGTGGTTGTATTCGTGGACGACATTTTGTTGTTTTCCAAAAGTAAGGAGAAGCATGTTATTCTTTTAGAAGGGGTTCTTCATACACTTCGCATTTTTTAATTGAAAGCAAAGTTCTTGAAGTATCACTTTTTGAATAAGGAAGCGTGTTTCTTGGGGCATAAAGAAGGACTACGCGTGGGCAAAGTTTGAGAAACGATTTGTTACATTTAGGTTCGGAAAGTGAAAATCTAAAGAATGATAGGCAAAGATTGGGGATGTACAATAAAAAAGGAGGCAAGCCACATGTTGATAATTGAAGAAATTATAATTATTTCATATAAGTGGATTTAAAGGTAGTACCTTAGAATTGATATGAGTATAGAAATAAAAGACTTCAAGTAAGGAATTGAGATTTCCAAGGTTTAGAAAGGATACTACTAGGGTAGTAAGTAGGAAAATCCACTTTATGTCTTACCCAATAAAATGAAATTATTAAAACTGAAAAGAAGAATTGTCAATATTTTTAAAAGTAAATACTAGGTTTTAGGAATATGGTAAGAAATTTAAATTGGTTTTTATATGATATAAATTTTGTTAGAAGTGAAATTCTTTTTAAAGAATTATAGAACGCATATAGCTCATTAGTTTCTTTGTAAGTAAACAGAGATTTTTTAATGTAAAAACCTAAAATGTGTTAAGCATCGAAAACGTAGATTACACCATTTATTGTTGTAATGGATGTTTTTGTGAAAACAAAGGGAGCGTAGACTATAACACTACCGTTATAGTAAGTGACTCGTAAAGGAAATGTTTTTACATAGTAGACGTGGTTTATTAGTATTTATTTTTAATTAAATTTGTACATTAGTATTTTTATGTAGTAGTAACAGTGTTTTACGCAACATCTGTTCTAAATCCAAGTAAAAATTTATTTCTAAAAGATAATTTCTAAGAATAGAAGTAAAAGTGATTTGTGAATACACCTATTAATTAAATAGGTATAAGCAAATGTTTTTGGTTATGGATATATTAAAAAAGTTGTGAAGGTGAGTTTTTCTGTGAAAAAAAGTTAGATATTAGAAGATGTCCATCATAAGAAAATATAATTTAAACATACTTTAATCCATTGGAATGAAAAAAAATAATGGTATAATTTTCTATGAAACTTATAAAAATGTTTTTTGCAAGTTACAAGGAATGCGTGAAAGAGATATGCATGGTATGGGAGCACCATATTTTGTATATCTTATTTGGAAAAATATAAAATAAGTTCCTTGTAATTTCACATGAAGTCCTCTTTTAAAAGGTTCATAAAAGATTTTAGCATTAATAATTTCTTATAGAAAAAAGTAGTTTCAATACATTAAGGTATGAGACCATTAAGTGTAATAAGAAGATGTTTTGAAAACACATAAAGATATTTTAAAGATATTAAAAGGAAATGGTTTGGTGAAAAAGTAACCGAGTTTTTGGAATGAAAAAAATAATGGTATAAATTTCTATGAAACTAATAAAATGTTTTTTGCAAGTTACAAGGAATAAATGAAAGAGATATGCATGGTATGGGAGCACCATATTTTGTATATCTTATTTTGAAAAATATAAAATAAGTTCCTTGTAATTTCACATACACATGAAATCCTCTTTTAAAATGTTCATAAAAGATTTTAGCGTTAATAATTTCTTATAGAAAAAAGTAATTTCAATACATTAAGGTATGAGACCGTTAGGTGTAATAAGAAGATGTTTTTAAAACACATAAGGATATTTTGAAGATATTAAAAGGAAATGGCTTGGTGAAAAGGTAACTAAGTTTTTGAAGTGAAAAAGTAACTGAGCTTTTTTCCTTCTTTCATGGCTTCACCTGTTCGTCCTTCCCCTTCATTCATGTTGCATGTCCTTTCCACCATCCCTTCGTTCTCTTCGACCTCACCTTCTTCTCTCCTAACCATACCTCCTCTGCCAGAACCGCCGCTAATCCCCTCTGCTGCTCCTCCCTCTCTCCTCGGCACCCTACCAGTTCCTGATCCTTCTATTTACCTCTCTTCTTCATCTCCACCCCTGTGGAACTCATTGTTCAAGGCCAAACCACATAATGCTGGTTGTTTTCAACCGGTCTCTTTCCCGTTAGTATTTGACGAAGGTGCAATTATCCCGCCAGTTGAAGTTGTTAACGCAGGAAACGCTGTTTGGGGCCACTGCCTTGTAGGCTTTTTTCTTGATTTACCTCTCCCTTACATGGTTGTCTTGCAAAATCTTAAGCGGGTTTGGCGACCTAAAGGTTCGATTCAAGTTAAATCAGATGGAAGCTTGTTCCTCTTCAATCTATCTTCTGATGAAGATAGAAGGAAGATCATCCAATCTGACCCTATTGTGATGAGGAACAAGTTTTTCATAGTTAAGGAATGGGATCCTACCATTGGTAATAGTGTTAGTACCATAAAGTCAGTGCCGGTGTGGTTGAAGCTTTCAAACATCCCTCTTTATTGTTGGTCACACTTAGGGATTAACTGGTTAGCTACAAGGATAGGTAAATTCCTTTGCATAGATGACAACACTGAAAAGTTGGAAAGAATTGGGTATGCCAAATGTTTGGTTGAGGTGTTTGCTCATTCTGTGTTGCCTGATGCTTTCATGGTTAAACTTCTTGATAGCTCTGTGCAACAAGTCAAAGTTGATTATTTGTAGAAACCACTTATATGTGAGGACTGCAAGGTTTTTGGGCATCAGTCTTCTAGTTGTAAAGTGCTGAAATGTAGTGATGACAGTGTTGTGGTAGATGTGCCAGCGGTGGAGGGTCACTTGACCAATTCAGGTGCTGGTAAAGATAGTAGCCATAATGATTATGGTGTTCACGGTAATGTTGCACCAAAGGAAGGATGGAGGAAAGTTGCTTTTAGGAAGGATAAAGTTCTCAAGGAGATGAAAATGTAAAGCATAACTGCTGTAAAGCAAACTGTAAATGGACTAGCACAAACAAACGTAATGCCTTCAGAATTGGTTCGGAATCCTGATGCTAGTTCCGAAGCAATGTTAGATGGCCATGAAGTAAGATCCGTGCACCCTGTTATTGAAGGAGGAAACAATTTGGTAGCTAACATCCCCGAAGTGAATACGCAAGAGGTTTTATTGTATCCCGAAGTATTGCTGCAAGCAAATCCCTTTTCTGTCCTTGTGCATGAAGAAGTAGAGACCAAAGAAAATGAGGTAATTGTTACTGCTTCTGAGGAAGGAGAAATTTGCTCCTCGGCAGTGAATACAGCTGAAATACAATCTGATAAAAGATATGTTCAACCCAATGTTCAGTCTTCAGAATTGTTTCTACACCCTGAACTTGAATCTGAAGGAAGGACTGCTGTGCATGAAGTAATAACCGTGCAAACTGTAATTGAAGGAGAAAACAATGCGGTAGTCAACAACCCCGAAGTAAACATGCAAGAAGTATTGAAATTCCCCGAAGTTATGCTGAATGCTAACCCATCATTTGTGCACGTGCACAATGAAATAGATCACAACAAGAATGAAGTAATCTTAAATGCTGCTGAGATAAGAGGTTAATGTTCCTCATCAATGATGGCCACTGATAATTTAATTCCAATTAGTGCTCTTCAATCTCAAAAAGTTCATACATCTCTTGTAGCTGAAAATGTTCATATGAAGACAAAGAATACTTCTGTTGTTAAATCATTTTGCTCTTTTTCCCCATGCCAAACAACTCAAAGTTCATTAAATTCCCATGCAAAGGTGCCACCTAACGATCTTGACCCAATCTCCCTTGATCTAGCCTTCTGTAATCATATTGAAAACTTCATTTTTGATCTCTTAAAGCCATCTGTCCCATTTATTGCTCCTTCTTCCTCTTCTCCACAAACTAATCCACCATGTCCTAATCCCTCCCCTATATTTTTTACGGCACTATTCCTGGTTGGGCCTCTCCACCTCTTCGTTCAAATTCTCTTTCACCCAGTGCTATCAAGTCCCCCTTATTAGCTGCAAAACTAAAGTCAGTTTTTTCTGGTCCTCCTACAACTAGGAGTAGGGCAAGTTTTCCTCACCTCTGAACTTAGTTTCCTGATGAATAAAATTGCTTCATGGAATATCAGAGGAGCCCATAACCCTGCCAAATTAGACCTTGTTAAATCTCAAATTAAAGAACACAATCTTAAGATTATTGCAATCTTGGAGACAGAACTATCCCTTCCATTAACCGTTAAAGCTGCAAAATACATCAACCCTACTTGGCATGTTCATCATAATCTGGATGATGATGCCTATGGCAGGATTCTAACTATCCACGACCCTAATATTTTCACTCTCTCCTCCATTCTTTCTACTTCCCAGCTGATACATTTTCATGCAACATTTCTTCCTCTAAATCTTCCTTTTTACCTGTCATTTTTTTATGCTCACAATGCTAGTGTTGCTAGACAAACGCTTCTCATTCTCCTTCCTTCTCTTAGACAAAATACCCATCCTTGGCTCGCACTGGGCGACTTCAACTGTTGCTTCAACCTGAATGATAAAATTGGTGGGCAGCCTCTTATGCCTCGGGACATAGCCCCTCTTAATATCTCCATATCAGACTCTGATCTCCTCCTTATTGCTCGCACTAGTGTTCCCTTCTCGTGGAACAACGGAAGTCGGTCTGGGATTAGAACATACACCAACATAGATCACTCTTATTATAATGCTCCTGCATTATCTTTATGGCCTGCCATCACTGCTTACCTGCCACATCCAATCTTATCTGACCACTTTGCCAGTAATACTCTCACCTATCTTTTTGCCAAGTAGAGGGAAAAAATCTTTTAAATTTTTTAATGCTTGGGTGAAGGACCCAGAATACATTCCACTTATATCAACTGCTTGGTCTGACACTTATCATGGTAATCCTATGTTTATCTTGTGCAAGAAATTAAAAGCAACTAAGCATGCGTTAAGACAATGGGCCTCGCACAAATTTGGAAATGTATCCCTCATCTCCAGTAACCTAAAGATTCATCTTAAGAATGCTTAGTGCCTTCTTGATGCTGATCCCACCAATCCAACTTTAGCTCGGAATGAGTCCATCCTCTTTCAACAACTCAATGATGATGAAGCAAAAGATGCAGCAAAAGTGGTTTAGCGAGGGAGATAGGAACACTGCTTACTTTCATGCATCAATCAAAAATAATTAAGCTAGTGACCACATTCATTCACTTTGGGATGATGATGGTATACACCTAACCAAGGCTGATGAGATTGACCATCACCTGACTCAACATTTCTCCAAGCTTTTAGGAAACTATGATAGTTTTCAACCTGATCTCGACAGACTTAGCAGCCTTCCCCTCCCCATGTTAAACACCACAATGGAAAATTTTCTTATTCAAAATGTTACGGATCAAGAAATTAAAGATGCTCTTTTTGCGATGAATGGCACTTCGACTGGTGGGGCTGACTGATTTAATGTTGTCTTCTTCAAGACCAGTTGGCCTATTGTTAGCAAAGATTTTATTGCTGCAATTCATAATTTTTTCAAAAACTTTAGATTGCTTGGAGAAATTAATGCTACCCATCTTATTCTTATTACAAAAGCGAGGCCCACACAAAATGCTTCCTCTTTTTTCGACAAATATCTTGCTGTACTGTAGTATACAAGTGTATCACCAAGATTCTAGCCTCACGTCTTCTTTTAGTGCTCCCATCTATCATCTCCCCTAACCAGTCTTCATTTCTTCCAAATACGAATATTCTTGATAATACAATGATGGCATATGAATTAGTTAATCGGTATGGTAGATGCCACAATTCTCCTAGGACTACAATCAAGCTTAACATATGTAAAGCTTATGATAGCTTGCAATGGTCCTCCATCATACGTATTATGTCTCTTATGGGATTTCCTAAAGTCTTTGTAGCTTGGATATATGTTTGCATTCCAACCGCCTCTTACTCTCTTTGTTATAATGGGAAGACAACGGGATACTTCATACGGAAGCAAGGGGTTCGCCAAGGGTATCCAATTTCGTCCTATATCTTCATTATAGTTATGGAAGCGCTGACTTGTATGTTGTCATGGAAATATGAAGATAACTCTATAACTTATCATCCAAAGTGTAAACGGCTACAAATATCCTCTCTTTTCTTCGCGGACGACATAATGATCTTCACAAAGCCTAATGATCATTCCATTGCTTGCATTCTTGACACCCTCCATTCTTTTTATCTTGCAACTGGTTTAAAGATAAATTACTCAAAATCTCATATTCTCATCTCTGGAATTGGCTTGTCTGACATAGTTAGGATGAAAGCTCTTTCTGGTCTTCAGCCCATGGAAAACAAGATGACATATCTAGGCCTTCCTCTGTGTACTTCCAGAGTTACTAGGGCTGACCGCTCTACCCTATATGATAGGATCACCACTAAGCTCAATTCTTGGACAACCAGATTACTTTCAATGGCTCGAATAATGGTGCTTGTCAAGTAAGTTTGCTTTTGTATGACTGTGTATTGGGCTAGAGCCTTCGTCCTGCCCACTCAACTGCTCAAGATGATCAGAGCAGCCATGTTAAGATTTTTTTGGATAGGATCCATCCATAACAGGAAGATAATACCTCTGTCTTTCTCCAGTTTGGAAAAGCCTCTTGTCAAAGGTGGGCTTGGCATTATCAACGTCTCCTTATGGAATAAGGCTGCGATAAGTATGCACGTGCATGCTTTACTGTTGAAGAGGAACAGTCTTTGGGTGAAATGGATATGGTTTTATCGAATTAAGAATGGTAATTTCTGGACAATGAATGTCTCACAAAGCTCGAGTTGGATATGGCGCAAAATTTTGTGCATGAGAGGTTTATTCCTTCCTTATGTCAAATACAGTTTGTCACCTGGTTGCCAGGTGAAGTTTTGGAAGGATCCTTGGATGGGGGATGGCATGTTGTTGGAAACAATGCGGACTACTCAAGAAAGAACGTAATCACTGATAGGTTACAATGCTTATGTCGTTGAGTACATTGTTAATGGGAATTTGAGCAATCCATCCTCAAGTAATCATATTGTCAACTCGTTATGGAGGAGTATGCGTGATAATTTGGTGCTAATTAAACATGAGACAACATTATGCTGGAAGGGAAAGCCTCATAGTATTGGTCGGGTGTACGATCTCCTTCTTCAAACTACTACTTTACCTAACTTTCCATGGGCAAAGGTTTGTTGGTCATTACACTCACCAGCTAACGAAAACTTGATGCTATGGAGAATATTAAACAAAGTTGTTCTAACGAGGGATAAACTTGTTTCTGCTGGAATGGAAATTGATCGACTGTGTCTTTTCTGCAATGTGTGCCCTGAATCTGTTGAACATATCTTCTTTAATTGCGATTTCTTATCTAATACGATCTGTACGCTGATGTTTAATGTTGGAATGTCGAGCTTTGATGGTGATGCAGCGTCTAAATGGAACGAGCTGAAGAAGACTACGAGGTGGAGACACAACAAAAGGGACATTATTTTTTTCGTCCTTAAGGTTTACATCAAAATGTTAAGGAATGAAAGAAACTCGCAGTGCTTCAGCAGTGAAGTCACTGACGCACAACAGTTTTGGATCAAAGTTTTGAAGAAAATTGATTCTGGTCTTCAATTTTCTCGTCACAGCTTTACACCCCATAACCATGGATTTTGGAACTGATCTGGTCATTATCTCGACCATCCAGTGTGCTTGCGTCTGTTGTTCTTATGCATTCTCTTGTGCATGTTGCGTTCTCTTGTCATATTTTCTTACCTTGTTTTGTGGTTGTAAAGTGTGTCTTTTGATTGTTTTTTTAATTGTTTTCCTGTGGTGTTTGCGACAAAAGTGTGTTTTCGTCGTATTGTTCTTTTCTCTTTAATAAACTCTAGTAGGGGTCCAACCAACCTCGCTTGCTTTCAAAAAAAGAAAAACTTAATATCAGTAAAATTCGAAAATTCAAATTTTATAGAAAATTGGAAAAGTCTTTAAAAGAAAGCGGGGAATAAGTTTTGGACTTAGAATTTAAAAGTTTTTCGCTCTAGGTTTGGAAATAAT
Source organism: Allium cepa (assembly GCA_030765085.1). NCBI lineage: Eukaryota > Viridiplantae > Streptophyta > Magnoliopsida > Asparagales > Amaryllidaceae > Allium > Allium cepa. The sequence goes on along the minus strand of CM060937.1, from coordinate 139,372,956 downwards.
GTAAATTCAAGAAAGACGTAAGGATGCAAATCTAGAAACATAAAATGTTAAGCAACTAAGTATTTTTGATTTTAAGAAGAATCTAAAGTTAACACTTTTAAGAATGAAGATTTTGGGATTTGAAAATTTAGAAGCCTTAGTTTTTGAAATGAGAGGATAAATACCAAACCAAACTCTTAAAAGTGGAATACATAGTTATTATTCCCTAAGGAGTGACGGAAAAGGTGTAATTCTACAAAGGAGACATCAATAATTACTTTTGAAAGTAATAATAGAGTTTCCCGTAAAGCATTTAAGGCACCAGTGAGAACCTAGAAATGTTGATTCATGTGAGTAGGCTACAAAAGAACAATAAAGTGAAATTAGAAAGATTGTGAGACATACCTAGTTGAGAACGTGTATTTTTGATTTTGAAGAATTTGAGAAAAGCATCTTCCTTTAGTGGAATTCTCACATGGTAGTATTAAATCTAGCATTAAAGTGGCATACCTCGAAGCCCTTTATGGAAGACCGCGTAAGTCGCGTTCATGTTGCTTAGAGTCTATAGACAGATTGCTACTTGGTTCCAACATGGTTAGAAAGACTTCGGAGAAGATTGGTTTGATTAGGGGAAAATTCATATCTCATATCCGCATTACTTTGATAGTAATTTTTTTGAATTTCTTACTTTCATCTTTAGTTTTGAATAGGTTCTTTCTTTATTATTCCTTGAGATGGAAGAACTTAAGATTCAAACTATGAATGATAGGATTTGATGTAAACATGTTATTAGAATATGTTATGAATGATGGATTTTAGTGGTTTTAAGTTTTTGCTAATGGATGCTAATGACACATATACTTACACTAGGCACTATTATCTCTTAGCGATTGGCCTATTTAGGATACTAGAGCATATGCATATGGATGTGTGCGCATTTGCATTCTTATTCTTTATGGTTGCTATAAATGGATGTTTATGACATGGTTATTGCAATTGGATGATAATTGTAGCACGCATATAAAACTATCAGTTATCATTAGGAATTTTTGCATTCATTTGGACACATAGCATGGACATGATTGCATAAAAGGAGGTCTACCGAATCAATGGACCGCCTAATATTTTGCATTAGATTAGGGACATTAACACTACACTAATTGCATAAGTGTCATAAATCGCATTAGAAAACATAAGAACATTGGATGAATGGTTGATGATTGAGTAGTTGGTTGTAGATATTGGATGAAAACATTTAGTTCATTCTTTTATCCATAGAGATTTCGAGGATGAAATCACTTTAGCAGGGGAGAATGTAACAACATGGAAAATTAAACTACAATAATTAACAACCCAGAAAATTAAACTATAATAATTAATCAACGAGTTAATTAAATGATAAAATAACTTTGTGAAATTTTCAAAATTGAGCCATGCGAGTTGCATCATTGTGTCCATGTTAATTTTCTGGTCAATTTCCATATATAGAACGTAAAGATTCGAGTCAATATGAACAAGTTACGAATGAATCAAGAAATCAAAAAAAATACATAGGGAGGTCGACCAGGAGGTCGACCAACCCCGTGCCTTGGTCGACTGACCAGTCAACCTAGCTAGAAGGGCGGTCGACTCCTAGGTCGAACTGCCTACGTTATTAAACGAATAATTATATTCTTCGAGTACAGGCAATTTTAACTCGTCATTTTCATTCCATTGGCTCATCTAGTCCCTCTGTGCTTCCATCTGATGGCTCCTATTCAACCTACGACGTTGTTGCATCCTATTCAGTCCCCAAATCTAACGGTCTGAGATCCACTTCTACCCCTGTAAATAAGACCCTAGGTCTACCACTTTTTCTCATTTTAGATCTTCTCCACTTGGGTTCACCATTTCAGGAAGGACCCTAAAAGGAATAATTTACCAATGAGATAATTTATTTAATAAAAATATTTTAATACCCTCAAGTGGATCCGAGAAGACCAAAAGGGAATAGCTTAGGACCATAAGTGAGTGATTATAATTATTTTAAATTTCTTTAAGTAATTTAAAATAACAGGGTTTCCAATAGTTGTAGTTTTTACTACAATTTTTAGAATAACCTTTTTAGTAATTTATTTACAGTTTTAAGAACTATTTTTAGTCTATTTCTTCTAGCTATTTGTTCAGTTAATTTTAGTTTAATTCTGTTAATTATAGCCTTTTCATTTATTTATAATTTATTTACAGTATTTTAATTTATTTACTGTTATTTATGCGCTACTTACATCATTTTCCTATGCTTTGGATTTTCTTATATATTTAGTTTTCTTATATTTCTCTTTCTTCTTCGTGTATGGACTAGAATATAGTAAACGCGGATATGGATTAAAATTATAAGAATACTGAAATAACGAAAGATAAGATGTAAATTGTAAAGACTATAATAAAAATGGAATTAAGACTGAAATTGAGCCTAATTATTATATTAATGTTAGAATTTGACTAATTAAAGATAATTGGCCTAGTTATAACTTAGAATTATAACAATATAAAATGAAAGAAGCTTATTTTTACACATAGACCTTGGGTTAAGTAACAAGCATAATTATAACGTATGTTATAATACGAAATAGAATAGAATGAGCCTTATTTTAAGACTTAGGATAAATTAATATGCAAAGATAGTAGAGATAAATTTCAAAGGCTTATTTAAATAATTTATCTAAGTTAATAAGCAAAGATGAAAGTAGAAAATAACATTCCCCTATTATTTCTATGGACACGGTTTTTCACATAGATCTAAAGTGAGACGAGGGGCAAGCTTATGCTAATAATGGTAGTAACTGGTCAATTAGCAGAAGTCCAAATCACGTGGATATGGACAAGGGGTGCAACTAGATATTGTTTGGATGATGAGCCAGTACCAACAACATTTCCCCTATATTCTATGGATACTGTGATCTCACATTGGCCTGAAGTGGGATGAGGGGCACGCTTATGCTGGAGCTTGAGGTAATAAGAAGACCCAATAGGTGGAACAACAGGTACCATGAACATGGTGGCGGTTACGCGTGCGACTTTCATTCGGGTGCTCAGTAATAGTTATGAGTTCCAAGTGCTTAGTATGTGTGCCTTTCGTATGCACCATTGCTTTCTGTGCAGTGAGCTATAAAACATCTAGTCCACAATGGATACTTAGCGTGTCATTCGTAGAAACCATTTCTATCAAGGGAGTTATATAGTGTCTAGTCCGTATATGGAGTAGTAGACAAATCAAAGGGTAGAATTAGGATTTTAGCCTAATTATAGAATTAGGAATATAGCCTAATCAAAGTAGTTATCAAAGAGAAGTGCAAAAAATATATGTTAATCAATTACGTTAATTCGTATTTATTTCCATCTTATTCCTTCTCTCTATTTCCTTCTTTCCTTTTATATACTAGAACTGTTGTAAAGTGTATTACTTTTACTTTGCTTAAAGATTCTAGTAATTACTATCATTCACCAGACTTTTAGCCCGACCCACTCCTCCATTTTTTCCTTTTTCCCCATAGGCAATGAAGAAAGAGGAAAGTAGGTTGTAGTTGCTTGGAGGTTTCTTGAAGGATTTTCCACTATGTACTTCCGCTTCTTTTTATTTCCAGCGTTTTGTTCTTTTATTTTACTGGCACTATATTGAGTTAAAGTTTGTGTTTATACTGTAGTTTTTCTAGTGAGATTCAGATTTTATTTTCATAAGACAATTGTGTTTTGTATTTGGAACATATATGGTTTGTCTGAAATATTTATAAAGTATTAATTTTTAAAATCGCTTATTGTTTTTAATTACTTCCACTATGTTATCATCTTTTTATTTTGTCTTGTGAATCTTAGTCTCTACTAGCTTTAGTTATACCAACAATGCACAACATCTTTTAGAGTATCCTTTTGGGTATACTAAGGGGTGCAGGGTGTTTCATCATAATGGAGGGAGCGCCAACGATGAATAGGAGAAGATAGTGCAACTAATAGATCATATGGGGGCACGCACAATTTCTGATCAGAAGGTATACGGATGAAAACGGACGTGATATTAGTTCGATATAGAGTCTTGTAAGAGTGAATAATGTGTAGGACTCACTAGTAATTCCATACCACATATATGAATTACTTGTTTTTGAAAAGTCTATTGAATAATGATTGCAACTTACAAATGAATAGATGTGATATCCGAGTGGATTAGAGTTGCAATTGTGATTCACTTTAAATAGTGTCGTGACACATGTATTTAAACTGAAATAATTCAATAGGATGTGGGAAGGTTTCGATTATGGAGTGTGTGACATATCTATTTCTTTTAATATCATTTATATAACCCTAATGACATTTATATGAACCCTATTTACACCATTATACTCACAGCTTGATTTATAGCCTGAGTCGTGGTTTTGTTTTATAACAACTCGTCGAGTCTGAGCGAGGTAATGCGGGATGAATTCCTTCTCGTGTTTTGAGCTCACCTCCTACGACATTGTAATGGAGGGAGGCTGGCATAAAGTGTAAAATTTAAGATAATGGTAGAATTAGAACTCAATGGACGCACATTTGCAATAGGTGCCAGGGGTACGGTTTGAGTCATATGGCAAAGTGATATTAGAGAGCCCCATCTCGAGTCCGTTATGTTGTTTTTGTTGTGTTAGTTGTTTCCATTTTGTCTGACTATATGCAGTTGTGTATATTTTCTCGAATATCGTTAGGACATCATTTTTGTGGTGGTTTTAAATATGTGATGGTATTATGATGCCTGGTTGTACAAATATTATACTATGCATATATATATATATATATATATATATATATATCTTTTGGTCTGCTGTTTTTTGAAACCATTATATCTTATATTCTTGATATGCGATTTAGATACAAATTCTTTGAACTTGTACATACTAAATTGAGTCAAGAGGAGATACTTATCATTTCGTATATGTACAATTATTTTAAACATATCCATGTTGACCCAAAGTAGTGTATATGAGAGATCACTCCTTTCATGCCCATTTATTCGAGCTATCGGATGGTAGACTCCCTATGATATTTCGGAGTCAGAGCATCACACACACATACATGCATGCATATATATATATGTGTGTGTGTGTGTGTATAATTTAATTCGCAATCTGATAGAGTTCTGTTTTCAAATTAACAATTTTAATCCACCCATGGATCAACATCCAAATGACAATCAGTCCAAAGCCAACAATTCAACCAATATTGAGATTTTATATACATAATGAATAATTAATTAGATATAGTTGTGAGTTAAAGATTCACCTTGATCGATATGCTACCCAATGTCCCATTATCAACGCTCCAGCCTACATCAACTTTCATCATGCACAAACAGAGCCTCGCCAACCTCACTTTCACCATCTCATGCTTTAAAGTAATAATATAGAACTTACAGCTTTGCTTATGCCTCTGTTGCCTTACGATCGTCAAATTTAAGTGTCTCAAAATCATTACCTTACTTCATAAGCTCTTGTTCGAGTCAAACTTCAATGTTGCTACAAAACCCACATCTTCATCTTCTCAGCTCACATCGACAATCGCCCGAAACCCCACGCCTGCTCAAGTAGCAACTCCCCTCACACTCGCATACATCCTTGTAAATGCCCCATTGGTCGTGCTCGCACATGACAACACACGATTAGCCTTCGCTTAGCCCGTCTCTATCACTGATGCTACGCATGAGAGCATCATGTTTGATTTTTTTCCTTTTTCTTTTACCAGCACGAATTCAGACCGAGGAAACGGGTTTGGCATTAGGTGTGGGCTAAGGGATAAAAGGAAGGGTCTAGAATAAAGGAGAAAAGAATGGATTTTTCTATATGTTATTATTATTCTTTCTTCATTCATTTTTTCCCATCAAGTCCTTTAAGTTAAATAAATTTAAGATTGCCACTTTTAGTTGCAAATTAAATTTCTATATCCACATATAAATAATTTTATCAAATATTTGTGAATTTTTTTTCAACTCGATTAAAATAGATATTTCTAGATTATATATTTCAAAAAATTACATAAGGTACTTAATTCAGCAATTATTTTATCTTCATTGAGTTTATTAAAGTCAAACAAAATCTCTTTTCATCTACTCAACCGTATGAAAATCTTTTACACAATAATAATAAAATATTTTATATTCATTTAGATATTTAATTGAATTTTAATAAATTATCCGAAATAAATCATTAATTTAATTCCATTTATTAAATCCAAATCTTATACTAAATAGAATTTAAGTAACCAAAAATTTATTTCAAAAATATTAATTATCAAATATCGAATTCAAAAATTTCTATTTTAATTAAAATCCTTTATTATTACAACGTAGAAATTAGGGTAGTTACAAGTGAGGTAGAGATCAAGATCACTACCGATGCCTATCCAGCCTTCGGGTCTAGTCATGAGGCCAATCGAGGGCATCTCAAAGGGGCATGCTTGGCGAGTGGTAGGAGGCTCGTTCCCCATTTTGGAGATCTTTCAACAGTAGAAGGGTTAATGGGATCACACTCATAGTTTCCATACTTCATAATAGACATGTGAAACCAAGTATGAAAAGAGCTTACATAGGAAGCCACTAACCATAATGTCAGAAGTTTGATCTCTCCTTCTAGCGCTAGATGTTGACTGTATTTTTAAATAACCACATAATTACATCAGGAAATGCAAAGGCTAATTATGAATTGTGTAGTTTAAGAACTATAATGAGCATTCAATAGATAAATAACACAAGATATAGAATGGTTCAACAGAGCTGCGTATGTCTAGTGTGAATTCCTCTTATTGTACAACTATCTTACAATTACAGGGAGTTATAAGATATAAAAAATGATAAAAATGGGTGACTCATGACTAATGCCTTTGTTGATCTTAAGGCCTTGCTGAGCTTACAACCGTAAATGGAAAGCTGTTGTAAGAATATACTACTCGATGATAAACTAAGGACGCAACATCGTGAGTGACTCATGGATTAACTAAATAGCCAACCCTTTGTGGATGGCGATGAAAAACCGAATAGTAGACCCTTAGAATGTAGCGAACAACAACTATCCCTTTGAAGTTCCTATGCATGGGGTGTTTATAGTGTTGAAACCGATACTGGCATAGCTTAGAAGATGCCATAAACCCGGCTAGAAAGATGCTATGCTGTAGATTTAATTAATTAGGGAAAATTGATGACGTAAACTGTAACATCACGGAATTTTTAACAATATCAATTTAATAATCTGTATTAAAATTAAATTGATATTGATAATTTTGTTAATAATAATTCAAATTGATTTAATAATCTTTTTCAATAAATATTTAATTGGTTATTTAATCTTTTAAAAATAATAAATTGGTTTCTATTTATAATATTAATATATAGTTCATATTGTAAATAGATTAGCATTGTTTTAAATTTAATAAATAAAGCATATTTTCTAATTCTAATATTTTAGTGATTTGAGAATTTGTTTTTATTTAATATATTAGCTTTTCAAAGTTATTGAATGTAACATCCCGAAGTTTTTGAAATTAAAAAAATTCGATAAATTGTTTGAACTTTGGGATCTAACTAGTAAAATTCAATCTAAATTTAATATTGTTGATATTAATATTACACATTAATATAGAATTAAATAAAAAAGAGATATTGATAGATGATCTTTTAACGGAATTTAAAATTTGTTAAAGTAAGTTATGATGAAATTATAAAATTTAAATAACATAATCATAATCTAAACAAACAAACAAATAAATAAACAAATAGTTAAATAAAAGATCAAACAAATAAATAAACAAATAGTTAAACAAAAGAACAAACAGAATAAACAATATAATACTTATTAAAATAAAAATAATAATAATATAAACTGTACATATAAAAGAAAATGCAAGAGAGTAAAACATTCAAACAAAATAATACTTATATGAATCAAACAGCACATTTCTACAAGTTGCAAAAAGAAAAAAAAAAGAAAAAAATATATAAAATAAAACAAATTCTTGCATTTAGCAAAATAAACAAGAATCACATCAGCCTATTTTCCCTACCCTGTACAAACTATCTCTTCTAGATATACATGCATATTTGCTTTGGTCCATTCGAATAAGAACATAGCAAAGTCTGGGAAGAAAATATTTAAAACATCATTGTTTTTATAAAGAAAAATATAAAAGGAAAAAAAATCAGAGAGTGAAGGAGAGTAGGACCAACTGCAGATTCCAAAAACAAAAAAAGCATCCTCTATTTTCATATATTGTTCAAGTGAGTAAACATGATTATGTGAAGGATTTTAAGTTGTTTTGAAACAGTTTAAACTTCAATAGTAAACTGCCTTTGTTCATGCTTCACTGTGATGAAAATGTGATGCTCTCTCTGTAAACACTTATACAGGGATTGCACACCAAGAAGCTAAACCAATATACAAACAAATTAAAGTAAGTTTTGTAATAAATAAAATAAGAAAATCAAATAAATAAACAAGACAGCATGCTGAAAATATACAAGCATGAAACACTACATACTTTCATTAAATGCAAGCATCTACAAAGAACATACCTGCATTCAATGCTTTTACTTCCAGCATGGTTTATCCTGTACTTGTTTTAATAAACTTCAGTAAAAAAATCTGTTATAAAGAAACATCAACCTGCCTCTTTATTTCATTCAACAAACTTCTGCAAACCTGAAAAAGAAAACATCATATTTCATAAATTCAAAAGCATTCAGGTGATCAAAACAGAAAGTAAAAAAGAAGTTGAAAAAAAAACCAAACCAGAAAAGAAGAAGCAAACTGCAGTTAAAAAGATACCAAAATAGTCTCTGTTTCTATATTGTTCAAGTGAGTAGAATAATCTTTAAAAGCTTAAATCTATTTAAACAGTTTAAATTCCATTCATAAGCTGTTTATGTATATGCTTCAGTTTATAAATAGGATTTTGTATGATCTGCATTTCATTTTCTCTGTAACTATCACAGCATTTGATTATTCATTCAAAGAATTTGATTTATTTACATTGGAACATTGTTAAGTAATAAAAGTCTTAAATCAAACAGGCAAATAAATCTGTAAGCAAGTTTTAAAAACTGTTTCACTATGATGTGAAGAAATATACTACTGTAAATTTGATCTACAGGCAATCAAAGGAAAATTGTGATAAATTCAAGTATTATAAAAAGCTAATCCAAGTTAATAGCTTAAATCCTTACTGTAAATCATGATTTCTAAAACAAAAGTGAAGAATTTTAGTTTAGTATTCAAAGGGAAATTTGCATTTGAATAAAAATTGAATTTCTACCAATTTCTTGTAAGTGAATCAATTTAAATTGCTGAAATTTGAGTTGAGGCAAGCCTAACCATTCTTGATATTGGGAAAAATACAAATTTATTTTTCCATTGCATGAATTGGGAATACGAGATCGTTTTAGGGTTTTTCTTCCAGTTTTGAACGCGCTTAGAAAAAAGAGGATTTCGCCCTTTTGAGTTGACCGAGCTTCACAATGACTTGAGGATGGGTAGCTAGGGGTGTTATCGAGCCATGGACGGAGTCGCTGGGTTTCTGGCGGCGTCAGGCGTTGGGGCGAGGCAATTGTTCAGGGGTTGTTCGTTCCAGCTTTTGGGTTCGAGAATGAGATTTTGAATTTTTGATGGGTTCGAACTTGTGAGTGTTTGAGAGGCATGAGCACGTCGTCGATGACATGTGGACGACCAGAAGTTCGACCAGAGGAGGCGATTCCAGTTGTGCACGTATACGTGCACAAGTTGATGATCAGAAAGGTTATAGCCTGAAGCATTTCAGGTTGGGTTTTCTTAGGGGTTGTACTCGAAGCACGACTCGAGGAAAACTGGGGAGAAACCGAAGGGAGACTCGGGGGGGTTTCAGCGTTGAGTCGTGTAAAAGTTTGGACTTAAATAAATTTAGAAAATTTTTGTTTTCACGGGTAGCTTTGGGGTGAAACCCGAAGCAGGAAGTATTTGAGCTCGGGCGAGACTCGGGGGAAGCCTCGGGTTGACCACCTGAACCATATTTCCAGCATGACAATTGGTGGACAATTTAAGTTTAAACTATTTTGATAAGCATTCTTTATGAAATGATGATTGTTAATGAAATGTGAAGTTAAATTAAACAATGATTAAATAATTTATGATTTATAATTACTTTGTAATTTATAATAATAAAAAAATAAAAGCAATAAAAAATTAAAGTTGTAAATTAAGAATCGTTAATTTGATAATTGAAGTTGATTGATTCAAAATTGATAGTTACATTAAAATAATTTATTAAGGGATAATAAATTAATATATTCAATTGAGATCTAATTGAATTGTAGTTTAAAATGATAATTAAAGTAAATAATTGTCATTAATCAATGGTTTTGGAAAGAAATTTAAGAATGATTTACAAACTTGTAATTAAATTGATTTATAAAAAATTAAGTGTTTAAATAAATTTGTAAGTAAGAATTTGTAAATTTTGAAACAATAAATTGAGTAATCAAAATGTAATTTATTTATCCGGATTCTTATCATTAAATTTAATTAATTCAGTGGCAAATGTATTTAAATCACATTGGAAAGTAATTAACTATTGTTGTTAACTTGCATTGATATCTCTGTTCTGTTTGTAATTCTATATGATGTAATTGCCATGATTATTGCACTGTGATTATGATTTGTTCTATATTGATATGAAAACCCTATTGCCGTAAAACGGCATTTAAACTTCGATGCGACAGGGAATCGGATTTCAGTTGGTTATCCGAAACCCACATCAAACCTGGAATATTTGTGAATGACATCCACATGTTTTAAAATTTGACACTCACTATTCGAATTAGCCGGGAAAGGACCTGTGTGTCATATAACCCATTTCGAATATATGATTCGACGTTATGGATAGAATGTGAAGACCGGTGTTGAAGACGGGGTATTTGCGAGAGCGATAGGATGACCTGTCGATTGACTCTGCACCGAGTTGCTCCGGTATAGAGTTCTCCATATGTGATGGGGAATCCGATCAGGATTGTGGATATCCAGATTGCAAGGACTTCTTTGAAAGTGCCTTCGGTTCTGTTCGAACCCAGAACAGACTTGTATGGATTGTATGTCTGACATTACAAATTGAGAGATAAAACAGATTTCTTTCAAATATATTTCTGTTGGTGGCGGAGAATTTATTCTCTTAGCTTAACTACCTTCTCTGAGACGTACGAGCTCAGAGGTTATGTAGTTGAAGTTATCAGCGATATATTCCCAATTTGGTAATGTGACATACTGAGTGTTGCTGTGAAATGATCATTGTGTTGATTATTCGTGATAGGATCATTTATTTGATCGTCTATCTTTGTGATCATTTCTATGATCATTTGTTGACCCAAAGCATGACTTTGTATAAAGCGTGTTTTTGTGGACGTGACTTCATCGGACCTCACACCCCGAAATGGTCGAAACAGGAAAGATGTGGCAAGGTTATTGGGGGTAGCACCCCTTAGGGTATGTACATTTCCTTCTGGATAGAAGTGGTATCATGGTATGGAGCCCAGATACTTAACTTATGTTGATATCGCAGATATATATATATATATATATATATATGATTTTATGATTTGTTGCTGGGGCCCCGGTTAAAGGTTGGTTACGACCGGGAGATGGCATACTCATGTCAGTAGTTATCCAGTTAGGGGTAACCCGGCCTTGTGTTGGCAGAGATCCGGTTTGGTTCTCGGGGACGTCCTTCCAGAGGCGTTCTCATGTGGCAATGGGAAGTTCCTTGGCCTGACCATTTGTTGGAAATCCAATTCCAAATACGAAACCCTGTACGGTTTTAGTTGTAGAACCTACCATCTAATATGGTAGCTATAGTAGGCATAGTATAATGGTACCTATGTCGGCTAAGATTAATATTCTATTTTCGAAATGATTTACTATCACTATGCACTAGTAATAATATCAAAGAATTCTTTTCTCGTACCAAGCATATTTAACTATCATAAGAAGAAATCTCCTCCAATTCTGCGTTTGCATTGTGTGTGTGGCGGGAGGTCTTATGGTAGTTCCATTTTTAAAAGCATTCCGAAAATTCTTTTATAAATCTTGTTTATTTAAATACAACTGTTTTGTTTACTCATACCAGTCCCATGACTGATCCGGAGTTTATTGTTTTCTTTCCTAAACTCTGGGTGCCCATTATTTCCACACGGGCAGCCTAGTAGCAGGTTTCTATATTTTGGAGTAGCAGTATTTTGGAGCTCTTATCTTGGAGCTATCTTAGGAGCTTTTGGAGATTACAGGTGTTAGCTTTTGGGAGTTCGTTATCATCTCTCATTTGAGAACTTTTGGATATATGTTCACTGTTGTATTATCATGATGTTGTATTTGGAGTTGTAGTGTATGTATTATGTACTCTGTTGCAGTATGGATATTATGTTGATGTTGTAACAGTGATGTTATTTATGATATTGATTCTGTTCCGCTGTTTTATATACATCTAATTGTTGTTATAAGCTCCGGCGATGCGAATTTGATGTCGTTTATTGGACATCGAGTTTGGGTCGTCACATTGAATAAATAAATCTTGGTTTAAATCTAGTAAATGAATCTTGATTTAAATTTCTTATATATATATTTAATAATTTGGAAATTTTGATTTAATTTAATATTAAGTTTTTCAAAAAAAACTATTTAATAAATAAGTATATGATTTTGAATTGTTAAGACAAATGTTAATTTTGGCTTGAGTTTTAAATTTAAAATGAATTAACAAAAAAAGTTTTATAGCTTAATAAAATAGGTAATTTATTAATAAAGAAATAATTTCTTTTATAATTATTTTAATTTAATAATGAGTCATTTCTAAAAATAATATTAATAGTGTATTATTTTACAAAGAGGCTTTAAATAAAATGGCAATTGTTATTTCAAATTTAATTTGTATATATAACTTGTTTTTTTTAAATATTAGATTTTGAATTCGATTTGAATTTAAAATCCAAAGTATAGATTTTTAATTGTTTTAATTTTTATATGTATAAGCTCTATTTATAAGTATAATTTGTTTTTATTTATTTTTTAAATTTATATACGTATTAAATTTTAATTAACTAACAAATTAAATTAGGCTTAATACATATATTAACATGTAAATTTAATACAAATTACTTTTAAATAGGACAAGTGTTGTATTCTTAAGCTTTTATAAAAAATGTTAAAAGATTAACATATTAAGTTGATAAATGTTAAAAAGTTGTACAAGTGGCCTCTTTTAAAATCAATTTTCTTTTATTTTATAAAATCTGAAAATAACCTATATAAGAACACATATTTCATTCCTATCTCTTTTTCTTCATTTCCTAATCAAAGAAAAAATTCAACTTGTTTTTTTCACAAATCTGAAACATGAAAAGCCAAATTAGTTTACAAATCCAAATTTAAACTCCTCATATCAATGATCAAAACTCCTCATTATCTAAAGTCAGTCCTCTTCAAAAATCCCGCATTTGCCATTTTCAAAACCAAATCTGTTATAAATTCCTCATATCAAAAAGTTTGCATCATTTTTATTTTCAATCTGGAAAATGAATTATGCATGCCACCTGAAATCAAAAAGGAAAATCTGCATAATTTTTCTCTACAATCTAGAAGCATGCAGCAGTGTTAAATCAAGCAAAAAGCAACTTAAGGATTCAAAGTATAAAAAGACCATCTTCAAAAAAAAACTGAAGCAAGGACATTCTGTTTTCAGCAACTCAATTTTTAAAGCATTTCAAATGAGGCTCTGCTTCCTTTTAAAACAGCGAGTAACTATTAAATCTTAAATTATTAATTAGGTTTCATGCTAGTATGTTCTGATATAAATAAATATTGTTTGTGTATTGATAAAATTCTGATGTGAAATGTATTTGTGTGCGTGCTGTAAATTTCTCTGTTCTATTCTGTTTTCTAAGCAAAAACTATGATTCAAATCCTTATCTTTTAATTAAATTTCTGATAGAATAAAATTTGTTAAATAAAGTTGTTTGATTATTTTAATATAATATTTAAAATTTTAAGTAAGTTAAGATATAAGTTATTGTCTCTGGAAACATAGAAAAACATCGGTGCATGTTGATTTTAACCAAAATCCAAACATGTTAATTTTGAAATTCAGTATTATAAATCAAAAGCATTAGCTAAAGCATGATTTTTAAATCAAGAATTAGGATTTTCAGAATTTAGTTAAGGGTGCAGTTTGGTATTGACTGGAAATGGGATTATTTGCAAATTCTGGTGATCTTTGAAATGTGTAGGCTCGGATTTCTTCTGGGTGATGGTGAAGGGTTAGGAGAAGCTATGAAAAATCATTGATGGTGACAGATATCATTGTGGAAGATGCAGCTTTGGGAATTCTTTTTAAACTCTAGTTTTAAAGGGGTTTGAAGAATCAATCATATGGCTTAAAGGGTTGATCGAGTGTTATGATGTTTTGGGAATTGGTAGTTGGTGAGTGGTTGAAGTCGACGCCGGAGTGGCTGACCTCTAGGTGGTCGGAGCGGCGAGATTTTGTTGTTGACAGGTATTGAAGGGGAACCTGATTATGTTTCCAGGTCTTGGAATTGGGTGGTCATCTTTGTTTTCTGGAGGTTTGTCTCGAATTTGTTGTTCGTGGAGGGTTGTAGTGACGGTTTAGATGTGTAGTGATCATCAACGATGACCAATGGTGGCCGGAGTCACCATGCATATGCACGGTAATGATTATTTGAAATTCTGGTGATGTTTGGTTAAAGCATAGGAGGCACTCGAGAAAATCTCTGGATTGCTCGAAGTTTTTGGGTAATTGGCTCGGGGTGGATAGGCTTTTAACTCGAAGTAAATTAGCATAAGCTCGGGTGAGTTTAGTTTCAGAAACCTGACAGTTGCCGTTTTGTTTTTAAATTTATAAAACCTGAAGCTTTTGATGCAAGGAAAAGTTTAAACAAAGTTTTAAATTCAAGTTTGAATTTTGGAATCCAAGTTTAAATCTAAAATCTCACTTTTAAATAAAATAAAAAATAAAAATAAAAGTAATAAAGTTTAAAACTTGAATTATTAACTACTTTAAATAGTAGGTAGATTGAATGTTTTAAAATTGATTTTTTTTTAAATATGAGCAAGTTTAAAATTAAATTTAAATCTGGAAATCAAAAGTAAAATATGAACTTCAGTTTTGAAATTAAAAGAAGTTTTTAAATTTAAAAGATTTAATCTAAGTGTAAAATTTAAATTATTGAATTTTTAAATGAATTTAGTTTCAAACTCTTAGGAATTTCTTTATTAAGACAAGCATTTGTTTGTCTTATAATTTTTAAAAGGTTTAAATTGTTTAAAACTTTGTTAAGTTTAAATTATATTCATTTTAAATCTCATATTGGAGATGAAATGTTAACATAAGCCCAAAGGTAATTTGTTTGCAAATAAATTTGTAAATGACAATTTAAACATAATTAAGGAATGTTTTATCTTAAAAATTAGTTAAGATTAATGTTTTGAAATCAATTTATTTTAATGAGGATTAAGGAATAGTTAGTTAATTTAATTAATTAATTGATTAGGGATTAATGAATATTGATCAAGGGTTAATCAATTTGAAATTAAAGATCATTAATTAGATTATTAACTAATGATTAAAGATTTCTTAATTAAGCAATTAATTTATAATCAAGGTTAATTAATTAAATAACTAAGGATTAAATAAGTGACAGTTAACACTTAATTAATTAAATAATTTGACTTTAATAAATGGGTGATTAAAGATAATTTAATTTGTGATTAATCTAAGTTAATTACTTAATGAAAATAATTAGAGAATGTTAATGGAGGTCATTAACCAGGATTATTTAATAATTAATTAATGTGGTTAATTTTTAATAATTAATTAATGTGGTTAATTTTTAATAATTAATTAGATTAATTAATTTAATAAAAATCATTTGTGAATTGTTGAGTATAATTACTTAATGAAGTAATTAAGACATTAATTACTTAAGGTAATTAATTGAGTTAAATGTGATTGTTTAATTTAATTAATTAAGTTTAATTAATTTAAACACTTGATGTTTTAATGATAATTACTTAATGTAATTAATGGATTGGAAATTTCTTAGGAAGTAATTGATTGGTAATTACAGGATGTAATTAATGGAAGATGTTTTAAGAATGTAAGTAATTTGGATTAAATTACTTTGTAATTAATCAAAGGATTAATTAAGAAATTAATTAAGGAATAATTAATTTATTTTAATGAAGTAATTAAGTTAGTTAATTACTGAATGTGATTAATCTGGAATGATTAATAATTGTGGTTAATTACTTAAGGAAATTAATTTTAATAAAGTAATTAAATAAAATTAAGGATCATTAATTAATACAATTAATGATGTAATTAAAGTTGATTAATTACGGTTAATTAATCAATGACAAGTGATTAAAGGTAATTAATTAATGTAATTAATTAAGGATTAAGGTAATTAATTATAGTTAATTAATTAATTGAAATAATTAAAGGTTAATTACTATTTTTGGTTGAGAATAATTAATTTGTGAAATTAATTAAGGATATTTACATGAATTTAATGAAAGGATAATTAATCAAGGGTGATTAATTAAGGTGATTAATTTGAATGATTAATTAATTGATTGTAATCAATTAAATGGTTGAGTAAGCAAGATTTATATTGATGAAATAATTATTTTATTTTATTTTAAATTAATTAAAGATGTAGTAATTAATTTAATTCACTTTAAATTAATTAAAGATGGAGGTAGTTAATTTAATTCATTTTAAATTAATTATAAATGATGTATGAAGTAAATCTTTGCTTATGTATGAATGGGTGATATTGATTGCCTTGAACGGTTGTGATCTCAGAAATGAGATAAGTGATGTTGTGTGATATGAATGCTTGGTTCCATTATGATATGGATTATCTATTTTTATGATAATGTGGATTACCTGTTTATTATGATAAATTTGATTATCAATTGTGATTTGTGAGTTATCTATCTGTGTGTATATAGATAATTGAATTGTTGTAAACTTTGAAACAACTTGGACCTAAAAGAAACGTTTTGGATTTCGATGAGACCGGTATCGGGTTTCCATATTTGGATATCCGAAAACCACATCGATCCAAATTAACGATCGATCGTGAATCTCAAGTGAAGATGTAGATTCAGAGTGCAAGGGTTATTGTCGTTAACTCTGAGGGTGATTCCAAAATGAGTGTAACGAGATAATGCCTTTGGTTTCGTTCGAACCCAGAACGAACTTGTATGGATTGAGTGCTTTCAGAACATCGTCAGGTGGATGATGAGCATTCGATATGACGTGATCACTAAAGGTAATCGTAGCCTCAAGCCTCATCAACCGGGAATGGCTAAAATAGGGGAGGTGCAGCCAGGTTAAGTGGGTCATGCCCAAGTAGGACGAGATTTTCCCCTGTCTAGAGGTCCCTTTTTATTCGGCTGTGTGGGCGGTTTCTAGCTACAACCGCGGGGTTGTCTTGTTCGGAACTGTTCAGTAAGGAATGGTTCCGGCCTTGTGTTGCAGGGGATTGGGAGTGATCCTCGGTACGTTGATCTAGGCCACGTACTGTGACGGGCGGTACCCCGGTAGCCATTTCATTGTATGGAATCCAAAATCCAATAAGTGTCGTACGTTTTAGTTGTGCCCAACTATGTTGGAACGTGAGATGTAAGAATTCCAGCTTTTTCTGTATTTTACTTGAAAACCCTAGACACTATTATAATATCATTGAATTTCCTATCAAATATTTTGGTTAGCGTAAGGTAAAAACTTTTCCATGTTTATGTGTGGAAAGTCTTAGGAGATACCTTTCTTTTCAAAAGGTTTTTAAAAGTTAAGCAACCTTAACCTGTTATTCACACCAGACCCATGTCTGACCCGAAGTTTATCTTCTGTTTTTCTTAAACTCTTGGGTACTCAAATTTTTACGAGTAGCCAAGGGATTCAGGTTAGCTTTTGACGAATTATGGAGGAGCAATGGAACAGGAGGCTTCGGCGTTAGATATGTAGTTCCGGTGTGTGTTCTCTATGTTGGTATCTCTTTGTCGAGTTGTATTGAGTTGTAATAACTAGAAAGGTGTTTATAACTGTCTAGTATGTGTTGAAAATTCTGTGTAACTCTGATTAGTGTTGTATACTATGTAATATTATGTTATTAACATAATTTATTCGTTCCGCTGTTGAGATTCTGATGTTGTTTCTTCTTTCTCTTCTTTCTTTTCTCTTTTCTATCCCTTTGTTTCTTGAAGATGATATGATTTTCTGTGGTGAGAAAGTCGGGTCGTCTCGCTTAGTATCAGTGCATTAGGTTGAGTAAATACCTAGGCTCTAGAGTGGTGTCTATCATGAGAGAGCGTATTTGTAATTTTTATATATAATTATATATATTTATTCTACCTATCTGTTGGGTTACCTGTTCAGGTTTTCCAATATAAGTTATAAAGGTAGATGGGGAAGTGGTGTGTGTAACACGACTACCATTGGTCGGAGTTTGAATGTTTGAGGTTAGAGTTGTATTTGTCGAGATTGTAGACCCAATACCGTCTCGAGTAAGTTTTGTAGTGATGAAGGATTTCATTGATCTCTGAAGGAAACCTTTTAAAGATTTGGAGTTTATTTTTGAAGTTTGGATGAGTAGAGTTTGGATCTATCGGCTAGGCAGAAGCGAGTGATGGTGTTTTGATACCTCAGGAAGTAGTGGCTGCATGATGAGACGCAGTGACTATGGATGTTCCCAAAGATGTTTTCTTTGGAACATGTTTAAGGAGGTGAGTCTGCTTCGATGTTATGGCTGTGTTCAGCATGGTGTTTCTGTTGATTTGAGGTCCGAGTTTCTCGAAGAACTTTGGATTTGGAAGTCTTTGGCATCTGTGTCAGTAGTACAGCTCGGAGTGTTCTGTGTCGGCAGGAAGTCTTCTGGCTTACCAGTTTTCTGAAAGTAGAGTTCAGAAGCAGCAGAGTGACCCGTTTCATCGATGGGTTGGCTAGTTAAGTGTAAGTTGTTCTGTTTGATTAAGGGAACAGCTTTCTTTGGATCTGGTTTGGATTGATCGCAAAGTGACTTGCGATTGTTTGAGTATTATCTTGGGTTATCAGAGTTTTCCGGATGTCTTCATGAAGTTAAAGGTTTGTCTGCATCTGGAGATTGAGTTTGCTTATCGACTAGAATTCCAAGAGTGCTATCGGTGGTTCGGCTTAGTAGAAGTATGGTTCTTAGAAATTGAGTGGTGTAGCAGCTCAGGGTTTTGGAGGAACCTCTGAGATTTTCTTATGGATCTATTGAACCATATTTCTGGGATGTGTTGTCCAGTTTGGGCTCGTGTTCTTCTTCAGCATTTTCTTCTACTTCGGATCAGAGTTGAGCAGCGGAAGCAGTTTGGAAGTGTATCTGTTTTTCTTTTCCTGGACAGGAGAAGTGAGTTGTTGTCTTCTGATGTTTGAGGAGTAGGGTTTGATCTTGGTTGATCTTGAGGAGATCATTTTGTTGGGTTGATTAGTCTAGTTTGTTTCTAGAGACATTAGCGAAGGTTGAGCTGATCAGTAAGGTTGTAGGCAGCCCAGGATCATCCGGATTGAGTCGGAGGAATTTGGATTCAGATGTCGGAGATTTGATTTTGGATAAGTTTTCTCCGATCAAAAAGGAGCTGTAAGATTAAGTAAGGCTAGGAAGCTAACTCCGAAGTGTTTTGGTTCTTTTCTGTAAGAATAAGTGATTGATCTACAGGATTGAATTGCCAGTTTGGATAACTGGAATTCGATGAGTTTCACGTATCTCTGAGGGAATACGTGTATGATCTATCTTTGGTTGTGGAACCAGTAGTTCGGGAGTTTTGGTTGTTGAGTCAGACTCGTCTGTAGTCTGATATCTTGTCTAGTGTTGTAGATATAGATGAATAGGAACTCTATAGTTTAGTAGTTTAGATTATTTGGATTCTGTAGAGCGAGTATCCCAGTATATACTTGGGGCAACTCGAGGAAATTCTATCCAAAATATTTTCTAGATAATTAGATTTATTTGATTGGATGAATCGGTCGTTTTGGTAGTTAGCATATGTTTGATGTATGCTTGTGTTTTAAAATTAAAATCTTTAATGAGATTATTAAATTACCTTTGTTTTAAATTTCGGGGACGAAATTCTTTTAAGGGGGAAGGATTGTAACATCCCAGAATTTTTAACAATATCAATTTAATAATCTGTATTAAAATTAAATTGATATAGATAATTTGTTAATAATAATTCAAATTGATTTAATAATCTTTTTCAATAAATATTTAATTGGTTATTTTATCTTTTAAAAATAATAAATTGGTTTCTATTTATAATATAAATATATAGTTCATAATGTAAATAGATTAGCATTGTTTTAAATTTAATAAATAAAGCATATTTTCTAATTCTAATATTTTAGTAATTTGAAAATTTGTTTTTATTCAATATATTAGCTTTTCAAAGTTATTGAATAAATATATCTTGGTTTAAATCTAGTAAATGAATCTTGATTTAAAATTCTTATATATATATATATATTTAATAATTTGGAAATTTTGATTTAATTTAATATTAAGTTTTTCAAAAAAAAACTATTAATAAATAAGTATATGATTTTGAAATGTTAAGACAAAGGTTTAAATGTTTAAAATAATTTTGGCTTGAGTTTTAATTTAAAATGAATTAACAAAAAAAGTTTTATAGCTTAATAAAATAGGTAATTTATTAATAAAGAAATAATTTCTTTTATAATTATTTTAATTTAATAATGAGTCATTTCTAAAAATAATATTAATAGTGTGTTGTTTTACAAAGAGGTTTTGAATAAAATGGCAATTATTATTTCAAATTTAATTTGTATATATAGCTTGTTTTTTTTAAATATTAGATTTTGAATTTGATTTGAATTTAAAATCCAAAGTATAGATTTTTAATTGTTTTAATTTTTATATGTATAAGCTTTATTTATAAGTATATTTGTTTTTATTTTAAAAAAATTATATACATATTAAATTCTAATTAACTAACAAACTAAATTAGGCTTAATACATATATTAACATGGAAATTTAATACAAATTACTTTTAAATAGGACAAGTGTTGTATTCTTAAGCTTTTATAACAAATGTTAAAAGATTAACATATTAAGTTGACAAATGCTAAAAAGTTATACAAGTGGCCTCTTTTAAAATCAATTTTCTTTTATTTTATAAAATCTGAAAATAACCTATATAAGAACACATCTTTCATTCCTATCTCTTTTTCTTCATTTCCTAATTAAAGAAAAATTTTAACTTGTTTTTTTCACAAATCTGAAACATGAAAACCCAAATCAGTTTACAAATCCAAATTTAAACTCCTCATATCAATGATCAAAACTCCTCATTATCCAAAGTCAGTCCTCTTCAAAAATCCAGCATTTGCCATTTTCAAAACCAAATCTGTTACAAATTCCTCATATCAAAAAGTCTGCATCATTTTTATTTTCAATCTGGAAAATGAATTCTGCATGCCATCTGAAATCAAAAAGGAAAATCTGCATAATTTTTCTCTGCAATCTGGAAGCATGCAATTGTGTTAAATCAAGAAAAAAGCAACTTAAGGATTCAAAGTATAAAAAGACTGTCTCCAAAAAAAAATCTGAAGCAAGGACATTTTGTTTTCAGCAACTCAATTTCTAAAGCATTTCAAATGAGGCTCTGCTTCCTTTTAAAACAGCGAGTAACTTTTAAATCTTAAATTATTAATTAGGTTTCATGCTAATATGTTTTGATATAAATAAGTATTGTTTGTGTATTGATAAAATTCTGATGTGAAATGTATTTGTGTGCATGCTGTAAATTTCTCTGTTCTATTCTGTTTTCTAAGCAAAAACTATGATTCAAATTCTTATCTTTTAATTAAATTTCTGATAGAATAAAACTTATTAAATAAAGTTGTTTGATTATCTTAAGAAAATATTTAAAATTTTAAGTAAGTTAAGATATAAGTTATTGTCTCTGGAAACATAGAAAAACATCAGTGCATGTTGATCTTAACCAAAATCCAAACATGTTAATTTTGAAATTCAGTATTATAAATCAGAAGCATTAGCTAAAACATGATTTTAAAATCAAGAATTAGGATTTTTTGAATTTAGTTAAGGGTGCAGTTTGGTATTGACTGGAAATGGGATTATTTGCAAATTCTGGTGATCTTTAAATTGTGGAGGCTCGGGTTTCTTCTGGGTGATGGAGAAGGGTTAGGAGAAGCTAGGAAAAATCATTGATGGTGATGGATATCATTGTGGAAAATGCAGCTTTGGGAATTCTTTTTAAACACTAGTTTTAAAGGGGTTTGAAGAATCGATCATACGGCTTAAAGGGTTGAACGAGTGTTATGACGTTTTGGCAATTGGTAGTTGGTGCATGGTTGAAGTCGAGGCCAGAGTGGCTGACCTCCAGGTGGTCGTAGCGGCGAGATTTTGTTGTTGACATGTTTTGAAGGGGAACCTGATTATGTTTCCAGGTCTTGGAATTGGGTGGTCATCTTTTTTTTTCTGGAGGTTTGTCTCGAATTTGATGTTCGTGGAGGGTTGTAGTGACGGTTTCAGATGTGTAGCGATCATCAACGATGACCAATGGTGGCCGGAGTCACCGTGCATATGCACGGTGATGAGATTATTTGAAATCCTGGTGATGTTTGGTTAAAGCAGAGAAGGCACTCAAGAAAATCTCTGGATTGGTCAAAGTTTTGGGGTATTTGGCTTGGGGTGGATGGGATTTTAACTCGAAGTAAATTAGCATAAGCTCGGGTGAGTTTAGTTTCAGGTTTTTTTTCAAAAACCTAACAGTTGCTGTTTTTTTTTTAATTTTTAAAACCTGAAGCTTTTGAGGTAAGGAAAAGTTTAAGCAAAGTTTTAAATTCAAGTTTGAATTTTGGAATCCATGTTTAAATCTAAAATCTCAGTTTTAAATAAAATAAAAAATAAAAATAAAAGTAATAAAGTTTAAAACTTGAATTATTAACTACTTTAAATAGTAGGTAGATTGAATGTTTTAAAACTGATTTTTTTTTTTAAATATGAGCAAGTTTAAAATTAAATTTAAATCTGGAAATCAAAAGTAAAATATGAACTTCAGTTTTGAAATTAAAAGAAGTTTTTAAATTTAAAAGATTTAATCAAAGTGTAAAATTTAAATTATTGAATTTTGTTTCAAACTCTTAGGAGTTTCATTATTAAGACAAGCACTTGTTTGTCTTATAATTTAAAAAGTTTAAATTGTTTAGAACTTTGTTAAGTTTAAATTATATTCATTTTGAATCTCATATTGGAGATGAAATGTTAAAATAAGTCCAAAGGTAATTTGTTTGCAAATAAATTTGTAAATGACAATTTAAACATAACTAAGGAACGTTTTATCTTAAAAATTAGTTAAGATTAATGTTTTGAAATTAATTTATTTTAATGTGGTAATTAAGGAAAAGTTAGTTAATTTAATTAATTAATTGATTAGGGATTAATAAATATTGATTAAGGGTTAATCAATTTGAAATTAAAGATCATTAATTAGATTATTAACTAATGATTAAAGGTTTATTAATTAAGCAATTAATTTATAATCAAGGTTAAGTGACAGTTAACACTTAATTAATCAAATAATTTGGCTTTAATTAATGGGTAATTAAAGATAATTTAATTTGTGATTAATCTAAGTTAATTACTTAATGAAAATAATTAGAGAATGTTAATGAAGGTCACAAACGGGGATTATTTAATAATTAATTAATGTGGTTAATTTCTAATTAATTAGATTAATTAATTTAATAATAATCATTTGTGAATTGTTGAGTATAATTACTTAATGAAATAATTAAGAAATTAATTGCTTAAGGTAATTAATTGAGTTAAATGATTGTTTAATTTATTTAATTAAGTTTAATTAATTTAAACACTTGATGGTTTAATGGTAATTACTTAATGTAATTAATGGATTTGAAATTTCCTAGGAAGTAATTGATTGGTAATTACAGGATGTAATTAATGGAAGATGTTTTAAGAATGTAAGTAATTTCGATTAAATTACTTTGTAATTAATCAAGGGAATAATTAAGAAATTAATTAAGGAATAATTAATTTATTTTAATGAAGTAATTAATTTAGTTAATTACTGAATGTGATTAATCTGGAATGATTAATAATTATGGTTAATTATTCAAGGAAATTAATTTTAATAAAGTAATTAATTAAAATTAAGGATCATTAATTAATACAATTAATGATGTAATTAAAGTTGATTAATTATGGTTAATTAATCAATGACAAGTGATTAAAGGTAATTAATTAATGTAATTTATTAAGGATTAAGGTAATTAATTATAGTTAAATAATTAATTAAAGTAATTAAAGGTTAATTGCTATTTTTGGCTGAGAATAATTAATTTGTGAAATTAATTAAGGATATTTACATGAATGTAATGAAAGGATAATTAATCAAGGGTGATTAATTAAGGTGATTAATTTGAATGAATAATTAATTGATTGTAATCAATTAAATGGTTGAGTAAGCAAGATTTATATTGATAAAATAATTAATTTAATTTATTTTAAATTAATTAAAGATGAAGTAATTAATTTAATTTATTTTAAATTAATTAAAGATGAAGTAATTAATTTAATTCACTTTAAATTAATTAATGATGGAGGTAGTTAATTTAATTCGTTTTAAATTAATTATAGATGATGTATGAAGTAAATCATTGCTTGTGTATGAATGGGTGATATTGATTGCCTTGAATGGTTGTGATCTTAGAAATGAGATAAGTGATGTTGTGTGATATGAATGCTTGGTTGCATTGTGATATGGATTATCTATTTTGATGATAATGTGGATTAACTGTTTATTATGATAATGTTGATTATCAAAATGTGATTTGTGAGTTATCTATCTATGTGTATATAGATAATTGAATTGTTTTAAACTTTAAAACAACTTGGACCTAAAAGACACGTTTTGGATTTCGATGAGACCGAGATCGGGTTTCCATATTTGGATATCCGAAAACCACATCGATCCAAATTAACGAAGGTCGTGAATCTCAAGTGAAGATGAAGATTCAGAGTGCAAGGGTTATTGTCGTTAACTCTTTGGGTGATTCCAAAATGAGTGTAACGAGATAATGCTTTCGGTTTCGTTCGAACTTGGTATTAACTTGTTTGTATTGAATGCTTTCAGAACATCGTCAGGTGGACGATGAGTATTCTAAGTGATGTGTTCACTAAAGGTAATCGTAGCCTCAAGCCTCATCAACCGGGAATGGCTAAAACAGGAGAGGTGCAGCAAGGTTAAGTGGGTCATGCCCAAGTAGGACAAGATTTTCCCATGTCTAGAGGTCCCTTTTTATTCGACTGTGTGAGCGGTCGCTAGCTACAACCGCGGGGTTGTCTTGTTCGGAACTGTACAGTAAGGAATGGTTCCGGCCTTGTGTTGTAGGGGATTGGGAGTGATCCTCGGTATGTTGATATAGGCCACGTACTGTGACGGGCGGTACCCCGGTAGCCCTGCCATTGTATGGAATCCAAAATCCAATAAGTGTCGTACGTATTAGTTGTGCCCAACTATGTTGGAACGTGAGATGCAAGCATTCCAGCTATTTGTGTGTTTTACTTGAAAACCCTAGACACTATTATAATATCACTGAATTTCCTATCAAATGTTTTGATTGGCGTAAGGTTAAAACTTTTCCATGTTTATGTGTGGGAAGTCTTACGTGATACCTTTCTTTTCAAAAGGTTTTTAAAAGTTAAGCAACCTTAACTTGTTACTCACACCAGACCCATGTCTGACCCAGAGTTTATCTTTTGTTTTTCTTAAACTCTTGGGTACTCAAATTTTTACGAGTAGCCAAGGGATTCAGGTTAGCTTTTGACGAATTATGGAGAAGCAATGGAGCATGAGGCTTCGGCGTTAGATATATAGTTCCGCTGTGTGTTCTTTATGTTGGTATCTCTTTGTTGAGTTGTACTGAGTTGTAATAACTAGACAGGTGTTTATAACTGTCTAGTATGTGTTGAAAATTCTATGTAACTCTGATTAGTGTTGTATGCTATGTAATATTGTGTTATTAATATAATTTGTTCGTTCCGCTGTTGAGATTCTGATGTTGTTTCTTCTTTCTCTTCTTTCGTTTCTCTTTTCTATCCCTTTCTTTCTTCAAGATGATACGATTTACTGTGGTGAGAAAGTCGGGTCGTCTCATAAAGGGAGTTTGTGTTGGAGATTAACATCAATGGGGAAAACCATGCCCTTACTTTAGTATATATGTATTGCTCATGCAGGTGGTAGCATGTTGCACATCATGCTCTATTTTAGAAGTGGTCAAGGTTGCTTTTACTTCTTTATCGGCCTTGCCCTTATAATAATATGGCGAGACCGACTGTAAAAACCTTGCTTTCTACGTCATAATAATATATAAATTTAAGGGGGTTTTTACTTCAAGGGCTTATTTGTGCAGGGTAATAAGTTTTAAGGACACTACTTCTAAATAAATAGTTTAAGGACATTTTACAAGAAAAAGATGAAAGAATTTATTATTTTTAGTTATACAGAAATAATGATAAAAGGATTTATCAATTTCCTGCATAACTTAAAAAGATAAATGAATTTATCATTATGCTGTAAATTTTCCTTAAAACTAATTATTCAAAAGTGTCATCCTTTAAACTTATTACCCTGCAAATAAAAGCCCTTCAACCTAATTTTCACTAAATTTAATTTAAATAAAAATATAAAAATTCAAAATTTGATATTATTATTTTAAGGTTAACTTTTACTTAGTTAAAATTTGTTTAATAAAAGATTTTTTTTGAATAAAATAAATAAATTTAATTAATAAATAAATTCTTTTAGGATAATGTATTGAAACAGAATAAAATGTTTTAATAAATATAGAATATTTTTAGTGTGTAAATAGTTCTCAAATGGTTGAAATGGAATTTTATTTAACAATAATAAAGTGAATTAATCAAAGAAGATAAGTAAACAATGTATTTAGAACTTATCGTTGAATTTATTATAAATATATTTTAAAAATGTGTTTATAGATAAATGTGAGAATTTATTATAATATTCATAAAGGGAAAAATTTGCAGCTTAAGGTAAGGGAAAAATAGAAAAATACACTTTGTAAATACCCATTCATTAATTTCCATTATTTGACCATACTCCCTAATAATCAAAACCCCTTTTCCCCAAATCCCCTTGAGCTAATTACCTCACGTGTTCAAATTTGGAAAACATACGAAAGAACGATTCGAAGAAAAGAGATGAACGTGGTGGTTATATGTGTTATCATCAAGGGGGAATACCATTGAAGTGGCGATGGAGATGCGAGGCCGTAGATCCACTCATCGCGATGGTGATCGCGTTGAAGGCATGATGCGTACAGGCATGGAAGAGTGTGGTGATGTAGTGTTGGCAGATAGAGAAGATTCATGCCGTGTCAATGTGGCGGCTAGGATGGCAGTGTGCGAGCTTCAAAAAGTAGCGGTGGTAAGCATGGAAGGGAGGAAGTGGGTGATGTTTCTTATGGCGATGGAGGAGATAATTGTTGAACAAATGGTGAAAGCTAAAGCAGAGTTTGATTCTAACATTCGTCATTTCAGTAAGTTTTTTAATTCACATCTACTTCTAATTTAATTTGCAAGCTTTGTTTTTAGTATGAATTACGATAATATGGTAATGATTGAATGAAATGATTGAAATACAATTGCACACTATAGTTTCAATTGGTTTGGTGTTTGAATATGCTGAATTGTGTGCTTGAAATATTGGATTTGAATCGATGGTTGAATAGGATATTGTAAGTATGTACAAACCATCAAAATGCATTTGATTTTTGTAGCTAGATTAATGATTGTGCTTTGTTTGTGTGATCGAATTTTGCCAAAAAGCAACTCTGGTCATAAAAATATCTTTCTATTTGATTAGTCATATTTTCTGGAGTAAATTTATTTTAGAATTTTCAATTTGGATTGATTTATTATTGAATTCATTTTAAATATAAATGGATGGTTTTAAATGTTTTTAAAGTTTTCAAATGTGACTTTACCCACTTTGGGAATTTTATTAAAACTGTGTTTGAAAGAAATTATTACTAAATCAGATTAAATTTTAAACTCATTTCCGTATTTGATTTATATTCCAAGCTTTTAAAGTGATTTTATTTATTTATAGTCCTCTAAAATTGATATTTAATTATGTTTTGAATCTAAGAATGTTTTAAAGGAAAATAAAGTATACTGCTCTTTTATAATATTTATTATAAAAAAATTGTCTTATTTTAAATGATTTTGATTATATAGGTTACTTAAAAATATTTGGAGGATTATAAGATTTTTAAAATGTTTTTAATAAATATTCTTCTTTTATATGATGAGAAGTAAAAATAAAGCATGTTGTAGAAAAAAACATCTTATTTCAAATTATTCGAGTATAAAAGTCTTTACAAGTGATTTTAAATGTGTTTATCATGCTTTGTAAATAAATAACTCTACTTTAAAATGAATTAAAGATATAAAAGTGATTTTTGAGAAATTATATCTTTATGTGCATCTTTATAGTAGTTATTTATACAAACGTTTAAGTGCAAGAATTATTTTTATAAGTACATTTAAATCGAAAGGCGTTACAAGCACTTTCAATATATTCTGAATCACTTAAATAAAATATATACATGTTTTATAACGTATAATCGAAAATCCTTTTTAACGCTATTCTATAAATAACACCTTTTCTTTATAATGAGGATTTTAGATAAATGATTTAGTATTAGAGTTTGGTATGGGACTTTCGGTAAAAATTTATCGACTATTTGTAAAACATGTTGTGTAGAATATTTTGAGTGAGGAGAATTTACAACCTTATAGTAAATATTCAAGTAAACCCATGTGGTAGGAGATGCACATGTGTTACTCAAGTAATTACTATTTAGGAATTATATAACACATTTTCAGTAGTAGAGTCTACTAACTTGTAGTAAATATTCAAGTAACACCATGTGGTATGAGATGCACGGACATTGCTCGAGTGATTACTATTTGGAAGTATAGGACATTTTTTGGTAAGGCGTGCTTTTAGGCTCGTCTTTAATGGAGTTTACTAACTTGTAGTAAATATTCAAATAAACCCGAGTGGTATAGGATACCCGGGCGTTACTCGAGTAGTTACGATTATGAAGTAGGTGACACTTGTCATGCTGACATGCTTTCATATAGTCTTTGAGTTGATGTGCTTTCAAGTCGACTTTGTATTGATTTGCTTTCATGCCATATTTATGTTGATGTGCTTTCGTGCCATCTATGAGTTGACATGCTTTCATGTCATCTTTATGTTGGTTCAATTTGTTCACTCTTTTTATTGCAACCTTTATGATTTTATTAATCATCATATTTTCTATGTTTGCCTATGAAGGGCACGATTTTGTTTTATGAAGTGGTTATTTTTGTTGATGATTATGCCATGGCATATTTTCAGGTTGCGATTATATCATTTTGGATGTGCCATTTTGCTTTGTTTGATGAAGTATTATTTAGTGTACTATGACTATATTGTCCAATATTCACCTATGCTTTAATAATACGATCGCACCCTTTTGATTTAGATATAGTCTTACCCGTTTATTATTTTTCGAATACTCAAGTTAGACCAAGACATTACTGGTTTGGGACTCAACGACCTTGGATGTTGGGTTAGCGTTTTAGGAATACATATATTTGGTTATATCATTTTTTACTAGTCCTCTTGTGTGTATGTGTGTGTATTGTGTAAAATATTTGTATGAGTTAGTAAAATGTCAATGTGTATTCTTTTAAAACTCATCTAGTGCTTGGTGTATATGTATATATATGAGTCTAGTGTTTTCAATTATAGAATCATTTTATAAATATAGTATGAGATGTGTTTTTTTTTTCGTTGTGATCGATGACTTTGTGTTTTATGTTATATCATATATTGTTCTGTTATGAAATTTGCCAATGTGTACATGCTTTATTCCAATCACTATACCAAAATAGGCAAATTCTAACATTTATAAGTGTTACAAATAATTTCAGTAACACTTTTTAAGTGTTACTAATGGACTGTGAGGAATGGAGCGACCAAATTTGTAACACTTATAAGTGTTACAAACATACGTATTACTAACACTTATAAGTGTTGGTACATAAATATACGGTAACGCTTATAAGTGTTGGTAACGAAATATACGATAACACTTATAAGTGTTGGTACAGAAGTATACGGTAATGCTTATAAGTGTTGGTAACGAAATATACGGTAACACTTATAAGTGTTGGTACAGAAATATACGGTAACGCTTATAAGTGTTGGTAACGAAATATATGGTAACACTTATAAGTGTTGGTACAGAAATATACAATAACGCTTATAAGTGTTGAAAAATGATTATTTAGTAACACACATATATACCAAAACTTAAACGCAAAGTTTAAATATAAACACTCTACAAATAATGGTTTCCATATCACAAATAATTCATCATACATATTCAATGCAAAGTTTAAACACTGTGAAAATGTAGTATAATATATCATAAACAATTATTTACATATCTAAAATACCACAATGTCATATATTCAGATATTATTACAACATAAGCTTCAAAAAAAAAATTCAAAATACACTTAAAGTTTAACTTACGGTTAACCTAACCATTCTTGATCATCCACTCCAAACTCTAATGGTTTTGAATATTCTTCAACATCCAATACAACAATCCAAAGCGCCCTTCTTCAAGTTCCTGCATTTAATATAAACGCTTGATAAAAACGTATACCTTCAAAATCAAAAGGTTAAAGACTGAGCTACAACTCAGGTTCTAAATTTTTTTCTGCATTTATGAATTCGCAAACTTAGTCTGCAAAATACATGTTAATCAAACTCAATTAGCATTTACGAATTGAGTTTGCAAACCCAAGCACGGCTGGTATCGCACCTGTGGTGATTAATAACATGCATTAGGAAATAGTACTTAAGATAAGATACTTGATGAAAAGCATGCAGTGCTAGCAGGTTATAGACAAACCATTGAGATCCATGTCAGGAGGATCAAAAATGTTTCCAGACAAGACTAAAGAAGTGATGCGTCTGGTGGTGTCACATTGAACATAATCCCTATTGCAGCAATCATTTGTTGAGTTTGCTACCCAGTCTAGATACGAGTGGTAAAAGCTTTTATCAGGGAAGGAATCCTTGAATGCAAGAAGTGCTGCTTTATCTGCTTTGTTGCATGTCGCCGCGTTTACAGAAAAAGACGCAGAAGCAAATAATGCAAGAACTGCTGCTCTATCAAGGAAGGAATCTCAATTGCCTCCACCATTTCTCACTGCTACTACAACACTGTCCACATCACTTCACTGTCTACCCTCTGCACAGACTACCACCTCACTATCAACTCCACCTCTTTTCTGCACCACCATCAGATACACTCCAGTCATCACCATACCACCAACCGCAGTTCATCAAACATCAACCAAGCACCACTTAACACCATCTACATCCTCATTGCCAATCAAACAACAGTGCACACCACAACAGCTCTACAAAACAACAGCAAGCACTACCACTTTCCCTCATTTTCCCTTCAACAAACAACAGCAATACTATACCATTTAGCCTCTGACCAACTTCTAGTACCATACCACCATCAACTGTTACCAATACATACTTAAAACAACCTGTCAAGTCATCGACTTCCCATTGCCTCTGCTCATCACACTTGCAAACTGTCTAAACTACCACTTCACCACAGCAAAACCCAACCACAAACTTGCAAAACCAACATCACATTAACCACAAGCATTGCCTCAACACAACTGCTACTACAAACCCTTGTCTACCATTCACAAACACCCCTGACCACCATCCTAAACCCATCACAATAGCCATACAACTGACTTCAAACACACACACCCTCCAACTTGATAACTGCATTCTTCTACCATATACATCCACCTACCTCTCCACGCAGCTGCCTTCAACTCAACCATTCAACTAACAAACAACCCTCCTTACATCTACATTACAAACTACAAACCTGCCTCATCATAGTACATGCTGCCCTTCAACACACATAATCACCACTACTGCTACTTCCTTTCAAACAATTGTTTCACATTGAACTCTTCACCCTAACCAATGACATCTACCCATGCAAAATTTTTTGCACTCAACCAAACCTACTGATCTTCTTCCCCATTGCAATTGCAGAGCTGTTATGCATTCTTTTGCATATTTCTCATGATTCAAACAAACATTATTTTAATTGATGAAGTCTAATTTGTAAATGAAGATACCATTGCAATGCATTTAAGTGGAATGCCAAGTAGATCAGCCGTAAGATCTAACTGTTGTATGACCTTTTTTCTAGGAAATAATGGTTTTTCAGTTATAGTCGTGAAAAATGTATCCTATGCTCCATATATCGATTGCAGGGGTATACAGCAAAATACATTATTCACAAACATAAATTAGCACACGATAGTACCTCATGCTTGCTAAAATAAAAAGAGTACTAAAAGGAAAAGAGAAAGAAGAATAATCAACAATGATCAGGAACTATTAACATCAAATTTGACTTAGAAGCATATCACAAAAAATATTTCAATAATGACCAAGAACTACTAACATGTTGATTTTGTCAAGTGAAAGCAAGATAATCAATAATCAAAACATGATAATTATAGGAGCGATGGTACACAAAGTACAGAAGAAAAAAACCCATAAAAAATTTGCATGTGAAGATATAAAACAAGAGTGAAAGAGGCTTTTCTTATTTTACAGGTGACTTAGTGAAGATAACGAATTGGAGTGCACATTACAATAACTTACAGTAACATGCTCTGGGCTTATTCATACATATTTGAGGCTCAAAATGGATCTTGATACATCTTGGGTTAGTATGAAGAGCAGGGTTTGTCTTATTGCTTCACATCAACCACCCATCTGCTTTAACAAAATCACATAAAAAATTTACATTTGTACATTGCCTTTTCACATAATGAAGTATCCATGATCTGTGATACAAAACCTTTTCAATAAATAATGGTGCAGTTAAGTCTGCATCATTGTCATCTCCCGAATTGGTTTTCAGTAAGCAAGTCTGGAAAGTAGGATCTGTCAACTCCTAATTCCATCCCGAACCAAAACCATGTAACTCAGCTCATTATTGTTAACACCTGATTTCATCTTCTAACTGCTTTATGCAATGATAATCTGGAACTCAAAAAAGGAGTATTAGAAAGTGCCATTATGCACACAAAAGAAAAAGTTGATGCAGATGTTGAGTGG
Organism: Allium cepa; assembly: GCA_030765085.1. Classification (NCBI taxonomy): domain Eukaryota; kingdom Viridiplantae; phylum Streptophyta; class Magnoliopsida; order Asparagales; family Amaryllidaceae; genus Allium; species Allium cepa. Next base: position 139,339,593 of record CM060937.1, on the reverse strand, counting down.
TGGTAGCATATCAGAAGATTAACAATCTTTCAATTCTTTTCACGATAAAATCCCAAATTAACTACATGATTAACTCTATTCACCTTAGCTAAACAATAGCTAAAGCTAAAATCTTAAAGCACAATTATGAACTCACGCACCTACAATAGGTGGCAAAGAGATAGTGTCATCATGGTATCCTTTTACTCCATGAAGTCATGCTCAGCATATTAATTATAATATATATAGTATAATCAAACTTTATTAATGCTAAAAGCTGAATGAGGCCTACAAATTCTTATGAAGAATAATTTATAACACATACATATTATGTCATGTAATCATAAAAGATAAGGATTTGACAAATATTTTTGTATGTTTGGCAGACTGAAACAATAATCAAAATTTACATTTCTATTTCTTATTTAATCAACAATGTAAATGACTTTTACATTAGATATAACACCATCAAAGTGTAAAATTCTTTTTTTCCCTAACCACTTATGTGAATTTTTGATAACCAAAATAAAAAAAGACTTTTTGGAAAAGAGTTACAGAGTAACGGCGCAAGGCATGGATTAAAGTGCCAACTTCCTCAAACAGAGGATCGACTCATTTTTCACATAGAAAATTGTTATAAAACTCTGGCAAATATCCATCTGGAAATAGCACAATATATCTGCTAGTGCATGTTCCGGGCAATGGTTAGATTTGCCTTAAGGGTTTATATTCAGCTATTGTATGTACATAAGTTGGCTTGATAATAGAACAGCAGCTGTAATCAAACTATAATTTGATATTTGCTTGTATTATTATCTTATCTAGTTAATTGAAAAATGTTTAAACGGTGTACGATTTACTTTCCTTGTTATGGACTGTAATGCATTTTTGTGTATTTGATTTCTTTACTTTTTTTTATAGTATTAAGCGTTCATGTGTGCCCATTATTTGTTAAATGGCAATTCAAATGAAACAGAAAGGAACCTGCTACATAATTTATACTTAGTTTTCAATACATGCAGAATGAATTTCATGTACTACTTATTCTCATCTCCCATGATAATATAGCACAATCAATATAACTTATTTAAGTTAGGCATCTCTTTATATAGGAAAAATTATTTAATATTAGGTTATAATGCAAATCATACTATATAAATTCATATTTACTGCTCATGCACTTGTTCACATACAACACACATTCCATTCTGCACACATCCTCATGTGATGACTCCGCACGATTCCATTCGTTCCTATTTTCTCACTAACATTGCCCCTTTAATACCTTAACACTATCCTTTCATTGCCTCTACTTTACTAAGCGTACATTCTCCTCGTGTTCTTAACTATATAACAACACATAAGACTACTCTTTTTATAAGTACAACCACCTAGCTAACCCATAATTAATCACTTCTCAAAATAACACTAAGGACTAAGGGTGTTCTCTTATCTCCTCTTTTTGGGTAACATATCCTGTAGTGGTCACAACATATATCTAAAGCCGCTCATCAGATAGAGTATAAGATTCTCTCATTTATAACCATTGCAAGATTCGCTCATCTACAAATATTAAACTGTATGATCACTCGTTTACATTATCACTTTGACATTATGTGGAGCTAGTCTTATCTCTACTTAGATTTAGAGTGATATACTTTTCACTTGCTACCCGTTGTAAGAAAACGACAACCATATTTACTTTAGCATTAGCAATTTAGCACTAGGGAGCCTGCTCAAATCTTACTAATATAACTAATTCATAGAGCTACAGTGCTTGACACACACTAAAGAGCTACAGTGCTCGTTACTTTTATCTTTGGAATGGTTTAACGCCACTCACATAGCCCTTCACTCTTACACACTCATACATATTCGTATAGAAATAATTAAATCTCACACATTTTCACAAATTATAGATATTCGAGCAACACTGTCTTAAATTGCTGCTTGCTAATTCAACATGAAATAATGAGCATACATGCTCACCAAGATCCTAGACACTGAGTATGCCTGCTGGTATACACACTACATCTAACTTTTCATAGATTACTGCATACTACTAAGCATTCCACCCACATAGGCAACTATCATCTAAAATATGAGAGAAGTTCTCAATGCTACCAACAACCTTCTACACTAGGTTAACCACCCACATATTCTATGGAGCCTTAAGTCTTTAGCATCATCTTAAACAAAATAAACGTACATCGCACACACAACTCATAACGTATCTCAGATGTAATAGAACGTCTCTATAAATCAGTGATCAGTATCACGACTCAATACCATATTCACATACCCTTTTAATATTTATTCATCAATTATTTCCTAAGTATTACTATTTTATCATAGAAATTCACATCTACACATCGATCCCTCATAACTGACCACTATGTCTAATCTATATTCATAATCTAATCAAATCACAACATATCATCAAAATCAACAGAGGACAATAAACATAAACTCAAGCCAAATGTCACTAACAATTAGTTCAAAATATAATACAATAATAATTTAATAATATGCAATCAAGGAATTATGAGCGAGCATTACTTACTGATTTCTCCTCCTAATTCACCCTCAAAATACATCGTCCTTGATCTTTGATTCTTTGATCCAGAATTTACATTGTTTTATCCTCCTTTGTTAGCTTCTATTGTCTTCTTCTTCTTTGATTGCCCTTTTGTGCTTGCCCTCTTTGGGCCTTTTCAATGGAAATAAAAAAAAGTAATGGCCCAGTGGTACAGAGCAGCGGCACTAAAAGAAAAGACAAAGGAAAAAGGGAAGTTAACAAGAATAATGGCCCAGTGGTGGGAACAACATAAATAGAAGACACAGCGTGAGAGAGGCAAATAGGCAACTAAGTCATGTACCAACATGAAAACATCATTCATTTATTGTCTGAAGAACTTCATATTTCAGCATCCAAATTAGACAACCAATGAGTTATATATAGTATAACAAGTACCAATGTCAGATATTAAACTAACGTACCAAACTTAGTTTTCAAAACCTTAAATAAGAGCTAGTACATCTATGTGTATTCGTATGTATACTTTATATATAGGTCTATAAATTTGAATATAAATAGCTGTTCATTTAATTCACTGCAAATAGATATACATACATATATATTTTGATTCATAAGTTTGTATAGCTACTAATAGTTAAGTAAAGGTAAATCCATCTATTTCGTTGCTGTATCCAAAGACTATAATTACAAAATTAAAATTTGTAAAAGATGAAACTATTCAGGAAGATATAAATAGGAGACACTCTTGCTAATTTCTCATGCTCGTTTGTGCTATTTCCAAATATATGAAATTGATTAGCCTCATCGTATTAAAATGGATCCTCTTTTGCAGTTAAAACTTATGACGCAAATCAACTTTTCCAGTTAAAACTATAGAAGAGATTCACTTAATTAAATCGACAACCAAATTAGAACTCAGCGGTTTAAATCAAATACATGCTAGAATAGTAGACGCTGTTTTACACCATATGTACCAAATCAAAATATATTCTTTCTACAGAAATTAATCACCTCAAAATACATGTCCATGAGGATGCGCCCAGAAAAGCCACCGATGTCGCTGGAGGCGCCGAAGGAAGCCGTCGATGTCGCTGGAGGCGCTGAGGGAAGCCGTCGCGGTAAGAGGAGAAACACTAGTGTTGAAATTAAAGAATACGCGGCCGAAAAGGGGATGGGAATGAATAAGCATGAGAAAAATAAACTTGTACAAAATTACTAACGAGGGTAAGTGTTATGAATTATTTACTCATTTACCAACCATTGTAACACTTGTCTATGTTAGCGAATATAACCAATGTGTTGCAAAGTTCATTCAGAAAATTATTTATTTTTGCTAACACATTTTCAAGCATCCTAACGCTTTTTCAATGTTAGCAATTACTAACATTTATAAGTGTTGGAAATTGAAAGTTATATATGTTACAAAATCACTGATTTGGTGTAGTGAATACCACAAACATCATTTGTAATTGTCTGAGGTAAAGAAAACATGTCGGTGTTAAACCGAAGAAATATTCATGGATGGTTGCTCATAACTAGCTTTATTCTTCATATTACTAGACAATATTACTATATAGTATTCTCTTGTAGTATTAGTATTGAGGTGGCGCTATACAGCTTGGTATTAGAGCAGGTTCATAGCAATATAGAGTATATGTGACATGAGTCTTGGCTATATTGTATCATAGAGTCCCCATTTCCCCTGGGGTTTGTGGTAGCTACCTAGTATTAAAGGGCTAGCAAAAGTATAAGATAATTACTGGGGTAATCATTAAGGAATGTACTTTTTATATATTATCCTTGCCTTTACCTCTTCTTTGTGTTTATTCCCAGTTAAATGGAAGTTGTGAATAAAGGAAATGAAGTTGTAGCCACACCAGTAGAGTTGACATTAGTGATGTATGCAAACCTCTGTGTGGCTTGAATATGAAAGAAATAGCTTAGTTAGAGGAGCTTTCAAGACCCAATTTCGATCTTGCATTTTGAATACTTCACAACCGTAAGTTGTGATAGACCAAATTCGGATAGAAGGAACTAGTAATGATCAGATTGCACAACAGAAATTAGAAGACAACTTTTCGTTGAAAGCATTGGTTTGTCTGATTGATTGTTTTAGTTATGTATGCACGGTTGTATTATTGTTTGTTGCTTTATTTCGGATAGTCTAGAATGCTGGATTTTAGTAGGAGTTACCACTCAATTTTTTTTATAAACCTACATGAATCTGGACAGGGCCAAAGTTAGAAGCCAGTAGTTCCTTCATATATGGAAGGCACTACGAAGGGACATGCATATTTGGTTTATACATATTATATTTTAAATATGGAATGGAAAAATAGTAAATAAACTAAAATAAAATTTATTGAACGATTGCTTGTTTTGTGAATAGTTAATTGTGGTGTGATGAATTGCATTGTTGTTAGTGGTTGATGAATGACTATATATACAAATTTCAAAATTAAATATTTTCATACAAGCAAGCACATGATTTAAAAAATATAAATATTATTTTATAAAGTTATGGAATATATTTTAGTCATTCACTTTGATTTTAATTTTTTAGTTGAGTGTTTTAGGAATTCTAATCAACAAGCCTGATCAGCGTTGTCAATATGGATTCCTAAATGCTTAAGGTAACGCGATATAATATTTAAGAACAATTAATGATAATTTTGCTTAGAATTTTATATTGTTTTATATAGTAAAAAATTATTATTTTAGAAAATGGAAATATTATTTTTCTAAATTTGAATATTTTAAAACAATGTTTATTGCCTTGGAGTATTAGCGTAAAGTTGAGATAAATGGCAGGTCATCGTTGACATAAAATCCTATGTAGTCTAGGTTGCAACAGTTGGTGAAACGAATCACTAAAATTTATGGCACAACAACGCTGTATACTTTAAAATAAATTATTCTATGGATTATTATACATAAATATCTATTTTTTTTATTTTGAAAAAAAGAAATTCCTTAGTAAGGTATGTTAACCCCAAAGAATGGATCAACATCCTAGATTGAGTGTGAATGTACCATCTATGTTTATCAAGGAAAATTGAATAAAAAAGTAATTCTAGATCGTAGAAAAAGTAAAGGAACAAGAAGTTTTTTATAGTGGTTTGGCTGTTAATGATGCCTATGTTCGTTTTATAATTTTCTATTAATGAACTGCTGTTACAAGTCAAATCAGATTACAATATGATTGAATCTCCTAAGTTAGATCAAGTCACAAGTGCAAGAGTTACTGGAGAATCATAGTGAATCCCTGGGTGGCTGTTGTGTGGGATGAGAAGAGTGAAGAATAGTTTCTACAGCATTTCAGCAGCCAGTCCACAAGATACTCTTCACGTGGCAAGTTGGACTGTATTTATAGGGGTTGGAGATCCATTGAGCTTAGTCACTTCGCCAAAAGAATACACTTGACGGTACGAAGATGCTCCAAAAGTTTCATTATGATCAATCTTAATGTGATGGATCGCTATCGATCCATGTATTAGGGGTTTTTTGGATCATTTCTTTTGGGTTGCATTCCATGCCTCATGTAAAGGCTCTCCATGTAATTTGGTAACTAGTTGCCTTATTTTGATGGTGACTCGTATATATGTTGCATTGAACTTTGACTGGAACCAGCTGAATGCTTACTACTTGAACTAGTTTGCTTGGAATACCATGAAACTTGGTAGACATCCTTAGAAAAGATATTGGATCATGATGCAAGAAGTTTAGAGGGCCCACGAGCAAGCCTTATGGATCGTTAGCGATCCATAGGTCACTTAGCTTATTTTGGCATCTTTCCTCTTGGGTCTTTTTCTTCTATTCCTTTTGTTTGATTCTTGAAATGTTTCGACTGTTCATGGATGTTCTAACTTCCTTTGAATTCTATTGGGTTAGAAACCTGGTTAACATTTGTCTCTCAGCGTGTGAATTCATTGTGAAAAAGGTGTGCTTTGGAAGTAATTTTTCTGATTTCCCATTTGCTGATGCTCAATTAATCGTGTTGAGGCTATCATGTGAATTTTGGGTTGGCTAATCAACCGTCTGTTGAGTTCGAATGCGAATCATCATTGATCGTAATGTTAAATCAACTTCAACCCCACAACTTACCAAATTCTTCCAAATAACACTTAGATCACACTTTCTTAGTTTAGAGAAAATTGACTGCAACTTTATGGATCGCTAGCAATACATAGTCCAAGGATCACTAGCAATATAAGGACTTAGAAGAACTGTTTTCATGCAATCTCCTGCTTAACATCATTTGAGCCGACCTTCCATCATTCCACGTTCTCGTTTACAAATTAAGCCATTTTCCTTAAGACTCAATCCAAATGCCTCTAAACCCTAACCTCACTCCCACCTATCCATCATCGATTTCCACCACCGAAGCTTCTTCCCACCGACCCCACTTTATTTCACGGTCATCTCGAGCCAGTCCTTAACATCTGAAACATCACCTACCTAGATCGCCATCCACCTTGCCTCCCTTGGATCGCCAAGAACTTGAGACTAACCATATTTTTCTTCTGACTTGAGGCTAGTGATGTGAATTTTGGCATATATTTAGCGATTTGGTGATGAAGTTGTATTGGTGACAGATGCAATGGAGAATTTGAATTGATTGCGACTTTATGGGAGTAAATAGAAGACAAGTCTTGAATTCTTCATAGAATGAAGCAAGGGTTTCGCCTCGGTGCTTGACATGTTTTGCTATCTTTATTCACAGAGTCAGAATTTACTTGCACCATGTTACACCGTTAATCCGAAACGACGTCTTACGGATTAATTTTGGTTTTTCTAGGAGGTGATATTAGCTTAGGGTAGCATCTCATATGCGGCTTATGTTGTTATCAATTTCCAAAGAAATGAAATTGACTTATGCTAAGAAATCTCTGCTCGATTCAGACCCATTGATCTACAAATTCTCACTTTGGATTGGTCCTATCAATGCACAGTCGGTGTACCTAGATTAGGAAGAGGTTTCTGTGTCGCTTCAGACAGTGGATCCGTCATCGATCGTTGATCGGTAATGAGTAAGTGCAGAGAAATAACTTTACCAAATGATAAGAAAAGCTTTTTTCCTTCTTCGCTGCAAGTAAAATATCTACACAAGATAGAGCATTTGTAGTGTTCAGGACACTGTGCCCATCCTACATAGATAACAGACTGCATTTTCCCTGGTCAATGCTTGAAATCTGATGATTCGGCATAATCGATATTTATTCGGAATTCTATTGTTTAGAAGGTGCGCATTTAGTTATTAATAGAATTACTTGACCACGTTAGATACAAGTTCTATTACATATAATGAAACACCCATTATCCCATCAAAAAACCACTGGAGGAATTGCCCCATTTCCAATTCACCCCAACGGATACACAATTTTGACTTGTATTCATGTTTTGTTTATATGGACATTCAATCGTGCCCAAAGCTTTGATGAGATGAGATAATTCCTCTCATTTAAGAACAGAAACAAATGTCCATCTCTTATGATCATCGAGCCCCAAAGGAATCAAAAAATTATGCCGTAGCTTCAAAGTATTTTGTCCCAGTTCAAGATCGAATATTTTTTCGTTAGTTGTCCTGTTTCACCTTTGGACGATAGGGATTAAGTCTTTTCTTTTATGCGTTGTAATTTAATATGACGGTATGGGATTTTTGACAGACTGAATACTCCTTATAGTTATTCCGAGGCCAAACCAAGATCTAATACATAGTCCCATCTTCCGTAGTCTGATGGCTATAGACACTAGAGAGAGATCGGTTAAGTCTTTGCTAATGGATGAGAATCTTCTTCGGTACAGGTTGCTGCAACCTAGGAGATCTTCCATTCCTATTGAAGTTCCATCTCCTTCCTATTATAGGATTCAAACATGCTTTGCTTCTTCACCATACGACCTTGAAGAGGGTGGTCTACGAGAAGGAGAAAGTTTATCCAGTTGATCAAATAAAGAATCTCGAAAAGGAAAAGATGTTACGACCAAAGCCAGGTCCTCGATTAGGATGCCCTCGATCATAAAGGAGGGGGAAGAGCAGTTCAAGGAGAATGAAAGCAAGGCTGCGGTGATCACAGAAAGGGAGGAGGGTAAAATTGAGGGTAGTAGTCGTTGTTATTCCTCCTCTAGTTAAGAGGAATTTGATGCAAGTTACTGTAAAGGAAACTTTGAGTCATGCAACAAAACTCCGAGAATGTGTCCTATTCTCCCGAGTTCGCCTCTGTAAGAGATGTTTGCTAAAGGTGCTCATACGCTAGTTGAAAAAATTTCATGTTTGTCCGTCAACGGAAACTGCTATTAACTTTGGGACTTGAGCAACGTTTATATTGATATCGATAAACTCATGGGTGATGATTTCGAGTTCTAAAGATTGTTTTCTCACCCTGGTCCTTCTATGTCTGGAGTTGGCCTGATCCCTACTATATTCGCTTCTCGATAGAGTTTTTCAACTCCTTTTAGGCCGCCTACAGCACATTGCACATTTCACTAGTTTGCGCTAACATATGCATTATTTGAGTTCATCTTCCCTCGCTAAAGTTCTTTATTTATTTTTTAGATCAGGTACTATAAGAGGTCGTGGACTTTGTGATGACCTTGAACAATTTATGAATGCACAATATTGGTCAAGACAGATTTCAAATCGACATTATCTTTGAGAAAATGAGAAAGAGCGGAGAAGGAGAAAGATTTCGAAGCCAAATTTCATCGTTGAGATGACAAAGACCGAGGTAGAGTTTATAAGATTCGTTATGAGAAGAGGAAAACTCTCGCTGACCGGGAAGAGTCATCAAAGCAATAAATGGTAGATAGTAGTTCTCATCCTTCTAAGCACCAAGCATTTGGCCCAGCTCCAGTCTCTGTTGGAATTGAAATTCTGACTTCTACTGTTTAAGTCTCTCTATCAACCCAGACTCCATCAACTCACATAGTGCCTACTTCTAGTTCTTCATGCCTCTATAAGAAGCCGACTTATATTCTTCCGTCTGTCCCTCCTAAGCCTGAAGCCACGCTCCTCGAATGGTTTCTAAAGGGAGTTAAACTTGAACATTACTTACACCAGATCCGTAAAGACTATAATATGACCAATCTCCAAGCGATTTAGATCGATTTGGATCAAACTAAAGGATGGGAGAAGTTATGCAAGCAACTGGCGGACACAAATCGTAACAACTACCAAGAGATCCTTTCCTTCGAATCAGAGAATGATGATTATGAATGGATGTTAATAGAATGAGATGACATAATCGTGCAATTAGAAAAGGGAAGGATGGTGCACTTCGAGAGAGTAAGAGAAATGTTAGCTTGTAGAAGGAATAAAGGGAGGCCCATATAAGTATTGAGATCATGTTCAGAGATCATATCAAGAAGGCCCATGCGAATGTGGTCAAGCTGAAAAAACAGCTTGAGATGCGAGATAAGGCCATCGAAGCTTAGAATAGAACTATCGATAGTCATGACGAAGCTGTCGAAGCTCATAAATATACTATTGCTGATCATGCGGGAATGGTGGAATCCCATGACAAGATCATTTCTAACTAGGCGCGAATGATTCCTTTGCTTCAGGAAAGAGTTGTGCGGCTTACCGTTGAAAAGTCCCAAGTTGAAATCTAAAAGGACGTTATGACGGTAGACTTTTTGGAGCTATAAGATATCTTTGAAAGGAAGATGGAGAAGATGATGGACACCATATTGGATTTCTATGTTAACTGCTTGCTGCATCGGGGTAGCCTCACCCATTTTGGCCCCATATTCCCATGTACTTTTGTTGTGCTTTGGGAAGATATTTTGGCCTATTTTCAAGAAAATGGGGATGTATACATCGGGAAAGAGTTGGAAGATGCCTATCTCAACGAAGAGTCAAAGAAGGCTTTGGTAGAGGGTCGGGAGATTATTCAGATTGAGAGGGAGCAATAGGCCGCTGATGTTGCTCCAACTGCAACAACTAATATGCAATTAGGGCCTTTCATTTTCGGGCCTGGCGAGTCATTAAAGCAGCCTCGAATCAGTCAGGAAGTATTCCGGGTTCAACCGGTACAACTGTGTCGTCTGCCACTTTAGGAGTTGTTTCAGAAGCCTTGGTTGATCCTGGAACTTCACCAAATATTATGCTGCCATCTAAATAAGGAGACGGTGAGGAGTAGGAGGTCGAAATTCTCGGTCACACTTCTGATCTAGGTAACCTTCTTGTTTCTCCCGAGTTTGGGAATTTTCAGCTCACGCCTCAAGTACAAGGTGAATTGAATGCTTTTATTTTTTATCTTATAGGTCTGTCTTCCTTGCCTATTGAGCTACCAATTTCTTCCATCCTAGGGCCTGCTATAATTTTGACTGCTTCAATGCTTGTTTCTGTACACAACCAAGGCTAGAATTTGGGAACATTGCTACGTTGTATGGCCTGGATGACCCTTCCATAATCCTAGAGGGTGATTTAACCACAATTGGCACTTGAGAGCAGGCAAACCAAGCTGGCTAGCTAAGTAAGATTGAACAACAAATAGTGGTAGTTAAGTGGGAAAAGATTGAGGAAATAAAGTATTCAAGGAGCTCTTGTAAGTCCTGGAAGCGCATGATCAAGGGGGAGTATTCCGACGAGGTTGAAGAACAAGGAGGAGACCTGGACGTAGAGTCGATAATTGATCTTTCAAGCAGTGGCACAACTTTTAGCGGGGATTCTCAAAAGAAGAAGAAACTTTCGACCAAAGGGGGGAAGGGAAGTGGCGGAAAGAAACATTGGCAGGATTGAGTGACAATGGAGCCAGATTTTGGAATATTTTGATTTATCTGGCATATATTTTTTACAAGTGCAGGGTTTACACTTATTACTTTTGTTGTTGCAGCATCTGTAATTTTCTTTTTGTTGGTTGATATTGTGTGGGTATGTCCCCCACATTGTGACTTGTAAAGAAAATTTTATAAGGAATGAAAAGATTAATGTTTCAACTATCATCTTTCTATGTTCTTTCTTATTTATCAAGTACTTAGCTTGATTTTTGTGCTATTATGTTTGCACATGCCATAGTTACTTGTTTTATGATTCCTATACGTCACATTGTCGTGGTATGTTTGCCAAAATTCAATATTGTTTGTCCCTTTTTAACTTTATAGCTAGATCCATAGTGATTGCCAAATTTCTTTATTTGGAGAAACTGGCATGTGGAGTACTTTTCCGTTCAACTAAATATTGGTATTTAGGCTCCCTACTTTATAGGGCTGTTTTCTCCAAACACTCGACAGATGAATAGTTGATCCGAGCAATTCCTTAGATGTCTGTAACCAAATCTACTTTTTGATACCTATCTTCAGGAACTTATGACTCGAGTGTCTTGATTCAAAAGATTCAGACAGTCAACGATCGAAATTCTTTGCTGGTTTCTAGTTGTAGATTTTTGTAAATCTCATAATAAACGAGTATCCTAGTGTTTTCGACACAATACCAATACTAATAAGTTCTTAATGGTTTGCTGATGGTGCTGGAGTAACATCAAGTAGTGCTTGTGAAGAATGCGCGGCTTTTAAGAGTGTGCGTGGCTTATGAAATAGGCAGCTTTTAAGAGTGCGTGGCTTACGAAATGTGTAGCTTTTGAGAGTGTGCGACTTACGAAATGTGTGGATTTTCAGAGTGCACGGATTATGAAATGGAAGACTTGTGAGATTGATACGACTCATTGATAATGAATAGGTTAAAACTTCTTGACATTGCCAATCTTCAAGTAACGTGAGGAGTTCATGCTTCGAGAGCATGGTTCTATGGCTTAAAAACTAACACGCGACTTATGAGAGTGCATGGCTCTGATTTGGGCCTTCCCATTGTTGCCAGATCAACACCAGTTCTTAGAAGGTAGGGATCAAATTCCGTCGATCTGATGGTTTGAGCTGAATTGCTTTCGTTGACTCGGTGAGTAGATGGGGTGTACTTGAGTGTGATCCCATTATCTCAAGCAATGTTTGGATGTTTTTGTGTTGATTTGACCATGTCGACCCAGCATGCTACTTTTTGAACAAAGTTTTATTGGTTCAGAAAGAAAAGCAATTTTATTAAAAAAATTGGGCAAGTTCTGCTTATTTACAATGCCTCTGCTATTCTAAGATGGCTTATTTGCAGGAAACAGGAAATACATAAGATAGTCATAGATAAAGTAATGATGCACCGATTCACAATTTCAAGCTCAAGGAAATAGAGTTTCATCAACGGTTGTTAGGTTGGATGTGCCATCCCCTAATTTTAAGCCGATCAAATAGGGCCCATCCCAGTTTGGTCCAAATTTTCCTAGTACAGGGTAGACCCATTTGAGTACAAGGTCTCCCACTTCGAAAGTACGATTACGGACTTTGGAATTGAAATATTATGCGACCCTTTCTTATAAGCTACAGTCATTAACTCGACCTCTTCCCTCTTCTCATTGACCATATCGAGCGATACGCGTAGCAGCTGCTCATTTTGCCTTCCATTGAAATTTTGCCTTCGGTAAGATGGGACTTCTAGCTCGACTAGAATCATTGCTTCTAAACCATTTGCCAGGGCAAACGGGGAGTCCTCGATTGCAGATTTGTGTGTTATCATGTACGCCTATAGCACGAGTGGAAGTTCAACAACGCAATTCCTTTAGCTTTAGTTATTTGCTTTTTGATGGTGGACTTAACGATCTTATTCACGGCTTCCACTTGCCCTTTTGCTTGATGATGCGCAACAATGGAAAAGCTTTTCTTGATTCGAAAGAATTTTGCAGAAGTGTTTGAACTTAGTCCTTTCTAATTGAGTCTCGTTATCCGTGATGATTTTTTATGGCACTCCAAACCTGCAAATAATGTATTTAGTGACAAAATTAATAACTTTCTTTGTGGTAACACTATCCAACGGTTCCGCTTTGGACCATTTGGTGAAATAGTCAACAACAACTATAGCATTTTTAGCTCTAACTTTGGCCATTGGTACTACGCCAAACAAATCAATTCCCCGGATCGTGAATGGCCATGAGCTGACCATCTATATTAGGACTGTCGAAGGAGTCCTTTTGGTCTTGCTGAACCTTTGGCATTGGTCATACCGTCTAGAATAATTTGCTACGTATTGGTTTACTATTGGCCAAAAAAGCCCATACCGGAGGAATTTATTTGCTAGTGTTTGCCCTTAGTGTGATCTCCGCAGTCACCTTCGTAAATTCTATGAGGATTCTTCGAGCTTATTCATTGGTCGCATACCTAAGTAAGTGGGTAGAGAATCCTCTTCGGTAGAGCAAGTAGTCCTTGATCGGTGTCCTTCAAAGGAGTGCTTTATGTTTATTCTTGTCTACACGGACTGTTCCTCTGAGCAAGTAGTCGTTGATTAGTTCATCCATGTTCTGGTTCTTCGGTTGTTTCAAAAATCCAGTCAATATCCATCTTGCTTTTGCTTGGAGCGATCAGAGTTTCAACTGGGACTAGACACAATGATTGAGCTTCTCTGAAACTAGCTAGTTTTGCTAGATAGTCCACATTAATGTTTTGTTCCCTCGAGATCTGAGTTATGGGGTATTGTTAGATATCATTTAGCAACTCTTAAACTTTAGATAGACGTGGGGCGAGGTTCTCTCCTTGAGCTTGATATTCGTCATTCACCTGGCAGATTACTAGCTGAGTGTCGCAATAGATGTGCATAAACTTTATCCCGAGTTCCTTCCTAACTTTCAGCCCAACTATCAATGCTTTGTATTCTGCTTCATTATTTTTTACAGGGAATTCCAAGCACAAGGCATAGCAAACAGACTGTCCTTCGGGAGTTTTGAGCACTAATCCGCCCCCCGAGCAGAGAACCATCAATAAAAAACTTCCAATGTATCCTTCTTTCGGAGTGATTTCTTCTTTGTTATCTCATATCATAAAATCGGCAATGAAGTCTGCCAGTGCCTGCACATTGATCGCCTTTTGATGGCGGTAAGTAATTTCATATTGTGCCAATTCGATGTTTTATTTGATAAGTTGTAACGATACTAGTTTTAAGTTAAAATTAATTTGGTAATTAATTTAAAATTTTGGATTAAATTGTAAATTAATTTGAATTTTTTCAAATAAAATAAGATATTTGTTTGTTTATACATAAATTGATTATAAATTGAAATTTGGATTTGAAATGAAAATATAAATGTATTCAAATATAAATTGGATTTAAAACTATGTTTTAAAATTAATAAGAATTTTTTTTTCTAATTATAATATATATGCACATATATATATTTGAAAGTTATGATTTGAGATTAATATAATAATTTTCTAAAAACAAATTAATGATTATTTGAACATTTTTAACACTAGTATTTCCTATAGTTATTAAAATAAGTATAACAACTTGAGTTTAATTATAAATAAGATTTATTAAAGGTTTAATGTTCTTTTTTTAAAATATATTTGAACTAAAATGGTTTGTATATGTATAATAAAGATATAAACATAGATTTTATAAAAGATTCATTCCTTTTGCTTTCTCCTAAAATGAACATAGTTAGTATACATATGAATATAATACTTAAAATAAATTTTATTAAAACCATAATAGATAAATAAATATATATATATAAAGTAAATAGTATAAAAAATTATATAAATTATCAAAAACATTAAAGCACGCCATAATACAAGTGTAAGATATTAAAAACATGTAATAAAAAGTGTAAACCAAGTGATGAGCAAGATAAACAAGTGGTCATGATTTTATATTTTCTTTCCATTTTTAAATTTAACAATAAAAAGAAAAATCTAACTACCTTCCTCTTTTCTCATTTTTTTCAAACTAAATGGAACTCAAACTAAATAAAGAATCAGATCAAAACTAAAAACCTAAAGTTATAAACCCGAGAAAGAAAACCAAACCAGAAAATCAAATTTAAAACTTTCAATCTTGAATCAAATATCAACAACAATCAAACTTCAAGCTCAACTCAGCTAAACAAAGATTCAAAGCAAACCTGGGAGCAAGAAGATCAACTTAGTTAAATCAAACAACAGCTTTCAAAACTGCAATCTGATACCTGAGCAAGATTCAAGAAGCAAAACAGATGCAAGATCAGGATCAAGTGCAGATTTAAATAGAAACAAATCACTTTCCAGGCTCAAAGCCTGCTCTCTGTTCAAAGCAGTATCCAGGTGAGCAAACTTTCCACCCTTAATCTATTTCTATGTTGATGCTTATGAGTAAACCTTTTTCTTTAAAAACAGTTTAAATCTAAGATTTAATTTTGATGCACGTAAAGAAAAATTGTAGTAACATAGTATATAATGTTTGTAAGAATGTTGGATTTGATTGTGTGTGTGTGTGTATATATGCACACACACATCTATGTGATATGTCTGATGTTCACTTCTCTATTATATCTACAGAGACTATTTCATCAACAAAAATTCATTTCATCCAAATGAATTGATTTATGACCATGACATGATAATGTAAATTTTAAAAATGACTACTGGAATTTACATTAAGTATTTATCTAAAAAAATTATAAATAACAGTGAAATTCAAAAATGGGATAAAATCGATAATGCTTATTTCAATTTTTTGATTATATAAACTGAAACGTCAAGCAAAATGATGAATTTTGATATATAAATCTGGATTTTTAAGTCTGTATGCATTGGGTATTTCTGAGCTGAACGATTTGGGCATTTTGGTCGATTTTTGATGATCGGCGTCCAAGTTTGTGTCGGGTTTGGTCTAGAGGTGGCCGGAGTGTTGTGGATCGAGGGAAAAATAGTTTGGGATTTTTCTGATGGCCGGAGTTGATTCACGAAGTTGAACTAGGGTTCGATCGCATGTTTTTGTCGATGGTTTTATCGAAGTGAATGTGCCGCCGTGAAGGTGCCGGAGCTGATCGCGATAGGGGAAAATGGTTCGTCAGAGCCAGAAGCAGCTTTGGGTTGGTTGGCGTGAGAATCGGTGGTCGAAGGCGACGGCTATGGTGCATTTTTCGTCAATCTTTTGGGTTCCTGGAGTTGATTACTTGGCTCGAATTCGCCTTCCTTGCGAATTTGTCCGAACTGGAAGTCGGGTAGGTCGATAAGATGATCGTCGATATAGGGGTAGTCTCTGCGACATGTCGGAGTTGACCAGAATGACGTGCATGTGCACAAGTGCACATTAGTTACTGGTGAAGTATGAGTTTGAGGAAGAAGCTTTGTACTCGGGATTGACTCGAGTATGATGTGAGTTTGTCTCGAAGTAGCAGGAGATTTTGCGTGGCTCGGTACTTTGTTTAGTTTGCTCGGGTTTGATTTTGAATATGTAACAGGTTTCAAATTTTGAAAGAAAATCAAGTTCGGATTTTAAAAGCAAGCACGTTAAATTAATCAAATTTCCAGAGAATGTTAGTCAAATTTAACAATATGTTTAAATAGCATATGTTTTCAAAGATTTAAAATGTTTAAAGTTGTTTGTTTCCAATAGTAATTAGAAATTAGATTAATTTTGTAACTAAATTAAAAGGTTCTTTCAAATAAATGTACTAGTTCAAAGTTTTCAAGAAAAGAAATTTAAACTAGTTTTAAAAGGCTAGTAGTATAATTTCAAAGGAATGTAAACTTTCAAAGGTAAATCTATTAAACAAGTAAAACAAGTTTTAAATCTAGTTTTCAAAGACTCAATTTTAAAGTTAAATGTTTGCTTCAAAGTTGTTGTTTAAAAGTAATTATATTAGAATTTATTATGTAATTAATTCCTAAATGATTCTCAAATAAAGTATAATGATAATTAAGTATTTATTTTAGATAAAGATTTTTTTTATTAAGGTTGATTAATTAAGTTAATTAGTTAGTGAAACTAATTATAGGTATGAAATTAATAAAGATTGATTAATAAATGTAATTAAAGAAAGATTCTTACTTAATGTAATTAAGGTATAATTACTTTGTCTAATTATAATTAAGAATAATCAATTAATTAAGATTTATTTATGTAAGTAATTAAACGTAACTAATTACTTAAAGTTAATAACTTAATTAAGTAATTAATTAATGATTAAAGTTAATTAATTAAGTAATTAAAGGATAATTAGTCGATGTAATTAATTTGTGATTAATTAATATAAGTGATTAGGGATAATCACTTATTGTAACAAATTAAGGATAATTAATTAATTAAATGGTAATTAATTAAAGGTTAATTAATTAATGAAAGTAATTAAGGGTAATTAATTACTTAAAGATAATTAATTAATTATAAGTAATTAATTAATGATTAAAGGTTGATGAATTAATAGTTAAAGGTTAAATAATTTATCATTAAAGGTTAATTAATAAGTGATTAAAGGATAATTAATCAAAATAGTTTGTAATTACTTAATATTAGTTAATCAGGATGAGTAATTTATTCATAAATAATTAGTCTGGTTTAAACTAATCAGATGACTAATTGATCTTACATATGGATGTTCGGATTGTATGGAATGCTTTGAATTGTTTGATATCCCTGATGTTTGATGCTTTGTGATATGAATTATTTTGATTTAAGCTGTGATAAATGTAATTTATTTACTTGTGATGAATTTATATTATTTATCTATGAATCTGTGAATAAAAGATAAGCGTTATAGGATTATACTGCTTATCGATATTGCTGTATTTGGATTTGTGATGATTGATAATATTGTATTGTTGTGTGTAAAACCCCTGGACTACACCACACACGCACAAATATGGATTGCACGAGGAAAATTGGTTAAGTCATAGATATTTGAATTTAATATTACGAAATGGTTTTAAAGATTGAATTTTGAATCCAAAATCAGTTTTTAGATGGAACTGACTTGAATATGAAAAGCTTTTGAAAAGGAAATTTGAAATTGAATTTAGTTTGAATAGAATATATCTTGTTTTAAGTTTTGAAATTATTTTGGAAACTATGGTTTGAAAGGGTATACAAGTTATACAATAATATATTATGGATTTTAAATTATTTTGAAAGTATTATTTTGGGAAGTTAAATTTAACCTAAGTTTATACTTTGAAGGCTATAGCTTGTGCATATTTGATCAGATTTTTTTGAAACGAAAAGCATTTGTTTCCAAATGATAATGGCTTTCATATAACGAAAGAACTTCCAGTTTTTGTTGAAAAGATTTCAAGTTTTAAGTGGAATTGTTTTGAAAGCTATGAATGAATCTTTATGAAAGATGGTGAACTTTGTTTCGAATTGAAAGTGATCTTGAAAGGCGAATCTTTTATTTAAAAGATTAAAATGGTAATTTGTTTAAACCATTTGAAAGAAAGGTTTTGGGTAATAAGTTGTGACTTAACTATGATGCCACAATATCCATATGCTTTTTTTTTAAATTAAGCGCTCATTATTGGATTTAGCCGGAAGAGGACTTTGAGTCATAAAAACCATTCCGAATAATGTTACGACGTAATGGATAGCATTTGAAGACCGGTGGTAAAGACCGGGTATTTTCGAAAGCGAAAGGATTACTTGTCGAATGTCTTTGCACCGAATGGCCCCGGTGTAGAGATTTGATCACCCTTTGTGATGGGGAGTCCGGACTTGATTATGGATTATCTGGATTTTCAAGGGCTTCTTTGAAGTGCCTTCAGTTCCGTTCGAACCCAAAACAGACTTGTATGGATGTATGTCTAACATTACACTTTAAGATGTAAAGCTGGTTTCTATCAAATACATTCCTGTTTGGTGGCTGAGAATTTATTCTCTTAGATTAACACCCTTCTCTGAGACATACGAGCTCAGAGGATATGTAGTTGATATTTACTAGTGATACATTCCCAATTTGGTAATGTGGCATGCTAAGTGCAACTGATCATTTTTTGATCAAAGCATGACTTTTGTGTAAAACGCTTTGTGGATGAGACCTCATCAGGACCTCACATCCCGGAAATGGTCAAAATAGGAAGAATGCACCAAGGTTATGAGGGTCGCGCCCTTTAGGGTATGTCTATTTCCTTTTGGATAAAAGTGGTATCATAGTATGGAGCCCAGATACTTAACTTATGTGGTTGTTGCAAATCTATTGCTTTGTGGTTATTGGTGTTGAGAGCTCTCGGATAAAGGTCGGTGACGACCGAAGGGTGGCATACTCGTGAAAGTTAGTTACCTAGTTACAGAGGTAACCTGGCCTTGTGTTGGCAGAGATCCGGTTGGGTTCTCGGGTTGTCCCTCCAGAGGCGTACCCATGTGGCATAGGAAGTTCCATAGCCTGACCATTTGTTGGAAATCCAAAGAAACAATACGCGCCATGTATGGTTTTAGTTGTATAACTTGCCATGGAATGTGGCGGTAACCTGTTATTGAACATGGTAGCTATAGTAGGTATACCGTAATGGTGGTATGCTGGCTAAGATTTATATTATACTTTCGAAATGTTTTCCGCACTATACACTAATAATAATATCAAAAGGATTTTGTGTATCAAGCATGTTTGACTATCATAAGGAGAAATCTCCTCCAATTGTTCGTTTGCATTGTGTATGTGGCGGGAGGCCTTATGGTAATTTCGTTTTCCAAAAAGCATTGCGAATTTATTTTTATTTCTTGTTGTTTGTATTTGTTCAAAATAAACTGTTTTTGTTTGCTCACACTAGTCCCATGACTGACCTATAGTTTTAGAAGATTTTGTTTATTCAAAATAAACTGTTTTTGTTTGCTCACACTTATAGTTTTAGAAGATTTAGTAGTAGAACCGAATTTGACCGTAGTTAGAAAGCTGATTCAGATTGTAGCCAGAGATGAGAAGAAGTTAAGGAACAAGATAGCCAAGTTAGTAAAGGTTCAGTCCAGTGTCGATACTGGAGATTGTACATGGAAAACGGGAAGCAGAATTAGAGATAGTTATCCTGACTTATTTGATGGTATGTTTTACCATTGATTGTTTTGTTGTGTACCTTATCGTAATTTTGAGGACGAAATTCTTTAAATGGAGAGTCTGTAACACCCCACATTTCTAGAACATTATTTGGAATATTTAATTAGCTAAAATTAAATAAAATAATATGGACATTAATGGATTGAGATTTGTTTTAGCTAAGGGTAGTCATGCCATGATAGTGTGTTAATTAATATAAAATAACCTAAACAAAGGTGTTAGGAAATAACAAGGGAATTGTGAGAAATAGGTGGAGATTATACTCTAAACCTTTAGGAATAGAAACTCACATTCTTTTCATTTTATTCAAAATAAAAAGCACTAAGGCCGACCACCATTTTCACTCTCAAGAAGAAGATTAAAGCTAGGATTCAAGAGAAAGGAAAAATTCAACTAAATCAACATCAAATCTCACATCTATAATCTTAAAGCCAAGGTGAATAATTACTAAATCCTACA
This sequence comes from Allium cepa, assembly GCA_030765085.1. Classification (NCBI taxonomy): domain Eukaryota; kingdom Viridiplantae; phylum Streptophyta; class Magnoliopsida; order Asparagales; family Amaryllidaceae; genus Allium; species Allium cepa. The sequence goes on along the minus strand of CM060937.1, from coordinate 139,318,782 downwards.
TTCTTTGTATTTTTGGTTTTAAGACTAAGATCCGAAATCTTTTTGCAAGTATATGCTATGTTTTTATGATTAAAGTTAAATATATTTATTTATTGGTGAAATATGCATGTTCATACTTGTTTTATGATATGTTTGAAATGTAAACCCTATTAAATGACATCTAATTGCCGTAAAAACTTAAATATAGGTCAAAAAAAGTTATTTCAGAGATGGGATTCATTTTTCATAATTTTTTGAATTATGTTGGATTTTATATAAATTTTACAGTGAAGGAAATTTTTTATTGGGTTATAAATTATTTACGGCTAAAATATTTATTATTTGGGATTGAAATTCTTATATGTTAGGCAACATATTAAAATAGATTTTTTGGTATTTTCCTAAATTTTTCCTAAGTGTTTTAATGGATATATAAAATTATTTAAGGCATGGAACTTAAATGTTTTATATATTTAATTAAGCAGAAGGGTCATTTTGTAAAATAAAATGATTTTTAATTTTGAAAATAGTGGCAGCACATTTCTGGAAAAAATTTGTTAACCAATGAGAATTTGACAAATCAAGTCAGGTTAGTTAAAAAGTTATCCTTTTTAAGTTAAAAACAAAGAAATCATACTTTTAGCATTTTTGACCGATTACCACATTAAACCTTCCAACCCAGCCCTTCCCACAAGGTCGAATGGTTCTATGCTTTTGACAAGGTCAAACCAATGCATATGGTATCAAGATACTTGATACGTAATGAATTGGACAGAGTCGAAGGATTCTTAGTCGAATGGTTGACGGCCAAAGAGGTGGGGGTATGTTTGTTTTATAAACCAAAAGTTTTCACCTGCTTTACATTCGAATTAGAGCTTTCGACTTGGTTGATTTCGACCAGGTCAAAATGTTTAAAAGAAATATTTTAAACCTTTCGACATAGCCGCAAGGTTATGTTTTGAAACCTTCGACATAGTCGAAAGGTTATTGCCGCTTTATATGAATGTTTTGATTGAATCTTCCGACAAAGTCAATGGGTTTACTTTGTTTGATTTTGAAAGGTTTTCTTGTTTTAAAAACCAACCGCTTATCCCATGACTTTCGAATGGTTTCAACGCTATCGATAAAGGTGTTTTACCCTTGTTTTATAAATTGAAGTATAACACAAAGCTTTCGAAAGAGTTACTTTAAAAGATATGTTTAAAGCTTTCGAAGTAGAGCTTTCGATATAATCGAAAGGTTGCTTCTATTGATTTTGAAAGATTTTAAAAGAAGGATTTCCACTTGTTTTAAATTGAACCCAGAAAGCTTTCAAAAGGTTTTTGAATGTTTAATGCTTTCAAAATATTTTGTTTATTAAATGCAAAAGGGTCGAAAGAAAAGCTTTCGAATGGGTCGAAAGCAAAGTTTTCGATGGAATCGAAAGGTAACCTTTCTAAAGGGTCGATGGTTTTTGTTTTTGAATGATTTTGGAAGGTTTTGAATGAAAGGGTTTCCAAAGGTTTTCCAAAGCAATGTCTCAAGTATTTTTAAAATAGGATGTCTAAGGTTTTATTGCTTTCGAAAGAAATTATTTGATGGTTTCGATAGGTCCGAGTTTCAATAGTTCGAAGTCAATGGTTTCGAAAGGTTTGATTTTCAAAGGGTTTGAGGGTGCAAATGAAAATCATAAATGAGTATAACCTAAGTTAGGGACACTAATAGAAATAGGTTGATCATAAGGCTAACATGAGATAATTAGATTCATGGGGCAAACATGAATCAAGTGGCAAAATGATGGGTTCATAGTCATCCTAGGAAAACTATGGGATGTTTGATGGATGCTCAACATCATGTTGGGGATGGATAGTCTCCATATGGTTGAAGAAGGGTTCATAGTCATCATAGGAAAACTATGGGATCTGTGATGGATAGTCAACATCATGCTGGGGAAGGATAATCTCCATTGGATTAAAGCAAGGTTCATAGTTATCCTAGGAAAGCTATGGGATGTGAGATGGTTAGTCTGCATCAGTTTAAATAAAATGAATGTGAGATGGATAGTCCACATCAGTTTAAGTAAAATAAATGTGATATGGATAGTCCACATCAGTTTAAGTAAAATTATTATTGGATGGATAGTCCCACTTTGATGTAAACAAAGTTTAAAATGGGATGTGTAGTCCTTGAATATATAAGACAGATAGTTAGTTAAAACTTAGATGGTTAGACTAACTAATGTGGGATAGGAAATCCTAGTTGTTTTAAGTATGCATATTACCATAAAGTTTCTTAAATATATGTTTTAACCATTGTAGGTGCAGGAGCATAACATACGGTTTTATGAAAGATTTAGCAAAGGATATGTTTTAAAGGGATGTTAGAGAGGGAAAATCCGTTCCGCTAAGCAGCGTGGTCTTACTTAACATAATTAACTGGGATGTATAGTATTATTCATACCAGGCTTTATGTCTAACTTGAAGTTTATGTTTTCCCCTTAAACTCTAGGGTGCTCAAAAATTAATTTGTGTAGGCTAAGGGGTTTAGGTCTTTTCAGGTTTTAGTAGGATGACGAATAAGGCTTTCGAAGGCAGGTAGAGGCAAACATATGGCTATTTAGGAGTTGCAGTTTTATACTTGGTTATATTTCCGCAGTGTTTATATTAACTCTGTTATGACTATATGACTCTGATAATCCAAGGGAATATCTTCATGTACCTCTCTTGATGTATTTTTTAATACAACAAAATAGACATAGAGAAGAAGTAGTAAAAAAATTAGTCCCAGGGACAACAAGTTTATTTTTGGGTCTGAAGGACACTTTTTAGTGTGAATAGAAAATGATAATTGCAACTATCATTCTGTGGTATACTCTAAAAACTATCTTTCAGCCTAAAAAGTAAACTTTTTGTCCCTGGAACAAAATTTTCCTCCAACTTTTTCCCCAAGCCTAAAAACCCCTTTTTAGTAACTACATTTTATCGTGTTTGGGAACTATTTGGGATTATGTTTTGTGAATGTGAAACAATTGGTTTTGAAATGTAATGAAGCAAAACTTGTTTTTGAAATATATGTTTTGTTTCATATACAAGTGCTTATTATTGATACCATTAGCATAGTCGTATTTAGTCGTCGGAAGCCAATACTATAGATGACTACAACATCTGTAGCACTTTGTTTTGGACCTCTAGATAGGAGATATTACAACTTGGTATCAAAGCATGGCTTATGAAATACTTTAACTAGAAAATGATTTTTGAAAACATAATCCTTAGAAATTAGAGTTAAGATCAAGGTATGGGATAGTGCTACAGTAACGTATTTGTTATATATGTAAGTATACACTACCTATAGACTACTATCTTAGTTAGGCTATTCATCTATATCTCACGAGGTTTGAATATAAGTATGGGAGGAAGAAGAGGCATAGTAAATCTTGGAGGAGATAACACCACTACTAATGGAAATGCCCGACCAAATGCTAGAGGAGGTTTCAGTCAGGCTCAAGCTGAAAATGTAGGTGCTGGGGTTCCTCAAGTTGATATGGGAGCCATGTATTAGTTTTTCATGTAATGATGCAAGTTGGACTTACAGTTGGAGCTGTTGGAGGGAATGCTTTCGGGAATGTTGATGGAGCAAATCCTGTAGTTCTAGTTGGATATAACTATGTTAAGCTGAGTAGACACTATATCAGTTTGAGAGGAAAGTCGTTTTGTAACAACCTGCCTTTTTGGACGTTTTAAGCAGACACACATGCCATACTCTAGTCATTCAAAAAGGCAGATTGTTATGATGTATATAAGAAAAAGAGAAGAAATAAAAAAATAGAATCTCGTAGTGGAATGACAAAATATAATAATCAAATAATAGTTCATGTAGCTATTTTGTAAATACATTTGATTACACTTTTGCAACACAAAAATCAGAGTTACATAACAGGAATAAATAAATAAATGTAGTGGAACAACATGATGCAATGGAATAAATATAGGAACAATAATAGTACAAAATCTTCGTCTTCATCTCCAGTTCATCCCCAGAATGTAGTCTTCGATAAACTGAAAAGCTTAGACTGATCTGTCCGAATAGAAACGGCAAAATACTCGAGCCGGAACTAGAAGATCTTATGTAAGTTAAATCAACAGTAAATAAATATGAGTGGAACGACGTCAGATATGTTTACACGGTTTGACATCCCCTATCCAGTGTCTAACGTGAGTGCAATAACTTAAGAGATGTACGGGATTCCCATCTCCTAAGGATCCGTTAAACTATCTACATACATAGTACAATATGCTATTGTAATAGTGTCTACAGTAAACTAAAGTATTAAAATAGCGTTAAGGCATTACCTATATCCACCTTAACACAATTTTATATATTCTCATAGTCTATACAGTACCGTAATTCCTCCATAAACTGGAAGGCTAGTAGAGAGCACTCCATAGGTATGGTACAAAACAAACTCGCAGAAGGCGCTCTAGGGCATGTGAACGCAGTACTCGAGGCAATGCCAGGGTAGATTTACCAATTGCAGAACCGGGCTGGTGATAACGCATAGCAGCTACTACCGCCCACCTCGAAACACGCTCCCAAATAAAAAATAAAGGGGTGGCCACCAAATCATCACAAAGTCATAATATGGTATCGAAAAAGCATGTCCGACCGGAGGAATGACCTTACTTGGCCCAGGTATTGCTCCTGTTTTAGTCACATCTAAGCTGACCCATGGGAGTCAGGGTCACGTTAATACCGCACAGAAATCATTCGCCAAACCATCCTACTTCATTTCTGGAATCTCCACCATATGCATAGTTATTAAAGTGGTTTTCGGTATTGGCAGAGAGTATGAAAATATCTGATCCCGATCTCTTTAACAACCAAACGCTTATTTCACATTGATGGTTCTTTTACGTTTCAAAACGTCACTTCACAATTTATATCAAAATATCATATTCAATTTCAAATCATATCTCTTTTGAAATCATATTCACTTACAATTATATCCACTTTCAAAATCATATTCACTTTCGAAATTCACATTCACTTTGAAATCATCGATAAGTTATGTTAATTAATCTTCATTTCAAATCATCTTATTCACTCAAATATGCCTTTTTGCAAAAAGTATCAATTCCGAATTCCAACTTAGGTTGTACCATCATCAAGGATATAGATATAAATACTTCAACTTTGCACAGTTTGAAATCTCAAAAACTAATTTAGGTAATTATAAATAGTTCATATAGTTTTAAAATAGTTTAAATAGATTTAAAATAGTTTAGATAGAAAAAATAGTTTAATAGATTTAAATTTTATTTAATTTGATTTTTAAATGATTTAAATAGGTTATATATAGATTAAATAGATTTATATTATATTAATTAGATATTAAAATACATTAAATAAATTTAAAATAGATTAAATAGATTTAAATTGCATTAAATAGATTTAAAATAGATTAAATAAATTTAACTAGTTTAAAATAGGTAAAATATATTAAATTGGATTAGATGGGTCATAATAAATTAAATAAATTAAAATAGTTTTAAATTTATTAAAATAGTTTAAATTAATTTAAAATATATTTTAGAGTTATAACCAAATAATTTCAATAACTCAATTCCTATAAATTCATTTATATTTGACGCTTCATCTTTGAAAGTCAATCTAAATCCTTTGAGCAATTCATTAAATTAATTCCAATTTCAGCATTTACACTTTGATTAACGAAAATAATTCAGTTTACATAGATCAATTTCTATTTCAAAATACCAGTTAACTGAACTCAAAATTTTAAAGATCCAAAAATCATTTAATTAAAACAATCCAGTGTCCGTATATAATTTTCTACCCGAGGGACAAGTGAAACGAATATTTATCATTTCAATTTGCAATTTAAATTTTATGGTTATATATCACTTCAACACATAACGATTTTCACTAATCTATAAATCATTCGGGTATGTATCAATTCTACCCATAAGGAACTTGCAATATTATAACAACATAAAATACAACATCCAGTCATCCAATAACGATGATCAGACATTCATCACAATCATCATCCAAATAAATCAAAAAACATCAATAGATAACTGATAATTAGTACAGGTGTTAAATTGAAAATTGAAAATTCTATATTAAATTAAACGATGATTAAATGAAATAAAAGTTAAATTTAATTAGAATAACAACTTAATTATACCAAACAATAATCAATAAATTTTTAATCACATCACAAATATAATTTAACTAACATAAGAAAATCTAGCAGTTATGAATAGGTCAAAACACTCACCTTTGATTTTAAATCAAATTAAAATCCAAAACAGGGTCCAAAATCTATCAGTCAAAGAATTCGTCCAAACAAGCTTCAAAATGTCCGAAATTCCAATATGATCCCAGCGAAACAAACCAAGCGTGAATCCAAGTTCCTAAGAAGAAGTTATGGATTTTAGAACACTCATATAATTAAATTTGAATTTACAAAATTAAATAAATAAACAAAGAAAAAAACCGTTACCTCTCCTCTTTGTTCACCATCACGCAAAGAGAACCTACCTCACACGCTCGATCACGTCTACATGCACGTCACCACTAGCGACTTGAGATCGATTTAAACCCTTCCCGAGGATCGCCAGAGCCGATTCCATCTTCATCTGCAAGCACGCCCTTTCCAGCATAGCCATTTGCCGTGAAAACTCAAGAAAACAAGTTAACTTCAAAGCCTAATCTCAACTAATTCATGATATTTCGGCACCAATCAACTGTTGGATGAGAAGAGTTCGTCGTAATCTACAGCTTTCCTTTTGGAAGATTTTGATTCAGTTGAACGGATAAGGAGAAATCAAAGGTGAAAGCATAGGGATTTAGGCCATTGAATTAATGGAAACGGCAACAAGAACAATTAGGGTTTCCATAAATATTTTAATATCGGTTTCCTCGTTTTACATGCCTATTTATTACATGAGGTCCAAAACTGCTCGAACCCCAATCGAAGCGTGCCGCCTGGCATTCCAAATGTTTTACCACCATTGCGAACATAATGGAAATAATCTTGATGTCCATTACGGTTGTATTTGGAAGATAGCATTTTAAAATCAAATTATTTTAACTAAATTCCTTAAATTAATTTCTATGAGTTTCAAGTCCGTACGATCAAATGACAATTCTGGTCGCTATGAAACTTGAAATCCTACAATAATTCACCGTTATAGATCCCATGAAACTAGTTTCATCAAAATCCGAGACAATGGACAAAATGGCTATTTCACATTAATTTAATAAATTAACATTAAATTAGTTAAATCACACTTTAATTTCAAATCTTATCAATAACATATTATATCATATTTGATTACTTAGACATTCACAATAATTTAAATCAATTTACATGTGATATCCCGAAATTTTAGGCAATATCAATTTAATAATCTGAACTAAAAATTAAATTGATTTGATAATTTTGTTAATAAGATTGGAATTAATTTAATAATCCAATTAAAATAAATATTTAATTGATAGATTTTATCTTTTAATTGCTAATAAATTTTTTCTATTTATAATATATATACAGTATGTATATATTGTAAATAGATAGGTCTTGTTTTAAATTTAATAAATAAATAAATCTTGTTTTCTATAAATATATATATATATATATAGTAAAAATTGAAAATTTTGATTTTATTTAAAAGTTAAACTTTTAAAGGTTATTTAATAAATAAAATATGGTTTTAAATAGTTAAGATAAAAATTCAATTTGTTTAAATTTATTTATTTGATAATAAGCTTTTTAAAGTATATAATAAATAACTATATGATTTTAAATACATAAAGCAAGTTTAAATTTAAATAAAAATAACAATAAGGGTTATTTTGATATAGTGTGATAAAATAAATAATTTATTAATAAAGAAAAAAATTTCTTTTATAAATTATTTATATTTATCAATTTTGTTATTTTCAAATATAATAATACATTGTTTTTAACAAATAGATTTCTAATAAAAATAATTATTTTTCAAAATTGAATTTTGGAATTTGATTTGGATTTGAATATAGAGCTTTGAAATTTAAAGTATAAATATTTTTAATTTGTTTTGATTTTAAAATATTGGCATAAACTTTATTTTATAAATAAAATTAGATTTATTCATTTTAAAATTATCTACATATAAATAAATACATATTAACTAATTAATTAAACAAAGATTCACTTTTTTATTATATTAACATATTAACTAAATAACAAATTAACATTTAATAATAACTAATTAAATTTAAAGACAAGTGTAATCATCTTAGGCTTTATAATGACACATTTTAAATAATAAAGTAAGGTTTATGACAAATGTTAAAAATTAGGACAAGTGTCTTTTATTTTATTTTCTTTTATTTTAATAAAATAAAATTTCAGCTTATATAAAATCTTCTTTCCCTCATTTTTCTTTTCTTCTTCTAAAATCTAAAGACAAACAAATTTGAAAAAAAATAAACACTTCCCTTGAAACCAAAAATCCCTGAAATCATCTTCAAATCCTCAGTTTAAAATGAAATTCATTTTCCTATAATTTACTTCAAATTAAAAACCTGCATTTTTCAAAACCTGTCACCATATTAAAATTCTGAAGCCTGCCTCATTTCAATCTGGATTTTTTCTGCATGCAACTATATTGTTAATCAGGGAGCAAATGCAAACATGATTTAAAGTTTACAAAACTAATGAAGCAAGCAACTCAGTTTCATTTAGCAATTCAAGATTTGAAGCAAAGAAAATTCCCAGTTTTAAAAGCATAAATTTTTTCAAAATCAGCCCTATCCATCAAGTTTCAGGTGAGTAACATCACTATTTCTAAAAGATTAAGCTTATGAATAAGGTTGCATGTTAAATCTCTGTGATAAAAATGTATTGTATGTATATATGAATGAAATCTGCTGTGAATATAATGGATGTATGGTATGCTTGTGTTTTCCAGAGTACTCTCTGTTTATAGTTCATAGGTTCAAGTTTTGATTTAAATTCAAAATCTTTAGATTGTGCCTCTGTTTAAACTTTAGATTTAAATCAAACTTGTTTTTTTAATCATAAACTTTAGTTTAGAATTTTAGTTAAGTTAAAATAACTTGTATTATCTATGGAAACCAAATTTACTTAACAAGTTTCAAAATAAGTGAAAATCTAAATATCAAAACTTATTATTTCAGGGTTAGGATCTGAAACAACATTTAAAAACATGAATTTTAAAACTAAAATGAAGATTTTTAGAAATAGGGGTAGGGTTCAGTTCTTGTTTGATTTGAAAATGAACTTTTTTGGATTTTTGGGTGATCTCTGCAACCTGGAAGGTCGAGACTTTGGTTTGTGATGGAGGAGTGGCCGTAGTTCATGGGAAAATTGCCTGATGATGTTGCACTTCATCGAGGAGGCAGTGGCAGTTGAATTTCATCTGGAACCCTAGTTTAACTAGGCTAAGTTGTTCGATCAACTACGCCTTCTCCAATCGATCGAGTGCAGTGAGGTTTTGAGGGGTGATAGCTTGAACGTAGTTGAAGTCTTAGCCGGAGTTGCAAGATTTACGGTGGTTAGAGGATGGTGGTTGAATTGTTGATAGGTTAGGGTTTGATTTCGTTCTGCTGTTCCAGGTTTTAAGATTTGACTCCAATTCGATTTTGAACGATGGAAGGGTGATCTGATGGATGTGGTTGGATGTGGGGTTGGTCGTCGATGTTGGGAGACCACCGGAGGTGGCTGGAGTGGATCGGAGGCATGGTGCATGTGCACCATGCACTTTTGATATTCTGATGATTGCTTGGGTATGAGCAGTGGGAAACTCGAGAATTACTCGAGTAATTGCTGTGTTTGCTCGAAGATTTTGGTTGGTGGACTCGGAGCAGGAAATAGGGTAGATCGGGTAAGAGTTTAGTACAGGTTTTAGTACAGAACCTGTTGATCTGTTTTAAAATTTTAAAATAAAATTTAAAACCGTGGATTTAAATGAACTAAAGTTTTTAAATAAAGTCTAAGTCTAGTTTTCAATTTGAGTTTAAGTTAAATCTATGTATAAAATAAATGCAATTTTAATTCGAATCTAGTTTGGAAATAAATGAGTTTTTAAACTCAAATTGACTTAATATTATTAAAGTATTTAAGAAGTTAAAGTGTATTTAAAAAGATTTTGAATTTAAATGGGGTTTGAAAGGTAAGGAAGGATTTAAACAAAATCAAATCAAAATTTTAAAATTTGAATTCAAATTTGATTTGAATCTTAAGTTTTGGAAATAAAGTAAAGTTTATAAATTTAAATATTGTAAATAAGTTTAAGAGTTAAAGTATACTTTAATGATTTGAAATTAAAAAGGGATTTAGTTTAAAAATCTTTAAAATTTCTTTTATATAAGTACTCTTTAACATAAGAATTTCAAAGTTTTAAAGCGGATAAAGATAAATTGAATTTCATTTTAAAAACTTGAACTTTAAAATGAAAATTGAATTTGAATTTGAAATAAATATTTTCAAATGTATTTAAGAATGATAATTTAACCATAGATAAGAAAGGTTTTATCTTAAAATAAATTTAGAATTTATTGATTAATAATTTCATTTAATTATTAAGGTAATTAAATGAATAGTTTATTTAATTAATTAATGAAGAAAATTAAGGGTTTTAAATTATCAATTTAAAGTTTAAGTTAATCAATTAATTAAGGATAATTAGTCCATAATTAAGGATTATTAATTAGATTTAATTAATGGTTAGTAATTAATTAATCAAGTAATTATGAATTAATTAAGTTACAGTTAACACTTAATTAGCTATATAAAGGGTAATTAATTGGATATTAAAGAGTTATTAATTTAAAATTAATAATGATTAATGAAGGTTAATTACTTAAGAGAAGTAATTAAAGTATGGTTAATGGTTAATGATGGTCATTAACTTAAGATTTATTTAACAATTAATTAATGTGATTAATTTAAAATAATTAATTAGATTAATTAATTTAATGATAATCAATTGTGAAAATTATTTAAGTTTAATTACTTAATGGAAGTAATTAAGAAATTAATTACTTATTATGATTAGTTTAAATTAATTAATTAAGTTTAATTAATTTTAATCACTTGTTGGTTTGATAATAATTACTTGATGTAATTAATGAAGTACAATTACTCAGTGAAGTAATTAAAAGATAATTACTGAATGTAATTAGTGGATAATGATGGAATGGTGAAAGTAATTTGGATTAGATTACTTGGTATAATTAATGAAGGGATTAATTAAAAATAATTAATTAAGAAGTAATTAATTTGATAAGTAATTAATGGTAGTTAATTACTGAATGTGATTAATCAAAGGTGATTAACAATTATGGTTTAATTGAGATTAATTACTGAAAGTAATTAATTTAAATAAGATAATTATTTAAATATAATTGAGGATCATTAATTAAAATAATTAATGATGTAATTAAGATTAATTAATCAATAATAAGTGATTAAGGGTAATTAATTAATAGTAATTAATTAAGGATTAATGTAATTAATTATAGTTAATTAATTAATGAAGTAATTAAAGGTTAATTACTGTATTTGGTTTAGAGTAATTAATTTTGTGAAATTAATTAAAATATAATTAATCAAGGGTGATTAATTAAGTTGATTAACTAGGGGATAATTAATTAGTTTGTAATTAATTATTGGATATGTAAGAAATATTTATATTGAGGTAAGTAATTAATTAATTCACTTTAAATTAATTAGAGATGATGCAATTAATTTAATTCATTTTAAATTAATTATAGATGGTATGATTACAAATCATTGCTTATGAATGGATGATATTGGTTGCCTTGAATGGTTTGAAATCTCATCCATGAGATTAGTAATGTTGAGTGATATGGATGCATTGGTTGCAGTGTGATGGTTATATGGTTTATCTTTTGATAATGAAAATGTGGATTATCTGTGGTTATGATAGGGTTGATTATCTATTGTGATATGTGAATTATCTATCTGTGCGTACATAGATAATGTAATTGAATTGTTTAAAAACCTAAAACAACTTGGACCTAAAAGACACGCTTTGGATTTCGATGAGACCGGGATCAGGTTTCCATATTTGGATATCCGAAAACCACATCGATCCAAATTAACGATAGGTCGTGAATCTTACGTGAAGAGTGAAGACTCAAGGTGTAAGGACTATTCGTTAGTATAACTCTGAGGGTGATTCCGAGATGAGTTTGACGGAGATAGTACTTTCAGATTCGAGATAAAGATTCAGAGTGCAAGGGTTATCGTCGTTAACTCTGAGGGTGATTACAAAATGAGTGTAACGAGATAATGCCTGCGGTTTCCTTCGAACACGGAACGAAATTGTATGGATTGAATGCTACCAGAACATCGTCAGGTGGACGATGAGCATTCTAAGTGATGTGTCCTATAAAGGTAATCGTAGCCTCAAGCCTCATCAACCGGGAATGGCTAAAACAGAAGAGGTGCAGCAAGGCTAAGTGGGTCATGCCCAAGTAGGACGAGATTTTTCCTTGTCTAGAGGTCCCTTTTTATTCGGCTTAGTGGGCGGTTGGAATTGCGCACAAACTGTGAGGTTGTCTTGTTCGGAACTGTTCAGTAAGGAATGGTTCCGGCTTTGTGTTGCAAGGGATTAGGAGTGATCCTCGGTACGGTGATCTAGGCCACGTACTGTGACGGGCGGCCCCGGTAGCCATGCCATTGTATGGAATCCAAAATCCAATAAGTACCAATGGTTTTGATTGTATTACCCACTTTTGTGGCTAGTAGCTAGAATTTAATGAATGTAACAATTTCGGCTATTTCATATTTACTTGAAAACCCTAGACCTATTATAATATCACTGGATTTCCTATCAAATGTTTTGGTTAGCGTAAGGTAAAAACTTTTCCATGTTTATGTGTGGGAAGTCTTACATGATACCTTTCTTTTTAAAAGGTTTTCGAAAGTTAAGAAAATTTAACCTGTTACTCACACCAGACCCATGCCTGACCCGGAGTTTATCTTTTGTTTCTTAAACTCTTGGATACTCAAATTTTTACGAGTAGCCAAGGGATTCAGGTTAGCTTTGACGAATATTGGAGGAGCAATGGAGAAGGAGGCTTCTGCGTTGTAGATATATAGATTCCGATGTTGTTCTCTGTGATTGTCTCTGAGTTGTATTGAGTTGTAATATCTGGACAGGTGTTTATAACTATCTAGTATGTGTTGTATAAGCTGTGTATCTCTGATAGTTGTTGTACTATGTAATACTTTATGTTATTAATATAATTTATTCGTTCCACTGTTAAGATTCTGATTTGTTGTTTCTTCTTTCTTCTCTTTCTTTCTCTTTTCTATCCCTTTCTTATTAATGATGCGTCATTCTGTGGAGATGAATGGTGGGTCGTTACAGTGGTATCAGAGCATTAGGTTGAGTGAATACCTAGGCTCTGGAGTGATTTCTTTCTTATGAGAACGTATTTGTAATTTTAAATATATTTATATATATTTATCTATTTCTACCTATCTGTTGGGTTACCTGTTCGGGTTTTCCAATAAAGGTTATAGAGGTAGATAAGGTAGTGGTGTTTGTAATACGACTACTACCATTGATTGGAGTATGATATTTGAGGTTGGAAGTATATCTGACGAGACTGTAGTCCTAATACTGTCTCGAGTTAGTTGTGCAGAGTGTAGAGATTTCATTGATCTCTGAAGGAAACCTGTTAAGGTTCGGAGTCATCTTTGAAGTGGAGAGTTTGGTGAGTAGAGTTTGATCTGTCGTGTAACAACCCGCATATTTATCGATTGTATATTTAAATATTTTATTTAAATATTTCATCGTTAGTCGGATTATGGTCCGAAAAGCTAATTTTTTGCAAATAGTCGAATTGGAACTCGAGACCCCTTCCATTGAGTTCAAAATGCCATTTGCAACCTTTTTTATTATAAGCTTCGATATGTTTGGAGTAAGTTGATTTTTGCTACTTTTTCTATAGGGCTTTGGGTTTGGGTTCAGCCCATTTGCCCATTTCTGGTTATATCAACCCAACCCCTCTCCACTTCTCTTCATTCATTCCTCATTTCCTAACTCTCTCAAGCTCAAGAGAATAATGGGGGAAAAGAATGGAAATTAGAATTCCTAAGCCCTGGTTCCTTTGCAAACTCAAATTCTTGCTCCAAATTCAAAGAGAAGCATTGGTAAGTATCATCTCCTTCTTCTCCAACTCATTCTCTCTTTGATTTCAGAAAATTCCTAAACCTAATATGGGAAATTTTTCTCTTTTAAGCTTAGATTCAAGCTTCTTTTGTTGGGATTGAAGAGTGGTTGATCCTCCTTTGTTTTCAAGCTTCACCTTCCTTGATTTTGTGAAAAGGTGAGATTTTTATCTCACATCTTTGTCTATAACTATCTTTTGTTGTTGGGTATGAATTCATAACACTTATTCATGTGCACTAGCTTTTGGTTTGGATTGAGTTGGTGAATATCCCAATTTTTAGTGTATTGGGTTCAAATCTTTAAAATCCTAACTTTGATGTTTGAACATGTTTTGCGTGATGCATCGAGGAGCCAATAGCACCGGGTTGCCGATTGGCGTAAACCACTAGCGTCCATGCTCGACCGGTTGCGAATGGAGAGAGTTTCCACTTCAATTAATAGGGTTAAAAAAATGCAGGAATTGAAGTTCGGTCGACCGAACTCTATGAGTCGGCCGACCGAAGCTGAAGCCGAAACATTCTGGGCTATTTTCAGTCGACCGACTCAGAGAGTTCAGTCGACAGACCTGCTCCTATTTCCCTCTTTGCCTATTTATGCTCGTCTTGCTTTTTTTTTCCAACTGTTAATCGATTCTTCTTCTCCGATTAGTTGTTATCACCTTTGTCAACTTTGATAACTTCTATTTTTGGAATTTTTAGGTATTTCCACTTTGATGGATTCGGTATCGATTACTTTGGATTTTATTCACGTCTACGTATGTGAATTTTATTGATTGATTGTTCCTACAATCATTTTTGTGATTTGTCACTTCCAAAATATAAAGGTTCCAATACTAGTAGTAAATATCAAAACTCTTTCATCAAAACGATTTCAACACTGTTTTATTACAAAGCTCGTTTCTTAAACCATTTTCCAATCTATTAGTATGTACAAACCTTTACCTCACTTGTATGAGAAATCTAATTAAACGACTTAGTAAAACAAGTGGTATGAAATGCTTGCGTTTGCTTTGTCGGTTAATTTTTGGACTTGTTCGATTGAATCTCTTGTGACAATTTTCTAGTGGAGATCTACAATTTGTTCGTAAATATTTAATTTAAGCTAGTGGTTATGGGACATGAAGCTAAGCCCATATATTTGCTAGCTTAGTGTAATTTACACTTATCGATCAATGATGAACATTTTGTGTTTTAGACTAGCAATGTGCGATGTCTCTTTGTCCACATCGAGGATGATACTTCGTTTGGTGGAGCTCCGGCTCGTTTGGTGGAGCTCCGGCTCGTTTGGTGGAGCTCCGGCTCGTTTGGAGGAGCTTCGGCTCGTTTGGAGGAGCTTCGGCTCGTTTGGAGGAGCTTCGGCTCGTTTTGCGATACACGTGTTGGGAGTTTTCATGCTCCCATTCTTGTGATAGGCCTCTTTCCCTTTTTTTTTGAGATTTCTGGATTTCTATTGATGATTTCTGGAATTTGCGTTTCACCGATTTTTGTGGTTTCATTGATAAGTTTTATCAATAATTATGCATTGGTGAATTTGTGTGTCATTAACTTTTGTGATTGGCTTTAATATAATTTTCAATATTTATGGTTTAGTAAATGAAATAAAGAGTATGACAATCCTTTTTATCTTTGAGAAGATTCTTCTGATATTGATTAATCTCTTGTTGATTTTTAATTACATACTTATCGTAGTATGGCATTTTGGTTATTATACATTTTTTTCGTATCTCTTATTCTATATCTTTTCATCTGATATTTATAGCTAGACTGATCCGTTTATTATTTTCTTCTTAAATAATACTCACGTCAGACCGAGATATTACAGGTGCTTCTACTTGACTTCTTATCAGGGTCCATCGCATGAGTTTTGACTAACTACTTTAGATTAGTAGTTTTTGTTATGTATACATTCGAGATATAAACTCCTTGATGTATACTTATTCAGCACTTGTATCTATTCTTTTGTGATATTGTGGATCTTGTTTGACCACTACTCTGATATACACTTTCATGTGTTATATATTCATATCTTTTTCCGCCTTTGTGATATGAATTATCTGTGACTGATTTGTGTTATGTTTATTTCTATATTTGTTTCCGAAGATATTATAGCCACTGTGTAGTAGCTTTGAGTTTTCATTGGTATGTCGGATTTCCTCTAGAAATGAAATGCAATTTATATTTTATCTGGCATATCGATGCTCGCACAAAGCAATTACACGGATGGTCGCTCCTCAACAGCCTTATTCTCCACGCTAGTTGACGGCATTACCCCGTAGTGTCCTTGGCTAGAATGGGTATAGAGGTGGGGCGTCACATGTCGGTTGGGCAGAAGCAAGTGAGTGGTGGTATCTTGATACCTCAGGGAATAGTAGCTGCGTGATGATATGCAGTGACTATGGATTGTTTCCGAAGATGTTTTCTTTGAAACAAGTTTTAGGAAGCAGATCTGCTTGGGTGCTGTGGCTGAGTTCAGCATGGTGTTTCTATTAGCTTTGAATTCCGAGTTTCTCGAAGAGATTTGGATTAGGAAGTTTGCATCGGTGTCAGCAATGCAGCTCGGAATGTTCTGTGTGCTGACAGGGAGGTCTTAGCTGAGTAGTTTTCTGGAGGTGGAGTTCAGAAGCAGCAGAGTGGATCCGTTTCTTCAATGGATTGGCTAGACAAGAGTAAGCTGTTCTATTGGGTAAAGAGAGAACAGTTTTCTTTGGAAATTGATATGGGTGATCGCAAAGTGACTTGCGATAGTTGAGTGTTCTCTTGGATTGTCAGAGATTTTCTGGATGTCTTCTGGAAGACAGAGGTTTGTCCGCATTTGGGGTTTGAGTTATTTTTATCAACTAGTAATCCAGGAGTGGAACCGGTGATTCAGTTTAGTTGAAGGATGGTTCCTAGAGACAGAGTTTGATGAAGTAACTTAGGTTTTGGAGGAGTTTCTGAGATTTCTTTATGGATCTATTGAACTATAATTCTGGGAAGTGATGTCTAGTTTGTGCTCGTGTTCATCATCAGTATTTTCTTCTACTTCGGATCAGAGTTGTGCAGCGGAAGCAGTTTGGAAGTGTTTCTGATTGTCTTTTCCGGATAAGGAGAAGTTTGTTATGTCTTATGTTGTTGAGGAGTAGAGGTTTGTGTTCTTGGTTTTTGATTGATCTTGAGGAGATCATTGGGTCGGGTTTTTTTGGTCTAGTTTGTTTCTAGAGGAATCAGCTAAGGTTGAGCTGATCAGGAAGGATGTTGGCAGCCCAGGATCGTCCGAAGAATTTTGTGTGGATAAGAAAAGGAGGAATTTGGAATTCGAAGTTGGAGACTTCATTGTTGTTGGAGTTTTCTTCGATCCAAGGAGCTATAAGATGGGGTAAGGCTGGAAAGCTAACTCCGAGATGTTTGGATCTTTTCTGTATTTTTGTTGGATCAGTGTTTGGTTTTTAGGATTGAATTGCAAGTTTGGATAACTGGGATTCGATATGTTTCACATATCTCTGAGGGAGTACGTGTATGGTCTATCTCTGGTTTTGGAACCAGTAGTTCTAGAGGTTTGGTTGTTGAATCAGAATCCTCTGTAGTCTGATTGCTGTCTAGTTTTGCAGATCTAGTTGAATAGGAGCTCTATAGCTTAGTAGTATTTATTGTTTGAAATCGAAAGAGCGAGTATCCCGATATTTTTACCAGGGAAACTCGAGAAAACTCTATCCAGAATTTTATCTGGATAGATAGATTTGATTGATTGGGTGAATTGATTGCTATGGTTGTTAGCATATGTTTGATATATGCTTGTGTTTTAAAATTAAATCTTTAAATAGATTATTAAATTACCTTTGTTTTAAATTTCGAGGACGAAATTCTTTTAAGGGGGGAGGAATATGATATCCCGAAATTTTAGGCAATATCAATTTAATAATCTAAATTAAAAATTAAATTGATTTGATAATTTTGTTAATAAGATTGGAATTAATTTAATAATCCAATTAAAATAAATATTTTATTGATAGATTTTATCTTTTAAATGCTAATAAATTTTTTCTATTTATAATATATATAGTATGTATATATTGTAAATAGATAAATCTTGTTTTAAATTTAATAAATAAATAAATTTTGTTTTCTATATATATATATATATATATATATATATATATATATATATCTTTAGTAAAAATTGGAAATTTTGATTTTATTTAAAATTTAAACTTTTAAAGGTTATTTAATAAATAAAATATGGTTTTAAATAGTTAAGATGAAAGTTAAATTTGTTTAAATTGATTTATTTGATAATAAGCTTTTTAAAAGTATATAATAAATAACTATATGATTTTAAATACCTAAGGTAAATATTGAAATGGTTTAAAATATGTTTTAACTCAAGTTTAAATTTAAATAAAATAACAATAAGGGTTATTTCGATATAGTGTGATAAAATAAATAATTTATTAATAAAGAAAACAATTTCTTTTATAAATTATTTATAGTTATCAATTTTTTTATTTTCAAATATAATAATACATTGTTTTTAACAAATAGATTTCTAATAAAAATAATTTTTTTTTCAAAATTGAATTTCGGAATTTGATTTGGATTTTAATATAGAGCTTTGAAATTTAAAGTATAAATATTTTTAATTTGTTTTGATTTTAAAATATTTGCATAAACTTTATTTTATACATAAAATTGGATTTATTTATTTTAAAATTATCTACATATAAATAAATACATATTAAATAATTAATTAAACAATGATTCACTTTTCTCTTATATTAACATATTAACTAAATAACTAATTAACATTTAATAATAACTAATTAAATTTAAAGACAAGTGTAATCATCTTAGGCTTTATAATGACACATGTTAAATAATAAAGTAAGGTTTGTGACAAATGTTAAAAATTAGGACAAGTGTCTTTTATTTTCTTTTATTTTAATAAAATCAAATTTCAGCGTATATAAAATCTTCTTTCCCTTATTTTTCTTTTCTTCTTGTAAAATCTAAAGACAAACAAATCTGAAAAAAATAAACATTTCCCTTGAAACCAAAAATCCCTAGAATCATCTTCAAATCCTCGGTTTAAAAATGCAATTCATTTTCCTATAATTTACATCAAATTGAAAACCTGCATTTTTCAAAACCTGTTACCGTATTAAAATTCTGAAGCCTACATCATTTCAATCTGGAGTTTTTCTGCGTGCAACTGTATTGTTAATCAGGGAGCAAATGCAAACATGATTTAAAGTTTACAAAACTAAAGAAGCAAGCAACTCAGTTTCATTTAGCAATTCAAGATTTGAAGCAAAGGAAATTCCCAGTTTTAAAAGCATAAAGTTCTTCAAAATCATTGCTCTATCCATCAAGTTTTAGGTGAGTAACATCACTATTTCTAAAAGATTAAGCTTATGAATAAGGTTGCATGTTAAATCTCTGTGATAAAAATGTATTGTATGTATATATGAATGAAATCTGCTGTGAATATAATGGATGTATGGTATGCTTGTGTTTTCCAGAGTACTCTCTGTTTTATAGTTCATAGGTTCAAGTTTTGATTTAAATTCAAAATCTTTAGATTGTGCCCATGTTTAAACTTTAGATTTAAATCAAACTTGTTTGTTTAATCACAAACTTTAGTTTAGAATTTTAGTTAAGTTAAAATAACTTGTATTATCTCTGAAAACCAAATTTATTGATCAAGTTTTAAAATAAGTGAAAATCTAGATATCAAAATTAATGGTATCAGGGTTAGGATCTGAAACAACATTTAAAAACATGAATTTTAAAACTAAAATCAAGATTTTTAGAAATAGGGGTAGGGTTCAGTTCTTGTTTGAGTTGAAAATGAACTTTTGGGATTTTTGGGTGATCTCTGCAACCAGGAAGGTCGAGACTTTGGTTAGTGATGGAGGAGTGGTCGTAGTTCATGGGAAAAATGCCTGATGATGTTGCACTTCATCGAGGAGGCAGTGGCAGTTGAATTTCTTCTGGAACCCTAGTTTAACTAGGCTAAGTTGTTCAATCGACTACGTCTTCACCAATCGATCGAGTGCAGTGAGGTTTTGAGGACGATAGCTTAAACGTAGTTGAAGACTTAGCCGGAGTTGCAAGATTTACGTTGGTCGGAGGATGGTAGTTGAAGTGTTGACAGGTTTGGGTTTGATTTCGTTCTGCTGTTCCAGGTTTTAAGATTTGACTCCATTTCGATTTTGAACTATGGAAGGGTGATCTGATGGTCGTGGTTGGATGTGGGGTTGGACGTCGATGTGGGGAGACCACCGGAGGTGGCTGGAGTGGATCGGAGGCACGGTGCATGTGCACCATGCACTTTTGCTATTCTGATGATTGCCTGGGTATAAGCAGTGGGAAACTCGAGAATTACTCGAGTAATTACTGTATTTGCTTGAAGATTTTTGTAACAACCCGATACTTTCGTCAATTTTCAAATTGAAGTTTTTAAATTTTAAATTACAAATGGTTATAAATTTTGAGGGGCTTTGATTTTTAAATAGTGGTTCATTTGTTTTTGGGCCGTGAAAATTTTAAAAACCCAATACCCTTTCCTTTTTCTTCGACTTAAACCCGATCCCCTCTTTCTCATTTTCTATTATTCGTTCGAAACCTAAAACCACCGAGAGAACAAAAATGGTGGCGGCCTCGTGCTTCATCGATCGTCATCACCAATTAGGGCTTCGGGAGGATCGGCTTCGTCAGTTCGAGTTCAACTTCGTCCTGGCTGCTCGATGGGGCTCGTCTTCATTCGTTCTCCTTCGTTCGAGAATTAGGGCTTCATCAATTAATGGCCGCTCGCCCTCGCGCTCGTTCATCTTCGCTTCCGTTCGTGGCAAAGGTGAGTTTGCTCACATCTAATTCTTGGCTCGAGTTATTTGTGTGTTTTGTTGCTTGAATTCTTGGCTGATTATTGCTTCGAATTTTAGTGATTTCGATTTGAACTTGTGTGAGTTTTACTCACATCTATTTCTACTTGGTTTTCTCGGCACCGTTTTTTTGAGATGTTGATGTTTTCGATTTTCGTATGGATGTTGGAGATGATTTCTGGTTTTGGCAATTTCGTATATTTTTGTGATTTGATATCTACGGCAATGATTTCACGGCTTTGATACGTTGACTCTCGACTTCACTTCCATATACATTAATGACTTCGGCCACATGAATTTTTGTGTATCGAGTTGGATTAACTTCGTGGCCACCACGAGGTTGACTTCGAGTGACTTCGACTTGTACCTTGCTGAGTTTTAACTTGGATTTGTCGACTGTTTTTGACCTGAGACTTTGATTTCTTTCGTGACTTCACATTTTGACTTCTGGTAAACCCTTGAGTTGTACCACTGCAGGTATTCTCAGTCTTGTTTGATTTCCTTGGCCATCGTCTTGATCATGTCCCCTTTGAACTTGAAGTGGTACGTGTTATAAGCTTATCAATTCGATGTTTGACACTGTCAAACTCGGCTCTGACTTGATAATGTGTTCGACTTTTATGTGATTGCTCCACTGGGTTGTTTTGATGTCCTGAGTTGACCTGCTGCCTGGTTATGTTAACATGCGTGTGTGTATATGAATCCATTCACCTAGTATTGCACTTTGGTCTTCATATGTACACTGGGATTGGCAATTTGATAAGTGCTTCGAGTTGCTGCCGTTTCTACTCTTGTTCATGCAGTTTTATATGATGATTATTCAAGTCATTCATACTTTATGTTGTATACATGTGCATGTTATCACTTGATGTTCACTGTTCATGTCATTCTTTTGGCCAGTTTGCTTTGCATTCTCTTTGTGTATTGTCACTACTTCATGTTCTATATGGTTATCCAAAGCCATTCTTTTGTTGAGGCTGTGTCACTGATGTTGGCTTGCTCATTGCTCCATTCATTTTCCATACTGGGTTGTTCATGTTTGTGACATTGAACCATATTGTTACTTGTGACATTCTTGTTCTTTACTGTGTACCTGGCCTGCACACATGTGCTTTGATGGTTCAGTGGTGCTTTCTGAAATTTGCAGTAGTCTTCATTGCAGTATTTGCCATTGTTCACCTTGACTTGTTCCTATACACTTTGTTTCAACTTGTTTTGCCGGTGCACTCGTTGCCTGCATCACTTGTTTACTACATTTGCTACTTCCTGAATGTTGCAGTGTTGTTTTATTCACTTGGTGGCATTTTGTTTGCTCACCATTTACACTGTGCAGTACCCCTGCTGCATTCGTTTGATTGTTGTAATTGGGTTTTCGGGTGCAGTTTGTTGTCATCTTTTCTTGACCGCTTTCGCATTTGTCTCTGCAATTTTAATCGACACTTGGCCTTATGACATTCGCGGCGATGCTCGTGAATTTTCATTGGGTACATCATCACTATAGTGGCAAGGCAGTGCACGCAAGCGTGAACTGCAGCCACACGGTATTCAATGGGTACATCATCACTGTAGTGGCACGGCAGTGCACGTAAGCGTGAACTGCAGCCACACGGTATTGGTTTTGGTGTTATCTCTTTTGCTTTTGATTTATGGATCTATTTCGTATTCCAGATGTTGTAGTGGCGAGGCAGTATACGCGTGTGTATACTGCAGCCCTACTCGTGTTGACCTTTTAATTGATGTTCCAATTGTTTTGAATTAGTTCGCGTTATATTTACTGTTATCCGATTTCTTATTTAAGAATCGGATAGGTAAATTTATTTCTGTGACTGTCGTCTAATTATTATTTGATTATTACTGCCTCTATGCACTAATAACTGAGTTTGAGTTAGACTGACCCGGGTATTATTTTCTTTTGAATTTAATACTCGGGTCAGACCGAGCATTTACAGGTTGTAGATATCTTGATTCAGGTTGCTGCTAGAGCTATAAAGCCCTTTCATACCTTTTGGAGTAGTCGACATCATTTATAGAAGTCTGTAATTGTATTGGAAGGTATGCATTCATGTATATTATATATGTTAATGTACTTTATATGTAACTTCCAGAGTCGACAGTTGTTGTTGTATCATATGTATTGTGCCACGTGTATTGTAACTGACATCAGTTATTGTGTCTATATATATATATATATATATATATATATATATATATATATATATATGAGATTCTGTGATCTATTCTTTTGTGTTATTGTGGATCTTGTTAGACCACTACTCTGATAAATACTTTTAAGTGTGGTATATTCATATCTATTTCCGCCTTTGTGATATGAATTATCTGTGACTGATTTATGTTATGCTTATTTCTATATTCGTTTCCGAAGATTATATATAGCCACCGTGTGATAGCTTTGAGTTTGCATCGGTATGTCAGATTTCCTCCTTAAATGAAATGCATGCTATACTATCTGACATATCGGTGCTCGCATAAATGAAATTACACGGATGGTCGCTCCTCAACAGCCTTATTCTCCGTGCTAGTCGACAGCATTACACCATAGTGTTCTTGGCTAGCGTGGGTATAGAGGTGGGGCGTCACAACTTGGCATCAGAGCCAAACTTCGGAACAATATGGAATATTATAACAAGGATCATCGTCCTAAGTCTATTTAAGGAGTCGTGCTTTAGGATTTAATTCGGGTCTTCGTACCGTTCTATCCTATTCTCTTTATGATTCCTTGTTTTATCAATCGAGTTTGATTGAAATTCATTTTTGTGAATATTATTTTCTTCTTCCTTCTTTCTTTTCTTAAAGAAGAAGAATTGGTTGAATCTAGCAGTCTTAGCGCTATTCAATCCAGTAGTCCATCTCTGGATGGCATATTCATATCTGCCCAACAACTTTTGGATCTTGTAAAGAATCAAAAGTTTATCTGTGCTTAGTTGAGATAGAGTCGCTGACTTGATCGACTTTTGCCCTGCTATTTTCTGTCTCGAGTACCTTGCTCGTTTTGCTTTGATTTTTCCAATTGTTAATCGATTCTTCTTTTCTGTTTAGTTGTTATCACCTTTGTCGACTCTGATAACTTCTATTTCAGGAATTTTTGGGTATTCCTACTTTGATGGATTTGGAATCGAATTCTTTGGATTTTATTCACGTCTTCGTATGTGAATTCTTGTGATTGATTGTTTCTACAATCATTTTTGTGATTTGTCACTTTAAAAATATAAAGGTTTTCAATACTAGTAGTAAATATCAAAACTCTTTTATCAAAATGTTTTCAACTCTATTTTCAATACAAAACTCTTTTTCTCAAACCGTTTTCCAATCTACTAGTATATACAAACCTTTACCTCACTCGGATGAGAAATCTAATTAAACAGCTTAGTAAAACAAGTGGTATGAAACGCTTGCGTTCACTTCGTCGGTTAATTCTTGAACTTGTTCGATTGAACCTCATGTGACAATTTTCTAGTGAAGATTTACAGTTTGTTCGTAAATATTTAAGTTAAGCAAGTGGTTATGGGACATGAAGCTAAACTTTTACATTTACTAACTTAGTGTAATTGACACTTCTCGTTGATCATGACGATCATTTTTACGGTTAGACTAGGCCTCATCGGTGTGATTTCGTCTCACACATATCTCTTGGGCTTTGAGGATTGTCTAGACACCATTTGTGTGATTTCGTTCACACATACCTTTTCGGTTAGACTAGGCCTCATCGGTGTGATTTCGTCTCACACATATCTCTTGGGCTTTGAGGATTGTCTAGACACCATTTGTGTGATTTCATTCACACATACTTTCCTTTTGTTTGCGTGGTTAGACTAGACACCACTTGTGTGATTCCACTCACACATACCTTTTTGAATTTTGGTTAGTCTAGACCTCAATCTGTGTGATTTCGACTCACACATGTGGGGTAGCGCCCCACGGTCTTCGGGCCATTCGTGTGTCAAAATTAATGGCTTGCAACCATGAGATAGCGTCTCGTTATGCGTTGCACGTGTTGATGATTTTCATGCTCATGTGTAGGTGAGATTCCGTGCTCCCGTTCTCGCTTTGCGTTGCACGTGTTGATGATTTTTCATGCTCGCGTGTAGGTGAGATTCCATGCTCCCGTTCTCGCTTTGCGTTGCACGTGTTGATGATTTTTCATGCTCGCGTGTAGGTGAGATTCCGTGCTCCCGTTCTTGCTTTGCGTTGCACGTGTTGATGATTTTTCATGCTCGCGTGTAGGTGAGATTCCGTGCTCCCGTTCTCGCTTTGCGTTGCACGTGTTGGTGATTTTCATGCTCACGTGTAGGTGAGATTCCGTGCTCCCGTTCTCGCTTTGCATTGCACGTGTTGGTGAGTTTTCATGCTCGCATGTAGGTGAGTTTTCGTGCTCCCGTTCTCGTTATGCGTTGCACGTGCTGATGAATTTTCATGCTCGCATGTAGGTGAGTTTTCGTGCTCCCGTTCTCGCTTTGCGTTACATGTGCTGATGAGTTTTCATGCTCGCGTGTAGGTGAGTTTTCGTGCTCCCGTTCTCGTTATGCGTTACATGTGTTGATGAATTTTCATGCGCGCGTGTAGGTGAGTTTTCATACTCTACTTCGAGTTTTCATACTCCGTTTGAGTTTTCAAACTCTGTTCGAGTTTTCATACTCCGTTTGAGTTTTCATACTCCGTTCGAGTTTTCATACTCCGTTCGAGTTTTCATACTCCGTTCGAGTTTTCATACTCCGTTCGAGTTTTCATACTCCGTTCGAGTTTTCATACTCCCGTTCGAGTTTTCATACTTTCATCTTGTGATTTCTGGATTTCTTGTGATGATTTCTAGAATTTGTGCTTCACCAATTTTCGTGATTTCTATTGATAAGTTTTATCAATTTTTGTGCATTGGTGAATTCGCGTGTTATTGACTTGTTATGAATACAAGTTTAGGGTATGATATCCCTTTCTATCTTTGAGAAGATTCTTGTGACACTTTTGATGAATGAAAATCCACTTATCGAAGTTGCTACAGATATCCCTGTTTTAATCACGTGTTTTAAAAATTGTTTCAAAATAAAAGTCGTTTTCAAAATTTTTATAGTTTACGCTTTCAAAAGAATGAGGAAGCGATTTAAACGTTTCAGCAAAATCGAGGACTATGACCCCTTTCTTTTACTGATTCGTTTAATTCCGGACTTGTCCGTTTGAGGGTGAAAATTTGTAAATTCCTTTTATGAAATTAAGAGAATATTTTGTGATTGTATTGCCTATTGAGTGCTTTAAGAATTCTGGTCGATGCGCTTGATCAACGTTATCGATAGGAATCTCCTAGACGCTTTGATGAGACAATCAGACACAATAAATTGAATTTTAAAATGTAAATTTTTCTGAAAAGATAATTACATAAAGTAAATTGTAAATTTCGAAAGTTTTAGCTTTTCGGGAAAGAATATTATTTAAAACAACTCTTTTCCGACACTTCTATTCTGGTGATTCCCGTGGGAACCAAGACTCTATCGTTTGTACCAATACTAATCGTGTTAGTTTGCATGCCATTCTCTTGCAAAAGAGAACGTGCTGTCTCTTGTGTTTCTAAATCATTAATGCCTATTGAGACTAGATATGTCACTCATGATTTAGTGCTCTTGGCTATTGATTTCGTTCTTCAAGATTTGGCATCATTATTTTGGGTAAGAAATTTGTTCTCTACCCTGATCATGAATCTTGGGAATATTTATTTTCTCATAAGGAACATGATTTGCGTCAACCACGTTGACTCGAGCTCCATACATCTTATGATCTTGATATTATTTACCACTCTCGGATGGGAAATCGTGTTGCCGATGCACTTGTCGTAGGCAAACAAGTGGTTGTTCTTTGATGATGTCCGAATGGAATCATCTTTTCACCAGGTTCATCAGACGTTTCGATGTACTTCGTTTTATTGAGCTTCGTCTCATTCCTTTTAGGGACTTACGTCTGATGTTCTTTTATGTTGATCGATTAATTGGACGTACCGTTTTTGTACTACGTCGGCGTTCCGAATTAATGAAGCTTTGATTCATCTGGCGTATCGTTATTGTACTACGCTGTTGTTCCAAATTAATCGTGTTTCACCTATGAAAGGTGTCGTGCGTTTCAGTCGGTCGGGAAAGTTAGTGCCTCGATATATTGGGCCATTTCCTATCACTGAACGTATTGGTTTCTTGGCTTATCGCCTCTTATTACCGGCTCAATTTTCTGTTATTCATGACGTGTTTCACGCGTCTTTCTTTTACGGAAATGCCTTAGGGATTCCGATTTTTATTCTTGAGCCCGGTATTATTGAAGAAATTGAAGTTTCACCAGATTTGACTTTGAGCAACATTCTATTCACATCAATGCTTCGGGGGTTCAGCAACCTCGAAATAAAGATGTTTTTCTCGTGAAAGTTTATTGGTTCTCAAATCCTATGGATTTCACTTAGGAATCCAGAGAATTCATCGAGCAAACACGTTCAGGCTCTCTCTCTCTCATGCTCTATATGGTGAACTTCCTATTTCAAATTTCTTCATCGTGTGTTGATATATTCTTATGGTTGTTACCTTTTGCCCATTTATTCCTTAAGATTGCGAGGACGCAATTTCTTTAAGGAGGGGAGTCTGTAACAACCCGATACTTTCGTCAATTTTCAAATTGAAGTTTTTAAATTTTAAATTGCAAATGGTTATAAATTTTGAGGGGCTTTGATTTTTAAATAGTGGTTCATTTGTTTTTGGGCCGTGAAAATTTTAAAAACCCAATACCCTTTCCTTTTTCTTCGACTTAAACCCGATCCCCTCTTTCTCATTTTCTATTATTCGTTCGAAACCTAAAACCACCGAGAGAACAAAAATGGTGGCGGCCTCGTGCTTCATCGATCGTCATCACCAATTAGGGCTTCGGGAGGATCGGCTTCGTCAGTTCGAGTTCAACTTCGTCCTGGCTGCTCGATGGGGCTCGTCTTCATTCGTTCTCCTTCGTTCGAGAATTAGGGCTTCATCAATTAATGGCCGCTCGCCCTCGCGCTCGTTCATCTTCGCTTCCGTTCGTGGCAAAGGTGAGTTTGCTCACATCTAATTCTTGGCTCGAGTTATTTGTGTGTTTTGTTGCTTGAATTCTTGGCTGATTATTGCTTCGAATTTTAGTGATTTCGATTTGAACTTGTGTGAGTTTTACTCACATCTATTTCTACTTGGTTTTCTCGGCACTGTTTTTTTGAGATGTTGATGTTTTCGATTTTCGTATGGATGTTGGAGATGATTTCTGGTTTTGGCAATTTCGTATATTTTTGTGATTTGATATCTACGGCAATGATTTCACGGCTTTGATACGTTGACTCTCGACTTCACTTCCATATACATTAATGACTTCGGCCACATGAATTTTTGTGTATCGAGTTGGATTAACTTCGTGGCCACCACGAGGTTGACTTCGAGTGACTTCGACTTGTACCTTGCTGAGTTTTAACTTGGATTTGTCGACTGTTTTTGACCTGAGACTTTGATTTCTTTCGTGACTTCACATTTTGACTTCTGGTAAACCCTTGAGTTGTACCACTGCAGGTATTCTCAGTCTTGTTTGATTTCCTTGGCCATCGTCTTGATCATGTCCCCTTTGAACTTGAAGTGGTACGTGTTATAAGCTTATCAATTCGATGTTTGACACTGTCAAACTCGGCTCTGACTTGATAATGTGTTCGACTTTTATGTGATTGCTCCACTGGGTTGTTTTGATGTCCTGAGTTGACCTGCTGCCTGGTTATGTTAACATGCGTGTGTGTATATGAATCCATTCACCTAGTATTGCACTTTGGTCTTCATATGTACACTGGGATTGGCAATTTGATAAGTGCTTCGAGTTGCTGCCGTTTCTACTCTTGTTCATGCAGTTTTATATGATGATTATTCAAGTCATTCATACTTTATGTTGTATACATGTGCATGTTATCACTTGATGTTCACTGTTCATGTCATTCTTTTGGCCAGTTTGCTTTGCATTCTCTTTGTGTATTGTCACTACTTCATGTTCTATATGGTTATCCAAAGCCATTCTTTTGTTGAGGCTGTGTCACTGATGTTGGCTTGCTCATTGCTCCATTCATTTTCCATACTGGGTTGTTCATGTTTGTGACATTGAACCATATTGTTACTTGTGACATTCTTGTTCTTTACTGTGTACCTGGCCTGCACACATGTGCTTTGATGGTTCAGTGGTGCTTTCTGAAATTTGCAGTAGTCTTCATTGCAGTATTTGCCATTGTTCACCTTGACTTGTTCCTATACACTTTGTTTCAACTTGTTTTGCTGGTGCACTCGTTGCCTGCATCACTTGTTTACTACATTTGCTACTTCCTGAATGTTGCAGTGTTGTTTTATTCACTTGGTGGCATTTTGTTTGCTCACCATTTACACTGTGCAGTACCCCTGCTGCATTCGTTTGATTGTTGTAATTGGGTTTTCGGGTGCAGTTTGTTGTCATCTTTTCTTGACCGCTTTCGCATTTGTCTCTGCAATTTTAATCGACACTTGGCCTTATGACATTCGCGGCGATGCTCGTGAATTTTCATTGGGTACATCATCACTATAGTGGCAAGGCAGTGCACGCAAGCGTGAACTGCAGCCACACGGTATTCAATGGGTACATCATCACTGTAGTGGCACGGCAGTGCACGTAAGCGTGAACTGCAGCCACACGGTATTGGTTTTGGTGTTATCTCTTTTGCTTTTGATTTATGGATCTATTTCGTATTCCAGATGTTGTAGTGGCGAGGCAGTATACGCGTGTGTATACTGCAGCCCTACTCGTGTTGACCTTTTAATTGATGTTCCAATTGTTTTGAATTAGTTCGCGTTATATTTACTGTTATCCGATTTCTTATTTAAGAATCGGATAGGTAAATTTATTTCTGTGACTGTCGTCTAATTATTATTTGATTATTACTGCCTCTATGCACTAATAACTGAGTTTGAGTTAGACTGACCCGGGTATTATTTTCTTTTGAATTTAATACTCGGGTCAGACCGAGCATTTACAGGTTGTAGATATCTTGATTCAGGTTGCTGCTAGAGCTATAAAGCCCTTTCATACCTTTTGGAGTAGTCGACATCATTTATAGAAGTCTGTAATTGTATTGGAAGGTATGCATTCATGTATATTATATATGTTAATGTACTTTATATGTAACTTCCAGAGTCGACAGTTGTTGTTGTATCATATGTATTGTGCCACGTGTATTGTAACTGACATCAGTTATTGTGTCTATATATATATATATATATATATGAGATTCTGTGATCTATTCTTTTGTGTTATTGTGGATCTTGTTAGACCACTACTCTGATAAATACTTTTAAGTGTGGTATATTCATATCTATTTCCGCCTTTGTGATATGAATTATCTGTGACTGATTTATGTTATGCTTATTTCTATATTCGTTTCCGAAGATTATATATAGCCACCGTGTGATAGCTTTGAGTTTGCATCGGTATGTCAGATTTCCTCCTTAAATGAAATGCATGCTATACTATCTGACATATCGGTGCTCGCATAAATGAAATTACACGGATGGTCGCTCCTCAACAGCCTTATTCTCCGTGCTAGTCGACAGCATTACACCATAGTGTTCTTGGCTAGCGTGGGTATAGAGGTGGGGCGTCACAACTTGGCATCAGAGCCAAACTTCGGAACAATATGGAATATTATAACAAGGATCATCGTCCTAAGTCTATTTAAGGAGTCGTGCTTTAGGATTTAATTCGGGTCTTCGTACCGTTCTATCCTATTCTCTTTATGATTCCTTGTTTTATCAATCGAGTTTGATTGAAATTCATTTTTGTGAATATTATTTTCTTCTTCCTTCTTTCTTTTCTTAAAGAAGAAGAATTGGTTGAATCTAGCAGTCTTAGCGCTATTCAATCCAGTAGTCCATCTCTGGATGGCATATTCATATCTGCCCAACAACTTTTGGATCTTGTAAAGAATCAAAAGTTTATCTGTGCTTAGTTGAGATAGAGTCGCTGACTTGATCGACTTTTGCCCTGCTATTTTCTGTCTCGAGTACCTTGCTCGTTTTGCTTTGATTTTTCCAATTGTTAATCGATTCTTCTTTTCTGTTTAGTTGTTATCACCTTTGTCGACTCTGATAACTTCTATTTCAGGAATTTTTGGGTATTCCTACTTTGATGGATTTGGAATCGAATTCTTTGGATTTTATTCACGTCTTCGTATGTGAATTCTTGTGATTGATTGTTTCTACAATCATTTTTGTGATTTGTCACTTTAAAAATATAAAGGTTTTCAATACTAGTAGTAAATATCAAAACTCTTTTATCAAAATGTTTTCAACTCTATTTTCAATACAAAACTCTTTTTCTCAAACCGTTTTCCAATCTACTAGTATATACAAACCTTTACCTCACTCGGATGAGAAATCTAATTAAACAGCTTAGTAAAACAAGTGGTATGAAACGCTTGCGTTCACTTCGTCGGTTAATTCTTGAACTTGTTCGATTGAACCTCATGTGACAATTTTCTAGTGAAGATTTACAGTTTGTTCGTAAATATTTAAGTTAAGCAAGTGGTTATGGGACATGAAGCTAAACTTTTACATTTACTAACTTAGTGTAATTGACACTTCTCGTTGATCATGACGATCATTTTTACGGTTAGACTAGGCCTCATCGGTGTGATTTCGTCTCACACATATCTCTTGGGCTTTGAGGATTGTCTAGACACCATTTGTGTGATTTCGTTCACACATACCTTTTCGGTTAGACTAGGCCTCATCGGTGTGATTTCGTCTCACACATATCTCTTGGGCTTTGAGGATTGTCTAGACACCATTTGTGTGATTTCATTCACACATACTTTCCTTTTGTTTGCGTGGTTAGACTAGACACCACTTGTGTGATTCCACTCACACATACCTTTTTGAATTTTGGTTAGTCTAGACCTCAATCTGTGTGATTTCGACTCACACATGTGGGGTAGCGCCCCACGGTCTTCGGGCCATTCGTGTGTCAAAATTAATGGCTTGCAACCATGAGATAGCGTCTCGTTATGCGTTGCACGTGTTGATGATTTTCATGCTCATGTGTAGGTGAGATTCCGTGCTCCCGTTCTCGCTTTGCGTTGCACGTGTTGATGATTTTTCATGCTCGCGTGTAGGTGAGATTCCATGCTCCCGTTCTCGCTTTGCGTTGCACGTGTTGATGATTTTTCATGCTCGCGTGTAGGTGAGATTCCGTGCTCCCGTTCTTGCTTTGCGTTGCACGTGTTGATGATTTTTCATGCTCGCGTGTAGGTGAGATTCCGTGCTCCCGTTCTCGCTTTGCGTTGCACGTGTTGGTGATTTTCATGCTCACGTGTAGGTGAGATTCCGTGCTCCCGTTCTCGCTTTGCATTGCACGTGTTGGTGAGTTTTCATGCTCGCATGTAGGTGAGTTTTCGTGCTCCCGTTCTCGTTATGCGTTGCACGTGCTGATGAATTTTCATGCTCGCATGTAGGTGAGTTTTCGTGCTCCCGTTCTCGCTTTGCGTTACATGTGCTGATGAGTTTTCATGCTCGCGTGTAGGTGAGTTTTCGTGCTCCCGTTCTCGTTATGCGTTACATGTGTTGATGAATTTTCATGCGCGCGTGTAGGTGAGTTTTCATACTCTACTTCGAGTTTTCATACTCCGTTTGAGTTTTCAAACTCTGTTCGAGTTTTCATACTCCGTTTGAGTTTTCATACTCCGTTCGAGTTTTCATACTCCGTTCGAGTTTTCATACTCCGTTCGAGTTTTCATACTCCGTTCGAGTTTTCATACTCCGTTCGAGTTTTCATACTCCGTTCGAGTTTTCATACTCCCGTTCGAGTTTTCATACTTTCATCTTGTGATTTCTGGATTTCTTGTGATGATTTCTAGAATTTGTGCTTCACCAATTTTCGTGATTTCTATTGATAAGTTTTATCAATTTTTGTGCATTGGTGAATTCGCGTGTTATTGACTTGTTATGAATACAAGTTTAGGGTATGATATCCCTTTCTATCTTTGAGAAGATTCTTGTGACACTTTTGATGAATGAAAATCCACTTATCGAAGTTGCTACAGATATCCCTGTTTTAATCACGTGTTTTAAAAATTGTTTCAAAATAAAAGTCGTTTTCAAAATTTTTATAGTTTACGCTTTCAAAAGAATGAGGAAGCGATTTAAACGTTTCAGCAAAATCGAGGACTATGACCCCTTTCTTTTACTGATTCGTTTAATTCCGGACTTGTCCGTTTGAGGGTGAAAATTTGTAAATTCCTTTTATGAAATTAAGAGAATATTTTGTGATTGTATTGCCTATTGAGTGCTTTAAGAATTCTGGTCGATGCGCTTGATCAACGTTATCGATAGGAATCTCCTAGACGCTTTGATGAGACAATCAGACACAATAAATTGAATTTTAAAATGTAAATTTTTCTGAAAAGATAATTACATAAAGTAAATTGTAAATTTCGAAAGTTTTAGCTTTTCGGGAAAGAATATTATTTAAAACAACTCTTTTCCGACACTTCTATTCTGGTGATTCCCGTGGGAACCAAGACTCTATCGTTTGTACCAATACTAATCGTGTTAGTTTGCATGCCATTCTCTTGCAAAAGAGAACGTGCTGTCTCTTGTGTTTCTAAATCATTAATGCCTATTGAGACTAGATATGTCACTCATGATTTAGTGCTCTTGGCTATTGATTTCGTTCTTCAAGATTTGGCATCATTATTTTGGGTAAGAAATTTGTTCTCTACCCTGATCATGAATCTTGGGAATATTTATTTTCTCATAAGGAACATGATTTGCGTCAACCACGTTGACTCGAGCTCCATACATCTTATGATCTTGATATTATTTACCACTCTCGGATGGGAAATCGTGTTGCCGATGCACTTGTCGTAGGCAAACAAGTGGTTGTTCTTTGATGATGTCCGAATGGAATCATCTTTTCACCAGGTTCATCAGACGTTTCGATGTACTTCGTTTTATTGAGCTTCGTCTCATTCCTTTTAGGGACTTACGTCTGATGTTCTTTTATGTTGATCGATTAATTGGACGTACCGTTTTTGTACTACGTCGGCGTTCCGAATTAATGAAGCTTTGATTCATCTGGCGTATCGTTATTGTACTACGCTGTTGTTCCAAATTAATCGTGTTTCACCTATGAAAGGTGTCGTGCGTTTCAGTCGGTCGGGAAAGTTAGTGCCTCGATATATTGGGCCATTTCCTATCACTGAACGTATTGGTTTCTTGGCTTATCGCCTCTTATTACCGGCTCAATTTTCTGTTATTCATGACGTGTTTCACGCGTCTTTCTTTTACGGAAATGCCTTAGGGATTCCGATTTTTATTCTTGAGCCCGGTATTATTGAAGAAATTGAAGTTTCACCAGATTTGACTTTGAGCAACATTCTATTCACATCAATGCTTCGGGGGTTCAGCAACCTCGAAATAAAGATGTTTTTCTCGTGAAAGTTTATTGGTTCTCAAATCCTATGGATTTCACTTAGGAATCCAGAGAATTCATCGAGCAAACACGTTCAGGCTCTCTCTCTCTCATGCTCTATATGGTGAACTTCCTATTTCAAATTTCTTCATCGTGTGTTGATATATTCTTATGGTTGTTACCTTTTGCCCATTTATTCCTTAAGATTGCGAGGACGCAATTTCTTTAAGGAGGGGAGTCTGTAACAACCCGATACTTTCGTCAATTTTCAAATTGAAGTTTTTAAATTTTAAATTGCAAATGGTTATAAATTTTGAGGGGCTTTGATTTTTAAATAGTGGTTCATTTGTTTTTGGGCCGTGAAAATTTTAAAAACCCAATACCCTTTCCTTTTTCTTCGACTTAAACCCGATCCCCTCTTTCTCATTTTCTATTATTCGTTCGAAACCTAAAACCACCGAGAGAACAAAAATGGTGGCGGCCTCGTGCTTCATCGATCGTCATCACCAATTAGGGCTTCGGGAGGATCGGCTTCGTCAGTTCGAGTTCAACTTCGTCCTGGCTGCTCGATGGGGCTCGTCTTCATTCGTTCTCCTTCGTTCGAGAATTAGGGCTTCATCAATTAATGGCCGCTCGCCCTCGCGCTCGTTCATCTTCGCTTCCGTTCGTGGCAAAGGTGAGTTTGCTCACATCTAATTCTTGGCTCGAGTTATTTGTGTGTTTTGTTGCTTGAATTCTTGGCTGATTATTGCTTCGAATTTTAGTGATTTCGATTTGAACTTGTGTGAGTTTTACTCACATCTATTTCTACTTGGTTTTCTCGGCACTGTTTTTTTGAGATGTTGATGTTTTCGATTTTCGTATGGATGTTGGAGATGATTTCTGGTTTTGGCAATTTCGTATATTTTTGTGATTTGATATCTACGGCAATGATTTCACGGCTTTGATACGTTGACTCTCGACTTCACTTCCATATACATTAATGACTTCGGCCACATGAATTTTTGTGTATCGAGTTGGATTAACTTCGTGGCCACCACGAGGTTGACTTCGAGTGACTTCGACTTGTACCTTGCTGAGTTTTAACTTGGATTTGTCGACTGTTTTTGACCTGAGACTTTGATTTCTTTCGTGACTTCACATTTTGACTTCTGGTAAACCCTTGAGTTGTACCACTGCAGGTATTCTCAGTCTTGTTTGATTTTCTTGGCCATCGTCTTGATCATGTCCCCTTTGAACTTGAAGTGGTACGTGTTATAAGCTTATCAATTCGATGTTTGACACTGTCAAACTCGGCTCTGACTTGATAATGTGTTCGACTTTTATGTGATTGCTCCACTGGGTTGTTTTGATGTCCTGAGTTGACCTGCTGCCTGGTTATGTTAACATGCGTGTGTGTATATGAATCCATTCACCTAGTATTGCACTTTGGTCTTCATATGTACACTGGGATTGGCAATTTGATAAGTGCTTCGAGTTGCTGCCGTTTCTACTCTTGTTCATGCAGTTTTATATGATGATTATTCAAGTCATTCATACTTTATGTTGTATACATGTGCATGTTATCACTTGATGTTCACTGTTCATGTCATTCTTTTGGCCAGTTTGCTTTGCATTCTCTTTGTGTATTGTCACTACTTCATGTTCTATATGGTTATCCAAAGCCATTCTTTTGTTGAGGCTGTGTCACTGATGTTGGCTTGCTCATTGCTCCATTCATTTTCCATACTGGGTTGTTCATGTTTGTGACATTGAACCATATTGTTACTTGTGACATTCTTGTTCTTTACTGTGTACCTGGCCTGCACACATGTGCTTTGATGGTTCAGTGGTGCTTTCTGAAATTTGCAGTAGTCTTCATTGCAGTATTTGCCATTGTTCACCTTGACTTGTTCCTATACACTTTGTTTCAACTTGTTTTGCTGGTGCACTCGTTGCCTGCATCACTTGTTTACTACATTTGCTACTTCCTGAATGTTGCAGTGTTGTTTTATTCACTTGGTGGCATTTTGTTTGCTCACCATTTACACTGTGCAGTACCCCTGCTGCATTCGTTTGATTGTTGTAATTGGGTTTTCGGGTGCAGTTTGTTGTCATCTTTTCTTGACCGCTTTCGCATTTGTCTCTGCAATTTTAATCGACACTTGGCCTTATGACATTCGCGGCGATGCTCGTGAATTTTCATTGGGTACATCATCACTATAGTGGCAAGGCAGTGCACGCAAGCGTGAACTGCAGCCACACGGTATTCAATGGGTACATCATCACTGTAGTGGCACGGCAGTGCACGCAAGCGTGAACTGCAGCCACACGGTATTGGTTTTGGTGTTATCTCTTTTGCTTTTGATTTATGGATCTATTTCGTATTCCAGATGTTGTAGTGGCGAGGCAGTATACGCGTGTGTATACTGCAGCCCTACTCGTGTTGACCTTTTAATTGATGTTCCAATTGTTTTGAATTAGTTCGCGTTATATTTACTGTTATCCGATTTCTTATTTAAGAATCGGATAGGTAAATTTATTTCTGTGACTGTCGTCTAATTATTATTTGATTATTACTGCCTCTATGCACTAATAACTGAGTTTGAGTTAGACTGACCCGGGTATTATTTTCTTTTGAATTTAATACTCGGGTCAGACCGAGCATTTACAGGTTGTAGATATCTTGATTCAGGTTGCTGCTAGAGCTATAAAGCCCTTTCATACCTTTTGGAGTAGTCGACATCATTTATAGAAGTCTGTAATTGTATTGGAAGGTATGCATTCATGTATATTATATATGTTAATGCACTTTATATGTAACTTTCAGAGTCGACGGTTGTTGTTGTATCATACGTATTGTACCACGTGTATTGTAACTGACATCAGTTATTGTATATATATATATATATATATATATATATATATATATATGAGATTCTGTGATCTATTCTTTTGTGTTATTGTGGATCTTGTTAGACCACTACTCTGATAAATACTTTTAAGTGTGGTATATTCATATCTATTTCCGCCTTCGTGATATGAATTATCTGTGACTGATTTATGTTATGCTTATTTCTATATTCGTTTCCGAAGATTATATATAGCCACCGTGTGATAGCTTTGAGTTTGCATCGGTATGTCAGATTTCCTCCTTAAATGAAATGCATGCTATGCTATCTGACATATCGGTGCTCGCATAAATGAAATTACACGGATGGTCGCTCCTCAACAGCCTTATTCTCCGTGCTAGTCGACAGCATTACACCATAGTGTTCTTGGCTAGCGTGGGTATAGAGGTGGGGCGTCACAATTTTGGTTGGTGGACTCAGAGCAGGAAAT
Organism: Allium cepa; assembly: GCA_030765085.1. Taxonomy (NCBI): domain Eukaryota; kingdom Viridiplantae; phylum Streptophyta; class Magnoliopsida; order Asparagales; family Amaryllidaceae; genus Allium; species Allium cepa. The sequence continues at coordinate 139,280,940 of CM060937.1, read as the reverse complement.
AGGGTAGCTCGGGTTAGAGTTTGGTACAGGTTTTAGTACAGAACCTGTTGATCTGTTTTAAAATTTTAAAATAAAATTTAAAACCCTGGATTTAAATGTAGTAAAGTTTTTAAATAAAGTCTAAATCTAGTTTTCAATCTGAGTTTAAGTTAGATCTATGTCTAAAATAAATTCAATTTTAATTTGAATCTAGTTTGGAAATAAATGAGTTTTTAAACTCAAATTGACTTAATATTATTAAAGTATTTAAGAAGTTAAAGTGTATTTAAAAAGATTTTGAATTTAAATGGGGTTTTAAAGGTAAGGAAGGATTTAAAAAAAATCAAAACATAATTTTAAAATTTGAATTCAAATTTGATTTGAATCTTAAGTTTTGGAAATAAAGTAAAGTTTATAAATTTAAATATTGTAAATAAGTTTAAGAGTTAAAGTATACTTTAATGATTTGAAATTAAAAAGGTATTTAGTATAGAAATCTTTAAAATTTCTTTTGTATAAGTACTCTTTAACATATGAATTTCAAAGTTTTAAATTGGATAAAGATAAATTGAATTTCTTTTTAAAAACTTGAATTTTAAAATGAAAATTGAAATTGAATTTGAAATAAATATTTTCAAATGTATTTAAGAATGATAATTTAACCATAGATAAGAAAGGTTTTATCTTAAAATAAATTTAGAATTTATTGATTAATAATTTCATTTAATTATTAAGGTAATTAGTTTATTTAATTAATTAATGAAGAAATTTAAGGGTTTTAAATTATCAATTTAAAGTTCAAGTTAATCAATTAATTAAGGATAATTAATCAATAATTAAGGATCATTAATTAGATTTAATTAATGGTTAGTAATTAATTAATCAAGTAATTATGAATTAATTAAGTTACAGTTAACACTTAATTAGCTAAATAAAGGGTAATTAATTGGATATTAAAGATTTATTAATTTAAAATTAATAATGATTAATGAAGGTTAATTACTTAAGAGAAGTAATTAAAGTATGGTTAATGGTTAATGATGGTCATTAACTTAAGATTTATTTAATAATTAATTAATGTGATTAATTTAAAATAATTAATTAGATTAATTAATTTAATGATAATCAGTTGTGAAAATTATTTAAGTTTAATTACTTAATGGAAGTAATTAAGGAATTAATTACTTAATGTAATTAATGGAGTTTATTGTGATTAGCTTAAATTAATTAATTAAGTTTAATTAATTTTAATCACTTGTTGGTTTGATAATAATTACTTGATGTAATTAATGAAGTACAATTACTCAGTGAAGTAATTAAAAGATAATTACTGGACGTAATTAGTGGATAATGATGGAATGGTGAAAGTAATTTGGATTAAACTACTTGGTATAATTAATCAAGGGATTAATTAAAAATAATTAATTAAGAAGTAATTAATTTAATAAGTAATTAAGGGTAGTTAATTACTGAATGTGATTAATCAAAGGTGATTAACAATTATGGTTTAACTGAGATTAATTACTGAAAGTAATTAATTTAAATAAGATATTAAATTAAATATAATTTAGGATCATTAATTAAAATAATTAATGATGTAATTAAGATTGATTAATTAAGATTAATTAATCAATAATAAGTGATTAAGGGTAATTAATAAATTGTAATTAATTAAGGATTAATGTAATTAATTATAGTTAATTAATTAATGAAGTAATTAAAGGTTAATTACTGTATTTGGTTTAGAGTAATTAATTTTGTGAAATTAATTAAAGTATAATTAATCAAGGGTGATTAATTAAGTTGATTAACTAGAGGATAATTAATCAATTTGTAATTAATTATTGAATATGTAAGCAAGATTTATATGGAGGTAGGTAATTAATTTAATTCACTTTAAATTAATTAGAGATGATGTAATTAATTTAATTCATTTTAAATTAATTATAGATTGTATGATTATAAATCATTGCTTATGAATGGATGATATTGGTTGCCTTGAATGGTTTGAAATCTCAACCATGAGATTAGTAATGTTGAGTGATATGGATGCATTGGTTGCAGTGTGATGATGATATGGATTATCTTTGGATAATGATAATGTGGATTATCTGTGGTTATGATAGTGTTGATTATCTATTGTGATATGTGAATTATCTATCTGTGTGTACATAGATAATGTAATTGAATTATTTTAAAATCTAAAACAACTTGGACCAAAAAGACACGCCTTGGATTTCTATGACACCGGGATTGGGTTTCCATATTTGGATATCCAAAAAGCACATCGATCCAAATTAACGATAGGTCGTGAATCTTATGTGAAGAGTGAAGACTCGAGGTGTAAGGACTATTCGTCGGTATAACTCTGAGGGTGATTCCGAGATGAGTTTGACGGAGATAGTACTTTCAGATTCGAGATAACGATTCAGAGTGCAAGGGTTATCGTCGTTAACTCTGAGGGTGATTCCAAAATGAGTGTAACGAGATAATGCCATCGGTTTCGTTCGAACCCGGAACGAACTTGTATAGGTTGAATTCTTTCATTATATCGTCAGGTGGACGATGAGCATTCTAAGTGATGTGTCCTATAAAGGTAATCATAGCCTCAAGCCTCATCAACCGGGAATGGCTAAAACATGGAAGGTGCAGCAAGGCTAAGTGGGTCATGACCAAGTAGGATAAGATTTTCCCCTGTCTAGAGGTCCCTTTTTATTCGGCTTAGTGGGCGGTTGGAATTGCACACCAACTGTGGGGTTGTCTTGTTCGAAACTGTTCAGTAAGGAATGGTTCCGGCTTTGTGTTGCTGGGGATTGAGAGTGATCCTCGGTACAGTGATCTCGGCCACGTACTGTGACGGGCGGTACCACGGTAGCCTTGCCATTGTATGGAATCCAAAATCCAATAAGTGCCAACGGTTTTGATTGTATTACCCACTTTTGTGGCTAATGGCTGGAATTTAATGAATGTAACAATTTCGGCTATTTAATATTTACTTGAAAACCCTAGAACTATTATAATATCACTGTATTTCCTATCAAATGTTTTGGTTAGCGTAAGGTAAAAACTTTTCCATGTTTATGTGTGGGAAGTCTTACATGATACCTTTCTTTTTAAAAGGTTTTCGAAAGTTAAGCAATTTTAACCTGTTACTCACACCAGACCCATGTCTGACCCGGAGTTTATCTTTTGTTTTCTTAAACTCTTAGGTACTCAGATTTTTACGAGTAGCCAAGGGATTCAGATTGGCATTGACGAATATTGGAGGAGCAATGGAGCAGGAGGCTTCTGCCTTATAGATATATAGATTCCGCTGTTGTTCTCCGTGATTGTCTCTGAGTTGTATTGAGTTATAATATCTAGACAGGTGTTTATAACTGTCTAGTATGTGTTGTATAAGCTGTGTATCTCTGATAGTTGTTGTACTATGTAATACTTTATGTTATTAATATAATTTATTCGATCCGCTGTTAAGATTCTGATGTGTTGTTTCTTCTTTCTTCTCTTTCTTTCTCTTTTCTATCCCTTTCTTTCTTATTAATGATGCGCCATTCTGTGGAGATGAATGGCGGGTCGTTACATTACATGCCAATTTAGGTTTAAATATTACACTAATTACAATGTTCAATTTCAACTGTAATTAAATTAATTAATATAATTTAATTCCAATGAATTTATTAAATATGGTTTCGACCTTTTAATGCAATCAATTAATATTCTGCATACATAGCTAACATTTTTTATGTATTTCATTAAATTAATATTCTCCAATTTCCATCATTTATTTGTATTAACTACTATATTTCCATTTTATTGAATTTTTATCAATTTTATTATAATTTAGAATCTCAATAAATTTATTTGTCTTTGGTTTACTCCTTTATTTATTCCCTCATGAATATAATTAATATTTCTATACATTTTATTACATTTAAAACTTACAGTTACTGCTTTAACTCACATTAATGTAACATTTAATTTAATTTAATTATAATTGATTAAATAAATTGGTAACAAATTACAATTTTCACTATTTTACACATAGTCACATTTGTATGTTTATTATTAGCAAGAAAATGTTATAGCAACTCTCATTACACAAATTTTATTCAATTTCCATTTACTACACAATAATTTATTAATTAATCAACACTTAAATTATCGATTTCTCTTTTAATCCAATTATCAATTAATACGTACTTTACTATAATTTACTTAAAATCTATATCCATTTTAGCTCTTTAATCCTTTTAATTAATTGGAATTACCTTCAAAGTAGTTATAAACTACCTTCATTTGATATTATTACATTTTATTCCAGTTATATTCTTGTTAATAAACCACAATTTTTTTATTTCTTCCAACATTAAGTCATAAAACCTTATTAAATTTACAATTTTTAGTTATCGAAAATTTCGGGCTTACTTTCTCCCTCACTCAAAACTTTTCGTCCTCGAAAAGGAAAAAGAAGAAAGAAGAAGGAATTAAGTAGTCAATATATCTTATTCAAAATATTAAATTTATAAACAATTAAATTACATTATTAAATATTTAAATAAAATATACCAATTTATAACGATTAAATCCTTTATATTCAAGTTAATAAAAGTTTGGAAAACATTTCACATAATTTTATAAGTCCAAAATTCATGGAAAATTCCGACAGAGTCTCTATTGTATGGAGAGGTGTGTAGAAATAATATCAATAATAAAAATATATGTCATATGTTTCAAAATAAAATATGCCAAACCATGAGAAAAATAATATAATATCGCTAGAAAACCGTAATACGAGAACGTGCCTATTTGTCAGGCAAAACAATGCTTATTTTATGAAACCAAAAGTAATAGCTATTGCTTTCATAGCTGTATTTCACTTATACGATCTAAAAGAGTTAATAATTATATAAAAGAGAAATATTTTAAATTGTTTTCAACCAATAACAAAACAAATCGATACAACATAACACCAATCACTTGCAAACAGATAGTTCAAACACCATTTCAACAAAGAAAACAATCATCCATTCATTGCAACCAAAACAAGTGGTTTGTTCAGGTTCGGAGACTTTTAATCATATAAAATAAGAAATAAACTATGAAGTAAATCATACACTCAACAGTCGTAGATAAAACTTTATAGATTATTTATACATCTCTATACAAAATAGATGTATCCTTTCCCAACCAATCCATAAGCCAAACAAACAAAGAATTCAACGCATTTTTAAATAATATGTAGGTTTTATTGTCATTACTCTTTTTTTCCCACATTATTTACGGTTCATTTTTATTTGTTCACAATGCTTGTTTAGTTACTTTTTCATTTACCACTTACAAAATTCATCTTCCCTTCATTTATACAATACCTTTTTTCTTTTCATTACTTACCTTCATTGTTTACATAAGTTATTTCCATTTAAATTATTTGGATCATAAATGAATTCATTATTGAAGTATTGTATGCATTTTATTTCATTTTCCTTCACATTAACAATTTAGCTTGAATTTCCCTTTTTTTCATCATTTACGTTTTCTTTTCTCATTCATATAATATTTATTTTTGTTAATTTACATTCGTTATTGCTTACAAAAGTTCATTTCTCCTTTATTCACATGGTATCTTTTTCTTTCATCTTATTACTTTACATTCATTACTTAATAAGTTATTTTTATTTTAGTTATTGGATTATACAACACTATGTAAGTATCTTTACAACTCAATTTACAATTTATAGGATATTTAAGTATTATAGGATATTTAATTTACTTCTAAGTCATTTCAATGTTTTTAGAAGTTATAATCATTCAATTAATATAATACTTATTTTAATTATAAATGGCTTCAATATTAATTCATGTTTATAATTATTTACTTTCAGTATTCACCTTTAATATTTTTTTTGGCAAGGCCGACGGTTTTATAGTGGACCGACCACTTTTATTACGAAAGTAATAAATTTGAAGTACAGGAGTAAGGTAGAGACACCTTAGCTACTAGTTTGGGAAAGACAAAAAACAACTAGTACAGCACAGGAGTGTGACAGCTACGTCACAACTACTATATAATAAAATAGCACAGCTAGTTCTCCTCCGCAGAGGACGAATCTCCCTCTCCCACAACATCCTTGGAAGAAACCAATGTTCCACCCTCAAGAAGACCAATATAGGGACGAAATAGAGCAGCAAGGGTAGGATCATAACATTCGGTATCAGAAGTGTATACAAAGGAACGATCCCAGGTAGTATCAGCAAGAAGAGTAGAATTCATCTCAGCATACGGACCATCCATGTCTAGAACCAAGGAATCACCTAAAATACAGTAATATAGGCATCGTAGATCTAATAAATCCTCAGAAATGTATCGAAAATATGAGTTATCCACGGGGTTGAATCTCATATCAGAACGACAATCAACCCAACTATGTTCAGACCCAGCCCAAACAACATGCGGGGGATAGATAACCGGAACGACAGGGGGAACTGGAGGAACAACAACAGGATCAGGGGAGACAGGATGCACTATGGGAAGGGATGGACTAGAGACAGACGCAGCCAGAGAGGCCTTGGGAACCCATTTTCTAAGTGGAGGACGAGGAAGAGGGATCTTAGGAGCAGCAGCAGGAACTACAGAATGCACGCAATCAGTGACAACATGACCAAAAGAGTGACAAGAGGAACAAATGTCAGGGACCCATCCATAACGAACGCGAACATCCACCACATGGCCAACGGCAAGCTGAACAGGAATAGAAGAGGGAAGAGGTTTATCGGGAGTAATCTCAATCAAAGCTTTGGCATAAACAAGCTTATCACGCGTGACCGTGTTAGTGTCAAACTATAGACTACAGTTACATTATAATCATTTTAAACTTTAATATTAAATCTGATTATAAATAGTTTAGATGTTAACTTAAGTTTATAATCATTTTTTTACATTATTCACTTCAATTACATTTAATCAGTAGCATTTTAAACTATAGACTACAGTTTATTACAATTTATAACATTAGAATTCTTATTTACAAAAGTAATTCCATTGAACACTTTCATTTTTCCAAGTTTTACTTGTATAATATCCTATTACATATTCTTATTAACATTTAAACTTTTAAAATTTTGGTAAGAGTTATATATGTCTTTTAGAATGCAATTGAATATTACCTAAGTTTCTGTTATTTAGTTAACAAAATGTTTAATAGTTACCATTTCTTGTTTTCATTTTCCTTTTTATTTACAGTTTTCCAAAATTTCAGTTTCTTTTCTATTCATTAATCATTTTAACATCCAATTTCTTATTTTCATTTTTTTCAGTTTATAAATTTTCAATTCCTTATATTTCCTATTTATCACTTAACATCCAATGACTTGTATTTTTCTTCATTCTGGAATACTTCCAATTATTAAAATAATTAGGATTTCATTCATTTCAATAATTGAAATCGTCTAATTATCAAAAAAATTAAGAACCAAATACCGAGTTCCATTTTCAAATCATTTTAAGATAATACATAAATATATATATATGTATGTATGTATACTCATAACTTTTATATCGAAACATATTTAAACTTTGAATTTATTATTTATTTATCTAAATAAATGTGCGGTAAAAATAATACAACAGCCTTCCCACTTTGAAACTCAAAAATGAATGTTGGTGATGCGTGCGCTCATAACCGAAATTATTTTCCAACGATAGAGAGGGAAGTACATGACTTATTTACTTTAAAAGTTCTTTTAAAACTTTCTTTCAAATCACATTAAAATATTTATATCGGAAAATACTTCCAAATAATACTAACATTATATTCCAAAATCCTTTGAAAGAAATTTCAAAAATCCCTGAACTTAAGTACTAAAATTTCCCATTTATATTCATTTGATTTGTAAACCTTATGTTTCAATCAATATTTATAAAATTTAACTACCTAATAAACAAATATAACAACTACCTATATAATTTGTAAAATTTATTAATTTTTATTCAAAATATATAATAGGAAAAATTATTTCATTCACCTATATTTCAAAAAAAGTATTGTGTCGGTCTGTCATATTAAGTCTTTAGAAATTCCAATCGATGTCATAGCGTCCTATACACCGACCAGAATTTATAAATACAAAACGGAACAAATTAACACAATATAAAAACTTTTATAACACTAATAAATATGCTCTCTCGTATACATACACTCAGTGACTCATTCTAGGCTATTACTATCCTATTCTATATGAGTCAGACCCCACAATGCTAAGGTTATCACTAACCTAAGCTCTGATACCAATTGTACCGACATGCCTTTTTGGATGTTTTAAGTAAACACACATGTTAGACTCAAACCATTCAAAAGGGGATAGTGTTATGGGATAAATAAGAAAAACAGAAGAAATAAAACAGTACAAAATCTTGCAGCGGAGTGACAAAATATAATAATCAAATAACAGTTCATAAAGATGTTTTGTAAATACATTTGATTATTCTTTTACTACACAAAAATCAGAGTTAAATAACAGGAATGAATAAATAAATGGAGTGAAACAACATGATGCAGTGGAATAAATATAGGAATAATAATAGTACAAAATCTTCATCTTCATCCCCTAGAAAGAACTCTTCGATAAACTGACCCGAGCAAATTGAAAAGGCAGAACATTCGAGTCAGAACTAAAAGATTTTATGTAAATTAAATCGACAGTAAATAAATTTGAGTGGAACGGCGTCAGAGATGTTTATGGGGTTTGACATCTACTACCCAGTTTCTAACGTGAGTGCAATATCTTAAGGGATGTTCAAGTTTCGTATAACCTGAGGATCCGTTAAACTATCTACATACATTGTATGATACGCTATTACAATAGTGTATATAGTAAAGTAATATATTAAAATAGCATTAAGGAATTACCCATATTGTAACAACCCGTGATTGCAATTACCAAATAATAAATTAAAATTTTGATTTTAAATTAATTGGAGCTATTAATGAATTTTTAATGTGGCTAATTTGTTCAAAATTTAGTTATTTTGAGTAAATCAATATTTTTGGGCTTAAGTGTAAAATGGAGCATTTTATGGAAATTAATTAGGGAAATTTGAAATTTATAAAATTTCAAAATTTTATATGTGTAAAATAGTGCAATAGTTGATTTGAGAATTTAATTTGCAGTGATTTTTGGCTAATATTAACTATAAACGGTATTTTGGGGAAATTAGGGGTTAAAATGTAAAATATTGTTGATATAGGATTTTATGAAATGGCTAAAAATAATTGTTAATATCTTTTCATAATTTTCTATGGTTTGAAATATATTTAGTAATTTGTATGTAGATTGTTCTTAGAGAAAATTGCATATCTATATACACATGAATAATACTAAGTCCTAATGGGTATTAGACCCAATAACCCTAACCATTAGCCTATAAATCATCTTTTACTTTCCCATTTCAACCAACACTTCATTTCATTACCACAAAACCTTAATTAGAAAGCTCCTAAACCTAGCCATGGCCTCCTAAGCAAAACTCCAATCTACACCAAATCAAAGAGAGCTAATCCAAACCATTAAAAGAGGTAACAGCAATCACAAAACCCACCTCTAATTCATTCTTTGTTTTATGAAATAAATTAGTAATCATTTTTTTTGTGCATTTTCATGGACTCAAGCTCATTGATCTTCATCTTCTTGCTTGGGGATTGCTAATCTTTGTGTTTGTTCATTCTCTTGCTTGGTGAAAGGTAATAAATGCTAGCTAGAAATCCATTTGATATTTGCTATGGTTGGAATGTTGGTTTGCAAGTTTCTGAAATTGTTTGGGAATAAAAATTGTTTTGACAAAACACTGATTAATTTCATTTCAGATGTCCAACTTCGTGACCTCGCTGCGAGCAGGTCCGATGTCGGATTTCATTGATTTCAGTCTCGTTGAAAAGATGAGGTTGAGATCTTCAACCCTGCAGAATTTGGTTAAGATCTGGGTGCGTTTGATACTTCATTTTTATCGTCAAAGTAGCACCCAGAAACTATTTGAAAATAAAAACACTGATTAATTTTAGTTCTAACGTCCAACTTCGCGACCTCGTTGTAAGTAAGTCCGATGTCAGATTTCATCGATTTAGATCTCGTTGGAAAGATGAGGTCGAGATCTTCAACCTTGGAAAGTTTGTTCAGATCTGGGTGCATTTGATACTTCGTTTTTATTGCCGAAGTAGCACCCGGAAACTATTTGACAACAGTGATCATTTTCAGTTATCGTCGGACCAACTTTGAGACGTTGTTATTTCTTCGTTTCAAGTCGGAATCGAACGATTCTTCTTGCATATCAAAGTAGGAGTACTATACTATGATCCTGCAAATTTTCATCAATATCTGGGTTCATATGTCCCTTCGACCATGTCTTCGAAGTTGGACCCTTGCACTATTTTGACACGGCGGAGTTTTGTGATTTTTGTCCGACTTTGAGACGACCCTGTTTCTTCATTTCAAATCAGAATTGCCTGATTCTTTATACAGTTTGGAGCAAGAATGTTAGTCTACATGTCTGCCATTTAGACTCGATGTACAGGTTCAAATCTGCCGTCGAACTAGTGACTTTGACTTGTTTTCAGCGATTTTATACTAATTTCGACTATTTTTCTGAGATTTTCCGATTTGTTTGAGATTTGTCTCTAGATTTCGTGCACGGATTTTATAAATCATTTTAAAGTGATTTTCCATCAAATTAGCTTTTGAAACTATTATTTAGTATTATTTTAAATATTAAATTAATTACTCCATAATAGAAGAATTTCAAAGGCTATTTCTAAAGAGGTTTTCAAACAATTAAAAATCTGCTTTCTCCAACTATTTTCTAAGTAAAATATACACTCTTATGCACTTCGAGTGAAGTGGAAAGGTGATTAAATGGTCAGGTAAAACAAGGACCATGAATCCGCGAGTTTACCTTTCCGATTAATCCCCGATCTATTCGATTGATCGTTTTGGCCTTTTGGCCTAGTTTAACGATGACATGAGGTGAATTTTTTACTGCTTCGAGTGTGGAAGCTTACGATCAGTTAGTAAACCATTTATTGTGAATGTTGGGGTATGGGACTCATGTTACTACTTTACGGGTTCCTTGCTAAGAGTTCGTGACACATTCCTACCGTTAGTGGTAAACGAGTACTGAGCCTACGAGCCTTCACCACTACGACGTGTTTCCTGAGTGATACCTTTGGGATAGTGTCTTTGGACTGTCTCCCTTGGTTTTATTGGATAGTGTCTTCGGACTGTCTCCTTCTGGCTCATCACCTTCTGGATAGTGTCTTCAGACCGTCTTTTTCAGGTGTTGCCCATTAGCTAAAGTGATGGGCGTGTCAATGGGGTATATTTCCTATATGATTGAGTACAGTACTAGCGCGCTATTGTTTTCTTGTGTGATTTATATTACCTAGCGTAGCGCCATTCGGTGATGGTTTTATGCAACCACACGATATAAGCACGACTACCTTGTGGAACTTGTTTTATGCCTACACTGGCACTTGTGCTTATGTTATGCCGATGATATGAGGTGTAACGACTCACCATCCGTCTCCACAGAATGACGCATCATTAATAAGAAAGAAAGGGATAGAGAATAGAAAGAAAGAGAAGAAGAAAGAAACAACACATCAGAATCTAAACAGCGGAACGAATAAATTATATTAATAACATAAGTATTACATAGTATAAAACACTAATCAGAGTTACACAACATATACATCATATACTAGACAGTTATAAACACCTGTCTAGTTATACAACTCAATAAAACTCACTACAAGAGATACCAACACAGAGAATACACAGCGGAAACTATATATCTAACGCCGAAGCCTCCTGCTCCATTGCTCTTCCATAATTCATCAAAGCTAACCTCAATCCCTTGACTACTCGTAAAAATTTGAGTACCCAAGAGTTTAAGAAAACAGAAGATAAACTCCGGGTCAGACATGGGTCTGGTGTGAGCAACAGGTTAAAGTTGCTTAATTTTGAAAAACCTTTGAAAAGAAAAGGTATCACGTAAGACTTCCCATACATAAACATGGAAAAGTTTTTACCTTACGCTAACCAAAACATTTGATAGGAAATCCAGTGATATTATAATAGTGTCTAGGGTTTTCAAGTAAATAAGAAATAGCCAAAATTGTTACATCTATTAAATTCCAGCTACTAGCCACACAAGTGGGTAATACAATCAAAACCGTTGGCACTTATTGGATTTTGGATTCCATCAATGGCAGGGCTACTGGGGTACCGCCCGTCACAGTACGTGGCCTAGATCAACGTACCGAGGACCACTCCCAATCCCCTGCAACACAAGACCGGAACCATCCCTTACTGGACAGTCCCGAACAAGACAACCCCGCAGTTGGCGTACGTTCCAACTTCCCACACAGCCGAAATAAAAAGGGACTTCTAGACAGGGGAAAATCTTGCTCTCAAGTGGGGGCTACCCACGAAGCATTGCTGCACCTCCCCTGTTTTAGCCATTCCCGGTTGATGAGGCTTGAGGCTACGATTACCTTTAGAGAACACATCTCTTAGAATGCTCATCGTCCACGTGACGATGTTCTGAAAGCATTCAATCCATACAAGTTTGTTCCGGGTTCGAACGAAACCGAAGGCATTATCTCGTTACGCTCGTATTGCAATCACCTTTAGAGTTAACGACAATAACCCTTGCACTCTGAATCACCATCTCGAATCGATAAGTACTATTCCGTTAAACTCATTACGGAATCACCCACAGAGTTATACTGACGTATAGCCCTTACACCTCGAGTCTTCACTCTTCACATAAGATTCACGACCTATCGTTAATTTGGATCGATGTGGTTTTCAGATATCCAAATATGGAAACCCGATCCCGGTCTCATCGAAATCCAAAGCGTGTCTTTTAAGGATAAGTTGTTTTAAAGTTTTAAAACAATACAATTATCTATATACACACAGATAGATAAATCATAGATTCACAATAGGTAATCAACATTATCATCACAACAGATATTCTATATTATCATTATCAAAAGATAATCCAAATCATCATCACGATGCAACCAATGCATCCGTATCACTCAACATTATTTATCTCATATCTGAGATTCAAACCAATTAAGGAAAACAACATTATCCAACCATATAAGCAATGATTTACCATACCAAATATAATTAATTTAAAATGAATTAAATTAACTACATCATCTCTAATTAATTTAAAGTGAATTAAATTAATTACTTCATCAATATAAATCTTACCTACAACATTATTAATTAATTACAATTAATTAATTAATTAATCTCAAATCAATCACCTTATTTAATCACCCTTGATTAATTATTCTTAATTACATTCAAGTAATCATCCTTTAATTAATTTCACAAATTAATTAAACTTAACCAAATTCAGTAATTAACCTTAATTACTTCACAAATTAATTAACTATAATTAATTACATTAATTCTTAATTAATTACATTAATTAATTACCTTTAATCACTTATTATTGATTAATTAATCTTAATTAATCAATCTTAATTACATCATTAATCATCTTAATTAATCATCTCTAATTATATTTTAATTAATTACCTTATTTAAATTAAAAACATTAAGTAATAAATCTTGATTTAAACCATAATTGTTAATCACCCTTGATTAACCACATTCAGTAATTAACTACCTTTAATTACTTTACAAAATAATTTAATTAATCCATAATTAATTATCTCTAATTAATCCATTGATTAATTCACAGTAATTATACTCAAATTACTTCCATCATTCAATTAATTACATTAAGTAATTACCCATTAATTACTTCTCTAAGTAATTTCTCTTTGTTTAAGTACATTAAGTAATTATACTTCACAAATCATCAAATGATTATTTTAAATTAATTAAACAGAACTAATTAACTTAATCTAATCAAATTAAACTCAATTAATTACAATAAGTAATTAATTTTCTTAATTACTTCCATAAGTAATTATACTTAATAGCTTACACAAATGATTATCCTTAAATTAATTAATCTAATTAATTATTAAAAATTAATCACATTAATTAATTATTAAATAATCCTTAGTTAATGACATTCGTTAACAATTAATAATTCATTAATTATTTTCTAAAATAATTAACTTATTTTAATCATTATTAATTACAAATTAATTAATCATTAATAACTCACTAATTAACCCTTAATTAATTAAATAATTAAGTGTTAATTAAAACTTAATTAATCCATTATTACTTGATTAATTAATTATTAATCATTAATTAAAATCAAATCTTCTTTAATGTGACGACCCAACTTCCAAACTCCAGGAAATTGCATCGCTAAGAAGAAAGAAAGGGATAGAAGAAGAAAAGAAAGAGAAAGAAGAACACAAACAACATCAGAATCTCATAGCGGAACGAATAAAATATAATATATCACATAATACTTTACATAGTATCATATACATCAGAGTTTTACAGCCAATACAACACATACTAGACAGTTATAAACATCTGTCTAGTTATACAACTCTAAACAGTACAAGGAATAACTCAGAGAGAGACTCAGAGATATCAACACAGCGGAAAATAGATAACTACAACGCAGAAGCCTCCTGCTCCATTTGCTCCTCCATAACTCGTCAAAGCAATCCTGAATCACTTGACTACTCATACATAATATGAGTACCCAAGAGTTTAATAAAACAGAAAATAAACACTCGGGTCAGACAGGGGTCTGGTGTGAGTAAATAGTTTAAAAGTTGCTTAACTTTAGAAAATCCTTTTGAAAACAAAAGGTATCACGTAAGACTTCCCACACATAAACATGGAAAAGTTTTTACCTTACGCTAACCAAAACATTTGATAGGAAATCCAGTGATATTATAATAGTGTCTAGGGTTTTCAAGTAAATATGAAAATAGCCGAAATTGTTACATGATTAAATTCCAGCTACTAGCCACAAAAGTGGGTAATACAAACAAAACCGTAGGGTCTCGTAGGGAAAATGGGTTTCCAACAATGGCAGGGCTACTGGGGTACCGCCCGTCACAGTACGTGGCCTAGATCACCGTACCGAGGATTACTCCCTTCATCCCCTGCAACACAAGGCCGGACCCATTCCTTACTGAATAGTTCCGAACAAGATAACCCCGACGGTTGGAGCTCAAAAACCGTCCACACAGCCGAAATATAAAGGGACCTCTAGACAGGGGTAAATCTCGCTCTCCAGTGGGCGTGACCCACGAAGCCTTGCTGCACCTCCCCTGTTTTAGCCATTCCCGGTTGATGAGGCTTGAGGCTGCGATTACCTTTAGAGAACACATCTATCTTAGAATGCTCATCGTCCACCTGACGATGTTCTGAAAGCATTCAATCTATACAAGTTCGTTCCGGGTTCGAACGAAACCGAAGGCATTATCTCGTTACACTCGTATTGGAATCACCCTCAGAGTTAACGACGATAACCCTTGCACTCTAAATCACCATCTCGAATCTATAAGTACTATTCCGTCAAACTCATTACGGAATCACCCACGGAGTTATACTGACGTATAGCCCTTACACCTCGAGTCTTCACTTGCTCCACTTGGATTAACGACCTAACGTTTAATTGGAATCGATGTGGTTTTCGGATATCCAAATATGGAAACCCGATCCCGGTCTCACCGAAACCAAACGCCATTTTAATGTCCAAGTTATACTTAAGGGTTTTAAACAATTAACTCATTTTATCTTTATCTATTACACACAGATAGATAAACTACATATTCACATCATAACAGATAACCCATAATATTATCACAACAGATAATCATCTCAACAGTCAAACATCACAACAACAATCATCACAACCAAATAATCCATCATACTATAATTAAGCATTCATATCCTATAGATACCACTCATCTCATTTCAGAGATCACAACCATCCAAAGGTATATCAATATCATCCATAAGCAATGATATATTATCCATCATTTATAATTAATTTAAAATGAATTAAATTAATTACTTCTATCCTTAATTAATTTAAAAATAAATTAAATTAATTATCCATCTATAAATTTTGCTTATAAATTTATTGATTAATCAACCTAGTTAAATAATCATTCATTAAGTATTCAATTTGATTAAACATTTATGATTAATCATTCACTAATTACAATAAGTAATTAGTCTTAAATTAATTCCATAAAATTAATTAACCTTAATCATAAGTAATTAACATTTAATTACTTAATTAATTGACTATAATTAATTACATTTATCCTTAGTTAATTACAATTAATTAATCACTTAATTAATTAATTAATTCTTAATTAAACAATTCTTAATTACATCATTAATTATAATAATTAATGATCTCTAATTAATATTTAAATTAATTACTCAATTAAATTAATTACATTTAGTAATTAATCTAATCATTAATCACCTTGATTAATATTTAAATCCAGTAATTAACTACTCTTAATTACTCCTTTAATAAATTAATTATCCAATAATTAATTATCTGTATTAATTAATCCTTAATTAATTACAAAAGTAATTATCCCAATTACTTTCTTAAAATAAAACATCTTTCCATAATTACAATCCAGTAATTATTACTTCTCTAAGTAATCCTGCTCCATAAATTACATTAAGTAATTATTAACATTTAATTATTAAATTATTCTTAAATTAATTAAACTAAATTAATTAATTTAACAAAATACATTATCAGAATTAATTACAATATGTAATTAATCCCTTAATTACTTTTATAAAGTAATTATACTTAAATTACAATTGATTATCTTAAATTAATTAATCTAATTAATCCATCAAAATTAATTACATTAATTAATTATTAATTATCCTTAGATAATTAACTACATTTCATTTAATTCCTTACTTGAATTAATTATACATTAATCATTTTTAATTATAAATTAATTCAAGTTATAAACTAAAATCAAACAAATAAGTAAATTCTTAATTATTTCCCAAAATAATTTATTTACTTGTTTATAACTTAATTAATATTCAAAATGTATTAAAATAATACATTCCTAAAATTTAATTCAACTTTCAATTTAAAGTTAACATATCATAATTTTATTTAATACTTAAAAGAAAGAATTCTTTAAAATTTAAACCTTCATTTAAAATCAGATTCATATTTGAATTCTGCTTAATAACATTTCTGTCAAATATTTAAAACTTTCAACTTGATTTGAATTCAAACAGGTTTTAAAATAAAAACTGGAATCATATTTAATTTGATTTCAAAACCAAATTCAAATCTTACTTAAAATTTAAATGTTTCAATTTTAAACTTGAATTCAAACTTAAATTCAATTCAAACCTAAATTTGAATCTTGTTTTAAATATTGAATCCACTTTTAAATTTCTAAAAAAAACAAAACTGTTTTAATTAAAAATCTGGATTCAAAACCTGAAAATTATACTTACTGTTTTTTTTTTTCCAGATTTAAATTTAAATCTTCCTTAAATTTAAATTTATCATTTAAACTTTTTGAACTCAAAACTTACTTGAATTCAATTCAACTTAAACTTGAATTTAATCAATGCTTTAAACATGTTGAGTTTCCAGATTTTAAAAAAAAATAAAAACAACATTCAGTTTCTCTACACAACTAAACCTGAGACCACCCCTAATTTACTTCGGGTCAATACACTCCCAACTTCGAGTCATAATAGAAAGTACCCGAGGTTGACTCCGAGTCACCAAAAACCCTGCACACTAAAAATTTCACCAGAGCCCCAAACTCCACTATGCAAAGGCACCACCACTCCGGCGACTTCCAGCAACCTTCACCAATTCTCCAAGCAGCCATACATCCCTTAATCTTGATACTGTCCATCAACAAAATCCCTGCAGCTTGAAAATTTGGATTAACCAAAATTGACAACCTAGAAACTACTTCACCAAGACAGACCAACCTGTCAACCTTCATAACAACCCCCTCTGGTCATCTTATGGCCTCTAATTCCGGCCATTTCTCCACTTATACCCTCTCTCTCCAGTCAACATTAAAATTTCAGGCAGGAATCCATATTTCTAAATCCACCTTATGATCAGATACCCCAAATTTCCAAAATGCCCAAAACTGCACAGTCAAAGTTCCTTACCCCTCAGGAGCTTTAAAACCTGATGCTTGTTTTAACACCCATGTTTAAAACATGCATTAAGGCTGTAAACTTGATCGAATAAATTAAAGTTGTTTGATAATTTACTTTTAGAAGCTACTGTATACTGTTATTGATCCCAGAAGTACAGTCTTTAGTTTCCTAACTTAAAACATTTCAAACCTAAGCTATATTGTATAAACAAAATTTGATCACACCATACTTCCTAACTAAGATTCAGACAATATAAGTGGATTTGTGTTTAAATCCAAAAAAAAAATACAGCAGCATGTTTGAAGAAACTCACATCACTCCTCTCTGCATTTTCAAGATTTATGTATGCAGGCATACAACAGTCAAGCAGAATACAACAATCATAAATTAAAAACTCATGCACATATATAATTTTAAACAATCCATAAATTTGGGATTACTTACTAAGAGAAAGAACAAAACAGTTTAATTGCTACTGTTTAAATTTGCTTATTTAAAAGGCATTTGAATTAAACTTTAGTTTCTGCAAAAATCTTGATAGCTTAATTTTTTTTTTAAAGTTAGAAACTGTTTTTTTTTTTAAAAAAAACAGAAATTTACTCACTTTAAATTGAAACAGAAAGCATCCAAGATGTAATTCATTTTTAAAGGTAAAAACTGTTTTTAAACTTAGATTTACTCACCTTGAAATTAAAAAGCAGAAAGCATTACATCTGCCATTCATTTCCCTGCACCCTGGATTTTGTTGCATGCTTGAATCTGCTTGCATGCTAGTGGGAATTTTGGTGATGGTTTGGTCTGTATGCTCCCCATTTTCAACTTTGCTTGCATTGATCATTGAAGATTAAATTGTTTGCAGGCTAGTTGAAAATGGTGACAGCATGTTGTTTGCAAGCCTGGGGATTTCATTTGATGATGACATGATGTATTTCAGGCTTTGGATCTGCATGCTTCCCAGATTAAAGTGAATTTACAGATTGAAGAAATTGGTTTGCTTGCAGATTTGAATTCACAGGTTGAAGGCTTTTGTTTCACAAGTTACAGAATTTGGGGTTGCAGGTTTAAAGAATTTCAGATGAATTTTGCAGGGTTTTAAAAAAAAACTTTTTGATGACAGATTGAGTTTGTTTGTAGAATATAGATTGAGTTGTGGAATTTATTTTCTAGAGTGAAGATGATTTTCTTTTTCTCAGATCTGAATTTTCATTTAGAAGAAGATAAAAATGTTTGAAAACAAAAGATATGTTAAGTTTTATCTAAACTAATAAATTCAAATATTCATTTGTATTGCCACTTGTTAATTAGCTATGAAGATTAATTACATGTGTCAAATTTAAAACATGAATGTTAAACACATGTAAGAGTTTAATATAAATAAATTTCTTTGTTTTACAATTGTTTAATTTAAAATAAAACCATTTCTAATTTAATTTATGATGTTTTAATATGTTTATATAT
Organism: Allium cepa; assembly: GCA_030765085.1. Classification (NCBI taxonomy): domain Eukaryota; kingdom Viridiplantae; phylum Streptophyta; class Magnoliopsida; order Asparagales; family Amaryllidaceae; genus Allium; species Allium cepa. The sequence goes on along the minus strand of CM060937.1, from coordinate 139,261,353 downwards.
ATTTAGTCTTTACAAATGAATTATCCAAACATATACAAATATTTGTTTGAATATTTTAAGAATTATTTAAAACAAATTTCAAAAGAGAAACTTTTTAGAAAGAAAAGAACAATGTTGAATTATATTTTATTCAAAAGATTCAAATCAAAAATAAACTAAATTTATTTCAAAACAATTTTAAAATAAAACAAAATAAACTTTATTATAAAAATACAATTCTTAACTATATATATTTATAACAAAATATTTATTATAATTTCTTCCAAAAAATACAAGATAGATTTATAACTTGACTTATACAAAGTTCAATACTATTTTCAATTTAATATAAATCAATCCATAAATTATACACCTATATATATTATAAATTTGAAAAGATCCTTTATTAAATTTAAAATTAAAATCAAAACACCTATTTACAATGTATACACATATATACATTATAAATAAATATTTTTAAATCAATTTAGAAAGGAAATTTTATCATTTAAAATATTTTCAACATTTTAAAACAATAAGCTTCTCAAATTAAATCATTATTATAAATTTTCAAAAAAAATATCATTTATTAACAAAATAATTATAAATTTTCAAAAGAAAATTATATTTGAATTGGATTATTAAATCAGTATTTCACATTTTAAAATAAATTATAAATGAAATTATTAAATAAATATTGCCCAAATTTCCGGGACATCACATTTAATTAATTATTCTTAATTACAAGTTAATTATTCTAAGAATAATTAATCCTAAACTTTTAAGATTAAACCTTTAATTACTTTAAGTAATTATTCATTCATTAATTTATTAAAATAGATTAATTACTCATTTAATTATCCTAATAATTAAATGTATAACAAATCATTAAATTATAATTTAATTTCAACAAGTTTTAAAACCAATTGAAAACTTATACATTATATGATAAATAATACTTATAAAAGAAATTTTTACAAGATTTAAAACAAATTCTTTTTAAATTCAAACATTTAAATTTTACATTATCATTCAAAACTGTTAAAATACTTAAATCTATAAAACTTGAATTTATTTTAAATCAAATATTCAAAATTAGATTTGGATCAGTTTAAACTTTATTTAAAACATTTCTTTACATATTCAAATTCCAATTTAAATTTAAATTTCTTTAAAAACATTTTAAAAAATAAACCCCTTTAAAGTATTTAAACAAAATTTGAATTTTTTAAAAAACTTAGTCTTTTCCATCTTAATATTCAAATTAGACTTGAATCTATAGTTTAAATTAGATTTTAAACATATTTTAAATCTTTACTTAATATTTTAAATTTGGTTTAAAATTAGAAAACATAACATGTTTTCTAACCTGAACAAATTCTAACTCAAGCAACAATTAATTGTTCGAGCCAATCCTAATCTAGCTCGAGCAAATCATTAACATAACTCGAGTAACTCGCTAAATAACTCGAGTAACATTTCATTTGCATTTATAAAAAATTTACAGTATTATCAGGTTTAAACTAAAACCTGCAACCACCTATGTACCCGAGCCCTCAACCAATTTACTTCGAGACATTCATCCCACAGCTTCGAGCAGAAACACAAGACAACCCGATACAAACACGAGAACCATTCTCTCCCAAACAACCACTGACACCCAATCACCGTGCACCTACACCAATGTCGCCATCACCTCCAACCATTCGCGACCCCTTGCGCATGTCGGCGACCATCATTCAACCCGATTCCAACCATCATACAACATGCAGGACCACAAAATCAAAATCGAGAGTTCAAGCACAAAAACTGGAACCATATCGAATCTGAATTTCACCTCAAATTCCAAAATCCAACGATCAGAGAAGTACCACCTCCGGTCACATCCACTTCCACACTGCCTCAACTATCTACTCGATTTTTGAAGAACTCGATCACCCATGGATGTTGGGATGACCAAATTCTTGATCAACGACAAAAACTAGGTTTAAAAATTTTAATCCTAAATTGTTACTGTCCCACTGCATTAATCTCATATTAAATATTTTTTCACACATCTTAGTTCACTAATCCATTACCATAATCAAAATTTGCCACTCCGATCACCCAGATTGTCAGATTTAACCAAAAACAAAATTTACAGTTAATCCAGAAATGCCCCTTCAAATTTAAACTAAATTTTTTGAATTTAGTTTTAGAACTCAAGTTTTGATTCATGTAATTGATTTAATATCTTAAATCAATGAATCCTATATAATTAAATTCTTACTTGTATATATAAATTTTGTTCTGTGGTATTCTGCTATTCCAGAGACATTATAGGTTTCTTCATATTTTATTTTTATTAAATAAAAACTTAAACCTTAAATTAGGATACTCTAACATGTCTTATTAGAAATTTTGAACTTAGATATGAACTAGATTTTGAGTTCATGATGATTTTTGAATCAAAGATTAAACCTGTAATTCTAGAACTGGCAAACACAACATGCATTCTGAAACCAAACAAATTACAGAGAATTCTATTATATTCATCCATTCCAAACATGATTATCACAGGAATAAATCAAACAACTATATTTACTTAAGAATTTTAGTTAAAAATGTTACTCACAGGTTTCCTTTTTAGGGGCAGAGCATCCAAATTTTGAAAAGTTTCAGATTTGCTATTGAACTTAAAACTTTAATTCCAGCTCTACTCAAATGCTTTGCTGTAATGCTTGCTGATTTACAATAGAATGCATCCAGGAAAATAAATACAGGCTTCCAAAAAGAAAATTTGCAGGCTTAGTTGACATTGCAGTTGCATGTAGGATTGAGAATGTTGCAAATTGATTTTCCAGGTATTGAATTTGAAGAGCTACAGGTAAAACTTGATTTTCTTTATGAATTTCAGGTTTGGAATGATTTCAGATAGCTTTGGTTTATTTTGGTTAGAGGAAAAAAATATTGGTTTTAGATTTTATTTGAGGGGATTTGCAGATTTGGCTTTGGACAGAATTTGTTTTGATCAAAATTTCTGTTTTGAAGAAAGATACAGATTTTTAATTTAAACAGAAAACAGGTTTGAGGAGATTTCATTTTAGATTTTGGTTTAGAGGAAGATTATAGGTTTTTCAAATTTGTTTGGAGGAGAAATTTACAATTTTTTTTTATTTGAACAGAAATTTCTGTTTTGTGGAAGATGAATTCAGTTTTGTAGATCTGAAAACTTTCTCAAGTTTTTGAAGAAAAGAAGAATAAGATGAGGAGAAATGTTTACATAAACAAGTTTTTGATTTAATTAAAGAAAAATAAAATTAAAGTGGACACTTATTTTGGTTTCTAACATTTGTCACTTGGTTTGATTAAGGGCTTAACACATGTCTTCTAGGTATATAAAGAAACTTACACATGGATTTAAGTATTTTTACTTTAATATAAAATGTTAATAAACTTTTAAATCTAAATTTATTGTTTCTTATGTATAAATATAAATGAATTTTTATTTCTTCTCTTTTTTTTCTAATTAAAAGAAATGAAACAAACAAATTATGATTATAAGCTTATTCAAATATTTTAAACATTTATCTCTTTTAAATTTCAAAACATTGAATTCAAATTTAAATAAATTTATCAAATCCAATCTTAAAATCAAGTTATATATAGATAGATGCATATATAACTTTTGTTAAAATTAAAAATAACAAATCCTATTCTAAAAAAATTTATTTATGTTTATAAAAACTAAGTATTATCATTATCATTTGAAAATAACAAATTAAACAATATTAAATAATTTATAAAAGAGATTATAAACAAATTAAGATCATTTGTAATTTTTATTTTAAATTCTTATAAATTCAAACAATATTTAAAAATAAAATAAAACCAAGCTTTTAATGTTAATCTAGTTTAAATTCATATTTAAGTTAATTAAAATATAAATCTAAACAAATAAGGTTTTCCTTTAATATAAACTATATAATTATCTATTAAATTGTTTTGAAAAGTTAAATGTTAATTTTAAATCAAATTTCCAATTTACCAAATATAAATTAAAATTAGAAAATTGATTCATTTACTAAGTTCAAAATCAAAGTTTATCAATTTTACAATATATACAATTATACATATTATAAACAGAAAACAGTTTATTAGCTTTAAAGGATAGAATCTACCAATTTTAATATTTATTAAAAGATGATTATTATATCAATTCAAAATTTTATTATCAAGAATTATTAAAGCAAATAAAACTTTTAAACACAGATTACTAAATTTATATTGCCAAATTTCCAGGATATCACATTCCTCCCCCCTTAAAAGAATTTCATCCCCGAAATTTAAAAGCAAAGGTAATTTAATAATCTATCTTAAGATTTAATTTTAAAACGCAAGCATATATCAAACATATGTTAACTACCATAGCAACCAATTTACAAATCAAAACAAATCTAATTATCCAGAAAAGTTCTGGATAGAATTTTCACGAGTTTCCCCGGTATAAATATCAGGACACTCGCCCTACAGAATCTAAACAATCAATACTACTAAGCTGCAGAGCTCCTATCCAACTAGATTTACAAACCTAAACAGGATATCAGACTATAAACAAGTCTGACTCAACAATCACATCCTCCTGAACTGTTGGTTCCACCACTAGAGATAAATCATACACGTACTCCCTCAGAGATACGTGTTACAACGAATCCCAGTTATACAATCTGGCAATTCAACCTTGAAAATCAAACACCAATCCTCGCAAGAACACAGAAAAGATCCAAAACACTTCGAAGCTGACTTATCAAGTCTTACTCAATCTTAAAGCTCCTTAGATCGGAGAAAACTTATCCAAAATTAAATTTTTGACTTCGGAATCCAAATTCCTTCGTCTCTTACCCACAGAACTCTTCTGATGATCCTGGGCTGCCTTCAACTCTCGTGATCAGCTCAACCCTTGCTGATTCCTCTAGAAACAAACTGGACCAAAACAATTCAACAGAATGATCTCCTCAAGATCAATTCCAAACCAAGAACACCAACTCTACTTCACAAATATCAGAAGACTAACTTACTCCCCTTATCTGGAAAAGATAAAACAAAAGCACTTCCAACTGCTTTCGCTGCACAACTCTGGTCTGAAGTAGAAGGAAAACTCGAGCACAAACTGGACAACACATCACAGAAATATTGTTCAACAGATCCATAAAAGAAAACTCAAATATCCCATCTGATCCTTCTACTAAACTGAACCACCAGTATCACTCTTAGAATCTAATCGACAAGAAAACTCAGCCTCCAGGTACGGACAAACTTCTCATAGTTCAAGAGAACACTCAAACTATCGCAAGTCACTTTTGCGATCAACCAGTCCAATATCCAAAGAAAACTGTTTTCTCTTTACCAATCAGAACAGTCTATGCTTAACTAGCCAACCCATCAAAGAAATGAATCTACCCGGCTGCTTCTGAACTTCTTCAGAAAAACTGCTAACCGGAAATCCTTCTTGTCAACACAGAGCACTCCGAGCTGCACTGTTGACATCGACGCCAAAGACTTCCTAATCCAAAATTCTTCGAGAAACTCGGGCCCCAAATCAGTCAGAAACATCCTGCTGAAACCGGCCACAACATCGAAGCAGACATACTTCCTAAACTTGTTCCAAAGGAAAATCTTTGGACATATCCATGGTCACTGCGTCTCATTACACAGCTACTAATTCCTGAGGTATCAAGATACCATCAATTCCTTCTGCCCAACCGACAGATCCAAACTCTACTTATCCAACTCAGAGATGATCTCCGAACCTTTACAGGTTACCTTCAGAGATAAATGAAATCCTTCATCGCTACAAAGCTTACTCGAGACGGTATTAGGTCTACAGTCTCGACATATACACTTCCAACTTCAAACATTCAAACACTAACCAATGGTATTAGTCGTGTTACACACCCTACTACCTTATCTACCTTTATAACCTATATTGGAAAACCTGTACGGGTAACCCAACAGATAGGTAGAAATAAATATATTTATACATATAAAAATTACAAATACGCTCTCTCAAGATAGACACCACTCCAGAGCCTAGGTATTCACTCAACCTAATGCTCTGATACCATTGTAACGACCCGCCATCCGTCTCCATAGAATGACGCATCATTAATAAGAAATAAAGGGATAGAGAATAGAAAGAAAGAGAAGAAGAAAGAAACAACACATCAGAATATAAACAGCGGAACGAATAAATTATATTAATAACATAAGTATTACATAGTATACAACACTAATCAGAGTTACACAACATATACATCATATACTACACAGTTATAAACACCTGTCTAGTTATACAACTCAATACAACTCACTACAAGAGATACCAACACAGAGAATACACATCGGAAACTATATATCTAACGCCGAAGACTCCTGCTCCATTGCTCCTCCATAATTCATCAAAGCTAACCTGAATCCCTTGACTACTCGTAAAAATTTGAGTACCCAAGAGTTTAAGAAAACAGAAGATAAACTCCGTGTCAGACATGGGTCTAGTGTGAGCAACAGGTTAAAGTTGCTTAATTTTGAAAAACCTTTGAAAAGAAAAGGTATCACGTAAGACTTCCCACAGTTGGCGTACGTTCCAACTGCCCACACAGCCGAAATAAAAAGGTACTTCTAGACAGGAGAAAATCTTGCTCTCAAGTGGGGGCTACCCACGAAGCCTTGCTGCACCTCCCCTGTTTTTGCCCTTCCCGGTTGATGAGGCACGAGGCTACGATTACCTTTAGAGAACACACCTCTTAGAATGCTCATCGTCCACGTGACGATATTCTGAAAGCATTCAATCCATATAAGTTCGTTCTGGGTTCGAACGAAACCGAAGGCATTATCTCGTTACGCTCGTATTGGAATCACCCTCAGAGTTAACGACAATAACCCTTGCACTCTGAATCACCATCTTCAATCTATAAGTACTATTCCATCAAACTCATTACGGAATCACCCACAAAGTTATACTGACGTATAGCCCTTACACCTCGAGTCTTCACTCTTCACATAAGATTCACGACCTATCGTTAATTTGGATCGATGTGGCTTTCGGATATCCAAATATGGAAACCCGATCCCGGTCTCATCGAAATCCAAAGCGTGTCTTTTAAGGCCAAGTTGTTTTAAAGTTTTAAAACAATACAATTATCTATATACACACAGATAGATAAATCATAGATTCACAATAGGTAATCAACATTATCATCACAACAGATATTCTATATTATCATTATCAAAAGATAATCCAAATCATCATCACAATGCAACCAATGCATCCATATCGATCAACATTATTTATCTCATATCTGAGATTCAAACAAATCAAGGCAAACAACATTATCTAACCATATAAGCAATGATTTACCATACCAAATATAATTAATTTAAAATGAATTAAATTAACTACATCATCTCTAATTAATTTAAAGTGAATTAAATTAATTACTTCATCAATATAAATCTTACCTACATCATTATTAATTAATTACAATTAATTAATTAATTAATCTCAAATCAATCACCTTATTTAATCACCCTTGATTAATTATTCTTAATTACATTCAAGTAATCATCCTTTAATTAATTTTACAAATTAATTAAACTTAACCAAATTCAGTAATTAACCTTAATTACTTCACAAATTAATTAACTATAATTAATTACATTAATTCTTAATTAATTATATTAATTAATTACCTTTAATCGCTTATTATTGATTAATTAATCTTAATTAATCAATCTTAATTACATCATTAATCATCTTAATTAATCATCTCTAATTACATTTTAATTAATTACCTTATTTAAATTAAAAAAAATAGGTAATAAATCTTGATTTAAACCATAATTGTTAATCACTCTTGATTAACCACATTCAGTAATTAACTACCTTTAATTACTTTACAAAATAAATTAATTAATCCATAATTAATTATCTCTAATTAATCCATTGATTAATTCACAGTAATTATACTCAAATTACTTCCATCATTCAATTACTTCAATTAATTACATTCAGTAATTACCCATTATTTACTTCTCTAAGTAATTTCTCTTTATTTAAGTACATTAAGTAATTATACTTCACAAATCATCAAATGATTATTTTAAATTAATTAAACTGAATTAATTAACTTAATCTAATCAAATTAAACTCAATTAATTACAATAAGTAATTAATTTTCTTAATTACTTCAATAAGTAGTTATGCTTAATAGCTTACACAAATGATTATCCTTAAATTAATTAATCTAATTAATTATTAAAAATTAATCATGGTAATTAATTATTAAATAATCCTTAGTTAATGACCTTCATTAACTATTAATAATTCATTAATTATTTTCTAAAATAATTAACTTATTTTAGTCATTATTAATTACAAATTAATTAATCATTAATAACTCACTAATTAACCCTTAATTAATTAAATAATTAAGTGTTAATTAAAACTTAATTAATCCATTATTACTTGATTAATTAATTATTAATCATTAATTAAAATAGATCTTCTTTAATTAATTATTCTTAATTACAAGTTAATTATTCTAAGAATAATTAATCCTAAACTTTTAATATTAAACCTTTAATTACTTTAAGTAATTATTCATTCATTAATTTATTAAAATAGATTAATTACTCATTTAATTACCCAAATAATTAAATGTATAACAAATCATTGAACTATAATTTAATTTCAACAAGTTTTAAAACCAATTAAAAACTTATACATTATATGATAAATAATACTTATAAAAGAAATTTTTACAAGATTTAAAACAAATTGTTTTTAGATTCAAACATTCAAATTTTACACTATCATTCAAAACTGTTAAAATACTTAAATCTATAAAACTTGAATTTATTTTAAATCAAAGATTCAAATTCAGATTTGAATCAGTTTAAACATTATTTAAAACATTTCTTTACATATTCAAATTCCAATTTAAATTCAAATTTCTTTAAAAACATTTTAAACAATAAACCCCTTTAAAGTATTTAAACAAAATTTGAATTTTTTTAAAAAACTTAGTCTTTTCCATCTTAATATTCAAATTAGACTTGAATCTATAGTTTAAAATTAGATTTTAAACATATTTTAAATCTTTACTTAATATTTTAAATTTGGTTTAAAATTAGAAAACATAACATGTTTTCTAACCTGAACAAATTCTAACTCAAGCAACAATTAATTATTCGAGCCAATCCTAATCTAGCTCGAGCAAATCATTAACATAACTCGAGTAACTCGCTAAATAACTCGAGTAACATTTCATTTGCATTTATACAAAATTTACACTATTATCAAGTTTAAAATAAAACCTGCAACCACCTAAGTACCCGAGCCCTCAACCAATTTACTTCGAGACATTCATCCCACAACTTCGAGTAGAAACACAAGACAACCCGATACAAACACGAGAACCATTCTCTCCCAAACAACCACTGACACCCAATCACCGTGCACCTACACCAACGCCGCCATCACCTCCAAGCATTCGCGCCCCTTGCGCATGTCAACGACCATCATTCAACCCGATTCCAACCATCATACAACATGCAGAACCACAAAATCAAAATCGAGAGTTCAAGCACAAAGACTGAAACCCTGTCCAATCTGAATTTCACCTCAAATTCCAAAATCCAACCATTAGAGAAGTACCACATCTGGTGACATCCACTTCCACACTGCCTCAACCATCTACTTGATTTTTGAAGAACTCGATCACCCATGGATGTTGGGATGACCAAATTCTTGATCAACAACAAAAACTAGGTTTAAAAATTTTAATCCTAAATTGTTACTGTCCCACTGCATTAATCTCATATTAACTATTTTTTCACACATCTTAGTTCACTAATCCATTACCATAATCAAAATTTGCCACTCCGATCACCCAGATTGTCAGATTTAACCAAAACCAAAATTTACAGTTAATCCAGAAATGCCCCTTCAAATTTAAACTAAATTTTCTGAATTTAGTTTTAGAACTCAAGTTTTGATTCATGTAATTGATTTAATATCTTAAATCAATGAATCCTATATAATTAAATTGTTACTTGTATATATAAATTCTGTTCTGTGGTATTCTGTTATTCCAGAGACATTACAAGTTTCTTCATATTTTATTTTTATTAAATAAAAACTTAAACCTTAAATTAGGATAATCTAACATGTCTTACTAGAAATTTTGAACTTAGATACGAACTAGATTTTAAGTTCATGATGATTTTTGAATCAAAGATTAAACCTGTAATTCTAGAACTGGCAAACACAACATGCATTCTGAAACCAAACAAATTACAGAGAATTCTATTATATTCATCCATTCCAAACATGATTATCACAGGAATAAATCAAACAACTATATTTACTTAAGAATTTTGGTTAAAAATGTTACTCACAGGTTTCCTTTTTAGGGGCAGAGCATCCAAATTTTGAAAAGTTTCAGATTTGCTATTGAACTTAAAACTTTAATTCCAGCTCTACTCAAATGCTTTGCTTTAATGCTTGCTGATTTACAATAGCATGCATCCAGGAAAATAAATACGGGCTTCCAGAAAGAAAATTTGCAGGCTTAGTTGACATTGCAGTTGCATGTAGGATTGGGAATGTTGCAAATTGATTTTCCAGGTATTGAATTTGAAGAGCTACAGGTAAAACTTGATTTTCTTTATGAATTTCAGGTTTGGAATGATTTCAGATAGCTTTGGTTTATTTTGGTTAGAGGGAAAAAATATTGGTTTTAGATTTTATTTGAGGGGATTTGCAGATTTGGTTTTGGACAGAATTTGTTTTGATCAAAATTTCCGTTTTGAAGAAAGATACAGATTTTTAATTTAAACAGAAAACAGATTTGAGGAGATTTCATTTCAGATTTTGGTTTAGACGAAGATTATAGATTTTTCAAATTTGTTTGGGGGAGAAATTTACAATTTTTTTTTACTTGAATAGAAATTTTTATTTTGTGGAAGATGAATTCAGTTTTGTAGATCTGAAAACTTTCTCAAGTTTTTGAAGAAAAGAAGAATAAGATGAGGAGAAATGTTTACATAAACAAGTTTTTGATTTAATTGAAGAAAATTAAAATTAAAGGGGACACTTGTTTTGGTTTCTAACATTTGTCACTTGGTTTGATTAAGGGCTTAACACATGTCTTCTAGGTATATAAAGAAACTTACACATGTATTTAATATTTTTATTTTAATATAAAATGTTAATAAACTTTTAAATCTAAATTAATTTTTTCTTATGTATAAATATAAATGAATTTTATTTCTTCTCTTTTTTTCTAATTAAAAGAAATGAAACAAACAAATTATGATTATAAGCTTATTCAAATATTTTAAACATTTGTCTCTTTTAAATTTCGAAATATTGAATTCAAATTTAAATAAATTTATCAAATCCAATCTTAAAATCTAGTTATATATATATATATATATATATATATATGCATATATAACTTTTGTTAAAATTAAAAATAACAAATCCTATTTCTAAAAAAATTTATTTATGTTTATAAAAACTAAGTATTATCATTATCATTTGAAAATAACAAATTAAACAATATTAAATAATTTATAAAGAGATTATAAACAAACTAAGATCATTTGTAATTTTTATTTTAAATTCTTATAAATTCAAACAATATTTAAAAATAAAATAAAACCACGCTTTTAATGTTCTAGTTTAAATTCATATTTAAGTTAATTAAAATATAAATCTAAACTAATAAGGTTTTCCTTTAATATAAACTATATAATTATCTATTAAATTTTTTTGAAAAGTTAAATGTTAATTTTAAATCAAATTTCCAATTTACCAAATATAAATTAAAATTTGAAAATTGATTCATTTACTAAGTTCAAAATCAATGTTTATCAATTTTACAATATATACAATTATACATATTATAAATAGAAAATAGTTTATTAGCTTTAAAGGATAGAATCTATCAATTTAAATATTTATTAAAAGATGATTATTATATCAATTCAAAATTTTATTATCAAGAATTATTAAATCAAATAAAACTTTTAAACACAGATTATTAAATTTATATTGCCAAATTTCCGGGATATCACACGAGGCTTGTTATACATCTCTACTTAGATGTTTGTTTCTTCTCTATGTAAGAGATTTTGGACTTTATTACCACGATATATGTTTCTCTTTTGGAGATTATTATGTTATATGTTGCCTCATTATCTTATCATGATTATCGTTCATCTTATCTAACTGATTTGTTTGGCTAGCCTGACCCGAGTATTTTATGCTTGGGTTAGACCAAGTTATTTCAGGTTAGGTCGCTTTGGACTTAGCTTGCTTCTGCGCTTCCGCTTTGGACATATCCGCTATACTATAGATAGCTTTACTTGTTATTCAACCTTTATGATACTCTGATATTATGACTATCTTGTGTATATTCTTTTGACTCATGGATGTGTGAGTAGTGGCTTTGTACCCACTTTTATATTTGGATCTGTACTTGATGTTGTATTATGCGGAGACTATTTGCTTATTATCTGATGTTGTTCTGTGATGATGTTCATTTTGCTATTACGCTTTGTTCTAATAGATCTTTTAGCCATTGTAGTTTTGCTTTAAGTATTTATTGAATATGTCGAACCACATAGGATGAAAAAAAAATATTCCACTTTTCGACGTGTTCAGTAGATAGTTAAAGTAAGATTACACATAGTCGCTTCTATTATACTCTATTGTCTGCATTAGCAGACGGTATTATCCATATAATACTCTTTGTTAATGAGTCTCTCGGAGTGGGGCGTTACAGCTTGGTATCAGAGCGAGGTTCAAAACTAAGTATAATAAACATAGAACAGTAACACTTAGGTCAATAAGTCCTAGTATGATTCAAATATTACGAAGCCCTTTCCTCATGACATTGGATAGATAAGTTAGGAATATGTTTAGGAATACATTTATATTCCGTAATATTCCACTTTGTATTATCTATCGTTGAATCGTGCTTAACTCGTATCTTATCTTAACTTTCAGTATGTCTGGAAGAGGTAGGACACGTCATTCTGCGGATGCTGGGCAATCCAGTGACCCACATCCGGGGGGCATTTTTATGACTACCATCAGATTATGGAGCTTGTTCGGAACTCTCAGCCTCCTACTCCAGTTTCTGATGCACCACGCAAATCTGCCTTTGCGCGCCTTTGCAGTGATTTCTCACTTCTTGGGGGCAAGCCGTTCAATGGCTCTGAGTCTATTCTTGAGGTCCAAGCATTGATCCGCGTATACGAGCGCATCTTTTCTCGCATGACTCTTCCTGATCATGACAGAGTTCTTGTAGCTTCCAGTATGCTTCAGAACCGTGCTTTAGATTGGTATGAGCTTCTCGTTGCCGAGGTCGATGAGACCACTCTTACTTGGGCTCAGTTCTGTGAGCATTTTGAGCCCAACTTTGTTCCGGAATCTGAGCAGATCTCTCTTGCTCGCCGCTTTATTGATCTTAAGCAAGGGAAATCCACTGTTTCAGATTATGTTTCTTCTTTCAAGTCTCTGTCTAAGTACGGCCTCGAGTTCATTAGCACACCACATAAGAAGAACCTCAAATTTGTTGAGGGTATGAAGAAGTACCTCAAGAAGCAACTGATGCTTCAACTCAAGCTTTCATTTGAAGAGCTTGTAGATTCGACGCTTCACCTTGAAACAGTCGAGAGGGAAAAGGATCGTGATGATGATGTTGAGGTGCCCAAGCACCCCAACAAGAAGAGGTTTTTCCACAAGCCTAGTTCTTCCTCTTCCTAGAAGAAGAAGAAGAAGTTCATCAGTTCTGGTTCTCAGCCTCAGTCTCAGCCTAGTGGAACACCTTCCATTCGGAAGTGTTTCAACTGTGGATCTACCGACCATATGGTTAGAGAGTGTGCCAAACCTCTTATCTGCCGCTATTGTAAGAAGGAGGGTCATCTTATTTCCGCTTGTCCTACTGCACCTCCTAGATCTGGCAAGCTTAATGCTGCCAAGGCTCCTGCATCTTCATCTCAGCCTCGAGGTACACATCCTTCCATTCTCGAAGGTTCTATTTTATTTCATGATCAACCGATTAGAGTTCTCTTTGATACAGGTGCCTCTCACTCATTCGTATCAAAGGAACTTGTTGATATTATGTCTTTGGATGTTTCTTGTTTGGTTTCTTCTCTAAGGATTGTGAATCCCATTTGCGGATCCATGACCCGTAGCTTGCTTTGTGAGAATGTTGATATTGATCTTTGTGGCTTTTATTTTCGTGAAAATCTGCACGTTAACGCTTATTTGGGTTTCGACATGATATTGGGGATGGATTGGCTCATTCGATACGATGCCAAGATCATTTTTTCTGAGCGGGTACTATTTCTTATTCACCCTGAATCTTTCGCTCAGTTAACACATGTTCTTCGGGATGTAGATATCTCCGAAGCTTCTCTATGTGCTCTTGATTCATGAGATGGTGATTGTGATATATCTCGTATTCCTATTGTTCGGGATTACCACGATATATTTAAGCTAGTTTCAAGTTTACCGCCTAAGCGGACTATTGGGTTCCGTATTGATCTCATTCTCAGTTCTCATCCAGTTAGTCGTCCTCCCACAAGGATGTCTACAAAGGAGAATGAGGAACTCAAGAAGTAATTAGTAGAACTCGAAGCAAAGCAATTTATTCAGTCCAGTTCTTCGCCGTGGGGTGCCGCGGTGGTCTTTGTGAAGAAGTCTGATGGTTTTCTTAGGATTTGCATTGATTACCGCAAGCATAATGAGGTGACCATCAAGAATCGTTATCCATTGCCTTGGATTGATGATATGTTTGATCAGCTAAGTAGTGCGAAGGTCATTTCTCAACTTGACCTTGCCACAGGATTTCATCAGCTCCGAGTTGTGGATGATAGTGCGCCACTTACGGCTTTCCGCACTTGATATGGTTCATTTGAGTGGTTAGTCATGCTGTTCGATTTGACGAACGCTCCCGCATTCTTTGTCGATCTCATGAATCGAGTATTCCAGGAGTATCACGATAAGTTTGTTCTTGTATTCATTGACGACATTCTGATATATTCTTGATCCGAGACAGAGCATACCCATCATTTGAGGGTTGTCTTGGATACACTTCGTCTTCATCATCTTAGAGCCAAATCCTCCAAATGCCAATTTTGGGAGAATGAGGTTAGGTTCTTGGGTCATATTGTATCTTTTGAAGGCATATCCGTCGATCCCGCCAAGATCGAAGCCATTTAGAATTGGAAGCGACTTGAGAATGTGCACGATATTCGTAGCTTCCTGGGAATGGCAGGTTATTACCGTCGGTTCATAAAGGACTTTTCCCGTGTTGTGCTTCCATTGACTACCCTTACTCGTAAGGGCGTTCGTTATATCTGGTCAGACAAGTGTGAGGATTCTTTTCAACGATTGAAAGAACTTCTCACTCATGCTCCTATTCTTGTGGTTCCCAAAGGAAACCACGATCTTGTTGTCTTTACTAATGCATGCTGTAGCGGTCTCGGTGTCGTTCTCATGCAGAAGGATCAGGTGGTTGCTTATGCTTCTAGGAAACTACATCCGAATGAGCTTTGCTATCCTACTCATGATCTTGAGTTAGCTGCCATTGTCATTGCCTTGAAGATATGGCGCCATTCTTTATTGGGCGAACGTTTCATTCTTTATACCGATCATAAGTCCTTGAAATATCTCTTCACTCAGAAGGATCTTAATGTGAGGCAGCAGCGATGGCTTGAGTTCCTTGCCTCATATGACCTTGACATTTAGTATATCCTTGGCAAGGGTAATCGTGTAGCAGATGCACTTAGTCGCAAGCATTCGGCCGTAGTTTCTATGATGATAGCCGAATGGGATATTCTTGAGACATTATCTATTTGTGATATTCGTGATCGGGCTCCACCTCCTGATTCTCCGATATTATTATTCGGTCTGGAAGCTCGACCTAGCATATTGGATCGTATTGCCCATGCTCAGCGGCAAGATCTAGATTTATTGCCTTTCATTCATCTTGTTGATACTGGATCCAGTGATGAGACGTCACTGGATTACAATATTGATTCTCATCAGTGCCTTCGCAAGAAGAACCGTGTTATTGTGCCTTCTGATTCTGCACTTAGGCGTGACATTCTTGACGATTGTCATCGTACAAAATATACCATTCATCCTGGTTCTAGCAAGATGTATGCCGACATGTGTTGCTTATATTATTAGGAAGGCCTGAAGCGTGATGTTGCAAGTTATGTGAGCAATTGCATGACTTGTCAACTTAACAAGGCCGAGCATCAGCGCCCTTCCGGTCTTCTCAGCCATTAGAGATTCCATTGTGGAAATGGGATCATATTTTGATGGATTTTATTGACAGTCTACCTCGATCGAGGTTGGGCCATACTTCTGTTTGGATCATCGTTGATCGATTGACCAAGTCTGCTCACTTTATTCTGATTAAGTCCACTCAGACTGCTCCTCTTTTGGCTAAGCTTTATGTGAAGGAAGTCGTTCGACTTCATGGTATCCCTAGTTCCATTGTTTGTGACCGTGACCCATTATTCACTAGTCACTTTTGGAAGTGTCTTCAATCAGCTTTGGGCACAAAGCTGAATTTTTCTACTGCTTATCATCTTCATAATGATGGTCAGACTGAGAGAGCGAATTGTGTCTTGGAAGATCTCCTTCGCTGTTGTATCCTTGATTTTGGAGGTAGTTGGGAGGACCACTTGCCACTTGTGGAGTTCTCCTACAACAACAGTTTTCAGTCGAGAATTGGCATGGCTCCTTTCGAAGCCTTATACGGAAGGCCATGTTGTTTTCCATCTTGTTGGTTAGAATATGGAGAGAAGCTTATTCTTAGTCCAGATTCAGTTCGGGAATCTTCTGAGAAGATTATTCTTATTCTTCAGAGAATGAAAGAGGCACAAAGTCGTCAGAAATCCTACGCAGACAACCGTATGAAGCCTCTTAAATTCTCGATTAGGGATCATGTATTTATTCAGATATCTCTTATGAAGGGGGTTGTGCATTTCAGCTCCATTGGGAAATTGGCTCCTCGCTATGTCGAACCATTTCCTATTACGGAACGCATTGGCCCCGTAGCTTATCGTGTTGCTCTGCCTGCTCATTTTTCTAGAATGCATGATGTGTTCCACGTTTCTCAGCTTGGCAAGTGTGTTCGCGATCCTAATTTTGTTATTGATCCGCTTATTATACCAGATTTAGAGATTTCTCCTGATCTATCTATTGACCAACAACCCCTTCGTGTGCTTGATTCGGAGGTTAGACGCCTTCGAAACAAAGAGGTCCCGCTTGTTAAAATTCAATGGTGGTCTAATCCTAAGGACTGCACTTGGGAGACCAAAGAATTTATTAAGCGTACTTATCATGGTTTTCTATCTTCATCTATTTTTAGTGAGTATCTTTACTTCACCTTTGTTTGATTTATTTTGAGGATTAGATGTTATAGATAATTTCCATATTTAGGAAATTGCGAGGACACAATTTTTTTAAGGGAGGGAATCTGTAACAACCTGTGCAGTTAATGCGCTCGGTAGATTCAAAGCGGTGGAGGTGCAAAAAGTCATAGCGTGGATACAGCGAGGATATAGCGGGATATAGCGGATGGCTCTAAAATAGCATATAAAACTCATACTTAATGTTTTTACAAATATATAAATGGTAATTAAATGAAAAATTATCTTTCAATTGAATTATAAATAATACATAAATAATTTTAAATAAAAACATGTGCGAATATACTTTAAATAAACAAAAAACTGTTATATAACATTATTAAATTTGGCAGAATATTAGAGTATTTTCATTTCTGAAAATATATTAAAAATTAAATCAAATAAATTAGTTTCATAATTTTATAATGTATAAATGCAAGTTTTAAATTCATTTTATTAAAAAATATATAGCGGAAATAGCGGAAATAACGGGATATAGTGGAAATAGCGGGGATTAAAGCGGAAAGGCTATATTCTGGGGCTATATGGAAAAATCGTACCGGTAGAAATCTGCTATGAGATATAGCGGAATTGTAGCGGGGTAATAGCGGGGCATTAACTACACAACTAACAACCCGTGATTGCAATTACCAAATAACAAGTTAAAATTATGATTTTAATTTAATTGGAGCTATTAATGAATTTTTAATGTGGCTAATTTGCTCAAAATTAAATTATTTTGAATAAATCAATATTTTTGGGCTTAAGTGTAAAATGGAGCATTTTATGGAAATTAATTAGGGAAATTTGAAATTTATAAAACTGCAAAATTTTATAAGTGCGAAATAGTGCAATATTTGATTTGGGAATTTAATTTGCAATTTATTTGCAAAATGGTGATTTTTGGATAATATTAACTATAAACGGTATTTCGAGGAAATTAGGGGTTAAAATGTAAAATATTGTTGATATAGGATTTTATGAAATGGCTAAAAATAATTGTTAATATCTTTTCATTATTTTCTATCGTTTGAAATGTATTTAGTAATTTGTATGAAGTTTATACTTAGAGAAAATTGCCAATCTATATACACATGAATAATACTAAGTCCTAATGGGTATTAGACCCAATAACCTTAACCATTTGCCTATAAATTATCTTTTACTCTCTCATTTCATCCAACACTTAATTTCATTACCACAAAACCCTGACTAGAAAGCTCCTAAACCTAGCCACGGCCTCCTAAGCAAAACTCCAATCTACACCGAATCAAAGAGAGTTAATCCAAACCATTAAAAGAGGTAATATTAATCACAAAACCCACCTATAATTCATTCTTTGATTTCTAAAATAAATTAGTAATCATTGTTTTTGTGCATTTTCATGAACTTAAGCTCATTGATCTTCATCTTCTTGCTAGGGGATTGCTAATCTTTGTGTTTGATCATTCTCTTGCTTGGTGAAAGGTAATAAATGCTAGCTAGAAACCCATTTGATATTTTCTATGGTTACAATGTTGGTTTGCAAGTTACTGAAATTGTTTTGGAAAAAAAAAACTGTTTTGACAAAATAGTGATTAATTTCAGTTCAGATGTCCAACTTCGCGACCTCGCTGCGAGCAGGTCCGATGTTGGATTTCATCAATTTCTGTCTCGTTGGAAAGATGAGGTGGAGATTTTCAACCATGCATAATTTGGTTAAGATCTGGGTAAGTTTGACACTTCATTTTTATCGCCAAAGTAGCATCCAGAAATTGTTTGAAAAAAACAACACAGTGATTAATTTTAGTTCAAACGTCCAACTTCGCGACCTCGCTGCGAGCAGGGCCGATGTCGGATTTCATCGATTTTAGTCTCATTGGAAAGATAAGGTCGAGATAGTCAACCCTGGAAATTTTGGTTAGATCTGGGTGAGTTTGTTACTTCTTTTTTATTTCCGAAGTAGCGCCCAGAAACGGTTTTACAACAGTGATCATTTTCAGTTATCGTCGGACCAACTTTGAGACGTTGCTATTTCTTCCTTTCTAGTCGGAACCTAACGATTCTTCTCGCATATCAAAGTAGGAGTACTGTACTATGCTCTTGCAAATTTCCATCAAGATCTAGGTTCATATGACCCTTCGACCATTTCGTCGAAGTTGGACCTTTGCACTGTTTTGACACAGCAGAGTTTTGTGATTTTTGTCCGACTTTGAGACGACGTCGTTTCTTCGTTTCAAGTCAGAATTGCCCGATTCTTTATGCAGTTTGGATCAGGAATATTGGCCTACAAGCCTGCCAATTTTCATGCCATTTGGACTCGGCTTGCAGGTCCAAATCTGTCGTTGAACTAGTGACTTCAACTTGTTTTCAGCGATTTTATACTTAGTATAATTTCGACTATTTTTTTGAGATTTTCCGATTTCTTTGAGATTTGTCTTTAGATTTCGTGCACGGATTTCATAAATCATTTTAAAGTGATTTTCCATCAAATTAGCTTTTTAAACTATTACTTAGTATTAAATTAATTACTCCATAATAGGAATTTCGAAGGCTATTTCTAAAGAGGTCTTCAAACGATTAAAAATCCTTTTTTGCACACAAAACTATTTACAACGGCTCTAATGGCGTCTCCTGTTTAGCTTTTGCGATTCCCTCTTCTCCTATTCTGTCGCTCTTATTTACTCTGCGCATATTTCTGAAATTCCTTTGCGGATCTAGCGTTCCTTTTCATCTTGTTTGATGGAACCGTTGTCGCTCTCGAACGTGGGAGAGTTCCTCCTTTCCGGTTCTTTTGTGCGTAACTGCCCGTCGTTCGAATTGGCACCGCCTTATCGGCTTTGGTTTCTGGCCCTTGCTCGGTGATCTTTTCTGGTGTTAATTCGATCGAGGTTAGGGTTTTTTTCTTGGTTGATTTTTGGGATATGTGTAGATCTCGTTTTGTGTGGGTCGATTATTGCTTTTTGGAGCTTTTACCCGTTTGGGGTGATGATCTGCAAACTCAATTGCCGCCCCGACATCGCCTCGGTGAGGCTGGTGTTCGGCCGGTGGATCCGTGGTTTCCTTCAGTGATGGATGTGGTTTCGACAAGGGATTTCATCCCCCTTTTCAAACCGATGCTATTCTTCTCTGAATCTTGTGAGCTGTTGCCTCGGGGTGAGATGTCATTGTTGGTGGGGTCGGTGAACTGTGGCTCTGTTGATTTGGGTACCTTTGAGACTGAAGAGGAGCTCACCACTTCTTCGTGTCCTCATGACGTGACTGTCGGTTCTGAGTCTGCCATGGTGGTATGCGGTACTCTTAAGGGGTTGCTCGATGTGGTTTTGTGTTGTCCTGTTCTTCAGGCTGTTGGATGGGGCGGTTTGCTGAGTAGCTCAGTGCAGGTGCTTGGCCCTGATGCTTTTTCGGTCGTATCTTTGACTGAAGGGGATTTCACCACCTCTTCCAGTCATGTTGAGTTGGGTTGCTTATCGGTGCCCGAGCAGTTGTTTTTCTTTTCTCGGCATTGGTTCTTTGTTGTGGATGTGGGTTGTTCTGTTCCGGTGCATTGGTTACGGGCTGTTGCTTTGCGTGGCTCTGTTAGGGAGATGTCTTGTTGTGCGACTGATCTGATAATTGTATTGTCTGCTATGCAATTTGCGGGGGCTTGCCAGATTTATCCAATTGCTTTGATTCAGCAAGCAAGTGGTTATTTGGTATGTCAGGCTTTGGTGGGCTGTTCTTATGTTTACCTCGTCGCTCAGCTGCAGGTAAGTGCTTTGGTGGCCGGCCAGGTGAGTTTTTTGGTTATGCATATCATGTTTGTGGTTGATATTGGGACTTTGGTTCCTTGTCGACTTGTATCTGTTGGTTTATTCTGTATGGTTATGAGCCATGACGCGCTTCGGTGTGTGCTCCCTGATACTGTTACCATTCTGTTGTTAGGTGACGTATAAGGTCACTTAGGCCTTAAGATCTCCGTTTGGAGCATACAGTATTGGTATATTTGTCTTAGCCATAGCTTGGCCTGGTCTGTGTCGTTTG